>JAPDNY010000003.1:39178656-40642822 GCA_029375565.1 Gekko gecko | reverse complement strand
ACTGTATATCTCACTGTATAAGTGTCTCCTGCCAGCAGGTGAAGCCTTTTTTTGTTTCATTTGGCATACCCCTGTTCAGTGTTCCCTCTAAGCTGAGTTAGTATGAACTAGCTCACAGTTTTTTAGCCTCTTGCTCACACATTTTTGTCTTCGCTCAGGAAGGATGGCTCCAGAGCAAACTAATTTATGCAGTAGCCAAATTGCTTGCTCACAACCTTAATGCCAGTAGCTCACAAAGTAGAATTTTTGCTCACAAGACTCAACAGCTTAGAGGGAGCATTGCCCCCAATATCTGTTATTGGCCATCATCCCTGGTTCTGGGGTTGTATGTGTGTGTGTGTGTGTGTGTGTGTGTGCATGCCTGGAAGTTATAGTTGACTTCTGGTAACTTCTAGTGAGGCTTGGACATTTCAGAGAGGTGGCTTACTATTTTCTGCCTCTGCGTCCCAGCCCTGGTATTTTTGGAGGTCTCCCATTCAAGTACTTGCCAGGGTTGGCCCTGCTTAGCTTCTGAGATCTGATGAGATAGGTCTTGCCTGAGTGATCCAGGTCAGGGCTAGGATGTATGTGGATGCATTTTTATGGAATTATTTTTAGTTTTAAATACTGTTTTTAATGGTCAAATGATTTAATATTTTCATGTTTGCCACTTTGGGCACCCTAATTAGATGGAAAGGTGGCATTAAAATGTTTTTAATTAATTAATCCCCACTTTAGTTTGCTGGGTGACCTTGAGCTAGTCATATACTTACAGTCTAACCTACCTTATAGGGTTGTTGTGAAGATAAAATGGAGAGAAGAAGAATGACATAAGCTGCTTTGAGCCCCTGTTAGGAAGAAAGGCAGGGTACACATGAAGCCAATAAATAAACAGGGCCATAATATTCTATTAATTGAAACAAATATGGAAGAGAATAGAATGATTATTTTCAAGATTGCATAATAGTATCTGCATACATGGAAATCTTTATGTGACCATGGTCTGTTTGAACATATTTCATTTGAGAACAAGTTCTAAATTTACTAGTCAGTGGGTGTACAAAAAATAGGCATTGGAAAAAAATGGAACTTTAGCAGCAAACAATTCATTATTTTGCACTGGTAAATATTTTGATGTTAGTTAAAAATATGTTTATTGGATAAGGTGGGATTCAGATTAAATGTCTCCATAGTTTGATAGAAATTTGACTATTCAACTCTATCAAGAGCTATAGCAGCCCCACAGAAAAGCAATTTGTAATCACAGTTATGTTAATCAACATAGTCATTATGTTAATTGCTCTCACATTGCTGGTGAAATTTCTGTCCTTTATAAACTCATCTTCATTCTGATTAGTTAGTACATCTGCCACTAGTACAATTAAGTAGTAGACAAAGTACCAGTCAAGACTTTGTGATCTATACTGTACTGTATCTTTTCTATCTTTTAAAACCAACACAATCCTACCTGTATTCCAATGATCTGGATCAATTTAATTTCATCAAAGATTTGTACAGATTCGAGAACCATGTTTGGTGAAATGAACAGAAAATAGAAAATCATTCCACCATACATGGTTCTTGAATTTGTATAAATATTTGATGAAATTAAATTGATTCAATATAGAAATCTTATTTGTGTTCTGACTTTTTGACTTCATTTATAAGTACATTTACTGGGCAGTAGGTCGTATGGGACAAAATTGAAGATACTTCTGAAAAAACTTGCTTAGAATCATGCCTCCTCTCTTGTAGGCTTAATAGAGATGGGGACAAACCAAGAAAATGTGGTTTGGTTCATGGCACGTGCAGTTCATGAACTATGGACCGTCACAAACTTTTTAATGCTAGACGAACTGGTCCAGTTTGTGAAGTTCATGATGTAGTAGAATGGACCCCCCCTCCCCAGTGTGCTAGAGACACCAAACTTGCAGGGGATCTCTGGATGGCTCTTCTCTACCTGCCCTCCAAATTTGGTGACAAATGGAATTACGGGTTCTGAGTTACCCCCCCACCAGTGTAGGTGCCCCAGGAAAGTGCTTTCTGGGGAAATGACAAGCACTGGTTCAGGAGGTTCAGGATTGTATAGAATGGATCCTGTGCAAGCTAGACACCAAACTCATAGCTCTCCTCTATCTCTGTCTGCCCTCCGTTTTTGATGAGGATTGGATTTACAAAGTCCAAGTTATGGCCCTCCAAAGAAGGTGCTCCATCCTCATTGTTTCCAAAGGACTACAGCCAAATCAGAGAATCTCTCAGTAGAAACTGAAGGTGTGTGGGGGGGTCATTTTTGCAAGCCCAGCAGAACCAGTGCATTCTAACCAGCAGAACCAGTGCCACAGTGGTAGTGCAAACCCAATAGGACTAAGGTCAAGCCAGAAAGTGCTTTTGGAGAAAATGTCAGGCACAGGTTCAAAGGTGTATAGAATGGACCCCCTGCAAACTACGCACACCATAGAATCATAGAGTTGGAAGGGACCTCCAGGGACTACCCCAAATGCACTGAGAACTTCATGCTGCCACCTGCTCCTCTACAATCTCTCCAAGTTGGGGACAGATTACATTTCTGGGGTCCCAGTTATGGACCGCCCTCAAAGGTCTCCCCAGTACTCTTTCTGGAAAAGACAGCTGCAGTTACAGGAGTCTATGGAACGGCTTAGGAACAAGCCAGTGACACCAAACTCACAGGGAAACTTCACCTGGACAGATGCCCCTCCCCAGCCAGATACTGGAAGCAAGGAAAGTACCCCCTCCATGCTCGCAGCCCCCATAAGTCTCCAAAGGCAGGTTCTGAAGGACATAAAAGCAGACATCCCCAGAGTTTCAACAGGGGCTCCTCAAAGTTACCCCACAACAGCTTGGAAGGTGCTCCAGCCTCACCAGACCAGTGGAAATCAGAGTTTTCCACTTAAAGTGATTAGGAATGCCAGCCACAACAAAAAAACAGACATCCAACAGGGAATCCTCAAAATAACCCCATGACAGGTTGATGGGCAGGGTACCCCAGCCTCACCAGATCAGTGGAAAGCAGATGTTTGTTTCCATTTAAAGTGATCATGAGGTAGGTATTGTTATATAAATAGATTCCCAGTCAAAAAAAGAAGTCAAAATGAGGAGGAATGTTCGTTAATTTTAATTGCAATTAAAACACCTGAAAACAAGCCAAACTTAGCCTATCAAAAATTGACTGCTTCCTGAGCACAATAAGGAAGTACATGAAAGTTTATACCTAGAGTGTCATAACTAAGAAGATAACATTCTGTCAGGTGGGCCCGTACGTCCCACAGCTGTCTGGGGCTCATCACAGGTTGGGGGAGGGCCTTAGAGTTCTGCCATACGCCTCAGATGTAGAGCGTCCCTTTGGTGTTACAGCACCCACACTAGGGAACAGCTCTAGCTGGAAGCTCAGGCTTGCCAGACCTTTGCTTTCTCTCTCTCTTTCGCTCAGTCTGTCTCCTGGCCATAACACACCCCAGCTCACTCCTCCCCAGCTCTGGCATCCTCTCCTCTTTTATTCCCTTCACCAATCTGTGTTACACCTCATGTCCTGTGTGGTCCCCATGTCCCATGTTTCTGTGTGGGTCCTTGCCATGTCCCTCGGGATCTTCTGCCCTGGGTTGGCTCAGCCTAGGTTGGAGCCTCCCCCGGGTCCCACCCCGCAGGCTGTCCCACCGGCTTCACTTGACCTCAGGGTGCGGTCCGGTGTCTTGTTATACCAGCTCCAGCGCACAGCTTCTCTCTGAGGGTCTGTTGATGCTGCCTTGGTTCCCCGGTTCTCAGGGGTGGCTCAACACTGGGGTCCACGTGGGTGGGGGTGGGTGCATCTGGGCAGTGCCCTCCTCATCCTCCCCTCTGGCGATGACTGCAGACTGGGCTCTGGCCGCCCTCCAGACGGTGGGCCAGGTCCGTGCCATGCTGTCATTCGCCTGGCTCGAGCCTGTAGGTATCGATCTCGTTCAGGCAGCCCCCTCAGTCTGGGGCCTCCTCCCTCTTCCCTGGGGCCTCCCTGTTGGTTGCCACCTTCTCCCGTCCACAACACCTGTGTTAGAGGGCCCGGGAAGGTGGCAAGCTGCTGCTTCTCCAAGTGCTCTGCATCTTGGGTGTTCCATGCTAGGGTCGGGCCGTCGGGGGAGGGATCTCTTAGTCCCATGCCGGGACACATTCAGAATTCAGAATTGGTCACAAAATTACAGAGTATCATCTGAGTAGTAATTCACTCATTGGTCAAATACAGAAAAGGTGTGCCTGCATGATAATTCAATGTTTATTTAACCTAACCTTAATAATAATACCCCAAGGATTCTTCATACTCAAACAAAAAGTGTTTTTTTCTGATATGAAACTAAAGCCCTTTTTGAACCAGACACTGAAGATTTTTACCCCAAACAACTAAAACCATGAACTCTATACTTCAAGCAAAGTATTCAAAAACCTATCTTCTGCTGTCCCAGCAAAATAATGTTATTTTCTTGTCTGCTTGCATCAGCTAAAAAGATACTCTTAACCTACAAGGGAGAGGCCTTACTATTTAATAGGCTTTCATTACATCTTAATAAAATCTTAATAGGAGAAAAATCCATAAAACCAGAAAAATATGAATAATCTGGAGAAAAAATCATTACATTCCCATTCATACTACAGTATTGTGTTCTGAGGTAGATGATATTGTTGTTTCATGAGGTAGGTATTGGGGGAGGGAACATAAGAGAAGCCAATGTTGGATCAGGCCAATGGCCCATCCAGTCCAACACTCTGTCACACAGTAGCCAAAAATACCAGGTGCCATCAGGAGTCCAGCAGTTGGGGCCAGGACACTAAAAGCCCTCTCACTGTTGATCCCCCCCCAAGCACCAAAAATACAGAGCTTCACTTGCCCCAGAGTCCCTACCTATACCTCGTGGCTAATAGCCACTGATGGACCTCTGCTCCATATGTTTATCTAATTCCCTCTTGAAGCTGTCTATAAGAACATAAGAGAAGCCCACCCCCACTCAGCAAAGGCAGCCATCCTCCCACCCAAGTGACAAGGGTGCAACTCACAGGCCATGTGCCGGATCACCCAGAGAGGAGGGGGACTGGGGGGACATGCAGAGGAACAACAGGAGACCTGTGAGGTCCAGAGAGGTCCAGCTGAGCAGGGGGAGGTTGACCTTCAGAAGGCCAACTCATTCACCCTGGCCGGGTCCAGGCAGGAGTGGTGGAAGCTGAGAATGTCTCCCATTGGTGGGAGGGCAGGAGAGGAGGCTCATGGCCATGCAAGAGAGGTTGGCCCAGATGGCAGCTTATGTGACCAAACTCCAGGGATCGGTCGAGGTTGGCTCAGGGGACTCAGTGAGATACTCCCTCACCATCACCTCTGCCGAATCCTCTGCCATCGCATGACTGACATTCCCACCATACCTATAGGTAGAGAGTGAGCACCAAATTAGCACGCAGCATAATAAAGATATTTAACAAATGCAAGGTCCTGGTAACTTCCATTTCAATGTAGCTGAAGAAGTGGGCATACGAAAGCTTATACCTTGAATAAAACTTTGTTGGTCTTAAAGGTGCCACTGGACTCAAACTTTGTTCTGCTGCTTCAGACCAGCAAGGTTACCCACCTGAATCTATAGAAAGAATAACATTCATCATTTGCTTTCATCTGTATTTTAGTTAGTTCACTGTTGCTTAGAGTACAGAATTGACCAGATCTTTTGTGAGTGATCCTAAGCAACTTGTCTTTGAAGTAAGTCCCATTTTACTCAATGGGGTTTATCCCCAGTCTTCTGTTTCCCTTGCACATGAGCTTCTTAAAGCTTAACATATAACATAAATTAATTACAAGGTATCAGAGCTCCACAGTATGCTTTTTAATGGGAATGACAACTGCTTTTCTTCCTAAGTTACAAACATTTTTTCCCTTGTGTGTAGCAGTATCTGCAGACCGAGAATTCACTTCATGCATCTGATGAAACAGATTCTAACCATAAAAGGTGGAACTACAATACGTGTTAAGCAATGCTCCCTCTAGGCTGTGGAGTCTTATGAGCAAAAATTCTACTTTGTGAGCTACTGGCATTAAAGCTGTGAGTGAGTGATTTGACTACTGCATAAATTAGTTTGCTCTGGAGCCATCCTTCCTGAGCTAAGACAAAAATCTGTGAGCCAGAGGCTAAAAAACTGTGAGCTAGCTCACACTAACTCAGTTTATTTTTTAATATATATTTTTATTTAAACATCAAAGCAAATAGGGTAAACGATATGCATCAAATTTGAATACTATCAGCATAAGAAAGATATTAATATTAAGAAACAAATTTCTAAATAGTCAAATACAATAACGTATTGTCTTCTTTTGGGACCAAAAATAGGCGAGAATCAACCTCACTGGAAAGCAGAAATTGTTAAAATATTATTGTCCTCAGCCAAGCTGTCTATAGCCATGCAATGGAAGTCCCCAGTCACCCCAACAAAATCACTATGGCATGCAAGAATTTGGAATCAGTAGGTGTTAGCCAGACTCACGCTTAACTTAAACCAACAGACCTCCCCCAAAACTTTGGTTAAATTTAAAATGGTCTGGGTACTGATTACGAACTATCTCTTGGAAAAGAAGGAGATTCCAAAAGACCTCTACCAATGTCACGTATAACCTTTTTAGATATATTGTATACATTATTTTTTAGTTAATACAGTTTTTTATTGGATATATCACATGTTCATACAATTTAAACAAATCACTACATATCCATTTTTCTTTCTCCCTCTCCCCCCCAAACAAGGCTTCCCGCACTGCTCCAACCCCATTAATGTCTCTCTTATTCTATTACAATTACTTCTAAACTTATATTCTCTTACTAACGGTAACAATTCAAAAAACTAACTCTCTTTCATTTTCTTCTTAATAACTATCAAAACAAATCAAACCACGTTTAATATCCCAATTTTTCAACAGATATTCTTGAAAGTCTTTCCAGTCTTCAAAAAAAGTTTCATCTTCTTCGTTGTTTAACTTTCTTGTTAGTTTGTCCATTTCTGCCATAAACAACGTCTTTTTAATCCATTCCAATGTTTCAGGTACTTTATCTTGTTTCCAACATTGAGCAAAAGTCAATCTAGCTGCTGTAATCAAGTACCATAATAGTGTTCTCTTGGCTACATTTATTTCTTCCATTTTAAGACCTAGCAATAACATCTGTGGGTCTTTCTTAAAAGTACATTTCAGAATTTTTTGTATCTCATTGTGGATCTTAGTCCAATAACATACTGCTTTATCGCATGTCCACCACATATGGTAAAAAGACCCTTCATGTTTCTTACATTTCCAACATTTGTTAGACATACTTTCATTTATAATAGCAATTTTTTTAGGCGTCATATACCATCTATACATCATTTTATAGCAATTCTCTTTAACATTTACACAAGTTGAAATTTTCATTGACCTTTTCCACAAATATTCCCAAGATGTCATTAATATCTCGTTATTAACATTTACCGCCCATTTTATCATTTGCTCTTTTACAGTTTCATCCTCAGTATACCATTTCAATAAAACCTTGTACAGTTTAGAAATCATTTTTTTCCCCTTTTCAAGCCATACAGTTTCAATTTCCATATTATTTTCTCTAAAACCATGTTCTCTTTTATCGGTCTTAAATAAGTCATGAATCTGTCTATACTTCAACCAATCATATTCAAATTCCACATCAAATCTGTCTTTTAACACAAAGTTTTTCCCTTCTAATTTTAAAAGACTTTTATAAGGTAGCCAATCTAACCCTTGATTCCTTGAATATGGATTAATCACTTCTGCTGGTACTATCCAAAGTGGTCTTTCTTCTGAGAAGAATTTTCTATATCTCATCCAAGTCTCGAACAGTGATTGTCTTATAAAGTGGTGTTTGAAGAATTTGTCCATTTTTACTTTTCCATACCATAAGTATGCGTGCCATCCAAACTTGTTGTCATGCCCTTCTAAAGCCAATAACTTCTTATCCTCAAGATTAATCCACTGTTCCAACCATGTTAAACAGACGGCATCATAATACAGTCTTAGATTTGGTAATTGTAGACCTCCTCTTTCCTTTGCATCACATAAGATTTTCATTTTAATCCTTGGCTTTCTTCCTGTCCATACAAATTTGGATAATTCTTTCTGCCACGTATCCAATACTTTCCTTAGTTTTAATATTGGAATAGTCTGAAATAAGAACATCAAACGCAGTAAGACATTCATTTTTACAGTTGCGATTCTTCCCAATAGTGATAAATTCAACGTGTCCCATTTCTTCATGTCTTGCTGAATCTTGTACCACACCTTTTCATAATTATTTTTAAACAGATCAATATTTTTCATGGTTAATTCAATTCCTAAATATTTAGTCTTTGTAACTACTTCACATTGAATTTTCTCTTGTAGTTCTGTTTGCCTTTGCTTCGTCATATTTTTGCACATCACCTTGGTTTTACTTTTATTAACATAGAATCCCGCAACTGAACCAAATTCTTCAATTTTTTCCATCAATTGTGGTATTTTCTCAATTGGATCCTGAATCATAAACATTACATCGTCTGCAAATGCCCTGTATTTATATGCAAAACCTTTCACTGTAAGTCCTTCAATGCTGTTATCTTTTCTTATCGCTGTCAATAATATTTCCAATATCCAAATAAACAGCAACGGGGATAGCGGGCAGCCTTGACGTGTTCCCTTTTGGACTTGGAAGAAATCCGTTCTTTCTTTATTTATATTCAAAGTCGCTTTTTGTTCTGAATAAATTGCCACAATCATGTTTAAAAAAGACTGTCCTATATCCATTTTTTCAATAACTTGCAGCATAAATTCCCAGTTTAAATTATCAAAAGCTTTTTCCGCATCAAGGAAGAGGAATCCAACTTCTTTTTCTGGATGTTTGTCATAGTATTCAATTGCATCAGTCACCACTCTTAAATTGTCTCTGATTTGTCTATTTGGTAAGAAATCAGCTTGTTCTTCCGCTATAGTATCTTTCAGATGTTTTTTCAGTCTTTCCGAAATTATTTTTGCAAATAATTTATAATCATTATTTAATAGCGATATTGGTCTATAATTCTTGACATGAGTTAAATCCAAACCTTCTTTGGGTATCAATGAAATATTTGCTTCTTTCCATGAATCTGGGATCCGTTTAGTCTTTCTTATCTCATTCGACAGAAGTACTAAGATAGGGGTTAGCTCCTCTTTAAATTTCTTATAGAACTTTGCAGTAAAGCCATCTGGACCTGGAGCTTTTCCCAACTTTGCATCTTCTATCGCCATTGTGACTTCTTCCTTCGTTACTAAACCATTTAATAACTCTTTAATTTGTTTTCCCAGCTCTGGAACTTCGATAGTCTCCAAATATTTCTTAATTTTCTGTTGATCAATTCCTTTCTTTTTAAACAGTTTGGCGTAGTATTTAAAGAAGACTCTTTTTATGCCATTCAAATTCATAACATCCTTTCCATCTTCGGTAATCTTATTTATAAAATTCCTTTCTTTTTTATTTTTCAATTGCCACGATAAAAATTTTCCTGGTTTATTTGCACCCTCAAATGCTTTTTGCTGTAGTTTCTTCAGGTTCCAGTATAATTCTCTGTTGAGTAGAACATTCAATTGATCCTGTAGAAAGTGGATCTCTTTAATAATCTTTTTCTTCCCTGGTCTTTTCTTTAGTTCCTTTTCCTTTTGCCGAATTTTTTCATGAAGGTCCTTTTGTTGTTGCATCCTTTGTTTTTTATCTTTAGAGTTCAGAGAGATAAGCAAGCCTCTCATTACCGCTTTGTATGTATCCCATACAACTTGTATATCCGTACCTTTGTTTAAATTCAGTTCAAAGAAGCTTTTTGTCTCTTTTTTCAAAGTTTTATTAATTAATTTTTGATCCAATAAGTCCTCATTAATTCTCCAATATAATTGTTTGGGCTTTTCTTTAGATATCCAAAGTAAGGGGTTGTGGTCTGAATTAGTTTTCGGTAAGATTTGTATTTTGTAGGTTTTTTGCGCCATCTCCTCTGACATCCAAATCATATCAATTCTGGAAAAGGAGTTATGTCTGTTAGAATAAAATGTATAATCCTTTGTCTTGGGGTTCCACTTCCTCCAAACATCTTCTAGTTTCTCTTGCTTCATTAGCTGAAAATTTTTTTTTGGCAACTTTCCAACCGTCTCTCCAGTTGCTTTGGATTTTCTGTCCAATACATTATTCACTGTACCATTAAAGTCTCCTGCAAGGACTATTTGATCATAATTTAAACAGTCCAACTCTTTAGTCAAATCTTTAAAAAAGTCTCTTTCGCACCATTGGGTGCATATATATTTACAAGCAATGTCTTTTTTCTATTCATCGTTATTTCCACGCCAACATATCTTCCTTCTTTGTCTGAGAAGATTTGTTTAGGTTCCAATTTTTTTGCAATGTATATCACTGTTCCTTTTTTCTTATTGATTGCTGAGGAATGAAATTCTTCTCCCAATTTTTTATTAATCAAATATTTATTATCTTGTTTTCTGATATGTGTTTCTTGTAGACAAATTATGTTACATTTTTGTTTCTCTAGCCAATGACTCACTAATCTTCTTTTGTTTGGTGAATTTAGTCCATTTACATTCCAAGATAAAAATTTGTAATCCATAGTTGTTTTGAATTAAATGTCTTTAAAGTCATCAAAGTTGTTCTCTTTAAATCTGTATATATCTCCTTCCGTTTTGAGGGTAAATCTCACCGAATTGTAAACAAATGATAATCCATATGGAATCTCCCATCTAAACCTGATGCTCATTTCTTTTAGTCTGTCTGTTAATTTCTTGAATTTCTTTCTGTCTTGTAAGATCGATCTCGGAATTTCTCTCAGAATTATTATTTTTTTTCCATTAATTTCCAACGGTTGTGTAAATTGCTTCTTGAAAACATCTTCCTTCATTTTTGTAGTCACAAATTGAACAATCACATCTCTGGGTAATTGCTTTCTCTTGGCATAAGCTGAGTTTACTCTATAAATCAGGTCAAAGTCTGGATCCAAGTCTCCAACATCTTCCCCTATGTAAGTTGTCAATGTATTAATTACTAGGGCCCGTAAGTCCTGGTCTTCCTCCTCTTCTATTCCTCTCAATCTCAAATGATTCTGAGTAGCCCTATATTCCATCATGGACTCCAATCTTGTGTTTTCTGACAAGGTTCTTTTAACTTTCTGTTCCATTTCTTCTGATTTTGTCACCAGACTTTTAACCTCTTTTTTAACGTCTTCCGTATCTTTTTTTATCCCTGCCACTTCTGTTAGTACCAGTTCTTTTAATTCTTCCATATTTTTTTCTGTACTTGTACTTGTACTTGTTCTATTTGCTCCAATTGTAATTGCAGCTGTTGTTGCAGCTGTGATTCTATTTGCTTTCCCAAACTCTGCACCACTTCAGTCATCCGTTTTTCCATCGCTTCCATAGCAGCCTGCCACTCTTTTTTTCCTTTGCAGTCATTCTTGGGCTGGTTGATGAGGCAGCTCTTGGTCTTGACCTCAAATCCGTCTTGAAAGCGACTTCCGGGCTAATCAACCTTTATATTAGCAATCTTCAAGCCAAATCGCCACCTTTGTAACTTCTTCCAATGCTTTTTCGGCTTAAAAATAACTTTTTAAAATTTAGTCCTCCTCAAAATGTCGGGCGCAATTTCTCTATGGTTTTCTGGCTAGAGTAGGCTCTTTCCGAACTTCCTGTTTGTCTGTCCGTCACTGTAATCCAACTTCCGGTGGTGGTGGTGTCACACACTAAAACAACCGTCTACTTCCGGTACAGCGACTTCGAAAAACATCCACTCTAGTCTACTTCCTGTATCATAGAGTCACAGTCAGTTTCGTTTCTGCTACGCAAAGTTTAGACTTAGCTGACCACAGGAATGCAAAACAAAGTCAATTTTCGGCCGTTTTCTCTAAAGGAAAGCTTTCTTTTAACTTTTAAATCAAGCGGAATAGTTCATTAAAGGTTTCTACGCTTATCCGTATGTTTCGATTTCGCGTTCTTCTTTAAACTGGTAAGCAATTGTTCTTTTGTTACCTTACTTGTAATCTCGGGGTTTCGCAGTGCTTCTTCTGTAATCGATGTTAATCTTGATGTTAAAGAGGTCGGTAGATGACGAATTTATGCTGAATTCTCAGCCCAGCTGGTATCTGTAGTGCTGATTAGCAACTGCCCTCTCCGCGGAAGGAGATCAAAGTGTAAACAAGCTTCCTTCGAAGCTTATCCACACCGATCTCAACTCCCCCTCAGGCTTCGCTGCTTGCTTGCCACCCCCCCGTCTGGGGAGTGCTGCGCTGGGCCAGGTAGAGCCCAGACTGTCGTCAGATACTGCTGTGCACCCTGCACAAATCGCAAAGTGTGTCAATTCGCCATTTTAACTCCGACCGGAAGCCGATATATTGTATACATTATTGTATTTGACTATACACTAATTCAGTTTAGAGGGAACACTGAATAAGATTCCTTTTTGGTTTTGCCACAACAGACTAACGTGGCTGTCCCTCTAGAATTTCCATCTCACGTCTGACAAACGCTGCTTTCACTCTTCAAACCTTATACCTTGAAACTCCTGTTGGTCTCTAACATGCTACTGGACTCGAATCTAACCCTCTAGCATCTGCCTTTTCTAGTTACTCAGTGAGCAAAGATCTCACCAGGACTTGGCCTAAGCCTTCATTTTCAGGCTGAGTTCTGGAAGAAAAATACGTCTGGGCATGCACAGAATGCCCTTCCGTCAACATATTTTTTAAAAAATGTTGCTATCTCCTTTCTTCCCACACACTTCAGTAATTCAGCAGCATACTTATAAAGATGCAGATAATAAAGCAGTAGCACCACTGAGTAATATTTTTTAAACCCTTTGTAAAAATGATAGGATAACTACCAGCCCTGTGCTCTTCATAAGAATAAAATAAGAGGATGGTTGGATCACAACTGAAGTTTCCCTAGTTTGATGTCCTGTTTCCCATGCAAGCCAGCCACATGCTTCTGAGAATCCCATCAGTGGGGAATAAACAGCCACCTCCCAAAGTTGCCCGTCCAAACTGACGTTCAAGAGTATGCTGCCCTGAATATTTAGGTTCTATTTGGTCACCATAGCTAATGGCCACTCATGGACCTTCCCACCTCCATGCATCTGTCTAATCCCTTTTAAAAGTCTTCTAAAGCAGTGGATGTCACCACATGGTAGTTTATTCCATAAGTTAATTATGCAGCATGCAATATAAACTGAAACCAAGGCACTCAACGAAGGCATCCAATATCCCACATCTATAACCTCCAGGACCTTTTTTTCTGGGGAAATGTGCCAGAACGGAATTCTGGAACCTGTTTGACAAAATTGTTTTTAGAACGTTTAAAACTTCATGACTTTTCCATATACAGATTGAAGACTTCATTTCCCTCTTGAGAGTTCCGGCACCTCTTTTTCCAAGAAAAGAGCCTCGATAACCTCTAATACAGATTGATACAGATCACAACACATGGAAAGTCTGGGGGGTGGGGAATCACCCATTCCCTACTGTAATAGTTTCTTGGGAAGTATTAACTTGACACAGAGATTTTGTGTTTTACTAATAAGTAGTGAGCTCCCGTCTCTAGTTCTAGCTCCTGCCAACCTAACAGTTCAAAAGCAAGAAATTGCAAGTAGATAAATAGGTACCACTTCGGTGGGAAGGTAACAGCGTTCTGTGCGCCTTGGCATCTAGTCATGCTGGCCACATGACCACAGAAACGTCTTCAGACAGCGCTGGCTCTTCGGCTTTGAAATGGAGATGAGCACCGCAACCCTAGAGTCGGATTCAACTGGCTTTTGAGCAAGGGAAACTTTACCTTTAATAAGTATGTTTTAACTTCCCTGCCAGGGTAGGGATGAGAAGGAATGAGGCTGGAAAGCAGAGGAGAGGGGGGATGACAGAGAAGAATTACACAGCGGGGAGAGAGAAATGAAGGCATACCAGATTAGTTGATGAACTTCGGAACCACTTCTGATAGGAAAATGTTTTCCTCACCATGGTAGCTAAAACAGTTGCAGCTATGTAGAGCTTTCTAAAATAAAAATTGCTTGTAAAGAAACAGCATTGGGAAGTCAGAGTTGCTTTCTGTTTGCTCTGCTCCGCCCCTGGTGCACCCCTAGTGGCTGCAGTGAAGAAGTGCACCAAAAGCAAAACAAAAAACTGAAATGAATGTATGATTCTAACTTCACTGGGCCCTCAAGCTGACTTGGCCCCTGGGAATTTTTTACCCCCACTCCCCCTCCCTCAGCCACAATCGGCACAGGAACGGCAGTAAGGAGGGAAAGCAGGCTAACAGTGTGACAGAGTTGCCAGCCTCCAGGTGGGGCCTGGAGATCTCCCGCTTTTACAACTGATCTCCAGGTGACAGAGATCAGCTCCCCCAGAGAAAACGGCTGCTTTGAAGGGTGGACCCTGCTGAGGACCCTCCCCTCCCCTCTCCTGGATCCACCCACGAAGTCTCCAGGTATTTCCAAACCAGACCTGGCAACCCTAGTGATCGGTGGGGGGGAGCAGCAAAGTGTTCAGGGAGCTGCGTGGCTGCTATGCTGCGGTATCCCTGTGTGAAGAGGACACCAGTGCCATCATGGTTCCAGCAACTGCTCCACCACCTGTGCCCCAGGGGCAAGCAAGGAGGAGAGAGAGGTCAGCAATGGTGCTGCCACCCCCAGCTGCAGGAGCAGAGGAAGACGGGGGTGAGGGGGCTGTGGCTGCAGAGCGTAGACATTAGCTTTCATGCCATGGGTGAAATCCAACTGCTGATGTGATGCTCTCTGTTCCCTCAGGCTCCTTTGCCCAGAGTTTGCTCCACGAGGGGCACACTCCAGCGTGGACCCGCTTGGAACTGCTCCCAGTGGTGGCCCCCCTTGCTTTTTTTTTGCTGCTGCCTCTGTTCTGTTCAGGGGTGAACTGTGTCTTAAGTGGGTGTGGGTGTGCCATGGGCATGGCACAGCAATGCTTAGCCCCTCCCCTCCCTGCCACTCAGCTTGCATGTCCATGGGGCTGGTACCCTGTGGCTGCCCCTCTGTGATTAGTTGGTCCCCCCCTCCCGTCTGTCCCAGTTACTCTGTAGCACCCCTGCAACCTCTTGTGGGCATGGCGGCGTGGTTACTAGGGATGCCAGCATAGTTGTGGCTCACGTAGGCCCACCGCTGGATCCTTTGCCTGTTCCCCAGCGTGTGTGGAGCCCCTTCAAGGAATGGCTCTGCTTCTCTCTGTTTTGGTGTCCCTTGGGCTGCACCGAAAACTTGTTTTATCTCCTTCTTTCACTGGCGGAGGTGTTGGAGTAAGTCTGTCCATCCGTCTGTCTGTCTGTCTGTCTGTCCATCCATCCATCCATCCATCCATCCATCCATCCATCCATCCATCCATCCATCCATCTCCATTTATCCCACCTTTCTCCCAACAGGACAATTAAATTAAATTAACCACAATGATTTAATTATCATTTATTCACTAGATAGGCAAATGTATTTGTTTGTTTGTTTCCTTGCCATCAAGTTGCAGCTGACGGCCCTGTAGGCTTGTCAAGGCAGGAGACGTTCAGAGGTGGTTTGCCATTGCCCGCCTCTGCATTGTCACCCTGGACTTCCTTAGCAGTCTCCCGTCCAAATACTGACCAAGGCTGACCTTGCTTAGCTTCGGAGACCTGATAAGACTGGGCTAGCCTGGGCTATCCAGGTCAGGGCAGGTAGGCAAATAGGATGGATGTAACATTGTTTGTCCACGGACCGGAGGTGATATGAGCCAAGCTGGTGCTCTGAGGCAGCGTTTGCCCTGAATGCCCTCATCTCTGAACCCTTTGGAATGCAGGACAACAATAAGTGTTAATGCCAGTAGACAAACCGGTATGATGCATTTTTATTTACTTTAGAGACGTCACCTTCAGTCTCAGTCAGAAAGAGAGAACAGAGGGCTGGATTTAGCCTGACATAACCTGCTTTCAGCTTTAGCGACCTTGTGTGGCCTTAGGAGGAATGCAGGAAACAGGACACAGGAAGCTTCAATGGTGTAATCTTCTACAAGTGGGAACTTGCAAGGACTTGCAGGGGCATCTCATCCCCCCCAGCCCCATTACTGTCTCTTTCCTTTCCCTGAAAGTCCCATAGCCTCTCCCCTTTTCCTGTTTCCTCCTCTCCTTCCCACCCAACAGCCAACCTACCTTTACCTGCCTCTTTATCTTCAGCTTCCCCCCCTCCCCCAGCAGCCTCTGCCTGGGAAAACTATGGCACAGGTGTGTGATCCAGCTGTTGGACCAGGGCCACTTGCATGGTAGAGAACTTCAAGGACTCTTGGGCGGGCACATCACTTTCTCCTATATTCCACCTCCCCACATTATTTTCCCTTTCTGTCCCTTGGCAACCCTCCATATCCTCTCCCTTTTCCCTGTTTCATTCCCTCTCCTTCACCAGCCTACTTTTCATCTGCCTCCCATCTTCAGCTGTATTTATTATTTATTTCCTTCATCTATACCCTGCCTTCCTCCACCAAAGCAGCTTACATCATTCTCTTCTTCTCCATTTTTGTCCTCACAACAACTGTGTGAAATAGGTTAGGCTGAAAGTATGTGAATGGCGCAACATCACCCTCTGAGCTTTCACTGCAGACTGGCGATTTGAACTCGCGTCTTCCAGATCCTACTCTGAAGCTCTAACCACTGCACCACACTGTCTTTCATAGGGTGGCGGCTGTTGAACCAGTAGCAAGCAGACAGGCCTAGATGACTCATGTAAGGTGAGTGGGATCAAGTCCCCCAGTGGTTGCTGTCAGGCCTGGCCCCAATGAGTTCTCCCTCAAAGGCCAAAGCAGCCTTGGAAAGGCCCTGCCCACATGCCTTTTACTAACAGAAACCACCTGGAATGCTCTGGTTGTCAGCAACTGCCACTGAGGGCTTCTGTTTTTTAAAACTACAGGTATTCCTTTTTTCCTTTTGGGTTTTTTATCCCCCCAATGCAATTTTTTAAAAAAGATTTCATTCTTTTCCCTGCAAACCTGGACATTTTCCAGGTTTGCAGAAAGATCTGTCTTGTCCGTTCACAGCTCCAGCCACTGGATTTAAGTATCCTCAGACTGGCGAATTTCATTATTAGAATATAAGATGATTACACACACATGCACACATTCTAAGTCTAAATATTCAATACATTTAATATTATTAAATATTAAATATATATTAGAAAAATATACTTCTAAACCTCATTTGCTATCTTGAAAGTGACCAAGATTCTTGCTACATTTAATTTAATCTTAGCCCTACCTTTGGTTGCCGCATCCAGTAATAACCTAGGAAATATATCTTTGTTCTCTTGAATCATTATTTTTTTCAAACCTCATAATGTTTCAAAGATCCGTGAGGCAATTAGGAAACTTCTTTGGATGGAAAGGCGGCATTTCAGTGTTTTAATAAATAATAAATAAATAATCTCTTGGATCATATTTGAAGATTATTCCAAGCCTTATGTTAACTTGACTCGGTCATTTCCTGATAGTGGTTGTTCATACGTTCTGCATCCTCCTTTATTATGAGACTGAATTTCTATTGGACAAACCCATGTTGGCTGTTCGACCTGCTTTTCCACTCATCCATTCTTTCTTGAATCGTACAATTACTGTCGCTCCAATTAGCAGTACTAGAAGTTACACTTGTAAATCCCCCCTACGCATCCACGAGAGAACAGACCCTTCCCTTTAGTTAACCATCTTCCAGTTATCTGGCACTATCCCCAATACTTCAGAGCTCTCGGATATTTTAATTAAAACCTTCCCATGTTTTCCCTCATTCTTCTCCATTCAGTTTGTTGAGTTGTAATTTTTACTGGCTCCATGCCTTGGCAGCATTCAGTAATTCTAATTGCCTGCCTTCTCTGGTCTAATCAGAAAGCCTTTTAGCGTCTCCTTCGGGCTTACAGCAAGATCAGTCAGAGTGGCCACAAGCTGCCCACTCAGGTTCTTTCATGAACCTTTCAGTAGCTCATTAGTGTCTTCACTTGAGAAAATACCAATTGTCATTCTATATAGAATAGCTGCTTCCCCCCCCCCCCGGTACAGCCATGATATGCAACCTAAAAAAAAGTTTCTCGTCATATGAAACTTTACATATGTGTCACAAGGTCGTTTCTGTACATGGTCACTGTACTCCTAATTTATCTTTGTTGCACAGGAAAAGTCAACGGGAATGAGTGCTGTTTAATGGCTAGCATCTGAATCTACACATGCTCACTTGGAAGTTTTGCTGAGTTCTATGGAACTTGCTTCCGAGCGCCTGTGGCCCTGGCTTTCGCTCTCGCTATGGATCCCAAGGTGGTCCTCCTTGGCTCTTTAAAGGTCAGAATGGAAGAAGTAGAGAAAGAGATTGTTACTCAAATCACCTACATATGTATATACCCTGATTATGGGAATGACCCCCTTTAACATGACAGAAGCCTGTACATGCATGTGCCCAGGGCTTTTGTCAAGTGCATACCAGAATCCAAGATCTGATCTAACTCCTCACAAAGGTATGTAGATTCTTTGAAATAAACAAACATTGGTATAGTGTTAAGAAATTTTTTAAGAAGAATAGCAAAGGGAATTAACAAATTGAATACACGGTTGGAAACACACACACACAAAATAAATGTTCTATAAACCCTAACGTCTACTAACCTAGGCAAATATTACTTATCTAAAGAGAAATTGGTGGGTGGAGAAGGAGGAGGAAGTGAGACATATGAGCCTGTCCCAGTGAGTGATGCCCAGTAGGTTCATGAGAAGAAGGAAAAAAGCAGTGTTGGTGAGAGTGGGGTGGAACAGCAGAGTGGGGTCATTGGTGCACCTGTGCTGGATGGCAGGGCTGACGCAGAGTCACACCTGCATTCCCACTACTCGTTCCCACACAGTGGTCTGGAGCCAGTAGCAGGAGCCCAGTATTGAGACAGAACCCAAAGGCTGGATCAGGGTGATGGGATTCTTGGGGCTATCTTTACACCCCAAAAGTTTTAAGATAGCGGGGGAAATAAGACGTTCCTCAAAACAGATTGGATTGGAGCCAAGTTTCAAACCTTATTGGTGAATTGGAGGGATAACAGTGGAGCAGGAAAATATCTTCCAAAGAGAGAGAAAGTGGGGTTGCTGATGGCTTCCTTGAGGATGTTTATAGCCCAAACAGAATAGCAACCTAAGTTATATGGTCACCATTTGGGTAGATCAATTCCAGGGGAAACATAGGAAGACGGAATAAGAATGTCAGGCAAGGAGATGGATGTGCTGGCATGCTGCTCCTCAGTCTCGGGTAGATCCTGTTGTGTGGCTCTGTAATGCAAAAAATAAATTAAGACACTGCTACTATCTTTCAATGAGGGAGTGTGTGTGAGGGAGTGTGAGTGAATTCATCCATTCCCATGCAAATTGTCAGTTCTCCCTTTCTTTGAAGCAGCGGATATGCTTTGCTGCACTGAGATTCCCTTCTGCCTCCCAGGTTAGGGAAACATATACTTAACATGCCAAAACTTGGGTGAGGCTGAATTTTAAGAATAAATTAAAAGAATTCAGAACCCTTTTGGAGGATCTATGGAGGACTCCCAGTCAATGCTCCCTCTAAGCTGTGGAGTCTTGTGAGCAAAAATTCTACTTTGTGAGCTACTGGCATTAAAGTTGTGAGTGAGCGATTGGGCTGCAGCATATATTAGTTTGCTCTGGAGCCATGCTTCCTGAGCTAAGACAAAAACGTGTGAGCTGGAGGCTAAAAAACTGTGAGCTAGCTCACACTAACTCAGCTTAGAGGGAACACTGGTCCCACTTATATATGAGTGCACTGATCCGAGGGTTTACTCACTGGCAACCATTCCCCTTAATAAGATGGCAACAATACCATTATTTTAATTAGAGTCAAGGATCAGTGCTCCAACTCGGTGTCTCAAGGCTATTCTGTTACTTTGGATATGGCAATCTAAATGTAATTTGCACCATCTAAACATAATTTGGGGTACAGAACAGGATGTGCACCCGTAATCTAGGTGTTGTAAGGAAAAATGAAAGATGCGGGCACTAATCAAAATATCAGCTTCTCCAAAGTGAAACCTAGCTGGAAATCTGTCTCTAGTCACTAGGAGTCTAACCTGGAATGCAACCCTGGAAGATTATTTTTGGGATATGTATGTTTCAGCCATTCCTTGTTTATGCCTAAGAGTAGTTTTGTATGGGATGACAATTCACTTGTCAGATAATGCCAGCTATAGCATTACAGAACATGAACAAAAGGGCACATGAACATATGAACCTGCCCTATCCTGATTCACATTAGTGTCAGTATTGTCCTCTTTGACTGGCTCTCCAAGGTCTCAGGGAGAAGTCTTTCACATCAGCTATTACCTGATGCCTTTAAACCAGAGATGCTGTGGACTGACCCTGGGACCTTCTGCAATCCAAGAAGATATTCCACCACTTGGTCACGGCCCCTCCCCAAGTGCCAGAGTCTGCTTCCATGTGCAAGTATGCTAGTATATATCAAATGGATTATGAGGTAACAAAGAAATTTAAATTTTCATAAAGCAATGCCTTTTTATTTTGGTCAGTGCGATTCTGGTGCTATTTCTGATTTTGAAAAAAGGCCTATAACTTTGTGGCATGTTTTACATGCAGCAGGTCCCAAGTTGCAACGGCTGTTGATAGAATCTAAGGAAACAGAGCTGAAAGATGTTAGACCCTTGGCAGCCACTGACTGTCGAGGTGGATAATACTAGTCTGGATGAACCAAAGTTTTAACTCAACGTGACAGCATTTCTGAAGCATCAAGGGTATACAATCAGATGGCTTCTTTCACTGAGCAGGACCTATTTCTGTTCACTAGATCCCACCACATATCCAGCCAAAAACTCCTTTTTTAAGAGGAATGTTAACAAGTCTTCTTCTGTGTAACAGCCACACTCTTCAATCAAGGGTTTAGCAAAAACTTCGTATGTTCACTTGGAGAAGGAACCATTCCTCTCCTCTGAAATGCAGTAGTATTTGTACAAAATATCCAAGAATGAGTTGTTAACGGATGAATAGATCTGAGGTTCTACAAAGCAATGCACAGTGATAAATATAGCAGATAATTGGGGATTTGAGACAGATTTTTATCAGTTACACAGGACCTGAAATTTAATAGGCACCCCCCTCAATTCCAAGTCCCCACCTAGGCAGCTTTCCAGAGCATATTCTGTTCTGTAGATAGTGGTTGTTGTGTTTTGCCACATTTCCACTAAGGCAAGACTCTTCACATGATGAAGAATCCCTTTCAGGCCCTGAGGTCTCTGAGGCACAGGCCCCTCTGAGTGTTCTGCAGGTGGGCCCCTTGATTCTACCACAGCAACCAGTTGTGCCCACCACCCACAGTGACCTGACAGACCAGGAACCACTTGGGAAGTCCTGTGCCCTGCTAGCACCTTCTGATGACCTGGAACTGTTGCAGGAGCCCTGCTAAGCTCCCAAACCACAGTGGTCCCCCCAGGACCTTGAGATCAGAAAAAGGAGGACCAGGGAACAGACATGGACTCACTGAAGGAATGCACAACAAGCAGACCAGGGTCTTCCTCTGCCCGGTCTCTCCCTGGAAGGAGATGGGGTGTAGTAGCTCTTGACAGGAACCAGGACTTTCAGTCAGGTCATCAGAAAGGGCATGGATCCCAGCTTCTTATATAAGCCTGTAGAAACTTGGAAGCTTTGCTGGTTCAACAGCTCCTATAAGGCTTGCCGTTGTTGTCTCGGCTTCTGCCAGCTTGATGTTGGCTAACCTTCTAATCCTACTGAAATAAATGAAGTTAACTCTGATCAGGATTGCACTGTTACCATCCCAGTCCACCCATGCTTACTAGAGGACTCCTAAGCAGAATTACACCCTTCCAGAATTAATGAACTTAAATGGATTGAGAAGGGTGTAACTCTGATTAGGATTGCATTGTTAACATCCCGATCTGCCCCTGGTTCTAAGTGTATGGAGAAGCCAAACCCGGATGAACTGGAGGGCCCAACAATAAGAAGAGAATCTCAGTGGGTAAACTGACTCAACAGAAAGCGCCTCCTTTGCCTGCTGAGAAGGGAAGCCACGTATCACAAGAAGAGCCCGGGCAAAACTGCAAGTGCGCAGTTTCCAGGGATGAAAGTAGGCTAATTAGTGTAGGAGGCTGAAGGGTTACAGAGAGCATTAGGTGTAAGAATGACATGGTAGAGTGGGAAGCTAGCAGTCAGGGGCAGATGGTAAAATAATGTGACCTTCTGGGAAAGAGATGCTTAAAATAAACTAGAACAAATTCATTTCCTGCAAAAAAAAAAATAGCAACGCCTAATTTCCCCCCTCAGTTGTACATATAAAAATATTAGTATGACCATTGTTTTGCTGCAGTCGTATATTTTCATTTGGGAAATCAGCCATCACCAGATAACATACAGAATTTCTTGTCTGTGGGATATATCGGGAGATAGTTTAGGAGGGCAGGGGATCAAGCTCTAATTGTTTGGGACCCAGATGATGCCAAAAAGAACCTTCTCTCCCTTGCTCCCTTTTCCTGTGAATTGACTTTCCACCATAGGGGTTCCCCAGCAATGGAGGTCTTTCTTGAACTCTCAGCAGGATGTAACAAATCATAATTTGTTTTACACTCATGTTTGTATTTTGTATGTAAGAAGGTAAAGGTAAAGGTTCCCTTGCTCGAAAGCCAGTAAAATCTGACTCTAGGATTGCGGTGCTCATCTCCGTTTCTAAGCTGAAGAGCTAAGGCGCACAGAATGCTGTTTGTATGTAAGATCCCTGTAATATATGAAGATTTGAGTCCAGGTATATCTGATGAAGGCAGCTTTGACTCTTGAAAACTTACCCCCCCCCCCAAATCTTGCTGGTCTCTAAGGTCCTACTGGCCTGAAATCTAGCTGTTCTACTGCAGACCAACATGGCTACCCTTTGAAACAATCCCTGTAATATGCACACCGTTTTACATAAAGCTGTGCCTAAGTCCAGTGTCTTCATTGATGAGAATCTATTTACTGCTAGGTATTCACTATGGACCTTGTGCCTACATTTGTTGTTGCTGACTTATGGCAAGAGATGTTCGGAGGTGGTTTGCCATCGCCTGCCTCTGAGTCACGACCCTGGTATTCCTTGGTGGTCTCCCATCCAAAAACTAGCCAGGGCCAACCCTGCTTAGCTTCTGAGATCTAGTGAGACTGAGCTAGCCTGGGCTATCCAGGTCAGGGCTGTGCCTATGTTAAGGTGTGGCAAAATATATTTCTGGGGAGCTAACTAGCTAGCCCAACTGTTCCTTGAGTTCCTTCTTTGCAACACCTCTCCCACCTTATGAGTGGATATAAGGACTCAGAAATCTCCATTCCAACTTGTGTCTGATGAAGCGACCTTTGACTCTCGAAAGCTTAACCCTCCCCCAATTTTGTTGGTCTCTAAGGTGCTGCTGGACTTGAGTCTAGCTGTTCTGTTCTGACTATTACTTGGTATTCTAAATAAGATTGCTGACCTACAGGAACCTGGCAACTGTTTATTACATTAAAAAAGACTTAAGTGTGAGATCCAGGTTTGTACCATTTTGTTGTAAAACCTGTGTGTAGATCATCCCATCTAATGATCTTTTTCATTGTGCATACACATTCCAAGAAGTAGGGTCACGGCAGCAAAACTGCCATATTAACCTGAAAACCCTGATATAAGCATGTGTTATTTATTTAATCAATTAATTTATGTGCCACCTTTCCAGAGAACCTGTTCAAGGTGACTTACAAAATAAAACAAGGGAACCATTAAAATTAACAGCCATTATAATCCCTGCCACAGCATTACAAAAATCATTAAAAAAATCCAGCAGCTTAAAATTATGACCACAAAACATTCCTTGGGCTGGAAGTAGACTGTAAAAACCATTTTAAAAGATCACCCTCCATTAAAAGCTTAGGTAAAAATTAATGTTTCGTCCTAGCACCTAGACAAGAGTAGGGTAGGTGCCAAGCGAGTCTCAAGGGGGAGAGAAATGTAGTGCTACCACTGAAAAAGCCCTGTTTCTGGTCACCATCTGCCTCACCTCTGCAGTTGGGGATACAGAGAGCAGGTCTTGAGAGGAGGCTCTCAGCTGGTGGGCTGAACAGTACGAAATGAGGCAGTCCTCTGAGCAACCCCAGAATTTAAAACAAAGTGGGTAAAGGAGCAACTCTGTGTTACCCTTTCAGGTCAGAAAAATGGCATGTGGGATAGCTTAATCCCTCCCAATACCACGTTCATGATCCAAATCAAGGCCCAGGGTATCTGCTTTTAAAACGAACCATATTGGGAGTTCAGTCATGGAACTTCTAGAATCTCGTGTACTTTGACACTTTTGGCAGACTTGTAGTCTCACTTTCTAAGCCCAATTAATACAGGAGACTTAAATGTGTGCAGTTCTGCTTAGGACTGCACTGCTAGATGGTTATTTCTATCACGAGAAACAAGGTAGATAGTATTGCATGAACAAAAATGCTGCACCCTCTCAAAACCAAATAACTCCACAGGGACAGAAACCAAGTTGTGTGTGTGAGGGGGTGTCCCTGTGATTTCTGCGCATTGAAATGCAGATCTTTGCTGTGTGGTGGTGGTGAATTCTAGAAAACAGGGAAGGGTTGGAAGGTCGGTTTCATGATCCCACACAAGTCCAACATAAGGCAAACACCAAAGGGTCTTTCAAAAATTTGAAAGGTATCCCACTCTTCTCTAACCTTCTCTTAAATTATTTGACAAGTATAAGGAAAGTAAAATTCCAGTTTCCTCATATTTTCAACGATTACATGTTATGCATCTTTTGGTACTAATACAAAGAAATAGATTGTTTTATACTGGACTATATAAAATTTTAAAGAGGAAAATTGCCAGTGTTTTTGGTGTACTGTTTATTTAGCAGAATGGCAGGATATAAATATTCTATTTTTAAAGATCTAGTGGTAAGAGTACAACATTCCTTACTTCATGCAGCTCTCCCCATTAGTACAGCAGTCTGCCCTCTGGTGGCTTAAACAATCTTTAATATTTTTGCTTATGACCCAACAGTAATTAATCAGAAACCTTATAAATTTAAGGCAGTAGATAAGCTTGGTTTATAATCTAGAAAAGAATGCCTAGTAAAAGCAAGGGAAAAGGCAGGGTGACCAGCAGAGGCAACAGAAGGTTTACTTTTTCAGGCAGATGCTGTCTTTCCAAAATGAATGAAAGTTATATATTAGTTTAAAAACTGACCAGTGCAAATGGGTAGATTTCTGTGGAGAGTACATGGTGTATCCTTGCAACAGTATAAACAAAGCAAGCCTTTTTCCGAGTTTGAGGAGAAAGAAATAGATATGTGTTTTTTCTTCATTTTCAATTTTTAAATGTCTGTTCCCCCATTTCATTCACATTAATTTTAATTTCTGTTTCTGTTTTCAATCAGAAAGTGCTAGGTAGGGTTCTCAGTACCCCAGTGGAGGAGAAACAATACAAATTGCCATTAAGCCTGTGATGTGATATCACTTCCAGGGAAAACCCAGAAGTGATGTCAGTCCTCTCTAGGAATGACCAGAAACTCTATGACAAAACCATAGAGTTGCTGGTGTTTCCTAGAGTGGTATGATGTCACTTCCAAGGGAAACCCAGAAACACTAGCATACCATAGCCAATAGTCACCCTCCTATGTCCCCACCCCCTGGTCTCCTGCTGTTTGCCAGCCCCCATGGGCGCTCAATGTCCCTTGAGCCTGGCCAAGAAGTGCAGCTCTATCCTCTACCTCTGCTAAGTTTGCAAGCTATGGAGGAAAATGTCATGTCCTTTAATAGAGGCTTAATGTTTGGAAATGGGCATCTGAAGCATTTTGTGAGATGAAGATAATTAATATCACCTGGTTAATAGCATCCCATTAACCATCTATTAAAAGGACAGGACTCCCCCCCACCCAGCTAGTTGGTAGCCCTGAACTCAGCATTATTTTGCTTATTTCATTCAAATCCTCCCATTTTATGACCTCGGGTAGGATGCCTCTTTGGGCAGTTGGTTGGTCCCCCTCTGGGCATTTTCCCCTATCAATCAGTCTCTTGCCACACACCCCAAAATCCCAGCTCCCTCAGAGTCTACTACATACATTGACTAAAGGTACTTTCCAAGTGCTTACAAACTTCCATTCTATCCAGAGAAAAGCCAAGCTCCAAAGCTCCGTGGCCCCAGATGGAACAGTGCTTCAACTGTAGTACAGTTGAGCGAATAAGCTGAGGAAGAAGTCATCTCAAATGGCCACCAGGAAACACACAAGAACTGGGTTCCATTTCTGTTAAGGTTGTCAGGTCACCCCTGGCCATCAGTAGGGGATGGGGGCCACATCCAGGCTGGGAAAGTCCTGGAGATTTAGGGATGGAGCCTGGGGAGCTCAGTAGAGTACAATGTCATAGAGCCCACCCTCCAAAACAGCCATTTTCTCCAGGGGAACTGATCTCTGTAGTCTGGAGATGATCTGCAATTCCAGGGGATCCCCAGGTCCCACCCGGAGGCTGGCATCCCTATTCTATTTGGCCTTGCTGGGAGATGATGGGCAGAACTTTGGCCCTAGAAGAATGCTTAGGCCAGCAGGTCTCTTTGCTTTGTGAAGACTCAGGAGTACAAAAGCAAAGAACCAATTTTTGAAAATTCCCTTCTGGAGGTAAAGGGGTGGTAGTTGGGCAGCCAGCCTCCAGTTGGGGCTTGGAGATCTCCTGGAATTACAAGTAATCTTCAAACCATGGAGATCAGTTCCTCCGGAGAAAATGGCTATTTTGGAGGGTGGACCCTGCAGCATTACGCCCTGTTGGGTTCCTTCAGCTCCCCACACTCTGCGTACCCCAAATCTGTGGGAAATTCCCAGCCCTGGGTGGCAACAGGAGGATAGGCTCCAGCCCAGAATGAAGGGCCTGTGAATGTTATTTTATCATGATACGGGGATAGGGCTGCAACTCTGGCTTGAGAAATTCCTGGAGATCTGGGAGCAGCACCTGGGGTGGAATTTCAGTTTTTCCTGGACTCTGTCTATGAGTCTGCCTGCCAAAACTGCCATTTTCTTCAGAGGAACCAATCTTTATTGCCTGGAGATCAGTTAAATTCAGGGAGAACTCTCGTCCCCACCAGGAGACTGGCAACTGGCATGTAGAGATTCACCGCGCTTTCCTGAGGACATCCCTGTTGGATCGCTCCTTTTCCGGATGCAGCCTCTGGCAAGTACAGTGAGACGAAAGGTAGGTTTAAGATTGTTCTTTTGTTAACAGGAACCCCAAAATAACGTTCATGAGAACACAGACAGCTCTGTCATTTCAGTACCATTAAAGAGGAAGCAATCTAAGTAGAAAGGAGAGAATGGCCTTGGTGCACTGACCAGATCCATACATTTCATGAGTCTGCAGTGGCTTGTAGATGGGATGGCACACAATGGCAGACTATAAATTTGCTGATAGTGCAACCCTAAAGGGGCTGTGGTGGCTCAAGTGGTTAAGACACTGAACTGCAGACTGGAAGATCAGTAGTTCAGCAGTTTGAGACCTGAGTGCTACATGACGGAGTGATCTCCCGTCTCTGGTCCCAGCTCCTGCCAACCTAGCAGTTCAAAAGCAAGAAATTGCAAGTAGATAAATAGGTACTACTTTGGTGGGAAGGTAACAGTGTTCCATGTGCCTTGGCATCTAGTAATGCCGGCCACATGACCACAGAAACATCTTCGGACAGCGCTGGCTCTTCGGCTTGGAAATGGAGATGAGTACCGCATCCCTAGAATCAGATTTGACTGGCTTTTGAGAAAGGGAAACCTTTACCTTTACCTAGTGCAACCCTAAGCAGAATCCTTCTAAGTACAATGAAGGTTAGTAGAATGTTTTAGGATTACAGCATTAGTCCTCTCATATCAGCGTAGTTAAACAGGAATAATTAGTTTTAATACTGTTCATAGTCTGGATTGAAGAGGCCACATGATTCCCAAGTTCATTCCTGATGGATGTGCATGGGCCCTCACAAACGTGGCTCTCAATTGATCTAAGAATGGTACGAGTAACTTTGTACAGCTTCCTGTCCCTACAGAGTGGAAAGTGTGACATGAGGATTGGTGAGAGGGGCCTGAAACTGAAGGAAGTCTGGGGTGTGTGTGCAATATGTGGATTTCATTAAAGATTTCCCTCCCTTTTTGCCTCATAATTTTGAGTTGTGAGCGAAATTCTCAGGGATTGTACTCCTCACACCCCAGGGAGTTTTCCCCAACACATTTCAGAGGTGTGGAAGAAAATGATGACTGTTTTTATAGCCAATTAAAATTCTGATATGGCAGAGCAGATGGAGGTAGGTATAGAGTTACACTGTAGGCCATGGCCTTAGTTTAGCATCTGAAGGAAGACAGGCAGGTGAACAGGGAGACATTTTGGCCTCCTCAGAAGACAGACAGCCTCACAGAGCAGACAGTAGCTTCTGCTTTATACCCTTAGGCAACTGGCAGAGTTTGTGTGACAGCAGGGTGCTGCCTCAGTTTCCCCCCACACAGCACACTCCCACTAGGAGTGACCAGGCCACTTTAACTTTTTCAGGCCAGAGGTAACATTTCCACCCTGCTTCACTTCTAAGTTACTTCGGGCAACGCAATACAACAGCCTCAGTCAATTTCTGGGAGCTTCAAGGCTCCCAGAGGAAGAAATATGTTGGGCCTCATATAATCTGTTTATGTGCCCCAGGAATATTTTCTGCATGTGCCATTGACTCAAGTACATCATTGTAGCACAGTTAACTGGGATAGCCCTGCAATGGCAGGAAGAGCAACCATGACCACATATATTGTTATGGCACTGCACAAAGACATTGCTCAGAACTGAATTGGCCAGAGGCAGAACATGCAACACTTTTGGGACTGTATTACATTATTATTATTCTAAACTAGCCTGATACCCATGGTTCGCTACGGTATTTAAGTTCCGTAAATCTAGTTATAATACTGATGATGTGAAATCTGAAATGTGACATTTGTTGTAGGAATTCTAACAGAGAAGATTGTAGCGTAAAAATGAAGTGAGACATATGTCCTTTTTTTCTGTACTGAGGGACCTCTCTGTAGACCACATTGGTGGTTCTGCCCTCAGGGGCTAGGATCACCAGGCTGCTTGGTGAGCTCACTCTGGAGCAGGCCACATAGAACTGTCCAGTTAAGAAGCAGTCGTCATTTAAGAAGCAGGGGTCATCATGTTTCTCAGAAATCTCTTCATGGGGGCGGGGGTTGATGTCATGGTAGGAATGCACTCCCCTTATTTTGGGTTTCTTGGTGCAGGGGTTTGGCCTGGGCATTGAATTTTGGGGGAGGGCATACCCCCTCCCTCCTTTATTTATTTATTTTTTTACAAAAATTCTTCTCATTTACGTTACATTTTAGAACTGGGACATAACTACATATTCAAAACACCATCCAAGCAATCAGATATTATACAAGTTCATATGAAACAGTTTTCTAGAATCCACATTGTGAGAAGTTAAATAACCTAATAAAGGAAACCAGTTTTCTACAGATTTGGAGTATATTTCCATTTTGGGTGTGAGTGTGGCTAAGCTGGGCCAGCAGCGCCTGCTACTACACCTGACAGACATCAGCCTGTCTGGTGTTGGGGTGGATTGTATTTAAAGGCAATCCTGCTGAGCAAACCTCCCTGGCAGCTGTAAGCATCCCACCTCCTCTTCTACACCTGACAGGCAGCTGCCTGTCCAGTGTAGGAGGGGGAAGAGTATTAGAAGCCACTGTGGAGGCAGGGCTGGCAGGATCACTAAGGCGTTACTGCTGGGGCGGGCTCCCTTGGGGCTTTAAGCGCCCTGCAACCACTGCTGCACCTGACAGACAGCCACCTGTTAGGTGTAGGAGGTGGAGGGAGTGTGTTGGAAGCCATCAGAGAGGCTGGGCCAGCAGCATCGCTAAGGTGATCCTGCTGGGGCGTCATCACTGATGGATTAAAGTACCCTGGTTCTGCTACTATACCTGATAGACACCAGCCTGTCTGATGTTGGGGTGGGATTGTATTTAAAGGCATCGTGGAGGCTGGACCAGCAGCAGGGCTAAGGCAATCCTGCTGAGCAAACCTCCCCAGCAGCTGTAAGCATCCCACCTCCTCTGCTACACCTGACAGGGAGCTGCCTGTCCAGTGTAGGAGGGGGAGGGGGGAGGAGTATTAGAAGCCACTGTGGAGGTGGTGCTGCACCTGACAGACAACCACCTGTTAGGTGTATGAGGTGGGGGGAGTGTGTTGGAAGCCATCAGAGAGGCTGGGCCAGAAACTTTGCTTTACCTCACAGGTGGTTGTTGGCCACTCCTGATTTCCTCAACTGTCATTAGCTCTCTGCAGTCCCCTGTAACTTTTTTTTTTTTTTAACTTCAGAACACTGAGCTCTGCAGCTGACCAATCAGGGAGTGGGAGGTGCAGGGAGGCAGCTGCCTGGCAGCTGCATAGGAATCAATGGGGGGAGCACATTTTACCCCTTTTGACCCACTTAGGGGTCAAATTTCTAAAAATCCCTTCTTAGTGAGCACCTACGCCATGGTAGGAGCGCTCTCCCTGAATTTGGTGCTTCTAGGTCCAGTGGTTTGGCCTGGGCATTGATTTTACGGTGAGGGGACTTTCTTTTTTATATAAGGATGGGAGTCAGGACCCCTTCTGACATAACCTTGCTGTTATGAGAGCCACCTCTGTTTGCACCTTCTGTGCACCCCTCTGGTAATATCAAAAGCCTGAGAGTACATGCAAACACTCCATGCCATTCCTTCCTATGCCAGCACTGTCCCATTCATACCACATGAACACACGAAGCTGCCTCATACTGAATCAGGCCTTTGGTCCATCAGGGTCACTTTTGTCTACCCAGACTGGCAATGGCTCTCCAACATCTCAACTAGAAGTCTTTCACGTCACCTACCAACTTTCAGGTGGAGATACCGGGGCCTGAACCTGGGATCTTCTGCATGCCAAGTAGTTGCTCTACCACTAAGCCACAGCTCCTACCCTGCCTTTCTATTCTTGAGAGAAACAGGGCTGGGATGGGAAAAACCAGTATCACCTACTCACTCCATGTTGAGCTTCTTGATGGAGCAGTGCAGAACTCAGCTGTAGCACTTTTAAAAAATATGTGCATGTGTATGTGCACCTGGAAGTCATGGCAACCTCTGGTGACTGATCCCTACGGGGGGCCTGGAGGATATTCAGGGATGTGGCTGAATAAAGCCTGCCCAGACTTTTCACCTCTGGTATTTCAAAGAGGTCTCCCATCCAAGTACTTGCCAGAGTTGACCCTGCTTGGCTTCTGAGATCTGGTGAGATCAGGCTCACCTGGGCGATCCAGGTCAGGGCAACAGTAGTGCTTTTTGAAGTAAAGTCAAAAGAGAGGCAGATGGCTACCAGATGCTGGGCTTTTTCAGTGGTAGCATCTTACCTTTGGACTGCTTTCCCCCTCAAGGCTCACCAGGCTCCTTCTTTACTTCCCTGTAGGCACCAGAACAAAATGTTTCTCTTTACCCAGGATTTTAACAAGAGGGATCCACCTTTTTTAGTTGTGTGATGGTCTGCTTAGAGCCCAAGGACTGTTTTATCAATATCATCTTAAAATGCTCTTTTATTGTATGCTGATTTAACACCCCAACATGTTTTTATTGGCTGGACTTGTTTTTAATGACGGTTTATTTACTTCTTCTAGTTATGAGCTGCCTTGAGCAGGTTCCAAGGAGGTGGGGTGCGCATTTTCTAAACTGAAGGGAAACCCAGCTGGCCCATTGATGGAGATGCGTGCATGAGTTCTCCCCATGCTGTGGATTTAGATGTGGGGGCGTCTTGTTGGGGCACTCCTGCCTCTAGGAGTTATCGTGGAGATGTGTCCCTTACTCTCTCTTGGATCAAATCAAGAGTGAACATGTCAAAAAATGCGTGTTGAGAAGTTGCGCAGTGACTTGCCTGGTCCATTTGCATCACCTGCCTTGAGGGTTTGTGAAGTTGTGCGAAGGGCGTTCTCCATCACCTGGAGGCTTCGAAAAGAACTTGGGACTGGGCCCTCAGCTGCCTCCTAGTTTAGCACCCTTGCCGGAGCTCCTTCCTCCCCCCCCGCCCCGGGGAGTCCTGTCAGTCCTTTCCAACTGGATCCAGATTTTCCTTTGTTTGAATGAACGCCGACCCTCGGTGACCGAAGTGAGCAGAAACAGTTGCCAGTGCATATTAATAGCAGTCAAATGCATTCAGCGCTAGCAAAGAACCTCATGCGTGAATTTAAGTCCAGTTGGCAAGGTAAGCTCGTCTCTGAAATGTTGTTGGCTCTGCCGCAGCTGTCATTCCGTGCCAGCCCGCTCCATCCGATAGTAAGCAGGTGGCACACACATATTGTTTTTACTACATATCATTTTAATTTCGCAATGCCTCCCTGAAATAAATAGGGACATGCCTGCTATTCAGTGTAAGGCGGCCTTCGTCTTCTTTTTTTTTTAAAGATTACATCTGAACGTGCAGAAATACTCCTTCCTTCCTCTGTACAATATAGCAGCTGGTGAACCTGTTTATTCCCTCTGGCTGAAGTTGAAGCCTATCCTAAAATATAACTAATTAACTCCTATTAATTAGGGTTTTTTTTTTAAAAAAAAAAAGAACCCACACACAAATGTGTGCAAAGAGAAATGTAAGTAGAAGCCTCTCCTGTTGAATCCTGCTTTTTGAATTGTCTGTTGGAAGATCTCATGTCTTGTATGTATTTTAGAGATTTATACCCACTCTTCTCCCATAAGTGGCTTACAACATGGTCTTCCCTTCTTCCATCTTATCCTTCCACAACAGCCCTGTGAGGTGGGTTAGGTGGAGAGAGAGAGAGAGAGGGAGAGAGAGAGAGAGAGAGAGAGAGACTCACCCAGGACTGTCTGGCAGGCTTCCCTGGCAGAGTGGGGACTCCAAACTGGTTCTCCCCAACACTCTTTAGAGAATTTGTATGCCAACTCCAGAACCTGCCTCAAGGTGGCTTGAATCCTCTCGTCATACTTGGGTCTCCCAGAAAGTCACCTGAGGCCTGTCTTTTGTGAGGCCTTGTACGTAACTTAAGAGAGAAATACTTTGTGGGAAACTACAATGGAGTTCAATGGCGTGTGTTGAGAAATCTACATTCTATCAAAAACTGCCCATTCATTCTGTCATGACTAATGAAAACAGATAGTTGTACTAGCCCCAGCATCTTTTCTAATGCCCAGTGTCTTGTTCCTAAAGAGCCAGTCCTGTTTTTCTTCATTCAATCCAAGTAACTGGTACTGCAGAAGACCCCAGAAAGCATCACCTGTGTGTCTGCTGGGAGCATCCATTGGGGAAACAACTGCCTCTGCCATGGGAGGATGCTTGGCTTCTCCTAACATTTGGTGGCACTTCCCAAAATTTTGTGATAGCAGACGGAGGGAGGCGAGGAGATAGCAGGAACACAGCAGCACAAACCCTATGTATGGAATTAGGAGCCCAACTTCAGGAAGCCTGGGGGAAACTTCTGGAAGTCTGAGAGAGGATTGTGGCACCACCAAAAATGCCTTTCTTTTTTTTAATGGTTGATTACTTTTATTAATCTTAAGTGATTTCTGGTTAGCCACAGTAGAAAATGGAATGCTAAATGGATGCCAAGTTCATAGTCTGCCTATGGCACCAGAAAACCTTGGGCCTTGGAAGGGTCATCATACCAAGTAAGTGTGGAATTGTGGGTCGCCATACAATCAAGATTGGGAACCACTGACATAGAAACCATAAAGTGGTTGTAAGAGTCAGGAAGCAAAGGGGAGGGGCTGGATTTTATACAGCCTTTTTGAATAACCTGTGAATTCTTTGGGAGATTCTAGTTTAGATCAGTGCATTCTGTTAGACTTCCTGACCGTGCGACTCCCTCTCCTATCTGCTCCCCCAGGATAATACCAAGAAGCTGTGATCTCCATATTTTACACTTGATAAGTAGGAATAAAAGAATTCTTACATGACTAGGCTTGCGTGAGGGTAATAAAGTATGCGTAAGTGCAACAAAATATAAATATAGCATCAGGAAGGTAGACCACTGTGTGTGGTCTGCAGTAGAACAGTGAAATCTGAGTCTAGGAGAACCTTAGAAACAGAGTTATCAGGTAGGGTTGCCAAGGTCAACTTACCTGGCCAGTGGGGGATCTCCCGATGTCCTTCCGGGAGACTGGAACCGGAAGTGATGTTGGGCATTTTGAGGCCAATTTCCGGTTTGGGGCCTACTTTTGGGGGGAGGGCTCTGATTTTTTTTTTGCAAAACTCTGTGGAAAATTCAGCTTCAAACCATAGAGTTTTGTCCAAAAACCAGAGATTCACCCCCAACCAGAAGTAGTAGGGTTGCCAGGTTGTATCTTCTCCCCAGTGGGGGAATTGGGGGGCGGTCTGGGAAGGGTGGGGCCACCCCCAATGTGGTGACGTCAAGTAGAGTGACGTCATCATGTCAGGGATGCAGTGCCACATGCACAAGCCCCCTGCTTTCCCCCAACCATTTAAAGGAAACCTTCCCTTTAAATGGCTGGGGAAAGAGCAGGCACGGTGCACGCCTGCCCCGCAAGTTGCAAAATCACAGCTTGCAGGGCAGGAGCTGGCAGCTCCCTCTGGGAAAGAGTGGGTGCCACGTACGCCTACCCTGCAAACTATGAATTCATGGCTTGTGGGGCAGGTGTGCATGGGGCTGTGGAGGACTGTTGGGGTGGGGCTTCCCCTCGCCGGCCAGCTGGTCCGTGTCTGGGGGGGGGGCAAAATTGGGGAATCCCCACACCCACCTGGGGACTGGCATCCCTAGGAAGTAGGCCTGAAGCTGGAAGTAAGCCCCAAACTGGAAGTGGGCCCGAAAATTTCAGTTGGGGGGGAAGAGCCTGCGAAAGCAGGAATTCTCCTGCTCCCACCAGGGGGCTGACAACCCTGTTTTCAGGACATGAGCTTTTGAGAGTCAAAACCCCCTTCACCAGATACAAATAAGAATGGAGATTCCTGAGCCTTGTATCTCCCAGTCAGAAGGTGGGAGGGGTGTTGCAAAGAAGGGAGCCAGGATGCGTGATGTAATCAGCTTGATCAGAGCAGGGGGGAACTGCATGTGCTGTTAAGTGCCGTCAGGTCACTTCCACCTTGTGGCAATCCCATGGCTCAACAACCTCCATTACGTCCTCTAGTCAGCAGCCTTGCTCAGGTCCTGCAAACTGAGAAGCGCTTGGTGATGGCGGAAAGTGCTGCCAACTCACAATCCATGTGGGGCTTTCAAAGGGAGAGACATTCAGAGGTGGTTCGCCATTGCTTGCCTCCATGTCATGACCCTGGTATTCCTTGGAGGTCTCCCATCCAAATACTAGCCAGGGCTGACCCTGCTTAGCTTCAAATATCTGGTGCGCTCAGGCAAGCCTGAGCTATCCAGTTCAGGGCAAGAAGTGCTTAGGGGCAGCAAATTAGCATCTGTAGTGAGATAAGAATCCTGCATCCCTATTCAGCTTGGGGAGGTCCATTGTTCTGCATTTGTGAATGAACTCAAGGTCAGCAATCCTGTGTTACCATCTCTGAGGGACAGTCCTCCAGAACTAAAGAAGAATTTGCCTTGCTGCTACTGAATTAATGGCTTCCTATCTGTGGTGCCTTTGAAATTTCGAGTGGGGAGTAACAACAGGTTGTGTAAAGACACCCTCCCAGGTGCTTCACACATCTGGGCATTACCAACAAAAAGCGGGGAGGTGTAGCTTCATCTCTGCATCTTCTCCCACAGTGAGAGGATTTATAAGCATGGTGTACATGTAATGGAGTTAAATATAATGTTTGTGTTTATTTAAGGCATTGATACACCCCTCCCTACTCCTGACAGAGTCAGAATCTAAGGCAGGTGCCAAAAATAAATACATCATTAATATCTATTAAAAATCAGTAAAATGCATCATGTATTAACGTAAGGAAGGGAGCTTTGACACTCAAAAGCTCATGTCCTGAAAATGTTATTGGTCTCTAAGATGCTACTGGACTCAAATATCTAATATAAGGTTTAATTCTCTCCTAGATACTGAGGCAGTATGAAAAGCATCTCCTTGGGGAGGGGCTGTGGCTCAGAAGTAGACCATCCGCTTGGCATGCAAAGGGCTCCAGGTTCAATCCTTCTCTAGCATTTCTCCAGTTAAAAGGGTTAGCTAGTAGGTGATGTGAAAGACCTGGACCCAAGAGCCACTGCCAGGCAGAAAAGAGTGGTGACCTCGATAGACCAATATGTCTGGCTCGAGGCAGCTTCGTGTGCTCATGTGCAGGAGTTCACCACTTTCAAGTCCCACCGTTTGCAGTGGGAGACTGCTGCACATGTGCTTGTAAAATTGCTCTGGAAATTGTTCAGTTTTGGCTGGACTGTGGGTTGCATCCAAAGACACTTTCCCTATGAAGAGAGGTTAAAACGCTTGGGGCTCTTTAGCTTGGAGAAGCGACGGCTGAGGGGTGACATGATTGAGGTTTATAAGATTATGCATGGGATTGAGCAGGTTGAGAAAGAAGTACTTTTCTCCCTTTCTCACAATACAAGAACTCGTGGGCACTCCATGAAATTGCTGAGCAGTCGGGTTAGAACAGATAAAAGGAAGTACTTCTTCACCCAAAGAGTGATTAACACATGGAATTCATTGCCACAGGAGGTGGTGGCAGCTACAAGCATGGACAGTTTCAAGAGGGAATTAGATAAACGTATGGAACAGAATTCCATCAGTGGCTATTAGCCACAGGGTATAGATGGGAACTCTCAGTCTGGGGCAGGTGATGCACTCTATTCTTGGTGCTGGAGGGGGCAGGAGGGCTTCTAGTGTCCTGGCCCCACTGGTGGACCTCCTGACGGCACCTGGTATATTTTGGCTGCTGTGTTACAGAATGTTGGACTAGATGGGCTATTGGCCTGATTCAGCATTGGCTTCTCTTATGTTCTTATGTTCTTCCCCACAAGGGTGTGTGTGTCTTTTTGCAGAAGAGACCTTCTTTGTCTTTCCTGGGGAGGTCTCCTGCCCCAGCATCACTGCAAAGGGGTTCCAGGGGGAAGTGTGGTGAATAGTGGGAGATGCCACGTTAGGGGCTGTAGCTCAAGTGGGAAGTCTGTGGAAATCACAGGCCTTCCCTTCCTGTGAGAAGGAGAGCCTTACCCTTGTGCAAGAGCACCTTGGGATCCTGCCCTGTGACTTTGTTTTCTAAAGACAGATGAAAATCCAGAGCAAGGGCACAGAGTATCCCAGGCCACTGCAGCCCTCCCCTTCCAGTATGTGTCTCTGGTTTCTCCCCTACAACACTGGCATTCATTCTCTTCTGTGCTTGTCTTAATTTTGGCCTTTCTGTCTCTCTCCCCACCCGCAGAATTGTTTCCCTTATGCCTTTGTCTTCTGCTGCTGTCCTCTCTCCTCAGTGCTTTTCCTTTCAGGAGCTTCATTTCTTCTCTTTTCTTTGCCTTTTCCTATTGGTTCTTCATGGACCTGTTCCCACGCAAATCTTTCCCGCACGCTGTTCTGTCCTATACTCAAACCTTATAATCCGTGGTAAAATTAAAGCAATACGATAGTATTGACCCCTCAAGCCATTACACTGCAGTTCTGCCTGGTGACCACTAAGTGGCACTACAGCCTTGGCAACTGAAACGCAGAGCCATCCAAAGTCCAGTTTAGGTTTCCAAAGACTTCTCTTTGATTGCATTAAGTGCCAAATTAACTGTAGTTAAGGCAAACTGCAAAATAGTGTAGTAAGAGTGCTTCTCACATGCCATTTCTAGTTGGGCTCCACTCTTTTGGAAAATACAATATTTCGTCGTCATTGTCATCCATATAGAGCAATTAGAGATCAGGATGAAGCAAATTCATGGAGGACCGGTCTGTTAATGGCTATTAGTCATAACAGATAAATGGAACCTCCACATTTATGGGCAGTATAACTCTAAACACCAGGTGCTGGGGACTAACCATGAGGATGGCTGATTTCCTTCAGGCCCTGCTCCTAGGCATATCTGATTTGCTATTATGGGAAACAAAATGTGAGACTGGATGGATCTAGCAAGGCTCTTATGATGTTATTAATGTCATTTCTAATAAATACATGCATGGTAGCAGGTTTCTTTTTAAAAAGCTTGTCCATGTAAACCTGAATCACTCTGAGAATAATTGTGTTGGGCGGGGGAAGTATATTAAAAAAAGGTCTTTGTTCTAACCAGAAGTTCTGGGTTGATCACCTACCACTCACTTTCCTGCTTGGTTTATGGATTTGTGCAACACGGAAGGATCGTTGTGTCTTTCCAAAGAGGCACTTTGCCCACCAACAGCTCTGTTTTCTGTCATTCTCCTCAAACAGTCTTTTGTTTAACTTTCCATGTTAAAATTCTTTTTCATCCTTACATCATGGTCCAAGGACGGGTCGTAGTAGATAGGACAGGAGAGTAGATGGTTACATTGTACTGGGGTCTAGAGGTAGGCCAGTTTGGTGTAGTATTTAGGGGTGAGAACTGTCTTTGATTCCCCTCTCCTCCATATCCAGCCGCTGGTGTGACTTTGGGTCAGTCATAAGTTCTTTCAAGACAGCTCTCGAGAGAGCTCTCTCAGCTCCCCCTACCTCACTGGGTGTCTGTTGTGGGGAGGGGAAGGGAAAAGGATTGTAAGTCACTCTGAGACTCCTTTGGGTAGTGAAGGGCAGGGTGTAAATCCAATCTCCTCCTCCTCCTCCTCCTCCTTTTTCTGCGACCTGAAGAGATTTTCATACATGCAACATATAAAGAGCAATCCATAAGCAGGTCTATTCAGAATCTTCCTCCGGGCTATTCAGTGGGGCTCCCTCCCAAGAAATTTTTAAATTCCCTAATTACTTCATTATCTGACTTTTTGGCTGAGTCGCCAGGCAGATGACAGGACATAAAGCAGTACAGACAGACAGCACAAGATAACTAATGAACATTAGGATTCCAGAATTAGAGAACAACAAACTACCTAAGGCAAGGTATTCCATAAAAAATACAGGAAGTGAATTACAAAGTTAAGACAATGCAGTATAAATGCAGGTGATACCCACGATAATTACAGTCAGGGCTATTTTTGTAGAAAAAGCCCAGCAGGAACTCATTAGCATAACAGGCTCCACCCAACAGCAGAAACTCATTAGCATATTAGGCCACACCCCCAACAGCACAGCTCATTAGCATATTAAGCCACACACCCCATGTTACCCAAAGCGTGGTCATCCAGCTACACCTACCTTTTGCTTCTTATTCTGTTTACCTTATTTGTTGTCATAACCCAGGACTTTTTTGTAGCAGGAACTCCTTTGCATGATAGGTCAATACCCTTACTGTAGCCAATCCTAATGAATTTCTGCTGTTGGGTGTGACTATTATGCTAATTAGTTCCTGCTGGGTATGGCCAACTCGGGAGTCAGCCGGAACTCTGTTCCTGTGCGTTCCTGCCCCAAAATAGCCCTGACTACAGTAGACTAAAATCATATTCCATTAATAAAGGATATAGGGTGGCACTTATTGTGAGATCATAAGAAAATGAAGTGTTAGAACATTACTCCTGCATTATTAAAATAAACTGTACTTGTAATGTATTAAAGTGGCAGTTGTGCAACCTCTCTCTCTCTCTCTTTCTACGTGAGTGCATGTTAAGTGCCATCAAGTCATTTCCGACTTATGGCATTCCTATGAATTAATGACCTCCAAAAAATTCTATCATTAACAGCCTTGCTCAAGTCGTGAAACCTGAGGGCCGTAGCTTCCTTGATTGAGTCAATTCATCTCATGTTGAGTCCTCCTCTTGTCCTGCTTCCTTGCTTCCTTCAACTTTTCCTAGCCTTATTGTCTTTTCCAGTGACTTGTCTTCTCATAATGTGACCAAAGTACAATAGCCTCAGTTTAGCCATTTTAGGTTCTAGGGAGAGTTCAGGGTTGAGCTTATTTGTCTTTTTGGTGGTCCACAATATCCATAAAATTCTTCTCTAATGCTACATTCCAATGAATCAGTTTTCTTCCTGTCAGCTTTCTTCATTGTCCAACTTTCACATCCATACACAGTTATGGGGAATACTATGGCATGAATTAGTTGGATCTCGGTCACTAGCGACACATCCCTACACTTCAGGATCTTTTCTAGCTTCTTCACGGCTTCCCTTCCCAGTCTCAATCTCCTTCTAATTTCTTCATCATCAACCCTGAAGTTGTGTGATTTGCCAGTAGTCATCCCCCCCCCCCGATGTTCAGCTGTAGTCCTTCTTGGACACTTTCTGCTTTAACCTTCATCAGCAGTCGCTTCATCTTCGCTATGTTCTGCCAGTAATGTGGTGTCATCTGCATATCTCAAATTGTTAATGTTCCTTTCACAATTTTCACTCTAGCTTTCCTTATGATATGTTCTGTGTATAGATTGAAGAGATAGGGAGATAAAATACATCCTTGGCCGACACTTTTTTCCAACTGGAAACCATTCTGTTTCTCCATACTCTTTCCCAACAGTAGCCTCTTGCTCAGAGTTCGGGCTGTGCATCAAAGCAATTAGATGTTGTGGTACACCCATTCCTTTTAAAACCAACCATAACTTTCATGATCCACCCAGTCAAAAGCTTTGCTGTACTCTATGAAACACAAGCTGATTTTTCTTCTGAAATGCTCTAGTATGCTCCAGTAATTAACATACATTTGCAGTACAATCTCTAGTGCCTCTTCCTTTTCTGAATCCAGCTTGAACATATGGGATTTCTTGTTCCATATATACTAGTAGTCTTTGTTGTAAGATTTTGATCTTCACTGTACTTGTATGAGAAATTAGTGCAATGGTCCGATAGTTGCTGCAGTCTTTGATATCTCCTTTTTTAAAATTGGAATGTAGATTGATTGTTTCCAGTCTGTGGGCCACTATTTTCTTTTGCTCTCCATGCAGCTGTCACCAGCTTTTAAAACTGTAGGTTCTTTTTCAAAAGATTCTTCTTGGAAGGAATCTGTCATCCTTTCATTTTTCCCTCATAGTTCTTCCGTGCATTGTTCCCATCTTCTCTTTATTTTGTTCTGTTCAGTTAATATATTTTTGTGTTGATATTTTCCAGCATGCCTAAACGTGCTTTAAATTTCCCTTTGCTCTCTTGTTCTTCCTTTTTTGTTGTTCTGTTTCTTTACACTGGTTATTATAATGTTCTCTGTGTCTCTATGTGCCAGTCACTGGAACGCTGCATTTAGACTTCTGATTCTATCTCTGTCACCATTTACTTTTGCTTCTTGTCTATCTTTAGCAATTTTAAAAATTTCATCTGTCATTCATTGAGGTTTTTCATGTCTTTTGGATACATGCATAGTCTTTGTGCATTCTTCCTTGAACACTGGGCAGATGTGAACAAGATGCAATTTAACAAGGATAAGTGCTAAGTTCTACATCTGGGTAACAAAAATGATGAACATGCATACTGGATGGGGGATACAGTTCTGAGTAGCAATGTGTGTGAACAAGAACTTGGGGTAAGGGCAGGGGTCTTTTGGGGCTGGAGCGTGCCAGAGCACTGCTCCGGCAGCCCAGGTGCTGGGACAAATGGCAGTGGCAGCAAGCCCCGCCCCCAGCTCCCCACATGGAAGTGCTGCACTCTGGGGCGGCCTGAATAGGCCCGTGGCCAGCCTTCCGGGGCCCGCGCTCCAGCACTGCGGCCCCAGGGCAGCCTGAAGAGGCCCAGGGCCAGCCTCCTGGGACCCGCGCTCCAGCGCTGTGGTCCCAGGGTGGCCTGAAGAGGCCTGTGGTCAGCCTCCCAGGGCCCGTGCTCCAGTGCTGTGGCCCCGGGGCAGCCTGAAGAGGCCTGTGGCCAGTCTCTCAGGGCCCGTGCTCCAGGGCTGTGGCCCTGGGGTGGCCTGAAGAGGCCCGTCGCTGGCCTCCTGGGGCCTGCGATTGAGCACTGTGGTCCCGGGGCAGCCTGAAGAGGCCTGTCGACGGCCTCCCAAGGCCCGCAATCGAGCGCTGCAGCCTGGGGGAAGGCATTGATGGAGGTAAGTGGGGGATCTGGAGGGGTGGGGCCTTGATGGGGGGGTGAGAGAGCCTTCCTCCCTTTCCCCATCTCTTTGCCCTCTTTCTGTCCCTCCTTTCCTTCTCTCCTTTCCTTTTCTTTCTTTCCCTTTTCCTCCTTCTTTCCTTATCTCTCTTTCTTTCCCTCCTCTCTTTCTTTCCCTTCTTTCCTTCTCTGCTTTTTCTCTTTCCCTCCTTTTGTTCTTTCCTTTTCCTCTTTCCCTCCTTCTTCCCTTCTCTCTCTTTCTTTTCCTTCTTCTTCCCTTCTCTCTTTCCCTCCTTTCGCTCTCTCCTTTCCCCCTTTCCCTTCTTCTCTCCTTCCCTCTTTCTTTGTCTCTTTTTATCCCCTCTTTCCTTCCTTCTTTCCTTCCTTCTATCCTTCTCTCTACTCTCTCTCTCTCCTTTCCTCTTTCCTCCTGTGGCCCAACACTTCACTCCCCCCCTCCTCAGACTGGCTGGGGAAGGGAAGGGGAGGCTTTTGAAGATGTCTTCCCCCCTTTGCTTCCTCTTCTGACATCACTTCCGGTGATGTCAGGGGGTGTGGCATATGCTAATGAGCTATTATGCTAATGGCCTCATAGCTCATTAGCATAACTGATGCTAATGAGCTCCTGCAGCTCTTTTTCTATGAAATGACCCCTGGGTAAGGGTGGACCGAAAGTTAAATATGAGAGGCTAATGCAATCTTGAGCTGTATCAACAGATGCATAACATCCAAAACACAAGATGTCATAGTCCTGCTGTACACTGCATTGGTCAGGCTGTACCTGGAGTATTGTGTGCAGTTCTGGAGGCCTTACTTCAAAAAGGATGTAGACAGAATGAAGCATGTGCAGAGGAGAGCGATGAGGTTGATCAGGGGCCTGGAGACCAAGCCCTATGAGGAAAGGCTGAGGGTCTTGGGAATGTTTAGTCTGGAGAAGAAGAGGCTGAGGGGGATACATGATTGCTCTCGAAGTATTTGAAGGACTATCACTTTAGAGGAGGGCAGGGAGCTGTTCCTGTTGGCAGCAGAGGATAGGAGTTGAAATAATGGGTTTAAATTAAGGATGGGAAGGTATCAACTGAATATTAGGACAAACTTTTTTACAGAAAGAGTTGTGCAACAGTGGAATCAGCTGCCTAGGGAGGTGGTGAGCTCCATCTCACTGGCAGTCTTTAAGCAGCAGCTGGACAACTGTTAAATAAAACACAGCAACAGCATTACTGTTGTAAGCTGGTCTGTATTTTAAGGTAAAAAAACCCCCTTTAATTGTGTTTGTTGGTGTCCTTTATAAAGTTAATGTCTTTTCTACCTGGCCTTACATTGTATGATGCACATGGCTTGGTCCAACAAAGTCCTATTTATGTCAGATTCGGCCCTCATAACAAATGAGTTTGACACCCCTGCTTTAGGCTGATCCTGCACTGGGAAGGGATTGAACTAGATGGCCTGTATGGCCCCTTCCAACTCTGTGATTTTATGATTCTATTCTATGATTCCATCTCTGGTTTCAACCTGTAGTTAAGAACATAAGAACATAAGAGAAGCCAATGTTGAATCAGGCCAATGGCCCATCTAGTCCAACACTCTGTCACACAGTGGCCAAAATATACCAGGTGCCATCAGGAGGTCCAGCAGTGGGGCCAGGGCACCAGAAGCCCTCCCAGTGCTGCCCCCTCCAGCACCAAGAATAGAGTGCATCACCTGCCCCAGACTGAGAGTTCCCATCTATGCCCTGTGGCTAATAGCCACTGGTGGACTTCTGCTCCATATGTTTATCTAATTCCCTCTTGAAACTGTCCATGCTTGCAGCTGCCACCACCTCCTGTGGCAGTGAATTCCATATGTTAATCACTCTTTGGGTGAAGAAGTATTTCCTTTTATCTGTTCTAACCCGACTGCTCAGCAAATAGTTCTTCTGGTTCTTGTTTACTTGAACTTGGTAATGCAAATCTGTTCTTTTCATGGTCTTTAAACTCTTCAGGAATGTTGCTTAGATACGAGTATTCTGTAATACATAAGTGGTTGGTGTAGTGCTTAAGAGTCATGTAGTGGCTAAGAATGGTGGACTCTAATTTGGAGAACTGGGTTTGATTCCCCACTCCTCCACATGAAACCTGCTGGGTGACCTTGGGCCAGTCACAGTTCTCTCAGAACTTGCTCAGCCCCACCTACCTCACAAGGTACCTGTTGTGGGGAGAGAATGGGAAGGCAACTGTAGCCTGCTTTGAGACTCATTAAGGTAGAGAAAAGCAGGGTATAAAAGCATTCTCTTCTTCTTCTCTTCTAATGCATAAGTAAGGCACAGAAATAATGAACAGGTAACAAGCCTATGTAGGGATTAGGCAAGGCTAGAAGGTTGTTACCATGAGATTGTCTGTTTATTTCAGGAATAAAATAGGAACATTTATTTCAGTATTCATGAGAGTGTATGGTAGGTGAGATTGTGCATACAATGTGCCAAGTCACAGGTTTATGCTAAGCCCAGAGAACTGATGCTTGAGTCCTGTGCTTCTTTTATGCAAGAGGTATAAAGTCAAAGGAAGAAATTAATAACACAAGGAAAGAGTTTCAAGGGCCTGAGCAATCAATGAAGAGCCACATTATTACCTATACTGAAGCAGAACTGGGGTGCAGTGAGGTCACCTTTCCAAGAACCGACTTCATGAAGAAACAAATGCAAAAAACAGACTGTGTTTGGAGAAGGAGGAATATATACCTTCCTTAGTAAATGCCTCCCCAGAGAGGCTTCTAAGAACAGTGGGCTAGATGATCAGTTGCCATTTTGCACAATGCTTGTCTGAATTCTCACTTTAGCAAGACTCTTCATAACATAGTTCATGGATTTAGCAAACTAAGCGTTTGGCACTGAAGAAAAGCATGCTGGATTTTTAGGGTTGCCAGCCTCCAGGTGGGGCCTGGAGATCTCCTGCTTTTACAACTGATCTCCAGCTGACAGAGCTCAGCTCCCCTGGAGAAAATGCCTGCTTTGAAGAAGAAGAAAAAAAAGAAGAGGAGGAGGAGGAGATTGGATTTGTACCCTGTACTTCACTACCCAAAGGAGTCTCAGAGTGGCTTACAATCTCCTTTCCCTTCCCCTCCCCACAACAGACACCCTGTGACTGGCGGGGCTGAGAGAACTCTTTGAGTACTGCTCATGAGAGAACAGCTCTGAAAGAACTTGTGATTGACCCAAGGTCACACCAGCAACTGCATGTGAAAAAGTGGGGAATCAAACCCGATTCTCCCAGATTAGAGTCTGCACTCCTAACAACTACACCAAACTTGATGGCATTGTACCATGCTGAGGGTCCTCCCCTCCCCAAACCCCACCCTCTCCCAGATTTCCCAAGTCTCTAGGTATTTTTCAACCCAGACCTGGCAACCCTAGGAGTTTTCCTGTCCTACTCATCCATATTCTTTCTTGGTTATAAGTCTTCTAAACTCCAGTCATCATCCCTTCTTGACCATTGTTGTTCTTGTCAATTGTAAATTTTTTCATAGGACTAAAGTAATCCAAGGAAAAGGTTTGAGTTCAGCCTCCATATTTAATGAGAACATGATGAGCTGTATTTCAGCTGGGTAAATAGAGTCTGACGTGGGGAACCCACAAGGATTTGTGGGGGAGAATCTCATTTCCATTTCCCCGGTAGCCCCCATAGCTTTTACCCTTTTCCTGCTTGCTTCTTTCCTTCCCACCTACCAGCCAACCTTTCTCTGCCCCCCCCATCTTCAGCTTCCCCCTTCCCTCCCCCTGGCAGTTTGTCCCCTGGAAAATTCTGCCTAAATTGCACAGTGCCAGCTGAGCCAGGCCTGACCAAGAGAGAGATCTTGGAGTCATAGTAGATAACTCAATGAAAATGTCTAGACAGTGTGCAACTGCAATAAAAAAGGCCAACACTATGCTGGGGATTATTAGGAAGGGAATTGAAAACAAATCATCCAGGATCATCATGCCCCTGTATAAATCATTGGTGCGACCTCATTTGGAATACTGTGTACAGTTCTGGTCACCACTCCTCAAAAAGGATATTATAGCATTGGAAAAAGTGCAGAAAAGGGCAACGAGAATGATAAAAGGGTTGGAACACTTTCCCTATGAAGAAAGGTTAAAACGCTTGGGGCTCATTAGCGTGGAGAAATGACGGCTGAGGGGTGACATGATCGAGGTTTATAAGATTATGCATGGGATAGAGTAGGTAGAGAAAGAAGTATTTTTCTCTCTTTCTCACAATACAAGAACTCGTGGGCACTCAATGAAATTGCTGAGCAGTCAGGTTAGAACGGATAAAAGGAAGTACTTCTTCACCTGAAGAGTGATTAACACATGGAATTCACTGTCACAGGAGGTGGTGGCAGCTACAAGCACAGACAGCTTCAAGAGGGAATTTGATAAACATATGGAGCAGAAGTCCATCAGTGGCTATATGCCACAAGGTATGGATAGGGACTCTCAGGCTGGGGCAGGTGATGGTCTGTATTCTTGGTGCTTGGGGGGGGGGGCAACAGTGGGAGGGCTTCTAGTGTCCTGGACCCACTGCTGGACTTCCTGATGGCTGTGCGACAGAGTGTTGGACTAGATGGGCCATTGGCCTGATCCAACATTGGCTTCTCTTATGTTCTTATGTTCAGTTGCATTGTGGAGAACCTGCAAAGTTTTGGAGAGGATATTTCATTTTCCCTTATATCCCTCCCTAAACTATTTCTTCTTTCCCTCTTCCTGGCAGCCCCACATTGCCAACTTTCCCTGCTTCCTTCTCTCCTTCTCATACACCAACAAACCTACTTTTTATCTTTTCCCCCATCTTAGGCTATATTTATTTATCTCATTTATATCTTACCTTTCTCCACAAAGCAGTTTACATCATTCCATTTATCCTTACAAAAGCCCTGTGAGATCAATTTGGCAGAGAAAGTGTAACTGGCCCAAGGTCACCCTGGCTCAAGATCACCAAAGAATGGTGATTCATACTTGGATCTCCCACAGTCTGAAATTCTAATCTAGTCTGAAATTCTAACCACTATAACAGCATTGGCTTTTGTGGGTTGCTGTTAAACAGTATCAAGCATCCAGGCTTGGGTAAATCATACACGTTGTGTGGTAGAAAGTTATACAGTGGTTGCTGCCAGGCCTGGCCCTGATGAGTCCTCCCTCAAAGGCCAGACAGCCCTGGAAAGGACCCTTCCCCACCCCCCTGCCTTTTACTAAAAGAAAATTGATAGCTGGCAATACTGTTGTGGTTAGCGGTGCGGTGCTGCTCTCGGGGTCAGCGATGCGATGCTCGGGAGTGGCCTTGTTGTCCTCGTCGTCGCTCATGGAAGGCGTTAAAATCCCATCCTCGTCGCCAGTGTAAAGTACTGGGTTTCGTGCCTCATGACTCGGACGACGACATAAGAGAAGACGCGTTTATTCGTACTTCACACAAGACAAAGACAAACAGTAACAGCCGGAGGCCAACTATATACAGTAAGGGTGGGGATGCCCCACATTCCTATTGGTGGGTTTGAATCACCCGCCAATGCTGCCATTGGTTCCCTTTAGGCGAGCTCAGGAGCCTAGTCCCTATTGTTCTCAGAGAACAGAGCTCAGCTGCATTTCGCCAACTCAGGCTCTGGATCCTAGGACATACCACATAACACATTCATTTCTTAAAGCTACAGGCACTGCTTCTATTATTATGGGAGGTTTTGCCCTCCATGTTATTATTTTAGGAGGTTTATCCTCCACTCCCAGTTATGACAGTGCTGTGCCACTTCAGACTATGTAAATGTAAAATGAATTCCTGCACAGAGATACACAGATGGAAGGGAGAAAGAGTCTAGCCAAGACATCTTCCTTACTACATTCTCGACCAAGGGATTTTTGCATGTGGAGAATCATTCAGTCATGTGACCATCCATCCAAACAGAGGACTAGGCCCACGTCTTGGGTGACCATATAATCTCTCTCAAACACATGTGACTGTGTTAATAATATGAATGTATGTGAGACATTTGTGCAATAACTTCAGTCGTGTCTGTTGACTGCTTACATACATAAATGTTTCCTGAGGTACCGTAAACATGAGACAGTTTTGATCATCTGTGTATTGACTGAAATATGTATACAACCACATTCTCTGCTGTTCATATGTCACCTGAAGAAGCCTACAGCAGCTTTCAAAGAAAAATTACACTTTACCATAACCACCTCACAATAAAACAGTAATAAAAACTCCTGTGAACAAATCGGTCACTAACACCCCCCCCCCCCATACAGCTTTTTTAAGCAGAACAAGTCAACCTGCTGGGAGGAGTACAAGTTGTGGCAAATTTTCTGACTGCGGCCAAGTTTTAGAAAAAGGTCTGTAGTACGGAAACCTGCTGCACCTTACCAGGGAAAAGTCTTCCATTGTATGGGGCCCACAATAGAAAACAGAGCAACTCCATCAAAGAGTGTGGGAAGCTAAATCCATACAGGCTTTGAAGAGGTTGTAGACAAGATGTAGAGCAGCAGTTCCCAACCCTTTCAGTACGGTGACCCACAAGTCCAAACTTACTTGGTACGGTGACCCTACTTGATATGGTGACCCTTCCAAGGCTGACTCAAGGTTTTTTTAGTGCCCTAAGCAGATTATGACCTTGGTTCCCATTTAGTTCAGCATTCCACTTTCTACTGTGGCTAACCAGATGTTTTTGAGAAACCAACAACCACTGCACAATGGGCGCAGCTGCCTCCACTGTGAACCCCAAGCAAGTGGCATTCCAACAAACACAGACGTTTCGCATGGAGGCTACGTTCCAGGCTTTGACCACTCTCTCCTTCTCCATTACTCCCTTTAATACACCCTAAGATTCTAACAGGCTTAGTCTAGTAACCATCAGGACACATTTTACTTGATCAACATGTATATGCCATGAATAACCCCCTCCCCCAACTAATGTACAACATGGAAGATACTTTTTCCAGAGCTAGATCTTGGTTTCTAAAATACAAAAGAGAAGAATGGGAAGGGCAGGGGAGGGCATTAGGGAGGTTGGCCCATGACCCACTTTCAGAGGGTTCACAACTCTCTTTTGGTTTGCAAGCCACAGGCTGTGAAACACAGATGTATAGGGTGGTTAGTTCTTGAACCCAGCACTTCCTTTTTGATGAAATTTATCACAGCTCTTCCTATGAACCTTTTGTTGGTACTGAATGTCAGTCTGAGCTAGCTCATTACTGTTGTTCCTTCCTGTACCAGATTGTGTGGGCATACTTTCTCTCCCCCCACACTTCCCGAATATTAAAACTTGCTGTGAATATGGAAGGACCATTTATCCCCAGCATTTCATCTCGTAGGAGTGGGTGGGTAGGAAATAACAAATGAATGCATTTTTGTTTAGGGAGTTTTCCCACAGATGAATATTAGGCAGATACTTTGATCCTATTTGCATTACAACTGGTTTTGCATCAGTTGAATTGTCAGGGTTTCCCTTTAAGAAACCTGGGGACTGTAGCTTGGCAAAGGTGCTGAATGCTCTCCCAGAAATGCTGTCTCATAGAACCAGGGGCTCTGGGGAAGAGGAAATGCCCATCAACCCAACTAAGCAGAGGTGGATATGGTTTCTGACCATCTGATGCCATTACTGCTGACCATTGCTGACGTGGATCACTAGTGGGGAAACTTATTACTCATTATTTCCCATGGCACATGTGAAGCTGACTTATGCCAAATCAGTCCATTGGTCTGATGAGGAAGATTGTAGGGAGGAAACAAGGCCTCTTTGTTTTTACATCCCAAGTTCCTCTACTTCCAGACTCAGCTACTTGATCTATCAGGTTGCTAGGATACAAATAGGTTGCTTGTGGTGTTGAAATTATACTTCTGGGTTGCCCATATTGTAAGAAGGAACTTAATCCTATCCAACTGTAGCCGATGGGATCTTTTGGACTGAATCCCCAGAATCCCCAGTATCTATTGATGTTGGGTCAATCCGTATTGATGCTGGTCAAGTAGGGATTGCTTTGTCCTATATCCCACTCACTGATCAGCAACTGTGAAACTATTTACCGAATGGCAGGCATGGACTCAAATGGCTGCACCGGCATGTGGCTTCAGTAAAGATGAACTTGATGTACATGTTGTCAACAATGTGTGTTGGGCAGCCAACACATAAAGAGCAGATGGTTCTAGTTCCAGGCTAGGGCCTGGCTGGAGTACTGCATTACAGAACATAGCTGGAGTCTTGGATGTACATCCACATCATAGGAGGGACAAAAGTTAATTGCTGGCAAGGTCTAAGCCACCCAAAGGCAGCTGCAAAAGGACATATGAAAATGTTATGTAGAAGGCCAGACAGGCAGACAAGGAGGGCGGAGGTCCAAGAGGGTAGCTGACCAAAGACTAGGAGACAGAGGCAGAGCTCCTGATAGTCAGTTAGACATAGAGCTAGAATCTGTGTGTTGCTTTGGCCAAAAAGTAGGCCAGCCTTGAAGCATTTCTAGCAAATGACTGCCTGGAGGTAGTGATGGTGGGACACAGGGAAGACAATATCATTGTTTTTCCTCCACTTGTAAGAATGTAGGAATGTAAGAAGAAGTTTTCTGGATCAAACCAGTGGTCCATCTAGTCCAGTGTCCTATTTTACCCAATGGGCATCTAGTCATCCTGAAGAGCCAACATATGGAGTGCCAAGACCAAGACCTGCTAGTATTGGTTTTCCAAGGTTCTCTGCCTCTGGATACAGAGGTTCCCTTTTGTCACCAACATTAGTAGCCATCAATGGGCCTCTCCTCCATCAATCTGTCTTATCCCCCTTTCAAGTCTTCTGTGCTCATGGTTGCGGCCTTGAGGGGCTCACAGCAAAGGGCACCACTGTTTGAACTCTTCGTTTTCCAGATGAACAGAATGCTTTTAGGTAGTTGAGGAAAGTGATGTTAAGTGACAGCGGGCAACTGACGGTGACCCTGTCAGGTTTTCAAGGCAAGAAACAGAGGTGGTTTGCCACGGCCTGCCTCTGGACTTCCTTGGTGGACTCCCATCCAAGGACTAACCATGCTTAGCTTCCGACAGCTGACAAAATCAGGCTATCCTGGGCCACTGGCCTTTTGGCTTGACCCTTAATAGTCCTAGAGGAGAAGCCAGCAGGTAGTTTGCTCTTCCAAAAGCAGAACAACAGAGGACAAAGGCAGTGCAGCCTCTCTGAAGATGACATCCATGATCTGAATATCTCTTTCAGGATATTGCTTCTTTCACTTCTGACTGAACCCTTGTTCCCATAGCAGGTCAAATGATATTAATAGCCTGGCCAATTACCATATCCAGACACATCCTGAGTGTCCTAGTTCTGCTCTAGCCTGGAGTTGTTACACAGCCAATATGCATTGTTAATGGTTACTAATTTCCGATAAAGGAGCACAACCACAGTGTCCAAGCTGTGCTCGCTAGATTCGTTTTCTGGCTTCCAAGAAGCTGACTGTGAGGGTTCATTAACCAACCCGCACGCCATCCTTTGGCTGCTGAAAGAACATTAGGGCCGATTCTGTTCTTTTACCAAAATGAGAAGAGAAAACTATACGAATAAGGCTGCAATCACACTCATTAAATAATCCACTTTCAGCCCACTTTCAATGCACTTTCCAACTGGATTTTGTCAGTTCACACAGTAAAATCCAGTTGGGAGGTGCATTGAAAGTGGATTTTTTAGTGTGTGTGATCGCATCCTAAATGAAATTATTGGGCCTGAGCCAGGAACCCCCAAACTTTTTTTATACAATAATTTTTTTATTGATTTTTCAATAGAAGTAGAAACATGAAGAACAGGTATGAAATCTATACAAAGATACGATATCACTCAGAAAGGTCAATAAATGACAATATATTATGCACTTGAACGATATAAATAACAAAGAATTTGGCTGAGGAGTGAATGATGAAATTTGACATGTATAATGCTTCGTAAAGTTAACAAAAACATAGAAAAGAATGAAAAATAGCTAGATTAAATTAACTAGCATTACCACAACCATAGTACATCCATCACTTTAGGAATGTCACTTTGTCTGGAGAGGTATTCTAAAATGGGAAACCATGTAGATACAAACGTGTTGGGGCAGGGAACTTATCAAGCTACGTAAGATTGTCCGAGAGTTTAGCCATAATATATAAATCCCACAACTTTTTATGCCATTGTGAAAGAGTGGGTGCCATTGTCGTTTTCCAGTGTGTGGCAATGACAGTTCTAGCTGCAAAAAGTAAGAATGAGACCCCTTCTTTGATGGAAAAAGCAGAGCGGTGAGCAGCCCATCTGTTCAAAAACAGGTGATCCGGTGTAGGGAGAATATCAATGTTAATAATGGATTCAATTTGATTTAGAACTGACTTCCAGAAAGGAAGAATTTTAGGACAAAAAAATCCAGCAATGTAGGTAGTTACCTATGCCACCACACTTTTCCCAGCATTTTGGACTGTACGATGGGTTAATACGAGCCAGTTTGTGTGGCATAAGATACCAATGTGCTATAATTTTGAAGGACTGTAGTTTCATTGATATAATTTTAGAATGGAAAAGAGGGAATGACCAGATTTGACCCCCAACCTTTTTGAGCCTGTAGATACCTTTGGGATTTCGAGATGGTGTATCTTCCACACTAGGCAAACCAAATACAATGCCCCCTACTCACTTGCAAAAAGATTGCAGAAGAGGAATAAAAATAAACAAAGGAAAGCCTGGGGGGGAAGGTGGGAGAAAGAGATCGGGGAATCAAAAAAGGAAAGCCTGAAGGGGGAGTAGAAACTTAAGCCTGACTGCTTACCAGTCCTGATTGTTCAGTACCTATGGCAGCTCTTGCAGCTGTGGAAAACCCTTTCATTTCAGTGAGGGCAGCCAATAACAAGCCCTGATCCACCCACGTTCTGAATAGCTTGGTGGCCACCAGGTGAGGTCTGGCAGGCATCACATTGGGGAACCCCTTGCCGAGAGTGACAAGACCCCCAGAAAAAATGCCACTCAGTTCTAAGATCCGTCATACTGAGTTTTAGAAGCATCTTACAGTGCAGCATTTTAAGGCACTCATTTAACTATTATTAAGCAATAGTAATCACAGGCTTTAATTCCAAATGCATTACTGGGTGAGTGGTGGTGAGAAAATCAGAAATACTAGAAGACAGCATTTGCTGCAAGAGGACAGCCAGTAGTTTGCACTGTGCCCGGACAGTTTGGCCCATACATTTCTGAGATGGAAGCCTGAAGTCTTATCCACACTTAGGAGTAATTTCCACTGATCCCTTTGGAATAAACATGCAGATGATTAGGCTACAGGTATTTTAAGCTTCAACAAAGCCTAACCACTGATTTCAATGGCAGTTACACTCAAATAAATAAGCTAGGATTGCAGTCTTAATGCAGAGGTGTTAAACTCATTTATTCAAGGGCCAGATCTGACATGAAAGTCACTTTGTCAGGTGGGGTCATGTGTGCCATAAAATGTAATGCCGGGTATGGAAAATATAAACTTTATAAAGGACAGATGCAAACCCAATTAACATTATTCTTTTTTAGTCAAAATACAAACATGCTTAACACATTAACACTCTTAGACCCACTACTTGCTGCCGTATTTTGCTTCGCAGCTTCACCCAATTTCCCCGCATCTTCTCGATTCTGTTTTTTGAGAATCGAAAAGATGCAGGGGCAATCAGGTGAAGCTGCATGGTAAAATGCGGCCACACAGCAAGTAGTGGGAAATTGACACATAGATTTGGGGGAAAGGAAGAGCAAGGACAGAGCAGCAGCTAGTGGGAAATTGGTCTTAGAGTATTTCCTCAAAATATCTCCCTGATGCCCACCCTCCCACTTCTGCCACCTATTATTCATTTGTACTGGGACAGTATACAGGGACATAAGGCACAGCCTCTGTCATCTGGCAATAGAGATAATGATCAGCTGCTCATTGGCCAGTTGAGCCCTGACACGGGACGTATGTTTGACACCCCTGTCTTAATGGAATAAGCACCCATAAAGTTGCTTTATGCTGTCAGACTCTTAGTCCAGCTAGGTCAATTTTATCTGCTCTGGCTATCAGTGGCTCTCCAGGGTCTCAGGCAGAGGGCTTTCACATCACCCACTACCTTGCTTTTTTAACTGGAGGTGTAGGGGACTGAACCTGAGATCTTCTGCACACAAAGCAGATGCTCTACCACTGAGCCATAACTTCTTCAACGGACATTGTCTGTGTTATGTGCTATTGAGTTGCTTCTGACTCATAAATTAACTAAGAATAAGGCCCATTGTGGAAATAAATACAACAAGCTCTAGAAAGAGGCTCTGGGCAGGTGCCCTGGCCTTGGACACTCAGCATCAGTTTGCTGTGGTGACCTCAGCAGGGTATAATGACACAGAACTTACTGTTTTCTACCATCTGGAGAGCAGTTGTAATTCTGAGTGATCTCCAGCCCTCCCCTGGAGATTGGCAACAATGGTTCCCCAGGAGGAAATGGCTGGTTTGGAGGGTGGAGTCTATGGCTTTGTACCTGTCTGAGGTCCCACCTCTCCTCCTCTCTCTCTAAAAAAAAAATAAACCCTACTCTCTCCAGACTCCACCCCTCAAATCTTCAGGAATTTTCCAACCCAGAGGTGGCAACCCTATTTCCTTCTCAGGAAACCATCAATGTACCATTATCTGCCCCTCTGACTTCAAGTTTCCATCTTCCCCCCTCCCTGTAGCCTCTACCTAAGAAAACTACTATCTTTCTCCTCAGTGGGGGCCCAAGCAGGAGGGAAGCGACCTCAGCAGGGTATAATGACACAAAACCCACCCTGCAAAGCAGCTGTTTTTTTCTAGGAGAGCTGATCTTTGCCGTTTAGAGACTACTTTTTAATTCTGAGTGATCTCCAGCCCTCACCCGGAGATTGGCAGCACTGGTTCCCAAGGAGGAAAAGTACAGTCTTTCTCCACAGTGGAGACCAAAGTACAGTCTTTCTCCACAGTGCAGTGGAGACCAAAGTACAGTCTTTCTCCACAGTGCAGATCCTTTTGATCTGCACAACAACCCTGTGAGGTAGGTTAGGCTGAAAGTCTGTAACTTTGACACCCACTCAGCTTCCACAGCAAGAACCTGGGTCTGGCAGACCCTGTTCTGAAGCGCTAACTGCTACACCTAGGGTAGCCAACCTCCAGGTGGAGCCTGAAGATCACCAGGTATCATAGACTCTACCATAAAATCTCCAAGATTTTCCCTACCTGGAGCTGGCAACCCTAGTCAGAACTGGCCCCAATGAGTTTTCTCCCAAAGGCCAAAATAGGCATGGAAAGGGTCTTTTACTGACAGAACAAAGCTTGATTGCCTATCAACAGGCACTGAGGGAAAAGTAGGGTTGCCAGCTCTGAGTAGGAAAATATCTGGAGAGTTGAGGGGTGGATCATGTGGAGGGCAGCGTTTGGGAAGGACTCAGCGGGGTATAATGCCATAGGGGAACTGATCCCTGCCCGGCAGACTCTGCTCTGAAGCATTAACTGCTATGCCTAGGGTAGCCAACCTCCAGGTGGAGCCTGAAGATCCAACTAAACAACTAAACTCCAGACAACAGCTCTTTCCCTCCCTGGAGAAAATAACTGCTTTGGAGGGTGGGCTCTATGGCATTCTATTCAGCTGAGGCCTCTCCCCTCCTCAAACTCTGGCTTCCATAGACTCCACCACAGAATATCCAGGAATTTCCCAACCTGGAGCTGGCAACCCTACTCAGGACTGGCCCCAATGAGTTCCCCACAAAGGCCTGGAAAGCGCCTCCCACCTTTGCCTTTTTACTGACAGAACCAAGCATGGTTGCCTAGCAACAGCCACTGAAGGACTGTCACCACTAATGTCAGGATGGGGATGTAGCGTCCTATGATGACCAATAACATATTCTTCTGATGCTTCTGTGGATGGTTTCTGTACACGCTCAGCTGCATATACATGATCACCAGAGTAGGAGTTGCAGAGTCATCTGATCTGTGCTTTCTGCAGCATGCTGATTTTCTGTTCATTGCATGCTACTTCGTGTTGCAGTGGTACCATTCATTTCATACACAACCTGATTTTCTCCCTCCAGTTTCTAGTGCTACTAAATGCTTTATCACATCACTGCCACACCATGGAAGAGCCAATAGGCAATTACCAGCACGACAACTTACAGATATAGCCCTGATTGATCTGTGGGTCAAGCCTCACGCTAGCATCTGATGCATTTGCTCTTAGGAGCAGTATTTTTCCCTAGCACTTTATATGAGCTGTGCTGTCAAGACATTGCGTGCATGGTGGTGGAAAGTGCCATGAAATGAACCAACTTATGGTGACCCTGTATGGTTTCCAAGGCAAGAGATGTTCAGAGGAGGTTTATCATTGCGTGCCTCTGAGTAACAAACCTGGACTACCTTGGTGGTTTTCCATCCAAATATTAACCAGGGCTGAATATGCTTAGCTTCTGAGATCTGGCAAGATTGGGCTAGCCTGGGCCATCCAGGTCAGGTTGTGTATGTACCTGGTGTATGTACCCTTACACCAGACCATAAGAATTTAATATGTTGTCGAAGGCTTTCACAGCTGGAGTTCATTAGTTGCTGCAGATTTTCCGGGTTGTGTGGCCATGGTCTTAGCATTGTAGGACCTGACGCTTTGCCAGTAGCTGTGACTGGCATCCTCAGAGGTATAACGCAGAAAGATGTAGCACTCTCTGTGTCAAGGTGAGCAGAAAAATGGTAGGCAGGTAATTTATATCTACCCTGGAAAGTGGGGTAGGGCTGAGTCATTATCTTGTAGTAGTTCTCCAGGCTATGAACATGCTAACGGAAGAGCTTTCCTGAGGAGGTTCTTTTGTCTATGGATTGTTTCCTGAGGAGGTTTCCTGTTTCCTGAGGAGGTTTTCTCGTGTGTGGAATGGCTATTGAAACTCTAATCTTATCTGTAGTGCTACTGTTAGCCTAACCCAAACAGGACACAGCATTTGGTTCCAAAACACTGAAAGACTGGACAACACTTCCAATTACCATGTCAGATTCCATAGGGAAGCCATTGAAATTCATAAACATAAACACAATTTCAACAGGAAAGAAGAGAGTTTAAAAATAAATAGGGCATGGTTTCCTGTCCTGAAAAACACAAAATGCTCTACAGCTGACAATAGCACTACAGATAAGATTAGAGTTTCAATAGCAGAGAAGGCCCCATCTCCAATGGCTGCCCACCTTGCTTTCAGTGAGAGGGGGCACTCAGGGAAGGCCCTCAGAAGATGACCTGAGTTGTTGGAAAATCTCATTTGACCAAATATAGTTCTTTATGTCCTCTGGTTTCACAGTGTTTAGAACCTGGAACCACCGCTTTGTGCCCTGAAAAGTGAATACATCATAGGTGGAGTTTGTTTAATAGTGAGTCCCCTGTAGTTCATACCTATCAGCAGTCTAGCTTTTATATTCTGTACTAAATGAAACTTCCAAACAGGTAGAGCACTTTGCAGTGGGGCAATCTAGGTTGCTTCCTTACACCTTTGGATACTGTGCTATCGTTGAGCTATAGCCGTTACTGGCAACTGGATTTTTCCTGCACGGACAAGACAATTCACTTGTGAATGATTGCTAATAGTGCAATTTCCAAAGATATGCAACTGTGGTCCACTGCCTGGGTAACTGATTGCAGGTGGTACACTTGGAGAAGTTGGGGGTAAGGCTCTTTGACAAGGGTTGCTGTCACATGCGCCAGAAAAAATGGACGGGAAGTGAGGCTATTTCCTCCAGAGAAATTTGACCCGCAGTTACATGATCAGACCTCCCTTTGAAGCTGTGGGCGCGGTCCATCAGTGTGTGATCAGATGCAACTGCGGGTGAGTTGGGGTGTGTGTGTGCCATTTTTTCCCCATGCGCTTAACCAAGGGATTGATGAATCGCACTCCACACCAAGGGCTCCCTATGGAGTTTGTGATGATGTGCATACTGAGAAGAGGGGAAAAAACAATGGCACAGAGTCAGGATGGTCTGATCAGTCCATGAGAGCACGCCATGAGAGCGTGCTGGAGTGATCAGACATGGGAAAGTCCATCTGTGGCCTGTCACAACCCGTTTACTACCAGATTTTCCCTGGTGCCTTTTAACTTTGCTTCTGCAATGGAGCAGAATGGGTTGCCGACGGCTGTGGGGTGCTTGCCAGATGTTGTTGTCTGATCGCGCCCTTTAAATACGCCCGGCATTCACACCTATGTCAGGTCTAATTGTGTGTATGATTGCAGCCAAGGAGACCTGAATCTCCATCTAAAGGCATAAATATAATAGCACCCCCATGGTTTATTACCAAAGCATCTGGTAGAAGAGGTGGAGCAACCTTGAGGATGACTTCCATTGTAGCAAATGTGTGGTTGTCGATTTCTGGAACATCTTGCTTATGTATTGTTAGAGAATCTGAGGGCCTGCAGGATGATTTAAATTCATAACAACTTCTTCAGTTGATTCACAGTAGACCTATATGGGTAAAATTGTGTTAGTCATATTGTTAGTAATAGCTGCTTTCTTTCCATAAATAAATTATCAGGATCTTTTTGTTAGTTTACAAACCTTTTGTCACTGTATCAAGGAGCTGCTGATGGTACAGCCGTGAATAGAAATTCCACATCAAAAGATACCACGCAACAATGATAGCTTTCTGAAGAGCTGCATCTTCTGAATATGGCATCATCTTTTTTTTTGTTTTGTTCCTCCTAGGGTGCAAAGTAAAAACTATATATGCACTTTTAAAAAAATCTGCTGGGGAAAAAAATTGGATTATCTTTTGCTGATGATGACTGTTGAAGTTATTTCTTCAGAATAGAATGCTATGATGATATGTTTAAAAGAGCTACAATTAGGAACAATGCAAAGCAGCTTGGTGATCGTGTGGAAAATCATCAGGAGAAAAAACTAAACAAAGTTTCAAGGCTGATCAAAGGGTGGGAAATGCAGCAAAATGATCTTCACGGGGATCTAAGCTTTTAAAAATATCAAACAATATTAATCAAAGCCAAACTAAATGAAGCTAAGAAAAAGTGGATGAACAGTTAGAACAAGGAGGTCAGATGGCAATCAGACATCTGAGATGAGTCTGTAGAGCAAACTACACAGGAACATGGACTAGTTCCCATGTTACAAAGTCCTTGTGTCCCCCACAGAGCTGCCAGAGGTCCTGTTGAATAGATGTGTCCATGATCAGGGCTTAATTCTGAAGAGCATATGGGCCTGATTTGTATCAGGTGCATGGTCAAAGCAATGGTATTCCCCGTAGTAATGTATGGCTGCGAGAGTTGGACTATAAGGAAGGCCGAGCGCCGAAGAATAGATTCTTTTGAACTATGGTGCTGGAGAAGACTCTTGAGAGTCCCTTGGACTGCAAGGAGATCAAATCATTCAATCCTAAAAGAAGTCAACCCTGACTGTTCCCTGGAAGGCCAGATCCTGAAGTTGAAGCTCAGATACTTTGGCCACCAAATGAGAAGGGAGCATTCACTGGAGAAGACCCTGATGCTGGGAAAGATTGAAGATCAAAGAAGAAGGGGACGGCAAAGGATGAGATGGTTAGACAGTGTCATTGATGCAACAAACATAAAATTGAGCAAACTTCAGCGGACAGCGGAAGACAGGAGGGCCTGGCGTAATCTGGTCCATGGGGTCGCGAAGAGTCGGACTCGACTGTGCGACTGAACAACAAAAAAGGTGCACAGGGAGAGGAGTTTTAAGCATCCCGTTTGCCCAGTTAGGGAAACTTACATGTGCTGATAGGTACACAAGACTTTCTTCAGTGGGGCACAAAGTGATTCCCTGGGGCCATTTCAGGATCAGAAAGCAGAGTGAGGGTTGGGGTAGGGGGCAGAGTCTGAATTATCTAACTGTACCACTGCTCAGGGCTGTAACAAGCAGTGGTGAAAGGGGTGGCTATGTAAGACTAACGAAGGGGGCAGGCCTAGGCAAGCAAAATGGCTCAGTGGTAGAAAACATGTTTGATGTGCAGAAGGTCCCAGGTTCAACCCGCAGCATCCCCAGTTAAAATGATCAGGTAGTAGGTGATGTGAAAGAGACCTGAGAAACTGGAGAGCCTCTGTCAGTCCAAGTAGACAGTGCTGATCCTGATGGACAGATAGTTAGACTCAGTAAAAGGCAGCTTCACGCTTTCATTGTTCTCCACCAATCTGGTGTTTCCTTCCACCTTGTCCTCTGTTCTTCACTGGCTCATGACAATGTTTTAAAGTGATAGGTTGAGATCCTTGACTTGCTCCTTCTTCAGCTTCAAAGCCCATCATGGGCTCCTGTTAGCTACGGAAAGAAGAGGCAGTGAAAGAGCTTGTCCCTGCTGCAGGAGGAGAGGGAAATGGCCAGTGACTGGACAGAAAAGGCCTCTTAAGTGCTGTACTTTGTCTCTTAAGATCTGTATCAGTGGTTTGGCCACCACTGATCTAGGCTGTAGTATGAGTGCTGCATTCCCACCAGACAGCAGAGTGAAGACCCCCCCTCAGGCTGCAGTAACAGCTGAACCTCCACATTCATCCTTTCCCATCCATCATGCCCTACAAACTTTAGGCTCAGCAGTCCAAGTACCAGGCCTCTTTTCTGCAGACTTGGACAAATTCAGCACCATCTTGACTTAACACTTGACTGTTTACTCCTCTGGCCTTCTAAGCCTTACTTGCAATCTGGACCTGATCCGTCCTTGTTCACTTGTGCATTGACTTCCAAACCTGGTTGTTGGTGTACCTCCTGCACAGCAGCCTGGAAAATGCCCAGATTTACTATAATAGACAAAGAGATTTTGTAGAACAGAGTCTGAGTTCAGTGGCAATAAAGTTTAAGACCAACAAAGTTTTATTCAAGGTATGAACTTTTCTGTGCATGCACATTTCCTCAGGTACATTGAAATGGAATTTACCAGTCCAGACATACAAGGCAGAGGTTGGACAGCAAATTAGCATGCAACATAAAGAAGATGTTTTAACAGATGCAAATAGGAATAACAAGCTAAGTTTATAAGGTCACCGTTGTTTGGATTTAATTCCAAGGGAAAACAGTGGAGCAAATAAATATGACAAAATTGGAGGGAGATGTGTAAATGTATCCTTCTTAATTGTGGAGTGCTGTGAAACCTTTGTTGGCCTTTCTTATGACTGGGAAATCCGAAGAGCGACTGGTTGAGCAGTGCAGGTCCCAGGGCGGGGAGCCAGAAGGGCCTAGGACAAGAAGGATGGATTAGGGTTGCCAGCTCTGGGATAGGAAATCCTGGAGATCAGGCCTGTAGCCGGGTTTTTTAAGTTGGGGGGCATTTAAATTTCTTAGGGGGCACTGGCTGATTGAATTAAAGGAATATCCAACTCCTTCTCCATACCTGCTGCCATTCAGGGGCCCTGGGCTGGATGAGAAGTTGTGAGGCCTTGCCAGTAAGCCAGGGGGCCTAGCCCCGAGATGCCCCATTGTAGCTACAGGCCTGCTGGAGATATTGGGGGTGGAGCTTGAGGAAGGTGGGGTTTGGGGAGGGGTGGGACTTCACTGGGGTTTAATGCCGTAGAGTCCACCTTCCAAAGCAGCCATTTTCTCCAGGTGAACTGATCTCTGTTGTCTGGAGATCAGTTGTAACAGCAGGAGATCTCCAGCCAGCACCTAGAGGCTGGCAACCCTTGGGTGGACTTAACCATTCTTAAGCATGCATCAGGAAGTTCCTCAAGCAAAGGAAAGGTTTCTAGGAAAGGAAATAAGAGTTGTTCAGAAGAACGAAGGGAAAGGAAGGAAGCCAGATGGGGAAATTTGAGAACCAGGATGGTGCAGTAGTTAAAGTGCTGGACTAAAATTGAGGAGATCCAGGTTCAGATCTCCTACTCTGCTACAGAGCTTACCAGGTGACCTTTGACCAATCACTCTCTCTCAACCCAACCTACCTCACAGGATTGTTGTGAGGATAAAATGGAGAAGAGAAGCGCGACGTATGCGGCCCTGAACTTCTTGGAGTAAGGGCAGAAAAAAAATGGTCTGCATAAATCAATGGTACTTAATTAGGAAAATCAGATGGACGGTGAAGTGAAAAATAAGCAGAAGCTACTCAGGGGAGCTGAGATTCACTTGGGCTGCAATCACACATACTAAATAATCCACTTTCAATGTAGTCTCCAACTGAATTTTGCCAGTTTACGTAAAGTGCATTGAAGTGGATTGGAAGTGGATTATTTAGTGTGTGTGATCACAGCCATGCAGATATTTATATATTTATATATTTATTTGTTTGTTTCAGTTTGTATCCCGCCTTGCCACAGAACTGGTTCATGGCAGCTAACAACAATTAAAAGCACTAAAACAATAAATACATTAAAATACAATAAAATATAAATACAACTGCCTAAGCGACTGAACAGTACTAGTGTTAATAATGGCAGTGTGTGATATACAAGCAGAGGCAATAACCAGCTGATGTTTCATGCGGGCCGAGTGTATTCCGGCGGCGCATTCGTCAGTGACCCATTCATATAAAATACAATATGATATAAAATACAATACGAAATATAATCTACCATTTGGAGGTTGTATCAAAACCTGTCACTTCTTCCTGTTCAAATGCCATTTGACTTAAATTTGCAGGATCAGGGTCTTGAACATTCTTGCCTTCATTTGCTTTCATCCCCCCCCCGGTTTGGCTGGAATGAAAGCAAGCTCGCTCTAATTAAATTGTGCTAGGATTACCGACTTGTGTGCTTTCAATCTTCCTTAGTGAGTAAAAGAATTGAGGACTTAACAGTCAAATATGCTATGCTCCAAGTAAAGTAAAACCCGCTCTTTGATCCAACTTTTTTTTTTTAGGTAAAGCAAGCAGACCACACCACAATAATCAGAGGTGCAGTGTTTGCGATGCCATCCTCAAATTTAAAAAGGCCTGAGCTCCTTTGCCTTTGCATCAGAAGACAGAGTTGTGAATGTAGTTGCTTTAAAACACAACTGGATGTTGTGCAGTTATTGTGTACTAATAGTGACTGCACACACGGTCGCCTTTCTACGTGGCCATGCGGACTAGCCTAGCTTCGCATCCCCAGACAATAGAAGGAGAGGATCCTAGAACCAGCCTATCAGCTTGCCTGGATCCTCAAGGGAACCTATGGTTGCCGTAACTTTGTATATAATCCTATCACGGGTATGTGCATGTGTGTTGGGTGTGATTTGTACTTGTATTTAAAGCGGCCTCTGGCTGGTTACTGTCTCTCAAGTTTTCCTAATCCCAAAGTAAACTATGAGCTGAAATCACTAGGCTATGATTCAGTCTCAGTACTTTATAGCAGTCTTTGGTGGAAGAAGGAAGACTGAAGAAAATAAGCATGGTGAGGTCTAGAACGTGCAGTGCACTTGAAGGAAATTAGCAGATAGCTATGAGGTATAGTCACCTACAGTTCAATTGAATGCAGGCTGTTTGGAAACAATTGATGTTGCTTATATACATGCAGTATTGTTAGACTTGATCAGCTGTATACCAAACCCATCTCACTGGCTGTATATATGCAGTATTTATTACAGCCATAATTAAAAAAATATATGAAGCTCTGTTCAGGGTAACTATCCAGCAGTTGTTGACATGTTTTCAGTACTTGTGGTGAAGTGCTTTTGCAAGTTATGTTAATTGGTAAGTGATCTGTATTGCTTTATCTCATTCATTCATTCATTCATTCATTCATTCATTCATTCATTCATTCATTCATTCATTGACATATTTTTATTTATGGCCCATCTGTCTCACTGAGTCTCAAGGCAGATTACAAAACACATGACACCCCCTCTCCCCATAATCAGGCATCATAAAACATCCAGTAAACAGTGCAACAGGACTAGGATTACAGAATTTGGAAACATTACAACGAAGCAAACAAAACAACATGTCCAAGGCATTATATACTGTAAACAATCCAGAAAGTGTATTACAAATGTTGCAGACAGTGCAGTAAGAGCAAGATGACGCATTTACTAAACATTGCAATAGACTATAATCCTTAGTCTAGCCATTTAGAGCAGACCTTGGGAAGGATGTTGTCTGTACAAGGGACTGGAAAACAAAAAGGAAAGGATTTCATAAAGGAACACACCTGAGCATTGTTATCAGTGTTTGATTTTATATATTTAATACATTTCACTGCACTCTTCATCCAAGGAGCTTTTCCTCCAAGGGCAGATTAGGTGGGTCTCTTCCCTCTTACATTCTTACATTCTACTCAGTGTGGTGTAGTGGTTAAGAGTGGTGGACTTTAATCTGGAGAACCAGGTTTGATTCCCCACTCCTCCACATGCAGCCAGCTGAGTGACCTTGGGTCAGTCACAGTTCTCTCAGAGCTGTTATCTCAAGAGCTCTTTCAGCCCCACCTACCCCACAGGGTGTCTATTCTGGGAAGAGGAAGGGAAGGAGATTGTAAGCTGCTCTGAGACTCCAAGTGAAGGCCGGGATATAAATCCAACTCTCCTCCTCCTCTCCCTGTGAATAGGGTTGCCAACCTCCAGGTGGAAATACGGAGAGAATCATGGAAAGAAGCTTAAACAAAGCCAAAAAGCAACTGGAAAAAAATAACTATGAAGGCTGTCAAGATATTTGAAGAACACTTAAATTTATTGCATTGCCACTCTCCAGTAACTTTCTTGTGAATAATTGTTTGGAATAAGGCTTAACAAGCCTTATTTCAATGCAGGCAGTTTACTCAGCTATCTACATGTTACTAGTAAGCCAGTATTGCATACACAGGCGTGAACCTTCTGCAAAAACGTCAGTTTAATATCACAAACTTTTTATAATTCTAAGTAAGTCTCAGGGAAGTCAGTGGATTCAGTGGATAATTACTTCCTAATACATTTGCTGAGGTTTGTAACGTTCATGGAATTTTCCTGTATGTCAGTGGCCCATTTGATGATGATTTGATTTGGCTGACATCTGACCTTCCTAAGATATACAAACCATAGAATACATTTTAAATTTATATAAAGTCTTTCTGTTTGTCATTAGAAAACTTAAGGCATGCATATCATTTGAAGCAAATGCCCCTGATTTCTAGGGAAAATAGTTTCAGTTTTTTCTAATTCCAAGTTTTAGAGCTAAACTCAGTTTCTTAATTTGAAACAAGACTCACCAGCCCTCAGCAATGGTGCATGGCAATGGAAAACAGAGAAGAGAATGTGGGTCATAAGGAACAAATTATAGCTAGTTTCAAGTCTTGGGCCCTCTCTTTTCTTGAGGTCCCGTTTCACAAGCTGGCACACAAATACATGCTCAGACACGACACTACACACAGCAATGTTCAGGTGAACCTGATGCTCTACCTTTGTAGGCTGATTTTCAGGTTTAGATATTGGAACGGACTTGGAACACACAAACTCTATTGTCAGATCCAACCAAAGTCCATCTAGGCCACCATTTTGTTTTGCACCGTCACTATTCAGTGACCTCTAGCAACCCACAAGCAGGACATGAAGTCCTGTTTGTCTCCACCATATGGCATGTCACCTCTGTCCATCCACACAATTCCGTCATGGCTAAGAGACCAACCTGCCCGTCACTTGAGGTCTTTTACAGAGGCTGTCCCAAGTGCCATAGGTGAGACTGGCGGCTAAAACAGGCTGGGCTTTTGTCAACTGTGAAATTCCCTCCCCATGGCCAATTGCGTGATGCCAGCCTTGTTGACTTTAAGCACAAGATAAAAATGTATTTTGTTATTTCTTATTCCTTGTCCCCTTTTTCACCCCCTGCTCTTCTGTGTTAATTACCATTCCTGGGTTCATTAATAGGGTTATTGTTTTGGGTTCATGATACAAATGATGCTACGGTTTAATTGGACACCTCAATTTTATAAGTTTTTGTACTTTAAAAAGCTCTTACTGATAAAACGGTTTTAAGCTTCATATTTCAGAAGCATTTGAAGCGAAGGGTGTAAGAGAGGAACATTTCAAATAAATAAATAGACCTATCCTCCATGAATTAACACAGCAATGGTTATCTAGTTTTTTATTTTTACTTCCTTTACACCCCACTTTCCTCTCCAATGGGACTCCAAAGCCGCTGACCTCTTTCTCCTCTTCTACACTGCATCCTCATCATGGCCCAGTGAGGTGAGTTAGGCTGGGTGATGGGCCCAAGGTCACCCCGTGATCTTCCAGGGCAGACTGGCGATTTCAGCCTGGGTCTCCCAGGTCCTGGTTCAGCACATGGACCACTGCACCACCATGGGCCAGTGGTCATCACCACATCATGGAGTAGTGAGTTCCATAAGTATGTCAGGCACACATGCACAAATGAAAAAATAACCAATACCCGTGACAAATTATTATTTGACAATTGAACACAATTATTTTATACACCATCAAACAATAATCAAATCTGCATGAGTAAGAAGTTCTCTCAATAGTACAAGAAGTAACCACTTCCTCATAGACCACAAGCATACATTCAACAGTCACAATCCATACCATGATGTAGCCAGGGTGGTCATAGATGCTGTGTAGAAATTATTAACAAACTGCTGCTACTCACAAAATCCAGCTGCCCCAGAAGTCATAGCTTCTGTGTATAAGATGTTCACAAACTGCAGTTACTAGCGAGATCCAAATGTGTAGGATGTTCACAACATGTAAAAACTCACGAGATCCAGCTGATGGGCGGCCAGCCTTCACTCTTTTTCAAAGACGGAACTGAAGAAGAAGAAGAGATTGGATTTATACCCTGCCCTTCACTCAGAGTCTCAGAGTGGTTTACAGTCTCCTTTTCCTTCCCCTCCCCACAACAGACACCCTGTGAAGTAGTTGGGGCTGAGAGAAGCTCTTTTGAGGACTGCTCTTGAGACAGCAGCTCTGAGAGAACTTGTGAGTGACCCAAGGTCACACCAGCAGTTGCATGTGGAAGAGTAGGGAATCAAACACGGTTCTCCTACATTAGAGTCCGCACTCTTAACCACTACACCAAATTGGTTCTCAAATTCCTTCATGAATTCCCACATCTGCACATTAAATCATTAAAGAAACACATAATTCCAATCACAGAATTGGACATTGGAAAACCTTCCAATATCAGTTCAGTTGAACACCCACCCACCCACAACGCTGCCTTATTAATTTAGCCACACAGCACACACACACAGGCACTCTGGCTCTCGCAAGTTTAGAATTCTTCCCTTCCCAACTAACAGCTAATGTTGAGTTTGCCATTTCCCATTACCTCCTGAGTTGATGCTTTTAGTGGCCTTTCTGCCCAAACCACAAGATGTTTCCTGCGATATCATCCAGCAAATTTCCACCCAATCAGTATTTCTGTGAAGCTTATTTTGTTGTTGTTTTGTTCTGTTATTGTGAATGTTCTGCTCCTTGCACTTAAGTGACATTGAATCCCATTTGTTTTTCTTGTTGCCAGTTCACCCACTGTGGAGCTTCAGAGTTCTTCATAGAGTCTTTGGGGTTCCACCACCTTTTCGTACCGCATCACTGTAAACTCATTTCCCCTGGCATGAGGCCTCCTGGGCCTTTCTCCCATAATTCGATGCCCTTCTCTCAAAATGTAGGTCACACGCCATGCCCCTGCATGTTCAGAAACTTCTGGCTTGGTGTCAAAGTGCCAGGTTGGAAGCAGGAGAAATTTTCATTTTGGTCCACCTGGAACCAAAGCAAGGGGAAGGAGCATCCATTTGTGCTCTGTGGGCAGCTGTCCAGAATAAGAACCTACAGAATATTAATACTAAGTGCAGAAAAGAGCTCTGCCTTATGGATGGATACCTTTAAGAGACAGATAACAATGGATCCCAGTGGTGCATGGCCATAGGGAACAATTGGGCCATCTTAATTCTAAAAGTGGGAAGAACTGAAAGTCAGAGGCTGAGTTCAGACTGGCAGTTTGCCCCAAGATAGGCATGTTTCAGCAACGTTTCACAACCGGATTAAAGGGGGCGTTCACACAGGCACATCTGTCTGGTGTTCCCCATCTGTAGCCAACCCGTCATGTACCTCTTCACTCCCGCATTTAAAAGATACCTGGTGAAAGTGGTAGCAAATCCCGGAGAGTGTGTTTATCCCACTTCATTCCGTTTCAGGGAAGTGTGAATGCTAACCCGAAAAGCCAGGAACAACCCGCCGTAATAATGTCCGCTGGGTGGTTCTGTGCAAGGTGCACTTGATTGCCCTGGAGAGGCAGCAGTGATATGATTGGATGTGCTCCGCTCTACTGCCCAATGTGGTGCTGGCGCAATGGGATCCTCCCTAAATCGCCCTGATGCACTTATGCGTGCACATAGCCGAATTACCAGGAAAAAGCCGTTTACAGCCGCCCCTCTGGGCCAGCAGTCTGAACACTCCCTTGTGCCTCCTCCTGGTGTGCTCCCGCATCAGTCGGCACAGTGTGACCAGGAAAACCTGGAACAGTTTGTTCCGGGGCTTTTTTGCCACGACTTGCTCCCACTTCAAACTGCCAGTCTGAACTTAGCCAGAGAATCTATTTTCAGATGCCACATGATGCTCTGCTTTAATAGGTAGCCTGGGCTTATGCCTTCAAAATATTTGCATTGAGAAATGTGATAAGAATAAAAAATGGGGCCAGCTCCTTATACCAAGAGTCAGAACTGAAGGGTTGTTACAATCAGGCTGGGACCCCAATGATGGCAATCCCCAACCCATGACTGCCAGAATATAAGGCTCTGATGCCAATTCCTGAACAGAGAAGAATAAGAAAAAGAAGAGGAGGAGGAGGAGGAGGAGGAGGAGGAGGAGATTGGATTTATACCCCGCCCTTCACTTGGAGTCTCAGAGTGGCTTATAAACTCCTTTCCCTTCTCCTCCCCACAACAGACACCCTGTGAGGTAGGTGGGGCTAAGAGAGCTCTTTCAAGAACTGCCCTTTCAAGAACAGCTCTGACAGAACTATCTCTCTACATAATAATTCTCTGTTGGTGGTGGCATGCTCCTGAACATTCCACATGGCGCCCACAGTCTTTGGCTCCATGATCTGTCACTCCGAAGCTGACCTTATCCACTGGCTGCATTGCCTGAGTCTCACCTCCAACATTCTAAACAGTTTGCTATTCCTCTCCCCCCCATAGCCAGTCAGAACACAGAGGTCGTTTGCATATGCAGCCTGATTGGCCTTTGCCGCTAACATTCTAAACAGTTTGCTGTTGCTGTTGGGAGTCAATGTGTCCTGAGGTAAAATACATTTCCCCTTAGTGCCTGTTGGGGAAACCATTGTTGCCAATCTCCAGGTGAGGGCTGGAGATCACTCAGAATTACAACTGCTGTCCAGATGGCAGAGATCAGTTCCCCCGGAGAAAATGGTGGACTCTGTGTCCTTATATCCTGCTGAAATGGCCCCTGTGTGACAGCCAATGTGACATAGCAGTCAGGGCTTCAGAGCACGGTAGAGGCTGCAGGTGTGTGTGGGGTGGAAAGCTGAAGGGGGGGAATAAAGATAGGTTGATGATTGGCTGGGAAGGAGATAGGGTTACCAACTCCAGGTGGGAAATTCCTGGAGATTTGAGGGATGGAGCCTAGAGAGGGTGAGGTTTCAGGAAGGGTGGGACCTCAGACAGGTACAATGCCATAGGCTCCACCCTCCAAACCAGCCATTCCCTCCTGGGGAACTATTGTTGCCAATCTCCAGGTGGGGGCTGGAGATCACTCAAAATTACAACTGTTCTTCAGGTAGCAGAAATCAGTTCCTCTGGAGAAAATGGTGGACTTGGTGTCATTATACCCTGCTGAGGTCATCACAGCAAATTGACACTGAATGTCCAAGGCCGGGGCACTCTCCCAGAGCCTCTTTCTAGAGCTCTTTGTATTTATTTCTACAACGGACCTTATTCCTAGTTTACAATATTTCTAGGCCTGCTTTTCTCCTGAGCATCTTAGGGCCCACCAAGGAAGGTTTGCTTCCAGCAAGAGCTGCAGCTTGGTAAGAGCTTTTGGGGGTGACTTCCTGTGACTCTCTAGAAGCAGCTCCTTCCTTCTTCTTCAAGTTAGCCATCACTGATGGACTCGGAGGGAGCACAGAGCAGCCAGTCATATGCCCCTCTTTCTTCCAGGTGTCCCTTGATTTGGCTCAAAGTATATAAGTGTAATTTTTACATAATGGTCAGATTTCTAGATCTCTTTTTAAAAATCAAGTAGCATCCTATAGCTGGAATGTATATTTTGCAATGGTAATATATTTTAAAAATCTGACCTGGATGGCCCAGAGCATCCTGATTTCAGTAGATCTTGGAAACTAAGCAGGATAAGCCCTGCTTAGTACTTTGGAGACCCCCCCAAATCCAGGGTCGCTACGCAGAGGTAGGCAATGGGAAATCACCCCTGAGAGCCAGTTTGGTGTAGTGGCTAGGTGCAGTGGACTCTAATCTGGGAGAACTGGATTTGATCCCCCACGACTCCACATACAGCTGCTGGTGTGACCCTGGGTCAGTCACAGTTCTCTCAGAGCTCTCTAAGCTCCACCTCCCTCACAGGATGTTTGTTGTGGGGAGAGGAAAGGAAGGAGATTGTAAGCCACTCTGAGATTCTGTGTGAAGGGCAGGGTATAAATCCAATCTCTTTTTCTTCTCTGAACATCTCTTGCCTTGAGAACCCCACAAGGTTACCATAATTCGGCTGCAACTAGATGGCACTTTCCACCACTGATATATATGAAAACATATCCAGAGAGCTAGTGGAGAGCTAGTGGAATGATTAGTGTTGGACTAGGATTTAGGATACCTGGGTTTGAATCCCCCCTCTGACACGGAAGCTTTTGGGTGACCTTGGGCCAGGCACACATTCTCAGCCTAACCTACCTCTCAGTGCTGTTGTGCGGATAAAATGGAGGAGTGGAGAAGGACCTAAGCAGTTTTGGATACCCATGGGAGAGAAAGGCAGGGTATGTATGAAGTAAATAAATAACCAAACATTATTTGTGAATTTGTATACAGCTTTGCCACAAAATGAGTGATGAAACGCTGCTGTGAACTTTATGGAGTGGAGAGGGCTGGAGAAAATTTCCCCAGAGTGGACGGAATCTTGTTGGGTGTTACATGTAGCATCTTGGAGCGTCTGGCTTGGAAAAAAGGAACAGGACTTCCCCTCCCCTCCCTGGCCCTGGACTAAATGTGCCTGTGCTCCAGCAGTAGATATTCAAGGAGATCATATGCAGAATGGTTCCATTTTATGAGCACAGTCTTTGCACACTTACCTGAGATTAAGCCCCCTGGAACATTGTGGGACTTATTTATATATTTAGCACACTTTTATTTCACCTTTCTCCCTCATGGATCACTGCCTTGTCATGGCGAGGGGGCTTGCGTGGTTCGATTAGGTTGTGGGCTATGCCATGGAGGGCCACCCAGGATGGACAGGCCACAGCAGAGAACTCAGACCAAGCGTGATCCCCTGGAGAAGGAAATGGCAACCCACTCCAGTATCTTTGCCAAGAAAACCCCATGGACAAAAGGCTAAAAGATATGACGCCAGAAGATGAGCCCTTCAGGTCGGAAGGTGTCCAATATGCTACTGGGGAAGAGCAGAGGGCAAGTACGAGTAACCCCAGAAAGAGTGAAGCGGCTGGGCCAAAGCCGAAAGGACGCTCAATTGTGGATGTGTCTGACAGTGAAAGGAAAGTCTGATGCTGCAAAGAACAATACTGCATAGGAACCTGGAATGTAAGATCTATGAATCAAGGTAAGCTTGACGTGGTCAGAAATGAGATGGCAAGAATGAACATCGACATCTTGGGAATCAGTGAACTAAAGTGGACAGGAATGGGCGAATTTAACTCAGAAGACCATTATATCTACTACTGTGGCCAGGAATCCCGTAGAAAAAATGGTGTAGCCTTTTTAGTCAACAAGAGAGTGAGAAAGGCAGTATTGGGATACAATCTCAAAAATGACACGATGATCTCAGTCCAAATCCAAGGCAAACCATTCAACATCACAGTAATCCAAGTCTATGCCCCAACCACTGCTGCAGAAGAGGCTGAAGTGGACCAGTTCTATGAAGACCTACAACAGCTCATAGAACTAACACCAAAAAATGATGTCCTCATCATCATAGGGGACTGGAATGCTAAAGTAGGAAATCAAAAGGTAACCGGAATAACAGACAAATTTGGCCTTGGAGAACAAAATGAAGCAGGGCAAAGGCTAACAGAGTTTTGTCAAGAGAACACGCTTGGCCTTGGAGAACAAAATGAAGCAGGGCAAAGGCTAACAGAGTTTTGTCAAGAGAACACACTGGTCATAGCGAACACCCTTTTCCAACAACCTAAGAGGCATCTCTACACATGGACATCACCAGATGGGCAACACCGAAATCAGATTGACTATATAATTTGCAGTCAAAGATGGAGAAGCTCTATCCAGTCAGTAAAAACAAGACCTGGAGCTAACTGCGGCTCAGATCATGAGCTACTCATTGCAAAATTCAGACTTAAATGGAAGAAAGTTGGGAAAACCACTAGGCCATTCAGATTTGACCTAGATCGCATCCCTGATGAATATACAGTAGAGGTGAAGAATAGGTTTAAGGAACTAGATTTGATAGACAGAGCGCCTGAAGAACTATGGACAGAGGTCCGTGACATTGTAAAGGAGGCAGCACTCACCGCCATCCCAAAGAAAAAGAAATGCAAGAAAGCAAAGTGGCTGTCTGATGAGGCTTTACACATAGCAGAGGAAAGAAGGAAAGCTAAAGGCAACGGTGAAAAGGAAAGATTTGCCCAACTGAATGCAGATTTCCAGAGAACAGCAAGGAGAGATAAGGAGGCTTTCCTGAATGAACAATGCAAAGTAATAGAGGAAAAAAATAGATTGGGAAGAACTAGAGATCTCTTCAAGAAAACTGGAGAAATCAAGGGAACGTTCCATGCAAAGCTGGCCATGATAAAGGACAAAAACGGTAGGGACCTAACAGAAGCAGAAGAGATTAGGAAAAGATAGCAAGAATACAAAGAAGAACTATACAAGAAGGACCTCGATGTCCTTGATAACCACGATGCTATAATCACTGACCTCGAGCCAGACATCCTGGAAAGCGAAGTTAAATGGGCCTTAGAAAGCATTACTAACAACAAAGCTAGTGGAGGTGATGTTATCACAGCTGAGTTATTCAAAGTCTTAAAAGAAGATGCTGTTAAAGTGCTGCACTCAATTTGCCAACAAATTTGGAAAACACAACAGTGGCCACAGGATTGGAAAAGGTCAGTTTACATTCCAATCCCAAAGAAGGGCAATGTCAAGGAATGTTCAAACTATCGCACAATTGCACTCATTTCACACGCTAGCAAGGTCATGCTCAAGATCCTACAAGCTAGGCTCCAATAGTACGTAGATAGAGAATTGCCAGAAGTACAAGCTGGGTTTCGAAGAGGTAGAGGAACTAGAGATCAAATTGCCAACATTCGCTGGATTATGGAGAAAGCAAGAGAGTACCAGAAAAACATCTACTTCTGCTTCATTGACTATGCTAAAGCCTTTGATTGTGTGGATCACAATAAACTATGGCAGGTTCTTAAAGAGATGGGAGTACCAGACCACCTCACATGTCTCCTGAGAAACCTGTATAAGGGTCAAGAAGCAACAGTTAGAACCGGATATGGAACAACTGATTGGTTTAGCATAGGAAAAGGAGTACGACAAGGATGTATATTGTCACCTTGCTTATTTAATTTATATGCAGAGTACATAATGCGAAATGCTGGCCTGGATGAATCACAAGCTGGAGTTAAGATTGCTGGGGAAAAGATCAATAACCTCAGATATGCAGACGATACCACTCTGATGGCAGAAAGCGAAGAGGACCTAAAGAGCCTCTTGTTCAGGGTGAAAGAAGAGAGCGCAAAAGTGGGCTTGAAGCTCAACATCAAAAAAACTAAGATCATGGCATCTGGCCCCATCACTCCTTGGCAAATAGAAGGGGAAGTCGTAGAAGTAGTGACAGACTTCACGTTCCTGGGATCCCAGATCACTGCAGATGGTGACTGCAACCATGAAATTAAAAGACGCCTGCTCCTTGGGAGGAAAGCGATGGCAAACCTAAACAGCATGATAAAAAGCAGAGACATCACCCTGCCAACAAAAGTCCGCATGGTCAAAGCAATGGTATTCCTCGTAGTAATGTATGGCTGTGAGAGTTGGACTATAAGGAAGGCCGAGTGCCGAAGAATAGATTCTTTTGAACTATGGTGCTGGAGAAGACTCTTGAGAGTCCCTTGGACTGCAAGGAGATCAAATCATTCAATCCTAAAAGAAATCAACCCTGACTGTTCCCTGGAAGGCCAGATCCTGAAGTTGAAGCTCAAATACTTTGGCCACCAAATGAGAAGGGAGCACTCACTGGAGAAGCCCCTGATGCTGGGAAAGATTGAAGGTCAAAGAAGAAGGGGACGGCAAAGGATGAGATGGTTAGAGTCATCGATGCAACGAACATGAAATTGAGCAAACTTCAGCGGACAGCGGAAGACAGGAGGGCCTGGCATAATCTGATCCATGGGGTCGCGAAGAGTTGGACTCGACTATGCGACTGAACAACAAAAATTTCACCTTTCCTCCAAGGAGCTCAGGTTGCTGTGCATCTCTTTCCCCTCTGTTTTATCCTCTCAACAGCCCTGTGAGGTAGGCTGGGCAGAGAGAAAATGAGTGACTGGTCTAAGAACATCCACCAAACTTCATGGCCCAGTAGGAATCGGAACCTTCTCCGAGCACCTAGTCCTTGGACTGCCTAAACTAGTACACCCTGGTGGGTCTCTCTGACATGGGTAGATGTGCCTAGGATTCCACTCCATGCCACTGATTTCAAGGGGCTTAGACGGGAGTCACTTCTGCCGTGGATGGTACTGCTTGAGGTCTCAGGAGCACATCTAGTTGGCTCTTTCCAGTTGCTCTTACACCAGGGTAGACTGGGAAGTTGTAGGCAAGGGGGAATCAGCAATGCTGATTGTGTGAACTTAGGCAGCTCATGAGAGGGAGGGCAGGAAGGGCTGCATCAGTCCTTAGTTTTTGTGGCCCTTTCATACAGGCCCAGGGAAATGCCAATCGCCACCTCGGGGTCAGGAAGCAATTTTTCTCTAGGCCAGTTTGGCCAGTGATCCTGGAGGTTTTTTTGTCATCTTCTGGGCATGGAACAGGGGTCATTGGGGTTGTAGGGGAGGTAGTTGTGAATTTCCTACATTGTGCAAGGGGTTGGACTATATGACCTTGGGGATCCCTTCCAACTCTATGATTCTATGAAGGATCTTTGACTTGTGTTGGGACGGGATCTGAATCCTTCCGGACTCCAAGCTACTGATCCGGCGCCAGGAGCATTCCCCGGTGGAGTTGGGCGAAGACTCCTCCTCCAGCGCGGCGGCCGGGATCCGGGTGGCAGGTTGCTCCGCGTTTTCCCTCCCTCCCTCCTTCCTGCAATCTGGGCTCCCACCAGCCGCCGAGGCAGCAGCGGCCTCTCTCGGGTGTGTGTGGGGGGGAAAGCCATGTGACTTGCCGGTGAGTCGGGGCGGGCGGAGGGGCGTCTCCTCCTGCTTCAGAGCTACCTGATCCGCATACTAAGCAGCACGAGGACGAGCCAGCCAGCCAGCCAGCCAGCCAGCGAGAGACCGCCCGGGAGCCGCGGCAGGGGTGCCAGCCAGACCGCGCCGGAGGAGAAGCAGCTGCCCGGCAGCCACAGCGCCAGACCGAGCGGGCCTCGTTGCCGGCGGCGGCGGCGGCGCGGAAGATGGAGATCAAGGACCAAGGAGCGCAGATGGAGCCTCTGCTGCCCACAGTAAGACCAGACGACGCTGCGGAGGGAAGCAGGCAGGCAGGCAGGAAGGGGGGAGCCTCTGCCGCAAAGCCCGGTGCTCCGCATGCTCGTTTCCATGCAGGCAGCGTGAGGAACACCAGCGAGGTGGCGAACCATGGAGTTCGCCTTGCCGTGCGCCAGTGCGTCGACGGGAGAGATGCGGCTGTGTGGAGGCTGGACGGGGGGTGCTGGTGCTTGGCAGGTGCGGCGCCGCCTCGGAGCTCCCCGGTTTCGTTCTCCAATCGGAGGCGGGGGGTGGGAGGCCTGTCGGTATAGAGGGTGGCGGCGCCTTTATGCCGGGCAAGGCAGCAGCGGGGCCAAGAGGTGGGCGGCCGGAGTGGCCGTCTGGACGGGAGGAAGGCTACTGCAGGTGCCCGCTGCTCCCCTGGCGCATGCTAGGCGGCCGCGTCCCGCTCACACGCGGGCGGTCAGTGGGGGAATTTTGCCGCACGGAGACCGGTTGCCTGCTGGGAATCTCTGGCTCTCGCACACTCCCAGAGGCTGTACACCGAGGGGTCTGGCTGTCTTTTCCAGAATGTCGCCTTCACACAAGGATTGCTCCTTCAAGGTCTTTTCCCTCTTGCGTGCACCCACTTGCATCCTAGACGCAGAGGTTGGCTGTTGGAAGCTACCTTCGCATACATTCTCATTGGCTGTATTTGACACACACAACTGGCACTTTCACACACACACACACACACACTACGTAATACACTTTCAATCCACTTTCAGTGCACTTTGCAGCTGGATTCTACTGTGTGGAATGGCAAAATCCACTTGCAGACAATTGCTGAAGTGAACTGAAACGGCATTATTGAGCATGTGTGAAAGTGTCTGGCAGTGCTGTGTCTTTCTCTCATACATACACGTGCATGTGTTTCTCTGTCACCCACACTTACGTACTTATACTAGCTGGGTGTTGAAAGGGCTCACTTTTTTACCATTGCACATTTGATAGCACTCTTAGGTAAAGGTAAAGGTTTCCCTCTCATACATCCATACACTTTCTCTCAGACACAGTCTTATATGGGGGTATGTGTGTCTCACCCCCCCCCGCCCCATGCACACAGGGAATGCCTCTTCTGTCTTCCATGTATAGTTGCAGGCTCGTTACCCCATTTCCATTCACCTGTTAATATTTTGAAACATCAGGTGATTTGAGTGGACAAACGGGACTTCATAGATAGAACTTTAACCCCCCCCCATGCCTTTTAATGGAATAAGTGCACACATTCAGCTGTGAGCGTATTCAGTATATAGGAAGGGCTGAAACAGATGACAGCAGGCATGGACAAAGTGCTTGCTAAAGTGAGCAACCCATGTCATGTGGAAATGGACTTGCTCCTCAAATGACCCTCTTTGCATACCAAGTTATCATGCCACTGGTTGGAGGTATCTCCAGCATGCTAACACATGACACATAAGCCAAGCTCATTTGGTAAGTGTATCCATGGTAGGATGTTCATGAAACGCTGCCGCACAAGCTTTGCCCATGGCTGCAGTCATGCTGGTTTGGGCTAAAGGTGTAGATGAGCGACTTACCTGTGTAAACCAGGCCTGAGTGTGTGGCAATCAAGTGTAGATCAATCTAACAAAGTGAACCACCTCACAACCTTACCAAAAAACACTAATACGGTTGCCAATAGTCCCTTCCTTTAAAGTTTGTCCCTCATTTCAGAACATGATAAAACCTTCTTGCAAAAACATAATCCATGGTCTCCTGGCACACCCACAGCATTAAAGTGTTTTGTTTTGTTCCATCAGGAGGCATTTGCTGTATTGGCAGGTTTGCATACGGAGACGCGTACATTTGCACATACTTTTAGGGATGGATAAATTGCTCTGGGATACTGGTTTTACAGAGAAATTGCCCAAATAGGATGGGAAAGAGTATATACTGCAAGAATAAAGGATCCTTTGAAGCTGAGATGTTTATTTGTTATTGGAAGTTCTGTAGGGTTTTGAACAGGGGTATGTTGCTGGTATTCTCTGGGACTGGAGGTGTTCTGGAATTTATTTATTTATTTACTTCATCTTTCTCACCTGCGGGAACCCAAGGCAACTGATATAGTTCTCTTCTCCATTTTATCTTCACAACGACCTTGTAAGGTAGCTTAGGCTGAGAGTGTGACTGTTCGGACAGGTCACCCCACAAGCTTACATGGTAGAATGGGAATCTGAACCTGGTTCTCCCAGCCACGGACTCACACTTCTGATTTCTTGACCAGCGCTGTTCTTGGACCAATATATATAGGCTCGGCGTCAGCAGCAGTAGACCCAAAAGCTCAGGTTGGGCTAATAAGAGGCTTTTCATTTGTCTCAAAAGCAGCTCAGAATGAAGTGCAACAAGGAGAGTTTGCACCGTTTGTCTTCCAAGCAAGGAGGCCTGAGAAGGCAGAATGTACAAGAGAAGAAGTCATTGCCTGGCAGAGCTTCTGTTTGGTGCAGGGGTGGAGGTCTTCCAGGGTCTCAGTGAATAGCTGCGTAGTGAGGCAGGGGGAGAAGGCTTTTCCAAAGCCTCTGTTGCTGCTCTCATTGGTGAAGAAGAGGCTGAAAGGTCCTGGGCCCCTGTGGCCGTGAGTCAGTGGGCGACAAAGTCGATGCAGAATCTTGTAGCATTTATGCAGTTCGGTATTAGTTGCCAGTTATAGAGTAGTTGCACAAATGGACCCTGCCACTGAGTAGCCTGAGAGGTAACATGTGTTGTATAATAATTTGGTAGGTTTGAGTGTTCCCACTAAGCTGCGTTAGTGTGAGCTAGCTCACAGTTTTTTAGCCTCTGGCTCACACATTTTTGTCTTAGCTTAGGAAGGATGGCTCCAGAGCCAAATAATTTATGCAGCAGCCAAATCGCTCACTCACAACTTTAATGCCAGTAGCTCAGAAAGTAGAATTTTTGCTCACAAGACTCCTCAGCTTAGAGGGAGCATTGAACTTCCCCTGCAGTCAAAAGCAGGGACCCAGTTGTTGGGTGAGCTGTTCAGAGGTGTTCATTTGCATGATCATACTTTTTTTTTTTTTTTGCCTTTTCTTGCTGCTGCCCCCACAGCCCTAAAATCTGTCCTTCGGTGCCATTGCCTCAAGTTTTAAAAAGAACAGATAGTAAAATGGAAAAATGAAATCAGGCTGAGATTTTTGTGTTGAGACTTACAACACAGATTTCCTACTTAGTGTCTCAGTGTTTGCTCACGAATCCAGCTAGTCTTGCAAGTAGTTCTTGCAGTCACTTCGGCACAAGTGCTAGAAGCAGGCAATTTTGATTGTACGTTTTGACTGTACAGGCGCAAAGTGGGGAAGAGTGGGGAGGGATTTGGTGCTTCATCCAAGTCGGTCAGTTTAATGACCTGAATCACCATGACTCTGGGGGACTGTGCCTTTTTTCCCAATGAATGAGATGATTTAGTTCTTGAACTGCGCAAATCAGTGACAAGCTTCAGCGACCAAGTGGCTGCCGTCCAGGCACAAACCCGATCAGCACAGTAACTGGGCTCACAACAAGCTTTTCCAGGAACCAGTGAGGCTAGCCAGTTGGGAGCTCGCCTGTCATGCAGGCAAGAGAATTTGAACAAGGGATGCACCTGCTGAGCAAGTTCTCATGAAAGTCTTGCACTCTAAGAACTTATTTCAGATGGCATATGAACATCTGTGGGTGAAAGTTCTGTGGGTCCCTCTTTTTGAGGGAATAATGATTCTTGCTAGTAGCACATGTTCACAAACCAAATTCAGATGCCAAAGTGTGTACAACGAATTTATAGAGTGATGGCTAGGGTTGTGTAGCTGACCTTCAAATAGGCATCTGAACAGATCGGGTTTAAGGTTGGCTTGTGTAGCCCTGAACGCCCGTCAGTGCATTCATTGTACTTATTGCCTTGTCTGAACAGAGTACTTTAGGCATTGCGTTCTGGCATGTGGATAGTTTGTTTGAAAGATCATTTGGGCAGAATGAAGACCTGTGATGCCTCTGAGTTATGTCTTAACCAAGCAGTTTCTGGAGATCTTTGGTGATCCATGAATGAGTTTCAGAGGGTAGCCATGTTGCTCTGCAGTCGAGCAGCTAGATTTGAGTCCGCTAGCACATTAGAGACTAACGAGAGTTTTGGAGTATAAGCTTTTTGACCAAAGATCTTGTTGGTCTCTGAGGACTTGAAATTACCTGCTCCATTACATGCACCCTATCTCACATCTTCATTATATTTGTCTGGGGGAATTTTTGTTTCGTGTGCTTGGAGCAATTTTTCAGTATTTGGCCTCATTAAGAACATAAGGGCACCTATGTTGGATCAGACCAGTGCTCCATCTACTCCAGCATCCTGTTTCAGGCCAGTAGAAGGGCTTATCAACATGCCATTGAGGCAAAAGCCTACTGTCACTTTTGCTCCCTAGCACTGACATTCAGGGTCTTATGGTTTCTGAACATGGGGACTCCATTTAGTCAGTATGACTGTTGAAGGACCTGTACTCCATGAATGTGTCTCATCTCCTTTGAAAGCCAACTGTGAGAATGTTTACCACACTGACTCATGCACTGTGGGCATTAACATCAGTTTCTACCTCCAAATGTGATGAGAATAATGACACCAAAGCTGATTGTGCTGATGGGAAGTTAACCCTGCTGTAGAACTATTGAGTCTTACGCGTTTGGGATGGGGAAGTCATTGGTACACATGAACTACTAGTTCCTTCTTTTAGAAGCACTGTTTTTTTTTTTAATTAGATTATTATACCCTGTTCTTTTCCCCATGAGGACCCAAAAACTGCTTACAATAACCCCCATTTCTCCATTTTATCATAACAACAGCAGCCCTGTGAGATAGGTAAGACTGAGAGCATGTGACTGACTCAAGGTCACCCAATGAACTTCCATGGCAAAGTGGGGATTTGAGCCTGGGTCTCCCAGATTCTAGTCCAACACTGCAACCACTACACCACAGTGCTTCACAGTGCATTTTCCCCAAGGATTCTCTTCTACTAAAGGCAACTGCTGATTCTGTTTATAGTAAACATCTGCATATGTTGCACAAATTTAACAGTCTGGAGTTTGTTTGGGGCTTGTCTAGATGGTATAAAAAGCCGATTTTGTTCTTTATATATCTGTGCTGGTCTTGAACTTGTGCTGGTCTTTATATACTTGTGCTGGTCAGTAGTGTGAAATCACATGTGCATCTAAGGAGGGAGGGGTTGTCTTGATTTCCTGAGTAAGGAACACTGTAATAATATTTCTTTTAAGTCAAGCAAATTTTTTCGAAAGGCACCTAAGAAAGGAGCTAAGTAAAATAAAAAGCCCTGCTTATATGTGCAGTCTGGCATTAGAGAGGAGGGTCACACAGCTTTTAAAGTTCTTTAAAGGACAGGGTTTTGTTTTTTTAAAAAAAGAAACAACAGGAACAGGAAATAGCAGGGCATTGGTGACTTATTTATTTTCTTCATTTATACCTTGCCTTTCTTCACAGAGGGGATCCAAAGTGTCTTACAACCTTCTCCACGCCTCCATTTTATCCTCACAACAACCCTGTGAGGTAGGTTAGGCTGAGAGTGTGTGGCTGGCCCGTGGTCACCCAGCAAGCTTGCACAGCAGTGTGATGATTTGAACCAGGGTCTCTCAGATCCTTTTTGGATACCCTAACCCCTAACCCACTGGCTCTTTTTACTTGTTCCTTTAACAAAGAACATTGAAGACCAAGGTCTGCTTGGACACTAAAGCTTCTGAAAATCTAATGAGAGTAATAAGAATAATTTTTTTTGACAGGTAATAAAGTGCTTTTGGCATGGTGGGAAGTTCTGTCAGTCCTTCCTTACAATGTCACAGGGCTGTTATGCAAATGATTGACAGGTTCATGCAACCATAGGGGGCTAGCAGGAAAGCTGTATGTTAGTCTTGAGTGCCAGGCCAGTACAAATCCCTGCAAGCAAAATGGTATCTAGAGGGAAGATGTCTTGATTTGCTGTAATGAATGCTTGGCAATTAAGCCATTATTTAAAAAGCGAGGGAATGCAGACAGTTCTAAATAGCCTCCAGGTGTTACTCAGTGACAGCTTCTGTTTTGCATGCAGAAGGTCCTAGGTTAAATCCCTGGCATTTTCAGTTAAGATTCTTAGGCAACAGGTGATGTGAGACCTCAGCCTGAGACCATGGAGAACTGTTGCCAGTCAGAATGGACAATAGTGACTTCGGCAGTCCACCACGGTAAGGCAGTCCAACAGCATAAGGCAGCTTCATGTATTCAGGTATGTCTGTATGGGTGTTCTTTCTGGATAGGTTGATTTGCATTTAAAAGAGAGCCAGATGTTTCTATTTCTAGTGTGATTTGAGCCAGTTTGGTATAGTGGTTAAGAGCGATGGAGAACCAGGTTTGATTCCCTACTTGTCCACTGTAGCCAGCTGGGTGACCTTGAGTCAGTCACAGTTCTTTCAGTGATGTTCTCTCAAAAGCAGTTCTCTCAGAGCTCTCTCAGCCCCACCTATCTCAGAGGGTTTCTGTTGTGGGGAGAGGAAGGGAAGGAAACTGTAAGCTGCTCTAAGACACTGAGTGAAGGATGGGGTATATATCCAACTCCTCCTGCTCCTCTTCTTCCTCCCCTTCTTCTTCTGCCTCTTCTGCCTCCTCTGTCTCCTCCTCTGCCTCTTCCTCCTCCTCACCAAAAGCCTGCTTGTTATGTGGTGTAAAGGTAAAGGTTTCCCTTGCTCGAAAGCCAGTCATATCCCATTCTAGGGGGTGGTGCTCATCTCCGTTTCCAAGCTGAAGAGCCAGTGTTGTCTGAAGACTTCTCCATGGTCATGCATGGAACTCTGTTATGTGGTACATCTTCACAAATTGACTTTTCCACCGGTTGACTTATTCTTTTATTTATTAAAATATTTTTATTCTGTCCTTCTTCTATAATAATGAAAACATTACAAGCTAAAGCCAAAATGAAATGAACTCCAAATACCCCCTCCCCCACAAAAAGAGGCCTTGTCAAATGCCCCAATAAACAAACAGGCCTTACAGGGCCTCCTAAAAATCTCTAGGGATGTCAGAGTACACCCCCCCCCAGCAGGGGCGAAGGCCCCCCAGTTTTGGGTGCTCCTCTCTGCATACTTCTATCACAGAGTTTTGCCCAAACCCCGGAGTGTCATCCCCTGTTCCCAACATGCCTATGTACCTTCCGCGTCACATAGGCACGTTGCGCTTGTTTTCACCAATCCTCCCCACTCCCGGTAGGTTCACCCCCCATCCCTCATCGGCTGGTCTGAGGGACTTGGCAACCCTAAAAAACTCCCATGAGGGGGACGCCCTCACCACTTGAGAGGGCCTGTTCCACAGAGTTGGAGCCGTTATGGCAAAGACCTGGGCTCTGGTTGAAGCCAGGTGTGCCATTCTAAATGTGGGAACAGATAGCAGGCAGCAGCCTGACGAACATATGGGACTTCAGTTCATTAGGCCAAGATGACATAATTTTGACGATTCTTCAAAATGTGATGACCTACACTATGTCCCCATGCTGGAGGACTCATTAGATTGGTTCAGCATGCCAGAATACACAGAAGCAGCCAATACATACTGCTTTGATGCAAAACAGTAATCAGAGACGAACACATGAAGGTATCTTTTATTCAAATCATTGGTCTATGTAGGTTGGTATTGTCTACTCTGATGGGAAGCAGCTTTTCAGAGTCTCAGATGGACAACTTGTATACCACCCTCTCCTTGATAACTGGAGATGCTGAGATCTGAATCTGGGACCGTCTACACGCCAAGCAGATGCTCTACTCATGGACCAAAGGAAGTAGACAAGGCAAGGGGAAAGTGGCTATCCAAAATACACAATTTGTGCAGAATTAAATTATCCTGACTGGTGATCTTTTGAGATACAGATGGGTACAGAAACGACGTAGACACTGATACACATGTACAAACCATACAACCCCCAGAGGATGGTCTAAAGGCCCATGGTACAGCAATCTTGCTAAACCTAGGTAGGTCTGGATCTAGATATTGCTTGGATGGGAGATATCCTGGGAATCCCATGTAGGCCAGCTTGAGCTCCACTGTGGAAGAAAAGTGGAATGTATAATGTGGACAGCAGGGATTGTGTGTGTGTGTGTGTGTTACTAGTAAGTACAGACATCACAAAACTAACACATGCCTGATAATATTTAAATAATTAATATTTTATTATGTGATATTTCCCTTTTTATTTAAAAGGGAGATTCATGGTCTTGCTGGTGTTAGCTTTCAAAATTACAATAAATTCAAGTTTGGTTCCAGTTCCACATTACCATGAAAAGTGGTTCTCTCTGTGCCTTTTCTTTCATATTGTCCATTTTCAGCTGTGCCAACTATTCTTTTTTTGGCAAGGCTGTCTATAAGTAAACAAGTGCCAGGATGTGACATCCATGAAAAATGTTCAAAAGTAATAATAAGAAGAATCAGGATCTGAAACTGTCAATGCAAATAATTGCTGCAAATCGTTACTAATTTTCCTCCCTAAGAGAACCAGCGTGGTCTAGTGGTTAGAATGTTGGATTAAGATCTAGGAGGCCCAGATTTGAATCCTCACTCTGCCACGGAAGCTTGGTGGGTGACCTTGGGCCAATCACACACTCTCAGCCTAACCTACCTCACTGGGTTGTTGTGAGGATAAAAAGGAGAAGAGGAGAGTTATGTAAGCCGCTTTGGGTCCCATCGGGGAGAAAGGTGGAAAATAAATAAGAGCTGTACGCATATCACAACCTTCTGCCATGTGCCTTAAAGTTTAGTGTCAGGAAAAAAATGCAGGGTAGGCAAATGCCTCCAGAACAGGTTGCTGATCTCCTCCCCATTTCTAGCAGAGCTGCGTAGACAGGGGGAGATACAGCAGGACAGTTGAGGACCCACGGCTCATTGGTTAAGCATCTGCCTGGCATACAGAATGTCCTAGGCTCAATCTGCAGGATCTCCAGTTCAAAGCACCAGATAGCCGATAATGTGAAATGCCTCTACCAGAGCTGGTGCCGATCAGAGCAGAGCATACTGACCTTAATATCATGCGGCCTGCCTCAGTATAAAGTAGCTTCATGTGTTCATTTTGTCTCCCTCCAAGCAAACACTCTGTGGAAATGCAGGGGATGGAAAGGCCCATAATCTTGGGGGGGGGAGAGTAGATTTTTATATCCTGATTTTCTCTACCTTAAGGAGTCTTAAAGTGGCTTACAATTACATTCCCTTCCTCTCCTCATAACAGGCACCTTGTAAGGTAGGTGAGGCTGAGAGAACTCTGAGAGAATTGTGACTGGCCCAAGGTCACCCAGCAGGCTTCCTGTGGAGGAGTAGGGAATAAAATCCTATTCTTCAGATCAGAGTTCACTGCTGTTAACCACAACACCTAGGGATGGGCATGGACTGAATTGTTCATTCGTGAACCAAACTGTTCTGTGGTTCATTGCCCTGCAAACTCTGTTGAAAGGCCCCACCATCCCTTTAAACAGGGTTTGCAGAAAGTGGGAAAAACAGCTGAGCAGCAGGGGTATCCTGCTTCTTGCTGCTCAGCTGTTTCAGGTTTTCTTGTGCAGTCCCTTTAATCTGCACAAGAAAGCCTGAAACAGCTGAATGGCAGGGAGCAACCTGCTCCCTACTGCACAGCTGTTTTTGCAGCTTTTGTGAGGAACAGAAAGCAGGGGTTTAAAGGGGCTCACAGTGTCTTTAAACCCCTGCTTCTCTATCCATTTAACTACCACAAACTGCTTAAAAGGTTTGTGGAAGTTTGTGATGGTGGACCCATCACGAACTTTGGATTGTGAAGCATGAACAGAGCACCAGATAGATAGTGGTTCGGTTTGTGCCCATCCCTAATTACACCACACTAATATGGGAGAGAGGGATAAAGTGGAAGAGGCAGAAAAATCCAGAAGAGTCGAAAGAAAAACGATGAAGCATAAGTAAACTTAGAGCTAAATTAGGATGACTGTGACGAATGGAAAGATCTCCTTCAGGAGTAATATGTCATAGTGTAAAATGGACCTATTCTTTTGGTACACAGGAAAAAAATACTGTTAATAAAAATGTGAACACCAGTCAATTTTGTGCTTGTTTTGACATGGATAGTGGATCTACTCCTCTAAATACAGTGAATGAAATGTCTCAGTCATATTTGAACATTGTTTCATTTGTTTTGAGTGCTTTCCCCCTTTATTAGATATCAGATATATCTAGATCTAAATTACAGTTTCCTTTTTGCACTAACCAAATTCTCCCTTCCCATTTTCCTGCTTAATCTTTTTGAATGCCCATTTCAATCATGGCAGGGGAAAAAATAGAAGCAGCAGGGAAGAAAAGATGGTATATTTCAAAATGGGCTTCTCTTGTAATTGTTTTTATTCTTAATGGAGGAAATCTTTGGTGGTTTATGTTCAATGGAATACTTCAGTAATAGCATATCTCTTAATAAATCATCCTTTGCAATTACATGTGAAATACTGCATTTTGGGTGTTTAATGATAGTATCGATTTTAAAATATAATCAGCTCTTGGCTCCAGAAATCTCGAATCAGCAGTTCACTGAGGAATTTCAGGAACCTTGCATGAATTTGCACGGGCAAGTGGAAAAGACTTTACAGGTAATCAAAGCACAGATTTTGTGCAGGCTTGATTGAGGTCATGGAGAACCTGGTTGTCATAGTTAGTAATGTTCTATCAGGATTGATTCACATAACCATTTTTAATCAAGGGGTTACAGTTCCAAGGAGGTGTGATTGGCACTTTCTCTTTTCAGTTGCACCTAGTCATGTGGGTGGTAAGTGACTCATCTAGGCAAAAGGGAGTCAGAGCTACTATCCCAATCAGTTTCATGGTCCAGCTTCCATAATGGTGGTTTTCTCCTGCCACTCCACTTAGCCTTCCTCTAGCTTCAGAAACGTTTCTTTGATGGAATCCAGTCCAGTGATAGCACTGGGTGGAGCACCAGGCCTTTATGAAAAAAGATCGGCCAGTAACTATGCAGACAATTGCCTGAGATTTTTTTTTATCACAAGCCCCATTGACCCAAATATATTAATGAGTGGCTTCTGTTGAAGGAATGGTTGTTAGGCTGAAGGTGGGCTTAAAACTTCACTGAACAGAGTGGTAGGATAGTTTTCAAAAGAAAACAGGAAGTGAGTTGTGTGTGTCTTTGTTTTTCTGTTAAGTATAGGCTTGCCAGTCTCCCGGTGGGGGTGGGGGATCTGCTACTTTTGTGGCCTCTGGCCCACCACTGGCCAGCGTGGGAAACCCCCATGCCCAAACAGATGTCCCCATGCAATGTTGCCGATGCACTGATGCCAGAATTAATGTTGTTGTGTTGGGGGTGATGTGTTACTTTTTGGACAAAACTCTATGATTTGTAGCTGTTTTTACCATAGAGTTTTGCCCCAAAAGTAGAGCACCACACCGATGACGCTGATGCAATGGTATCATTTCCGGAAGTGATGTCAGTGTCAGGGTTCTTTTTGTAGCAGGAACTCCTTTGCATATTAGGCAACACACCTCTAATGTAGCCAATCCTCCAAGAGCTTACAGAGTTCTTCCTACAGGGGCTACTGTAAGGTCTTGGAGGATTGGCTACATTAGGAGTGTGTCACCTAATATGCAAAGGAGTTCCTGCTACGAAAAAGCCCTGTCAGTGATGTTCCTGCCTACCTCCAGACCCCCCCCAATCCCCCCACCAGCAGGAGGAAGGCACCTGGCAGCCCTAGCTCAGTAGCCAGTGGGGATATAATGAAGGAGAGTTTGTTCTAATCACTGGACCTATGAATGGTCCAACATGTGTTGTGGATTTGGTTGCCCTTTGTCATGGTCACAATTGTTTGTCATGATACAAGGTGAGCAACAGTCTTTTCCTGTGGAGGAGCATTTGCTGATCGCTGATGCTCTGTTTATGAAAAACTGATGCTGCTGGGCCTTGGATCTATTTGGAAGTTAGAACTCAAAGCCCTCCTTTCCTCTAATCCCAGATTCCCAGATATGTTGAAAGGATTGGTATTACTGCCATGATTGGGGGCGGGGGAGAACCACTCAGTTGATGTTCAGAAGTATTAATTTATGTAAGGATGTTAGGCATGAGTGAGGCCATCTCCTGTTGATTGGTATGCCAAAGTCATCTCAGAGTGAAAATCAGCTGTGTTTCTGTTCTGTAACCACTCCATCAAAAATAACTGTACAGTTTTGAGGTGTAAAGTGTTTGATAACCAAGTGAGGTGTATGAGCCATCGTTGTGTCATGGTTAGAGTGTTGGACTAGGATCTGGGAGACCTGGGTTTGAATCTAGTCTGCCACGGAAGCTCAGTGAGTGACCCTGGTCTGGTCATACTCGCACAGCCTAGCCTATTTCATGGGTTTTTTTGTGTGTGTATGTGTGTGGATAAAATGGAGGAGTGGAGAATGTTGTAAGCCTCTTTTGGTCCCCATTGTGGAGAAAAGTAGGGTATAAACACAGTGAAGTAATTTTTTTGAAGGCTTGCGCCAGATTAAAGTTAAGGAAAGCTTTGAATAATTACAGTGGTCGAGATGTTTTGCCCACTGTGTCTCCCTAAGCAGAGTTACACCCTTCCCTGCTGATTGACCCCAATGGACAGCTATAGAAGAGTGTAGCCCTCCTTGGGATGGCACCACAAATGCTATACTAAGAAAAAATTGGTGGTGGGGTGAAATCGAGGAAGCATCAGCTAGTGAGTTCTGTACAGATGCTAATCATGAATGCCCCTTGCAGTGTTCCAGAATAAAAACAAATCTTCATGGTGCAGATCAGCCAATTATAAATAGGTTGCATTGCACGCGCAGTAATAAAACAGTCCGCGAATCTTGAGGCTTTTAATCACTGTGTCCTAGTTCACACTGTGCCTTTAATATTGTGGAGGTAGCTATACAAAAATACTCAGTGGGCAGGAGTTCATGATGCTTAATTTATTTTTTGGGGGGAATAGGATTGCTAGATGTTAGATTTTGGCCTGAAATTTCAGTTTTAGCTTCGGGTGGGGGGCAAGAATCAAGGAGGCCAAAGTTGAACTGGCAAGAGCATTATGTGAGAGGCAAGCAGATCAAAGCTGGACAAAAAACAGGCCCATGTGTACTACAGTAAGGGGGTGTCCTTTCATTGGGGTTGATCCTGGTCTTGTGACCAGTATTGCACAGCATGGCATCAGTCTCAGAGTTTCCTTTTGTAAGGCTTTTCTGGCAGTGATAGAACTAATGCGAGTTTCTCTTTTTCCCCCCAAAGGACTTACCTTTTGAAATACTGTAGGCTAGACTACCTTTGTGTGCTGTTTGTGGGGCTGCCCTTGAAAACAACACCGTGTATAAAATCAAGTTGTTGAGCTTTTAATGAGGTCAACTCAGTTTGAGCATACAATACTTTATCTGAAGCAAGTACCCTGGGTTCTGATATGCTTCTTTGGTCAATTCACTGTGCCGTTCTTAAAGTCCTTTATGCCCATGGGCTCTGAAAGACTGCCTCTACCAGCCTAAGCCTGTACATCAGCTACTCTTGGTCCATCAAGATCCTGCCGTCTGTTAAAGTGGCATTTTTGGTGGTTACTTGTGCTGGAGCTATTTCGAACCCATTCCCTGCCCTTTGGATTGAGCTAGTGGCTGAAATCTGCACCATTCCTCATTCCAGGTTTTTAGAAGAGTGGCTGATTTTTGCTGATTCCACTTGTCCTGCTGCATAGCACTTCTGTTCCTGGGGTAGGCAGGTCACCTGGGAGGAAATGGAGGGCATTTTGGCATGGGCAGGGGAGCCAAGGAAGACATGGTCAGTGGATCTGAGCCATAGAACTCTAGTATCATGTACATGTAGATTCTTGGTTGTTGTTGTTCCGTCACACAGTCGAGTCTGACTGTTTGCAACCCCATGGACCACATCATGCCAGGCCCTTCTGTTCTCCGTCGTCCTCTGGAGTTTGCTCAACTTCATGTTCATTGCATACTTGTACTTACCCTCTGCTCTTCCCCAGTTGCACATTGGACACCTTCTGACCTGAGGGGCTCATCTTCCGGTGTCGTATCTTTTAGCCTTTTTTTTTTTTTTACTGTCTACGGGGTTTTCTTGGCAAAGATGCTGGAGTGGGTTGCCATTTCCTTCTCCAGTGGATCATGTTTTGTCTAAGTTCTCCATTGTGGCCTGTCCGTCCTGAGTGGCCCTCCATGGCATAGCCTGTAGCCTCATCGAACCACGCAAGCCCCCTTGCCATGTCAAGGCCATGAGAGAGACATGTAGATTACCTGTGATTAAAAAAAGGATCTGGAAGAAAATGTAAATGAACTGTTTCAGTGCTTTCAGGCCTTTCTTTTACTTCTCATCAAAATAACGCCAATTCATGAAGTATAGCTAAAGTGGCAGTCATGGTAACTGAGAAGAGAATTCCTTTGGATGTTCCCTTTCCCCCCATAATTACCAGAAGGATCAGGAAGATGCTTGTAGCCAGACTTGTGCTAATGTTACTTAATAAACAGGTGATACAGAGTCTGAGAAAATTACGTGGATATGACACGTGAATAGGGAAGTATACCTCCTGGCTGAAATGAAAAATCCCCAACAGATATCACCAGGGGAGAAATTGCTTGGCCTCTGTTTCCCCTGATCAGTGTGGTCACATCGAATTGTATAAATCCTTTATCAGGAGAAAGATGGGAGAAGTATGTACTTGTGTGCAGCAGCAAGTATATAAGCATGCACACATGTGTGGGTTTCTGACACTAGCTTGGAAATTCTTGGAGTCTGGGGCACTGCCTGGGGAGGGTGGAATCTGAGGAGGAGAGGGAGCTCAGGAAGTTTGTGATGCCATCAAGTCCACATTCAAAAGTTGAAATTTCCTTTGGGGGAACAGATTTCTGTAGCCTGAAGGCTGTAATCCTGGGGAGACTCCAGGCCACACCTTAAGAACATAAGAACATAAGAGAAGCCAATGTTGGATCAGGCCAATGGCCCATCCAGTCCAACACTGTGTCACACAGTGGCCAAAAATGCCAGGTGCCATCAGGAGGTCCACCAGTGGGGCCAGGACACTAGAAGCCCTCCCACTGTTGACCCCCCCCAAGCACCAGGAATTCTTGCCCCAGAGTCCCTGTCTATAAAGGTAAAGGTTCCCTTGCTTGAAAGCTAGTCGAATCCGACTCTAGGGTTGCGATGCTCATCTCCATTTCCAAGCCAAAGAGCCCGCGCTGTCCGAAGACGTTTCTGTGGTCATGTGGCCGGCATGACTAAATGCCAAGGCACACAGAATGCTGTTACCTTCCCACCGAAGCGGTACCTATTTATGTAGTTGCAATTTCTTGCTTTCAAACTGCTAGGTTGGCAGGAGCTGGAACCACAGATGGGAGCTCACTCCATCATGCGGCACTCGGGTCTCGAACTGCTGAACTACCAGTCTTCCAGCCTGCAGTTCAGCGATGGACCTCTGCTCCATATGCTTATCTAATTCCCTCTTGAAGCCGTCCGTGCTTGTAGCTGCCACCATGCCCTGTGGCAGTGAATTCCATGTGTTAATCACTCTTTGGGTGAAGTAACCCCACTCTGTGTGTGTGTGTGTGTGTGTGTGTGTGAGAGAGAGAGAGTGTGTTTGTAAGGGTTGTTCTGTAGTTTGAGCAGGACTAAGATCCCACAGGACCACTATAATGCTGAGACAATGTCTGGATTGCCTGTAACAGGAAAACAGCAGTATGATTTCTGTATTTCAGTCTGGGGATGGGCTGGTATTAGTGCTATTTGCAAAAATCTATGGTAGTGTGTCTCATCAGACAAATGATCATGCAAAACAGGGAAGCATTAAATGTTCAGTATCCCCCTGGTAGGCTGAACACATTTTTTTTTTTAAAAAATCATTTCCTCTTAAAGTTCAGTTGCTCACAGATATTTTTCTTCTCCAGGAACAGAATCGTGCTGGGAAGTATAGATCACCACCCGCACACTATATTCATTTTGTTGTCATTAATCCCAAACTCCTTAGCATCTGTTTACTTGAAATCATTATCACAAGTCTGACTACTTAGACAAATTGCACTGCCAATTCAAGGTGGTTGTGGGGAGGGGGGAACAACTCAAACAAACTATTTACCTTGTTTTTATCCAACCTGGCATGTAGAATTCTCATGCAATATAAGAAGCATAATAGACTTATGCAGATTTGTGAAGTGTTTCCTTTTTTTGGTTTTTTAAATTTTTCATATGTTTGTGTGTGTGAGTGAGTGAGTGTGCACCTGGAAGTCATGGTGACCTCTGGTGACTGACCCCTACTGGGGGCTTTGAGGATATTCAGAGAGGTGGCTTAATAAAGCCTGCCCCTGCCTCCCGCCTCCATTATTCCAATGAGGTCTCCCATCTAAGTACTTGCCAGAGTTGACCCTGCTTAGCTTCTGGGATCTGCTAAGCCACTTATGGGATTTGTTTAGGAGTGGGAGAAACAGCTTAGTGTGAGATCTAGAACTCATCACTTGTAGAATGCAACCATCGGGTTGATTCACATGTTACATTTCTAAGTCCTGCAGTCAAACCCTCTCAGAGATCTGGAGAAGTCAAGGCCAGTTCCAAATTTTGAGGCCCCTAGTCATAATAATTTTTTTAAATTACACATATAAATGAAATAAGGTTCCTGAGAAGAGTGAGACACAATTTGAATACTTTTGTATTTATTTCATATTTCAGGCTTTCTGTGGGGCCTAGGCCAAAGGGCCTTCAAGGTTTTGCCTCTGATTGGCTCTGCGTGTAGTCATCCATGTAAGTGATCCCTGTGGGTGGACTCTCCTCTACTAACCGAGGTGCTTTTTCCTCTGGAGCAAGGAGATTTCCCCCTTCTTCACAGTAGAAAGGAGTTGTACAATCCAGCCCAATGTTTGTATTCCTACTGAAGTATAATCACACCAACCAGATATGACCTCATGTACTTGCAGTCCACACAACAGCTACTACACACAGCTTTGTCCTGCCAAGCAAATTCTTTGAAAGATTATCTGAGGTGGTACTGCTTATCTATTGGAGGAAATGGGGGGGGAAAGATGCTTGGATTGCAGGCCTTCAAAAAACGTTGAGGTCTGTTGGACCTGATAGCACCTACCACCTGTTTGGCAGTGAACAAACTGTACAGAACTGTTCCATGTGCTCTCTGGATGCTAGTCCCCTACTACCTTTTGCACAAGTGGATGGAAGATGTGGAACAGCAATGCTTTCTCACCAACCTGTTTCTCTGTGTTGACAATCTTTCAGCAAATGTGAGAACATCCTTATACATACTGATAGGATCTGTGAGTGATTCCATGACTGGAAAACGCGCTGAATGTATGTTTGTGTAGCCCTGTTGCCGATGTGCTACATCTGCTTTCAAAACAGCTATTTAATTTAGTGTGGAAATCTCAAATAGATGGATTTAAAGGCAGCCAGCCATTGTTCTGGTAGCTCAGGGTATAAAACTTTAAGAGGATTGATAGGCATTTGGGTTCAGATATGGCCTGTGTAAGGGAGATTATATCCACACGGGGTTGATTTCAAGTTAATGGCCTCTGATCCTGAGCTCCTTGTGCATTCCCAAAACACACATGGAGCTCCGGCCCAAGTGCCTTCCCCATTAGCTTAAGGGGAAGCAGGAGCTCCACACATGCCTTCCTTGACTGTGAATGGTGAAGTCCTTGTGAGCAGTATAGTTCTGTGCCAACAGGGAATTGCTGGATTAAAGTGTATGTCATTGTTCATGTCAAGCTTCATGGGATTATAGGATGAGGACTGTTAAGTATGGGCTGAACAACTGTAATAATTGTGTTTACCGCTTCTTTGTTAATTAATAACTGCTTGTTTCCTGCAAAATAGGACATTGTGGAAGATGTCTGAGGTTTTTGAAAACTGGTTTGCTTTTCTCTCTTTTTGGTCCGACCTGAGTAAAGTGATATCCCCCAATTTGCCTTGAACGCGAAAGGTTAATTTATATTTCTGCTTGGAGTCAAATGTTTCCCACCCCAAATTTAATTTGATCTACAAACTTAAAAAAAAAAAGTGGGGCTCCTCTTAGCATTGCTCTGACAAATAAGTCGTGATGTAGCATTTGTATGTCTCAGGAGCTAACGATGTATAATTAGGTAAGTTCATGAACGCTAAATGACAGGCTCTGCATCTACTTGAGAGTGCATAGTTAATCAGCACTTTAAATGAAAGTTCTCAGCATGAGCTTTTATGCTGTTTGGGGAAAATCTGAAGATTTCTGTGAATGTTCAAGTCTAGTGTGAGTTCAGTTCTGCAGCTGTTTCCTTTAGAGTGATCATATTGAATTTAACACTTAGAACACTCTCATCAGTTCACAAATGATACCGAGTTACAATACAAAATAGGGAGAACTCTTGTGGCACCTTAAAGACTAAAAGGCTGAGTTCAGACTGGCAGTTTGAAGTGGGAGCCAGTCATGGCAAAAAAGCCCCAGAACAAACTGTTCCGGGTTTTCCCGGTCACACTGCGCCAATTGATGCGGGAGCATACTGGGAGGAGGCGCGTGGGAGCGTTCAGACTGCTGGCCTGGAGGTGCGGCTGTAAACGGTTTTCCCCTGGTAATTCAGCTATGTGCGCATGTGTGCATAAGCGCATCCGGCTGATTTGGGGAAGATCCCGTTGCGCCGGTACCACATTATGCGGTAGAGTGGAGCACAGCCAATGATATCGCTGCTGGCTTATGCGCAACATGAGTTGCTCCTGGCTTTTTGGGTTGGCATTCACAATTCCCGGCAGTAGAATGAAGTGGAATAAACGGGCTCTCAGGGGTTTGCTACCACTTTCATCAGGTATCTTTTAAATGCGGGAGTGAAGTGGAACAGCACGGGTTGACTACAGGTGGGGAACGCCAGGCAGATGTGCCTGTGTGAACGCCCCCTTTAATCCGCTTGTGAAACATGTCTGAACTCAGCCAAACAGTTTTCATTCCAGCATAAGCTTTTGGTGTACTGAAGCCCACCTGTTCAGATGCTATGAGTGGATTTTTCAATGCAGAGATTTTATGTAGGAGGCATGGAAAGAAAAACAAACATTTAGGTCAAAATGCAGGAAGTACAGTGAAATTCATATCTAATCAAGAGAAATGCAGAGAGAATATACAATCATGACATAGGGCCTGGAAGCCAAGCCTTATGAGGAAAGGCTGAGGGTCTTGGGAATGTTCAGTCTGGAGAAGAGGAGGTTGAGGGGGGACATGATTGCCCTCTTGAAGTATTTGAAGGGCTGTCACTCGGAGGAGGGCAGGGAGCTGTTCCTGTTGGCAGCAAAGCACAGGACTCACAATAATGGGTTTAAATTAAGGGGGGGAAGGTACTGGTTGGATCTTAGGAAAAACTTTTTTACAGTCAGAGTTGTGCCACAGTGGAATCAGCTGCCTAGGGAGGTGGTGAGCTCCCCTTCACTGGCTGTCTTTAAGCAGTGGCTGGACAGACACTTGTCAGGGATATACTGTAGGCTGATCCTGCATTGAGCAGGGGGTTGGACTAGACGGCCTGTATGGGCCCTCCCAACTCTGTGATTCTAAAAACGAGCCAAATTAAAGTCATGATGCTAATAAAATACTAACATATAACATTAGTATGACACTTTAAACACTAATATTCAAAAGAAAACTTTTTGTAACTTTCATGTTCCCTGCCTGTTGTTCAGTTCAAATTTTTGTTTGAATTTTCGTATTTGAGGTTTAGGGACCCCTTTCCCAACATTTTACAGAACTATGTTGCAGGGTTTTTGTGTTTTTTTGGTCAGTGTTTATGTTAGAAGTTTTCCTTTGGCTTTTAAAATACGTTGGCTGCAGTTCAGTATCATTTGTAAATAAACATTGATTCTGTATTTTTTTGCAAAGGGGAGGAATTGATCCTGGTTGATTTGTAACATGTACAACCTTTTCCCCCGGCCCAGATCCATAAAGGTCTGTGGCCTAATTTGCTAGATATCTTTGTTGCTGCCTGCCATTTATTTTGGAAGCACTATAGCAAGCCATAGCCTAAATAAAAATAAAAGTGGCAAATCACTGCTGACAATTAATGCTGAATTCAAGAATGTGGTCTTTTGCAATTAGAGCCGGATGATTCTCTGTTAAATGGCATGGTGTAGCACTGCAGTGAATTTGTTAAAAGAGGGAAAAAGTGGGGTTAAGCCTACCTGGGATACACATCCCTTGGTCTAGAAGACTTGTCCTATCTAACAGGTGTATGTGGGTCAGGAAGAGGAAATACACCCTGAGCCTGCTGAGGAGAACAGTATTTCCTCTAAGTACTTGACAATACCTGACAATGAACCAATCTATGCTAGAAATACATTTTCTGGACACCACTGTACAAATATATGACGGATGGATAGACACCATCTTATACCAGAACTGATCGACAAACATATCAACATGCATCCAGCTACCATCCTAAACATACCAAACAATCTGTTGTCTACAGCGAGGCTCTGTGCTACAACCACATCAGTTCCAATCCTACAGACAGATATTCTCACCTGGGGGATCTACAACAAATCTTTTTGGAACTAAAATATCCACCTGCTGAAGTTAAGAAACAGATTAATAAAGCCAGAACAATACTCAGAGAAAGCCTGTTACAAGACAGGACCAAAAGAGACAATAACAGAACACCACTAGGAGTCACATACAGCTTTCAACGCAAATCAGTTCAACGCATCGTCGATGACTTACACCCTCTACTGAATAATGACAGTTCTCTTTCACAAGCACTGGGGCAGACTTTTCTGGCACACAGACAGGCCGCCAATCTTAAACAAGTCCTCACTCACAATAATACGACATCTAACTTGAAAACGGACTTTGTTACCAGAGCTTGCAATAAACCCAAATGCCAACTTTGCTGCCACGTACACACAGACAACACAGTCACTGGACTGAATAACATCAACTACGCCATCTCAGGCTCACTCACTTGCTCATCTTCTAACGCTGTATATGCCATTAAATGCCAACAATGCCCTTCAGTTTTCTACATAGGGCAAACAGGTCAACCCCTGCACCAAAGGATAAATGGACACAAATCTGACATCAAGAATCACAAGACTGAGAAACCTGCTGGAGAACCCTTCAACCTTCCAGGACATTCAGTGGGTGACCTCAAAGTAGCTGTTCTATTGCAAAGGAACTTCAGGAACAGACTATAAAGGGGAATTACTGAGTTACAAGTTATTACAACAGTCAGAACAATAGACTTAATTGGTATATTGGTTTGTTATATCACTACATATGTTAACATCATTCAGTCCTTACATCTGTATTCTCACCAATCCCCCCGAAAGGACTATACATTCTCTTTATTTTATTTTATTTCTTATTTGGAATAATGGACTGGAATAGTAGAGTGTAATGTAATGAATAGTAGAATGTAATGCAATTTGGAATGATAGATGGGAATGTATTTCTCCGGTCGGGGGACAGTGGAGATGCACGGCACAGCCAGTCACCCCACCTCTGAGAAGAGGATGCTGTAAGGCTGCCTCCACGCTTGAGAGGAGATGGGAGGGTAATAGCAGGGTCTCCGTTAATTGTTCTCAGCATTCCACATCTGATTGAAGAGTACATCTGCCCTTCAGTCGCCAATTTTGATACATTTGTTTCCTTCACTATGTTTCCCACTGGAACTAAACCCAAACAAATGGTGACCTTATAAAGCAAGCTTGTTATTCCAGTTTGGTCTTTGCACCTGTTAAACACCTTTATTATGCTGTATGCTAATTTGTTGCTCACTCTCTGCCTACATGTACGGCCTGGTAGCTTCCATTTCAGTGTATCTGAAGAAGTGAGTGTGCACACGAAAGCTTATACCTTGAATAAAACTTTGTTGGTCTTAAAAGTGCCACTGGACTCAAACTTTGTTCTGCTGTTTCAGACCGACATGGCTACTGCACCTCACTCTATCCTCTGAGTATTGTTTCCCTGGCTAGGAAAGAGGCAATGAGAGCCAGTAGTCATTGAATCCATATTGATTGTTAGGGTGACCTTTTTGCTATAGGTGTCAGATACGCAGACAAAATACCATGATATCAGTTAGTCCCACACCTGGCAACATTTTGGTCAGTTCTGATCCAGATCCATCTGCACAGTTCCGAGAAGTCCTGGTATTTCTGTGGCCCAAGCCACATACTGTATGTTGGATTGTTCCAATGTTATGCTGCAGGTATGGGGTCTTAACTTTGTAGTTCTTGAACCATTTGGTCAGAAGTGGCCCCATTGATATTAAGAATATTCCTGAGTATTTGGCAGGATCACAGCAGTTTAGGAATGGCCGTAGGAAATCAAGGCACATGCTTTGTCAGTGGACGGCACAAATATCACGCCTCGGCAATCTCAACGATCCATTTTTAGCACAGAGATGATTGGAAAAAAATAAAGGGTTTCCATGGCATCTGTTTTGGACAAAGCAAGCAAGATGTATCGGTCAATTCTGTATTGATGTCAGCCCTTCAGCTGTCAGTCTGAATGTAAGCTAAAACAAAGAATTAAAAACCAAGCTAATCCGGAGGTTTATAAAATGGCAAATGCATCATGCATTTTAAGGCTGAAACTATTACACTAATCTTTTCTGGCTTTTTCACATATGATGAGTTGTAGAAGATGGTTCATGATCCTGACTATCAACTATTTGTGTCTTTTAATTATTTCATTTTAAAGATACTGTTTTCTCCTTCCCTACTTGCATATTGTGAACTTGTATAAGACATGTTAAAAGAACCATGTGTGCTAGATTTTATCAAGCCTTGAAATTTCATCACGGTGACTGTGATTCATACAGGAAGTTTGATCCTTTGTGGTATTTATAGCCCTTCTGAAAAAAAATCTATATAACTAACTGTGCCCCCTCTGTGCAGATACTTATTTCTGCAGATAGGGGGCACATGGAGGATAAAGAGACTTTTCTGTACACTTGGAGCACTCCCCAGGTGTGCAGAAAAATCTAATGTTTAAAAAAGTCTACAGGGGATACTAAAATCCCCCAAAAGTAAAACTGCATTCTCTGAGCACGCATATCTACTGAGCTGTGGGAAAAGCAAATAACTGTTCCTGTCACTGCTCACACCGCTACTAGGACCACAGGATAAAGTCATTGGAGTTGTCAGGGAAGCCGCAGTGGCAAGAACTGTCCCCGCCATCACCAGAATCACCATCAAAGAAGAGGACGGTAGTGCTGTGGCTTCCCAAACTGCTGCCAGAACTACTGGCAACCAGGAGGGCAGCAGGGTTGGGGTTTCCCAAGCCAACACCAGGAAAATGAGTTGGTCCACAGAAGAATGGCGGCCTACCTCATGAGTACCCGCAGAGCCCACCCTGGTTACTCCAAAGGATACAGGGTGGCACTCCTGAGGCCCTGAAGCAGGAGCCTTCTAACACCCGAGAATGAGGGAGAAGGGAAAGGAAAACATTGAATTACCTTTTGAAAGAACAGGAACAACAGGAGCTGAAGGAAGAGACACTGAGCACAAACACACCCACTCATACACAGGAAGACAGACAAGCACCAGAGATGAGGGGGAGGAGCCAAGCCACAACACATTATGTAACATTTTATCACAGGGCCCCTCTTGTCTACACTATTATTTAAATTATGTATGCCTCACTCTTTCAACTGTATCAACTCTCTAGGTGGCTCAATATATAATTGTGGTTTAACAGTAATTCCTATGTCCAGGGAAGTCTAGCAATTGTAGTTTGTGGGTATAAATGTTACTGGGACCTAGAAGAGAAATTTCAATGCCTGATCAACCTAGAATTCCCAGGATTCTTCCAGGGATGTCATGGTGATTGTAGTATATTACTCACATGTGTTTTTAGGGTACAAGGATAGCTCTTCTCCTTTAATGTTCCAGCTTCCTGCAGCAGAGCAGTTAGTCTAGGAATGATCGGATGATTTCAGATTCTTTCATTTTATTATTAACATGTAGTGTAACACAGTGCATGGTGTGTTGTCACCATGGTGTGCATTTCCCAGACAGTGACTTGCTTACTTGGCTGTTGGTAGTATGTGCAGGTAAACATACAGCAGGGTGATATCAGGTCACACATTATTGGCTGCGGTCACACACATTAAATAATCCACTTTCAATCCACTTTCCAACTAGGTTTTGTCAGTTCACACAGTAAAATCCGGTTGGAAATTGCACTGAAACTGGATGAAAAGTGGTTTATTTACTGTGTGTGACCACAGGCATTGACATTGTATTATGCTATAAATTACCAGTTAGAGTTACCATATTTTGAAAAAGCAAAAAAGAGGGCGTATTTCCTGACTGACTGCTTCAAACAAGTGACCACCATGGCAAATCTCATTTTAAATATCTCTACTGCTTAAGCTGTGGTTATTTATTTATTTATTTTGATGTATATCCGGCCCTTCCTGCACGTGGGCTCAGGGTGGGTTACAACAGTAAATTATAATCAATAGACGATTAAAACTGAAATTGAACAGTAAAGGCAGTTAAAAAAGGCATAGCAGCAACTACATATTCAGCAATCCTGAAGCTGGGAACAATTGGGCTGCAGCGGAACCACAAAGATCTTACCGATAGCTGCCTGTTAATAGAAGAACTGCAGCAGCTGCAGTAGGGAGGCCAATTAATGGACGCCTGCTGCCTCACCCAAAGGCCTGGTGGAACAGCTCCATTTGTAGGCTCTGTGAAACGGTAATAGGTGGGAGCATGTTCCACCAGGCTGGGGACAACCAGCAGATGATGGTTCACAGAACTACTAACTAGGAATATTCCTAACCTTCCAAACCCAAAAGAAGACATTTTCATCATTTTTTAAAAAAGGAACCCAAAAGATGACAGACACCAAAAAAGAGGAGGAGGAGGAGGAGGAGATTGGATTTATGCCCTGCCCTTTACTACCTGAAGGAGTCTCAGAGCAGTTTACAATCCCTTTCCCTTCCCCTCCCCACAACAGATGCCCTGTGAGGTAGGTGGGGCTGAGAAAGCTCTCTCGAGAACTGCCATTGAGAGAACAGCTCTGAAAGAACTTACGATTAACCCAAGGTCACACCAGCAGCTGCATGTGGAGGTGTGGGGAATCAAACCCAGTTCTCTCAGATTAGAGTCCACACTCCTAACCACTACACCAAAGTGGCTTATCAGTCTGGTAATCCTATTACCACAGGAAGAGCAGAGATATCCAGAGCCATGGCAAATCAATGGATACTAGTCAGGAGAAGGACTAGCATCTCTCATGGATGCTAGTCAGGAGAAGGAGGTATGGATAAACCACTTTTTAATCAAGGAAAACATGAGGGGTGTGCAAGATAAACTGCCCAGGAGCTTCACAAGGCTATAATAATTGCTCTAGGACACCTTCTGTAAAGTACTTCCTTATAAATTCCTTCATATTTTGAAATCTTGAAGAAAGTTTTCTCTCACTTCTAGATCTGTGGTTGGGGAGTGTAGCAACAGTACACATATTTTTCTCTTGTTTTCTTGGTTCGTTCCTAAAAGCAACTTATTTCAAAGGGCTAGGCTATTAATGGTCACAGAGTTGTGGTTGACTCATTCAAACCTAAGATGGGAAAGGACTATAGAACTGGAATTTTGGAAGAAATATTGTTAATAATAACACAGTGATATGCTGATTAGTTCCAAAACTGACACAAGGGAAGAAATCAGTCTACTTTGTCTCTGGGCTCTAGTCACTAAACTCCAGAATTGTCCCAATTCTCTTTGAATAGTGGCAGCTGGGAAATGCCCTAGCAGAGCCAGTGTTGAGGTATGACGTTTATATAGATTTCCCTTCATTTAACGATTCTGCTGGAGACCAGCAGCAGAAGTTCCATAACAATTGAAGAACAACTGCACCAGAAGGAGAAAAGTCTTTGTCCAACCAGCTTCTGAACTACACTGTTCCCCCCCCTTTTCTTTTCGAATGGCTGTGTTTCTTCTCCAACAGAAACCACTGTGCTTCTCAGAAGCCCTTCAACTGCTTCCCTCCCTGCCTTTTTCCTTCAGGCTCTCTCCCTCACCCCTCTCAAGAATGAATCACAACCCCCTTCTTCATCTCTCTCTCCCTCCACCGCCATTTCCAGTCAACCCATTAAAGAGGTGCACCAGAATCAACTTCCACTAGATGGCGATGTTCCTAAACCTAGACCCTCTATCCAGGGAAAAGTGGTCTATAAATATTTTAACAATAAGAACATGTGACATCATTACATGACCAATATGAATCTAGGTAAAATATTCCTTTTAAGGCAGTTCATTTCCCTATCCCAGAAAGATTTAATATTGCCATTCCTGTAGCTGTTTTGACAAGACCATGAAATAAAAAGGTATAACTGCATCTTAACAGTGTCTTAACCACTACATATATTCTTAGATATTTGATAGGTTTAAGTAACTCATATTACTTCACATCCTTAGATAAATTAATTTTAAAAAATGGACTTCTAAATCATTTTGTTTCATGAAAATTTATGAAATAAAGATATAGCTTGAATACTAGCATAATGGATTGTTTAGGGTTTGTCAAGGTGACCAATGCTCCCTCTAAGTTGTGGAGTCTTGTGAACAAAAATTCTACTTTGTGAGCTACTGGCTTTAAAGTTGTGAGTGAGCAATTTGGCTACGGCATAAATTAGTTTGCTCTGGAGCCCTCCTTCCTGAGCTAAGGCAAAAATGTGTGAACCAGAGGCTAAAAACCTGTGAGCTAGCTCACACTAACACTGAACACTGAAGTTGAGCACTGTGTCACCTTTGTACAGTGATATATATATAGTTAGCTCCCAGTGTATGCTTAGTAGAAGAAGAAGAAGAAGAAGAAGAGATTGAATTTATACCCCGCCCTTCACTGCCCAAAGGCGTCTCAGAGCGGCTTACAAACTCCTTTCCCTTCCCCTTCCCACAACAGACACCCTGTGAGGTAGGTGGGGCTGAGAGAACTTCTGACACAAACTGTCCTTGAGAGAACAGCTGTGCCAGAGCTTGTGACTGACCCAAGGTCACATCAGCAGGTACAAGTGGAGGAGTGGGGAATCAAACCCGGTTCTCCCAGATAAGAGTCCGCACATTTAACCACTACACCAAACTGGCTCATATATGGATGGAAAGTGATTATATAAATGTAGCAAACAAAAATGTAGAAAAAAGAAAGTCCTGTTGAATTCTTCTTTGCAATTGTATAACTTTTGGCTGACATCCCTTAATCATTACATTAGTTTTTGGTGTTTTGTGTGTTGGTTTAATACATGTGCTAAAAGGGTTACCAAATTCAAAAAGTTTAATTAAAAAACTGCCACTCACCCTGGTCCTGTGTTTTGATTAGTTGTGGTTAGTTCTTTGAGGCTGCTTTCTCCAGTTGCAGTAGGAAATTTGTCTTGGGAACAGCTCTATGAATTGGGGAGAGGCAGCAGTAGGAAAATGGCTCCATTTGATATCTGTTTTTCATCATTTATTTATTCGTTCCATACCTCACTTTTCTCCCCAGTGGGGATCCAAATTACACAAACATTATTCTCCCCTCTTTTTTCTTTTTCCTCACAACAACCCTGCAAGGTAGGTTAGGCTGGGAGAGAGTGATTGGCTTAGAAGACTTCCATAGAAGAGTGGGATGCAGGGTTTTCCAGATCCCAGTGTAGTGCTCGAACCACTTTACCACACTGGCTCTTTACTGTAGCTTGCCTGTGTGAGCATACTGTATGCCACTGAAAGTGTTCTGAATGCTGTTTCCTTATCAGCATACAACTGCTTGTCCTCATCTCCCCCAAATCTGGGGATAAAGTTCTGTAAAGACATGAAGCTCAGGCAGATTCCAGTCTTGGAACCTTTCACCACAGGAAAAGAAGCACTTCAATGCAGAAGGCCAAAGGGCTGTCTTTGTGTGTGTGTTAAGTACTGTCAAGGCACTTCCGATTTATGGCGACCGTATGAATTAATGAGCTCCAAAACATCCTATAGTTAGCAGCCTTGCTTGGGTCTTGCAAACTGGGGGCCGTGGCTTCCTTGATAGTCAATCCATATCATGTTCGGTCTTCCTCTTTTCCTGCTGCCTTCAACTTTTCCTATTATTATTGTCTTTTCCAGTGATTCTTGTCTCCTTGTAATGTGGCCAAAGTGTTCAGGCTTGATTTGATCTAGAACACATTTATTTGTCTTTTGGGTGGTCCACGATCTTCGTAAAACTCTCCTCCAACACTATGTTTCAAACGAATCAGCTTTCTTCACTGTAGCTTTCTTTCCTGTCCAACTCTCACACTCGCACATAATAACGAGGTATACTATGGCTGCAATCACACATAGGTGCGAATGCTTGACGGATCTAAAGGGAGTGATCAGAAAGCAACATCTGGGAAGTGTCCCGCAGTCGTTGACAACCCGTGCTGCTCCACTATGGAAGTGGAGTTAAAAGACACCAGGGAAAGTCTGATGGGCCACATACGGACTTTCCTCTGTCTGATCGCGCAAGCACACTCTCATGCTGTTGGGATGGTCTGGTCAGACCATCCTGGCTTGGTGCCAATTCCCCCTCTTTGCAGTATGCACATCATCACATGCTCCATAGGGGGCCCTCAGTGCAGAGGTGTGATTCCTTGTTTATGCACATGGGAAACAAATGGCCAAAAACACCCGACTCACCTGCAGTTGCGTCTGATCACACAGTGATGGACTACACCCGCAGCTACAAAGGGACATATGATCTTGCAACTGCGTGTCAGATTCCTCGCTTCCCCTCTGCTTCAACTGGCATGTGTGACCGCAGCCTATGATATGAAATATCTTGATCTTGGTCGCCACTGACACATCCTTACCCTTAAGAATCTTTTCTAGCTCCTTCCTGGCTGCCCTCCACAGTCTCAATCTCCTTCTGATTTCTAAGGTCTGAGGGGGCTATAATATCCAGGCAGTCTTAATCTCAACACATTTCATTACAGAAAAAGAAGGTTGGATATTACAGTATATTCCCAACAGTACAAAGATAGTTCGACCAGTGAAGGGGGCAGTTTTTTCTATGCCCACCCCCCCGTAGACCCCTCAGAGTGTACCCAGTGCTGTTGCTCGGGGGTTTCCCAAATATCTGGGGCAATATTGGGAATAGGAAGACAAGGAAGTGGAGCTAGGCTCATGGATTCAATCCAGAGAGGATCTAAATACATTTGAGCCTAGGTCAGTTCTATATATTTTCTAATCATGAAGAACAAAAATGTTTAATTAGGTAATGCAACTTTATATGTATGTTACCTGTCTGTTATGAATGGAATATCAGTCAGTGATCGCCCTAACTACATATGTAGATATTTATACTCTACTTTTCACTTGAATGAGGACCCAAAGCAGTTTACAAACATTCTGCCCTCAATTTTATCCTCACAACAAAACCACTGTGAAGTAGGTTAGGCTGAGACTGTGTCCAAAGTCACCCAGTGAGCTTCCAGGGCAGAGTGGAAAATCAAATCTGAGTCTCCCCAGTCTTAGTCCAACACTCTAACTACTACAGTTTTCTGGCTGTCCTAGTAGGTGCCAGTTTTGTGTCCACCTAAGATGATGTCCTTTAAGTGGAATCTCATCTGTTTTTGAAATATTTTCTGCTCTGGGTCTTCCTTGTAGCTTGCTGATGAGAATAGCCAAAAGGCCACTGGTCTTTCTTGTGGTGAGTTGTGTCTTGTTCTTCATTTAAGCATGGCAGAGAGATGTTGTGCTTGAACAAGGTGTCCCTATTTCTTCCCAGGAACTGTACAGAGCAAATACGTTTAGATGATGAAGATGATTACAAGAGCTTGCTATTTCTTTGTCTTCATGCTGTCATCCCTGCATTATTGCAAGACAACTAGGATGACCTTAATGACATAATGTACTGCTCATTATAAGAAAACATATAGTCATCTCAGTAGATAACATGAATTTTTAAAAAATCTGCTGCAGAGCAAAACAGAAGGCTGGTAGGGAGAATAGGGAGAAGAACATCTTTCTTGGAAATAATATTCTTAATACTCCAAGCCTAAATCCTATCTTTTCCACTGGCTTTTCTGGCTGACCTTGGGGCAGTTACATGCTCTCAGGCTAAACTACTTCACAGAGTTGTGAGACATTTCACACTGCTGCAACATCCCTTCTGGTGGAGTAACTGGAAGTGATATCACCATATCATGGGATACTCTAGGATTTCCATGAAACTCTATAGTAAAAATCATAAGAGCTGCAAGGGACTCCAAGAGCATCCTGTAACACAGTGACACCACTTGTGGTTACCCAGTCAGAAGTGACTTTGCAGCATCACTGGATGCCATTTTGCTCCCCAGTCCTCTCCCTCTGCTGCCCTATTGAGCAGCAGCAAGGGACCAAGGCAGGAGGTGGCAATCTAGCCACTCAATTGCTACCATGTCCCTCCTGGCAACCAGTAGGGTGGTGGTGGTGGTGACTTACTGTACTGGGAGAGGCCTAGGCCAGCAATGTGGCAACATCACTTTTGACGTGCACCAGAAACGATGCCACCATGTCAGCAGTGACACAAGGAGGCTCTGGTGTTTTTTACCATAAGAATTTTTGCCCAAATACCAGAGCATCCTGTGTTGCTAGTGATGCGATGTGCCTTCCAGAAGTGACATCACTATATCTCCAGTGATGGTGCTGCATTGCCAACCTAGGCCTCTCCCCTAGGCAGGGGGGCTGGCAACCCTATTCTGAACAGAATACACTAGATAACTTTTTTCTATTATTTCCCAAGCTCTTTCAAGGTGTGTATAGTTTTTCTCCTCATTTTTCCTGACCTGACAATCTATATAGGACGGTTATTCCTAGTTTAGTTTCTGTCTTTGGCCTATACTGTTTTTGTTCTGTTTTTTAATTTCAAATTTTATTTATTTAAAACATTTGTATGTCTCCCTTCTACCCAGTTAGGGCCCTCAAGGCAGCAAACAATAAAAAAACATTAAAATAAGTTTTTAGAAACAAGTTAGATATGCCCCATCAGCAATTAAAAACAAAGAAGGAAGAGAGTCAGTAAGGGTACACCAGATGAAATGGAAAAGTTGTCATCTGCTGGCAGAAGACAGTGATCAAGGGCAATGCTCCCACTAAGCTGTGGAGTAAAATCCTACTTTGTGAGCTACTGGCATTAAAGTTGTGACTGAGCAATTTGGCTATTGCATGAATTACTTTGCTCTGGAGTCATCCTTCCTGAGCTAAGACAAAAATGTGTGAGCCAGAGGCTAAAAAACGGGGAGCTTTTATTGTTCAGTCGCACATTCGAGTCCGACTCCTCGCGACCCCATGGACCAGATTACGCCAGGCCCTCCTGTCTTCCGCTGTCCGCTGAAGTTTGCTCAGTTTCATGTCTGTTGCATTGATGACACTGTCTAACCATCTCATCCTTTGCAGTCCCCTTCTTCTTTTGCCTTCAACCTTTCCCAGCATGAGGGTCTTCTCCAGTGAGAGCTCCCTTCTCATTTGGTGGCCAAAGTATTTGAGCTTCAACTTCAGGATCTGGCCTTCCAGGGAACAGTCAGGGTTGATTTCTTTTAGGACTGAATGATTTGATCTCCTTGCAGTCCAAGGGACTCTCAAGAGTCTTCTCCAGCACCACAGTTCAAAAGAATCTATTCCTCGGCGCTCGACCTTCCTTATAGTCCAACTCTCTCAGCCATACATTACTACTGGGAATACCATTGCTTTGACCATGCAGACTTTTGTTGGCAGGGTGATGTCTCTGCTTTTTATCATGCTGTTTAGGTTTGCCATTGCTTTCCTCCCAAGGAGCAGACATCTTTTAATTTCATGGCTGCAGTCACCGTCTGCAGTGATCTGGGATCCCAGGAACGTGAAGTCTGTCACTACTTCTACGACTTCCCCTTCTATTTGCCAAGGAGTGATGGGGCCGGATGCCATGATCTTAGTTAGCTCATGCTAACTCAGCTTAGAGGGAACATTGATCAAGGGGGACAGGCAGATCTCCCTTGGGAGGGAATTCAACATGACCAAGATGGCTCTTTCTCAGGTTGCCACCTGTCTAGTCTCAGATGGGGGAACCCAAAGGAGGCCCCTGAAGTTGATCATAATGGTTGCGTAGGTTTCTATGGAAGTAGGTGGTCCTTATGGTAAGCAGGTCCCAGGCCATGTAAGACTTTAAAGGTCAATGGCAGCCCCTTGAACTAGACCTGGAAATAGATTGGATGCCAGTGTAGGTGGAACTGTTCTCTATTGTTAGATTTTCTGTTTTCACTTTGTGGAAGAAGGGGTGGGAACATAGCAGCAGGTGCTGCTGCCAACTTACATGCATTAATTGGAATGTATGGCCTTGCTCTCTTGGCATATACGAATGAAAAGAATATACATACACAGAAGAGAGAGGGAAGGCGTGGCAAAGAACCTGCCCCAACCCATGAATGGTCATATGTGGACACTGTATGCACATTATGTCCTCATGACTGGGAGCATTAAAAAAGCAGCTGGGAATGGAGCCTGCTTTTCTATAGTTTATGTACTTAGGTGCTGGGCTCATGTTCATGCAGAGGAAAAGGCCAGGACCAAACATGCTTGTTACCATTGTCCTTACTTGTGCATTCTTTTCACCCTGGACAAGTGGAATGAACAGTGCTTGAGCATACAGCCTAGCTACATGCTGTAGAGGCATATGTAGGTATGTGCCTTGGTTCTAACCTATGCTCCATTGAACGTGCATTGGTTGGGGACGTAGCTTGCCACCACGATCTTCCCTCTCCCATGCATGTTCTGTCTACCTGTTTTATAACCTCTGAAAAGGGCCTAGTTGTTAACTATCCCATAATGACCTGGAAGATACTGTTCCTGGTTTCTTTTGCAGCACTGTTCTCCAGGCACGACACTGGCATGCTGACAACTCACCGATAAGCCTCCCACAACCGTCTGTCAAACCCTTTGCCATCCTTTGGGAATTGCTCTGCAAACTGGTTCTGATATAGCCCATTATTAATAGGCCTGATGTTTGTGCCAATAGAATGATGAATTCATTTAGTTCGACATCAAGTACATTTCAATGTGAACAGAAATACCATATGGTAGTCCTAGGCTGTAGACATCAGGAACGCTTTTAGAGCTCAGGTTGTTCTACTTTTCAGTATCCTGCTGCTATCTTCCTGTTTTCTCCATCATTCGTAAAGGAGTTCACAGATACCAGTAGAGTAACCAGCAAGGTTTCATTGATTAATTGCTGGTCCCCAAGTACAAGTTCATTAGGTGAGCTCTTGGCTCTGTCCTTATAGTTGTTCAGCTGCTTGCATGTTTTGTTCAAGGGTAAAATTAGTAAAGGTAAAGGTAAAGTTTCCCTTGCTCGAAAGCCAGTTGAATCCGACTCTAGGGTTGCGGTGCTCATCTCCGTTTCAAAGCCGAAGAACCAGCGCTGTCCGAAGACGTTTCTGTGGTCATGTGGCCGGCATGACTAAACACCAAGGCGCACGGAACGCTGTTGGCAATTTCTGACAATGAAATGGTGTGGGTGATATGGTTAGAATAACCCTCCACAACATTCTCAGTCCATATCAGTGACGCCCTAGCTGCTTCTTAAGAAAACAAAATATTAAGAAGAGTTGGTTTTTATACCTCACTCTTTACTACCCAAAGGAGTCTCAGAGTGGCTTACAATCGCCTTTCCTTCCTCTCTCCACAACAGACACCCTGTAAGGTAGGTGGGGCTGAAAGAACTCTCTTGAGAACTGCTCTTGAGAGAACAGCTCTGAGAGAACTGTGACTGACCCAAGGTCACCCAGCTGGCTTCATGCAGAGAAGTGGGGAATCAAACCCGGTTCTCCAGATTAATGTCCACCACTCTTAACCACTACACCATAATATGTACTTTGGCCAACGGATAAATGGGGAGAATGGTGTCTGATTCTCTTTCATTCTCTGCTTCCTGAGTTAAAAGTGCTACTCTCTCTCTAATGTTTCTAGTGGCTCTTTTGTGTCTGAAAGTCTAGGGCCCATACAGGCACTGCAGGAAGGCCAAATTTTAATCAGTAGAGCTGTGAATTAAGAGTACTTTTATTTTTTATATCTTTTCATTCTTGTATATTACTGTGATAAGGAATAAAAAGAGAATCTTAATTATGTTTTTTTTGTTCTCACAATGAGGTTTTATAAGTTATTGCTCTCTTCCGTCAGGACTGAAAAACAAAAACAAATCTATATATCTAATTCTCAACAGTCCCCTCTACATGCAGACAGGGCTCTTTTTGTAGCAGGAACTCCTTTGCATATTAGGCGACACACCCCTAATGTAGCCAATCCTCCAAGAACTTACAGAGCTCTTCTTACAGGGGCTACTGTAAGCTCTTGGAGGATTGGCTACATTAGGGGCGTGCCACCTAATATGTAAAGGAGTTTCTGCTACAAAAAGAGCCCTGCATGTGGATACTTATTTCTGCAAGCAGAGGGCACACTCTCCCCCAACAGGTTTTTCTATAGATTCAAGGGACCCTGTGGTCTGCAGAAAAATCCAAAAAGTTAAAAAAACAACCCAACTCAGGGACGATTGAATCCCCCCCCCCCAATACCTTTTGAAATTGCTGCCACAGGGATCTACTCCAGGCTGCACTGCATCGACAATGAGAGATAGACTGCCTGATAGCCAGAGAGACAGACAGGATTGCCCGTTCTAGGTTGGGAAGTTCCTGGAGATTCTGTGGTGAAGTCTGAGGAGTGTTGAGTTTGGGGAGAGGAGAGGCCTCAACTGGATATAATGCCACAGAGTCCACCCATTTTCTCCAGGGGGACAGGTTTCTGTTGTCTGGAGTTCAATTGCAATTCTGGGGGATCTCCAGGTGTGAGCAATAATAGAAGAGAATTTTCTACAGAATTACTACTGTAAATGATTTTGCAACATATCTTTATTGACTCTTCATTATTTTTGTCACGGATGTTGTTTTTGGATTTCCCCCACCTGGAGGCTGGCAAACCTAGGCCTAGAAGCACCCTCTGGGTGACAAGATACCACCTGACTTGCATGATTCAGCCAGGCCTAGCTGCCTGCTACTGTTCAACACCAGCCACCCTATGAAAATCAGTGTAGTATAATGGTCAGAGCTTCAGAGCACGGTTTGTGAGGCCCAGATTTAGGTCCCCATCTTTCTGTGGAAGCTTACTGGGTGATTTTGGACCAGTCAATACTTTCACCTACCTCATAGCATTGTTGTGTGGATAAAAAGGAGAATAATGTCAACTGCTTTAGTCCCCACTGTGGACAAAGAACATAGTTTTCATCAGTAGAAGCTGCAGGGGGAAAGGAGACAGAAACCTGAAGACAGAGGGACAGATAAAGGTAGGTTGGCTGTTGGGTGGGAAGGAGATAGGGATGCCAACTCCCATGCTGGGAAATTCCTGGATATTTGAGAGGTGGAGCCTGGAGATGGTGGGGATTGAGGCAGGGAGAGACTTCAGACAGATATAATGTCATTGACTTGTTAGCCCAATTGCTCTATTTTAAATATAGCAATTGGTTTATTATTATTATTATTATTGGATTCTCGCCTGTATATACAGAGAATGCTGCTGCTTTGTAATGGTTCCCAGTAAAAGACACAGAGACCAGGTATAATTAATAAAATATTATTTTACTGAATATAATCCTTATTTATTCATTCACAAACACACAAACAGTATTCAAGCATTCACACACATAAATAGAACTAAGAAAGCAGAGGGGATTGATGGCTTATGGAGAGGTGATACTACCTGTCAGATGTGCAGAAGTCCATGAAGAAGGATTGTGGCCTAAACCCAGAGGGTTCAGGGGTGGGCTGCCATTTTGGCTCATGGCAGAGACACACACACTAAGGCCATCTGTGTGCTGGGATATACCCACTGTAAGACAATGCAGCCCAATGGGTGGCCCTGGGGGCTGGTCTCAGGTGAGAACAAAAGATTTCCTGGACCAATGATGAGTCCCAGGGGTGTGTGATGTCAGTAGAGGCAGACCTTAGGTTTGACCAATGGGCTTCCAGAGAGGCAGGGTCTGGATTTAACAATAGAAGCCAGGTGTTGGGTGTCTAGTTGAATGGATTATAGGACTTGCTGGCCAGGTAAACAAAAGGTGGGAGACTTCCCTGATTGTCCCTGATTAGCATCAGGAAGGGTCGTTAACAATTTGAATGCTTGACTGGGTAATCCCTTCATGCACTGGCAGAGGAAAAGTCCTTTGTCTGCTGTATGGCCCTTAATCCGTGTATGTGACATGCAGCAGGTATGTAATGGAGTCCCTCAGAGTAAAAAAGACAGCTTTTTCCTTTCTCTATGGGCTTCTACCTTGGCATCCATTTTACAGTCTAGACAGACCATGTGGCAACAGCAAACAGTCCATAGCAAAGCCCCATAATGGCGTCAGGGCTAACATATCCCCCCCTTGCAGACATGGCAGCGTCAGATGACATCGTCTGCACATACACCTCGATGGAGACTTCCGGTATCTTGAGGGACAGAGGCAAGAAAGACAAAGAAACACAAAAGGCTGGGTAAGGTGCTGAAGAGTGCCAGGTGGCTTTTAAATACTTACCTCTGGAACTCATTGTTATTCCATGAGCATAATCTCTGCTGGGTGGAGGGGGAAGACTTGCTCTGAGGTCACCTTATGAAACCTGAATATGAAATCCCTTTTGCAGACCACTTGCAGCCCAACTCTGTGGTCAAGCTGAGAGTGCCTGGCTTTTGGGGACTTAGGTTCAGGTTAGAAAGTAGGGCACCCCTGTTTTGGGGCTACCCAAGAATAAAAGGCAGTGCCTCTGGTAACAGACTCCACCATCCAAAGTAGTCATTTCCTCCAGGGGAGCTAATGTTGCCAACCTCCAGGTCAGGGCTGGAGGTCCCCTGGAATTACAACTGATCTCCAGATGACAGGGATCAGTTACCCTGGAGAAAATGGTTGCTTTGAAGTGTGGAGTTTATGGTATTATACCCTGCTGAGGTCACTTCAAAGCTCAAACCTCATCATCCAAAGGCTCAACCCCCAAATCTCCAGGAATTTCCCAACATGGAGCTAGCAATCCTAAGAGGAACTGATCTGTATATTTGAGTAATCTGTTGTGATTCTTGGAGAGTGGCTGTTGCCACTGCTTCGGGGGGGAAGTAGGGAGGCCAGGAGAGTGACAGGGGCAGAAAGAGTGATGGGGTGGGGGCAGAAAGAAAGTGACAGGCATGGAGGGGGAGAGAGAGAGTAAGAAAAGGGGTGACAGGAAGGAAAAAGAATGTGAGAGAAGTAGGGGGAGAGGGAAAGAAGCAGAGGTGGGAGGAATGGGATAGCTGCTCCTGCAAGTTTCTTGCAGGTTCCCACTTGTATTCTATATTTTGATTGTATGTAAATGTCTTTTAATTTAATATGTTGTCGAAGGCTTTCACAGCCTGAGTTCATTAGTTGCTATAGATTTTCCAGGTTGTGTGGCGGGGGTCTTGGCATTGTAGGACCTGATGTTTCGCCAGTAGCTGTGACTGGCGTCCTCAGCGGTATAACAGAAAGATGTAATACTTTATGTGTCAAGGTGAGCAGAAAAATGGTAGGCAGGTAATTTATATCTACTCAGGAAGGTGGGGTTGGGCTGAGTCATTATCTTGTAGTAGTTCTCCAGGCTATGAACATGCTAATGGAGGAGCTTTCCTGAGGAGGTTCTTTTACCTATGGATTGTTTCCTGAGGAGGTTTCCTGTTTCCTGAGGAGGTTCTTTTGTGTGTGGAATGGTTATTGAAACTCTAATCTTATCTGTAGCGCTGCTGTCAGCTGTAGAGCATTTTGTGTTTTTCAGGACAGGAAACCATGCCCTATTTATTTTTAAACTCTCTTCTTTCATGTTGAAATTGTGTTTATGTTTATGAATTTCAATGGCTTCCCTGTGTAATCTGACATGGTAATTGGAAGTATTGTCCAGTCTTTCAGTGTCTTGGAACCAAATGCTGTGTCCTGTTTGGGTCAGGCTATGTTCAGCCGCTACTGATTTTTCAGGTTGGCCAAGTCTGCAGTGTCTTTCATGTTCTTTTATTCTTGTCTGAATGCTACACTGTGTGGTTCCAATGTAAACTTGTCCACAACTGCATGGTATGTACTATACTCCTGAAGAAGTGAGCGGGTCTCTTCTGTCTTTTGCCAATCGTAGCATCTGTTATATTTTTCTGGTGGGTCTTAATGCTGTTTATAGGTTTTTTCATAAATTTTCCCATCTGATCCATAGTTCCTTTGATATATGGCAAAAACACTTTTCCTGTGGGAGACTGTTTTTCCTGAGTTGTTCGTTTTACCTTTGGTTTAATCGCTCTTCTGATTTCATTCTTAGAGTAGCCATTTGCTGGAAGTGCATGGTTAAGATGATTTAGACTCTTACCCGGTCCATTATGTGTATTCATTCTTACATCAATGGGCCAAAAATTACAATCATGCCTTAACAAGTGCAGACAGTCAAACCTCTTTTATATCCAAACAGTCTCTGCTCTTAAAAAAACATATCCATTCCCGGTATCCAGACTGATGCCTATGAAACTTACAAACTACAAATGAAACTTACCAGAAAGCAACCCTACAAAGAATTTTACTCACAAGAAAGCCGACTTATAAAAAGCACACAAGGTCTAAAGATGCATTGGAACCATTTATATACAAACAGTCTCTAGTCTTAAAGAAACCTATCCATTACTGGTATCCAGACTGATGTCTATGAAACTTACAAGCTACAAATGAAACTTACCAAAAGGCTACCCAACAAAGACTTACAAAGAATTTTACTCACAAGAAAGCCTACTTATAAAAAAGCCTACTTATAAAAAACACGCAAGATCTAAAGATGCATTCAGACCTACAGATTGACAGATGTTGAGGCGATGAGTCCAGAAAGCCTCTCTACGGAGTAATACCTTGTGAAGATCCAATCTGTTATATTTTTGAGGGCGAATTACCTCTAATACAACAAATCTAAAGTCTGTAGGGCTGTGTCCCATTTCCAGAAAACGCTGGACCAGGGGAGTGTCTAAACATTGATGTTTTATGTGAGATCCATGCTCCAACACACGTTTCTTGATGGCATGTATGGATTCTCCAACATTCTTGAGCCCACAACTACACTGTAACAGGTAGACCACCCCTTTGGTTGCACAGGTGGATAAAAAATCGATTTCCCTCCTAGAATTTACATCTGGGAAATGCAAAACCTTTGTCTCTCAAGCCTGTGAGCATGCAGCACATCTATGGCACTTGAAATGGCCCTTAGGGCTAGATGTTTCTCCAACCAACATTGGTAAATCCGCTTTCACCAGTAAGTCTCTAATATTAGTAGTTCTACGAAACCCTTTAAAGGGTACAGTTTCATAAGTGGGTACATCCCCCAAGATGTGCCAGTGTCTTAAAACAATGTTTCTGATGGAATAAGCCCTAGGTGTATAATCAATTGCCCAACTCATCTTGGTCAATAGACTCATGGATGGAATTAAGCCATGTGACAAAATCATTTACACAACTTACATTGTCCAAGAATAAATCGTCTATGTACCTCATAAAATAAATGATATGTGAAAAAGGGGTTATTCATTTCATTGGAAATCCACTCATTTTCAAATTTGCCCGTGAACAAATTCACTACACTGGGAGCAATTTGGTTTGGTTTGTCTGTACTGAAATCCTGTCCCGTCTGCATCAGATGTAGGTGCTCTGTGCTGACTCATAGGAATGGGTGGGGGAGGGGAGTGAGAACTTCAGAGGGAATCCAAGAGGTAACTTCACTCAGTGAACCAGAAGAGTTTAAACCTTACCTAGTTGAATCCTGATGCTACACAGACATGCGGAGAAGGTTTCAAAACATTGTCTTGTTGTGTTCAGGGAGGGGGTCGAAAAGAACCTTTAGTTGCAGCTGGACTGTGACTCGTGCAACATTCCTTTAGACCAGCTCCTGCTTCTAGCATAGCCCTCTGGATACCTCCCTTTCTCTCTGTCTTCAGTGACCTTGTTTCAGCTACCTGCACTGCAGGCAGCTCTTGTGCTGTCCAGCATTTTAACTGCTAGACCTTGACTGTTGACAATTCTGACTCACTAGGTCAGATTGTATCCCCACCTGCCTGCGAATAGGAATATGGCTAAGTACCCCCATTGGCAGAGAATGCCTGACCCCCCCCCCCCCAAAAAAAAAAAAAATGTATTGAGGAGTCTAAGCAAGCTTACTCTATGAGGGATCTACACTAATCAAAATCCAAGGCAAGCATACCCTGTTCATTACTCTCAGAAGGTTAACTAATCCACATTTCCTCTGACTCTTGGACCCAAGCTGACTTGGCCAATTATGGCTGCATTTCTGGTGTCACTGTTAGGTCTGTGCCTGCGCTCTACTTCCGATTCCAAGTTCTGTCAGGTCACTACCAATTTATGGCAACCCCCTTGGGTTTCAAGGCAAGAGAGAAATAGCGGTAGTTTGTCGTTGCTCGCCTCTGTGTAGTGACCCTCTATTTCCTTGGTACCAACCAGGCTCAAATCTGCTTACCTTCTGAGATCTGATGAGACTGGGCTAGCCTGGGCCATCCAGGTCTGGGTAATTTCCTGTACTATATTCTTAAAACTTAAGTTTCCCCAGTTGGCAAAGCAGAGGGAAGTGTGAGATTAAGAGTGATTGAGTCTGACAGGCACTGCAGCCAACCAGAATTCTCAACACATGTTCACTCCAAATAGCATTTTTCTGATTGACAAAGAAGGACGGATTTTCCCCAACTACATTTCAATCTCAAAAAGGGCTCTCATTTTATATAACCAAAGGCACCTCTTGCTCATGCCAGTCCAGGTATTAGATGTGAGCCTGGCAGCAGGAGCCTTGCTTGCTTCCAGTGGCTGCTAAATCCTATATACTTGAACTTCCAAAATGCCTTTGACAGATTCCATCACCAATGGTATAACAAGGCAGACCCTGTCATGGATTAGCAGCTGGTTAAATAGCAAAAAGCAGAGAGTAGAAGTATAGGAGTTCCCTTTTCAGTTATATTAACAATTTCTGGATTGGAGGAGAGAAGATTTTGCAGTTGCAGTCTTCTCCCTATACATACATTTGAATAAGAGACAGTTCCTCCCCCATTTTAATGAATTGTCTGACATTTTGCTGCATTATGTTCAACCAGCCAAACATGAAATCTTTTCAACTTTGAAGGGGGAAAAAAAAATAAGAATCCTTAACAGGACAGGACAATAAAGAAGACGACTGTCCTGAGAATCTCCATTCGGATGCCATGTCATTCTGGCCTTGCTGGTAGCTTTACGACAGCCGGCTGACATTTTGTGCAGGTCTCATTGCAGAAGGGCCCAACACAGATCGGCAGGACAAAGCCGCCATTCCCTTTCCTTTGCTGTAATAGTTCAAACACCTCAGGCAGCTCCCAGGAAGAAAAGAAAGAAAGGATATTTGAAGCTTAGGCCAGCAGGGGTTCAGGTGAAGGGCAAGGAGCGCAGAAACAATGGCAGCCTAGCAACACCAGGCCGCTTGCCTCGCCACCTCAAATCTGTAGGAAGGCTTAATAAAAGAACTCGGGGCTTTGCAAGCTTGAAATCCTAGAATCGGTGCACAGTGTGATCTTAGTACAAACACGGCTGTGGCAAAAGGATTCGAGAAGGCTGGATGATGGTGTGAAATGAAAGTGATACTCGTTCGGAGGGAAGCTGTGCCAAACCTGTTTTACTGTTTCGACGGTATCTGTGAATTTCTCAGGACAGGGCCAGTTCCAGGGCTTGGAGGGCTCTGGGCAGGGCCCCTCGCCTCTCCACTGCCTACCACCAGATGCTCACAAACATCTCCTTTCCTGCCCAGCCACCTGCCGAAGTGCCTTCTTCTGCCTACAGATCCTCCCTCCTGCATTGTCTCCAGTCTCATAGGGCAGCACAGAATTGGATGCCGGAGCCAGGAAAATGATGCCGCCTCTTGAATTTGTTGATCAAAGTGATTGCTTTATACTAAGACTTGCTCCAAGAATAGGTGTAGTGACTGAACTTTTGTCCTTTCTGGCCCTCACCTGCCCACTAAAATGGCAGCCCCTGTGAGGTGCAGGAGGCTCAGAGGCCACGCAGGTCTTTGTCCCTAGTTGAAAGAGGATATAACAAATGACCCCCAAACATAATTTTATATACTGATATGTATATTTAGCTATACACGGGGCTATTTTGGGGCAGGAACGCACAGGAATGGAGTTCTGGCTGGCTCCCGAGTTGGCCACACCCAGCAGGAGCTCATTAACATAATCAGCCACACCCAACAGCAGAAACTCATTGGGACTGGCTACATGAGGGGTGTGTGGCCTAACATGCAAAGGAGTTCCTGCTCCAAAAAAAGCCCTGCGTTTTGACAACAAACAAGGTAAACAGAACAAGAAGCAAAAGGTGGGTGTGGCTGGATGACCACACTTCTGGTAACATGGGACGTAGCCTATTATGCTAATGAGTTCCTGCTGGCTGTATACACTACAGCCTGGTTTTGGCTATATAGAAATGACATCTCGCATCTTAAACTCATGTATTTAGTATGCAGACTGACTGACAGCATGCCTGTAGCGCTAAATAACTTTTAAAGCATTTTCTGTAATAATAATTCATCAAGGTTGTGGACTGAAAATGTTTTATGGATGCTGTAGGGATAATTACATTCTTGCTGGGTTTTTCCCCTCATTCCTAGCAGAGGGAGGATACGTCTACATGAGCATGTTCTTCTTATTCTGTTTTTAAAAAATTTATCTGATTCCATGGGCTAGTATCGTAATTGAACACCTGTGATCAAACAGATCTTGAGTCAATGAGATGTCTGGATTTTTTTAAAAAATTCAGTGCTGAAGTGCTCAGTTTTGTCAGTGAGATCAGCACATGTTGCTAAGGGGTGTTTTGTGGTTTATATAGTCAGTCACTCCAAGTGGTCATGGTCCATTTTGGATCTCAGGTGGTGGCATGTATATGACCATCCACAGGCCTTTACAGAATGAGAGTTTCCTGCTTTACCTTCCTGTCACTGCCCACTGAATCCCCCCAAATGTTGTTCCTGTGGGGCAACAAACCCTCAGAAAGAGCAAAGGAGGCAACATGGACATTTATAGGGGGTGGGGGGAATTGGCAGACATTGCCACCTCCTTTTCTGCAAACTCTGGTGTGGGAAATTCCTGGAGATTTGGGGGCAGTATCTCAGGAGGGCAGACTTTGGGCAGGGGGAGGGAGCCCAGTGGAGATGTGATACCATAGAGACCATTCTCTGAAGCTGCCATTTCCTCCAGAGAACTGATCTTGGTAGCCTGGAGATCAGCTGTAATTCCAGCAAAACACCAGGCCTCACCTCAAGGTTGGTAACCCAAGGTTAGATTCATGCCGATATTTATATAAACATACCATTTCAAGAACCCTATTGACACTTCTGTGGTCTTTTAAAAATGAAAACAGTATCAAATGTTTATTTTTTTTCCTGATCAGGGCTGAAACTGATGTGTCCACTGCCACAAGTAAATTGCTTGCTCAAGCAACAATTCCACGATCCTGTCACGCATAAATCCACTTACCTCATGAGCAGGGCTTGTCAAATTTTCTTTGGCTTTAGGAGCCACCCTCAAAATTTGAGAGGTAGATTTCAGAATTTTATATTTGAATGACCCTACATTCTAATTATTGCTACCACAACAGCTTATCCTGAATTCCTCACAGTTGCTTGTCATGTTTAAAAAAGCTGTTTGTCATCATGACAAAAAAGCTAACCTCACCTTATGTAGGGTTTTTGCTCCTACTGAGAATCACCAAGAAGCACGTACAATAAGCGGTTGATAAAACTAATAGTTGCCAGAATTACATTTCTTAGAGCCCTGGGCACCTGGGTTTTGTCGGACCTTGCTCTTGAGCCCATTCTATTGTGTGTAGAGTTAGTAGCCCAGTGATCAGGTGAACTGCTCTGTGCATGGCTGGGCCAGCTCACATTCTGGCTGATTTCCCACTACAGCTGCCTTGGGGTTGCGCCGCCGTTTGCCCCGATACTATTTGTCAATTTCACACCCGAAGCCGCGTTTTACTTCCAAGTTATCTACCTTGTCACGACAAAGAACTCTTTCCAGTCTTCTTTCTCACTATACTGTCGGATTGATTTATCATTTTCTTAGTATTTGAACCAATGACTTCTTGGATTCTTCCTGTGTGTGCTTAGGAAGGAAAGTAAACACAAAAAATATGCCTTATTTAATCACTTTCTCCTTTGATCCTTTTGTGACTCATGTGGGATGACTAATCAACAGTGTTCCCATTAGCTGTCTTGGCTTGTGTTCAACACCAGGAACTCCTCAAACTCTTAACTTTATGCTTTTATTGGGAGGAGAAATTCTGAGCATGCCTTCCCAAAGTTTGACTGTGGACGTTGTTTTACAGGTAGTTCCAGGTGAACCACTGGGCTTCCTGTAGTAGATGTGTAGCAAGTTTTGATGCTTGTTTGGATCCTAATGATGTTTTCCATTTGGAGAAAATAAGTTCATCAGCGGAAGAGGGGAAATTATTTAAAGCTGATTCTCCCTCTCACTGTAGACCCTCGCTTTGGTGTCCATTCTATTCCTGGGGGTTCGTTGACCTCCAGGAGCATCAGATGATGGGCACAGCAAATTGCAGCAGGCAGTAGGAACGTTTCTTCCCATGCATGTCTCTCCACTCATGCTAGACTGGATCTACCCCACCAGACTCAGTGAAAAGGTAATTGGCAAAGAACTTGAGCTTACCTAAAAAAATTAAGACCCCCCTTGCCCAACTAGAAAATGCTTTTGATGCAGAACTATGCATATTATGTTATTTGTCAATAGGCCTACACAGTCCTTGATCGCTAATGGTGAAATAATAGGACCTAGACAAAAGAAGAAAACATTTCCTAAGCTGTCAGATCTGAGTCCAGTAGTGCCATAGAGGCCGACGAGAGTTTCAGAATGTAAGCTTTCGAGAGTTAAAGCTCCCTTCATCAGACACAACAGACTAGAAGTGGTCTTCTGCTGAGAGCTTTCACTGTGAAGCTCTTGCTGGTCTCTAACTTGCTACTGGACTCAGTTCTAACAGTTCTACTGCAGACCAACACGGCTCCCCTTGAAACTATTTCCAAAGCATTACAATAATTTAGGGACCTATATTTCATTTTTTTTAAAATAAAAAAACTGTAGAGCGTAGGCAAATAATTTTTGCTGAAAGTCTGCAAGGTGTGTGTATTTTAAAAAACTTCAAGTAAAAACCAGTGGGCCAGTGGCTAAACTGTTTCCTGATGTTGACGCTTTCTTTCTAAACCAATTTAGGTGCCAGAAGTATTGCATCTAAAAACAAATGTGTGTTTCCTTTGCTGTTTTGCCCTCCCCCATGTATCGTTTACTCTTTATCCAAAATGGTTGGTCTGTTCATGCTCAGTACTGTTAAAAACAGAGCTAAGGCTTAGTATAATAGCCGGGAAAAATAGATCTGAGGCATCACTTCCTCTCTTGGGCCGAGTTCAGACTGGCAGTTTGAAGTGCAAGGGAGTCATGGCAAAAAAGACCTGGAACAAGGTGTTCTGGGTTTTCCCGGTCACACTGCACTGACTGATGTGGGAGCATTCCAGGGAGGAGGCGCAAGGGAGCATTCACACTGGCAGAGGCGTGGCTGTAAGTGGCTTTTTGTAATGGAATCTGACAATATGCACTTATGCGCTCATGGGCATAAGCACTCATGTGCATAAGAGCATCCCTACTGGATCGGCTTGTTCATGTTCACACTTTTGGGGAGCGGGATGAACACAGGATGAACACGCTCTTCAGGGTTTGCTACTTTCAACTGGTATCTTTTAAACTTGGGAGGGAAGCGTTACAAGATGGGTTGAGTACGGCTGGGGAACGCCTGACAGATGTGCCCATGTGAACTGGCCCTTTAATCTGTTTGTGAAACATTTCTGAAACGTGCCTATCTCAGGCCAAACTGCCAGTCTGAACTCGGCCTTGATCTCTTCAGAATGAAACAAATCAAGAAAGATGAAGCGAATGTCTGTATCATTTGTTTGATCCTGGGATTCACAGGTATCCATACAAACTACCTACTTCACAGCTTGTTTCCTGAGGTAGAATATCCAGTACCCTTGCATCTCATTGAGAGAGGGTGGATTTCCCTAGTAAGTGCTCCCCTGCAACCCCATTGAAGTGAGCATTGCTGCATTATTGTGCAATTAATTTTTCATTTCAGTGAGAACTAGTGCAGAAGAACTTCCCAAGGGGTTGTGCCCCTGTGGACCAGATCTGTTTTCCACTCTGTCAACCTTAACAGAGCTCTAAATCTATCACCCGGAACAGCTGCATTACTTTTCTGCCATGGTAAGGGGAACCTCTGACTTGTCGTACAATTGTTCTTACCCTGGGGATTAAAGTGCATTAAAGGTTCTTGAATGGTTGGAAATTTCGTCCATAGAGGCTAACTGAGAAAATGCAACTGGATTTATACCTGGCTTTACAGATGTCATTTTTCATAGTTCATTGGCACATTTCTCAGATCTATTATTTTACAAAAATCTATTTTTTTAAATGAAAATCTATTCTTCATGATTGTTGGTTTTTATGAGACTCTCCAAGAGGCAAGGTATTCACCTTGTATTAGCAGGAATATAATTTATGCAGGGCTTCTAAAATGTGATTGAACTACCAAGTTTGAAGAATGGAAATAACAGAAAATAATCCCTATCCCCTGCAAGCAGAATTTTGGGATGCAGTGGGAGGAAGTGAGCAGGAAAGTTTTATTCCACTGACGTAGAAGTTAGGATGGATCTAACCCTACATGCACACTCTAGCCCCTGGGGTACTAGTCAAAATCTTTGGTGTCTGGGCAGTGGCCCATTTATGCTACCAATGTAAATCAATTGGAAACTGACTAAAGCAAGGGCCCCCAACATAATGCCCATGGCCACCATGGCACCTGCGGGCCCCTTTCTTGGGGCCCTTCAAGTGTTTTTAGGAAGTGGGTAGGGCCATGTGGGGCTTTTGCCCAGCAGTGCTTCTGATTGGCAGTTGGAGATCTGGTTGGCTGTACAGCTTTGTCAGTAGCTGCTGCTACAGCACAAAGATCTTCACTGTATGACTGAAGTTCAGCTGTGTGTATGTAAGAAAGCAACAATGTGTTGATTTTAAAAGGTATTCTTTTAAAGAGAGTTTTTGCCTGAAATGTTGAAGTGTTAATGTTACAGTTATGCATGACCTCCCTATATCATATTTTGCAGCTGGCACGGCTTCTTGTGGCAGCCATTTTGTAGTTGCTCCCACCACCCTGTGTGAGAATTCCAAAAGTGCCCGCAGGCTCAGACAGTTTAGGGACTGCTTGACTAAACTCTTTGTTGGAAAATTCTAGCCCTTCACAGAAGGACAGTTTCCAAGTCATGACAGTCAAACAGGTTTGAAACTGATTTAAGTTTGTAATGCACATATACACTAATAATCAAGAAGTTTCTATATGCGAATTGTAGGATTTATATACATTTTATGTTTAAGATTGAGTTACATTTATTTTCTAAAAGGAGGCCAACTGTTGTGAGAAATTCAGATCAAAGAAAAAAATTGATGAAAGATGCATAAAATCTGAATAATTTATTTTTGGTCTTGATTTGATATTTTATTTTATCTCTGTGCTATAAATATCACAGGTGAAATCACAAGGTGAAAACAACCCTCAAACCACACAAATGCTGATGGTAGGATTTGATCCTACTTGGAGACCAAGCCCTCTGAGGAAATGCTGAGGGACTTGGGAATATTCAGTCTGGAGGAGAGGAGGTTGAGGGGGACAGGATTGCTCTCTCTAAGTATTTGAAGGGCTGTCACTTAGAGGAGGGCAGGGAGCTGTTGGCAGCAGAGGATGTTGACAGGATCCTCGGTGCTATGTGGTCATGCCTCCTGGATCTGTGTCCCTCGTGACTGGTGAAAGCTGGTGATGAGAGGATACAGGGCCCAATGAGGGACATTATCAATCTGTCCCTGGAAATGGGGGTCTTTCCAGATGGTCGTAAGGAGGCTGTGGTGGTACCACTATTAAAGAAACCATCACTGGATCCATATGATCCAGCCAGTTACCACCCAGGATCGAACTTACCGTTCCTGGATAAGGTAATTGAGAGAGTGCTAGCCAAGCAGTTCCAGAGTCTCCTGGAGGACATATTGGCATTGGATCCATTTCAGTCTGGCTTCTGCCCAGGCCACGGGACGGAGACGGTGTTGGTCGCCCTGACAGATGGTCTCCATAGGCAGCTGGATTGAGATGGGTCAGCGCTGCTGCTGTTACTTGATCTCATGGCAGCGTTAAGCATAGTTGACTATGATCTTTTGACCCACTGCCTTGCTGACATGGAGATTTGTGGGATATCCCTGCAATGGCTTTCCTCATTTCTCCATTGTCAGGGACAGAGGGTTGTGCTGGGAGGAAAGACGTCCTCTATGTGCCCACCATTATGTGGGGTTTTTATTTATTTATTTTATTCAATTTATACCCTGCTCTTCCTGCTGAGGCAGGCTCAGGGCGGCTTACATATATGCAGTAGCTAAAAATAACAATATAATAAAAGCATTGAATCTTAAAACAACAACATAAGGTGTTAGTAACAATGGTGAAGGCAGAGTAGCATCAACACACTGGTAAATGCAGTTGGTGTTAGATTTTAGTGTCAGCAGAACTCAGGCTGTCGGTGATGGTATTGGGCCCAGGGCCTTGGTGTGTTGAGTGCGGCTCCTTAATTAAAGGCCTGGTGGAAGAGCTCCATCTTACAGGCCCTGTGGAATTGTAAAAGGTCCCGCAGGGCCCTAAGGTTTTCTGGGAGCTCATTCCACCAGTGTGGAGCCACTACTGAAAAGGCCCTGGCCCTAGTTAGAAACATAGAATCATAGAACGTTAGAGTTGGAAGGGACCTTGCAGGTCTTCTAGACTGTTATGTCTTCAGAGACATAAGGCTAGCATAAGTTGAGCAGGTGCTCATTATGCGGATTCAAGAACTGTCTTGTATTGCCCAATCAAAGGGCTTGTGGAAGGAACATCTTTGATTGGCTATTGTTATGGAATATGATTGGTCCTTATCACTGCATTATGATTGGCTGCCTTGTTCAAATGTTATTGGCGTGTTTACATTCTGTGGGTGTGGTTGCTACAACCTGAAGTGTATATAAACCGCTGTTTTGGACTGTATTTTGTCTAGCTGGTCTAGTCCTTAGCTGGTCTAACTTGGAGCTGAAATAAAGCTGAAATCACTTTTGAATTTACCTCCGGTGTGTTGTCTCATACTTATCAACTGGCGACGAGGATGGGATTTAGCGGGTAGGCAGCCCCGCTGAGACACCACGGAGGAAGTTCCGATCGACCGCGAGTTTCCGAGGGGGCCGTCCGCTCCAGGAAGCGCCGCGATGAGCTCCAAGCACCGGTTCGAGCCGTTCGAGCCCGCGACCGAGGACTGGGAGGCGTACCTCACCCGGTTCAAGTTTCGCCTCGGGAGCGGCGGGGTGACGGATGCTGCGAAGAAACGAGCTGCACTGCTTAGCTCGTGTGGCAAAGAGGTGTTCGACATTGCTCGTTCACTTGTCACGCCTGATGACATAAAGACCATGCCGTACGCCACGCTGACGGAGAAGTTGAAGGCTCATTTCGCGCCGCAGCCTTCAGAGATCGCTTCCCGGCACGCGTTCTATGAAAGGCGGCAAGGTTCCAGCGAATCAGTAGCCGAGTTTGTGGCGGCATTAAGGAAGTTGGCAAGGGCTTGCAACTTCGCAGATCTCGAGACAGCTTTACGAGACCGGCTGGTCTGCGGCCACCGCGATGCAAAGCTGCAACAACGCCTGTTCGCCCTAAAGACGCTGACATTCAAGGTCGCGTTCGAGGAAGCCATCGCCGCTGAAGCTGCTGAAAGGTCAACGTGAGAAGTGCGAAAGCGGCCTGCGGCAGCTGAATCCAGCATTCACCAACAGGTCGAGGACTGTGAGCCGGCGGCCGCCGTGGATGACGTACGAGAGCCTTGTTCCAGCAGCCAGCCGCGAACCCAAGTGAAGACTGTGCCAGCGCGTCAGTGCCTTGGTTGTGGCGGGAAGCACGAGCGCGACACCTGTTGGGCCAAAGGGTTGGTTTGTTGGGCTTGCGGAAAATGTGGGCACATCGCCAGAGTTTGCAAGTCGAAGAGATCGCCGCCTCCGTCGCCTCCGCAGCGCTCTCAATTCCGAAGCAAGGTCAACACAACCTGCTCTTCATCCCTGTCGTCCCGAAACCCGACCCTGTCGTCCAACCCCTCTTCATCGTCCGTCCTCACCACGGGAGCACCCCGGAGGAAGAAGATTTTCGTCACCTTGTTCCTCGACGGAATTCCCTGCCCGTTTGAAGTCGATTCCGGGTCGGCTAGAACAATCATTTCAACGTGCACATTGGATCGTCTTTTCCGAGCCGAAGCCGCCGCCGCCTCCTGCCCACTGACGCCTGTCTAGCAGATTTTCAAGGGCACCGAATTCCATTGGCAGGTGAGGCGGAATTTAACGTCCGTTTCAAAGAGCGTAAGGCGGCTCTGTCCCTGATTGTTGCCGAAGGGGACAGGGTAAGCCTGTTGGGGCTCGATTGGTTTGAGCCATTAGGCATTGCTATTTCTGGTATTAATACGGTATGTCATGATAAATGGAATTGTTTGTATGACGAGTTTCCTCAGGTTTTTGCAAAAGGGCTGGGAACGTATACGGGTCCCCCGGTTTCATTTGAGTTAGATCCAAATGTTAGGCCTATCAGGCTAAAATATAGGAAGGTGCCATTAGCATTGCAACCCAAGATTGAAATGGAAATTGACAAGCTCCTAGAGCAAGGGGTCTTGGAGCCAGTTCCGTACAGCAAATGGGAAACGCCCATTGTTACTCCTGTCAAACCTGATGGAAGCATACGTATTTGTGCAGATTATAAATGTACAATCAATAAGGCATTACAACAACATTCTTATCCCGTACCGGTAATAAGCCATGTACTTGCATCTCTTGGGGGAGGCAAAGTGTTCGCAAAATTAGACCTTGCCCAGGCATATCAACAGTTGCCCGTAGATAACAATGCTGCGGAAGCACAAACCATCGTTACGCATAGAGGTGCGTTTAAAGTTAAGCGCCTACAATTCGGGGTTAACGTCGCACCTGGAATCTTCCAGGGTTTAATGGAGGGGTTGCTCAGAGGTATAAAGGGAGTAATTCCCTATTTTGATGACGTACTTATTGCGGGAAAGAGTGATGAAGAGTTGCTTGAAAGGGTCCGGAGTGTTCTGAAGTGCTTCAATAAGGCTGGGTTGCGAGTAAAACAGGAAAAATGTGCGATTGGGGTCTCAAGTGTCGAGTTCCTTGGGTTCAAGATTGATGAACAAGGTGTTCACCCAACCCCTGGAAAGGTAGTGGCTATACATAATGCACCCAGACCCAAAAATAAAACGGAGTTACAAGCATATTTAGGACTAATCAATTTTTACCACTTATTTCTGCCCCACAAAGCTTCGGTAGCCGAGCCATTGCATCGATTGTTGAATAAAGGCGCAAAATGGGTTTGGGGACGGCTACAAGAAAAGGCATTTGAAAATGTTAAAGCGTTACTGACTTCTGACAGTGTGCTGACTCATTTTGATGAGGGTAAAATGTTGGTTTTGGCGGCTGATGCGTCGCCATTCGGTATTGGGGCAGTTTTGAGCCATGTAATGCCTGACGGGTCTGAGGCGCCAATTGCATATTACTCAAGGTCATTGAGTGGTGCAGAAAAAAACTACGCGCAAATAGACAAAGAGGGTTTGGCACTTGTAAGTGCGGTCAAGAAATTCCATGACTTTTTGTATGGCCACCATTTCATTCTGGTGACTGACCACAAGCCGTTACTAGGAATATTTGCCCCAGACCGCCCCACGCCCAACATACTGTCGCCCAGAATGCTGAGATGGGCCCTGTTCTTGGCGGCGTACGAATACGACTTGGAACACAGACCTGGAAAATGTATCGCGCACGCTGATGCTCTGAGCCGCTGTCCTCTGCCTGAGACTGGGTTCGATCCGGCTCCTACAGCGGACATTTGCGCCTTGGATGAACTGTCGGAGTCTCCACTTCGGTCCGAGGACGTTGCCGCGTTCACCCAGAAGGACTTAATACTATCTCGTGTTTTAAACTGGGTGTGGAGGGGTGGCCGAGTGTCTGTTCAGAGCCTGAGTTCAAGGCGTACTGGGACAGAAGGTCTGAGCTGTCCATTGTTAAGGGTTGTTTACTATGGGGGAACAGAGTCGTGATTCCCCCCAAACTAAGAGGAAGGGTTCTTGAGTCCCTGCATGCCGGGCACCCAGGGATTGTTCGCATGAAGGCCCTGGCGAGGGGGTATTTATGGTGGCCTGGGCTCGATGTAAACATCGAAGAGAAAGTTCGAGGCTGCGTGCGCTGCCAGCAGTCACGGCCTGACCCTCCGCACACACCACCAGCACCCATGAAGAGAGCTGAAAAGCCTTGGTCAAGGCTGCACTTTGACTTTGCCGGGCCAATCAACGGCCAAATGCTCCTGGTGGTTGTGGACTCTTATTCGAAGTGGCTGGAGGTAGTCCCCATGAGGTCCACAACATCGGCAAACCTAATAAAGGCTTCGTGCCAACTTTTTGCCACCCATGGGCTACCTGAAGTATTGGTCAGTGACAACGGCCCTCAACTGACCTCTAGGGAGTTCGCCGGCTTCCTAGAGGGCTACGGAATCCGGCACATCACCACAGCCCCGTTCCATCCTGCTTCTAACGGCCAGGCAGAGCGGATGGTTCGGACGGCGAAAGAGACCCTCGCCTGACTGCCAGGCGAGGACTGGGACCATCGAGTGGCCGATTTTCTCCTGTGGCAGCATGTCACACCGAGCTCTGCCACAGGGAAAAGTCCGGCCGAGCTGCTTATGGGGAGGAAATTGACAACTCTCCTCGACCGCCTGCACCTGGATCTGGATGGCAGCAGAGCTGTACGGGCCGAACCGCCCATGCCATCCAGAGAGTTTCAGCCCGGGGACTGGGTCTTTGCCCGAAACTACTCCGAGGGGCACCGGTGGCTTCCCGCCGAAGTCACCAACCGTCTAGGGTCCAGGATGTATGTGGTGAGGCTATCTGACGGCCAAAAGATACGCCGCCACATAGACCAGCTCCGGCAACGATGGTCTCCTGCGGACCAGGAGATTGAAGCCGGAGATTGTTACAGGCCCAGGGAGCAGTCCCACTTGCCTCCGGACGAGGTGAGTGCTGCTGGTTCTCGTCAAGAACCTGAGGCAGGGCAGACCCCTGCACTCTCGGACCCTGAAGAGCCTGACAGCCCAGCAATGCCTGGCGCTGAGCCTAGTACAGACCCTGATCCACCTGAAGCCCCAGAGTTAAGGCGGTCACAACGAAGCAGAAGGGCCCCTCCCCACTTGTCTGATTACGAGTGTGTTCCATCTAAGGGGGGAGGAGTTGTTATGTCTTCAGAGACATAAGGCTAGCATAAGTTGAGCAGGTGCTCATTATGCGGATTCAAGAACTGTCTTGTATTGCCCAATCAAAGGGCTTGTGGAAGGAACATCTTTGATTGGCTATTGTTATGGAATATGATTGGTCCTTATCACTGCATTATGATTGGCTGCCTTGTTCAAATGTTATTGGCGCGTTTACATTCTGTGGGTGTGGTTGCTACAACCTGAAGTGTATATAAACCGCTGTTTTGGACTGTATTTTGTCTAGCTGGTCTAGTCCTTAGCTGGTCTAACTTGGAGCTGAAATAAAGCTGAAATCACTTTTGAATTTACCTCCGGTGTGTTGTCTCATACTTATCATAGACCAACTCCTTGCACTCTGCAGGAGCATAGCTGAAAGATAGCCCTACAACATACCTGAAAGATGGTTGTCCAGCCTCCGCTTGAAAATGTCCAGGGTTGATGCCAGCCTGACGTCTTTAGGACCTGGAGGGGCCAGACAGTTTTGGGATCCTGACCACAGTGCTCTCTGGGTAACATGTGGGGAAAGGCAGTCCCTCAGGTAGGTAGGCCCCTCAGGGGGCAGTCCTCTCCCCAATGTTATTTAACATCTACATGCGCCCCCTCACCCAACTGGCTTGAAGTTTCAGGCTTGGGTGTCACCAATATGTGGATAACACCCAGCTGTATCTGCTCCTGGATGGCCACCTAGATACCACCCCACAACATCTGGCCAAGAGTTTGGAGGCTGTGGCAGGATGGTTAAGGAAGAGCAGGATGAGACTGAATCCGGGGAAGATGGAGGTTCTGTGACTGGGAGGGGGGCCTTCAGGATTGGGGTTCAGGCTCCTGGCTCTTGACGGGGTGCCATTAATACCAGTGTGCTCCATCAGGAGTCTGGGTGTGATTTTGAATGCCTCTTTGACCATGGAGGTACAGGTCACAAATACTGTCACCTCCAGGTTTGACTACTGTAACTTGCTCTATGCTGGCCTGCCCTTGAGACTGACCCAGAGGCTCCAACTTGCGGTATGAGTCCTGGTGGGAATGCCACGGACAGCACACATACAACCTGTGCTGCACCAGCTACACTGGTTACCGGCGGAATACTGAGTCAGATTCAAGGTGCTAGTGTTGACTTTCAAGGCCTTGAGTGGTCAGGGACCCATGTACCTTCAGGACTGTCTTCTCCAATATGTCCCCAGAAGAATGGTGAGATCATCTGATAACAACTTGTTGGTGATCCCCAGCCCTAGAGAGGTCTGGCTGTCCTCAATTAGGGCCAGGGCCTTTTTGGTCCTGGCTCTGACCTGGTGGAACTCTGTGGCAAATAAAATCAGGGCCCTGTAGGACCTGGTGCAATTCCGCAGGGCCTGTAAGGCAGAGCTGTTCCACCAGACTTTTTAGTTGAGGGCAGGAATGGTTAAGACTGGCACTCTTTCTTTTTCTCCTAAGGCCTCCACATGCCCTTTCCTACCCTGCTGTGTGGGACAGCAGCATAGCCAGCAAAGGGGATTATTATATTGCCATCTTGGATTGGTTTAATTTATTGATCTACTGTGGTGTTTTTATTTATATTGATTGTATTTTAAATGTGTTTAAGGTTATAAATTGCCCAGAGCCTGCTTGCTGGGTGGGCGATTCATAAGTTTAATAAAATAAATAAATATGATAGGATTCACATTAATGGGTTTAAATTAAGGGCGGGGAAGATACTGGCTGGATCTTAGGAAAAACTTTTTTACAGTAAGAATTATTCAACAGTGGAATCCGCTACCTAGGGAGGTGGTGAGCTCCCCTTCACTGGCAGTTTTTAAGCTGTGGCTGGACAAACACTTGTCAGGGATGCTCTAGGCTGATGCTGCATCAATCAGGGGGTTGGATTAGATAGCCTGTATGGCCCCTTCCAGCGCTGTGATTCTATGATCCACTGGAAGAGATTGTGGAAAGTGTCGGTGGAGTGGCTCCACCTTCCCATTCCTCAGGCTGCCTGCCATTTATCTAACATTTTTCCTCTCTGAGGATTGGGAGAGCCTCACAAGATAAAGGTACCAGAGGATGGGGAACCTCCAGGTGGAGTCTGGAGACCTCCCAGAATCATAAGTGATCCCCAGACTACAGATAGTTCCCCTGGAGAAAATGGCTGCTTTAGAGGGTGGACTCTGTGAAATTGTACTCTGCTGAGGTCCCTGCCCTCCCCAACCCCTGCCCTCCCCAGGCTCCACTCCCAAATGTCCAGGTTTTTCCCAGCCCAGAGTTGGCAACATCACCACCTTTCTCTGTTCTGTTCTCTGTTATTATGGTTTTAAATGCAACAGTTGTTTTGTGTCAGGTAGAATCGTAATACTACACTTCAGTTACATTGTTAGGTATTTTAAATTTTGTAAGCAGCATTGGCACTGGCTTGCATCCAATCACCCAATTAATTGCCTGTGAATTTCCTTAACTGGGGGTATCAAATATCACTTTTTTCTGGCTAAACATGTTCTCCACTTAGCACATGGAAGTTTTGTTGGGGGGAGGGTGTTCAGCAGAACTTCGGGACAAGCACAGAGGGAGGGAGAGAGAATTAGTAAAAATCATCACTCATTCTTAAGAAGACTTAAAGACACTAAGTTTTTTAACATGGCTGGATCCTTGCCGTTGTCAGGCTCCTTAGCCAGGTCACGCAACACAGGGCTTCTTCAGAAGAAAACTGTTTATTGCTGAATCAGAACTAAAGGCACGTGTACAGCTTGTGTCAGGAATGCCCGGGAACAGTAGGGCCACCTAAATTATACTACAATCAAACACCTCCTGAATAAGTTGAAGCCAATGAGTATAGTTCGCGCACGCGGGCTAAGCAAGTGGGAGAAGCTAGCAAACAATCTAAAAGCCATTATTTCCCAGCCTAGAAGTTCTGCAGCTGGAGCATCTACAAAGTCATACAAATGATAACATACAGACAGTAGAAACAGTAATGGTCAGATGCTGGTATACTGAGAGTACTCCCTCCACATTCCACCCCCATGACAGGGCTACCTGACAGCTGTTGTGTCTTAGGAGCACGAAGTGTAACATGTCAAATAGTTGGGCTTTTTTGTGGGTGTGGTCAAGTTCACAGCTGACTTATGGCAACCCTGTAGGGTTTTCCAGGCAAGAGACATTCAGAGATGGTTTGCCATTGCCTGCCTCTGCAGAACAACCCTGGACTTCCTTGGGGTTTTTCTATCCAAATACTGACCAGGGAAAATAAATAGATATATGACTTTAAAAGTTGTGAAGAGTTTTAATGTTATCAAATTAGCAAGACTGATGAGTTGGGCCCAAAGAGATCCCTGCCTCATACTTTGATTGGTCACTTGAATGAAACTAAGCAGCTCTGTTTGCCTGGAGAAACTAGCTTTACAGTGGAATCCAGTTAGACAAGGAAGCTGCATCCCCAGTTTCCTAGAAAAATGGTATTCCCTTAAGAAATAGAAACGAGACGTCTGCAGTCTGCTAATGGTAGTAATTCAATCACATTAGAGTTTTAGTTCACGTGAGCCCAGCAGGGCAATGGTAACAGCAAATGGGCGGAATAACAGTTAAGCCAGTTAAACACTGGCTGATATTTAGATTGTCTGGCACTCAGCCAGACAGCGAGATCAGCTGAACTTTGTAAGAACTCAAAAGGGAAGAAATGTGGGACTGTACAATGTTTGTGGCCGCAAAAATAACTGTTGACATTGATTACTCTGATGAATGCAGGGCATGGCCATACAAAAGGAGCAAACATATCCTGACTAGCAGTAGAGGTACCTATGAGAGAACAGCAGTTTGAAAGAATTTTGGATCAAGGGAGACATCATCCAGAGCAATTAAGTGTTTTTGTCATTATTTTTCTCCATTCCTTTATTCTCTTTTCTTGTTTTTATTGATTCCTGATTCTATGTTTTGTACCTCAGGCAAATTCCATGTTCCATTTTTACGCCTCTGGTCATTTTGTGTCATCTTCCTCAAGTGCTTGCAGCATGCAGTTTGCAACAGGGGAAACTGGTGTCTGAAGTGTTCCTTTTGTGTTTGCTTTGGGATTATTATCACTTAATGTCATGTCAATAAATGATGACTGCATTGCGATTAATTGTATCACTAGTAATAAAGAGAGCTGCTGGAAGTCAAAGCTCATTCCCCCCACTAAGTCAGGCCGAAGGACAGTAGGACTATATTGAAAGCAAGGAAGCTCGATTGCCCCTCTGCTTCAGAGATTGTAACTGAGTCATAAATTGTGAATGGTACCTTCAGATTTTGGGGGGAAAACACTGATTGTTTTTTGAACACTGGATCACAAATGCTCTGCACGTGTATAAGCTTATACCACTGTTCTTTGCCTGTCATATTTGCCATATGCTGTTTCTGTGAACTTTGAAGCTGTGACTTATTCAGCAAAAAATTATGTTCAGGATTTACTGGATACCACAGCAACTTTGTAATAAAGGACTAAGTTTCTAATTGGCTGTGCTGTACAAGACACATTTCTGTAAAAATATGCTTTGGGCCTGTCCAGTTATTTGGTCTTTTGGGGAAGAAATAAATACTCATGCCCTAACCTGGATAGTTCAGGCTAGCCCGATCTCATCAGATCTCAGAAGCTAAGCAGGGTTGGCCCTGGTTAATAGTTGGATGGGAGATCACCAAGGAATACCAGGATCATGATGTGTAGACAGGCAATGGCAAACCACTTCTGAAGGTCTCTTGCCTTAAGAAGGGGGTCTTCATAAATCAGCTGTGACTTAACAGCAATATCTATTTTGTATTAGAATATTCCATCTTTGAGGATGCTTATGTACTTTTAAACTATTTCCCTGTCTTCTGAAGACCAGCTAATGGTCAATGAAAATGAACCCTCTTTGTCCTTACTGTTGCCAAAAGACTTATATCACAACACTGGAGAGATAAATGCTCACCTTCAGTAATCCAGTGGATTGACAACATTACAGCCTTATCAACATTTGTATGTATGACATATAGATAACAATTGCAGATGGACATATTTTTAGATATTTGGAAATAATAATTAATAATTATCTTATGGTGTTTTGTGTGGTATAGCCAGGAGATCCAAGATTGTACGGCTGCCTTAAATACTAGCTCATTTTAGCATTTTGCACCACTAGGTGGTGAGCTTAGAGATGTAAAATTTCTGGAAATTTTGAAGCTCAGAAAAAAACCGGAAATTTTCGGAAAAATTGAAAAAAATGTTACATTAGCTCTTCTTTTTCTTTTCCAGATTGAAAGTCATTCTCTTACTTTAGGAACATTTTACTTGTCATGAAATTATCACATCTAGCATATTAAAAATATAGTGTATCCAAACAATTATTATGAACAGAATTTACTTTTTTTATAATATCTATTTGTAATTGTAACAAATGGAGCAACAATCTCCTGAACTGTTTACTAGTTTATGTGGAACAGACAAAAAAACCCTCCACAAAACAATTTTTAAAAATCTAGAAGTAACAATTATTCATATTTCCTCTCCACAGTATTAAATAAAAATAAAAAACCCATTCTCATAAAAAGAACTGAAGAGGGGGGAAGTCTATAGAAGGGAGTGTGGGACTAAGTTTCAGTGAATGGGCATGAAATTTAATCAGAATCATTTTCTGAGCTGTAATTATCAGCTTTTCCAATGCTTTGAGGCCTAGTGAAGCCTGAGTGCCAGTATACCCACACATGCAAAAACGAAACTAAAACCTTTTTCTTTTCTTATTTATATATTATTTATTTATTACTTTAGATTTGTATCCCACTTAACCAGAACAAACTGACTCAAGGTGATGACTGGCTCAAAATTGTCACAATTGTTGTGACAATAGCACCTCCTAAAAGAAGAAATGCATCTTGTTCTTGCATTGGAGAGTTCAGTTTGTAACCTAGGGCTTACTTGTCCTCAGTGCACAGAAATTAGGTTAAACTGATACCATATATATTTTTTAGAAATGATTTGGAAAAATATTTGAACACCTTTTCTTAAAATATTTTATTCATCATGTTAAAATAAAATGTTCCATAATCAATTTCTTTTCTTTTTTCAATTTTACCAATTTTTCGGAAAAACACAAAAAAGGCTTCAGGAAAAAAACGGAAAAAAACCGTTTCCCCCCCAGATTTTTCCATTTTTTCCCCAGGCCTTCACATCTCTAGGTGAGCTAAACTTATTATCTTGGGCTGAGAAAGCTCTGAGAGCTGTGACTGACCCAAGCTCACCCAGCTGGCTTCATCTGGAGGAGTGAGGAATCAAACCCAGTTTTCCCGATTAGAGTCGGCTGCTCTTAACCACTACACCATGCTAGCTCTCAGATATTTAGAAACTTTATATAGACCCCATCTGTAGATTTGCCACCACTGTTGGTATATTTTATTATATTTTTATTGCTTTCTGTTTCGGGTAATGAAAAATTTTAAAAATGTAAACATTGCCTCATGTTAAAAAAGTTTTGTGAAATAAAAAGGGTTGTTGAGATCATGTGCTGGTGTTAGAATGTAGAGGACAAAGTTTCTCTAGTCTTGTCCAGTTTCCCCAGTTAAAGAAATCTTTGATCATGGGAGAGTTTGAATCTGGATCACAAATATGTAATGTGTGGTTATTCTTGTTCTGCTTTGCATTGGCTGTTGTCTTGCACTTATTTCCAGACACCCATCCAAAGTACCCAACAGGGATTTAAAAAATGCTTTTTAATAGATTTTTTTTAAAAATGTATGCTGCCTGTCCAGGATGGCTTATAGAATCTGTCCTTATATATAAATTCCACTTGGGATGGCAAGATTTGATGTGCGGCAAAATCAGTTGGCCGCATGAACTGCCACTCCAAAACCTCTGCCAATTGCTGGGTGGCTGCGTGGCCTCAGTCCTGTCCACACAGCTGGCAGCCACACACAGCCACCGAAGATGATGGACGCTCTGCGGCCAGGATGCTTGGGACACTGAGGCCCACCACGGTGGTGCCACACAACTCATCCGTGGCCATAGCAGGAGCCAGCCGGGCTGTGAGAGCAGGAAAGCACTGCCCTCCCTCTCACCCTCAGTGTCCTCTCAGGTGACGGCCAGGCCTAATGATTCAGAGGGCGACGGTATCTCCCCCACCTCCTGAGGCCCCCGTGCCACTTTTCCCCACTCACCTTCTGTGGTGGATGGGTGGAGAAGGGCCTCCTGAGGCCCCTGTACCACCTTTCCCCACTCCTACTGAGGCCCCTGTGCCACCTTTCCCCACTCGCCTGCTGCGGCGGTCATGTGGGGAAAAGCCTACTGAGAACCCCACTCTACCTTTCCCTGCTTGCCAGCTGAGCCAGGTAAGAGCTGGAGAGCACCCCCTTCCCTGGCCCTCCCTCCCGCTGCCTCTTCCCAGCAGCTCTTGCTCTTCTCTCTCTCCCTCTTTCCCTCCCTCTTTCTCTTCCTTCCTTTGCTTTCTATCCCTCCCTCCCCCTTTCTCTTCTTTCCTGCCTCCCTATCTCTTTGCGTTCTTTTCCTCCTTCCCTCCCTTCCTTCCTCTCCATGTCTTTGCATTCTTCCCCTTCCTCCCTCCCCCTTTCTCTTCTTTCCTGCCTCCCTATCTCTTTGCATTCTTTTCCTCCCTCCCTCCCTCCCGCCCTCCCTCTTTCTCCTTTCCTCCCACCCCATCTTTTCAACTTCTTTCCCTTCCTCTTCCCCCCCCCCCCTCTCTCTCTCTCAGTGCGGGATAGATGTTTTTCCTGTTTGCCTTAGTCTTACAGGAGTGAGGTCAAGATGCATGGCTTGTCCAGCCCTGCTCATTTTGACTGCCTGATTCCCAGAAAGTTCTGAGCATGCAGAAAGTTCTGAGCATGCACCAACATGTTGAATGGTGCCAACTGGTGAAGACTGGCAATTGAGCAGGTACAAAAGCAGCATAAGTCGGACTTGGAGCGTAGAACTGCATCTGTTTTCCAAACAGGTGATGGCCATTTAGGTATGGGTGGTTTGGAAGAGTATACTAGTGTTTGCCTTTCCAGGAGACAGTCTGTGCTGTACTGGTGTGCTTTTCTCCTTCTAGTACATTACAATCTGAATGATGTGGCATAGACTCTGGAAGACAGTAGTTGGAGGAGCAGGCTCTGTCTTCTTAGAGGAGAAGGCTTGTGCTAGATGTGATTGAGGTTCATTCCAGTCCCTTGATTCTGTAACATGAATAAATATGGGGTACAGTGTGCTGGGAAGTTTGTATGGCATTGTCAAAAGGAAGTATAAAAATGCTTTTGTTTTTTCAGTTGGCTGATAGGACATGATTAGGTTGATGTTCCTGCAAGGTGTTTTTAGTCTAACCTCAGAGACAGTAACAGCACACATTAATAATTCCTACATTTAAATTAGCAAGGTCATGCTCAAAATCCTACAAGCTAGGCTCCAACAGTACGTGGATAGAGAACTGCCAGAAGTACAAGCTGGGTTTCGAAGAGGTAGAGGAACTAGAGACCAAATTGCCAATATTCGCTGGATTATGGAGAAAGCAAGAGAGTACCAGAAAAACATCTACTTCTGCTTCATTGACATTGCTAAAGCCTTTGATTGTGTGGATCACAATAAATTATGGCAGGTTCTTAAAGAGATGGGAGTACCGGACCACCTCACATGTCTCCTGAGAAACCTGTATAAGGGTCAAGAAGCAACAGTTAGAACCGGATATGGAACAACTGATTGGTTTAGCATAGGAAAAGGAGTACGACAAGGATGTATATTGTCACCTTGCTTATTTAATTTATATGCAGAGTACATCATGCGAAATGCTGGCCTGGATGAATCACAAGCTGGAGTTAAGATTGCTGGGGAAAAGATCAATAACCTCAGATATGCAGACGATACCACTCTGATGGCAGAAAGTGAAGAGGACCTAAAGAGCCTCTTGCTCAGGGTGAAAGAGGAGAGCGCAAAAGTGGGCTTGAAGCTCAACATCAAAAAAACTAAGATCATGGCATCTGGCCCCATCACTCCTTGGCAAATAGAAGGGGAAGTCGTAGAAGTAGTGACAGACTTCACATTCCTAGGATCCCAGATCACTGCAGATGGTGACTGCAGCCATGAAATTAAAAGACGCCTGCTCCTTGGGAGGAAAGCGATGGCAAACCTAAACAGCATGATAAAAAGCAGAGACATCACCTTGCCAACAAAAGTCCGCATGGTCAAAGCAATGGTATTCCCCGTAGTAATGTATGGCTGCGAGAGTTGGACTATAAGGAAGGCCGAGCGCCGAAGAATAGATTCTTTTGAACTGTGGTGCTGGAGAAGACTCTTGAGAGTCCCTTGGACTGCAAGGAGATCAAATCAGACAATCCTAAAAGAAATCAACCCTGACTGTTCCCTGGAAGGCCAGATCCTGAAGCTGAAGCTCAAATACTTTGGCCACCAAATGAGAAGGGAGCATTCACTGGAGAAGACCCTGATGCTGGGAAAGATTGAAGGTCAAAGGAGAAGGGGACGGCAAAGGATGAGATGGTTAGACAGTGTCATCGATGCAACGAACATGAAATTGAGCAAACTTCAGCGGACAGCGGAAGACAGGAGGGCCTGGCGTGATCTGGTCCATGGGGTCGCGAAGAGTCGGACTCGACTGTGCGACTGAACAACAACAACAACATTTAAATAGGTTGACTCGAATCCAGTGATTCATGCTAAGTTAGATCCAATACCTTGATGGAGGGGAACCTTCACATTCAGAGACACTAAACCTCTGAATCCCAGAGCCAGGAGGCAACATCAGGGGAAGGTCTTGGCTTCCATGACATGTTGTTGGCCCTCCAAAGGAACTGTTGGTTGTGAGACAGGATGCTGGGCTAGGTGGACCACTGGTCTGGGCTTTTCTTATGTTTTTAATAATTGTGTTAATAATTTCTGAAATTGAACTATGTGTTTGTGTTTCTGTTCCTTTTTGACTTGGTGGTGCTGCGAATAGCCAGGTTTATTTTGTAATCTTGGTTGATAACCAAGATGGCTGGCTGTGGGGAAGGGGGACTGGAGTGCAAATATAGACATTAGGGATTCATCACATACAGACTATACAGAGACACATTTGGAACATTGATTTTTATATACTCAAACTTCTGTTGTTTAGCAGTGCACATGCTAGTTGCTCTGTTGGGGTTGCCATCATGTTCACTTGATGGCTGATGCTAAATTTAAATATGCACGTTATATTGGAAATGGTGGTAATAGATGCAGCAGGCAGCAGAGAACAGATGATAGTAGGAGAGTCCAACAGTATAATTGTAAGCAGAGTTATGTTTTTCTAAGACCACTGAAGTCAGTGGGCTTAGAAGGGTATAACTTTGCTTGAAATGACATTACAAGACTCTGACATTGACTTGAATGCAGAAATAAGCCCCAGAGTGGTTGAACTTGGATGGTCAAATCTAACAACCAAAAGAGCATGCTTCCAATGAGAATGTGCAGTTAGTATTTTTGATGCATGTTTTATGTCCATTTGGAAGAGAATAAATAGACATGACCTTGATGAGGGGGAAAAGGATGGAACAGCTTTTAATTTTGGACTCTGTATTGATGTTCCTAAATATTCCATGATGCCATCATGAAAGTTTGAAAACACCAAAGAACTCTAGGGAAAACACCTACATCAGTAGCAAATTATGGCACAGTTATCTTTTTATTTACTGATCCAGGGTACATTTTGGCTGCCAGTTTCATGAGAACTGATTCAAACTTCCAAAGCTTCATGGGCTCATTTTTGTGCTTTGCATAACAATGGAATGTAATAAATCAAAGCAAGGTGGAATAACATAAATCATTTCTAAAATGAAAAATACAAGATACCATGCCAAAGGCTAGCCCAGAAAATCCTGGCATACTGAGACACAAGAATAAGTGTACCAAGCACTGAGCATTTAGACTGGAGTTCCCAACCCTGTTATTTTGCATCACATTATCCTCCCTCAGTGCCAGTATAGGGAACTGAACTTTGACAAAGTACGCAGGATAGGGTATGGGGTTTACAGGCTGCTTGTGGTGGTGTTTGACTCACTGGGAATGTATAATTTTCTTAATCACTATGTAGTAGAATCATAAAGTTGGAAGGGGCCTTGTATGTCATATAGTCCAACCTCCTACTCAGTACAGGCATTCAAACCTTGAGGGTTCTCACCAGATTAGGGTGACCAGATTTTGCGAGTGAAAAAAGAGTACACTGTTTGCCAACAATCTATATTTTTTCTGAGATGCCCATACAAGTAAGAATATCTTGCTGACAAATGAAACAGGGCTGTAGATGGGATGGGCTTAAATATTTACACACAAGTATATGGGGAACTATTTATTATAAATTAATATACATAACTGCTTATTTTATTGAAATAGCAAATTTGCATTGAAGCAGGAAAGAAATAAAACAGTAAGCAAATAAAGCAAACGTCCCCCACACAAATACTAATTTACCTATCAATAAGCACTTCAGTGCTTACAGTACCAGTACCAGCCCCGTAGCTAACTACTTTTTGCTCAGGGAAAGTTTTTCTCGGGGGGCCTGCCATTATATGTCTGTGCAGCACTGCCATGCCATGCTCATACTTCTAAATAACAAAATATTAAATAATAAATATAATAAATAATAATACTTGCATTAAAGTTGTGAGTGGGTTAGCTGCTGCATAAATTAGTTTGCTCTGGAGCCATCCTTCCTGAGCTAAGACAAAAATGTGTGAGCCGGAGGCTAAAAAACTGTGAGCTAGCTCACACTAACCCAGCTTAGAGGGAACACTGGCAGGGACTCAGGCTCAGCTCCTCTTTTGTTTGTCCCCTCGTCATCCTGCTGGAGGTGTTTCCAGGGGGCCTTCTTTGGCATAAGGGGATTCCATCCAAATGGAGGGGGGAATGCAGCCATTGTGAACCCCACTGGGACTGGAGGGGGAGGAGTCTAAGGAACAGCATGAGAAATGAGATGCTACTGGAGTTGGACTGATTTTCTGCTCTCTATCTCTCTGCCGCTCTGGCGGTATTCTGGGACTCTTCTTCCCAGCAACAGCCGGGTCAGCACCTGGGGCCTTTTCTCTTTGGCTGCCTCAGCCCCATCCTCTTCCACCCCCCTCCAAAGGGCCAGGACAGGGCTCTGTCCAACTCTGGCACCTCTGCCCAGCCCCCACTGTTGCTCCTATAACTGCCTGGACCTCCCTCCACACTGGACTTCTCCTGCCTTGGTGAAGGCAGCAGGAATGGGAAGCTTGGCGGGGGGTGCTGCTGTGGCTCCTGCTCCTCCTCCTGAGTGGACTCCTGGTGGTAGGTAAGCCCACCCCACCCAGGGGGAGGGGCCTGTAAAAATCACAGGGGGGCCAGGCCCCGCAAGCCCCGCAGTAGCTACAGGCCTGACCAGTACCTGCATACTTATGATGAGGTGGCACCTGGATACTTGTTGGAAGATGTTATCTCACTAAGTAGAGATGGTTGTTCAAGTATGTATTTGTAGAACAGAAGGCATGAATAATCATGTGGGTTATATTGGGGTAACAGAACGCCCTTTCTAACTTCAAGTATTCATTTTTTTATTACAGAAATAAAACTAGAGGACTTTAAAAAATTAAAACCATACGTAAATATCAACATAAAAAACAAAACAAACATAAAGAAGGGGTAGGGAAACATAAAAGACTTCTGATTTTCTCTACAACAAATGTAATTTTGATAACAAAATTTTCCTTGCTTATACATACAAACAAGAACTCTTCTTATTTCCCCTTAAACAAAAAGTCAATGAGGGGTTTCCAATCCCTAATAAATGAAGAAATTGTCTTTTCCCTAACAAATGCTATAAGTTTAGCCATAGCTGCAAAGTCCAACATCTTCTCCAACCATTTTTCTACTGTAGGCATTGTCAGACATTTCCATTTCTGTGCATAAACCAATCTTGCTGCTGTAGTCATATACAAAAACAAAACTTTATGACTTCTTTCGAACTGGTTGTCCATAAGTCCTAACAAAAAAGACTCTGGTTTCAGCTGCATCCTAATCTTTAAAATTTTCTGCATTACTAAATGTATTTGTATCCAATTTTTTTTGGCTTGCTTGCAAGTTCAGCACATATGATAAAAGGTCGCTTCACAATGGTTGCATTTCCAATATGAACTAGAAGTACCTTTATACATTTCAGATGGTTTCTCTGGAGACATCTACCAGCAATACATCATCTTATAAAAGAGTAGTGCTAGTGGCAAAACTGATGGTTCTCTGCACAATAGGACTAAAGGGCAAAATAGGCTTAGCCTCCCAACAAAAGAAGAGGACATCTTCATAGTCTTTTTTTAAAAAAGAGCCCCAAAGAGGATGGACATTAAAAAAAGAGGACATCACTTCTAAACAGAGGACATCTGGTCACCCCACACCAGATGGCCATCCACCTTATTCTTGAAGAGGAATAGCAGAACACTAAGGCAAAATCACTTAGTGGCAGAGAAGATTCTTTTTTAACACAAGTAGGTTAAGAGCAACCCCCCCATCCCTCCCTTGCATTTTCTTCTTCACTCCTGGCTCGACCTCTTCCAGCCTACAGCATTTGGTCTAATGGGGACCCAAAGCAGCTTATGTTGTTATCCTGTCCTCCATTTTATCCTCACGACAAACCTGAGAGGTAGGCTAGGCTGAGTATGTGTGTGAGACTGCCCTAGTCATGGCCAGAACAAAAATAAATAAATTAGGGCCAATCAAAAGGGTACAAAACATAGTGCAGACTTTCAGGCTCACCATAACACTTAATCAGGCCAGAAGTTACAAAGAATTAGATGAGGAGAAAAAGCATTTTGTTTCAGGTCATGATCTTAAAACCTAGATCACCCATTAAACTTCCATGTAGGGTTGCCAGCCCCCAGGTTCAGGTGGGGGTTTCCTGGTTCTGGGGGCTTCAATCTGCCCTTGGCCAGCTGGCCCGGGGGAAGCGCTGGCCCCGGGGGGGGGAAGCTCTGCCCCCAAGTCCTGCCCCCAAACGCGATCCCCCACCCCTCTCCTCCTGCCCCATTTAAAGGGCTTCAGCTGATCAGTGGGGTCCACGAGGCCTGCCAACCAGCTGGAGGGCCCTTTCAATCTAGCAAGAGGGAGAAGAGAGGCAGTTGTGGGCCACACGCATGGCTTGCAAAAAGACCGCCAGCCCCACTGAAGCCATTTAAATGGCACAGGAGGGAAGGGAGGGGTGGCCAGGTGGGTGGTCACTCTTGGGGGGTGGGGCTTGAAGCCCCCAGAAGCAGGGAAACCCCAGCCCAGACCCGGGGTCTGGCAACCCTAAAAGTGGGGTTTGGGGAGAGGGACTTCAGTGGGGTATAATGCCACAAGAGTCTACCTTCTAAAGTGGCCATTTTTTCCAAGTGAACTGGGACATGAGAGATCAGAGAAAAGGAAGAATTAGATTTTTCTGTGGGAAAGAGAACTGGAGACTGAACATCTGAGATGTAATAGCATATTTACTTTTATTTAAAGGAAGCCATGGATGGGGGAAGGGAAGATTTGGGGGGAGGAAAAATAGGCAGGCTTTTCATGTTCAAAGAGAATGGTGTCAAATTGGTCTGTTCTGAATAAAGCCAAAAAGCTTTGGAAGATACTTAAGCTGTAAGAATAATGCTCCAAGTATCAAGGGAAACAGGTCTGAAATTTTGCTGGTGGGGAGGGGTCCTTTATCCACAAGCTGCACCCCATACTCTATTCTATTTTCGTCCCTTCCACTGGTTAAATAATACACCCAGCTCTTTTCCAACAGAGTGTTGAACAAATTAGTCATGCAGTTATGGGGTTATTGTGAGCCAGATTTATGCACAACAATCAGAAAAGTGCACCCTTTTCTGATTAGACTATAGGCTGTACCAATAACATACCCTTCCTTTGTTGATCTGAAATAAAAGAACTACTTCTCTGTTTTCATGAGCATTATTTTTTGTCCCTCTTTAAAAACAACAACAAAAGAACTGCCAACCTGAAGGAATAACCTTCTTTCCCTTTATTTTCACTGTATTTGTTAGAGGTCAAGTCCAAAAAAGGAAATATCCCCCAAAAGGAAATATCCCCCAGTGTTGAGCTTACCCAATAGAAACTTCCTCAGGAACATGATGTCACCTGAAATATAGGGTGAATGGCATTAGTTAGTAGTAACACACAGTGGACTATTTGTTCCACTAATTAAACTCTGATTGGCGAGTGAAATCTCTGCACCCTGTGGTTAAGAACATAAGAGAAACCAATGTTGGATCAGGCCAATGGCCCATCCAGTCCAACACTCTGTCACACAGTGGCCAAAAATACCAGGTGCCATCAGGAGGCCCACCAGTGGGGCCAGGACACTAGAAGCCCTCCCACTGTTGCCCCCCTCCCAGGCACCAAGAATACAGTACATCACTTGCCACAGACTGAGAGTTCCTATCTATACCTTGCAGCTAATAGCCACTGATGGACCTCTGCTCCATATGTTTATCTTATTCCCTCTTGAAGCTGTACATGTGTGTAGCCCCACCACCTCCTGTGGCAGTGAATTCCATGTGTTAATCACTCTTTGGGTGAAGAAGTACTTCCTTTTATCTGTTCTAACCCAACTGCTCAACAATTTCATTTGAGTGCCCACGAGTTCTTGTATTTTGATAAAGGGAGAAAAGTACTTGTTTCTCTACCTGCTCAATCCCATGCATAATCTTATATATCATATAAAATAAGTCATGGAGACCCATCTTATTTGGGTAGGGTTCTGAACACTACCTAGACAAATGTCAGGAGATTTGGGGACCAGTGCCTGGGGAGGTTGGATTTTGTGGAGGATATGATGTCACTTACAGATAACACTCTAGGAATTTCCCCTAATCTCTGTGGTAGAGACCCTGTTAGACTAGGGGAAATTTGTAGACTATCACTATGGAAGCCACTTTTTCTCTCACACTTCAGTTTCTTGAGGTTGGAAGATTGGGGTTGGGAGTGGAGAACTCCCTACTGGTCCCAGGCAGTTAGGAAGCCTGTATTTGGGCCTGGAGCCTATCCTCCTGATACCTTAAGTCCAGAAGGGAATTTCAAGGGGATCTGGACTTCATGCCTCTCTGTGATTTGAGTGCTAAAAACTAAACTCTCACACAACTTCAGGTATTCCTGTTCCTGCTGTCATGGGAGAATATTGTCTAACAGCCTGTCTCTTATCTGCCTGAAATTTGGAGGGTGGGTTCCTTGGGTGAGGGGTTCAGTCCTGAAAATTTCATGCCAGGGGGTTGGCAGTTGAAAAAGTTATATATTCAAGTGTGTTTCCATTGAATAAGGGGGGGAATTCACGCAGGCATGATAAGTGTCATAAAGAAAGCAAATGAAAAATATTAAGAACTATATGGATTTGTTTGGTTCTGTTTCTTTCAGCATAACTTTTCCAATTTCTAGAACTGCTAAGAAGCGTGTCCAAATACATCCCCTTGAACCAGTGATGGTGAATTCAGCTTGCCTTGTTTACTTTAGAAGAGAGCTAATGTCATGTGCAGAATTAATATTCTTGTCCAAAATTGGACTGGGGATCCGATAGGATTTTCTGTCTTCCATTAAAATATTAATTTGTGGAAATTGCTGAAAATAATTGGATCATTTATCAGTTGTACGTGCCGTCTCCAGTCCTGGACAAAAAAAATGAGGATTATTTTGATTGTCCTCTTCAAAACACTCGCTCTGGAGCAATCCCACTGGAAACTATGTGGTGGTGCTAAAGCCATTGGTTTGTGGCTCAGAGCCTATCAATAGAATATCATTTTCAGCCCAGCATAAACCTCAGTTTTTCAACCAGAGAGCAATTGATTCAGTTTGCTCCTGATTAAAAGTGGCACCAAAGTGATTCATGGTAATGCGCTGGAAGATCTAATCGGGTTACTCTTGCGAATTGTTAATGAATTATTCACAGGTTGTTGTTTTTTTTCTTCCAAAAGAGAGCAATAAAATTTTTGGATGAAGTAAAATGGGCTGCAAGAACAGCAAATGCAGACATGTGACTGTGGTGTTTGGTACCCAGATATATTTGCCCTGTCATAATACTGGCATGATTTCAAGAGATGTTGATTTCTGGCTTGCTGCCAGGGAGCACTGAAAGCTATGCAGTGAGGATACAGTTTCCTGAAAATGAACATGGCATAGATCTATATATATCCAATATTTTAAATTAGAGTGGAATTTTTTTTGTTCAGCTGATCTGACATGTAAAAACCATTACAAGACCTCTTTCCAATATATTCTAGATCCCTTGTGTACCTTTCTGCTTTGGAATTGCTTTATGGTTTCTTTCTGGCCATTTTCCTTGTGTCATATTTATGGAGGGTTTCTTTCAGCACAGTAAGCTATGTATGCTCAAAGCAACGTTTTGAGAGCCGGGCGATGTCACTCCGTCTGCTGTCGCGTGTGCCTCTCTCTCTCTCTCTCTCCCTCTGCATGCTAACCCAATTACATAATGGCTGCGTTCACCTTTAATTGTCCAGAGACACAGCCAACCGTAATGGCAACCCAAGGGTTTATAGTAACGCAAAGAGGAGGTGAAGGATGTGGCTGGCTCGGTTTGGGAAAGGCTGGGTTGCTTTAAGCACTCAGCTTACTGTTTTCGGATAGCATTAGCAGCATCACTGATGTAGCTCTGCCTGCCTCTTTCGCTACTAGATTTCTGTAACTGCATGTGGGGGGGGGGGGAAGCCCCTACATTGGAGATCTGATCTCTTGAAAGAAGTCCTTGCTGCCTGAAGAGACCGATGTTTTCCTTGCCAGCCCAGAAGATGCCAGAGAGATAGGTAGCCGAGGGATGCTTTGTTACAAGGAAAGGTATGCAGTCTCCTGCCAATAGAAAGGTCATGCAGCTCAGCGTTGGTGAGCCATTCCAGTCTCTCAGTCATCAGGTATGGCCTTGTCCTTTTCTATTAATCTTTCCCGGACTGCTGCTTGGATTTCTGTTTCTAGTTCATTTAAGAGCGACATCTTGATTGCTGGGTTTGAGGCAGGATTTAAGAGAGCAGATGCTTGTTTAGAGAGGAATAAATATTCCACAGAAATAATGAATGTAAGTCAGCATATCGGAAAGGTATTTTAATGGTGTGGGGGGAAGCAAAGGAATCTTTTTTGGCACGCTTACAGTCCTGTTTATAGCTGATAAAGTGTATCTACTAGTAATATGTTGCAGAATGTCAGAACCCCCGGGCATAATGTGGGTTTTTGAATGACGTTGCACATCTTGACAAAGTGCATTCAGCACAGCATCCTCCTCCTTTGGACAAGACATCACTTCCACACGCACAAAAAACCCTTGTAATCCTAGTTATGCACAAGAGCTAAAAACAGCCCTTCTCTCTGAGTAGGTGAAGTTATTGATAAGGGGGGAGCAGATCTTTCTCTTCATTCAGAGTACTAGAACAGGGTCTTATTTTTTTTTTAAAGCTTGCTCACCACGAGTGCAAAGGTTTTGAATTTGCTCTGTTATTTTGTTCTTGGTGAAAACATGCAAACCCAAATGGCCTGATAAGTGGAGTGGCTTAAAATGTTTTATTTATTTATTTTTTTTGGCAGCTGTTAAAAAATAGTTTTGAGTTGTAGCATGCTTAATTCTTTTGCATTTAACCTTTGGTCAGTATCGTTGTAGTCTCAGATTATGGGACCAATGTGAAGTTTCAGGCATGAAAGGCAGCTGGGTCTCTATTTTATATAACCTTTCAACCAAAGCAGTGTCAGTCGTAGCCTATTTTTATGTGCTGGGGTGGGGGAAAGAAATTGCAAGCCCTGTAATCAGCTTAAGCATGTTTGTTGCAAATGGTGGTAGACGGCCCACAGAAGGGGGCTCTCATTTGCACACCATGAATACCATGTAAGGGGATTATATCTAAAACACACACGTGAATCCCCCCCCCCCCAGCAACAGTTTTGTGTATCAATTTATATGATTCTAGTTTGTTTGGTGGACATTTCTATGGAAACCTATTAGGGTCTGTTTTAAAAACCACACAGAATGTTAAAGGAACCCATGCTTTAGCTCCATGGCTCCCATGCAGTGTTCGATTTGGTCAGGGAAGTACGATCAGTTTTCTAACCCTTGAATCCTAAGATTAAAGGGATCAGGCATTTAAAAATATGTATGTTTAGAACTCCAGAAGTGAAGACCTATCAAAAGTGCAATGATTAAGCTACTATATATTCTTTCCCTAGGTTTTCAGTTAAACATGCGTATGGAATCCCCAGCTGAGGTCTAAAGCTATGTCTCACACAGGGTTCTAATTCATTAAGATAGCCATTCCAGTCATTTTTAATTAAAAACATCAATTAAAACAATATTTGGCTCGTTCGTAGTAACTACAACTGAAAAGTTTCCTGCTGTACTTATCCAGCTTATGTTTTGATTAACACTAGGGGTTACAGACACATTCTTAAGCTTTATTAGTTTTGGAATGGTTTTAATGTTACTTTTTCAGTTGCTACAAACTTTGTTTAATCGTTTAGAATTGATTTTTTGGGAGGAGAATTTTTACGCATTAGCTACAAAAAGTACATTCTGTTTCTTGGCAGCCAGCTGGAATTCCAGAGAGTTACAGGTATTCTGTTGATTTTTCAGGCTACACTTGATTTTCTGAAAAGGACCAAATCACATGAGCTTATTTTTAAGTCTTGTATATAACTGGGGCAAAACTGCTCATTGATTTTCATAAGCATTTCCAGCAGTGATGAAAAATGTGACCACATTCCAATATTTTTTTGACAGCGTCTCTGAAAATGTTTGCCTGTGCATTGCACTGCTCTCTCTACCTCCCTTGGATTCATTTAACTCAGTGACGCTATCATAGTGATATATCTGGCTGGCAGATATAGAATGATCCCCAATTGGCTGTGATCATCCATGTAATTAATCCATGAAGTGCTGTCCTCACTCATATTTTACTGTTCAGTTTGCTGTAGTGTAGTGTAGAACTTGGGAGACCCCTGTTCAACCATGTAGTTCACTGGGTAATGTTGGGCAAATCACTCGTATCCTATCCCATCCCACAGAGCTGTTAGAAAACAAAATGGAAGCTGCTCTGAATCTGTTGAAAGAAGGATGGGATAAAAATGTGATAGTTTAATGTCATTTCATTCACATTTGATTTCAATTACTCCTCTGAATCAGCTGGAAAGAAAAAAAAACCATTAACCTGAGGAGAAAATGGTAATGGAAACATCATCTGACAGGGGAATCACTGGTACCAAAAAGGATTGAAAAATTCAATATTCTCATATTCTAAGCACTTTTCAGGAAATGTCCTGTCCCCCTGAAATCAAACTTGTTTGGAAATCTGTGCTGAGGTCCCTGTGCTGGTACAAGGGATAGTTCTCCTTTGCCACCTGTATTTGTTCTGAAGGGCTTCTGGGTTGAAATCACAGCTGAGGGAGAAATTGAATAGTCTTACTTCAGTAGATAGTAAATAAAATAATTTTATAAGTTTTCAGATTTATAGAGGTCAGAGCATGATAAAACTTGTCCAGAATGGGACCCATGGTGTAGGTGTCCACAACCTTTTTGAGCCTGCAGGCACCTTTGGAATTCTGACACGGTGTGGTGGGTTCAGCCACAAAATGGCTGCCATAAAATGGCTGTCACAGGAGGCAGAGCCAGCCACAAAATGGCTGTTGCACCTTACTTTTGGTCACACAGTAAATATCCTTGTGCTGGGGTGGCAGCTGCAGCCAAATCAACATTAAAAAAAGTATTCACAGCCAGTCAAATCTCCAGTGGCCAATCAGAAGACTTGTTGGGCAAAAGCCTCACCTGACCCATCCACTTTCTAAAAACACTTAGCGGGCACCAGGAAAGGTTTCAGCGGGCACCATGACACCCATGGGCACCACATTGGAGATCCCACCACAGTGCATTAATATACTAAGCAAAATCAAAACTGAAAACACCTTATTTGTTAATATAGTGACTAGAAGGTATTAGAAGCCCATGAAGAATCACAAGGGGGTGTCATCTGCCTTGATCCTCAGCAAGAAAGGTGGACTATAAATGAAGTAAATAAATGATATAAACTATGCAGTGTTGCAGCAAGCTGGTGTATTCTCTCCCCCCTTTCCCCTTTAACTGACCACTCAACAGTTCTCAACAGTGTGTTCCACCTGGAGCATATTCACTCTTCTGCAGACAATTTTTGATGGATTATTTCTTTTTTTTCCTTTTTGCTTAATTTACATAGTCACAAATTTCTGCATATCTGGATATGTAGAGACCTCTGCTTTGTCTGGTGGCCCAATTTTGCCACTTTCATCCTATATGTGGAGGCCAGCCAGTTTACTGTTAGATATGGTGATAACCAATCCCAGCTGCAAAAGTTACTTATTGATATTCAGATCTGACCATAATTAGAACTCCTAGCTGCCTAGTTTAGGGATAATGGAGGTCCCAGTGGGAACAGACGGTGACACAGTGATAAGGATGCTTGCCAATCAGCAGACTTACATAAAGATATTACCACCAAAGAATATGTTCTCATAGGACTGCTTTTCCAAATGTGTTGACACATTGGTGATTCACTGGCTAGGGCTGGGGTTTAGTTTGATTCTGTATGAGCACTGGCTCCTGATTACTTGCTGTTCTGATCTTTCAGGCTATGGTTGCTGGGCAGAGGCCAAAATTTTTGCTTGTGCAGAATCTTGACAGGTAGAAGCAGGAACCTCTGTTAGCTGGGGTATATGGCAAGTGCTATATTTATTCCCCTTCATGGGAATACACAGTCCTACCTTTAGGACAGATTGGTGGGTGCAAATTTTTGCTTGCACATGCAGGCAGCCAGCCAGTGCTACAGGTTAAGGAGGAGATGTGGAGAAAAATGCTACAATTGTGCCAGTGGCTGCCAGGCAGCACCTGTTAACAACCTTTTCAGTTAATTACACTAAAGTCCAAACTGCTCCAAATACGGAGCTCTCATATATATTATACTTGTCTGCCCATATATATTATACTTGTCTGCCCATTCATATGTAAAGAACATGAGAAATATGGGGGACTTTTTTAAAAAAAAGCAGAGCTGAGGGAGTGGCACTAAAGGCTGCTGCTTTCCACTCCTTACATGGCTGTACTGTGGTGAGTGAAGCATTTTCTCCAAGCAAAACAGAGTTTTAAGTACCGAAGCGCAGCCAGGTAAGGATTAGGAGGGAACAGAGTTTAGCTCCCCCCTCCCACTTTTGTGTACTTGAACAGGCAGAGTTGTATACACAAAGAACCCCAATTATCACTTAGCATTTGTGCCCACTTTCTGTTTTCTTGGTTGTCAAATACATTTATGTTTCCACTCTGCAATTGAGAATTTAATTATCTCTAGAGTAGGGGCTCGTGTATCTGGAATTTAGTGGTGGTTGTGTGAAGGACACAACCCTGGCCATTTTATTCCAGTTGTGTGGAGGGAGAGTTAACAGCCAGGAATATATTTGCCCCTGAAACAAATGGGAAATAAATGAAAATAAAGAAAAAAAAAGATTATAAGAAACAAGCAAACAAAAAAAACACGTGCATGTTCCTAATCCACACAGGACAAATTAGTTTTTTAAAAAAATTTTCCTCAGGTTTTTTTTTTCCTCGCTTCAGTGGTTGCAGAAAAATGAATCTCTGGAAAAATGAATCTTGACAGGTAGAAACAATAGAACAATAACTGTTCGTTTAAGAACAGAGTTTGAAAGCATGTGTTCAGGGAAAAAATGAAAAGAAAATCGATATGATTACCTGGACTTTACAAAAAATGGTCAGAATCCAGTGTGGTGTATAGATTTAGTTCTCTAAATAGTGTTACTGTGTCTTTTAGGAATACTTCCCATTTCTCTGTTTTGGAAGTTTCTTCTGGCTTAGTAGTTCTACCTTGGTGGTTGAAGTGAGCAATGTGCTTGAGGCCTGGTTGTTTAGAAGCAGAGTTACCAGGTCCTGCTTTGGTGGGAGATCTCCTGCTCTCAACTGCCTCTGGTACTGCCACTCAGCTTAGTAGCTGGGGGGAAATCCTGGGTGAAATGGAAGGGGAGGTAATCAGCATCACTTGACACCATGGCTTTACTTCCGACATGACTTGTAGTGATGTCATGGTGTCAGGTGACGCCCTAGTATTTGTCCCAAACTTCATAGTTTAACCATAGAACTTGGGGTGAGTGCTGCAGCTTGGACCCTGATGCGATGATGTCATTGCTGGATTGCACCAGAAGTGATGTCATCATTCTGCGGCAGTGCTGACAATGTAAGTCTCCACTGCCACTATCTGCTGCTGGTTACTAGCATGGGCTGTCAACTCTATTTTTAAATACTTGTTGCTCTGTAATTTGACTTGTAATTTAATCTTTCCATCTTCAGTCAGGTTAGTGGAGAGACCTCATATTATCTTTGTGTCTAGCACTTTTATTGGTATGTACCTTTTTTAAGATTGCCAGGGCTTATGCTGCATCTTAGGCAAAAAAGCTCAAGTATTCATTTGTTTTATTTTGTGGAAATACCTCATGGAAATATTTCCAACTTAATGTTATTTAGCTGGCTAGTTGATGAATTTGTTGAACATCTGTTTGAAGTTGGTGGAGGGAATAGGCATAACAGCAATTCCACTATGTTGCTTCCAGTGCAAACCCAGAACTGATGTCATTGTGTTGGACTGATGCTCTAGGATTCCCCAAAATCTCTGTGGTAAAAACCATAGAGTTTCAAGGGAATCTCAGAATGTCATGCCAATGCAAGGACATCATTCTCAAGTTTGTACCAGAAGTGATGTTGTGGTGTCACTGCTACATCAGTTTGCATGTCCCTGTCCCCGCAACCTCGAACTGGTTTCAAGCACTCAGGTGGCAACTCTAGGTGATCTACATGAAACCGCAGCTTTAAAGTAGAATTGCATATTAATGCAAAGACTGATCCTGACCACCAACTCAAAATGTGAAAGAATTTGACACCCAGTGCCAATTTGTTGCAAAAAGCTGAATTTTCCATGGAAAGCAAAACTGTTGCTGTCTTCCTTGTGTCACTTGGCTGCCCTTGAGTCCCCTTACTAGCAGCTAGTTGAGCTGTTGTGATGACACAGAATATTTATGAACATTCTAACTATTCAGACTGAAGTAGAATGTTGACAAAAATCCAAAGTACAGTTTCTGTTCGAATTATGCAAGGTCTTGAAGGAACAATAGAGATCTGAGGAAAAGAGGGGCAAAAGAGGAATTTTTAGGAATTGGTATTGTGAATATTTACATCAGGCATAGGGACAGAAGGGCTTTGTACTTTTTAGTAGAAAGGCAGTGACTTAGCAAAGTAGTTCTGGAGCAGTAGATATTAGAAAGTAAAGAGGAATGTGTGATTTTTCATGTTAATTTGAACGAATAAGATAAATATTTGGTTCTAAATCTTTGCCTCCTCCATGCAACAAAATTGTTCCAGTAATCACTAACTGCAGGGTTCTTTTCAAAGGAGAGCTCATCAATACACCGTACAACAAGCTTTCTGCTGTAACAGCAAACCCTGTACAAATATTGCCAGTATGAAGCATTAATTAATTTTGCATAAATTCACTATAAATGTTTTCTTAGAAGCTTTGGGGAAAAAATCTTGCACTTCTGAGGAGAACAGCTCTGAGAAAAGTTTTCTTTCATACCTCCTCCCACAGTGAAGCACTCTATCTTGTCCTCTCCTTGGGATGGTTTTTGGAACCCAGTGTAACTGTGCAGAGACACCCTCTTCACAGGAGACTGTGGCCCAAATACTGGGGATGAATGAGTTAATCTTTATTTGCGGTACCATCTCTAGAAAGGTTAAATAATCAAGTTAAGGCATCAAAAGCAATTAAAAAACAACAACAATGATCAGAAGCACAGTGGGAAGTAACAATATGATGAAATCTTTCACCTAGCTTGTAGAATCATTCTTTTTAAATGTCTTTAATTTATTAAAAGTAAACATAACATATTTTACTGCACAATTAAAAAAGGAAGGGGAGCATAGAACATATACTAATCAACTCAGGCCATATAGTTGCAAAAAAGTCTGACCAAATGTCCTTATATTTCTAGTATACATCGCCTTGGGACTGCACTGTATGCTCCTTTATAGATAACTCCCTTCTTTCCAATGTTCTATTTATGGTATGGAATTAGATTTCCAGAACTACAGGACGAGTAGACTCACTGATGTCCATAGTTCTCTATACTTTATGGGACCAGTCTACTAAGTCGTTTTTGCTGCTAGAATCTCTCAGTAACACTCAGTATTTTATAATGCTTTTAATGTTCAGTTCTATGTACAGTTTGTTGAGAATGTTGAAGGTGCATGCATTTATTCTCCTGCCACATGTACATGAGAAGTTAACCATGTTCCCGCTACACTTACATGATGAAGATGCACACACACTACCCACTGTGGAATTCACAACAATTTCTACATGGCCATTATTTTTATGTAACATATTATTTCATTGCACAGAGGAGCAACAAACTATGGTTTTGATCTAGGGGCACAGTTTCCCCAGCACTTACGTTAGTTGCTATAATGTTCCGAGACTAGACCAGCTCAGAGAGAGGATTCTAATTGAAGAAGATGGTGCCTCACAAACAATCAGAGGCCACCACTATCAAACTACCTTAATCTTGACTAGTGTAATGGGCCATAATCACAAAACAAGAATGTTTTGGTTATGGTTTTTAAAAACCCTGAACTATTTTTATGTTAATACAAATCAGAGGTCAAATACTGAGAACCAAACACAAGTAAATGTTTAAGTGATATTCCAAGATAGGTTAGGCCCACCCTTTAAAATTTACCAACTAGTCTGGCTTTCTTTAGGCCTGCCCTGGATTCCCTCCTGGAACATGCCTGATCAAAATCAAACAGGAGGTTATAAATTATATATTTTTTTTAAAAAAAGGAAAATTGGTTAGTGGTAAAGCTGGTGATGTACAAAATGAATCAATAATTAACAAGTGTGTCAAAGGAATACGTGCACACAGCAAAATAATGATGAATTACTTCACAGTAAACTATAGTGATTATCTGTACATGATATATGAAACGATGGACTTGTTGGATTTGGATCTAGAAACATGGGGTTCAAATGCTCACATGGAAATAGGGTTGCCAGTTCAAGGTCAGGAAATACCTGGAGATTTTGGGGGTGGAGCCTGATGAGGTTGGGGTCTGGGGAAGGGAGGGACTTCAATGGGGTATAGTGCCATAGAGTCCACCTTCCAAAGTAGCCATTTTCTCCAGGTGAACCAATCTCTGCCACATGGAGATCAGTTGTGATCTCAGTTGAGAGCCAGTTTGGTATAGTGTTTAGGAGTGTGGACTCTAATCTATGAGAACCGGGTTTGATTCCCCACTCCTCCACATCCAGCCGCTGGTGTGACTTTGGGTCAGTCATAAGTTCTTTCAAGGCAGCACTTGAGAGAGAGCTCTCTCAGCCCCACCTACCTCACGGGGTGTCTGTTGTGGGGAGGGGAAGGGAAAGGAGTTTGTAAGCTGCTCTGAGACTTCGAGTGAAGGGTAGGGTATAAATCCAATCTTCTCCTCCTCCAGAAGATCTTCAGTCACCACCTGGAGGTTGGCAACCCTACATGTAAAGTTAGGTAACTCACTTAGGCCATGTTCTTAACAGTACAATACTAAGCAGAGTTACACCTTGATTCTAAATACCTTGATTTCAGTGGATTGTAGGGTTACACTTTCAGTCTACTCCTCAGGTGCCCATTGTTAAGGGGAATAATTCTGAGCTTCCCAATGATGTAATGATCAATGAGCAGAGTGCTTAAAACGTGAAGACACAGTCTAGATAACCATTCAGAGTAAGGAATACCTTAATATTCTTCAGCTGAGTTGTGCAGATGACAGTGTAAAAGCAAATTGCTACTTGTGAGTCAGCACACAGTATAGCAAGTTACATTCTCCTTGTGTAGTGAGAACATTTTAATTTGAAATTTAAGATAGCCCAGAGCGTGTGACTCATACCCATTTATTTTTAAACCTTAGCTTGTTTGAAAAGGCAGTGAGGGGGCCCCCCACCCAATTTCAGTATATGAACTTGTGCGTGGAAACATGGAAAGCAATGTTACCCAACACATATTTTCCCTGTCAGACTTCAAAAATATTCTAAAAATAGGCTTTCCAAGGGACAAAGAACTAAATAAGTTTGTTCTGTCTATCCAAGTTTTCTGACAGGATTGAATGAAACCACATGCTTTATCAAAAGGTTATAGATCCTGTCTTCCTCAGATTTCTCCTTCTGGATAACTGATGCTTTCTTCAAGACATGTAGTTTAGCAGTCTGGGTAATATTGATTTCATTGTGTGTATGTGTTTGCATGCATGCATTGTAGATGTGTTTGAGGAACATAATCAAGGATGCCACAGCCCTCAGTTTGCAAGACCTGATCAAGGCTGTTAACAATAGGATGTTCTGTGGATCATTAATTCATTGGGTTGCCATAAGTCAGAAGCAACATGATGGCACTTAGCACATACACATGAGGAACTACTTTCTTCTTGTACATCTACTAGCACTTTTTCTACTGCTCCCTGCCTAATAAGGGATCTCACAGGATCTATATATTCCTATTCATGATGGGAAGACATCCGATTACTGCTGGCTTTTACATTCTCAAAGACAATGTGGCCTTTTTGTAAAAAAAACTGTCCCATCAGACTTTGACCATCTTTTTGCACCCAGCACCTTGTAATCCACTCTGCAACATGTCCAAGACTCTACAAGCTACAAACATGAGGCTCTTCTGTCCTAGCCTAAAGCAGGCCTGTAGCTACCCTGGGGCCTATTGGGGCCTGCCGCCCTGATGTCCTCCCAAGCCCTCTGACTTTTGGGAAGAAATGGGGGGAGCACATGCCTGCACTCCAAGCCGAGAATTGGACTGCAGGCGCATGCACACCCCTCCACTTCTCCCTCAGAGCATTTAAAAGGCCCCTTGAGGGAGAAGCGCAGGGGGGAGGCCACGCATGTGCCTGCACTCCAAGCCATGAATTCTTGGCTTGGAGTTCAGGTGCATGGCCCTCACTTCCCCTCAAAAGCATTTAAAGGGTCCCTTTAAATGCTTTGAAGGAGAAGTGTGGGGGAGCTCATGAATTTGAGTGCCCCTCAACTTTTTAAAAGGCCCCCCTATTAAAAATATCCTAGCGATGAGCCTGACCTAAATTATCTTCTCCCAACTTCTTTTTTTAAAACATCCAACTTGAAGAAGAGTTCTAGGGACGTAAGACTCTTGCACAGTGGGTTGTGATAGTTTGATCTCAAGAAATAAAGAATCACACGATTTTTGGTTTTGTAATGTTGTCACTAGGGAAGCTTAATGCCGGTGATCCAGTTCCAAAAGAAGTGCACGGGCTTTGTATGTTTCGATGTGAATGTGGCATTTCTGGATCTTGCCTTCATAGAGAGCAGGCAGCTCAGATATGTTTAGCCAGATAACATACTGCATGTCCTCCATCAGTGCTGAACATCCTGGTACAATAAGTTGTAGTTTTTCTGTACAGGGATTAATGTTCTGCTTTAGTTGCAAATGGTATAAAATCTAATGAGTCCTCCTGCTTCCAACATTCTAGCTCATGACAGAGCACAGTGTTCTGGTCAGTGGGAGAAACTGAGAATTGCTTGTGTTGGGTAACTGGAAAAGTCGGAGGGTTTGTTATCTTTTGTACCAGTGTTCTCCAGTGGGTTGCTTGCTTATTTGTTTGTTGAACCAAAGAAAGAGCTGTAAGGGGCTACCACCAAGTTTTAAAACCCTTCTTGATGGGGAGGGCAGGGGATACATTGAATGAATGAATGAATAAATAAATAATAGGGAAGTCTGGAATCAGAAAGAGCCAGTGATAGTAGCAGGAGGATGAATAGCAGGACCTTGGCCTTGTTAGTCAGGATGCAGAAATGGACAGAGCTTCTGGTCTGCACTCAGGGATGGAGGTAGGTCTCAGTCTTTGATTACTAGCTACAGCAATCCAAGGAAGGAGGGTGAACGTTGTTGTGGATGGAGAGGTGCAAAGATTGCACTTCTGGATGAGTCCCATGCAAGAAAGGAAAACAAAGGAGTATGAAAGGCGAGCACTGGTGTAGTCAGGAGGAGCGTCGACTCTGTGTGTGTGTGTGTGTGTTTACAAGAGATATTCCATATTGTGACAGTAGAAGAGACTAGAAAATGCTGCTGGTAGTTAAAAATATTATCCTTGTTACATGACAGTAATTTCATCAAGTCACTAATTTCACTTTAACCTATATCCTTGCAGCTAATTGGGTGCTTTTGAATCAACTGAATTGACTGGCACTATTAAGAAACCTTTGCAAGTGGGATTCTGTGATCTTGTTTGCATTAATAACCTGATAGTGAATGTAAATGTAACCCACTGTTGTTATGCATAAGGGCTCAAATAAAAGATCACACCAAGCTGTCGTTAAGGAAACTTCGCTATGGCTTGAAAAAGTGCCCGAATTAACAAACCATGATTTTCAGTGGGCTAGCTACCTAGAATGAGAAACTATGGTTGGAGAGTGGTTTTTAAAACATCTGTTGTGCTAACCTGGGGTTTGGTATGCATCAAGTTCCCAATGAGGAACTTGTTGTAGCATTGCTGTGTGGGCCCAGTTCTGGTATGGATCACCATGGCAAGGGGGAGGGGCTCCTGTCTTCCCCATGTGGTTTTTTTCACCTGAATAATGCCATTTCAGGCTCAAAAAATAGCATGGAGGGGGGAGGCAGTAGCCCCTCCTCCTCTTGTGTCACAGTTGTACCAACCAGAATTCAGTCTCCGAAGCATCATTAAAAACAGTTCCCTGGTGGGAACTCGCTGCTTCAAAGTGGCAGCATGTCCTCAGGGTGGACTCAGGGATGTGGTCTCATCTAATTTGTGCCATGGATTGAATTTATGAAGCAGAGGGCTGTAAGGATGAGAGAGGAAAGCAGACAAGCTGCTCTAAATTGTTATAAGCTCAGATGATAGTTTGAGTTCTAAATTAAAGCAAGCTTTGGGAGATTGTGATGTCTGAGTTGCAGCATGGACTTAGATGACATTTAATTAGCACAATCATATGTTACAAACCTCATCCTTATAACTAAGATTCCAGCCAAATTTGTTTTGCAATCCCAAGGAGAAAGTCCTTCCCCCTCCCAGTGTTGTGTGTCACACTTCCTTTGGCTAATGAAGTTGTCTGCCTCTCAGTTAATTTTATGGAAAATTCTTAATGAGTTAATTAGCTTGCCTTTTAGTTTGCAAAATGTATGTGTCTTTGGTGCATGGCTTAAGGACTTGGGATTTAGGTTTTGAATTAATGGCTTAAAATAACGCGCTTGTAGTTCAGGAACAAATTAAGCAGTTCTGTAGCCAGCAAATATTTTTTCTCCCTGTGCTTAAGGGACAGCAGTAGACAATTTGTTTTCAAACTTTGCTTGATGCATTACATTTTGATCCTGAAGCCTTAGCCTATAATTATTCCTTTAAGCCTGGGGAAATGCATGAGCACCTGGTTTTGGTATATCAGGTAAGAATAATATACCAAAACCTTCTGTATAAGGAAATATTCTGCTAAAAGGGTTGGATCCCACAAGGTTTTCTGCTGTTGAAAAAGGAGGAGGGGGTTCCCCATGACAAGAGAGCCTCTATGCTGAGGATTATGGGACCTGCATGGGCAAAAGCCAGGTGAGACGACAACTGTAGTAGTAAGGAGGGGGAGTTAGGTGTGATGGATTGAAGAAGATGGCTGGATCAGACTTTATCTTTCTCAGATTCCATTTAGTAAAGGTAAGGTTCCTTGCTTGAAAGCCAGTCGAATCCGACTCACGGTTGCGGTGCTCATCTCCGTTTCAAGCCGAAGAGCCAGCTGTCGAAGACATTTCCGTGGTCATGTGCCGGCATGACTAAACACCAAGCGCACGGAACGCTGTTACCTTCCACTGAAGTGGTACCTATTTATCTACTTGCAATTTCTTGCTTTCGAACTGCTAGGTTGGCAGGAGCTGGAACTAGAGATGGAGCTCACCCCATGCGGCACCACGGTCTTGAACTGCTGAACTACTGACCTTCCACAGCCTGCAGTTCAACGTCTTAACCACTTGAGCCACCGCAGATTCCATTTAATGGAAGTTTAATTCTAAGATTTACCCATGAAACATACTTTGTTGAGGCTCTTAGTACATGAGTGCATTAAGTGTTTCATGTCATTGCATTGGGATTGCTTGACATTCTGGAGTAATGCTTCCATTGTCTGGATTTAAGATTGGCATGTCAGTTGACAGATTTATTTACATACAGATATGTGTATATGAGATAATACTGTTGATAGGACTGGGGTTTAATTATAGCACTGCATCAACACTGACTGTAGGGCTGGTTTATATGATTGAAAATTCAGAGTACGTTATAGCTGCACCAGAGGATAAGATAACAGTCTGTGATGTTGCTCTCCTTGTTGTGGGCAGAAAATTGCTGTAGCTGCATGATGGAGCTCCACTGTCTGATCAGCTGTAAAAGGTGTATTGCACTTAGAATGTGGCTCTGGCTGATTTTCATATGCATAACCAATGAGCACCTCAGAAAGAGGACATCTTAAAAATCCATGAAACAATCTGGGAAGGTAGCAAAAGGCAAAAATATTGGTAGACAAAGTCCGGAGGAATGCCCCAAATCTAATATTTATAAGAATGCCCCCACATCTAATATTTATAAGAAATTATGTTCAAAGGGGTCTTGATTCAATGTTTATGCAGTAAAATGCAGGCTTAATGTTATGCTTGCACAAGGAAAAGCAGCCTTTTTGCATGTTCAGAAGACTCTGTTACTGCAAAAACATGGAGATGGGCTTTTGTGATTCTTCAGTTGCTGCTTCAGCTGCCAGAACAGTACAATGGCAAGGGGGGGGTGCCACATGATAGGTTTCCCTGCATTTTCCCTGCCCCATACTCCCCAATATGGGGTGGGGGCCTTTAAAAAAAACAAAATTGGCAGCTGATAATATCATTATGGTGCTATACCATTACAACAATCTGTCTATCAGATTGAACTCCCACATTCCAGTTTTTAAAAAGTAAGTTTCTAAATGCTTTTGTGTTGTAGATTACACAATGAAAAGCCCTAGAGACGAAAGGTGGGGATTCAGAGAACCTGGTAGATGTATGATGTTATAACCCATGTCAATTGCTGTTTAAAAGGAAACAAAACAGCCCCCCCCCGGCTGTCACCAGTGGATGAGGCAGGTAAAATAGCATTTATGCATGCAGTACTGGGAAGATCTGGACTTTCTCATCCACATACACACCACCCTGGCTTTGCTAGAATTTTTCTTGAAACATTGGAGCAAAGAAAATTTGGGAAAGATCACAGAAAAGGCAAGGAAGAATCCAGAAGGTACCCAAAAGCACTGTGATGCTGTGGAGAAAAAGCTTGCTTACCAGTAGCATCCAAGCTGGGGCAAACCACCCATGCGTAAGTGATCAAAGAAAGAAACATGGCCGCTTTCTCTTTGTGGTGTCCATTTGTCTTTCTCTCATTGCCTTTCCCAGTGGGGTAAGAAAGGTGCACTCTGGTAAGATACCTAACTGAAAAGAAGTAACTTATGAGGAAAGAGGGTCACTGGCAGCTGGAAAGCAGGCAGGGTCACTGCACACCAATCAGAGAACCCCCAGCCTCTGTCCCTGGCTGTTGCCACTGGAGTCACTGCTGCATGATAGTTCCCCCCAGTGTTGGGCCCAGAGCGGCTGCCCTGGTTGCCCCATTAGTAAGACCTCAGGCTCCAGTTAACGAAAGAGAAATGGCAGAGGAGGATAGATGGCCCATGACCGCTTGTTCTCTCTGAGTATGACATCAAGCTCATCCAGTTTTCTTTACCTATAACTAAGAAGCTTTCATAATTCCAGCTAGGGCCACACTGCCCTTCATATCAAGAGTTTAATATATAGGCCGAGTTCAGACTGGCAGTTTGCCCCACTATAGCCGCGTGTGAGCAACGTTTCACAAGCAGATTAATGGGGCCATTCACACAGGCACATCTGTCCCACATTCCCCACCTGTAGCCAACTCGTCATGTACTGCTTTGCTCCCGCGTTTAAAAGATACCTTGTGAAAGTGGTAGCAAATCCCAGAGAGTGTGTTTATCCCACTTCATTCTGCTTCCAGGAAGTGTGAACACTAACTCGAAAAGCCAGGAACAACCCGCGTCCACAGCGTGCACCGGCTGTGCCCGTGGGGATGCACAAAGGCGCCTGCAGGGTGAGGAAAACACTGCTTACAGGCCCGCCTCCGCCAGGGGTGGACCAACAGTGTGAACGCTGCCTCGTGCCTCCTCCTGGTATGCTCCCGCATCAGTCTGTGCAGTGTGACCGAGAAAACCCAGAATAGATTGTTCTGGGCCTATTTTGCAACGACTCCCTCCCACTTCAAACTGCCAGTCTGAACTCAGCCGTGGTGCTTCTCATAGACTTGGACAGTCAATATGCTGTGCACTGCAACTTTTGACTATCTTCATGTTCATCATTGAATGGATAGCTTTTTGTTTCTGCAAGTCTTTTATCGATTAGTTCCCCAGAAAGATGCAAGCCAGTCATCCAAAATGAAAAACTATATTGCCAAGAACTAATTTTATTTGTATCTAATCTTTCTTCCATTCTGGAACTCAAGAAAGCATGCGCAGGGTTCCAACATGGAATACCTGACCAAAACGTTTATATAATAAATTATTTGAGCTTTTTCTCTACCTTGCTTTTGGTAGGTTAGTATTCTCACTCAGTCTTCTGTCACTCAGTCTTCCACTGTCACATTCCTTTTATGTCAGCCAAAGTTGATGGAGCCCTGACCTGGACAGCCCAGGCTAGCCTGATCTCATCAGATCTCAGAAGCTAAGCAGGATAGGCCCTGGTTAGTACTGAGATGGGAGACTACCAAGGAAGTTGAGGGTTGCTATGCAGAGGAAGGCAATAGCAAACCACCTCTGAATGTCTCATGCCTTGAAAACTCCATGGGGGTCATCAGAAGTCATCTGCAACTTGACAGCACTTCCCACCACCACCAAGTTGATGGATGTTGTATTTATGCATTGTGAAAAAAATGAACCTTGAATGCAAAATGAATTCTTGAACTGGATTGGCAATGGCTATAACTGAAGAAAGGGTAACCACAATATTGGAAAAATTATAAATGCTCTCTTGGTGTAGTGGTTAGGAGCACAGATTCTAATCTGGGAGGACCGGGTTTGATTCCCCACTCCTCCACATGCAGCTGCTGGGTCAGTTACAAGTTCTTTCAGAGCTGTTCTGCCAAGAGCAGTTCTCAAAAGAGTTCTCTCAGCCCCACCTACATCACAGGGTGTCTGCTGTGGGGAGGGGAAGGGAAAGGAGATTGTAAGCCACTCTGAGACTCCTTTGGGTAGTGAAGGGTAGGGTAGAAATCCAATCTCCTCTTCCTCCTTCCAATTCTGATTTTCTGACAACTTATATGTATTTTAAATAAATGTTATATATATAAATTGTACTTTTAAAATTTTGGTTAAAAATAAAATGGGCATTCAAACTGCATATCCACATTGTTTTCTAAGTCATCTTCAAAACATTAGGAGGAGCAAACTGCACACATAGATATTTAAAACCAAAATAAATCAGCGACCAGAAAGAAGACACAGTAATGTCTCAGTAATTTCAATATAGAGCATTGGGGTGGGGCTATTTGTTTATTTATAAGAATATTCATATCCCGCTGGCCAATATCATATGTCTGTAGACAGCCCCTCACTGCCAGTGCATAACACCTGTCTGAATAATACTGTCTTCATTTATAATCTGTAGTTCTTATTAGGACTCAAGATGGATGACAGAATTCTAAAACAAAGCAATTTAGAATAGTATAATAACGCAATAAACAATGCAATAAAACCAGATTACAGAATTAAAGAACAATGCAATAACAGCACACTACTTCCACTAAACAGCCCAGTATTTTAAAAAAAGGCTGTCTAACCACTAAACCATACATTTTCTTCTGACCTTTCAGGAGTCATTCCAGAGGTCCTTTGAGGGCTGTCGCAGTCATATACGACTGGGTTTTTAAAAATGTCTTTTGCTTTCTATTTTTAAGAGTGGGGTTTTTTGTAGAATTGTCATAAGCTGCTTTGGATCCTTTTGTGGGAGAAAAGCAGAGTGAAAGCAATTTAAATAAACAAATTCTAAGATTCAGGCCTCCAGCATAAGAAGATCTGAATGCCTCTGAGACCCTGCAGGATTGCCTTCATTCAGATGCTGGGATTTAAGGAAAGCTTTCCAGCAGAGAAGTAATGGCTGAAAGGATCCCAAATAGCAGAAGTATACTGTGTATTCAAGTTAGAACATTTAATGAACATTTGTATGTTGTATCACATTAAAAAAACCTTGCCAAGTTGTAGTCATCTCAGATCCAGAATTTCTTTCTTTATTGGTTTCATTAGATAACCCATCTTCCCTAACTTTGTTGGGCCTGTCTGCATTCTCTCCAGTTCCCCACTGCCACAATACCCAACCATTCTGGCTTTATGCAGCGATTCCTATTATACAGAGCAGTCGTTACTGTGAATAATATTTTCAAAAATGCATGGCAGTGTTTTGTAGATTGCCTCGCCAGACTGTCATTACCTGTACTTGAAATATAGCCTGTTTCATTTTAGAAAGGAGTTTTATTGATTTTATGTTGTGACACAGTGAGGATTCTGTTGTCCTGCAGGGAAAAGAATGGAAACACCAACTTCATCCAGAGCCTTGATTTCTTTCTTGCAGACATAAATTTCTTGCATTGTTACCCATAATATGTCTGTGTCTGAAATGAAACCTCCAGTGAAAATGTTGGAATCTTTCCAGAGTCTAGCTGCTGATGGAGCAGTAGGAACATTCTTTTTTTCTTCTTCAACTGGCTTTGACAAAAATCGATAGATGTGTCTGATGGTTGAGTGCTCTGCTGGCTTTAAATAACTGGTAAATAGGACAAGGAGATATGTTTCCATGTTTGGGTCAAGGCCATGTATGGGCAAAGTCTGCAATACAGAAGCATCAGTGGTCACATGATTCAGTCTGCCAGCATGGTATAGCTGTTAGAGTGACAGACTAGAATGTGGATACTTCAGGTTTGAATCCCCACTCTGCCACGGAAGCTGTCTGGGCGACCTCGGCCCAGTCATTCTCCCCCAGCCTAACTTACCTCACAGGGTAGTGGTTTTAAGGATAAAATGAAGGAGAGGACAACAATGTAAGCTGCTTTGGGTCCCCACTGGGAAGAAAGGAAGGGTATAGATGAAGCAAGTAAACAAATAAAGAAGGCACTAAAACAACCTAGGAAGATAGATGGAAGGGGATCCAATTAACCTTTTTGGGATCCTGTGTATCCTTTGAGCATCTATATGATGGGCAAATATCTTTGATAATATGCGGTGGTATCAGTTTCTGAGTCTAGAAGGGAAAGGATTCCTTAGGAACCAGAGACTGGGTTTACTAAAGCTTCGCAATAGCAAGATCCATTTGTCTATACCAAAATAATGGAAAACTTGTTCTTCAAAAGATAATACAGAGTCCAAATCTTTTAGTTCCCCCTGCCATGCTATTACCTCAGTACAGTTCTTTTTCCCCAATACTAATCATATGGGCTTGAAGCCCATGATAAATCTTGGCTAATGGATGCATTTGTGTCAGCAGAATGGGACTTCCTTGCTTCCCTCTCTGTTCTACACCCTGGCATGATCCCCAAGATGCTGCTCCTGAGGGGCCACAGATTGGAAGTCCACAGGAGGAGGGGGATTGGCAAAAAAGAGGTTTTTTCCCGATCATGATCAGTGGAGGGACACATGCCAGTCTAGGCATTCTACTAGAGTTCTTCACACTGGAAGTGGATGCTGCTGCTTTTCAGAATGATGCAGTTCATTGAAAACGAGCTCGCTGGGGAGAGTGGCACTCTACAGGAACTTGGTGAAGTCCTTCAGAGGCTGTTGGCTGGAAGCTTATGGAGCAAGCCAGTACAAACTCTGTCTGGTAGACCATGGACAGCTCCTAGCAAATAACTTCCTGCTAAGCACAGCTTGAGCCCTTTTGGTTTGGTGCAGGCTCTGGATGTTTCTGAGCTGCAGAGCCTCGCTCTTCTACAGTGCACATTTGTTTCTTGGTGGGACTTTTGCTCCCTCAGACAAAGAGAAATGAGTGATGCTGAGCAGTTGGCCTAGTGATTCTTCATTTGCTCACACGTGGTGGTCCAATCCATTGTTTGTTTGTTTAGTGTATTTTAGGGTCTGTGGTAGCTCAGTGGTATAGCAGATTCAATCCCTGGTATCTTCACTTAAAAGGATCATGAAGTAAGTGATGTGAAAGACTTCTTCACAGGACCCTAGAAAGCTGCTGCCGGTCAAAGGAGACAATACTGACCCTGATAAGCCAATGGTCAATGGACTCCATCTAAGGCAGCTTCCTGTATTTATTTTAATTCCACCGTTCCTGCAAGGAACTCAGGGTGGTGCACATAGTTGTCTCCTCATCCATTTAATTCTCAAAACTCTGTGAAGGTAGGTTAGGCTGAGAGGCAGTGACTGGTCCAAGATTAGCCAGAGAGCTTAATGGAAAAGAATGGATTTGAACCTGGGCCTCACACATCCTAGTTCAAATTTAGAGTCCAGTGGCAGCTTTAAGACCAACAAAGGTTTATTCAAGGTATGAGCTTTCATGTGCATGCACACTCTCATACCTTGAATAAACCTTTGTTGGTCTTAAAGGTGCCACTGGACTCTAAATTTGTTCTGTTGCTTCAGACCAACACTGCTGACTATCTTTGTTGTTACCATACTTTATTGTTTTTCACTGTTAACTTACATTTTCCCATTAAATACCTCTGAGTCACATTTACCATGTTTTATCTATCCATATATATAGGTGTTCCCATCTTTCAAAAAAAACTTTATCATCTTTCCCTTGCAAAATTATACTTAATTTATCAAGTTCAGCTATCTCCAATAATTTACATTCCATCTCTTTCTTTGTGGGTACTTGTTCCTGTTTCTAGCACTTGGCCAATAAAATCCTAGCTGTCATTAATATACATATTAATATATATTTATCTTTTTTTTTATATTCCTCCGGAATTAAATTTAACAGGGCTATTTCAGGTGTTAATATTAGATACATGTTCATCATATCTCATATTATTCTCTGGACCATCTTCCAATATTTATTAACTTTCCCACAATGCCACCACATATGGAAGAAGGTCCCAACATTCACTTTACATTTCCAACAGTTCTTGGAAACTGATGGGTGACATTTAGCGATTTTATCCAGTGACCAATACTACTGGTGAAATACTTTATAGACGTTTTCCCTATAGTTATAAGCTTTCAAATATGATAACGCAACATGGCTGACTGTCTTGATCTAACATCCTAGTTCAGCACTCTAACCCCTACATCATGCTGGTTTCAGGGACCAGGTCTTCATCTCTGTAGGGAGAATATTATTTTGTGGTGAGTATTTAATATGGTATGCACAAGCTGCCTGATGTCACCTTCTCTAGGTAAGTTCATGATTTACTACTTGTGGATCGAGACATGATAAGTATGGCTGATGTACTTGAGTGTTTGTCCCCCAAGGCTAGTTCTCCTCATCCTTTCAGTGGCAAGTCATCCATTCCCCTCCTTATTGGAAAAATTAGTATGGAGAGGGGGAATTGGGCTTAGAGGGTATATGCCACTGGCATTGAGCCCAGGCCTTCCGCCCAAAGCTGAAGAGAAGTGAGTGGCATCCTTTCAACTTCATTCCTTACAATTTAATTCCTAGTCCCAACTAGCTGAGGGCTTGTGCCTGTGTGCTACACCAGGATTCCTTGGCAGCAGAAGTGCAGCATGTGTGTCTGGCTTCTGTTTTCCCCTTCCTGTGTTGGGAAGGGGGGTTGTGGGGCACCTGTCAATCATCATGATCCCTTGATTCTGTTTTGCAAGTCTGGTGGGTCTCCACTGTGGACTCTTCCCTATCTTTTCACCCTGCCTCCACCACCATTTAGTCTTTCAGGGCATCCACATATGGACAACACCATTTACCAGTATGGGAAGAGAGGGTTAAATAGTGTGAAGCCTGAGTGGCTGATGTAAGCTCTTATCCATGGACGCCAACTTTAGTTGGAATGAGATTTTAAGAAAAGGCCACTTGACCACACATGGTGACATTTTAGTAGGCAGTTACACCCATGTTACAGTTGAATTCTGGCCTACCTAGCTGACACATTTTAAAAATACAATGGATGGGTAATGAAAAACATGAAATGTCAGTTTCCACAAAAGTGACGTACCAAGGGAATGATTATAAGGTCTGCTTGAGTTCTGCATTGTAGAAGTTAAGATCCATGAACACTGATGTAAAAACGGAAAGTAAATCAACCTGAGTTTTAGCTATTTGGATTTTTAGACCACCTCAACAACATCCACCCCAACATAAGATTCACCATGGAAAAAGAAGTTGAGGGAAAACTCCCATTTCTAGATATCATGGTCATCCGCAAAGCAAACCTTCAATTAAGTCACAAGGTCTACAGAAAACTAACTCACACGAACAAGTTATTTACACAAAAACTCCAATCACCACCCTCGGCAAAAAAGAGGCATAATCAAAACATTAGTAGACCGTGCAAGATGGATATGTGAAACACTTTCTCAATGATGAACTAAATCATCTTAACCACGCACTTCAAGCAAATGGCTACTCTAAGAATTAAATCAGAAGAGCGATTAATCCAAAGGTAAAACAAACAACTGAGGAAAAACAGTCTCCCAGAGGAAAAGTATTTTTGCTATATATCAAAGGAATCATGGATCAGATGGGAAAACTTATGAAAAAACACAACCTACAAAGAGTATTCAGACCCACCAGAAAAATACAGCAGATGCTACAATCGGCAAAAGACAGAAGAGACCCCCCCACTTCTGCAGGAGTATACCGCATACCATGCAGTTGTGGACAAGTTTACATCGGGACCACACAGCATAGCATTCAGACAAGAATAAAAGAACATGAAAGACACTGCAGACTTGGCCAACCTGAAAAATCAGCAGTGGCTGAACATAGCCTAACCCAAACAGGACACAGCATTTTGTTCCAAGACACTGAAAGACTGGACAACACTTCCAATTACCATGTCGGATTACGGAGGGAAGCCATTGAAATTCATAAACATAAACACAATTTCAACAGGAAAGAAGAGAGTTTAAAAATAAATAGGGCATGGTTTCCTGTCCTGAAAAACACAAAATGCTCTACAGCTGACAATAGCACTACAGATAAGATTAGAGTTTCAATAGCCATTCCACACACAAAAGAACCTCCTCAAGAAACAGGAAACCTTCTCAGGAAACAATCCATAGCCAAAAGAACCTCCTCAAGAAAACTCCTCCATTAGCATGTTCATAGCCTGGAGAACTACTATAAGATAATGACTCAGCCCTACCCCACCTTCCAGGGTAGATATAAATTACCTGCCTACCATTTTTCTGCTCACCTTGACCCAGAGAGTACTCCATCTTTCTGTGTTTTTTTTAAATAAAGGTTATGTTTTGTAGATTTTCTATATATTACATAGTATCTTTTGTCTCCTTACTTTACATAACTCGTCCATCTTTCTGTGTTATACCTCTGAGGATGCCAGTCACAGCTACTGGTGAAACGTCAGGTCCTACAATGCCAAGACAACGGCGACACAACCCAGAAAATCTACAGCAACTATTTGGATTGTGTTGACAATTTTGTGTTTGGTGATAAAATTAGGTCAATGCATAATTAATGTATGGTGTTCTCTTTCCCAAGATGTAGTTGGTAGTTATGAGCTTAAATGAGTTTGAGAAGGGATTAAAAAAAATCATGGGGGACAGGTCCATCAATGGCTTCTAGTCTTGGTAGCTAAAGGGAACCACCATATTCAGAGGCATTTTCCCTCTGAATACTGGTTGCTGAGTAAAAACAATAGGACAAAATTTGGGTTTCTTTGTTCTATTTGTAGGACTTCTAAGACAACTGGTTGGTCACCATGGAAAACTGGATGCTGGACTAGATGGCTGTTTTTATGGTCAGGTTACCATGATGAACTTGTGCTTTGTGACTTTTCCCTAACAAAGCCTCAACACTGCCGATGCAAGATCATTTGCCAGTTTTGTAAACTGGATGTGAGACATGCACAATCCATCTGATAGCAAAGAAATACCATGGTTCATTTCAGTTCTGAATAGCCTTGTGGTTTCTGATAATCCACTGTCCTAAATAGAATATCAGACTGAATTTTTTTCTGAGTATATTTTTTTGAAAAATGGAAATGTCTAACAGCAAAGCAATATCTGCTAATTTAACAATATAACCAACGTTTCTGTATAATATAATCTGGGATCTATTGGAATGAATTATGCTTTGCTTGTTGGAGTAGACAATATCTGGTGTACAAAGAAGACCTGAAGGAAGTTGTTGTTGTTGTTCAGTCGCACAGTCGAGTCCGTCTCTTCGCAACCCCATGGACCACATCACGCCAGGCCCTCCTGTCTTCTGCTGTCCTCTGAAGTTTGCTCAATTTCATGTTCGTTGCATCAATGACACTGTCTAACCATCTCATCCTTTGCCATCCCCTTCTTCTTTGACCTTCAATCTTTCCCAGCATCAGGGTCTTCTCCAGTGAGTGCTCCCTTCTCATTTGGTGGCCAAAGTATCTGAGCTTCAACTTCAGGATCTGGCCTTCCAGGGAACAGTCAGGGTTGATTTCTTTTAGGATTGAATGATTTGATCTCCTTGCAGTCCAAGGGACTCTCAAGAGTCTTCTCCAGCACCATAGTTCAAAAGAATCTATTCTTCGGCGCTCGGCCTTCCTTATAGTCCAACTCTCGCAGCCATACATTACTGCAGGGAATATCATTGCTTTGACCATGCAGACTTTTGTTGGCAGGGTGATGTCTCTGCTTTTTATCATGCTGTTTAGGTTTGCCATCGCTTTTCTCCCAAGGAGCAGGCATCTTTTAATTTCATGGCTGCAGTCACCATCTGTAGTGATCCATGAGGCGGCTGAAGCAAGAAGCTAATTAGATATTATTACTATTATTATTATTATTATTATTATTATTATTATTATTATTATCCACCCCATCCCAATTTGCACTGGGCTCTGTGTGATTTACCATATGGAGTTAAGCAATAGAGACAAGATAGATAGTGAGGTCAGCATCTTCTCTCCTTTTAAGTCTCATTCCATGTCTGTCTCCAGATTGCTACTCTTAGGGCAATTTCCTCCTTCTTCTCAGAAGTTCCACACTTAGCCACTCTCAGCTAGAGATGTAGTTAGGACCCTCTCTCTATCTTTCTTCTTTTCTATCAAGTATGTTAGTTCCTAAATAAACCTTTTTCTACACTTTAATCAGGTTGTGTACCACTGCTGTCTTAATTACTCTGCCAACAGGATTTATGGTTGCTCAGATTAAGCACATCTCTAAGTAAAGGTAGAAATATCTCCAGAAGCTGTTTGGAAGGAGCAGGTAAGAACAAAGGAACAAAGATAGTCACCTCCTGTGGTGCACAGCATGGTCACTTGATAGATTCACGGAGAGCAACTATCCAATTTGGAGAGAAAGAATGAAGACCCATCTCATTGAAAGAGGCTTGTGGACTATTACCCAGACAGAACATTGAGCCAAAGGTGCAAAGCAACAAATTATGGGATGCCAAGAATGACCGGGCAACAGGTGCTATTGTCATGGGTTTAACAGACAGGCAGGTATTACAAGTTATTAAGATGCCTGTGGCTAGGGATTTGGGGCCAAATTGGAAACATTCCATGTAAAATCCTCCATAAAGAGCCAGCTTTATCTTCAGAAATGTTTGTTAAGCAGAGGAATGCAGGAAGGTGGGAACATTCGGCAACATCTTGATAAGATGCTAGAATTGGCTGAGCAATTGAGAAATGCAGGAAAGGAAATTGTGGATGAGGATATACTTGTGTTAATTTTAATCAGCCTACCAGAATCATATGAAAGTACAGTGTCTCAAACTGATTTGTCACTCCAAAGTGTTATTAATCAGTTGGAAGGGGCATATGCAAACAGAGAATTTATGAAATCTGAAAATTATTCTGAGAAATCAGCAACTAGCCAAATGGCTCTGAATAGAAATAACAAAGGTGAGATAACTTGCCGCAGTTATGGAAAACGAGGCCACATTAGGAGTTCTTGTCGGCTGAGACTAACCAGAGAAATGCCTCTTCTCGGGGTATACCAGGAGAAGCAGTCGCTAGAGATATGTGGGTATCAGACTTTGATGGTTACAGTCCATAAACCTGAAACTGATCTTGTATTATCACCAGAAGCCAGTGCAGCCCATGCAGCACAAGTTGAATATGTGCTGTTCATGCACTCCCCATGAGGGCCCGCAGTGCTGCATTCTGTACCAGTTGGAGTGCTCAACGGTAACCCTATGTAGTTACAATAGTCTAATCTGGAGGTGACCGTTGCATGGATAATGGTGGCTCAGATCAGAAAACCAAGGCCCAGGACAGACTGGCAATTTGCCGTCAGGATGGGACCCGGACTGACACCTGACTCAATATCGGGGTAAATGGGATGTTCACACAGGCACATCTGCCTGAAGACAGTCCCCCACCCGTAGCCTACCGGTGACCTCGCGCTTACACTGCCGGATTAAAAAAACACCTGATAAAAGCCGGCGCAAATCTTGAAAGCCTGCATTCGTTGCGCGTTTCTCCGCTTGCCGGGGAGTCTGGAACCGTGCAGCTGAATAAGCCGGAGAGCATTACCCACGTTGGGCATGAGGCAGCAGCGGTGTGATTGGCTCCGGCTCCGCTGCCACTGCCCAATGCGGTGCTGCCGTTGCAGGGCAGAAAGTACAACAACGGCTGAGTCCAATGCGCTTCTGGCGCATGAGCAGCTGAAGCAGCGCATGCGCACATACGTGCGCAGCCAAACTATGATGGGGAAGACCAGACCTTGAACCTGATCAGCGCTCCTCCAGGCGCGGCAGTCTGAACGCTGCACACGCTGCGCACTCCGTCCAGGTATCTTCCGGCAGAGGCCCCCGCTGTGTGGGTCGGGAAAACCCGGTATTGTTTAATCCGGAGGTTATTGCTCGCGACTGGCTACCGGTGGCAAATTGCCAGTCTGTCCTGAGCCCAAGACAGGTAGGGAGCCAGTTGCTTGACCTGGTGTAGCGGATAGAATGCCAGACTAGCAACATTTGTGACCTGGGCCTCCACTGCTAGAGAGGCATGCAGAATTACACTCAGACTCCTGACAGTTGGTGCCATACTTAAGGGCAAACCGTCAAGGGCTGGCAATTGATACCGCAGACCTGAATCTCCCTGCCCCAGGCACAGAACCTCTGTATTGGCAGGATTCAGTTTCAGGCAACTCTGTTTCAACCATCCCACCACAGCCTCCAGCCCCTCAGCCAGATTTTCTGGGATGGTGTCTGGCCAGCCACCCATCAACAGATAAAGCTGGTTGCTATCAGCATACTGGTGACACCCCAGCCTGAAACTGCACCAGTTGGGTGAAGGGGCATATATAGATGTTAAACAACAACATTGGAGAGAAGATTGCCCCCTGAGAAACCACACAAACTAAGAGATACCCAGGTGACATCCTCTCCCCCAGCACCACCCTCTGTCCCTGACCTTGGAGAAATGTGGTAAGCCACTGCAAGACTACCCCACAAACTCCTTTGTTGGTGAGGCGGTGGACCAAATGATGGTGATTGAGCTTGTCAAACACTTCTGTAAGAGCCAACAGTAACAGCAGCGCTGACCCACCTTGATCCAGCTTTTTGGGGAGCACATTTGTGAGGGTGACCATTGCCATCTCCGGGGTGGGCTGGACTGGAATGGGCCCAGGGCCAATGTGTCTTCCAGGAAACTCTGGAGTTGTTCTGAGACTGCTCTTTTAATTACCTTACCCAGAGATGAAAAATTCGAGATTGGGCAGGAATGGCTCCATAGGATCTAAGGTTGGCTTCTTTAAGAGCAATACAACCATAGCCTCTTTCAGTTCCTCTGGATAGGCCCCTGAATCCAAGGACAGATTGATAATGTCTACCAGGGGACCCTGTATCCCCTCACCACCAGCTTTCACTAGCCACAAGGGACATGGGTCCAAGAGGCATGTGGTTGGCCAAACTGCACCCAGAATCCTGTCAACATCGGCCCAGGAGAGTCAGCCAAAGTTGTCAAATGCTGAATCCAGAAACAACCAGGGGGCCTCCAATTCACTTACTGTATCAGTGGCTGATTCTGCATTGGCTTTTCCCTCCATTGTTTTATGAAACCCACATTGGAACAGAAATTCCCCTCTGCATTGCATGCTGCTTTCACTTCCTTTGATCATCGGATTTTATGGTAGCCTCCACATTCCATGCCACTTTCGCCTTCTTTGAGCATCAGATTTTATTGTACCTTCTGCGTAGATTTATGGCCATTTATGGTCATTCAGGGATGACTTTGCAGTCAGTAGGGCATCGGCCTGGGGTATTTGAATGTGGTTTTGAGCTGCACTTTTCCCTCTCAATGTGGAGCGAATGCTAGATGCAGAATCAGCCCATGTTGGCTGGGAGGTTGTGGCAGAGCACCATGTCTGAGTTAATTACTCTGCCAAAATTGCTTTCTTGGCTATTCTGTTTTCTGAGATGCAAGAAGTATAAAGAAAATAAAGGATGATTGAAATAGCACATCTGTTTTGCATAAGTGAATGCATGGATCAGTTTAAAAATAACTCCCTGCATCTTTAGGGAACTAAGCCAATGCCAGCTTAATGTAGTGATACACAAGGCTGACACAGAATAGATCCCGTGTCATTAATTATACGTTTAGCTTGGCTCAGTTGATGTGGTGCCTAAAATAATCTGTTGGAAAGGAGCTTCTGCTTATCCTAGGTTTGTCGGTAGCAGCAAAATAAAACAGGAGTCAGGAGAACCTTAAAGACTAACAAATAATAATACATTTTGAAGTAAGTTTTGTTTGCTTTTAAGGCGCCACCAGACTCCTGTTGAAAGTCTGGATGCAATATTTTAATTTATTTGCAGGTTTTTTAGCCAACTCACAAAGTAATAATAATAAAATATTAAAAACAACAAAAATCACTGTGAGATAGTTCGCCTGGGAAATAAAAATAACACAACAGAAAAACAGTACTTATCAACATAAAATGGCAATGAAACAATTCAGTAGGGAATATAAAAGGGCACATAAACAACACAGTCAGACTGTAAAAACAACATAAAAATCATAGCATCCCTTTAAATGAAAAGGCAGGTGAAAGAGAAATGTTCTGGCTTGGCACCTGAAAGACTGTATTCATACCAAAGTTTCTTTGGATTGATCTAACTTGTTGTCTGCCCCCATACCTATAGTGGAATCACATTTTTAACATTTGTTTAATGTAGGGGAAAGTTGCAAATGGCCGTATTGGTCCACACAAAATCCAAAAACAAGAAAAAGTTCAAAAGCATGCACAGTGTTTTGTGCCGCTTTAGCTAGTCCCCAAAAATATATTACATGGACATTGTTCTTGATGCAGGAAAAGACTGTTCTCCACAAGGTAAAGCTGCCTGATTTGACTTCAGTTGAATTTATACCCTGTGTGTCGCCTTTAGTTCATCTCAGTTATTGTGAACAGAAAGACTACCAAGTGCTTCCTCCTGCCTATGGATCTTGTAGTAGCATATGAGAAGCATTTCACTGGTGTTTGTTTTCCCAACAAGGGGATTCCCTGATCTATTTCTTCCCAAAAGACCGTGCGGTAACTTGACACCAGCGTTAACCTGAAGCTACATTCCTTTTTAGCATATTACAAAGAACGCTAGAAACACTAGGTATTCAGATTATGACCTGAAAAATCTGTCCCCCCTTCATTTTTTAAAAGTTGTAATGTCTATCCTGATGAAGAGTTCTGGTGATCCCAAAACTTGCACAGTTTTCTGTGTCATCTTGGTTTGTCCCAGTAAAGGCATTGCTATTGTTTATAACACTGGTTTGTTACTTGAGGGATAACAGCAAGGAATGATCTCTCTTTTCCCATAGGCAATGAATTGCATGCTTGTTGTACTGCAAATCTGCCTGGCTTCAGCTCATAGGCATATCAGGTCTCCCAAAGCTAAAGTTGATTAGTGCAAGGGAGGGAATTCTATACTGAGTCATATTCAGTATTTTCCTAGCTTTGCTAGGGAGAGGGGGGGAGAGCGGAAGGAAGGGAGGGAGGCTGAGTGGGCAGGCAGGCGAGCAGAGCTGTCCTGATGTATAGGACACACAGCTCTGGGGAAGATATAAATCTGGAATGAAAACTAATTGCTTTCTACTTTGTTGCACATCTTGTACTGTGTGGCCCAAGCCTAGTCAAAAGGAGCACATCCATCCATTAACCTTAATACAGAAAACTGCCATAGTGGCATTCCATTTTTTAAAAGGATAGTTATAAAACAAATATTTTGGAGAATGTGGATTTAATTGCTGAAAGAACAAAAAACAAAATACCCCGAACATCCTTGGCAGTTCTTTGGAGAATGAAGGTTTCTTCGACACAGATAAAATCCACAGTGCTTTCCTCATTTGCTGTGTGTTGAATTCAACTGTGCTTTCAAACAGATGGTGGTTTTCAGGAAGGGAAGGGAATAAGAAATACTAGGCAGGGAGGGTTGTGGGGAACCATGTCATCATAAGGACCATTCAGGGAGCACAGTAGGTCAGCCATCAGGGGCTTCTTTGTCTCAGCAACCAAGCAAGCACACATTTATGGGCTCATCAATTTGAAAAATACAGGTTTCCTTATACCTTCTTAGCTCTTCTTAAGCTCTAATATGCCCTGTTCAATAGATGTATGTACAATCTGTGTACAGTGTCCACTTGATTGTTCTTTATATGTACATTAAGTAATTCTTATGATTGAAACCCCATGTTTATCCAGGTACTGGTCCCAAGTTTCATTTATAAAGTTAATGCATGTTGATTTGCAGGAGTCATTTCCTGCCGGAGTATTCTGGAGCAGTGCTCCGGCAGTAAGGAGCCCAGGCCCACCTCCCCGCCCATGGAAGACTCAGGGGGGATTTAAATGCCTGGGTTCCCTGCCCAATCTTTTCCAGGTGCCCCGCAGCTGCAGAGTACCTGGAGAAGATCGGGCAGGGAACCCAGGCATGACTGCCTCCCTGTCCTTCCTGTCTCCAGCCAGCCCCCAGCTGCAGGTTGCTGAGACAGGGGGCAGGAGGAGACATGCCTGTCTTCCCGAGCCTCTGCTTTGCAGAGAGCTCGGGAGGATTTAAATGCCTGGATTCCCTGCCAGATCTTCTCCAGGTGCCCCACAGGGAGCTTTTGCAGAGAGACTCAGGGGGATTTAAATGCCGGGATTCCCTGCCGGATCTTCTCCAGGTGTCCCACAAGGGCAGGGAGGCAGACATGCCTGTGTTTCCTCCTGAGCCTCTCTGCTTTTGCGGAGAGACTTGGGGGGGACGGGACTCATTTGCATAACTCATTTTAAGCATGCCTTCCCTTTTTTGGGGTGTGGCATATGCAAATGAGCTCCTGCACCTCTTTTTCTAGGAAATGTCCCCTGTTGATTCGTTCTCACAAACAGGTATACATGTGCACAAGCAGGCTGTACAAACTTTCCCTGTAACATGTGAAAGGTCTACAATGCGCTAGCTTTCTTTAGCTTTAGAACTGCTAGTTCTTACAAAATGAATGTTATTAAAAATATACAACAATTGCCTTGGAAACAGAAATTCAACTAGTCTGTTAATACTTGATAATTTGAATTATTTTAGAAATAGTTGTTGGCTGGATTTTTTGTGTTATTTTTTTTTCAAATACAGCATGCTGAATATAGACAAAGCTGAGTCAGACCATTGGTTCAGCTTGATTAGTACTCTCTACTCTGACTGGCAACTGCTTTACAGGATCTCAGGCACAGAAAGGTCTTTTCCAGCATCTGCTGTCCAAAATAATTGAACTATAAATGTCAGGGGTTGATAGCTTCTGCATGCAAAGCATCTGTTGCCAGCTCAGCTGTATTCCTTCCACTGGAAAAGCTGGGGTTTTGTTATAGAAAATATAGAACAGTTTTCTAGACATGTAATTCATAATAGTTTCTCAGCCTGTGAACACTTCTCCTGAACACCCAAAGTGTTTTGAATCCCTAATAATCAGTACTTGACTTGAGCACTGGAGTAATTAGTTCCATAATTATGCCCTTATATATTCCTCAAAAGTCAACAACTTTACATTTCTAAAGGAAGTGTGCATAAAAGATGCACACAAAGGGGTTTTTTAACATTGAAATGTTTTTAAAATAAAAAGAGCACAGCCTTTGTGCAGTGCAATTGTGCGCATGGGAGTATACAGCTCAGTGGAGCTCTTTCATTCTCCTCTCTGCCACTGGTGTTGTACAAGTGTGCTATAGTGTTCCTGGCTGTTCCCTGGAATGGGATACACTTTCCATAATGACATCCTGTAGCCTCATGTCTTAAGTTTATCAGGTTTATTTTCTTTTGCAAGTTCAAAATTATCAGTGATGGTAAAGCAAATGTGTGGCTTCTATCAACCATTCTTCCTTATGCAGCTGTCCAGTAATGCCTAGTAAAAGAAATGCGAGATGAGGGGTCTCTATTTTTTCCCTTTCTTATTTCCATTAGACTTCATTGTTTGATGCTTGGGTGGTGTCTTCTTTCACAAGATGTTGTTGGGGGAGGGTGTGTTCTGGTGAATTCTAGCGAGGCTCAGAATGTAACTTGGTGGAAAAACCAGATCGAAAGTGCTGTGAGAGATGTTCAAATGAATAGTACATGGAATGGAAGACTTTGAGAGATTTCAGATATCTCAAATGAAGTGAATTCTCAGTTCTTTCCTCCTCGCAGATCTGTCTTGTCTCATCTGGATTGGCCTTGCTGTTCAACGGGGGGCAGCAGAGGGTTATTGCCCCTCAATAATCCCTCTCCAATCTGCAATGAGATTAGAAGAAAAATGTTTGTATTTCTTCCCTGTATATGTATTATTTGTTGGGAGTGGTGAATCCTTTGTCTCTAGGGTTGCCAGGTCCTACCTGGCTGCTGGCAGGGAGATCCAGGCTCCATTATGGGATTGTGCATGCACCATGATGACATCACCTAGAAGTGACATCATTGTGTTGGGGATGTTGGGGGAGGATGCTCTAGTTTTTGGGCAAAACTCTATGGGTTTTTGCCTTCAAAACCATAGAATTAGCCCAAAAACTAGAGCATCACCCTCATTGTCCCTGACGTGATGACAGCACTTCCAGGTGATGTAATTGTATCTGGAACATTGCCTGGCAATGTCCTTATTTGGTAGTGGGGCTTCCCCTGCCAGCCAGCTGGCCGGTGGTGGATTGCAGCCCCAAAACCAGGGGAACCCCTCTGGGAACTGGGGGCTGGCAATCCTATTTGTCTCTATCCTCCTCTAGAATGCAGCAGCCTGCCTTCCAAGGAGTACAAGCAAAATGGTTTCCTCTGATTGGCAGGCATAACATCAGAGCAGAGAACTGAACAAGACCCCAGAAAGACCTCCCCAGACCAGTGAGGACAGTGAAATGATTAGTGGAAAGTGCAGGTTTTGTGTGCAGAAATAAATGTGGATGACACCTGTCTATAATTCTGATTGGAAGATGACTATATCAGATTATCTGCTGAGTCACTCTCTCACCTCATTGCCCTTCCAGAATCTCTTCCCTTGATATATAGAATTTGGAGGAGCAGAAAGAGAAGAGAAGGGAGGGGGACATAAAAGAGGACCAATATATATTTCAGGATCAGCCATAGTCATCAGTATTGTAACACTTAAGCATATATGGCAGAAGTGAGCAAACCCGGGAAAACTATTTGCTTGTATTTAGCTCCCCCTACCTTGCTTCCTAAGATCCCCTATTTCAGTTGACTTGCTGTTTTCTCTCTGTTTCTTTTTTTTAAATCCCAAATTTCAAATAAAACACTAAAACAATAAAAAAGATATCCTCTTCTTTATGCTTTGAATTTGATAGCATAAAATTAACAGGAGAGTCATTCAGTCGAGGGCTGTTTAGTCACTCTCTTTAAAACAAGTTAAAAAATAAGTTTGTGTGTTTTTTAAAGTGATTAATATTTGTTAGCCATTAATTCAAAACCTCATTTAACCAACAATAAAATATTACGGTTAATAATAATAAGTTATCAAAATAGTTATAAACATTTTTCTACTATTAAAATGAATTATTTCTATTAAGTAACATTTGGACACATTTCATTTTTAATATACTTCCATTGATTAATTCAAACCTCCATTAATGTTTTAAATAAAGATGGAAAGATGCAGATGAAATCCAGAATAAAAGTTTCAAACTTGTTAGGAGTACTTTTTATTTCTGCGGCACTGCTCACTTCATGTCTGCTGGGTTCTCATTCTTGTCGTGAGGGCAGTTTTCTCCCAGTGTCTCTTCTTCCTCCTGTGATAGGTGTAAACCCAGGGAATGCAGCAAAGCTCATCATGAGCTGTTGTCTGATGCCTGGTGTTGGGAGCCATTTCTATAAACCAAAATGTCTGAAGAGGGGCCCCAGTGAAACCATACTTTAGCTTTGTATATCTTAGTAGCAAAAAATTGAGTTTTTCTTTTCTCTGGGGTTTCCACTGATAGATCCAGTAAAACGAGGACTTTCTGATCGTTATAAGTCAGTGAACCTTTTAGATGGGCTTTCTTTAAGATTCTGTCCCTCAAGCTAGGGTAGACAGATTGGGCAAAAACATCTCTAGGGCGCCTCTGCCTAGCCATAGCTAAGGGTCCCAGCCGGTAAGCCCTTGCTATTGCTGGTGCAACTCCTTCCTCTAGTTTCAGGGTCTTAGCCAGCCATGATGAAATAAAGGTGGCAAGCTCTGTATTATCTTCTGCTCCTTCCTCTATCCCATGGGATTTTAAGTTGTGCTGCCTCCAATGGTTTTCAAGTGCAATTATTCTATTAATTGTAGTTTTTTCAGAAAGTTGTAGGGTCCTTACCTCTTGCAGTGCCAAGCCCATTTCAATAGCATTTTCGGCTATTTTAGATTTTTCCTTCTTTGGCCTGCCCATTTAATTTAAGGTGGACCAGCTGAAGGAGCTTGGCCACTGACTTTGTTAGAGATTGATGTAGGTCTTCTCGGAGCTCTAGGAGATCCTTTTTGCACAATGGTGCGTTGTCTTCATAGGTCTCTGCACTCACTTGTTTCATTTCCATGGCCATCTTGGGCTCACAATTATAATTTGGGCCCATTGGGTTGGGTGACTTTTTGAGTGGAAAAAAAAAGTTTTTACTGTCATGGTTTCTTTAGAGTTTGGTTTTGATTTATTTCCAGAAGATTTGCCCATAGTTGGAAGTAAATCTAGGCAGGTTTCAGTGATTTTTAGTTGCTTTCACGGAGAAGGGTTTGGGTGCTCATTCAGATTGTGTCTGCCATCTTGCAGCGATGCTCCTCCCCTTCTCACTGTTTCTTACTGTTTCCAGCATAAGAACCCATGGTTCTGTGACCCTTTTCCTTGCCCTGTCATTTCAAGGGTTTGAGTAGTACAGACCAGATGAGCTGGTGGGTCTTCTGGTTGTCACATTTGACGATGGCTCCACTGATCTGTGCTCGGAACTTCATCATCATCGCAACCTCAATATCTGCATTGCAGTTTTAGGTGACTTTTGATACTGTTTCTGTCAGAAGATTCTTTTTGGGAGTGGGCAATTTGGGGTAAAAAGACATGAGGGAAAGCATTTATCACACCACTGCATCTTTCCCATGTTCTTTCACCCCCTGCTGATGTGATGTTTCTCATCTCTTACTTGTGTATGCTAGCGCATTTCTTATTTCCAAGATGCTGCAGTATAATGGCTTAGATTCTACTTCAAATCTCCACAGATGGAAGGGATTTCTGTCCACAGAACTCAGCTCCCCCATTCCCACTGTACTCCAAAATGCCCCTTGAAAAGCTGCTCTGGGGGAATGGGGACTTGCCGGAATAACTTGGGGGCAGCTGAAGGTCTGCTGCAGAAAGGGGAAATCAACAAAAAATACTCCCCTTCTGTCCATGGAAATTTTAGGCAGAATCCAAGCCAATATGTGTAAATCTGGACTCAGGAACTGTGACTAAGTGCCATATTAAGGTGTGAAAGATGTAAGTTCTACAAAACAATAAATGCTACCCAATGACCTTAACTCTATATGGTGACCTAAAGGCTGCTGTAGCCATTCTAATGAGCTGAATGTTACTAAAGATTTTTTTTTAAGTACTAAAATTTACACTCCCTGTATTTTACTAGTTTCAGTTTCATAATATGATATTCTTTATATTATTTTCCATACTTTTGTCAATTCATGATTGCTTCCTAGTAATGTTGGCTTTCTCTGCGTGTGATTGATCTGCTGTTTATTCTGGTGGAAGCCAGTTTTTAGAGATGGTACAGTGTATGATGTGAATGCATTAACAGTACTAATTATTTCCATCTTGGTTTCTGATAGAAGATTAGATGTAAAAATAATTTTCACCTTGCATTGTTCAGGTTTGGTGACTGATGACAGTTTAGCGAAAGCCTTACATGTTCCAATGGTTTTATTTTATAGAGAAATGATGAAGAGGCAGTAGTGGACAGGGGTGGAACACGCTCCATTCTCAAAACCCATTTTGAAAAAGAAGACTTGGAAGGTGAGAACTTGTTATTTCTATTTCATATTACAATTTCCTTTGAATGAGTTGGCTTCATGTCATCTTCAAAAATGTATGCCAAGCCATGTGCGAGTGGTAGAAATCATCTCCCAGTTATCAATACTTTCTTGTCTGCAAGGGGGAACATGGCTCAGCAACTGCTTGCTGTGCCAAGAGTGGCTGAAGATCTCTCTGTGTTGCTGTGAATCAATGGCAAGTGCATTTGTGATGTGGCAAGGGTTTGCCTTGAGTTGGGTACCAGCTGGGTTGCTGAGAGGAAGGTGGAGGGAAGAGCACTGGCACTAGGAACTGGCAAAACAAACCATAAGCTGAAGATGGTTTGTGGGCTGATTCCTGCTTTCCAAAACTCACAAAAGTGGTCTTGTCTTACCTCTGAACCAGTAGAGAAGAGGAAACTGTGAAACAGCAGGGTCTTCTGATCTCTGTTGGCTTTTTTGGTCTTGCTTGCACTACAGAGCTGGCAGGCTTGTGTGTCTCACTAGAAATAGTTGTGTTAAAACACTGTCGTGGAAATAAGGGTTTGTACCCAGATTCCTAAAGCAGTTGGGATATGACCTGGCGGAATTAGAATGTAGATTTGACACTTGGAAGGGAGCTTATGGAGCAGAAAACGTCTCTGAAACTTGCCGGCAGCACACCAGTAGTCCATCAGTGGCTATTAGCCACAGGGTATAGATGGGAACTCTCAGTCTGGGGCATGTGATGCACTCTATTCTTGGTGCTGGAGGGGGCAGCAGTGGGAGGGCTTCCAGTGTCCTGGCCCCACTGCTGGACCTCCTGATGGCACCTGGTATATTTTGGCCGCTGTGGGACAGAGTGTTGGACTAGATGGGCCATTGGCCTGATTCAACATTGGCTTCTCTTATGTTCTTATGTTCAGTATGAATCTTTATTGTGTGTTTAAAAAAGCCCCTTCTATTATCTTTATGGACTATTTCTGCACATAGAATTTCCCAAGCCAGGTGCCCAGAAGCATATATTTATATTTATACCCAATTAAACTTTATTTATATCACACAATGTTCTACATCACATTGGCATAGCTGTGAAACCAAATTGTTTTCTCTGACTAACGGGGCCCTACTACCCTGCACAACGTTCTGTAAATGTGTTTTAATTTTATCTCTCTTTGTGTGTTTATCTTTTGTGGGTAAAAATAGAAGTACCATCAGGTAATGAACAATTTTTTGTCCAAAGCTCTTTTGTTTCTCCCCTGGGAAGTATGCTTTTAACATTAGTTAAAGTCGAGAGCTGTATAGGTCATGCTGGACAGATTCCTTCTCCCCCTGGCCACATTTTCCCCACCTCCTCTGGATTGAATTTACCCCTAGAGAAGGCAAAAGGTTGGATTGCGCACCATCTGAATTGTGATGTACTGTTTGTATTTTAATTAATTTGTAATAGTTTTTATAATTGTTATCTGTATTATGTTGTGACCTGTCCTGAGCCTTGTGGTAGCAGGAGAGGGTGGGCTAAAAGATGAAGATAATAAATAAATAAAAATAATAAACTATAGTATTTACAAGTTCAGTAGGCTTATTAACTATAACTAGGTTGTACAAGTAAAATACTGCAGTTTTCAGCCATGCTGACTTGTGTGTGTTTTATCAAGCCAGGGAAGTCTAATAATGTTGTGTTCCAGAAGAAAAATCCATCTCTTCCTTACAGCATAATTCCCTCATGACAACTTTGTGAGGCGAGAGATCTAAAGACTATTTTTCTCTTGAATAATGGGGATGTTACTCTTTATGACACACAATACTTTCTGGAAGTTTGCACAGTTTCCTCAAAAAGAAAAATAGAATTGTCTGGGTGTGGGGGGGAAAAGAGAGAAAAATGAGCTTTGTATCTCTTGGCTGTAACACATGAAGGTATTGCTAATAAAAGATGAAATTCTTTTCAAACCAAATGTAAGTTTTCACAAGCCAGGGGCTTACAGTATGTGAGAATTTTTGTAACGAACGTAAAGCTTTTCTTTCAATAGGTTGAACCCAGTCACCTTTTCTGTGGGTAAAAAAGGGAGGAGGGAGGGTCACCTTTGACCACCAAAAAGACTGTGTTAGGGTTCATGGGATCTTTATGAACAAAAGGCAGAGACAGGAGTTATTTTAAGAAGGGGAATTAGGTAAGGATGAGTGAAAAAACTGGCTGGATCCAACCCATTGTCTGACACAATTTTTTCATTTTTATTCAGGGCAGGCCCTGCATGTATAGCACAGGTCCCCAAACCTTTTTGAGCCTGCAGGCACCTTTGGAATCCTGAGACAGGGTGGTGGGTGCAACTGCAAAATGGCTGCCCTGGGAGGTGGAGCCCAGTCACTAAAAGGTTGCTGCAGAGGAAGCCTAAATCCTGGGGAAAAGAGGGTAATGTAGTGATGCGCAGAACTGGCTAGCACTGAGGGGCCCATAAGGGAGTAAGAGTATCCAAAGAAGACTGGACTCCACAGCTTTAGTGCAAATACTATGTACAATTTATTTACACCAAGCCTCCACCAACATCCAGTTCTCAGTGACAAAGTGCTCCGCTGCAACCATACATTAAGAGAGAGAACATACACTGTACAAGCTATACATTTATACAACCACTGACAAATCAGTACCGTGCTGAATCATGGTGATGCAAGTTACTCAGTGCTGGACTGGACTACCCTAAACTGGCTGGAACCAGCCACCCTTACAGCTCCTAGCTGTCATCTGCACTGACATAGATCAAACTCATCTAGGCCAGCCTTACACTAGACATGTATATCACAACACTTCCCCTTAAGGCTGAGCCTTGATGTTCAGTTTACCCTTTAATACATTGAATCTGTTTACATCTAAACATTTGGTAAACAAATCTGCCACATTTGCATCATTACACTGGAAGAGAGGAGCAAGAGGAGAATAAAACCAACATTGTGGTGGCAGCTGCCACTGAAACAATGTTATTCTAATATGTCCAGCCAATCAGATCTCCAGTGGCTAGTCAGAAGCCCTGTTGAGCAAGTGACCTGCCCCTCCACTTTCTAACAGCACTTGGTGTGCACCAGGAAAGGTGTTGGCGGCAGTGTTCCTTCTAAGCTGAGTGAATGTGAGCCAGCTCACAGTTTTTTAGCCTCCAGCTCACACAATTTTTATCTTAGCTCAGGAAGTATGGCTCCAGAGCAGACTGATTTATGCAGCAGCCAAATCGCTCGCTCGCAGCTTTAATGCCGGTAGCTCACAAAAGTTGAAATTTTGCTCACAAGACTCTATGGCTTAGAGGGAGCATTGGTTGGCAGGTGTCATAGTGCCCACAGGCACCATGTTGGAGACCCCTGATGTATAGCATTGTGCAAAATATGTACCGTGTAAATATGCATCGCTATTTAATCTTTTCTTTAGTTCTGTTAAAAATACGAATCCATATCTGTCACAAATCCTTATCAGCTGTATGTGTCACTTATCAAAAGGGTGGGATATGCATATTTTAAATCATGCATAAGGACAATGTTGAGGCTGTATGGAATTAGTTCAGTATAACTTTTCAGCATGTACCATAAGATTTTAGTCTTCTCACTTGAAACATCTAAAGCGTTAACTTTTTATTGGACCATTTCGAACAACATGAAGGCTTTCTAAAAGTAGAAGGTGAATTATCAACATGAAAGAGTTTGAGAAGCTGAAGTAGCATAGTAGCCAGAAGGATACAGTATGATCCAGGGATTTGCTCATTTGTAGCTCATCTCAGTCACATAGTCTGCCTCCATTCACAGATTACATGGATCCAAAATTTAATTGAACTGCTCCGCTACCTGTGGTTAGATGGGGTTTGTCGAATCAGGTATGCCAGTCCATGGTATCAGCACCATGGTTTTCTCATTGGCAGCTCAGCTGGTATCCCAGCCTGCTTTGAGGCACAACATTTTTCATAGAAAAAGAAAAGCTTTTGTGCTTTTAGTTGGTGTTCTGGGTGTAGTTACCACTTGGACAGACATATCTGGTAGTGACTTCCAAGTCCTCCATCCAGGCAGAACAGATAGTTGTTCAGATCAACAACATATTCCAGCAAAATGTTCAGGAGCCGTTTGTAAAGGTGCTTGAACCTGATGAGCTGGTGAGGGATAGGTTGCAGCCTTTTCTGATTTGCCTTTGCAAATGCAAAAAGCCAATACTGACAGGTAACTCTAGGCAAGGAAAGGAGTTCCCTGATGTTGTTGTAATGAGTCAGGCAAATTCATGAAGTCAGTCTGAGCCTCTCCAAATACAATTCAGTCTAAATATAGAGATTTTTTATGGTTTCTATACTGGCTTCTTCCTTTGACGCAGCGCTCGGTTTATTCTCAGCAAGCAGACCACAAAGACAGGGAACTGATCAAGGGAGCACAATACTGTCAGTCAACACAAAATAATAGGCCCCTATCATGAATTGTCAGATCTCGAAAGCAGGGCTGGCCCTATGTAATATTTGGATGGAAGACCTCCATGGAATACTAGGGTTGCTATGCAGAGGCAGGCAATAACAAACCACCCCTGAACGTCTCTTGCCTTGAAAACCCTATGGGGTCGCTATAAGTCAACTTGATAGCACTTTCTATCACCATCATGAAAATGGCATTTTTGGTAAGGTAATGTTGCACATGTTACATGTTGAGTCTAGGGATGCTTGGCCACCCACCAGTTTGCCTGTTGTCCTTTTTGCTGGTTGGGAACAGGGGGCTGATGTTTGGATGATGTTTGGATGATCTGTTTGTTGACCCATTCGTGGCCGTTTGACAGGTTGCTTCACCATGTTCCTTCGTAACTGTGCAATACAGCGCAGTTGGCTTTTTGCACATGCACAGTCTGTTACAGCTCAGTTGAGTTCTGCTACTCCCCATCCTTGCTGTTTAACTGCTCTGCTCAGCAGGCAATTGCTTAAATTGACAATTAGATCAATCGCAAATTATATAAATCTATCAGAGCAAAATGCTATCTTTTAATAAAATGCTACCCTTCCGTGTTTGTCTAAGTAAGTCTATAATGATACTAATGGCTACTGGTTGGTTTGAACCAGCAGTGCCTTTGCACATGTGTTTTCACAGCCTGTTCAGCATGAAATAGACAGGCTGGGTGATCAGTTCACATTTGATTGACACTTTTGAACATCGGAAGCTCAACTGTTGTCCATATTCATGGCACAATTCACAGCCTCCCTGGTGGAGTCAAGAGTTGGCCATCTTATGTTTAAGCTAATTAATCAGTGGTTTGTGGTAAACAATTAATATTCTACAATAAGACTTATTGAAAGAACTCTGATAATCCCAGTGTGCTCAGATTGGGATTCGAGAAAACAATTTAAAGATTTGCAAAATGTACCTCAAGGAGAAACAGGCCCATGTTTTATGGCTGGTCTTGAAGGTTCCGGGTTGACACTGCTTGGTTTGGGGGAAATTAGTTTAGCCGGCGGTGGGATCTGCCTCTTTATGGGTAGCCTGTCTGTTCATTCATGTTTCACATATGAATTTGTAAATAAAGAGATAATCACAGGAGGAAAAGTCTTCTGGGCCCCTCGTCCAAGAGAAAACAAGCATATAGAACTTTCTCACCACTTGAAAATAGCAACATCTAGGGCTGTCAGTTTCTCTCAGCTCATGAGTGCCATTTTAATATTTTAGTGAGTTGGATCTTTCAGATGGTGTGATTTCCTGGAGGAATCAGAAGAGCATTTTTTATTTGCAAAGCCAGAATCTGTTAGTTTGTCATCAGATGAAAATTGTTTGGTCTCAGTCTATCATATTCACAAATGTCCTTGTTTCATGATGGTTTTGGTTTTGAACTGACAGCACTCTTCATCTGTTCATCTGAGAAAGGGGAACACTTGAAGAGCAGATGAGCAACCTTCTGCTGCTCACAGACATATTTGGACAAAGACCTATGCATCGTTCAGTATCGTTTCCACTAATCTTTGTACGATGGAAAAAGTATTTGAATGGTGAATTTCATTTCTAAGAATTACCTTTACTATTATATTTCACAAGTTAAAGCAAATGGGAAAAACCTGAGATCTGAATTATAATCTCATTTATTAATAGCCAACTTGCTGTAACTACAAAAGTAGCCTAGTTCACACGTTACAATGAGTGCACATACATCCTGCATGTAAGAAAAAGCCAACAGACATTTACTTTCCAAATGAAAGTAATGACAATGAAATTTGGGGGCCAATACCTGGATAAATGTGGGGTTTGAATAGCACATTCAGCTGTACATATGCTAAATGTAACATGAGAATTAGTCAACACATGTGTAAGGAAAAACCAAGTGTACACTCTGTACAGTTTGTATATGTGTTCATTGTAACTTGTGAACAGGGCCATTAATTAATTAATTAGTGGCTGTCATAACTGTGTGTGAAAACTTTTAATGGTGCAGTAGAAATATAGGGATAATACAGTCAAATAATAATAATTAGTAATTATCATATGGCATTGTGTGCAGTATAGCTGGTAGATCCTAAGATTTTCTGGCAGCCAGAAGTTCTAGCTCTTTAGCGTTATGTACCACTATGTGGTGAGCTAGGCTTGGGTTTTTTTAGGCAAGAGACAATTCAGAGGTGGTTTGCCATTGCCTGCTTCTGGATCATGGCCCTGGTATTCCTTGGAGGTTGCCCTTTCAGTTCCTAGCTGTGGCCAACCCTGCTTAGCTTCCGAGTTCTGATGAGATCGGGCTAGCCTGGGCTATCCAGGTCTGGGCAATCCAGTCAGAAACTGGACTGCCTGCAGAAGGTCAGGTTCAGTCCCCAGCATCTCCTGTTAAAAAGACCAAGTAGTATGGATGTACATATGTGCCGTGTTCCTTGGTGGTCTTCTCTCCAAGTACTGACCCTGCTTAGCTTTTGAGATTTGATAAGACTGGTTTATACCATGCTGTCTTCCTTCCCAGATCAAGTAGTTGGTGATGTGAGAGACCTTAGTCTGAGATCCTGGAGATTCTCTACCAGTCTGAGTAGAAAGTCTTGACTGTGATAGACCCATGGTTTGACTCCATAGAAGGACAGGTTCAGATGCTCAAGCTTTTTTGCAGACATCAGATCTTTTTCAGGTTCACTCATGGATGCCCAGTCATGTCAGAGTAAATAAAGAGATTTGTGGATGTGAAAAGCTTCTTACGCAGACATTTGTTTGTAGCTTAAAACAGGTTCCATTCTGGATGTTGCTAGAGCTAGGGCAACACGTCAGCTGAAACTCTTTTCATTTTGTGTTGTAAACAGCCTAGCAAGGTGTGCTTTTATAGCACAGCATAAGTCTGACAAGTCTGTAGTACCTGTGAGGGCTTGTTCACACATTTTGTTTCAGAAGCTGTTACCTCCAAGCTATTATCCAACATCAACAACTGTTGTTTGTGCAGCCAGGGAATCCTAGCAATAGCCCCTTGCTGAGCATCCTGGGTTACTTCTGTAGACCTGAAATAATAACAAGACTTACAAAAAGTATCTAAACAGCACATCAAGAGATGATAATTACCCAAAATCCTTTCTTTCTTTCTTTCTTTCTTTCTTTCTTTCTTTCTTTCTTTCTTTCTTTCTTTCTTTCTTTCTTTCTTTCTTTCTTTCTTTCTTTCTTTCTTTCTTTCTTTCTTTCTTTCTTTCTTTCTTTCTTTCTTTCTTTCTTTCTTTCTTTTTGCTTCCACCTTCTGATTAACCCCTTTTAATTTGTAATCAAATTAAACGGTGAATGAAGTGAAGGTATTAGTAGTTTAAGAAGACAAGAGGCAAGCGTGCATTTGCAAACAGGGAAGCAGGCTGATCAGAGTCAGTCCATCTGTCAAAACATTCAAGTTCTTGGCGTGAATTGCTAACAGGGAGGATTGAGAAGCAAAAAATGGCCCCGTAGAAAGCAGAAGGGAGGAAGAGCAGAGTCATGCCTACCCCACGTGGAGCTCAGGCTGAGCACACCCTCCTCATTCAGGCCTGGGGCCACTGGCATACACCTGTCAGGTACAAAATTTCACCTGTAGCACTTTGGCTTCTTATGCTTAGGGAAGGACCCTGGTCCATAGGCAGTGTTCCCTGTAAGCTGAGTTAGTGTGAGCTAGCTCACGGTTTTTTAGCCTCCAGCTCACACATTTTTCTCTTAGCTCAGGAAGGAGGGCTCCAGAGCAAACTAATTCATGCAGCAGCCAAATCACTCACTCACAACTTTAATGCCAGTAGCTCACCGAGTAGAATTTTTGCACACAAGACTCCACAGCTTAGAGGGAGCATTGTCCATGGGTTCCTGATCTGGCCGTGAGGAGACAGAGGGACCCAGGCAAGGATCCTTTAAATGAAATAAAGCTGTATTGGTTACAATAAAGTACTACCATTATTCCTGCCGGGCCTGTAGCCATGCTGGGGCTACTGGGGGCTCTTGCCCCCTTCCTTAAAGCCCTCCCACTCCATAAAGGCCCTCTGCTTCTTCCCAAAAACATTTAAAGGGAATTCTTTAAATGCTTTTGAGGAGAAGCGGAGGGTGGTGCATGCCCCTCTCCCTCCCTCCTGCAAGATTTAAAGGACCCTCCAGCTGATCAGTGGGCCACGTGCTCCCCGTTGAGCAGCTGAATGACACTTTAAATCTTGCGGGAGGGAGAGGGGTGTATTTCATTATGGCAAATAATGGCAGCCTCACCAGAAAAAAAATTGCCCCACAAGCCACAAGACCCTGGCTACAGGCCTGATTCATGCAGTTCACAGACTTAGGCCAAAGTCAGGTTGGCCATACTTGGTAGACGGCACCAACGACTGTCCAGGCGGGAAAGCTTGGTTGAAGATGGTGGAAGATATAACCCCTGCAAGGTCTGGTCTTCTGCTTTGTAGGGCCTTTCTTTTGCTCTTTCTTTGCCTCTTGTGCCCTTCCTCCATGCTCTTCAAAATGGGTGCACCCAGTTCTGGCTTGGTCCTTGTTGATGTTGTTGTTGGACAGGCTCGTTAGCTCCGGTGGTCACAGTCACCTCCCCTTATCTCATAACATCAGTTGGGAGGGGTGAGGGAAGAGGCTGACTGCATGGAGGCTATCAAGCACATACCATGGGTACCAGGATGCCACAGCACAGTCTGTTTGAGGGCCAGAGGGGGATGGGCAACCCCCATCTTCAGCCTAGACTTCTGCTTTTGACATGCACACACCTTCCACATGCACTTACAAGCACTCTCTATCTAAACAGAGTTTAGGAAATTTCAGGCTAAAGTTTCTGAATACACAGGAAGTTTCAGGGACAGTTGCAAATGCAATTTCTTCATCTTGCACACTTAAAGCAAATGTATAAGTGTTTAATGAAGCATTTCATAGAGCATAATGTATTAGCAATGAGTATTAGGTAAGGTAGAGGCTGCAGTCTCCCACCCACCTTGCATGGGGTGGGAGGCAGACCTCACTTGGGGCCAGGAAGGTCTCTGGGACTTTGCAAGTGGCCTTATTGGCCAATCCATCCCTGGTCACTACCACCATTCAAATGAATTTCAGTGCTTTCAACCTAAGTATCTGTTTTTCCTTGTGCTACAGAATTCCATGCTGGCTCTGAATTCAGTCCATCTCATCTGGAACATTTCAGCTGATACGAATCCTAATAATGGCCTGCACAAGTGTTTTGGAATTGTGTGCACTTGCTCTGTTCCATAGAAATCAGTGTACATACTGGATCATATACGTGCTGTGATCAGGAACTTCATCATCTGAAGCAGCCATTGGTTTAGACAATTTACAGTGTGATCCTAGGTGTGTGTGGGGGATTGCCGTCAAGTCACAGCTGACTAACGGCAACCCCATAGGGTTTCCAAAAGATGTCCAGAGATGACTTGCCATTGCTTGCCTCTGCATAGTGCCCCAGTATTCCTTGGTAATCTCCCATCCAAATACTAACCAGGGTCAACGCTGCTTTGCTTCTGGGATCTGATGAGATCAGGCTAGCCTGGCCCACCGGGTCAGGAGGGATAATGTGTATATTCGGTGGTAGAAGGTGCCATCAAATTGCAGCCAATTTATGTTGATCCCCATATTTATGGTGATCACCATGCTTTCAAGGAGCTGTAGTGGCTCAAGTGGTTAAGAGGCTGAACTGCAGGCTGTGGAAGGTCAGTAGTTCAGCAGTTCAAGACCCGAGTGGCTGCATGACGGAGTGAGCTCCCGTCTCTAGTTCCAGCTCCTGCCAACCTAGCAGTTTGAAAGCAAGAAATTGCAAGTAGATAAATAGGTACCACTTTGGTGGGAAGGAAACAGCATTCCGTGCGCTTTGGTGTTTAGTCATGCCGGCCACATGACCACGGAAACGTCTTTGGACAGCGCTGGCTCTTCGGCTTTGAAACGGAGATGAGCACCGCAACCCTAGAGTCGGATTCGACTGGCTTTCGAGCAAGGGAACCTTTACCTTTACCTTTACCATGCTTCAAGGCAAGAGCTATTAGAGGTGGTTTTCCATTGCCTACCTGCCTTGGTAGTCTGCCATCCACATACTAACCAGGGTTGACTCTGCTTTAGCTTCTGAGGTCTTATGAGACTGGGCTAGCCTGGGCCATCCAGTTCAGGGCAAAAGTTACTCCTTTCTAAATACATTGAAGCCAATGATTTTAGAAGAGAGTAACTCTGATCACACTATTAGATTAGGAGATTTTTTTTTACTGGTGTTCACAGTATACAGCCACGGAGTCACTAAATAGCTAAGGCATGCTTATTTCCTTAGTGTTGTGCTATCATAATGCCTGAGAATTCTGGTAGACTCAGGATAAGTTTTCCAACAAGTTTGGCATGGGGAATCCACGTGGAATCCATGCAGCACAATCTGGCTACATTTCAGAGATTTTTTTTAAAAAAATCAATTGTAAAACAGTTGAGGTTACGGAAATTTTAAACATTTGGCTGTATTTTGTAATTTCAAAAGTTTTCTACCGATTTCTGTGTGCACTAAAATATACCTTAGTTTTGTCCTTCTTGCAGGTTACATTGTTCAAAATTCACAAATGTTGCAGGGGACTTGCTATAACTGGGTTGATGAAAATCTGTTAGATATTCATAAAGTTATGATGTTTCAGAGTCCCCATATAAAGCTTCCATTGAAATACAGGTTAATTAGTTAGTAAAGTAAATCCTCATGATGGAATTCCTTTCCTAAAGAAAAGTGGAATCAGCCAGAGCTGCCGTACCAGCAGAGCCCGAGCCCAGGGGAGGTAGGAAGGCAGTAACAGTTCCAGAAAGGTAGTTTTGTACTAATAGACTTCACAGGGGCTGTCATGGTTTTATTTTTCTCTCTCTCACTTCTCATTACGCACCTGCTCAGTCACACTATTGTACAATAGCATGAGCATCTAAGAGTGTGTTCACCCAAGTGTGCAGTGATCAGTGGCAGAGAAAACATACATCTCCCCAAAGTCCAAAGTCTGTTTTGTCGCTAACCCAGTCGGGAAATGGATAGTATTAGAGATCAAAGTATTACAGAGTTAAAGTGCAGGTAAATCTTGCCTACTCAATACCACATCTCTCCAAACTGGGAGGTGCATGTTATTCAGTGCTTTACTTTTCCAGAAACAAGGGAATTATAAAATCCAATTACCTTTGATTAAGAGTTGAGGTAAGGTCATTACAGTTTCATTTACATCCCAAACAAATATGTACCACCTGAGGAGTACAATTTAGTGATCCATGCAGTTGCAATTTCCCTTGCTGCTGGAGGTTTTAAAACAGCAGATTGGCATTGCCTTCACATCCATCCTGCCAACAGGTTGTCTTTCATTTTCACGTCACCGTATTAATCATCCACATTAAGCATTGACTACATGATGACTGCCCCAACCTGGACAGCCCAGGCTAGCCTGAACTCCTCAGATCTCAGAAGCTAAGCAGAGTTGGCCCTGGCTAGCTTTCGGATGGGAGACCACCAAGGAAGTCCAGGGTTGCTATGCGGAGGCAGGCAACGGCAAACCACTTCTGAACGCCTCTTGCCCTGAAAACCGTACGGGGTCGCTGTAAGTCAGCTGTCACATGACAGCAAAAAAAAAACAGTTATGACCCTTGCACCTACGTCTACAGAGTAAGAGAACTGGGAATAAAGGGACAAGGGCATGCATGAAGCCTATTGGTCAGGTTGCAGGCAAGCACAAACTGTCTGCAACATGTTTACTCTTTAGGTAAAGTAAAGGTAAAGGTTCCCTTGCTCGAAAGCCAGTCGAATCCGACTCTAGGGTTGCAGTGCTCATCTCCATTTCGAAGCCGAAGAGCCAGCGCTGTCCGAAGACATTTCCGTGGTCATGTGGCCGGCATGACTAAACACCAAGGCGCACGGAACGCTGATACCTTCCCACTGAAGTGGTACCTATTTATCTACTTGCAATTTCTTGCTTTCGAACTGCTGGGTTGGCAGGAGCTGGAACTAGAGACGGGAGCTCACTCCGTCATGTGGCCACTCGGGTCTCGAACTGCTGAACTACTGACCTTCCACAGCCTGCAGTTTTTTAACATGAAGGAATTTGTAAATCCCTCTTAAATCAAATTAACAATCCGCCTTGAGCCCCTGTGAGAAAGGCAGACTATAAAGAATGTAAATAAATAAATAAATAAATAAATAAATAAAATGAAATAAAATAAAATAAAACCCAGAGGCATCCATTGCCTAGACCTGCACCTGCCAGGGCTTTTTAGTTCTCTTTGCAATATGAAATGTTCATTGAGCAGAATGCAAAATTTCTGTGTGTGGCTCTGGACAAGGCCAAAGATGCATAAGCCACAGCGCAAAGAGCCTGGCACATAGCAGTGCGTGGGTCACATACTGCAGCACTGACTGGTATGTACTTGTGCAACTGCCCATCCTATGGGTATTGTCACGGCACTCATAACTTTTGAAGGAATGAAGACTGCAACCAGCCCCCACACTCAAGAGGGGATTGGCACATATGCCCCATGTGCAGCTACATTCCAGTGCTTCAAGCATTGTACATACAGCCACAGGTGCTATAACCAGAGATGTAAAAAGATTCTTGATGCAGAAAATTTGTACATGAAGCCTTCTTCTTGAGAACCAGCATTGTGTAGTGGTTAAGACTGGCAAACACCCCACTTTTCCACATGTAGCCTGCTGGGTGACCTTGGGCCGATCACGGTTCTCTCAGAACTCTCTCAGCCACACCTACTTCACATGGTGACTCTTGTGGGGAGAGGAAAGAAAGGTAATTGTAAGTTGCTTTGATACTCCTTAGGGTAGAGAAAAATGGGGTATAAAAACAAACTCTTCTTCATCACATTAGCCCTTCTTGTATTGAACCCTAGATATATGAGTTCTGCCTGTAAAAATCTGTGTTTTGTTCTTTAGGTAAACTTGATTTAATTCACAGTTTTCCCCTCTTTGCATGATTTTGTTAATTTTTTATGCTGTTATTAATAGACTCTTAGATTTTAACATGCTATATTGAACATGACTGTTGAACACCATTGAACTTAATTAAGGGCAAATTTGTTTCATGAGACAGCACATCTTTTATACGCAACTGCTAAAAGTCACATTTGCATTTTTTTCTGCTAATGTAGAAATATAGGTCAAATTATCCCCTCTGATGCACCAGCTTTCGTTACATTTGTTTCCCAGTTTAGTTTTTTTTAAACCCTGTTTTCGTATGGTTCATTTACTGAGCCAGAAGGCAGAGCATTCCTCTGCTAATGTATGGGAGACACTGGAGTTTGTGCACCCTTTTGACTTCCTCAGGCTGTGTTTATTGATTTGGCAGTGTGTAAAATCTGTTAGCCATTCGGGTTTCTGTTGTTGTTGTTGGTAATTTCTGTTTCCTGTCATTTCTGTTGATCATATTGTGTTTGATAGGAGGAAGTGATGTCAGTTATTCCACATGCTGGCTTTGTCATCTTAACTTTCTATGGAGAAGACCAAATAGTATATGGCTGCGAGGTTATTGATCTTTTCCCCAGCAATCTTAACTCCCGCTTGTGATTCATCCAGGCCAGCATTTCGCATGATGTACTCTGCATATAAATTAAATAAGCAAGGTGACAATATACATCCTTGGCGTACTCCTTTTCCTATGCTAAACCAATCAGTTGTTCCATATCCGGTTCTAACTGTTGCTTCTTGACCCTTATACAGGTTTCTCAGGAGACATGTCAGGTGGTCCGGTACTCCCATCTCTTTAAGAACCTGCCATAATTTATTGTGATCCACACAATCAAAGGCTTTAGCATAGTCAATGAAGCAGAAGTAGATGTTTTTCTGGTACTCTCTTGCTTTCTCCATAATCCAGCGAATGTTGGCAATTTGATCTCTAGTTCCTCTACCTCTTCGAAACCCAGCTTGTACTTCTGGCAGTTCTCTATCCACGTACTGTTGGAGCCTAGCTTGCAGGATTTTGAGCATGACCTTGCTAGCGTGTGAAATGAGTGCAATTGTGCGATAGTTTGAACATTCCTTGACATATGGCTGCGATGACACACACTAAATAATCCACTTTCAATCCACTTTCAGTCTCGTTTTCAACTGGATGAACTGGCAAAATCTAGTTGAAAAGTGCATTGAAAGTGGATTAAAAGTGCATTATTTCGTGTGTGTGATCCCAGCCTCTTGTTAGGCTTTGGAAAACATCATATGCCAAACCTTGACAACCCCTGATAGGATAAGGTAATTAATTATATTCATTATAATCCTGTATATTTAAATAGATTCAACTGAAAATGAATGAAATGGTTACTTTAATCCTTTTGTGCTACCACATACCACGTATCTCTTTAAAGCTCGACTATCACCTTATATTTCCTTTGTGTTGGTTTAAAGGCAACATATATTTATTTGTGTTTGTTTTCTAACCATTTGTGGTATGTTGTTGTTGTTGTTGTTCAGTCGCACAGTCGAGTCCGACTCTTCGCGACCCCATGGACCAGATCACGCCAGGCCCTCCTGTCTTCCGCTGTCCGCTGAAGTTTGCTCAATTTCATGTTCGTTGCATCGATGACACTGTCTAACCATCTCATCCTTTGCCGTCCCCTTCTTCTTTGACCTTCAATCTTTCCCAGCATCAGGGTCTTCTCCAGTGAGTGCTCCCTTCTCATTTGGTGGCCAAAGTATTTGAGCTTCAGCTTCAGGATCTGGCCTTCCAAGGAACAGTCAGGGTTGATTTCTTTTAGGATTGACTGATTTGATCTCCTTGCAGTCCAAGGGACTCTCAAGAGTCTTCTCCAGCACCATAGTTCAAAAGAATCTATTCTTCGGCGCTCGGCCTTCCTTATAGTCCAACTCTCACAGCCATACATTACTACAGGGAATACCATTGCTTTGACCATGCGGACTTTTGTTGGCAAGGTGATGTCTCTGCTTTTTATCATGCTGTTTAGGTTTGCCATCGCTTTCCTCCCAAGGAGCAGGCGTCTTTTAATTTCATGGCTGCAATCACCATCTGCAGTGATCTGGGATCCTAGGAATGTGAAGTCTGTCACTACTTCTACGACTTCCCCTTCTATTTGCCAAGGAGTGATGGGCCCAGATGCCATGATCTTAGTTTTTTTGATGTTGAGCTTCAAGCCCACTTTTGCACTCTCCTCTTTCACCCTGAGCAAGAGGCTCTTTAAGTCCTCTTCACTTTCTGCCATCAGAGTGGTATCGTCTGCATATCTGAGGTTATTGATCTTTTCCCCAGCAATCTGAACTCCAGCTTGTGATTCATCCAGGCCAGCATTTTGCATGATGTACTTTGTGGTATAGGAAGGTTAATTTTAACTGCCTCCACCCATGTCCTCGGATATGAAGTATACAAGATGACAGCTCTCCTTTAATAGGAGATATTTCTGCTATCACCTTTCTCTAGAAGCTAAAAACAACCAAACTGAGGTTATTGTACTTTGGTCACATTATGCGAGTCCCTGGAAAAGACAACAATCCTGGGAAAAGTTGAAGGCAGCAGGAAAAAAAGACGACAGAGCATCAGATGCACTGATTCCATCAAGGAAGCCACGGTCCAAAGTTTGCAAGACCTGAGTGAGACTATTAACAACAGGACGTTTTGGATGCTGTTAGTTTGTTATTTCATACGGTTGCCATAAGTCAGAAGCAGCTCAGTAGCACTTAGTGTGCATGTACGCATCCCCCCACCCCCACCCCCCAAAAAATCTAAAAGAATTATGAGTTCTGTTGTATCAGGGGCATGTGTTTTTGTGGACCAGAGTCCATTCTTTCAGGGACATGAAATGACTACTTTACTGGGTAGGTGTAGACACTGGCTTGTATCCTACTGCTTTGCTTCTTGCAGTTTGAACGCTTCCTCCAGTTTAAGGTGACTTCCTCAAATGGAGGTGACTCTTCAAAGAGCCATACCCATCGGATTTGGCGGAAGGTTCATTAAACTGGAAAAAGGCTTTGAATTTTGTTAAATAGGGTGGTAGGCTATAAGCCTCTAAGTACAAAAAGGATTTAAAATGTTTGTCTTAAAAGATGAGGTTGAGAGAACAAGAGAAATGGTAAGTGAGTCACCCATGGATACAGAATCCAGTGGAGGAAATTCACGCTCCAATGTGCATTGATATGAATCACTCTGGACTAGCAGCTGCTGGTGATGAATAGACACAGCAAGATCAATAGTGTAAATTAACACCTACAGAGGGGCATTGTTTTCTGGCAGGAGCCTGCTATTCCCAAAATCTGTTGAAAGTGAAGTTCTACAGTTTCATGTTTGTTCATTCCAATTCAGGAGTTTCACAGGAGTTGAAACTTGGTTATTCGGTTAATCTAATCCAGCCATACATTCTCTCTCCATGTAGTTTACAAGACTGATAAAACTGACAAAACCTAAATAAAATACATTAAAAATATCAGATAAAAGCAACACCATACCTCAAGAGCAAGTTTTCCTAAATACTTAAAGGGAAATATGCAGTTTGTTAAGTAACTTGAACTATAGTGGAAAAAGTCCTCTCTGTAGACACTTTAAGAGAAGCTAGAGCAATTGTGGACATCACAGTAAACTGTGGTTTATAAAACTGGTGATTTCATCAAACCTGAGTTAGCTCTGTGTGGTCTGAACTAAGGCAAACTATGTGATACATTACTTAATTCATCTACACTGTTTGCCCTGTTTCCTGTATCCCCACAGCAGGGGAACTGTTTCTAAAAAGAGTGCCCCAAAGGGCTCAGAATGGTGCTATGGGAGGAGGAAGGTTTTCAGCATCCAGCCCCCCCAAGTAGTTTTCTCGCACAAAAACCACATTGGGGGAAGTTATTTTGCCAGTTTTGCTGCTCCACATGAGATATTTGAGTGGTTCAAGTCGGAGGAATCAGGAGCACAGCTTCACCCCCAGAGTAGTTTTTGTATGAAAAAACTGTGTGGGGGAGGCGAAGCCCTGACCCTCCCCATGGCACCATTCTGAACCTGTTTGGGTGCTCCTTTTTAAAAAAAGCATTTCCCAGCAACTGCTGTGTGAAACATGGGGAAACTATTGTAAACAGGTGAAGAAACATGTCATGTAGTTTGCCTCTAAGAGAGTATCACAAATTGGAAGACACAAAATTGGGACTTCAAACTAGGGTTTGAGCTTATTCATTAACTACAGTTTGTCTTAACTGAGGTTTATTGTGATCTCTGAATTCACAAACTATAGTATGTGTAGAACCATCTAGGCACAGGAATTACTGTGTAGGGAAGGTGGAAGATGATGCAAGAAGCAGATAAATTGAAGTTACATACAAACCTGTATAATTTATGATGTATTGTGATACCTGACTATAACCAATGTGTTTCATTTATGAGGAGATGATATCAAAATTATAGTTAATTGGAACAACAGAACTGCTTTGGAATCCAGTATTCTGCATTAAGAAATTATCTGATGAGCAATAGTTCTTTCAAAGTCAGCTTCATCCTTGATAAGAGCTCACAACAGTTCTGACTGACTTTAGTGTTACCAGCCTCAGCTGCAGAAATAAATCTGTTGTCCAAACAGTTGTGGAGTTGTGTAGAAATGTCTTTAAAAATTTTCTTCTTTTTTTTTTTTTGGTTTAATCTGTTTCTAACATAAATGTTAAAATTAAGCTAATTTGACTTGACTAACATTTTTGCAGGTGCAAGGACTTCCATCCATGGAACACGATTTTCCTACCTGCTCCCATGGTACCCCTCCCCCGTTCCACTGAGGTCCCTTCTACCCAAGGAACAGGATTAGGGGGACATTTTGGGCCACCTGCAGAAATGTTAGGGTGGTCTGTGGACAGCATTACCCCATGAACCGCCCTCTCCTGGAACTGATCTGGCATTATAGTGAATAACATGGGAAGTGTCCCAGAGCATTTATGTATCCTGAAGGATGTTCATACCCTTGGAAGGGATAAGAGTTAGCAGGCCCTACCTATAGTCTTCTGTGTCAGTCAAGTCAACCAGTGACACGGATGTTAAAGACTGAATTATCCCTTACATCTAGACTATTAGAACCAGGAGCGCTGAAGCTGTACTCCTGATTGTCCAAACTTGAACCACCTAAGGGCTAGTTCACACCTACAAGTGGCTTGTTTCCTATATGATGCAGTGATATTCATGGATACCACACTACATGGTTAATATCAGTTAAGGAAATGGTAGCCATTCCTGTGAATCATCATGGTCATGAAATAGCTGCAGGTTTCTTCACATAGCTGCAATCTCATTCATACTGAAGTTTTTTTCCCATTGAGTTGTGCCTTTATAACATTATAGTTTTTGTTGTAGGTTGTCTGTGTTCCCTTTTGTGCATCCCAATTATAATTGCTTTTGGCCCCACACAATAAATGCTGCCTTGCCCTGCCTTGTCTTCATTGAGTGCAGTTTTGCAGATTGCATCACAATGCAGGGAGAAAATCATATTGTTATATGTGAATCAGTGGTGTGTTTGACCTGATTTTACTGGCAAGTTAAAATGAGAGAGAGAGTACCTCTCAGCACGACTCATAAGCAGTACAGAGTGATACACGCCAGGATATTATTGAAGTCTCTGTTTCAGAAGACATCATTGGAGATCATGGACTCCCACTGTCAGCAGCTAGCCTGCTTATGAAACTCTCAATAAATTCTACCTCATATCCCACAGAACAAGAACATAAGTGGTTTATCTAGTCCAGCATCCATAAGTGGTTCATCTAGTCCAGCATCCTGTCTCACACAGTGGCCAACCGGTTTCTCTGAAGGTCCAACAACAGGGCATAGAGGCTGAGGCCTTCCCCTGATGTTGCCTCCTGGCACTTGTGTGCAGAGGTTTGCTACCTCTGAATGTGGAGGTTTCCTTTAGTCACCATGGCAGGTAGCTAGATAGGCCTATCCTCCATGAATCTGTCTAATCCTCTTTTAAAGCTGTCTTTGCCTGTGGCCATCACTACATCCTCTGGAAGCAAGTTCCACGTTTTAATAATTCACTGTGTGTATAGTATTAACTTTTTTCGATCCTGAATCTACTGCCTGTCACTGAAGTATTATTTCATTGTAGATATGCCAATGATACTTGTTCATGCACAACCTTATATTAATATTAGTTGTTTTGACTGGAAAAATAATTTGCTTTGTTTGCTGTTAGGCTTTGTTATGATGAACTTGTTTTCAATAAATGGCGGTTGATATTTGCCAGAGCTGAAATCAGCTCCAGAGTGTCCTGGTGCTTTTCTTTTTATTTATTTATAATTTTTTTTTAAAATGCTTCCAGAGTAGCGCACAAACAAGTAATCAACACAACCATTACTAATGAGAATTGCCATAATTAAAAACAACAGGAAAACAGCAGCTGCTTAAATTTTAACTTTTAGCTTTCCTAACTAAGATTGTAGGGCTGTCAGGTCCTTACCTGCTGCTGGTGGCGGGATTTGGGGGGCATTCCAGGGGTGGAAGTGATGTCATCATGTCGGTGCCGTTGGGGTGATACTCTACTTTTTGGGCAAAATTCGATGGTAAAAATGGCTACAAACCATAGAGTTTTGCCCAAAAAGTAGAGCGTTGCCCCTGATGCTGCCAACACAATGCCGTCACTTCCAGAAGTGATGTCTTTGTGTCAACGACATCATTGAGGGACGTCTTTTTTAGGGTGGGGTTCCCCCGATAGCCAGAAACAGGCCCGAGCCTGCAAAAGCGGGGGATCCCCTGCCCTCATTTGGGGGCTGGCAAACCTATAAGATTGACATAACAAAAGCGAAATTATGTGTTCACTAGTTTTTTGGTGGATCATTCACTGTCATATGTTGAATGTGTGCGACTTAGCAGGCATACTCAGAAGTAAGTATCATTTTGCTTAACGGGGCTTAGCCTCAGGAAAGTGTTCATAGAACTGCTGCCTAAATCAAGCAAGGAAGCACTCTGAAAGAACCAACCTAGCCATTTGAGAATTTCTAGCAGACAGGTCTTTTTCTTGCTATATGGTGAGCAGTAGTTTCCTTTCTGAGAACACAGTGTTGGGAATCCATAAACTCAGTCCTCAACTTTGAATGCTGCAACATTGCTGATGCCTGGCACAACTAGTTGGTCTCCTGTGCTCTCTCTCAGTGAAGAAACTTTAAAAAAGAGAGACTACTTCAGGGAGCTGAGAGTACAGCAACTGCTCTGGAGCCCATAGCAACATTGTGCAATGTCTACCAATTACAGAATGGCATGCTGTCAACTCCCCCGTGTCAGCTGCATATGTAAGTAGCCAACCAATGCATGCCAACACTGGCTCACAGGCCTGACATCAGTCCCACACATAATAGAACAAGGGAAGAAACATAGGAGAGACAGCACCTTCTGGTGTAGGAAGGACTGTGGCATGACGAATAGACCTCTGTAATTACCACACTCCTGTGAGTTCTACAGATGGGGTTTTCATTCCCTCCTACAAACATTTCCTTTTGAGAGATGGACACATATGGAAGGAAGCATGGGGTTGGATCCAGCCAGCTTTTTCACTCAGTTTCACCTAAATTTCCTCCTTACTCCAGCCTTTGATTGTATGTGCCTTTTGTCCATACAGGTCCTCGGCATAGCCTTTTTGATGGTCAAAAGGGACCCTCACTATCCGTGGTTGAAAAGCTGGTTGGATCCAACCCATGGCCTCTCTAATGCTATGATCCAAATACCTCTATGGCTCACTTGGCAGAGGAAGCTCCTAACCAAAGCCTGGCCATCCCCACAGGGGTCTGGTACCGGAGAACAGAAAAATGTCCCAAACTGCCTTTTTGGGCAAGACAAGGGGGACATGAACATCGGGGCAGCAATGAGGGACTACACAACTGCACATTTTCACAGAAAGTATTTTTGTCGTCTATAAAAAGCTCAGCAGGGAAAACCTCTCATAAGAAATTGGAGGTTTTGACTCCCATAAGAGAAGGGAATAGGCAAAATTACCTTCTTGCCAGCAAAAAGCTGATCAGCAGCAAAACAGAAGTAGGAGGAGCATCTAGAACCCACACTACATTTTGTGTGAAATATCCCTGTAAATACACAGCTAATTAGACACAGATAGGAAAAAATGGACGCAATGTGGGGCAGTCACTCTCATCCTAACCTGCCTTACAGAGTTGTTTTTGTGAAGATAAAATGAAGAATGAAAAAACAAGGTTTGGTCTCCCCCACTGTGAAGAAAAGTGGGGTGTAAATATCCAGTATATAAACAAATTCCATGTAGCCATCTCTCCTCTGCAATTCATAGATTCATCAGTGCCACCTCCTGCTATTCTTCCCAGCAACTCTTGCCCTCCCCACTCCCTGCCACAGAGTTTGCATGGTTTACGCACAAGCAATAGTCAGTTAATGGGCCTGTCCCTCCCTTTACTACAGCATGACTGTGTGGACAGTGGAGGCCGCTCCTAATGTAAGTCCCATAATGAAGACCACTATCTTCTAAACCACAAAAACAACAGACACCACAGCTTTGAAACAATTCCAGACATTTATTGAACAGCATCAGGAACACAGTTCTGAATGCAAGTCAGGACAGGTGAATGGGTTGCCAGCTGCCTTGGCCCAGCTAGGCTCTTGTGCTTTTAAAAACTGTAAGTCTCAGAGGAACAGGTTATTATTTTATTTTTATTTACAACATTTATACCCTGTCACTCTGCTCTCATCAGGGCCACCAAGGTGGCTAATAGATTAAAAACCTACATAAAAACACATCTTTAAATCCATTAAAACCAAATGAAAACACATCATTAAAATAATTAAAACCAAGATAAGACACACACAAACAAGCTTAAAAATAACAATTAAAACATAGGGTAGGAAGGAGGGATCACTGAGGGAATAGATAGACAAAATTAAAAAAAGAAGAGATTGGATTTATACCCCACCCTTCACTCAGAGTTGTAGAGTGGCTTACAAACTCCTTCCCCTCCCCCTCCCCACAACAGGCACCCTGTGAGGTAGGTAGGGCTGAGAGAGCTCTGATAGAACCTGTTCTTTTTCAAGAACAGCTCTAACAGGACTATGGCTTGCCCAAGGTCATCCAGCAGCTGTGTGTGGAGAAGTGGGGAATCAAACCTGGTTCTCCCAGATTAGAGTCCGTGCACTTAACCACTACACCAAACTGGCTCTCTTCACTTGTTGGCAGAAGAAGGGGTCAGGTGAGTCTCTCTGGGAAGAGTTCCAGAGTCTTGGTGCCACAGTGGAGAAAGCTGTCTATGAGGTTGCCATCTGCCTAATCTCAGAAGGTAGGGGTATCTGAAGCAGGGCTTTGGAAGATACCTGTATTTGTCAGGTGGATTTGTAAGGGTCCTTCAGGTACGCATAGAGATATCCCAGTCACTGAATAATCACAGTACGAATGACTATGCTGTAAATATCCATGTCCTTTTTCTATCTGAAGTATGGAGAGTTGGCCCCATGAGACACTGCCTTCTCAGTCACATCACGCTTATGGAACACCTTCCCACAGGAGGCTTGCTTGACCCTGTTGTTTTTCTTTTTATGACAGCTAGCTAAAAAACTAAGAGGTCTGGAACACATTTGGGGTAGGTGGCAATTGATTAGTGGTTAAGCGCTATTTTGTTTATTTGATCTACTGAGGCTGTAGTGGTTGCAATTTGTTTTAACAATATTGCTGAATTTTGGTTGATTGCTGAATTTTTAAAAATTCTTAGCTGCCTTGGGAAAGGGGTCTTTTTTTAGACCAGCATTGGGACATGCATATTCTAATAAATAAGATTTCATCATTATAGTTTGCATTATACTTTCCTCCAGTTTAGCCAAAACAAAAATTAGACCAACTGGCCTGTAATTTCCTGGCAGGTCCCTTCTAATGAATTGGCATTATATTGTCCGCTCTCCAAACCTCAGATAAGATGCTGGTTTTAATGATAGGTTGAATATTTTTGTCATTTTCACAAGTATGTTCTTCCAGAACTCCACTTCGACCTGGAGGTTTGTAAATTGTTATTGTTTATTTACAACATTTATATTCAGCCTTCTCAGAGACTTGCTTCAGGAGGCTCATGGCGCTAAATATAAAATCATAAAACATTAAAATCATTAAAATTACCAGCATTAAGAGCCAGCCAATAATACCCAGTAATATAAAATAAAAGCAACCATGTTAGTGAGTCCAGTGGTCTGAAGCAGTCTCTCCTGGATGCAGGTTTATTGACTCAGTTCAAGTGAGGCTTTTTCTTCCTATTTATTTCTTAGCTCCTTTCTTCAGTCGTTGTCACCCGCTAGAATCCTGTAATTTCCCCTTTTATCCCAAATTATTGGTTTTGGGGCTGTAATTATTATTCAGGAATCTAGAATTCAAATCTTTGTTCACAGATGTATTTCCCCCCACCTCCCTCCCTTCCTTCTTTCAGTAGTAAGTGGCTGTTTTATCTGATATCTGCAAGTGTCTCCTGGAAGTTTCCTAATCGTTAATTTTGCTTTCGACTTCTTCCAAGGCTGTTGTGTGATCTGCTGTGAACTTGTTAAATCCGTACCACCCCCAACTGCAGCCATTTTTAGCCGCAGTGTGTCTAATTGTGTCTATTTCCTCCTCTTGGCTCAGAACGAGGAACGAAGAAGGAAGATGGTAAAGTGGGGTGTTAAATTGTTTTGGCAAAGATAGTTCACGCTTTAAAAAACCCAAATAAATACCCTGCTCACAAGCAGTGTTCCCTCTAAGCTGAGTTAGTGTGAGCTAGCTCACAGTTTTTTAGCCTCTGGCTCACACATTTTTGTCTTCGCTCAGGGAGGATGGCGCCAGGGTAAACTAATTTATCTAGTAGCCAAATCACTCACTCACAACTTTAATGCCAGTAGCTCACAAAGCAGAATTTTTGCTCACAAGATTCCACAGCTTAGAGGGAGCATTGCTCACAAGAGTTTATCTGTTTGGTTCAAAGGAAGGGTCATGGTTAGAGCTTCTGTTTTACCACAGAAGGGTGTCAGGTTCAACAGCAAGCAAGTCCAGGCACTCTTCACAAAGAAAGATATGCTTTATTGGAATACAAGTAGGTTGCCACTGGTAGCAGAGTTATTGTCAGGAATACCCCACCAGGCATGAAAGCCTACAGATATAGTATGATGCAGTAGCTCAACTAGCAAATGAAAACTGAGCGTGTGCGTGGGAATTCTCCCAGCAGGAGTTTACATAACGAATGGGAGAACAGCCCCCTCCTTCCCACTATCAAAAGGCAAGAATATTTCCACCGGCTGGGAAGACATGCCTTCGCCTCTTGTTCAAGGCCACTTAGATAGCAGTCAGCAGCAGAGAGTTCTCCCACAGTTTCAGCAAAGCAAACTATGTGCATGTGTGCAATCTAATTAAAATTTGGAAACAGTGTCTAAGGCAAGACAAGTGAAACATGGCAGTTTATCTGACAAAGGGTAAAGTCTGCTCAAACAGAAGTCTTACATGTGCATTGGAGAATGTCCAGAGGACTGATCTCGGGTTTATGCCCTTGAGTTTGAGCAAGGTGATAAGCCTGTTGTTAAAGAGTCCCATGCGCTTCATATATATGCTCAAGTATGCACCTAAGGAGTGGATATGCCTGCGATGCCAAGAGAGGCTGCCTCTCCAGTCTTCCTTATCCTGACTTTCTGCATGCTGATAGGGTTGCCAGCCTCCAGGTGGGACCTGGAGATCCCCCAGTATTACAACTTATCTCCAGATGATAGAGATCAATTCCCGGAGAAAATGGCTGCTTTGGAGGGTGGACTGTGTGGTATTGTACCCTGATGAGGTCCTACCCCTCCACAAACCCTGCTTTCCCTAGGCCCCACCCTCAAAATCTTCAAGTATTTTCTAACTCAGAGTTGGCAACCCTAGCTGACCATGGTATGTACCCTTCCTCCAGGAGCACCCTGCCTGTCCTGATAGACATTTCACTAGTTAAAGAAGACCTGAATATTTAAAGAAAACAAACAACCGTCCATCCAGTTGTTCTATTCTGTTCTGTAATTTGGCCCTCCCCCCTCAAAATACCATGGAAAACCTTTTTTTAATGTTCTTTCTTAAACATTGTTTGGATCAGTGCAGTTAGTTTCATTAACCCAATAAGCCTGTGAGGAGATTATTAAAAATTAAAACAGGGAAAGGTGTTGTTTCAGTTCATCACCTGGGAAGGGACGGGTGAATAGAGGAAGGAGAACAGTGTTTTAATAGCTTGCCGGGTGCTTGTTTATTTCTATTTCTGCACAGGATTCTTGTCAACCCCAAATGGTGATATCTTATGACAAATGATCCCTTGCTGTGTTTCGTGCCCCTGCTGGAGTCCCCATAGAATTCTAGGGGACACAGTGTTTCAATTTACTATAGTTTACTTGCAGGGAGAAGGGGAAAATTGACATTGTTTGAATCTGTGCTAAATCTGTACTGGCTGTTAAGAGACCTAGAAGAAAACAGAACTGAGGATTTCCATTGGAGAAGCGTGGTTTATCCTGAAATGAAAGATGCCCTTTGATTTTATTTTCTTAATTACACCACATTTATCCTAGCTGCTGTCACTCCATCTAGTACTTATGCTAAGATGATGTTTTCACTGTCTCCAGCCCTGTTCAGCTTTTCAGCTTCAGCCTGCAACATGACATCCATTTTAATATTTCACTAGTGCTTCTCTCCCATCTCTCTCAGTCTACCATTTCCCCCCCTACAGAGCTTCCTCCTCCTAGTATAATGCATCAGTATTGTTTCTGACATTATTGACTGACCACTGCCTCTCTTTCCAAATGCACCTGTAACCTGTATCCTTTTTTATAGGTCACAGAACTTTGTTCATTGGTGTTCACGTCCCACTAGGAGGAAGGAAAAGTCATCGACGTCATAGACACCGTGGACACAAACACAGAAAGAGAGACAGAGAACGAGATTCAGGATTAGAAGATGGGAGAGAGTCTCCTTCGTTCGGTAAGGTTTTGTTGGTTTTTTTTAGCTTGTGCCATTTGTAAATGATCTGTGTAATGGTGTATCCAGAAGTGATGCGGTTGCATTCTGGGAATGTTTCTGGGCTGTTTTCAAGGTAGACATTTCTGTAATCGAATGTGGAGGTCAGCAGGCAATGCATGATAATATTCAGATAATTCTTGGTCCGCTGAAAGGGATGCAGCTGATGCACTAGCTAAAGGAGGCAGAAGACACTTCTGGCTGCTGCTGATACCTGAACCTTCAGCAGTAGTGGCTCAAGAGTACTCCCAAGGTGCATACCTGATTCCTAAAGTAATCACAGCAGGCATGTTCATGGCCTAGAATCTTCATGCTTGTGATCTCAACAGGCATACTCTCCCCCCCCCAAGTTGATTCCCCCTTCCAGCATCAACATCTTGGTCATGATCTGGATAGGCTGTTTGTCAGCAGTACTGTGATTTTGCTCTAGTTCAAGAAGTTGGAGATAATAGAATACTGTCACTCTGTGCAGAAAAATGAAACAAACATTCGATTAGGGCTTAACAGATGGGAGTCTTGAAAGGGATGTGGTAAAAATGCAAGCTCTAACTGACGCCAGGGATGTCCTTACTTTGCCTGGCTGTCTAGGAGAGGACTGGCATGGAGCCGAACTGATTTGCCTTCCTGGGTCTGTCTGTTGACCTATTGAAGTCCAAACCTCTTCTCTCATATTGCCATGTTGCGAAAGGGAAGTGAGAAGTAGGTCCCTATGGAAACTGAAGCGGCATGATAGCTTATGCCTAGCTTTTACCATCTGAGATAGTAGCTGCCCTGTAATGCCACCTAACTAAGTGAAAGTCCTACTATCTATAAGATGTGTCCTCCTGGATATTATTTCCATCCACATAAACCAGGGGTCTCTCCTTCCTTGCTGAACCTGTGGGCACTTCGTGAATTTTCAGAACAGGTGGTAAATGATGTAACAAAATGGCTGGCATGGAGAGTGAGACCAATCATGAAATATTGGGTGGTTCCATACAATCCGAGTAGATTCCAAGACCAGAATTCTCCTATGATAAAGGCAGCTTTTTCCAAGAGAATGCTCCCTGTAGACACAAAGATGCTCTTCTAAGCATACCTTCTACTCTGGTGTAGTGCAGGAAAGCCAGAATTGACTGTTGGCTTTGGGGAAGAGTTAATTTGGGGAAGTGGGCACTGGGAAATACACCAGAAGGGACCATCATGCTTACAGGCGCCATATTTCTTCTCTCACCTTTGATATTAATTCCAGATGTACATTGACCATTCTGCACCTTAACTTGTTTTACTAGTTTATTGCTACTCTTCCTAAGCCTCTATATCGGCTTTATACCCAGTCCTCATTAAAGAAGGCGGGAGGAGATAGAATGTGATGTTGGTTACTTCTGCTTGCAAGTCTGCCACTTGCATGAGCTGCATTCTATAGGCTGTGCTAGCTCAAGGATTCTCGTGAGAGGCTGAATGTGCATCCAGAGCAGTCACCCTTTGCAGTCTGCTGTTTTCAGGCCATAGTGATCCCTCAACCTATATGCATTATCTTGGGACGCAGTATGAGGACCATGGGCCTTTGTAGTCCATTATAGGTGTCTGTAAAGTTGCTGCTTGGTGCAAATGGCTGGAATGACATGACCTTTTCTCCTCCTTCTCCCCCTTTCCAGTCACTTTTTGGCAGTGATAACCTAGGATGTCCCTGAAATCTGCCTCATGAGCTGTTCCTGGAAAGCTCCAGTGAAGATAATGTGCTTGCTTTACAGCAGCTTTTCTTGCCAGATTTTTCCTCCCTGTCTTCTTCAGATTCTGATTTCATCTACAGGTTGATGCATTTTGAATCCACATAGAACAGGGGAGTGCTCATGTAATTCTCATGGAATGGACAGTTTCACCCAACCCATTGCGTAAAAGTTATTAATATAACTGTATCTGCTCTGGAATCGTGACGGAATGAAATCATTAGGACATTTCCCCCTTAAATTCCAGGATACTATACATTCTTAAAGGATTGACTTGGTGAATTCATTCCCTCTCCCAAGCATCTTCCCTCCCTCTCCTCCTCTGATGCAAACTGCACTCAGGGTTCTGTACCTCTTGGCTGCAGTCACACACACTAAATAATCCACTTTCAATGCACTTTCCAACTGGATTTTGCCAGTTCACACTGCTTGAGTGTGTGTGGGGAATTCTTGCTTTACTATAAAATAATGGGTTGGATCCTAACAGTGGTTTTGCGGGTACAGGGACTTCTGCCTGCAGAGTGTGATTTTCACAGCTCAGTCTTCCCATGGCAGCCCAGAATTCTGTTCCTGGGGATCTCCCCAGGATATTGGGGGGTGGGCGAGAATCAGGAACTCTGGCTTGAGAGATTCCTGGAGTTTGGAGGGTGGTGCCTGGGGAGGGCAGAGTTTGTGGAGATGGAGGTCACCGGGCATGTTGTGCTATGGAGTCTGCCCTGCAAACCTGCCATTTCATCTACAGCAGTCTCTGTAGTCTGGAGTTGAGCTGTAGTTCTAGGAGAACTCCAGGCCTACCTTGAGCTAGTTGGTAGCCTTGAATTCACAGAAATGCTGCCCTGGATCAAACCCACTATGCCTTGTTAGTCCTCTCAGCAGACTAGTCCTCAGCACATTTACTTCGAAGTAAACTCCACTGAATACAGTGGGATTTACCGCTGAGTAAAGCTGCAAAGGATTGCACTGCTGTATGTCTAGGGGTTTTCAGTTCTACAAAAAAGCACGTAACCCTTTGAATGAGTGCCCTAGGATTGTTTTGCTGTTACAAGTAGAAGATCATGGTGGATCTTACTAATAGAGAGCCGTCTTCCGCTTGTGCAATAGTATAACTTGCTGTTCTGAAGGAAAAAGCACGTATAGGATGAAAATAATTTCAAAGTTATAATAAGCAGAGAGACAAAAATGAAAACACTTGTGGGGAACCATATCACACCACACCATAGAACAAAAGAATATTTTAGCTTATTTGAGAAGTGGAAATGCCAATATAATTTTAGGTTGTGGAGTACGCCTTACAAAAGCCTTTTATTTTCAACTGGATTTTAAATTATATGTGTTGAAAGTGTGGAAGAAAGGTGTTAAGAAGGCTAGGGCTTTAGGAAAGGGCTTGAAATCTCTAACATTTCTCACATTTTAAAAAATGTAAGCTGTACGGCAGCAAAATAAAACTTCAGTAAGACTTAAGAGGGTTAAGAGTGGGTTGGGTCACTGAGAATGAATAGCAATTCAAAACCAAATGATTGAGCTGAATCTATTTTGGGCAAGCTGCCATTACCTCAAGATCCTAAAAGTAGAGACGGAAACACATCCTCTCACACATTCCAAATCACCAAAAAGCAGATGCTCCTAATCCAAGGAGTGCATTATTATTTTAAAGTATCTTACCGGTTTGCTAAAAGGAGAATTGAAAAGACAAATAATCAAGGACTAGAACATGCATAATCGATGATGCAAGTAATGAATATGTTATGGCCATTTTTCCCCCCTCCGTAACCAGAAATAGCTGTAGGATGCACAAGAGTAGGATTTAAGTCCAGTAGCATTTTACAGATCAACAAGATTTCCAGGGTATAAGTTTTTGAGAATCAGAGCTTCCTTTGTCATACTTTGACTCTTGAAAGCTCATACCCTGGACATCTTGTTGGTCTTTAAGGTGCAACTGAACACAAATCTTGTTCATCTACTGCACACCAGTATGACTATCAACCTGGATCTATGAACAAGGATGAACAAGGTTTTTCAAGAGCAATGGCTGTAGTAGTCTTTACATCAGGGGTCCCCAACATGGTGCCCACTGACACCTTTCCCCGTGGTCTCCACGTGTTTGCAGAAAGTGGGTGGGGCCCGGGGTTGCCAGGTCCTCCTGGCATATGGGGGATCCCCCAGTTTCCAGTGCTCCTCCCCGTTGTTAGCCAGCTGGCCAGCAGGGGATCATTACCACCCCAAATGTGACTTGCCTACCTCATCCGTAAGTGGTGTAGGCACATCGGTGATGTTGGAGGGCGATACTCTGGTTTTTGGGCAAAAGTCTATGGTAGAATTAGCTTCATACCATAGAGTTTTGCCCCAAAACTAGAATGTCGCCCCCCCCACGTCACCAACATGCCCATCACTTCTGGGTGACATAGGCACAGCGTGCTTCTTCCCTCCCCTCTCCAGGAGCATCCTGGGAGGTCCCCTGCTGGTTGTCTTTTGGACCCTAGTGGGGCCAGGTGGGGCTTTTGCCCAGCAAGGCTTCTAATTGGCCACTGGAGATTTGATTGGCTGTGCAGATTTTTAAAAATGTTCCTTTAGCAGCAGCTGCCACTACAGCACAAAGATCTTCACAATGTAACTGAAAGTAAGCTGCGGCAGCCACTTTGTGGCTGCTTTGCCTCCTGTGAGAGCCATTTTGTGGCTGCGCCCCCCATGCTGTGTCAGAATTCCAATAGGATATTTCTGTGAATTAATTGTGCCTGAGTAATAAGGCCATAGTAACAAACTCTTTTAACCTGTTGGCAAGTTATTTAACATATAATTTGACATATAAATTAGCCATCCTCCAGAACAAAGGCAGACTGGAAAGTGGCTGGTAAAATTTGATGTATAGCTTTCATGTCTCTATATGAAATCTTTTTAGGTTAACCTCTGAGCACAGTACAAGTTAAACATATACAGAGAACAAACTAAATATTGATTTTATGCAGTTGTAATTTAGTCACTTGTTTTTCTATCATACTTTGGTATTCTGCTCATTACATTTTTCTTTTATTCATATCCAGGGCTCTTTTTGTAGCAGGAACTCCTTTGCATATTAGGCGACACACCCCTAATGTAGCCAATCCTCCAAGAGCTTACAGTAGCCCCTGTAAGAAGAGCTCTGTAAGCTTTTGGAGGATTGGCTACATTAGGGGTTTATCACATAATTTGCAAAGGAATTCCTGCCACAAAAAGAGCCCTATTAAATGTTTGTGGAATTCTTTTACTGGTAACTCTTGGAAATTCTAATTCCCCACCATTCACAGTAAATCTCTTCCTATTAGACAGAAGAGCATAGGAGTGGGGGAGAGATCTGTCTTTAAATACCAACATAGCCAGTGAATCAGAAGGTTAATGGTGGCCCTGGTCACACGGAGCATTTGCCCTGCTGTAGGCACAGTAGCCCTGCGGAGTTTCCGGGCACGATCACACTGGCACATCTGGGAGGCGTAGCACTCCCGTGGCCAACGCGCAGCTTCCTGCCGAAGGTGTGGAGTAAAAAACTACCAAGGAAGGAGCACTAGTTTCTGGAAAACGTGGGGCAAAGACGGGCATCTGATCGCAGGAGCACCAGTATTCTGTGGCATCTGGCGCCTGCCCACGTCCCAGAGGAAACCGGATGTTATCAGTATCCATAGGATGTGCACCAATGCCAAACGGCGCATGCGCACAAACAAGACACCAACAGCAGCCTGCCCCCCCCAATGGCACATGCACACATACAAACAGTGTGACTTGTGTGATCGCGCTGCACTGCTTTTTTGCCACGCTTCAGCATCACCATGTGATCGGCACCAACAGCTGGAGTGCGGCAACTTGGGGGACTGTGTGATCGGGCTACCCCACTTTATTTTACTCCAGGGCAAACAGCTACACCTCCCCCCGCGTTTTCTGGCCCATATGACCGGGGCCTTTATCTCTCTTCTCCTAAATGACAGATTTGCTGTCTTGATCCAGGGCCTCTTCAGAGAATAAAGGGTTAATGTACAGGCTGGCAATTTGTTGATAGCTTTCTGAATCACCAGCTTTATCTTGAATCCGTTCATGAGTTTGTTTATGTGGATTCTAAATTCGGATTGTTAACTGCTTGGAATGTCTATCACAGAGTGCTGTATGCAAAAACAACTATCCCCGCTTGAAAGAGTGCTAATGGTATTGTTTGAAGTGAAATGAAAAACAGAAGTGAGGGAAGACACCTGTATTGTTCAGGTCCACAGCCTCCCACTATTCAAATGAAAGGTGAATGAGAAATATGTGCATTCATCACATGTGATTCATATGCAGCATTCATATGGTTTCCTTTACAGAAGTGTGGGGAAATTGGCATGTCAGATTTTCCTTTTCTTCAAGAATAAAATGGAATTAAAAGGTTCCAGTGGGGTAGCTGATTGGGCAAGGAGGTACACTGATTGTTTATTTTGCAAGAGGGGAAGTAGCAGAAGGGATCTGATTTGGGGAAGGAGTCTGAATTGAAGAGTGGCTGTGTCAGGGTGATAGAGCATCCGATTAGCATGCAAAATGTCCCTGCTTCAGTCTTTGACACCTCCAGTTAAAAGTATCAGGTGGTTGGTGATACAGAAGATCCCCACCTGAGATCATGGAGAGCCGCTGTCAGTCTGAGAAGATAATTTTGCTTCGATGGGCCAGTGGTCTGATTCACATGTCACACGTGCATCTGTGTGTAAGAAAGAGCTAGCACAAGTTCACTTTACAAATGAAACCGGGGACTAGTACCTGGGTTAATGTGGGGTTTAAATCACATGTTGAGATACACATACATTGAACATAACATGAAAATTGCTCAGTGCATGTATAATGAAAAATTAAGTTTACACTGTGCAGAGCTTGTACGTGCATGTACAAGAGTTTAGAGACTATGAACCATTGTGAGAGAAAGAGGGAGAGATTTTAAAAAGGGAGAAGTTAAATCATAGCTACTAATTTTGAAGAGCATGTGATGTATCCTTAGTGGCAGAGGTAGGTTAGATGGAAAAACCTGACTTGAAGTATACGGATGAATTCCAAACTTAGCACATCATTTCCCTTATATTTGTGTGTGTGTGGGGGGGAGGTTTCCTGTGATGTGCATGTGTGTTAACTGCTGTCAGGTCACTTCCAACTTATGATGTCCCTATTAATTAATTTCCTCCAAAACATCCTATTATTGCTCAGGTCTTGAAAACTGAGGGCCATGGCTTCCTTGATTGAGTCAATCCATTTCATGTTGGGTCTTCCTCTTTTCCTGCTGCCTTCAATTTTTCCTGGCCTTTTTGTCTTTTCCAGTGACGTCTTGCCTTCTCATAATGTGACCAAAGTGCAATAGCCTCAGTTTAGTCAGTTTAGTTTCCAGGGAGAGTTCAGGCTTGATTTCATCTAGAACCTTTTTATTTGTCTCTTTGGTGGTCCACGCTGTCTATAAAACTTCCCTCCAACATTACATTTCAAATGAATCAACTTTCTTCCTGTCAGTTTTCTTCACTGTCCAACTTTCACACCCATACCTAGTAACGGGGAATACTTTGGCATGAATAAACTTGATTTTGGTCACCAGTGACACATCGTTGCGCTTAAGAATCTTTTCTAGCTCCTTCCTGGCTGCCCTTCCCATTCTTAATCTCCTTCTGATTTCTTGGTTGCAGTCTCCCGTTTGGTTGATGATGGAGCCAAAGAATAGAAAATATTTAACAATGGCCCCGTTCACACTGAGCATTTGCCCCGCTGAAGGCACGGGAGCCCTGTGGACTTTCTGTGCACGATCATACGAGCACATCTGGGAGGCGTAGTGCTCCCGTGGCCAACCCGTAGCTTCTGGTGGAAAATGCGGAGTAAAAAACTAGTAGGTCCGAAGTACTAGTTTCTGGAAACCCCGGAGCAAAGGCTGGCGTCTGATCGCGGGAGCGCCAGTATCCCGCGGGTTCCGACGCCCGCCCATGTCCCCGGGGTTTCCAGATGTTGTAAGTGTCCATGGGATGCGCACCAATGCTGAACAGCGCATGCGCACACACAAGACACTGACAGCGGCCCGCCCCCCAATGACACATGCGCACTTCGCTGCTTTTTTGCTGCGCTGCAGCAGCACAGTGTGATCGGGGCACAGAGCTGGAGTGTGGCAACCCGGTGGCCCATGTGATCGGGCTACTGTGCCTTATTTAGCTCCGGGGCAAACTGCCATGCTTCTCCCCCGCATTTTCTGGCCCGTATGACCGGGGCTTACATCAGTTTCTTCATTGTCATCCTTAAAAATTGCATAATTCCCCAGTAATTATTTTTTGTCTTCTTGACGTTCAGCTGTAAAACTGCTTTGACACGTTTTGCTTTAACTTTCATCATTCCAAGTCTTCACTGATTTCTGCCAGTAGTGTAGTATCATCTGCATATCTTAAACTGTGGCTGAGTTCAGACTGGCAGTTTGCAGCGGGAGCCAGTCGTGGCAAAAAAGCCCCGGAATAAACTATTCTGGGTTTTCCCGGTCTCATGGGGCTGACAGATGTGGGAGCATACCGGGAGGAGGTGCGTGGGAGCGTTCAGACTGCTGGCTGGGAGATGTGGCTGTAAATGGCTTTTCCCTGGTAAATCGACTGGATGCCTATGTGTGTGCATGAGTGCTCATGCGCTCATACACACATAGGCATCCAGCTGATTTGGGGAGGATCCCATTGCACATTGGGCAGTAGAGCGGAGCACAGCCAATCATATGTGCCAATCATATGCGCCGAGAGCAATGTGGGTTGCTCCCGGCTTTTTGGCTGAGCATTCACACTTCCAGGAAGCAGACTGACGCAGGATAAAGGCAGTCTCCAGGATTTGCTACAGGTATCTTTTTAAAGTGGGAGCGAAGCGGAATAGCACAGGTTGCCTACAGGTGGGGAACATCAGGCAGATGTGCCTGTGTGAACACCCCCTTTAATCCGCTTGGGAAACGAGGCTGAAAAGTGGCTATAGCGGGGCAAATTGCCAGTCTGAACTCAGCCTGTTAGTGTTCCTTCCACCAGTTTTCACTCCACCTTCATGTAAATTGAATCCTGCTTTACTTATGATATGTTCTGCATATAGATCGAAGAGACAGAGAGATAAAATGCTTTTATAATTCATCAGTTTAGTTTTATGGAGTGTAGCTTTGATTGATTGTATTATTTTATGTTAGAGCGTAATTTTAATGTTTATTAAAAAAAAACATTACATCAAAATTTACAACCACTCCTTGGCTGCAGTCACATGTGCAAAAAAAAAAAAAAAAGATAAGATGCATCCTTGTTTGACACATTTACCAATTGGAAACCATTCCATTCCTCCATCTTCTGTCCTAACTGTAGCCTCTTGTCCAGAGTAAAGGTTGCGCAGATGTTGTGGCACCCTCATTTCTTCAAAACCAATTATAGCTTTTCCATGCAGTCAAAAGCTGTGAAACACAAGCTGATTTTCTTCTGAAACTTTTTTGTATGCTGCATTGCTTGTGATTGTGAGGTCAAATTAAATAATATTATTTGCTAGTGTCAGGATAGAGGAAACTTATTTCCTTGGCTAATATTGGTTTGGGATAAAGCTAATTATGACTTACAATTTACTTATATGCTGAGATGATGGGGCTCACTTCCAGAACATGAGATTTTGAAATTATAATTAACTCAAGAAGAATGCTGATTTGCTCCCTTCTTTAATATTTGACATTAGTTGTCACAGACACTGACCATTGTTTGTGGCTGGAATCTGAAGTTATCTTAGCAAGTCAAGATCGTTTGCTTTTAGGATGAACCTTTGTGCGAAGGATACTTGGAAACCTCATTTTTTCACATTAACAATTTTTTTATTTCTGTTGATTTCTGTCGATTTCTATTCTGCCCTCCCTGTGAGTGGGCTCAGGGCGGATCACAAAGTAGGTTCTTGAGCCATTCAGCTCATCACAGTAAATAGAAGCATTAACAAAAAAATTAAAAAACAGTTAAAACAACAACATGATTTAAAACAAGACACACTGTTTATGTTCACAGTTGCTAAAGACTAGTGCTTCTGGGTCTGCCGGCCACATGACCATGGCTTCTGGGTCTCTGGGGTCTTCTTGATCTGGGCTGTGTGGAGGTGGTGAGGCTTCAGCAGGGAAGGCTGACTTTTATTTGAAGCCTGCCACCTCAGCCAAAGACATTGTAGAACAGCTCCACTTTACAGGCCCTGTGGAATGGCAGTAGGTTCTGCAGGACCTAGATCTCTAATGGGAGCATGTTCCACCAGGCCAGGGCCAGGGCCAGGGTGGAAGAAGCCCTGGCCATGGTAGAGGCTAAGCGGATGTCCCTTGGGCTGGGCAATTTTGGCAATTATTTTTGCTGGGTCTCATCGAGATGCTTCTTTCCCTTGGTCTTTTGGCATCTCTTATGAGTATGAAAGTGATAAGTGGTGGTGGGGTGGGGCTTTTAGCTGTCCTTTTTCTGTTTTCTGTGACAGCCTGAAGCCCTTCCATGAAGTGGCAGCCTGTAGCCCTGACCTGGATAGCCCAGGATAGCCCGATCTTGTCAGAGCTTGGAAGCTGAGCAGGGTTGGACCTGGCAAGTACTTGGATGGAAGACCACAAAGGAATGCCAGGATCATGATGTGGAGGCAGGCAATGGCAAACCACCTCTGAACGTCTCTTGCTCTGAAAACCCTACGGGGTCACCATAAGTCGACTGCGACTTAACATCAACCCCCCCCCCAAAAAAAACCTACTAACAGTGCGATCGTAAGAACACTTTTCAGGGAGTAAGAACAGTTGAATACACCTTGAGTAGAATTTTGAGTAGACTTGCTTAGGATTGTTCCTTCCCAAGCAGGTTTACTCGGTGGGGCTTAGTCCCAGGAAAGTGGTCTTAAGATGGCACTGTAAATGTATTATACTGCACCAGTACAGGGTCTCGTATGCTTTGGCGGCTAGGAAAATGCAAGTGAAAGCTGTTTCTGAAAGGCAGTTTTTTCAACATAAGTACTTTTGTGGGTATCTAAAGTGCTGTCAAGCTGTAGCCAACTTACGGTGACCCGAGCTAGGGGCTTTCAAGGCAACTGAGAAGCAGAGGTGGTTTGCCATTGTCTTCCTCTGCAGAGCCTTCCCTGATGGTCTCCCATCCAAGTACTGATCCTGCTTAGCTTCCAAGATCTGATTTGAATGGGCCACTATACCATGCTGCCTTCCCGCCTAAGCACTTTTAGAACTGGTTATTTTAATGATATTTTTATTATTTATGTTTTATTTTTTGTGATTGATTGTAATGGCCTTTGGCTATATGTAGTAAATGTTATCATGTCATGTCTGTTCCACCAAGCCTTCTGGAATTATGCCATAGCCATTGTATCAGTCCTCATACTGGATACATGTGCAGATTGCTTTTGTTTGAGCACACAGTCCCCATTCATTTCCCCAAAGAACAAATGTAGAAACTGATTTAATTGGGCATGCTACTGTTAGAGCCATCTCATTTATATAGGTTACACATGAACTTACACTCCTCAAAAATCCTCAGTTAAGAAGAATTAATGGTTTTATTTCAAACTTGAAGATACCCACGATATCAGAGGAAGATAAAGCTACCTTAAACCAGAGGAAGATAAAGCTATCTTAAAGAAGATTAAGGGAGTTCGTAAGAAATCCTCAAAGAATAAAGCCCCTGGGTTGGATAGATTCACTCCTGAGTTCTAAGAAAGTTTTATAGATGTGGTTGCAAACTCTTTATTATCAGCTATAGATGAAATCTTTGCAACACAGTCATTATCAACAGAACAAAGTTTGAGTCCAATGGCACCTTTAATACCATTTTATTCAAGGTGTGAACTTTTATGCGCAAAGCACACTTCTTCTGACACCATAGAATGTTCTGCTGCTTTGGACCATCACGGCTGCCCACCAGACATTACCAGCATCATGGGCTGAATCCAAAATTAACAGAGAAGGACCCATCATAAGTAGGCTCATATAGACCTATCAGCCTATTAAATTATAATTGTAAAATAATTACTTCATTAATAGCAAATAAATTAAAACAAATCATATCAAGATGTATCAATGAGGACTAATCGGTATTCATCTCTGGGCATTCAGCAGCAACAAATATTCAAACACTTATTAGCTTAAGCCATTATGTAAAAAGAAAAAGAAAATCTCAAAGCTGCATTTTTATTTTTGAATGCAGAAAAGGCTTTCAGTTTGGTTGAGTCTTTTAGAATGTTTAGAGGCTTATGGGTGTGGGGAACAGTTTCGTATGTGGGCCAAAAGAATATATGCAACTCCTTCAGCACACTTGTCTATACATAATGTAATTTCAAGACCTTTTTTATTAAACAGAGGTGTAAAGGACCTCCGTCTAGCCTTCACCAGGGCCAGGGCTTTTTCTGTCCTGGCTCCTACCTGGTAGAACATGCTTCCCATTCAGAGCAGGGCCCTGCAGGATCTTATTCAATTCTGCAGGGCCTGCAAGACAGAGCTGTTCTGCCAGGCCTTTGGCTGAGGCAACGGGCATCCACACATGGCCTCCCTGAGGTTGCTGTCACCCACCCACCGATAATCGGCCATATCCATCTGCATCAATGGGTCAGAATCTCTCTACTGTAAGCTGTAACTACTGATTTTAAATGTTTATACTGTGTTTTAAATTTTATTGTATTTATTGAAATGACTAGGAATAAGGCCCATTGTGGGGGGGAAATACAGTGTGCTCTAGAAAGAGGGTGGGGTCAATGATTTTGTAACTTGCAGGCAGAGTAAACACAGAGTAGTGTTTTGCAGTGTAACAAACTAATGTGGGAATGAAGAACAGCATACCTGATGGTAAAGGTAAAGGTAAAGGTTCCCTTGCTCGAAAGCCAGTCGAATCCGACTCTAGGGTTGCGGTGCTCATCTCCGTTTCAAAGCCGAAGAGCCAGCGCTGTCCGAAGACGTTTCCGTGGTCATGTGGCCGGCATGACTAAACACCAAGGTGCACAGAACGCTGATGGTAGTAGAGAGTAATTGTTGTCCGTGGTCCTGGACACATTTGACAATTTCAGAGTGTGGTGTCTGTGGCAGTGTACTTGTCTGAGGTTCCACCCCTCCTCAAACCCATCCTCACCAGGCTCCACACCTGAAATCTCCAGGAATTTCCGTACCTAAAGTTTGCAACTTTATCTCCTCCCCTCTCAGCGGCCTTTTCCTAGGCAAAGTTCTGCAGTGGGGAGCAAAGCAACTTACTTCATTCCCTTTTTCTGCTTCATGATCTGTACAGTAACCCTGCAAGGTAAGTTAGGTAGAAAGTCTGTGGCTGGTCCGAAATCACCCAGGCAACTTCCATAGGGAGGCTCCTGCTGAACAGGAGCAAGCAGCCAGGGCTAGTGAAGTAATGCCAGCCAGGAGGCATGAAGTCACCCTGAGAGTGCTGGCAGGCCCAGGGTTGCCAACAAAGACAGATTGATGCAAAGGAGGACGGAAGAGTCTCCATATCTCTATTTTGCCTTAAATTGTTTTTGATGCCAGCAGAGTGAGAAAATGCCAGAGGATCTGGGTGGGTGTCCCGTGGTAAATGCACCAAACAATTCCCAAAGATTTTCCAAAACACTACTCAGCCTACTTTCATTTTCTACACTCACAGCATCCCCTGCCAAAACGCAACGCATCCCCAGCACTTTGAATTAGCACCAGAGCTTTAAGAGCTCTCCAGCTGTCACCTGGAGATTGTCAACAGTGGTTTTCCAGGAAGAAATGGCTTGTTTGGAGGGTGGGGGTCTATGGCATTGTATCTGTCTGAGGTCTCCCTCCTCCTCAAACCCCACCCTCATCAGGCTTCATCCCTAAAATATCCTGGAAATTTCCAATCTGGAGTTGGCAACTCTATGTCCTTTCCAGGCAACCATCAGCCTACCTTTATCTGCCTGTCTGTCTTCAGGTTTACATCTCCTCCCCCCTCCCTGCAGCCTCTATCTAGGGAAAGGGCAGTCTTTCCCTGCAATGGGAACCGAAGCAGCTGACATCATTCTCCTCTTCCCCATATGATCCACACAACAACCCTGTGAGGTACGTTAGGTTGAAAGTCTGTGAATGGTCCATAATCCCCCAGGCAGCTTTTATAACAAGAACCTGGGACCTGCACACCATCCTCTGAAGCGCTATCAGGTACATATCAGTGGCAGAAACAGGATGACTGCTGGCACCGTTTCCTATCATTTTTTGCCTTGTGGTATTCTGCTTGTGGTGTGATCTGTCTTTTTTGTGGTGTGGCATGGCTGTGTTATTGGGTTTGTTTCTTTTGAAGGGGAAGTGATGTGTTGTGAGTGAGGATACACCAGATTGCATTCGTAACTGATAGTTCCAACTGTCTTGGGTGGGGGAGTTTGAGATGCTGAATGGAGTGAGATCCAATCAGCTTCCAAATGCAAATGACCTTGAAATGCTGGCCTAATCAGAGAAGAGTGGTCTAGGCTGCAGTGGGTAGGATAGAAGAGTGGACCCAGCACCCATCCAGTGCCAACTGATTACTCTTGAGTGGCAGTTCATCTGCCAGTGGGTGTTGTGGTACTCTTCAAGGGCCAATGGGAGAGCCTGGAATCATGAATAAATTACTAAGCCTTTTATATATATAAGATGTAACCTGCCCTGAGCCCGCTCGTGGGATGGGTGGGATATAAATGCGAAAAATAAATAAATAAATAAAACAGGGATGTCCACTATCATCATTATTGTTTAACTAGGAACAAAGCCCGTTGTGGAAGCAAGACAACGGGCCCTAGATAGATGTTGGGGCTGTCCTCCCCCCTGTGCTCCACTTTCTTCCCGCTCCCCAGACCCCGTGAGCAGTTCCATGGGCAGACTGTCTCCGAGCAGCCGCCCCCCGATTTCAGCTCCCTTCTGAGAGCCTGTTGTCAAGGTTTGATGGGATGGCCCGACAGCGTCTCCCTGCCCTGGCGAGTCAAGTGGCTTGTGGTCCACCCCTCAGGCCCCCGACTGTTTTTCCTCCACTTTGTCTACTCAGGGACCTGATGGTCTCCCACCCACTGCTTCCCCTCAGGCCCCCGACCCTCTGCCCTCCCATCAGTGGCGCCTGCGTCCTGGACTGGAGTGTGCTGTGTTGTGTCCGGAATGGCTGCAGCACCAGCCACCTCTGTCCCTCGCGGCTGCCCATCAGCCCTCCCCATGGTCCTTTACCTCAGAGATGTCCTCCTGCTGCTGATGTGGTGGTTGGGGGGAGTGGAGGCAGCTAGCATGGTGGAGGGAGGGGCGAGAAGGCCATGGACAGAGGCTGCTGAGGGAGAAGGCGGTGTCGGGAGTGGAAGCCAGTGCGGTGTGGGCCAGGGCAGGAGGGAGTGACCAGGCCGCTGTGAGGCCAGGTGGGCCCGTCCTTCTGCCTCTGTGCCAGAGCAGCTGCCGGAGCATCCATGCTGTCCGATGGCTCCATGGAGACTATGGGCGAGATGCTGGCAGGCCACCTCTGTGAAGGAGAGTGAAGCTGAAATGCTGGGTGCCGCCTCTGTGGGCGGGACCACACCAAAGGAGGCAGCTACGCAGTCAGTGGAGACAGACGCCCTGTGAGTGGCACACCAGGGCACCAACCAATTCTGGAGTGTGTGGAATGTTCTGGAGAGTGCCACCACCAAAAGGCTTTTATAATATAGGGAGATTTGTATTAGCAATATGAGATCTTGATTTAATATCTGGTTTGAAAATAGGAGCTTCTCAGTATAAGATAATGTTATTTACAGATGATATTGTAATTTTCTTAAGGGAGATCTAGGAATCTAGGAATCATTTAAATATAATATTTAAACTATTTGCAAAAGTTTCAGGCTATAAGATGTCGACAAAACCATAATAATGCCATTTAATGGTGCAGTATCAGAAACAGATCCTTCAAATAGGCTAAAAAAGATTATTATGATGGATAGTCTTTTCTCCTATTTAGGTGTAAAGATCAGACAAGATACCTCAAAGATGATTGAAGACAATTTTAACTCAGTAATTGCTGACTCTAAACAAAAATTTTCAAGAAAAATAAATTTTTTCTATTTTAGGCTGGATTAATGCCATCAAAATAATAATAATTCTCAAATTAATTTATCTTCTACTGAACCTCTTAATAGTAATCAAGGACAAGAAACTAAAGGAATGGCAATATCATGAACGAGTTGATTTGGAGAACTAAATGCCCTAAGATTAAATGGCAATTAGCTCAGTTCAAGTGTCCTGAAGGGGGGTTTAGTATTCCAAATATAAAAGCATATCATGGTGCAACCAAGTTAACTTATTTATCAGCATGGGTAAGCTTAGAAAATAGTTCAGCTACGATATCAGTTGAGCAATCTGAAGTAAAAATGCCATTGAGAACATTTTATGGGCCATTCCAAAAATTAGAAAAGGGGTCTATATTAAAGGCAATCCAATAACAGATTGCCTTTTGGTAATTTGGGATAGTTATAAAACAAGACTATCCCCAGTGATTTCACCATTAGCTTCAGCTGCAAGAGACTTCAATTAGCTTCAAAATTTCATGTTACCATCTTGGTTCAAATGGGAAGCAAGTAAATTAGTTTCAGGTAGAATCATTACCTATGAAACTGCTTATAGGAAAAGTAATGGTCAGATGCTATGGTATGACAACTGTTAGACGAAGAGCTATATAACAAGTCTAATTCATAATCATACTAATTTAAGACTAGCAACTGATTTCAAAGAAGCCATGATCCAACATCTAAAGCATTTATTTTCTGAGCCTTACAGACAAGTAATCAGTCAAGAAACAAGAAAGATACCAAAGTTTAAACACAAGAGGAATTTAGTGCTAGGATATGGAAATATCTACAAGAAGTATGGGATTTGTATTAACAAGAGGATTAAGGATCACGATCTGTTTAAACTTTAAAGATAATTTATGTAAAATGCTGCACCAACTTTATCTAACACCAAAATTAATTGTTAAAGTATATAATTCATTTTCAGGTTCATATTGGTTTCATAATAAAGAACCTGTCCATTTTGCCCACATGTACTGGTTTTGTTCAAGGGTGATTAGCTATTGGAAGAGTGTAGCAGTTTTGATTTGTGCTGGTTTAGAAAGAGTAGTAGAAAATACCCCAGAACGCAACTAATATTCTTAAACATTCAGTGGTCTGGAACGATCAGCCGCTTCATTCCTTTTTGGGAACCATCATGTTTTTATTCTGCTGTTTCCACATTAAGATATATACACACTTTCTTTAAATTCAGCTACGGCTCCCTTCAGCACTCCTGCAGAAAAACAAAGCTTAACATGCATTCTTATTTATTATATATACTCCAGTTTGAAATAATTGTGAAAAACTGGCTTGCATCCAACAGTGTCACTGGAACACTAACACCTTCCCTCACTTCTGCATCAGCATAGCATCACTGATGGAAGAGAGAGGAGGGGCTGGTTTCACCACTTTCCTCCCCCTCACTGCAGCCTCCTGACCAGCACAGCTATTTTCCACAGGTTCTCGAGGGCAAGAATAAGCTTTTCAGGAATCAGAAGTGATTGTGGATCAAAGAGGAATGTAAAAAAAACCTCTGTGTGCCTTCTGATGACACATCATTGGATAACACCCATCTTACATCTAATTTTTTTGTACATGTCTGATGGACAGTAAATGGTAAATGTTGTAACCCAGTCTGAGAACCTGAGTGACAGGGGATTCAAAGGGAATTCTTTAGCTGAGAGAGTCAGGGTGCAGTCACACGTGCTGGATAATGGGGGTGGGGGGAGCGAGGCTTTTTGCGCCACATCAGTTTGACCCGCCACAGCATGATCAGACGCAGTGGCGGATAAATTGGGGTTTTTCCTCCACTGTGTGTTTCCAGATGCGTTCCAATGAGGGATCAGTGATGTAATAGGAGCACGCCGGAGTGATCACACAGGGAAGTCCGTCTGTGGCCCATTGCAAACCTGTTTGCTACTGCCCTTTCCCCAGTATTTTTTTTTACTTCACATCTTTGGTGGTACGAAATGGGTTGGCGACAGGTGTGGGATGCTTGCCAGATGTTCTCATGTGATTGCACCCGGAAAATCCACCTGTCATTTGTGCATATTGCATGGCTACTTCTACGTGTGAACAGGACCTCAGTTAGGAGCTGGGAGTTGACAGTTAACAGGGAGAAAGTGAAGCAGAGTGTGAGAGGATCAAGAAGGATCCTGGGGCAGAACTTCTGGTTTACAGCGTGGCGATGGCAGTCGCTCTCCCCGAGGCTCGAGGGAGTGATTTGCACACCAGCGGTTTGGAGGGAAGCTACTGACGTGGCCCCCCCATGGAACACTTGGGTAGGGTTCCAAGCCATAGGGCTATGAAGGGGTAGCCTCTTCAACAGCGGAATGCCGGCAAATTGAGGCACCCCTTTGCCCTGACGGTCCTACCGCTGTATGGCTGCATGGCACCAGCTAGGTTGGCCGGAACAAGCAGCGGAGATCGAGCGACTGGTGGAGATTTTAGCGAGGTCGGAAGCGGCTGCCAATGAACGTGAATTGGATGTAACCGAACTTTGAAAATAACCTGAAAATCCCTTACTCCCCCAACATTGGTAAACGGAGATGGAGGGATTCTCCCCCCGCGAGCGAGAAGAGTGGCAGAAAAAGAGAGGAGGAAGGGAAAAACTGAGCATTTTTCTTGTCTTGTGAGACTTACCAGAGTGGATTTAAAACACAAGCGATTTTTGGAGGTGGTGAATCAGCAGTTGGCTTTTGTAAACAATCGACCAAGATGTCAGGCACAGGGAGGAAAGGAACAAAACCGAAACCTATCAGCAGTCAAAGTCCTAAACCGGAAGATGAGGGAGCGGATGTCATGAGACTACTAGCGGATATGCTCAAGCCTGTTATGGATCAACTCGCTGGTGTTAACCAGCTGTTAACCGTTCTCAGACTCTTGCAGCACAACAGTTCCAGATGGCTGAAACAGTCAAGCAGACAGAGCAAACGATGGAAGTAGTGAAAGAGATGCACACCAAAAACAAGATTTTGAAGAAAAGAGTGGACCAAGTAACGAATAAACAGAATCATCAGGAAACCAGACTGTTGTTTCTACAAATGGAAAAAGTAAATATGATCCTCAGATTCCAGGGAGTTCCTGAATCACCGAAGGAGGATTTGAAGAAGCTCCTTAGTGATCTCTTTGCACCAGTAGTAGGCTTGAAAGCGGAAGAAATAATGCATGACATGGATGCAGCATATAGGGTGTATTCAAATTACACCAAAAAGAATAGCCTACCTGGAGAAATATCAGTCAGATTTTCAAGACGACAAACCAGGGATGCAATTTTAAAAGCTATGTCAGCAACTCCACTGAAACTGGGAAATGCTACCATTAAGACTTTAAAAGACATTCCATTTGAAATTCGCCCAAAATGAAAGAGCTACAAGGATTTAACACTTTTTCTTCAAACTAATCAAATCGCATATAAATGGGTGGTTCCGGAAGGGGTCATCTTTAAGCTGCACAACAAGAGAGAGAAGATTGACTCCATGCACAAGGCTAAAGAATTCCTGAAACGTCATCTGGGAACCAAAGAAGGTGGTGAAACTGGTTCGAGTGGCTCCACACCCTTGGAGACGGATGAAGACTTGGCTGCGGAAGAAGGCGCTGCTGCCCGCAAACAAACTTATGCCTTTAGAGAAAGCCTAAGTAAAGGCAGAAGGACTCTGAAAATTGCCTTTATGAAGTGAGTCTGGGGGATGCTCTGGAATTCTCCTATAACAAGTAACCAGCTAATTTTAGATTAGAGATAGATAATAACTCACAGCATGCATTGTTTTACTAACAATTTGGTACTAACATAGATTCTAACTGGGATAATGATCTCCTACTCTTGGGTTTTTAGTTTAGTGTGGGTATACTTTTCTTTCTCCCTAGTTGTTAGTTCCCCCTCCCTTTTTCTGTTGTAGTTTTAGTTGTCTATTACAAAAAGCAATAAAAAATCTCCTTTGGGGGGCCAAAAAAAAAGAAGGATCCTAGGTTAGGGAAGTGAGATGTGTAGCCCATCTCTTTCAAGTCTGAGGGAAATATCTCCCAGGGGTGATCCCTAACCAGTGGATAAGGAAGGAAACTGGAACTTGTGTGAGTGTTCCTGCCTTCACCAACTTTAGTGTCTGTGAGGCCATGAAGCATATACTTGTTTATGTAAGCAAAAACTGCCAAGAAATCTCTCTTCTCAAGTTTTAAAGACTTGTCTGAATAACAGAAACAGTCAATTGTTTGTAAGAAATTATCTGGCATTTATTTTTATACAGAGTTACCTCATACTTGTTGCCTATTCACCTCCTAAGTCCTAAACCTGATTCCTACTGGACCATTTCCCCTCAAAGTGAAATAAAACAGATAGTTTTGATTTACCATCAGCCTCTTGTGTGCCATTATAAAACAATGACAGAAGAAGGATTTTAGTCTCTCCCTTGAGTTCAGTAGGCTGGGTCAGCATTTACCAATATACACTTAAACGAGTGGGTAGGGCAGCCAGAGAAAAACAAAGAAGAAAGAAAAAGGGGCTGCTCAGCTAAGAACAATATAAAGGGAAATCCTGTAAGGGAGGGTGAAATCATCATAACTTGTATTCGTGATATTTGGTCTTGAAGTAGAATTGCCTAAATCCAGTTTAGTGATGAAAAGCTGCAGTTTTCTCCTGAGCAGTCTGAGCATACCTGATGCTATAGCGTTAACATAAAGATGAGATGATGTGGACCTGTTCAGTGCCTGGATAGAGATCACTGGGAAGCTTTTGTAGGCCACTCCAAACTAACTAAAAGAAGAGTGGGAGGAGAGCGATGAATTTGGTTTGTATGGGTCAGCGTGACATGGCTAGCTGCCATTCCGCATTGCCTGTAAAGCAGCCTTAATGTTTGTTGCATTTCCTTTGTGTTTTCTGTCTGTCACCTAGGCAACCAAAAAGCTGCTCTCCTGGAACTCCCAACTGAAATGGTAATAAGCTTGTTAGCAGGTGGCAGTGGGCTTGCCCTTGCCCAGCTCTTAATTGGCTTTACATGAGCCCTACCTCTTTGGTTGGCTTAAATATTGATTGGCTTGCATCATCATTTTTTTTGGAACCCTTATGACTAATTGTGAAGAATTACATTTTTAATAACAGGGAAGAGCTGGGAGTTTTCTTCTTCAGTTTCTCTTTTCTCCTGCTTAGGATACTAGGCTAGAGCAGCTCCAGAGCCCTTGTAATCATTTTTTTGGTTTTTTTGCCGTCAGGTCAGATCTGACTTATGGCAACCCCATGGGGTTTTCAGGGCAAGAGGCATTCAGACCTGGTTTGCTGTTGCCTGCCTCTGCATCTCACCCCTGGACTTCCTTTGTGGCCTCCCATCTAAATACTAACCAGGGCCGACCCTGCTTAGCTTCCAAGATCTGATGAGATTGGACTAGCCTTTGCAATCCTACTGATTTTGAAATGGCCTGAACAAGGACTTTTGGGAACTTGATTGCTGTAATAAATCATTGGACTGTTGTTTTATGCCATCATGGGACCAGCAAAATTCACTTGGCAACCACGTTTCAAAATATCTTCTTCCCTTTTAGGTTTTGATTTCCTTATAATACACTTATTTTTATCCATTACTCCGGGGGTCCTGCAGATCTGAATCTCTGTCAGCACTCCAAATGGCAGAGCGGGAGAAGGTTTGAGTGCTTAGGAGCAGTTGATCATATCCTGTTTTTCCTAGAGAAGTCACACAGGGATGATTGAATACTCAGCATGTAGTCTAGAACACAAATATATGGCTAATGCTCCTAAGTGCTTAAGCGCTCTGTTTGAGCTCACATATTGGTAAATACGTATATAGTTAGGGGCAGTTTTGCAGTATCTGAAAGTGATGGACTAAGCCACACTATAAGTATTAAATCATCCCTGTACGGTTCTTCTAGAAGAAATATGAACAATTCCTAAGCTAAGTACTCTGTCATTCTGTATTCTACTGGTAAATGGATATTTTTGGCCTATATGATAGATCAAATCCCACCCAAATGCCGGTATGGTGGAAGGAAAGGTATTAATTATTCAGGTTAAACTGAGACAGCGGCAGCAGATCATTACTATTTGGGGGATTCTTTGAATGTTATCAGAGTTGGCTGCCTGTGCCTGATTAGGGAATTGTTTTAAAACTCCAGCACATCCCCAAGTCTCTGGTAACAGTAATAATAATGCCAGAGAACCAAGCTCTGCATATTTGGGATAGAGGAGAAGGAAACTGGCCTTCCCCCTTAAGTACTAGGCATTATACTCCTCCATAAAGTCAAATGTTACAACTCTAAATTAGATTACACTAGGCCATGGGAGTTCAGATCCCCATTCTGCCATGAAATTTGAGGGGTAAGCTCAGGCCCATCATTCTCTCTTAGCCTAATCTACTTTACAGAGTTGTAGCGAAGATAACATCGAGGAGGTTGGAACCATGCACGCAACCTGATCTCCTTGGAGGAAGAATGGGATAAAAAAATGTAGTAGCGGATGGACAATTTTTCTCCTAATGAGGGACACATTTTTAAAATGGAAATTTTAATTTTAAATCTCTCCGCTCTCCCACCCTTATATTATTGATAAATTACTGAAAAGGTGTCCTTGTCCACAGCGATAGCAAATTGAACACTAGAGCAAGGAGCAAGGTGAAGTGGAGAAAACAAAGGGGTACATATTTTTGTGTAGGGCATGGATTGAGAGCATGAGCCTGCAGTTATTAGAGAGGGAAAGGTATTCTGCATGTACGCAGAGGAAATCTTTTCTCCATATTCCAGGACGTAATCTAGGTTTTGAATATTGACACAAATTAATTAGTAAAGTGTGAGGTAAGCCTATTTCTCTGGTCCCTAACAAATTGACAATATTAATTACTTGAATGTCCTTGCTGAATTTTGTACTCAGGAGGTTTTTTTCTTTTATAGTTTGTGAAAGCATCCACTTATATATTCATGTTCAACCTCTTGATGAGTAAGTGGAACAATTTCCCCAGAGAGGTGCGCCTGGCCTAGGGATGCCAGCCTTCAGGTGGGACCTAGGGTCCCCTGGACTTACAGCTCATCTCCAGACTGCAGAGATCAGTTTCCCCAGAGAAAATGGATGCTTTGGAGAGTGGATTCTATGGCCTTATACCCCACTGAGGCCCCTGTCCTTTCCAGGCTCCATCCCCAAATCTCCAAGAGTTTCTCAACCTGATTCTGGTAGCCCTAGCCCCTCCATCCCCTGCCAGTGGCCAGGGGGGACCTGGCTACTCTCCCTGGCCCCCTCACGTTTGATCTTTAGAAATCAGTTGAAGACAATTTTATTTAAGACCACATTTAGTTAAGTTTACTACCAGTCCTGAGCTGTGATTTTAAATTTTAGTTTTTGTTTTTAATGTATTTTATTTTATGTGTTTTATCTGTGTTGTAAGCTGCCTTGAGCTTCATAAGGAAGAAATGTGGATAAATATTTAATAAATAAGTAAACTGAGAGGGTTTTATATATTTTTAATGAAATACAGAGTATAATATTGTTGAACCTAGGATATTAAAGTGATTCTAAAAGAACTGTCAATATTAACTTTTAAAAAGCACCTGAAGAGGATTTTGAGAGATTTTTTAAGTTGGATGAAGCATAACTGGATAGCAGCCAGTTATTCCAGCACAAATATTTTGAATTTTGAATTCCTCCGAGGGGGCAGGGGTTTGCCCACTTTCAGGCCCCCGGATCTAGCGGCCCTGATTCAGGTGGTGGTGGGGAACCCCACCCCCAAACGAGCCAGTTTGGTGTAGTGGTTAAGTGCGCAGACTCTTATCTGGGAGAACCAGGTTTGATTCCCCACTCCTCCACTTGCACCTGCTGATGTGACCTTGGGTCAGTCACAAGCTCTGGCACAGCTGTTCTCTCAAGGACAGTTTGTGTTAGAGTTCTCTCAGCCCCACCTACCTCACAGGGTGTCTGTTGTGGGGAGGGGAAGGGAAAGGAGTTTGTAAGCTGCTCTGAGACGCCTTTGGGCAGTGAAGGGCGGGGTAGAAATCCAAACTCTTCTCTTCTCTTCTTCTCTGTTTGTGGCAGTGCAGCCGATGCAGTGACGTCACCCGGAGATGATGTCATTGTGCAGGGTATGTTGAGGGGGGGACAGTTGATCATTTATGGAAAAACCATAGAGTTTTTCCTTAAATGATAGAATGTCCCCTGCAATGTGCTCTGCGTAATGATGTCACATCCAGGTGATGTCATTGCAATGTGTGCACAAAGCACGTGCTCCGAAGAACTCCAGGGCATGGACCAGGACCACCACCCTGGCAGCCAAGTAAGACCTGGCAACCTTAGTTGAGGTGGCAGATGTTCAGCCATTCTGGCCTCCCCGTTTATGGCCCCTTCCCAGTGCCCTGCTGCTTTAGATAACATTACTTGAGCACTGGAGCTTTTTATTCTTCTAACATGAGGCATGGGTCCTTGTTTATTGTGCCATCTGTTCTTTTATTGGTTGTATCACTTTTATTGTTTTATGAATCTTATGTTGTAAGCCGCCCTGAGCCCACTTGTGGGGTAGGGCAGGGTATAAATATAACAACAACAACAACAGGTGGGGATTTTTAAAAATTTATTTAGGTTATTTATAGTCTGCCTTTCTTGTGGAGAGTCAAGGCGGATTACCTTGTGAAGAGTAAAGGTGTATTTAAATTTTAAGTTTGAATTTTGGTGGAAGGAAATGACCTAAGAGGAAGGTGTGGATGACCTTTGACCGGGACGTGACATTATAGATGTGACATTGCAGGATATATCACATCCCTGTTGCACTCCCTCTCCAAGTACCACTCCCAAATCTTCAGGCATTTCCTCAACCAAAGTTGGCAACCATGTTCCCAGAGCCAGTATTGCACAGGACTTCTGTACTTTTGCATAGAAGGGACACTTTGGCCAATGTATCTCTCATGGTGTAGGCAGCCCTGCCACTATGAAAAGACTCAGTACCCCTGCCTGATTTTGAATCTAATATTGTTTTCCTCTCAATGAGTACTTTAGTTACACTTTTGCAGATCTCATTGTTCTTGCTTTATTACACTTTCATCTTCAAGTTCTTGTGACATCCATGGGCACCACTGGGGAGGGCAGGGAACCTGGTTTCTTCAAGAGTGCTTATTTGCAATGTAATCTTGAATATATTCAAGCTCTCCTAATTTGAAATTGAGCCCTTGGTTGTGTTATTCATTGGCTTTTCCCTGCCAGCCCAGCTTTTCCAGTTTGAAGGCTAAAAATTCTAAAGGGATAGCCTTGTTAGACTGCTGTAGCAGAAATTACACAGTAGTCTGATATCACCTTAAAGACTAATAAATGTATTTCAGCAGGAGCTCATGCTGAAGGCTCATACTGAAATGTTGTCAGTCCTGAAAATACTACTGGGCTCCTGCATAACAAAGGCTCAAAACAGAGAGTTAATTTTATGTATGAGCAGTGACTCAGTGGTTAAGACGCTGAACTGCAGACTGGAAGGCTGGTAGTTCAGCAGTTCGAGACCCGAGTGCCACGTGATGGAGTGAGCTCCCGTCTCTGGTCCCAGCTCCTGCCAACCTAGCAGTTCCAAAGCAAGAAATTGCAAGCAGATAAATAGGTACCGCTTCGGTGGGTAGGTAACAGCATTCCATGCGCCTTGGCATCTAGTCATGCCGGCCACATGACAGTGGAGATGTCTTTGGACAGCGCTGGCTCTTCGGCTTGGAAACGGAGATGAGCACCGCACCCTAGAGTCAGATTCCCCTGGCTTTTGGGCAAGGGAAACCTTTACCTTTATCTTTATGTCTGATTAGTCATTTGTTTCCTATTCTGTTTCGTATCCCTGGAAAGTTTGTGGGGTTAAATATACCAAACTGTGTGTACTGAATAAAATTTGAGTTCAGTGGCCCCTTTAAGACCAACAAAGTTTTATTCAAGGTATAAGCTTTTGTGTGCACTCACACTTCTTCAGTGTACTGTGATGCTTTTCCATTGTGGCTAGCTGGGAAGTAATCATTGCGGCTCCAGCTCTTAGGTGAGGGGTGGGGAAGGTCCAGCTGGCATGTATCCCCCAAACCAGAGTCAAAGAAACAGACATACAGAGCTGGCCAAAGAATGGAGCCGAGGGCACACGGCGAGCCCCTTCCCCTTGAAATGACTCTCCCCCAGGCTGCATTTGGGCCTACCATTGGTCTCCAGGGAAGGGAAATGGCCGCATCTGTGGCCGGCCCGACTTCTAGCTGGCTCTCCCCACACCAGACGCCACAAAAGTTGGGCTGCAGCTGAGTCAGGCCTTCCTCACTTTGCTCGGAAACCCAGCATCAAGCACTAAAACACTGGGTCAGTTTGCTCCATGAGCACAGATGAATGCTCTTGTCTACTAATCCCTTCCCCTCCCCTTGGGTGACATCAGTCATTCCGGAAGGATTCCTGGGTATTCTCCCAGCTGTGGAGGAGAGTAGCCGAGAGATTGTATTCATCAGCCTGTTTCAGGAAATGCAGATTCCATCCACAGTGTACCGATAAAAGAGATTTGTCGTTTGGATGCAAAATAGGTTTTAAGGTTGTCATGGCCTTAGAGGAATCATAATAATATTAAAACCCCTTTGCATTATCCAAATAACAGAAAGCAGGAAGCACTATGATGATTGCTTGAATCTATTCTGGTCTTGGATATCACCAAGCAGAGCAGTCATGATCCCTACCGTATGAAGTACTAAGAAATGCCCATATTATAAGAAATGTCCATATTATAAGGCGTGATTATAATCTAAGCAGCAAATATATTTTGGGGTGTATTGCCAAGGAAGGAGTTATGTGGGCGGTCTATTTATTTACATGAATTTGATTTAAAAAAACCGAACTTGCCATTCAACAAAGCTGAATTTGTGACAACATGGTGCCAACAAGTTTTGAGAACTAGCATTAAAGTATGGCTGAGTTGACAACGAGTAATTATTTTTATTAGGTACTATAATACCCGTTTGTAAAAGTTAATTATATGGATAGTCTGCTTGATAGTCTTTTTACATTCAAATCATTTGCTTACCTGACAAAGGATTGTTGGTAGCAGCCAATAATTCTAATATCTAATTGCTTTAACAGTATTTTTAAATGTAAGTCCTAAATACTCAGATGAAAAAAAGGTTGCCAGAAGCTGTGTTGGTCCAAGTTCAGAAATAGAAGCCACACAATACCTTTCACGAAGACCAGTCCAAATTACAGAAAACATTTTGTATAATTTTGGTAACAGAAAGCACTGTCAAGTCCCAACCAACTGATAGCGACCCCTCATGGATTTTTCTAGACAAGAGATGAACAGAAATGGTTTGCCATTTCCTGTCTCTGCGCAGCAGTCCTGGAGTTCCATAATGCTCTCCCATCCAGAAACATAAACTCGGGGGGGGGGGCAGTGGGGTGCAAACTGCTGGGATTTCCCAGAGGGGGCTATGCCCCCTGATGCCAGGTAACATCATGAAGCATCACGGGGCTTAAACTGTGCAGACTCATCCCCTCCACTCGCACAGAGTGCCAACTGCACTTTCTTTCTCTGGGACTTTGGGACATTTACTTGCCACACAGGAGCACCCTTCTATTGCGTCACCTTATTTTTTCCTTGGGATCTTTGGAAGTTCTGTTGGGGGGAACAGAGGCCTGCGGCTCAAATGCTGGAAGTTAAGGTGGTTTTGGTATCCTGAGACTTGCAGGTTTAGAGGAAAAGAAATGGAAGATATGGGAGTAGCCATTTTTTTTTGTCTCTGCACATCTGTACACAATGAGGGAAGAGATAAAGGTGATTCACCAAATAGAGAAAGTGAGGCAATTCTGCAGTCCTGGAACCTACTTCAACCAAACAAATGCTACCATAATTTCAGGTCTAGGTATCAGAGAAGCCAGTATTTACTGTGGATTCACTGTGGATTCTGAGATGCATTTGGAGATTCATATTGGGTATCCAGTGTGTGAGTGGTGTAGTTGTTAAAGTGTTGGTCTAAGATTGGGGAGACTGGAATTCAAATCCCTACTTAGCCACAAAGCATACTATGTGACCTTGGGTCAGTCATACACTCTCAGCCTAACCTACATCACTGGGTAGTTGTAAGGAAAAGGGGAGGGGGAGAAAGCATTTCCTCTTATACACAAATGAAATATTTACTCAAATTGTCTCAGTGAAAGGAGTCCCTGGCATCTTTCCTCTCACAGAGCCCTCTTTGACTGAGATTCAGACATTTATTTATTTATTTATACCTGAGCAAAATTATTTTTTAAAACCACATGATTAATTGTTGATGGCATATGTTTTTGAAAATATAAATTATTTCACATTTATATAATTTAATATATAGTACTAAGTGTGGACCTGGACCAGGTTTAGCACTGTGCCCTACCTACCCCCCCCTTGGAAACTGAGAAGTCTGCGCCCCTTCTCCCATCCAAATACTCATCATGGCTGATCCTGCTTAGTTTCTGAAATCTGACAACATCATGCTAGCCTGGGCCATCTAGGTCTTAATAAAGGTTGGTTGATTAATCCTAATAAAAGTTATTACACAGTTTTTGTCTTTGCATTTTGCCATGAGTCACTGTACTAGCTTCTCGGCCTTTTTTATTATCTCTTTGCTTCCATTTGACGGCCTTGCTTTCTGTGTCCCCCCCCCACAGACACCCCTTCACAGAGGGTACAGTTCATTCTTGGAACAGAGGATGATGATGAAGAACACATCCCTCACGACCTGTTCACAGAGCTCGATGAAATTTGTTGCCGTGAAGGAGAGGATGCCGAGTGGAGGGAGATGGCCAGGTGAATGTCTTTTGAAGGAAGTATTTGAGTTCACATTTGTCATTCATGGAAAACAAACAAGCAAACATGGTGGAACTTTTCAGAGTCACGTGGAAGTGAAAAAAAAATGGCCGCTGTTGATTCAACCAAACACAGCCTTTACATGCATGTACCAGTGGTCTTTGACAACATAGGGCTGCCTTCAAAGCCAGATGTTATTATCTGGAGTTAACATTTTATAGGTCAGAGCAGGTTTGGAATTAAAAAAAGAAAGAAATTGGCAAAGAATAATAAACAATGGAGATCTCTCTCTCATTCACACACGCACACACACACACACGCACACAAGATATTTCATTCATCTCCAGAAGAAAGCAGAATGAGGCATTGTGCATGTAAATTAGGCTGAAACCAAGGTTCAGGAGAACAGAAAACCCTGCTGTTGCCTGCCTGCCTTTTTATTTAACTGATTTGTTCCTGATTAGATAATGTAATATAGCGAATGATTACTGTTTATCGTAATGAAGTAGAGGCGCCATTACATAATGCCTCATACAGCACTAATCCTGAAATAATAGGCTTTGGGGGGGTAAATCCTAAATCTAACATAGTTCTACTAAAGCAGGCATTGATCTGGTGATAAATCTAGGGACTGTGAAGGAAAGCATTCCTTACCCTCAGCAGGCAAATGTATCTTCAAGCAATGCTGTTCTGTTTGATGGGTTTGTGTTCTTCAGTTTACTCTATTTTAAACAGAAAGATTCAGAAGTGGGAGTTTGTGGAACGTAAAAAGTAATCATTCCTCCTCCTTAGAGAGCCTCAGGTTTGCAGGCAGAAAGGAAAGCCCAGGTTAGGGTTGCCAAGCTCCAGGTAGTAGCTGGAGATCTCCTGGGGAGATCCTGAAGATCTCCAGGTGACATAGAAGAAGAGAAGAGACTGGATTTATACCCCACCCTTCACTACCCAAAGGATTCTCAGAGTGGCTTACAAACTCCTTTCCCTTCCCCTCCCCACAACAGACACTCTGTGAGGCAGGTGGGGCTGAGAGAGCTCTGACAGAAACTGCTCTTTTTCAGGAACAGCTGTACCAGAACTATAGCTTGCCCAAGGTCATCCAGCAGGTGCAAGTGCAGGAGTGGGGAATAAACCTGGTTCTCCCAGATTAGAGTCCATGCACTTAACCACTACACCAAACTGGCTCAGTTCACCTAGAGAAAATGACTGTCTTGAAAGGTGGACTCTGTGGCATTATACCCTGCTGGGGTTCCTCCCACCCCAAACCTCGACCTTCCCAGGCTCTACCCCCCCCAAATTTCCAGGTATTTTCCAACCCAGAGCTGGCAACCCTAGAGCAGGTTGATGTATCTTATATTATTCATTAACCTTTTAGTTCAGTAGCCTTCAACCTTTGGACTAAAACATGGGATCTACTGAAACATGGGGCCTACTTTTCATTTTTATCTGCTCTATTATCTTCCTGTTAATTTATCTGTCTCTTTCTCAGTTGGTCCTTCTCTCCTGAGGTCTTATAGAGTTGCTGCCCCATGTACAGTTGTGGACTGGATTCAAGTAATGGTCTGAATCAGTATTGGGGGCATAGGTTCATCTGTGTTTTCTGTTTTCTCTTGCTAAGGGAGTTCATTGTACTGCCATTAGTGTGGCTTGCCAGTTGAAGAGCGATGAGTCATTGTGTGGTTTTAAAAAAGAGGCATCTCTCTAAGTATTCCTGGAACCCTGTGTTACTAACTGTGTTCATCCTTGAATTTAATTCTATGTTATTCAAGAAAAGGTTGAAGCATATTAAGGAGTGCCATTGCACAATCAGTCCTTTTTAAACAAATTCTATATGGTGGGAATGGATAATACTCTTTTTGTATGGTTGTATCCTGCTACTTGGATCAGCCTAATTAGGTTGCAATCATACACACAATTAGACCCAACACAGGTGCGAATGCTGGGCAGATTTAAAGGGTGCAATCAGATAACAACATCTGGGAAGTGACCTGCAGCCATCGACAACCCATTTTGCTCTGCCACAGAAGCGGAGTTAAAAGACACCAGGGAAAATCTGGTAGTTAACGGGTTATGATGGGCCATGGATGGACTTTCCCCTGTCTGATCGCTCCAGCGTGCTCTCATGGCGTTGGGGTGGTCTGATCAGGCCATCCTGACTCCGTGCCGTTGTTTTTCTCCCCTTTCGCAATATGCCCATCATCGCAAACTCCATAGGGAGCCCTCAGTGTGGAGGTGCGATTCATTGATCCGTCAGTTAAGTGCCTGGGGAAAAAATGGCACCCCCCCCCAACTCACCTGCAGTTGCATCTGATCACACACTGATGGACTGTGCCTGCAGCTTTGAAGGGAGGTGTGATCGTGCAACTGTGGGTCAAATTCCTCCGGAGGAAATGGCCTCGCTTTCCCCCTGTTTTTTCTGGAGCGTGTGACTGCAACCTTACTTCATTTATACCCCTCCTTCCTCCCCAGCGGGGATCCACCATGGTTTATAGGATCCTCCTCTGCTCCGTTTTGTCCTCACAACAACCCTGAGAGGCTGAGAGTATAAGCTCAGTGGCCCAAGGTCACCCAGTGAGGTTCCATGGCAGAGTGGAGATTTAAACTGGGGTCTCCCAGATCCTAATCTAACACTCAAACCACTATGCCACTCTGGTGCTGGTTTTCCATTTGCTCAGGGCACATCCCAACAATGCAGAAGGTTGGAACATACCTTGGGCTGATAGAACGTACCACCATTTGGTGTGTTCCTTCCATGAATGTACCTGATAGGGTTTTTAATTTTAGTGCCTGATAATGTTTATAATATATTCTATAGTATGTGAACTGATATTCACTGTATTTGAATCTCCCAATGAGTGAGACAATGCAGTGTGGAGTAGTGGTTAAGTGCGCGGACTCTAATCTGGGAGAACCGGGTTTGATTCCCCACTCCTCCACTTGCAGCTGCTGGATGACCTTGGGCAAACCATCATTCTATCACAGCTTTTCTTGAAAAAGAGCAGTTTCTGTCAGAGCTCTCTCAGCCCCACCTGCCTCACAGGGTGTCTGTTGTGGGGAGGGGAAGGGAAAGGAGATTGTAAGCCACTCTGAGACTCCAAGTGAAGGGCAGGGTATAAATCCAATCTCCTCCTCCTCCTCCTCCTCCTCCTCCTCTTCTTCCTTCTTCTCCTCCTCTTCTTCTTCTTCTTCTTCTTCTTCTTCTTCTTCTTCTTCTTCTTCTTCTTCTTCTTCTTCTTCTTCTTCTTCTTCTTCTTCTTCTTCTTCTTCTTCTTCTTCTTCTTCTTCTTCTTCTTCTTCTTCTTCTTCTTCTTCTTCTTCTTCTTCTTCTTCTTCTTCTTCTTCTTCTTCTTCGTAACTAAAGTGTTGTGAGAGACTCATGTTCAAATTTCTATTCAGTGTGAAGCTTCATAGATAGCTGTGTGTGTGTGTGAAGAGCTGTCAAGTTGCAGATGACTTATGGCAACCCTGTAGGGTTTTCAAGGCAAGAGATGTTCAGAGGTGGTTGGCCGTTGACTGTCTCTGCATAGAAAATGGCTGCTTTGGAGGGTATACTTTATGGTATTATACCCTGCTGAGGTAACTTCCTTCCCCAAACCTCGCCTTCCCAAGGCTCCACTCCCAAATCTCCAGGAATTTCCCAACCTGGAGATGGCAACTCTAAGGGAGAACTGATTTCTGGAATTGGGAGATCCATTGTGATTCCAGGAGATCTCCAGGACCCTCCTGAAGGTTGGCAACCCTAGAAGGAAGCAGGAAAAGGGGAAAGGCAACCTTTCCAGAACTGGGTCTCACCTTGATCCTCAACCTGCAACACAATTAATTTCATTTCTGTTCCTATACATCCATATTTCTTCTATCTATAAGTTGATCAGATGTAAGGGGAACAGCCAGGTATCTGTACCTTTGCCAGGTGTGCAGGAGAGACTATTTTCGCTGTTTTCTTTCAGCCCCACACAGAGAACTGCAGCTTCCCATAGTTGTTTCTTCTACTTCTGCATGTGTTTTAAAAATTAAAGGAATTTCCTTTACATCTGGTGTCTTTTTCAAAGAAAAAAAGGTGGTGATACCATCCTTAGGTCAGGATGCAATTCACTTGTGGGCCCTGACCAGTCATTTGACAACTAAAGATCTAACTGAATGTTGTACCAAAGTCCCACTTTTAGAGCATTTTAATAACTTGTGTTAAGATCTATCAAGATACTTGCTGTTCACTTAGTCAGAAGAAAGGTAACAGATACCAGTGAATGGTGTGGGTGAGAAGTTGGCTGAGGATCAATACCTCCAGGAAGACAACAGATGTAGCTAAAGTAAATACGGAAAATATTGAGCAAGTTTCTACAGAGCATTAAAACCATTTAAGTCACTGTTGTTTTGCTGGTCACAATAACCATAATAGCCTATCCCCATTTTAGAATTATCAGTGAGCAATAATACTTATATAGTCCCCTGTTAAATATTCCTTTTATAACCTGTCATTTTGCATTCCAATGACCCCTAGACCTGGTAGATCACATTTACTCTACTTGGCAACTAATGGAGAAGTTTATTTCACTCAAGGCCATCCAGTGGGCTTCATGGATGATCATAGATTTGAACCTTCATTTTCCAATCCAGTATACAGGAATATGCTTCTGTCAATCATAAAACATATGTAGGCAGTTCAAAGGTCACAGGAACATGAAGCAATGTGCTGAGAGTATGGTATTTCATAATAAGATGGTGCAGACTAATGTGCAGAGCGATGTTACTTTTTCTACTGATTATAAGAAACAAGATCCATTTAATACAGGACATACCTGTTTATCACTTCTCTCTTTATAACAACCATGTGATGTAGATTACGCTGAGAGCAAGGGAGCGAGAGTGCAACTGGCCCAAGGTTACCAAACAAGTTTCAAAGCAGACTGTGGACTCCCATATCCCATTCCAATACTCTAACCACTATGCCTTATTGGCTTAAGTGGTTAGATGCACCCTCTGATTCAGAATCACCGCCTTGCACCTATCCCCTTAACTCCTTCTTCCTACTTGGTCTGTACTGTGTTTGTCATTTTTAGTAAACCTGCAGACATCTAGATTTTTTTTAAAAAATTGCTTTCACGCAGTGCCTAATGACTTCAAAGGCTTTTAAATAAAATGTACATTTATTGATTGATTGATCTAGAATATTTCTATGCTGCTGCTTCAGAGTCCTGCTCGAGTTGGCTTAGAGTTAAAGATCACAGCATAAAACACAAGCCATTAAAACCCCCAAGCCATTATACTTAAGCATCATAAAAACTATGTATAAAGCAGAGCAGACCATTAAAATGCTGATAAGATAAAAGCCCTAATTAAAAGCCTGGGTAAAAAAAGATGTGTTTTGACCTGGCACCCCAAAGAAAGTGAAGTAGGCACTGGATATACCTAAAGGGGGAAGGCATCCAGAAGTGAGGTGAGGTGACATCACAGAAAATGCCCTGTCTGTAGTCACCACCAGCCTCACCTCGGAAGGCAGGGGCACAGAGAGCAGGGCTTGAGAGGCAAATCTTAACTGGCAGGCTGGACAATGTGGGAGGAGCTGGGCCTTCAGGTACCCTGTCCCCAAGCTCTTTAGGGCCTGGCACAGAACCATTTGCAGTCATTCCAATTCTGATGCTCCAGCTTTGTAATGTAAGACCACATTATCCACGATTGTCCCAATACACATAGTTACCATACTGTGTGAAAAGGGCAACATACCTCTTTTCTGTTCCGGTACACACGAACCTGTATCCTGAAGTAATCTGGATTTCAAGTCACATGTATCTGAAGCTGGAAAATACATTCAGGCAGAATGGCAACTGCTCATATCAACAGGACTACATGTTACACATTCAATTGGATGGCGAAAAATCATAATAACTGAAAAAGACTAAGGACTCTTCTGCTAATGGAACAAATGGTAGGATCCAACCCTGCATGTCTTTATTTAATTTTATCCTAACAGTTCAGCCTAAGGCTGGATAGAGATTTGAACCAGGAACTTCCACTTGAAACTTCAGTTGCAGCATTCTGCTGTTTTGAAAAATGCAAGTGGGGCTACCCTTGAAGACTGTCTGGAAACTACAGTTGGTAAAGAATGCTGTGGCCAGAGTATTTAGTGGAATAGGTCCTAGTAGGGCCCATATCACTCCAGTCTTGTTCCACCTACACTGGCTTCCAGTTTGCTTCCAGGCTAAATTCAAGGTGCTGCTATTGACCTTTAAGGCCCTGTATGACCCAGAACTAACATACCTTAAGGACCACCTTCTCCCATAAAAACCTAGCTGCTCCCTCTAGTCCTCCTTAGAAGCCCTGCTTTGATTGCCCCCACCAGGTGGCAACCCGAGAAAGGGCCTTCTCCATCATAGCATCAACACTTTGGAACTCCCTCCTCAGTGAGATTCATCTGTCTGCCTGCATTGGTGTCTTTCACCAGAAGGTGAACATTTTTTTGTTTTATCTGGCAGACCCCCAATAATGGTTTTGGCCCTCTTCCTAATGTTGCTTCTCCATGTGTTTTTAATTAAATTTTATATTTTTAACTTATTTTAGTTGTTTAAATGTTTTTATGTTTGGTGCTATGTGGACCCTGATTGGGTGGAAAGGCTGTCTAACAATTTTCTAAATAAATAAATAAATAAATGTTTTACTTGCATGTCTGGCTTTTCAACTGAAAAGAGTTCATTGAACTGCTTGCTTGTTTAGGTGGTTGAAGTTTGAAGAAGATGTTGAAGACGGAGGGGAGAGGTGGAGTAAACCATACGTTGCCACTCTATCGTTACATAGTTTGTTTGAGCTGAGAAGTTGTATCCTCAATGGCACCGTGCTGCTAGACATGAGAGCAAATTCTTTAGAAGAAATTGCAGGTAAGTGTGTGCTTTGCATTGGTAATATGGAACCATGTCTTTCTTTCATCTGTATTTTTTAAAGAACTCACATTGCTTAAAATGAACTAAAGTTAATGGGTTGTAATCAGTTTCAAGCACAAGAAGATCATCATGATGTTTTATGAATTTTATTTTATATACTTTGAAAACGGTCCTGCAACTGAGATTTGTTGTGGGAATTTTGGGGAAAGGCATGTCAATAAGGTCAAATTCTATGCCAAAGATCATCCATGAATGTTCATATGAAGCAGTTATTCTCTCATATTCCCAAGGAATGGCTGGGCGACTGTACGGCATGGTGGGGCTGTTAATTTTTCTAGTATTATTCCTATGGTACTGAAGGGCCAGGAAATACCTAAACTTGACTGGATGATGTCTAAAAGGCACATAACCATTACCGGCTTTGGAAGACTGTGTGTATTTGTAAGATCGCTGAAGTCATGGTGGAAATGTATGGGATTAATGGAGACACCTTAAAATATTCAAAGGAAGTGGGACATGGATAATACTGAACATAATATTGTTGGGCAATCGGTGAAAAATCAGAATAAATAGACCAGCAAATATCCTTCACATAGCATTATTGGATCCTTTCAAAGACTGTGGTGATCACTTTGAGAGATGGGGGTGCCTTCTGCTTCTACTGTTTTATTTCTTTGTTCATCGTTCTGTCTGCGGTGGAAAGCAGCTGTCTCCTTGCACCTTACTGCAGGTGGAAAATGGTCAGACTGGCGGGACTATAAAGACACAGGTCTCCATTAGTCACATATTTACTAGCTGCAAATTTGTATACTATGTCCCTGATCGAGAAAGTGGCCTCTTCCTTGGCAGGCATAATGCTGAACAGCTCTTGACTGCATGCACTGTACACTGTGTGGAATGCCTTTTCTGGTGGACTCTGCATGGGAACTGCCATATATACTTGGTTCTGGGCTCTTGAACGATAGTCTCTGGATTTGAGCCTGGCCACCCCCTAATGAAACAAATCAGCAGCTCAGACCAGAGGAAGCACAGAAAGAAAATAGATTTGTAGCCGTATGGGATATTGAATACTGTCTGCTAAAAATAAAATGTTACGTGAAGAAGAAGATATTCCACAGACAATAGACTAGGAGCAGTTTTCTTTGCCTTTGGCATCACCCATCACACCATTCCTAGGAGGCGCAGTTGCCAGGAGTACGAAGGACCCTTTTTGAAAAAGCTTTATCTGTGTTATTCTTGCTTAAACCCCCACTGCAAAAGGGAAAGCATTCCTGACTGTTTGTTCTGACATTTAAAAAAGGACCTGGTTTTTAAATTAAATTATATTTAAACTAGTATGTAGCACAGCAATCAATGGTATCGCCTCTTCAAGCCAATTCTTCCTGTCCGGTAGTCCAAGCCTCCCTCCTCTTCAATTTTCATTTTTTTTTTTTTGCCAATGGCATTACATAATAAATAGACATCTCTAGCCTTAGCTCTTAACGGAGAATTTGTAATCAAAACATGACGGGTTGGATGCTATGTGCTATATTCACTCTCACAAGAGTATTGACACAAGGGGGAAAATAGGGAAGTCATTATGAGGTAGTCCTTGTACAAAGTCAGCTTGACTATATCCCATTTTGTGCTTCTGCTAGCACAAGACGTAGCACGAGATATATTTCAGCAAGCCCACAAATAAAGACTTTCTTTGATCAAGTCATATCACACCTCCAGAATGAATTGTAATGACTGCCTCAAATAGCCTTTTGGTTTTTGCCCTTCATGACACTGATCAGAAATGAAAGGACAGTACTTGCTCTTACAGTTGCTCGTACACAATGTCTTGCACAAATGAAATTGCATTGAGTAAAACTTCTCTCCAGTTATTGCATGGCAGGATCCAACCAATTCTTAGAGTCATCCAAGAATAAAAATAAAAGAACACTAAAGTCACTGTGTTCTTCACAAGGTGAGAAGTATCAGCAATGACAGTCAAAGGTCATCGGATGTATAACTGGAGTCCTACTGAATTGTACATTGTATGTCTTATGCTGCCTGATTTATTTTTGATGCTTTGTAATCTGCTTTCAGTCTCATCAAGAAAGACAGGGTATAAAGTAAATAAACAACTGATTCTTCCCCTGGTTACCCCTTCAATTGCCTCCCTTCGTTGCAAATTTTGATTGTAAGCTCCTTGGGACAGGGACCTTTCTGCCCCCAAGTGGAATGCACTTGTGATGTTGTATGGTGGTTGATGTTGCTGTTGTTGATGTAGATAGTGGCCTGTATCTTCCACTCAGCAAGATTTGAAACTTTCCTCCAGTCTAAGAAGCCTGCCTCTAACTTAAGTGGCATTTCTGCTGGAGGAAGAGCCAATTAAGTTGCAGGAAGTCTTCGTAGGCTGGAGGAGAGGTTTGACTTTGCAGAGCAGAGCCAGTGGTAATAACAAGCCCCTTACAGGTTATTGGCTAGGGGGCACGTGCAAGCTATCTGAGGCACACATATTGCATGAACTCGTGGAGCTGCCATATACTGAATCAGACCCTTGGTCCATCGAGGTCAGTATTGTCGACTCAGACTGGCAGCAGCTTTCCAGAGTCTCAGGCAGAGGTCTTTCACACCACCTGACTTTTTAACAATTGCTATAGCAGAATAGGAATGTAATATAAAACACTGTGTCAGTGCTACCCTGGTCACATGTCCTGCTGAAATTTGACCTTTGGGCTTTGAACACTAGGGCACTATCCTATAATAGAAAGAGCCTTTGAAATGGCCCTCATGGAATGCTACTGTGTGTCAAAACTCGAGCTTCCTAGGGGGTGCAGAACTAATTTTACAGCTGTTTGGACCTCACCCCTTGGAGACATATTCCCTGTAGACTTTGGTGGCTTTGAATACTTCTCTTCCATGAGTCATTCACTATGGTGTGATGGTTTAGGAAGGAGAACAAGAGTGACATGTTGGTGGTAAAGTAACTGACAATGGACATTCGCCAGGTTGAAGGATGGTACCAGAATTGGTATTCCTGTTATGATTTGTAGACATGCTTAGGTGTTCTAATTGGGGCAGCGTTCAGGGATCTGTTGCCTGAAAGGCAAGCTGAATGTGATGACTGCTAGCGCTGAGAGAGATTTGCAAGCAGCAGGAGTGAGTCAGACTGTATCAGGGTCCTGGCCTCTTTCGATTGCTGCCAGCCTGCTGTCACGCAGCATCACTCAAGTAACAATGCTGCATTTTTTATTCAGGTTGCTAAGCAGTCTTCATTCTGGGAATCCTACCATCATTCTGAAGATGGGGAAGTTGCAATACAATTTCTTGTTGCGATATATTTGCAGCCTTTCCGAAAGCACGTTTTGATAGGTTTCTATGTTTTGTAGCCTTTTTCTTCCCCCTTAAAATACTGCTGCAGCAGAATTTAGCTGTCCCTGCTCTTGAATGTTCATGTGTTGGTAATTCAGGATTTGACAAAATGATGAGCAGAGCTTTTCTCATGGAGGCTGCCTCCTCCTGGGGCTGGGGGATTTCTAGGAATGGCATGGGATATGGCTAGAAGACTGAAGAGTGGGGGAGAGGAGTTGGCAGGAGATGGTGGTATTGGATCCAACATGGTTTGTGGGTTTTTTAAAAATTATATTACTTTGTATAAAACAGAAGAAAGGTTTCTCTTGATCAGGCCTAGCTAGAAAGCCTCCTGTTTCCTATAGTAGCCAACTGGATACCTTCAGAAGGCCTACAAGCAGGACATGGGGATCAAGCCTTTCATTGTTGTTGACTTCTGGCAGCTGGGATTCAGTGGTATACTGCCTGTGAACATGGCGCTTTAATTTAACCACTGTTGATCCTATCCTCGAACCCCTTCTAAAAGCTCTCTGATCTACTGGCTATAAGATCAGTTGGTGTCATTTTTATACTGTCTGTTGTCCTGACCTGGATGGCCCAGGCTAGCCTGACCTCATCTGTTCTTAGAAGCTAAGCAGAGTCAGCCCTGGTTAGTACTTGGCTGGGCAGCCACCAGGAAAGTCCAGGGTCAGGACGCAGAGGCAGGCAATGGCAAACCACCTCTGAACGTCTCTTGCCTTGAAACCTCTATGGGGTCTCCATAGTCCGATTTGATGGCACTTCCCACCATCTGCCACACTTTTATCCCAGCCTTCCTCCAGTTGGCTCAGGGCAGCATACATGGCTCTTCCCTCCTCCATTGTTTTATCCTCACAACACCCCTGCAAGGAAAGTATTGCGAGGAAGGCTGGAAGAGAGTGACTGACCTAATGAGACCCAATGGAAGTCTGAAGCAGGGTCTCTTAAGTCCTAGTCGCTACTTCCCATTGGCTCTGCACTCTTCCTCAGGGAAAATGAGTTTTTAGTATACTGTTCTGTTCTATTGCCCACCTCCTCCACTCCGTGCTGTGTGCCCTTATTCTGAGAATTAAGGTTGCTTGGAATGAGAGGCAAAGGCCGTCTCCTCTCAGTGTTTTTCCTGATGGCAGTTCTTTTCCCCAGTACTTCATCCAGAAATGGGCCAAGGTCCATAGCCAGACTCCATCCTCTCCATGCAGAACCTGAGTCTCTAGGCTGGCAACTATGGGGAGCCTATAGCTGCTGACCTCCCAGTTCAAACACTGCTAAAACTCAGTACAAAAAGAATTGGCAACACCAAGCATCCATGCTCTGAAGCACCTTGCTGTCAGATTAGGAAAAGTGCCTTATTCAACCTTATGTAATGTATTATGTCTTTCCTATTATTTGAGATCAAATTGGCATATGGAAATGTTCTCTTTTGATATTTTCATCTAGTTCCTTTGGATGCATTCAGATTCTCAAAATGCCATCTGGTTTTCGACTGCAGCCACTCAATGACTCCATTAGATTTTTGCACTTAGCATATGCCATTTTTCTAGTGCCATTCAAAGGTGTTTTCCCTCTGTCCTAGCTTGCAGTATTATATTCATATGTATTGATCCAAGTTGTTACCTTTGTTTCTCTTTCATTATTATGGGCAAACATCCAAATCCATCAGACAGCTGAATTCAGTGATTCTCCAAATGTGGGTTATGACCCCAGAGTGGGTAGGTAGGTTGCAGGGTCAAGCTTCTGAGCTGGGACAGTAGGCTCCAAGCTCCCATTCTCAATGACAAGAAAAGGAAGACAAGTGGGTGGAGCTTGCCACATTCCCTCCTCTTGATCATGAAACTGTCCTGCTGAGTCTGTCATTGGTCTATCAAAATCAATTTTGTCTACTCTGATTGGGTGGTTTTCTGGGATCTTAGGTCAAGATTTTCCACATCATCCACTACCTGAACCTTTTAAGTGAACATGCCAGGGACTGAACCTGAAACATTCTGCATACCAAGGAGATATTCCATCCCCTAGAGCCAGCATGGTGTAGTGGTTAAGAGTGATGGACTCTAATCTGGAGAACCAGGTTCAATTCTGTACTCCTCCATATAAAGCCAGCTGGGTGTCCTTGGGTCCGTCACAGCTTTTCCAGAGCTCTCTCAGGCGAGCAAATGTCTAGCCCACCACCTAGTGGTGCATGATGCTAATCAGTTAGAACTTATGACTGCCAGACAATCTTCAGATCTTCTGGCTGTACTACACAAAATGCCATATGATAATAATAATAATAATTATTAATTATTCTGCCCCTAAGCCACAACCTCCTCAATTTTTCACTCTGTGGCCCTATTAATTCTCAGAGACTTGGCTCACTCCAAGCCACCCATTTGTCTCTTGGACCTGCGTTGCCAGTATCCTATAGTGCTTGATGCTATGGTGGTGGGCCTCAAGGAGCACTGTGAATTTGGAAGTACATCTCATTTCACAAAGTTTGAAAACTACTAGTTGAACAGGGTATATACATTTGATTTTATTGACCTGCAGACAATAGATTAGATCCAAAGTCCATCTTCCATAACTACAAGGGTATTTACACAAGAGGAGAAATAAGGCTATGTTTCAGTGACAGAGCATATGTTTTACATGCTGAAGGTCCAGTATTTACTGCTCAAGAGTCTTGAAAGCAAGAGCTGGGAAAAATCTTTCTTGGCAGGGGATACTAGAGATCCTTTCACTGTCAGAGTAGATAATACTGAGCTTTGTGGAACCAGTGGTGTGACTTTGGTATAAGGCAGCATTGTATGTTCTTTTGTCATAGAGGGAGAAAAAAAACAGAAATCAAATTTTGAAACTGATTTGATTGGACGTAGTGATATCCGTGAGCATAGGTGTCTTTAAAGGGGGTGTGACGTGCCTTTTTCCACACACGGAGTGCCTACCCCCCTCAGTAACCACTCTCTTTAAGTTCATGGCTTTAAGTAGGTCAGGAAGTCACAAACTAGCCTTCATTTTTCTTTTAAAATACACAGAGAGCCATGACCATTTCAAACTTCTGGTTCTCTCCCTCAGATCTTTTCCTCACCTCAGTGTTGCTACTGTTTTCCATTGAATTGAATCCCCAACTGATGCTCCAACTTTGTGGCACCCCTTCCACAAAAAGGCTTTTATTCTGGGGATTTTTTTCTTGAATTTGGATCCGCCCCTCCCCATGTGTTCTACTCTTCCTTTGAAAATGGTTGTATGGCCGTATTGTCATGTACTTTGTCAATGACAGAATCTCCCTTTTTTTGCCCATGTGCAATAACTATATAACATTATAGCATAGGGGGGGAAAGGGTGGATGTATCATGGGGAACAGCATGGTTGACACAATTTCAAAGATGGTGTCACTCCTCCTTAGTGACCCCACTCCTCCTTAGTAACCAACTAAGGAACTAGTTGGCAAAGATTCCCACAATATCCTAATGAAAATAGAATTCTGTTTGTGATGGTCTAACTGGGTACACCAATTCATAACAGTGTTATTCTATAATTATGAAGCATGCTAAACATGTCGTCATGTACTTAGTGATGGAACCTCCTTTTTTGCATATGCAGTAATGTTATAATGTCATAACTGTAGAAAAAAGTCTGGATGTATTGTGGGGATCAGCCTGGATGCTGCCATTTCAAAGGTCCCCCGCTTCTTAGTCACCAACTAAGAAAATGGCCAGCAAAGATTCCCACAAAATCCTAATGAAAATAGTATTCTGTTCGTGATTATGGAACTGTGTACATCAATTCATAACAGTGTTATTCAATAATGATGAAGCATGCTAAATAAATGGAAACACTGCACATGTTGATTTTCCATGATTATCAGATCAATTATATAATTCCATTATTTTTAGATGTTTAAAAGACTGAATTGTCATCGAAAACTCACCGGGAGCTATAGTGAGGCAACAAAACCTACCCACCCACTCCAAAAAAAGGAAAGGAAAGGAACTTCATGGAAGCTTGCTGCCTGTTTTTCCCTACATTATAGTGTTGCTATATTATAATTGGGGGGGGGGAATGTGTTGAACCACAGTCAACATTACACTTTTTAAAAAAAATTAGCGGATCACTCGGGACATCTTGAGAGGGGGCGGAAGGGTGGGAGGTGGGGTGAACCTGCAACACTTATGACACAAAAGGGCAGCACGAAACAAAATTTGGAATCAGGAATTCCTCATTGGAAAACTGTGAGTTCAGATCTGAAGGGAAAAAAATCACAGAAAAAGTGGGTTTGAAAAACATAGGGTAACGGGGGACTAAATTTGGATCTACTCCTGGGGAGGCAAAAAGTTGTGCGGAAAGTTTTACAAATTTTGATTAGTTAAGAACACCAATGCAGAGGTTTGCACTTGTGCGGAAATGGTCTCACTCAGAGACACATTCACAGATAGGGTAGCCCAGCCCCTTTAATAATAAGCCTTCACTCACACAGAGCTATTGGGGTTGGGGCTCAAACATTGTTCCAATCACTTACTGCCACCATTTATTCATATATATTTATAGAGAGACAGACAGACAGACAGACAGACACCAAGGTACTAAGGTGGGGGAGAGTCTTTCCCTTAGACATGCAGCCCATAGGGTTAACCAAAACAAGAAGAATGTTACTTATGGTATGAACAAAATACTGAGGAAAGCAAAGTATAAGTAATAATGGAGCCTGAAAGTGCTGGAGTCCTTTAGATTAGGATTGAGTGTTACAGGTGGTTTAAAATTTTATAATCCTAATATGAGGTTATATGCATGTAGTGCTGAGGAATATGCCTGGAAGAAATATGTTGCTCACGACCGATACTCCTATAATTTATGTTTGTTATAACCTTTATTAACAAGCAGTTTTGAGTTCATTACAAGCAGCATTACCATATTACACAATAAGGTATTGAGCAATTACATACATGTTCATTTTAGGAAAGGCAGCTGGGAGCAGAACCCTGTTGCTTATTCCATTCAGCCACATTTCCCTGCAGCGTGAGCATAACGAATCCACAGGATTATCAAAGCCATTTGTAGCCAGAGCCTCAACCACTACAAGCATCCCTCTGGGATCCAGGAACAGGACTAGACAGATATTGATTTCTGTAAGATTTTTGTGTAATAACTTGTTTTCGAAATTGTTCATTTTCACTCAGCCTAAATGCCAAGAAGTGTTGGAACCACAGTTTCTAGCCATCCAAGTGGCTGTCTTCATGTATTACATGATTAAGATGATTTGAAGATGTTTAAAAATAGACTCAAAGCTGTCCTAAACAGAGTTATCAGTATATCTAATTCTCAGCATGGCCAAATCTATGGATACTGAAATCCAGAGACTGGAGCCATGAACTGAAGAGAGCTTTCTATAAACCTATAAAATGCCCTAGTTTTGTAGAGAAATCTGAAATATTAAAAAATGGGGAAGTTAACCCCACAAATAATAGAAAAATCTGAAATCTTAGAAAAATACGGGGTGTGTGTGTGTGGAGTTAACCCCTGCCCCAAGATAATAGAAGCAGCATCTGTAGCTTTAGGAAATGAATGCTCTCAGTGGCTGTTGCTAGCCAAGCGTAACAATATTGTCAACCTTTAAGCCATGGTTTCTTTCAGTAACTTACCTTACAAGGTTGTTGTGAGGATAAAGTGGAGGAAAGGAGAATGTGGTAAGCTGTTTTAAGTCCACATTGTAGAGAAAGGCAGGATATAAAGAAAATAAATAAATAATAAATACAACTGAAGATGGGTACAAATAAGAGGTAGGTTGGCTGCTGGGTGGAAAGAAGAGAGGGAACCAGGGAAGGGGGAGTATATGGAGGTTGCCAAGAGGAGAGAAAGAGGAAATGGTGTGGGCAAGGGAAAATAGGGGAAAATATGGTGCCCACTGCATCAACTGGTCCTGACCCAGCAGCCAACACCACAGTCTTGGCTTTAGTTTTCCCAGGCAGAGGCTGCCAGGAGGAGGGAAGGAGGGAAAGCTGAAGACAGGGACAGATAAAAGTAGATTGACTGGGAATGAGAGACGATGGTAGGAAAAGGGGAGAGGCTATGGGGGCTTTCAGGGAAGGGAAAGAGGAAGCAGTGGGTGTGGGGAAAGGAGATGTACCTGCAAATCATTGCAGTTCCCTGCTTGTATCCTTCTAAATCTATTAAGGTCAGTGAACTAAAAAGAGTGTAACTCTTCTTAGGATTGTGCTGTTAATTTCCATCTATAGTTTCCAAGAAATCTGGCACTTGAGAAAGAAGTGTCATATTTACCCCAGTCCTAGGTGATGACCGAATGTAAAAAATTACTTTTATGTATGTTTTAGATTCCCTATGGCCAAACATCTTGGTTTTCTGGTGGTTTCTTTTCTAACTGCAAAAAACACATACAAAACATAACCTACTTGAAGCTTGTTTTGTTGCTAATAGTTCATACTTCTTATAACTTTAGTGGTATTTTTTCTAAGTGCAAAAGTACAAGTAGAAATATACTGAAGTATATACCATGTTCTCGTTGACCAAAGTTTCATAGTTTTTGTTGTTAGAAGTTTCATAATGTATGTCTTCCCACTAATCTATATATGAATAGGAAGCTGCTTTTATAGAACTGCATGTATGGTTGAAAGGTTTTCCTTGAATAAGGACATTTTAGCACTGCAGTGCTTTTATGTTACTACAAAGCACAGGGTGCCCAGGAGCATATGAACCATAATAGAAAGAGAACATACCTCGGAGATATCACAGTGGCTGAAATACTTTTAAGAAAATTGTCCTGGAGATGTCCCAGAGAGAAAAGAGTGCAGAAATATTGTAATTTCTTCGGGGAGAATTATCTGTCGTGCAGACAGTGCTGCATTTTAAACATCGCTCTTATGTAACAGATAGTTTAGCTGGATTTTCTGACCCAGTCCAGTGGTAAATATTAGAAACCAAAGAAAAACCAAAAGTCTACCTACCTAAAATGTTTGCATTGTGGTACTAGGACTGCAGAGGCTAGGGTTCAGATCTCCATGAAACTCACTGAATATCCTTGGGCCAGCCGTACTGTTGCAAGCTAACCTACCTTGCAGTGTTGTTGTGAGAATAAAATGAGGAAGAAGCGAATGCTTCCTTTCCCTGTAACTTAACAGCCTACAAGGAAGAGAAAGGATCTTACAGAAGTAAGTTTTCTGGAGCTTATCAAAAGGATCCAGTGGTCCATTGATCCAGATTGGGGCTGCATAAAGCAATTTAGGAAGAATGCTGGCCTTACATAGCTTTAACAGAAGCGGAATAAGTTGTCCACCTTTGGTGTAAAAGAATTTCTTAAGAGTGATTAATGCCATTTGGTCTTTCTTATAGCAGAATTTATACGAGAGTTCCAAGGTAAATAATAATTAAACATAACACTGAGATATTTACACTGACTGACTGAAGAAGAGAATCATGGACTCCATGGAGGAAGGGCAGAATAGAAAATATGATTTTAGTAATTTCTATCTTACTCAACAAAAGTAGGGCTGCCAGGCCCCTGCTGGGAGTGGGTGCTCCCTGTCACCACTCAGCTCTGGCCAGCAGGGAAAAAATGGCCTGAAAACTGGGAGGGGGCATCAGCAGTGTCTCAGCATGCTAGTGTCACTCCCTGTGCACCTGGAAGTGACATCCAATGCGCTAACATCACTTCTGGCCAGGAAGTGATGTCAGCATGTCACCTGCAATGTCAGTGCATTGCCAGCAAGGGCCCTCGATTACATAGTATGTTCCTCCCCTCCACTTGCTGGGGGGGACCTGGCAACCCTAAACAAAAAGACGCATCAAGTGGCTTACAGATAATATAAACGAATATTAACAATTAAAATCACATATTTTTTAAAAAAGAAAGAACAGCCTTGGAGGAAGCACATCTTTAGTGTTGCTGGAAACTTCACATGCCCAGTCCAAGCTGAATATCTGTGGGGAAGGTGTTCCACAATTAAAGCCGCCACCGAAAAAGTCCTGTCTTGCAAGGCCTTATTTCAGATAATAGTGGAACATGAAGCAGGGATTTAGGTGATAAATGCGAATGTGCAAGTTCATAGGGAAGCAGACAGTCTTTCAAACACCCTGGTCCCACATCATGCAGGACTTTGAAGGTCATAACAAGCACGTTAAAAATTGACTCTGCCGATGATTCAGTAGCCAGTGTAACTCCTTCAGCACAGATGAAATGTGTAAATAAATACCTTTATTTCTAGTTTCCAGTTTTTTCAGTGAACTATGAAGAAATTAATGGAGAACAAGACTATCAAATATCTAAACGGTAGCTAGATCTTCAAGTTCAAAGGCAGGATAACAAACCACGTGGAAGGCCCATTGCAATGATATGTGAGTCTGGCGACTCGTGCAATTCCAACATGGGGCAAATAACCCCCCCTTCTGGGGCTGTTTTAGCTCAGGAAATCAGCAAAGGAGGGGAGGCAGGAACTCTTCCTCCCTCCACAACATGGTCCCAAGCCAAACTGGGCTTCTGTGATCCTTTTAAAAATAGTTCCTCGCAGCTGCTGTGTGTTACTGTTCCATCATTAGCAAAGTGCAGCTTTACAATGGAGGATCTACACCTTGACAGATATTGCATCCATCCCATGAAATAATCCACTTCCCCTCTTTTCCCATCCATTTAGGATGTTTTGCTACACTGTGGTCACAAATCTACTTTTCTCTTTGTTCATGGATGTTGGTGGAGGTATACTTCTAATTAAGTTTTCTGTGTTTGAGTCCATTAATCGTACTATATCATCATGACAGTGTATGACTGCTACTCCCTCTCCATCTGCTTTCCTCCTCAGAAACTACATGGTATTGTAATGGATTCCACAGAGTTTCTATGACTTTTGGATATATATTTACAGTTGTCATATTCAAAACATTTGTGGTCTTGGTGTATTTCTTCAAAGCAGCTGTCATATTTATTTATTTATCATTGTATTTTTTAGCTTCATTTATACCACACTTTTCTCCCCCATGGGAACCCAAAGTAATTTACATTGCTCTCCTCCATTTTATACTGGCAACAGCCCTGTGAGTTAAGTTAGGGTAATAATAATTATTATCGTATGGCAGTGTGTGTAGTATAGCCAGGAGATCCGAGGATTGTCTGGCAGCCTTATTAAGTTCTAACTCATTAGTGTCATGCACCACTATAGGTGGCAAGCTAGACTTATTTTGGGGGCTGAGAGAGCTTTGAGGGAGTTATGACTGACGCAAAGTCACCCAGCTGGCTTCATGTGGAGGAGTGCAGAACTGAACCCGGTTCTCCAGGTTATAGTCCATCTGTCTTAACCACTACACCACGCTGGCTCTCTTAGGTTAGGGTGAGAGTATGTGACGGGCCCGCAAAAAATAAAGCTTCCATGTCAGAGTGGGGATTCAAACTTGTGTCTTCCATATCCTAGTCCAACACTCTAATGGCTGCACTACACTGGCTCTTCCCTGGGGGGGTTATTTCATTAGAGTTACATTGAAAGGAGCCTGTATGACTGTATGAATTTTCTCCAGATGTCCAGGTCATCTGGTCACACCTGTTCTGGTATCCCACCCCATGATTCTTCACATAGGAATACAATAAAAATAGAAATGGCTGAATAAGCTAAGGGGCAGCTGTGGCCAGGAGTGCCTCTTACCAACTTCGATTGGTTAGCAAGCTGCAGCCTTTCCTGGGCAGAAAGTATCTGGCCTCTGTGGTGCGTGCCCTGTTTCCGTCTAGATAAGATGCAGCGCACCCTACGTGGGGCTACCCTTGCAAAGTGTTTGGAAAGTTCTATTGATGCAGAATACCACAGCCAGAATATTGACTGGAGTGGGTCATTAGGAACCATATCTACACTGGGTCCCAATCTGTTTCTGGGCACAATTCAAGGCACTGGGGTTGCTTTTTAAAGCCCAAATACAGCTTGGGACCAGCATACTTTTAGGACCACCTACTCCCTTATGAACCACTGGTTATGAGCCCTGCTTCAGGTGTCCCTGCCTTCTGAGATTAGGTGGGTGGCAACCCAGGAGAGGGTCTTCTCAGTCATGGCACCGAAACTCAGCAACTCTCTCCCCAGACAGAGTCACCTGTCCCCTTCTGTTGCTGTCTTCTGCCAACCAGTGAAGACATTTTTGTTTCATCTAGCATTCCCTCAGTGATCCCTCCTTCCTGTCCTGTGTTTTAATTGGATTTTTAAATGTTTGTGTGTCTTAGCTTTGGTTTTAATCATATGTTTTAGTTTGGTTTTAATGGTTTTAATACATATTTTTATTATTTATTTTATTTTATTTATTTATTTGTTTCTTAAATTTTTACCCCAGCCTCCCAGCCAAGGCCAGCTCAGGGCAGCTTACTTAAAAGCAATATAATATAAAATATGACATCCGTTAATACACAAGAATTCTTGTATGTGTTCTTAATCTGTCAGCTGCCTTGGTGGACCTGATGAGGGCAAAAAGGTGGGGTTTTAATTTTGTAAATAAAAAAAATGGCAAAAGACTTTCCATGGCCCACAAATATTGTGCTTCTGTTATGGAGAAAAGCAAAAAAAAAAAAATCACAAGAAATCAGCTGCTAGAAAAACAAGAAATATAACAGGGAAAGAACAGGAAAACAACAAACTGATTTCAATGTCATCTGGAATCACAATTATACTTGCATGTGTGAATGATGGTAATTGCATGACACTTGACTAATGTGATTACAACCCAAGATGGGCTTTTAGCCTGGTCCAAGTATGACTGGATTCCTGTGTTTTTAAATGTCATTTGTTAGAAGTCATCTTAGTAATAGCATGGAGGGAAGTGCTTTTTTGTGTCTTCCTTGCCTCTTACGACAAGATGATTTGTTCTTCATGCATCTAAAACTCTCCACTTTTTTTTTGAGCACCTGTTTTATTTTCGTCCCTGTTCCCTTACTATTGATAAGTATCAAAAGCTTGACTCATCTTCTTTGCTTTTGACATACTAAATTGAATATCAGTCTGACTATGTGAGCTTCTTGTTTCATGACTGCTCTTAACCAGGAGGTTGTGTTGAGAAGACTCTCGTGAGCTATGTTAATAGTCGTCACAAAGAGTTCGTGACTGACTTGTTGTGTCACAGTTTCAGCAGGACATGGTTTCTAATGAATATGCAAAGATGCTTAGTGCTCAATTGGCACTGATTCAGTGGGTTTAGAATGGCTGCAGAGCTTAAGGACACCACCCTGTGAGTCAGGCTTATTGCATAGTACAGTTCTAAGTAGACTTTGCTGAAGATTGTTTCTGGTGAGTCTTTCCTTGTGTTTTGAAGCTTTACTTTTCTCAGGGAAGATCCCGTCATTTCCCTCCAAATACCTGAAATCTTAACAGTATTTCGCCATCTATTGCTTCTACTTCTCCTTGTTTCCAGTTGATAATGCCAGCTATGTATCTTAGACATGGGACTGCCCATGTGCTAATTGCCCTTACTGTGTTGCCTCCATTTAATTTTGTTTGCAATATCTTTTTAACTCTTTGGTAATACTCCCTGGTTATATTTTTCTCAACAAGGGTATGTTTGATGTTGTCAGCTTCCAAAATCCTAAGATATTTCTGATTTTCTTCAAAGCCCAATGTTTTGATGATGTTGTGGTTTGGCATCTTGATTTGTTCTTGCTCAACGATCTTTCCTCTATTTAGTGCTGCATACTTGTCAAGGCCAAATTCCATTTCTATATATATGCTGACTATTCAAACTGAATTTAGTAAAGAATCAATCTCTGATAATGACTTTTCATATGCTTCCAAGTCATCCATATACATTACATGTGGAATCTTTGGGCCTGTCTTGAAAGCTGGTGTCCTAGGCCTGTGCTGTTGAGAATGATTGTGAATAGTATTAGAGCAATGACAAAAATCTTACAATAACTCTAGAAAGCCTGCAAAAACAAGTGAAGAAAGTGAAGAACTGGACAGTGCCTGGAAGAGATGAAATCCATGGCTATTGGCTTAAAAAGGGGACAAGTCTTCATCTGCGATTGGTGCAACAATCTTAATGATGTGCTCTGTTCCAAAGTAGTAGAAGATAGGATAACAACTGGCAGGACATTTCTCATTCTAAAGAACAAAGAGAAAGGAGCAGTGCCAAGCAACTTCCACCCCATTACTTGCATCCCAACAAATTTTAAACTACTGACAGGAATTGTAGCCAGTTCCATTCAAGAATGTCTACAGCTCAATTCAATTTTACCATATAAACAAAAAGGAATTTTCCAAAACTTCTGAGATAGTGAATATCAGTTACTGATTGATAAAATGGTCTTACATTGTAAAGGTCAGAAAGCCAACCTGAATGTTGCTTGGATTGATTACAAGAAGGTATTTGATTCAATCCCTCATACATGGATCCTGAAAACACTAGAAATGATAGGCATCAGCAAAACTGTAATAACATTTATCAAAACTGCCATGAGTTAATGGAACACCAGGTTGATAGAGAAGAAATTGCAACAGTTAATTAGAGATGGGCACAAACCTCCTCATGTACTTAAATTCATGATGAACTGGGCCTGGTTCATGGTATATGTTATGTATTAAGATGGCTGCAACCGTGTGTGTCTGGCCATGTGGTCAAACAGACCTACAGACCCTTGGTCCTAGAACAATAGACACCAAGAATCCTAGGCGTGGACCAATGGGAGCACCAGGATCCTGCAGGGAACCTATAGTTACCGGGGCCATGTATATAGAACATAAGAACATAAGAGAAGCCAATGTTGAATCAGGCCAATGGCCCATCTAGTCCAACACTCTGTCACACAGTGGCCAAAAATACCAGGTGCCATCAGGAGGTCCAGCAGTGGAGCCAGGACACTAGAAGCCTTCCCACTGCTGCCCCCCCCAGCACCAAGAATAGAGTGCATCACCTGCCCCAGACTGAGAGTTCCTATCTATACCTTGTGGCTAATAGCCACTGATGGACTTCTGCTCCATATGTTTATCTAATTCCCTCTTGAAACTGTCCATGCTTGTAGCTGCCACCACTCTTTGGGTGAAGAAGTACTTCCTTTTATCTGTTCTAACCTGACTGCTCAGCAAGTTCTTGTATTGTGAGAAAGGGAGAAAAGTACTTCTTTCTCAACCTGCTCTATCCCATGCATAATCTTATAAACCTCAATCATGTCCCCCTCAGCTGTCATTTCTCCAAGCTAAAGAGACCCAAGCGTTTTAACCTTTCTTCATAGGGAAAGTGTTCCAACCCATTTATCATTCTAGTTGCTCTTTTCTGCATTTTTTTCTAATGCTATAATATCCTTTTTGAGATGTGGCGACCAGAACTGTACACAGTATTCCAAATGAGGTCGCACCAATGATTTATATAGGGGCATTATGATACTGGCTGATTTGTTTTCAGTTCCCTTCCTAATAATCCCCAGCATAGCGTTGGCCTTCTTTATTGCAGTTACACACTGTCTAGACATTTTCATTGAGATATCTACTATGACTCCATGATCTCTCTCTTGGTCAATCTCTGCCAGTTCAGACCCCATCAATGTGTATTTATATTTAAGATTTTTGGCTCCAATGTGCATCACTTTGCACTTGGCCACATTGAACCCCATTTGCCACGTTGACGCTCACTCACCCATCCTTGACAGATCCCTTTGGAGTGCCTCACAATCTTCCCTGGTTTTCACCACCTTGAACAACTTCGTGTCATCTGCAAATTTAGCCACTTCACTGCTTACTCCCAATTCCAAATAGTTAATAAACAAGTTAAAAAGCATTGGACCGAGTACTGATCCCCATGGTACCCCACTGCTTACCACCCTCCACTGAGAAAGTTTCCCATTTATACTCACTCTCTGTTTCCTATTTATAAGCCAGTTTTTGATCCACAAGAGGACTTGTCCTTTTATCCCATGACTATTGAGCTTACTTAGGAGCCTTTGATGAGAAACTTTATCAAAAGCTTTCTGGAAGTCAAGGTAAACAACATCTGTTGGGTCCCCCTTGTCCACATGTTTGTTCACTCCCTCAAAAAACACTAACAGGTTAGTGAGACAAGATCTTCCCTTACAGAACCCATGCTGAGTCTGCCTCAATAGTTTTTGTTCATCAATGTGCCTACTAATTCTTTCCTTAATAACAGTTTCCACCAACTTATCCGGTATCGACGTCAGACTGACTGGCCTGTAATTTCCTGGATCTCCCTGGAGCCCTTTTTAAAGATGGGAGTGACATTAGCTACCTTCCAGTCCTCAGGAAGGGAGGGAGATCCACAAGTTCACATTTGAGTTCCTTCAGAACTCTCGGATGAATGCCATCCGGGCCTGGTGATTTATTAGTTTTTAAATTGTCCATCAGTCGTAGAACTTCCTCTCTTGTCACCTCAATCTGATTCAGGACTTTCAAACCCCCTCCCGAAATTGGTGGTTCTGGAGTGGGCAAGCACTTCTCCTCTTCCACAGTGAAGACAAAGGCAAAAAATGCATTCAGCTTCTCAGCCATTCCCCTGTCATCCTTCAGTGGTCCTTTTACCCCTTGGTCATCCAAGGGCCCCACTGCCTCCCTGGCTGGTTTCCTACTTCTAATGTATTTGAAGAAAGTTTTATTGTTGGCCTTTATGTTTTTTGTGATATGCTCTCATATTCCCTTTTTGCTTGCCTGATCACAGACTTGCATTTTATTTGCCATAGCCTGTGTTCCTTTTTATCAACCTCACTGAGACTAGCTTTCCACCACTTAAAGGAATCCTTCTTACCTTTTACAGCTTCCATTACTTTATTTGTTAACCATGCAGGCTTTTTTCTATACCTATTTGTGCCTTTCCTAACCTGTGGTATACATTTTTTCTGAGCTTCTAGGATTGTATTTTTAAATAGTCTCCAAGCTTCCCCAATGGTTCTGACCTTTTCCACTTTTCCTTTCAATTTCTTCCCCACATGTCCCCTCATACCAGAGAAGCTACCCCTTTTAAAGTTAAAAGTGGTTGCGTCAGTCTTTTGGGGCAACTCCCTATTTATACAAATGTTAAACTCAATGACATTATGGTCACTGTTCCCAAGTGGTGCAATCACTTTTACATCTCTCACCAGGTCTTGGGTGTTACTTAGGACCAAATCCAGGATTGCCTCTCCCCGGGTAGGATCTGCGACCATCTGTTCCATAGCACAGTCATTGAGAGTGTCTAAAAACTCAATCTCTTTTTCCCAACTAGAACTCATATTGACCCAATCAATGTATGGGTAGTTAAAGTCACCTATTATGACACAGTTATTTCGTCTAGCCGCTACCTTTAATTCATTCATCATTTTATAATCCTCCTCTACCTTTTGATCTGGTGGGCGATAACAAACTCCCACTGTTAAGCCTCCTTTTGGACCCACTATTTCAACCCATAGCATTTCCAGAACTGAATCCAATTCTCTTACCCTCTCAATCTTACTGGACTGCATACCCTCTCTGAACCTATCACAGGTGTTGGGGGTGTGTTGGGTGTGGGTGCAGACACAAATATAAGCTGACTGTGGACCAGCTAGTTTTTATCTTCATTCTGATGTAACCAAATAAACTTGAGCTGATTTCACCAAGCTGAGTCTTTGACCTCAGTACATTTCAGTTTATGAACTGAGGTTTGTGCCATCCCACCCCCATGAACTGCCCACAGACTTCCCAGGTGGCTTTGGGAGGTTTGTGTGGTTTGTTTTGGCAGACACACTGGCACTGGCAACGGGACTTGGAGAAGGCATCTTAAAAGATCACGGTTTATGCTGCAGTAAATTGTGTTAGCCTTCAAGGTGCAGCTATACTCCTGTTTTATTTCATATTCTCTTTATCTCTCCCTCTCCCCCCCCCCTTGCTCTTCCTCTATGATGTTCTGGGCATCATACATAGTTCTGCATTCTATACTTTTATTATGCTTACAACAGGCTGAGAAAGACTGCCCAGTGAAATCTTGGCTAAGCGGAGATTTCAACTTGAGTTTCCCCAATTCTAGTGTGACACTTGAACCACTACCGTCTAGGATTGTTGTGGGACAGCCAATGAATTGTATCATGTTTTATGCTCCAGCTGGATATCTTTTATGGCTATGTTTCTTTATTATTTGTTTTTAATCCTTTTAATGCTTTTAAAGTAATTTTTATCATGTTTGTGAGTTGCTTTGAGCAGGAGAAGCAGTATAACATTTTCTCAGTAAACAAATAAATCACAGCAGTCTCACTTGTCTAGCAGTCTGGTGAAGTCATCCATGGATCGTATACACTGTTTGAGCTAATATACAACAGTAAAGTTGACTAGTTTTTTTGTGTGGGGGGGTTATGATTGGCTGATGATTGTTTTAACAACCTTATGGTTGTTGTCTTCCATCTTTCAGACATGATCCTTGATCAACAAGTAGGCTCAGGACAGCTCAGTGAAGACGTTCGTCACAGAGTACATGAAGCATTGCTCAAACAGCACCATCACCAGAATCAGAAGAAGCTAAGCAATAGGATCCCTATAGTGAGGTCCTTTGCTGATATTGGCAAGAAACAATCTGAACCTCATTCCATGGACAAAAATGGTAAAGTGTCAATACTATCTTGTAAGGTTTTCTGAACTTTTCATTAGCTGTGTGTAAAACAAATAGGACATTTGGTTGTAAGGAGGAAAGTGGCTGGCATCCTCCTGTGCCAATGGCATAACAATGTTGCAGGAACTCTGCACATAACACTGTATTACCTCATGTCACAGTAGACTGCATGTTTCTTTTTGTAAATACAAGTAGACTGCATGTTTCTTTGCATTCTTCCTTGCCCCATTAAGATCAGCTGGAGATAGGGACCTGGGGATCCCCTGTAATTACAGCTCATCTCCTCACTGCAGAGATTAGTTCTCCTAGAGAAAATGGATGCTTTGGAGGTGGACTCTATGGCATTGTACCCCACTGAGGTCCTTGTCCTCCCTAGGCTCCATCCCCAAATCTCCAAGAGTTTCCCAACCTGGATCTGGCAATCCAATCCCCCTGTCCCCTGCTGGTGGCCAGGAGGGACCTGGCAACCCAAGCTGGAGAAAACAGGTTATGGTCCTTTCACTTCAGCAAGTTAGAACTATGAGATACAGCATAGCAGTGATGGTCTTGGAATTATTAGATGTTTATTTATTTTTATTTCTGTGCAGTTGGATGGGAGGGAAGGAGGCATGGTGTAGCCTGATCCCATCAGATCTCGGAAGCTAAGCAGGGTAGACACTTGGATGGAAATCCACCAAGGAATACCTTGCAGAGGAAGGCAATGGCAGACCATCTCTGCTTCTCACTTGGCTTGAAAGCACCTTGCTGGGGTTGCCATAAGTCAGACTTAACAGCATGTTTTATACACACAGTTGGGTATCCATGGAGGCTTACAACATTTTTCTCCTCTCCTCCATTTTATTCTCATGACAACATCCCTATGAGGTAGGTTAGGCTGAGAGAGAATGTTTGGCCCAAGGTTAGCCAGTGAGATTCCATGCCAGAGTGTCCCAGATCCTAGTCCAGTACTCTAGCACTACACCATGGTGGCTCTCATGAGGGTACTGAGGAAACCTTCCAGTCTGGGAAGGTGCCCTGGAAACATTCATTAGGGTATGCATCTGTTTTGCCAGGTGCATATAGGTATACTGTAGGTTTTTTCCCTATCAGTTGTTCTTTCTGGTTGGGTTATACATCTGTTATAGTTGTCAGTATTTTATTTCATTGATTGGTTGTGGATTAATTTCAGTAAAAATAGCAGAACATTATGTATTTGAGATATAGTGAGGAAGGAATTCCTAAAATAAATATCTTGCAGTGTTATGCGAATATAGCTGTGCTTATGCCATTTCCTAACCAATTACATGCTGGCACAGCAAGACTTTGGGATTGGGATGGAAACGGACTGACCTTTCCAATCCAATTATATAATTATCTTAACTCTGAGAGGCTCAATCAAGAGACATTTGTTAAAGCTTATCCTGGTGTCATAAGACTAAGCCCTCTGGTCAGCGGGAATCAATAGGCATAGTACAGGTAAGCTGCTCAAGGAATGCAACTGAAACTTCTTACGTTGTAGCTCATGATCTTTGTACAGCTATTGGATTGGCATTTAAAATTCCTTATTTCAGTGGTAACGGGAAAAACAAATGCTGCATGTTCATATTCTACATTCTTAACATACACCAAACTTTATGAGTTGGCTTCAATGCAACTGCAAATTTTTGAGTAGTTATTTTGACTGTCTTTACTAAGTGAAAGCAAATATTTCCAGTTCCATAATTATTTTCCTTTTGGGAAATCACATCATAGAGATGCTGTTACAAATTTTGGAGGGGTAGACAATCTTTTTTGCGTAGTATTACGCATCTACTTAAACCTGTGTTCAGGAGTATGAATTAATGAATTTAATTTAGTATTGTAAAAAATGGTAAAAATCAGCACTGCCTTTTTTGATGCTATCTAAAAACAGCAGCAAACTATTAGCCTTTTCTTAATTGGAAAAATAATCTAGATTTCAGTTTATGGTTATGTATTCTAAAGCTGTGGCATTCTACCATTTTTTACTTTACCTGTTTATCAGACAAATGCCCAGTTGCTGCATGGTTATTACTGAGGGAATAAATCTGTGTCTGCAGTGTTCCACTTCACACTGCAGGTGGGAGTTTAGGTAGCTGAATATTTCTCCATAGAAAAAAATAAGCCCTGGCCACAGAAAATAATATGACAGGAATGATGGTTCTAGTCAAGACCTTCCCCTGTCAAGCTAGTTTTCTCTGGTTAAGGAATTTTGAATGATGCAGATAATTCAGTCATATGAGTTCCCATCAGCAGTGTATGCTGAAATAGTACAGCTCAAATTTTACCATCCAGATGTGAACAGTGCCTCAGATTCCTCAGTTTTATCCTTCATAAGGAAGTAATAGGCAACAATTGTAAAATACTGTATTCTCAGTGCCAAACTACAAATTTCTCTTTATAAAGAGTTGGGTCTGAGGAACTCGGAACCAGCTCTAGTTCCTTGCAGCTGCTCTGTGGCTTCTAAAGCAAAAAGAGAGAGAGCCCAAATGGGCTTGGAACTCTGTTGCCCAGTGAGGAAGGGCTCCTGCTTTCACCCCAATTAATTTCCACTACAGGGGGGAGTTATTACCCCTTTTTGCTGCACCATGTAAATTATCCTGCTCTATGTGGAGTATTAAAAAATGGCCATCAGGACAGTGGCATGAGGTCACTTCTGAGGAAAACCTGGCAGTAAATGTCACATTTCTCTAGGGATCACCAGAATTCTGTGGTAAAATTATAGAGTTTCCAGTGATTCCTAGAAAGGACTGACGTCACTTTCAGGGGAAACTTAGAACTGTCATCACAACATCACCAGTGGCTGACCCCATGTCCTTGCCTCTTAGTTCTCCTGCTGGTTGCCAGGCTGAGCCTGGTTTGGTTATCAATTTTGGTTATCAATTTGGTTATCAGTTTTGAGAGTACAGAGTTTTCAGCTGAATCAACATTTTACATATTTGAAAGTAAGACAACTATGAATATAAGATGAGCCCCTTAAAAAGATTATATAAACAGTTTCTATAATATTTATTACAGCTCACTGTTTTTGTAGACAAAACTAGTCTTTCTTTTAGGTAAGTAGGGTAATTTCATTCTCCCCCTCCTTCTAAAGAATAATAGTCTCTAGTAGTATAACCTTTCTTGCTAGGAGTAGTTTGGGATTCATGTTACCAGTTGTAAATCAGACATTGTATATACTTATAGCTCAGTTCACTAAATGCTGAGCTAAAATGCTACAGAAGGATCATGGTTAAGTCCTTGGCTTTTTCTAGTTAAAGGGTCTTGGGTGAAAGGTCTTGGGAAAGAACTCCATTGGCATGATTTTTATTTTATTTATTCATTCTGATATTTATACATTGGTTTTCTCTCCAATGGGAACTCAAAGCAGCTTACAATGTAGTTACCCCCTCCTCTGTTTTATCCTAACAACAACCCAGTGAGGTCTGCTGGGCTGAAAGAGTAACTGACCCAATATCACCCAGTCAGCTTCCATGGAAAAATGGGGATTTGAACCTGGGTTTCCCAGATCCTAGTCCCACATTCTAACCCCTAGACCATGCTGGCTCTTGTGAGATTCTGGAGAAATACAGGCAATCAGAATGGTCACTACTGAGCTTGGTGGCCCAATGGTCTGAAACAGTATAAGTTAGAGAGAACATGCAGAGTAACCACAGCATACATGTATTAAAAATATTGATATACTGCATTTAGAAAACAGTGGGCTTGACCCTGCCCACTTCTTCACTCATTGGTTCCGTGCCACATAGCTTTTGTCCAAGCAGGTACCGTGATCCCTAGCATAGCCTTCTTGATAGTCAAAGGAGACTCCCTCCTCTTTTTACCACTAGCAGAAAAAAATAATTGGATCCAACACAATTTCTAGAGTTGCCAACCTCCAGTTAGGGCCTGGAGATTTCCCAGTATTACAATTGATCTCCATACTACAGAGATCAGTGCACCCAGAGAAAATGCTTTGGAAGGTGGACCCTATGGCATTATACCTCACTGAGGTCCCTCCCTAAACCCTGCCTGCCCAGGACTCCACCCTCCAAATTCCCCAGCCCATAACTGACAACCCTACCAATTATTGTTCAAAGTAGCTAACAGCAAGTTACATAAGAATAATAATGTTGAAATCAGCCCAAGAGAAATGATAGTGAAACTCAACAAACCAGCAGCAAGCAACCTTTTACAAACAAAATGAGACCTAACAAGAGCAGATCAGGACTCAAACAGATTAACCATGCCTGGTGTCTGAACACCAGCAGCTAAGTACTTAGTTAAGCCTTCCAGTAATATGGTGCCACTAGCAAGAAGGCCCTTAGTACATTGCTCAGCTCTCTACCTAGAAATTATACACTGAATTTGATGCTTGCAACCTATTCAAAAGTATATCCTGTATTCCATGCATATATAAAGAAGGCCAGATTAAGGCATCCTGAGTCTCTAAACTATATCATTTAAGTTGCCAGGAGTCTGCTGAGGGCAGGGCAATCTCCCCCCGCCCTCCATAGCCAGCCCCATTCCAGTGAGCAGCATGAGGAAAAAAGAGGGGGGACTATGCCTCTGACATTTTGACACCACTTCCAGGTGATGAATCAGAGGTGATGTCATTTCCTCCCACCCATGTAGCGCTCTAGGAATTAATCCAATCTATGGTATTTACCATGTAGTTTTGGGGATTCCTAGAGTGTTGTGGGTTCAATGATGTCACTTCCAGGTCTTTACCCAAAGTGTCATCAAAGCATCAGCTACACTTTCCCCTCCGAGGCCCCATCCCCAAACAGCTCCGGGCTGGCATCCCTAGTCAGATTTAAGCAGCCGCATAGTGTTACCAAACATGTATTTTCTTAACTGATTATGTAAAATTGGACATTTAGTCATTTTTTAATTTAAGGCCTCACATAATGACACCCTAAACTATATCTTCCTTTGTTTATGCATAATCTGGTTCTGTATTAAAGCTATTACTGCATGTAACTTTTTTGCAGTCTTGGGACAATGGGGCATCTATTCCCTCAGTAGCCAGAGCAACACGTATTCTCTGTTTTTGTTTTCTGTTCATCCTATTCAAGTTTACTATCTTTGCTCATGAATTGCTATTAATCCATAATCTTGATATAAGGGTCATATAATTCTTAATCATTTTTCACTTCATAGTAAACCTTTCTTCTCCCTGTGTTCTTGTGCCCACAAGTAACTGTATGTAATTTGAACTCTGCTGTTGTGTAAGTCATCTTCACATTTCTTTATTTTGCTCTGTCTTTGTTGTATCTGTCTCTAACAGGCTCATCTCATCTCTGTACCTCCCTCCCTCATCTCCTAACCTTTGGGTTCTGTAAGCTCCTTGAAGGTCCAGAGGTAGTGTAAAAAAAATCCTATATTGCATGAGCTTTAGACCAATTCAAATGTTCATTCATGTTTCACATCAGTTTTCTTCCAGCATGAAGTTTTTCATTGTTATCTTAGTCAGTCTCCTGATATTCAGAGTCCATAATAACATTTTCTAGAATTTTGTGAATTGTGGGCCAACACAGTTGGGCTCACACACACATACACACACACAAACATTCTTTCAGGGATTCAGAGAAGCCCAGGTCACTTCCAGCTTTTGAGGCGCTTAGCCGTAATAAAAATAAAAAATGGTGACACATGATGTGCAAAGAAACCCAAGTTGTGAAACATATTAAATGCCAAAAAATTAATCTGTGTTTAAATTTGAGCCCTCCTTTGTGTTCAAGGCCCAGGCCAAATTGGCCCTCCTAGCCTCACTCTTTGATGAAGGTTGCTGGTACTGTCTTAGCAAATACCACAAGATTTTGAGGATGGTGTCTGGAGAAGGTGGAGTCCAGGGAGAATGTGGCTGCAAGCTTACCTCTGTGTGCACGTGCGCACACACACACCTACATACAGAGTCTTAAAGAACTTCTGATATAATCATTTTGTTTGGCTGACATCTTTCCATTTTTGAAGGAAGGGAATCGAATTAGATTTTAAGAAGTGGCTGCTTCAGACCATAGACCCATCTAGCTTCATACTCTGGGCATATCAAAATTACTGATATGTGTTGTTTTGCAATCAATTCAACTGTCCTGTCTTCCCCTAAAGAATCAAGGAAGAGCACAGAAAATTATTTAACTGATACCTACCCATTCTCATTGTGTAACTATATTTCAGAGGAAGAAGTATTAAGCCATTTTAAGTCTGTGGACATAGCCAGCCAGATATCCTGAGAAAGCACATTTACTGCAATAACACTCAGGCCGCTTTTAGTGGTTTCATGATAGCGACTTAAATACAAGTGGAGGGGTGATCTCTGCCAAAGCAATAGTACAAGTTGCTGTCCCAAACCTGTATAACTGCCATAGGGGACTACAGATAGGTCTATTCGATTTACATTTTCAGTCCCCCTACCCCCCAGTTTGGTTATTTAAACTGGCTGTAATTAGTTCCCAGGGTCTGAGTAAGCAAAATGTATTATTCTGCCCTTACAAGTAGCGAATGATTTGCCTTGCTAAAATGTTATGAAATAGTCTCTGGGTTTTGATTCCATAGTTCACATACACAGAATGTGTGTTTTAGCTATGCCATAAGTCCCCTTGAACTCTGTATGGAGAAAAGGCAGCTAATAAATGTTTCAATTAAATAAATAAGTAAGTAAGTAAATAAATAAATATATGAATTCTCTAATTTGAACAGCTACTCCCCTGAATGTTTCACAGTTGTATACGTAATTGTTAGTATCCTGTAATAACAATCTTTTTTAGCAGGTCAGATTGTTTCCCCCCAGTCTGCACCAGCTAGCCTTGAAGTCAAGAACGACGTAAGCAGAGAAAACAGCGCTGTTGATTTCAGCAAGGTAAGACTTTACTACCTGGAACAAACGAACATTTGTGTGGCGAGCATGTTGTTTAGTCTGTGGAGTAATACACATTTTGTTTCAGTGTTGCAAAGTGTTAACTTGTGTTGAGTAAATGTCAGTTAAAAGGAAGGGAAGGAGAGCTTTAAGAGTGCTGAAAGTAAAGGTATCAGGAAATCCTGTTTTGGGACATTTCTTTGCGTAGTAATATGAGGACATCCTAAATTTTTATAAAACGTCATAGAAATGCTAACTCGCAAGCCATCCTTATGTCTCAAAATGGAACAAAGGAAAGATGAATGTGTTTCACATCAGAGAGAGCTATGCAGGCATCTTCCACAACACAGATAGAATGATAATTTCTCCCATCTATAGCTGCGGTCACTTAGTTGACAAGGGATTAAAGTATCCCGCTAGCAATGCAAACCTAAACAAAGTAACACCCTTTTAAGTCTATTGAAGTTGGTGGGCTTAAGATGGTATAACACTGGTTAGGATTGCACTATAAATTACTGTGAGCAAAAGATGGCTCTAGTCTCATTTATCTCCTGGGGGATCTTTGGAGAAGGCATCGACAGCTAACTCTTGTGCACTGAAGTTCCTCTTGCTGATCATTTTCAGCAAAATGGCTGTTGTTTATTCCTCACCCACTGACCTCTGTTGCTTCCTTTTTCACTAACAGTGCAGTCCTAACCAGAAGTCCACACTTTCAAGGCCACTAAGATCAGTGGGTTTAGAATGGTGTAACTGTGTTCAGGAAGGACTATGAAGGACTAGCTAGTTAGCCAGTAATGGTGAAGACCAACAGTATGTTTAGAAAGCCAACTTGCCAGGCAGATCCCAGTAGTCGATAACTGATGTTGTAGAAGCTGATAATAAATAAAATCAATGTCTCCTCCTATTTGTTGGTTATACCTGCACCCAGGCTTCCTAAATTGCATTTTTAGGACCAGGGATGGCTTGTGTGGGGAAGTCCCAATTGGTGAATTAGGACAGAGTTCTCATATTATATATCATTCTTAGTTCCTGTAGTTCTAATTCATAGCACTTGAGAGCCAGTTTGGTGTAGTGGTTAGGAGCATGGACTCTAATCTGGGAGAACCAGGTTTGATTCCTCACTCCTCCATATGCAGCTGCTGGTTGTGACCTTGGGTCAGTTACAAGTTCTTTCTGAGCTCTTCTCTTACAAGCAGTTCTTAGAAGAGCTCTCTCAGCCCCACTTACCTCCCAGGCTGTGTGTTGTAGGGAGGGGATATTGTAAGCTCCTCTGAGACTCCAAGTGAAAGGTGAGGTATAATTCCAATCTCCTCCTCCTCCTATGCAGTATACTGCCTGTGACATAACCAGTCAGAGGAAAATGGGTTATTATGAATTGCATCTGGTTTTTCCAATAATGCTGTGTCAGAGCCAAAAAAAATCTGATTTTGTTGTCCTGTTTTTGTCTTACTAATTGACTGCACAATAATACTAAAAATAGTTTTAAGCTACGTTCCTAATTTAGCTTTTGATATTTTGTTGCATATTACAAAGAGCATGGCTGATAAAATAATGCATGAGAAAAGAAAGAGCTCAATGGTGCTTTACTTCCTGAAAATATCGCTGGAGTGGGAATTGTGCAAAGGGCAGTACATCATTAAAGTGTGTTTGCAACAGATATAGATTTGACAGCTACAGCTGTGAGAGTGGACCCCAGCTGGGTCAAATGAGGATCCAGCAAGATGTCTTGAACCAAGATTCTGTTCTCTGAGAACTGCTGCAAGAAGCATTTGGATTCTGTTGCTGAATGTGCTGTGCAGTCAGTGAAATGAAGCTAGGACTAGTTATGTGCTTGCTCCATCTGGTGCCAGACAGAATATGAGAAGCAGCCTTTTGTACCAGCTGAAGTCTGTTAATTGTGCGTGCAGGGACTAGGAGACCCGCAGAAAGGGCATAACAGTAGTCTATTTGGGATGAAACAAAGACATGAAAAAGGACATCCGCATCAGGAAGAGAGAGAGAGAGAGGTGAGGACACACTCTGGCTATCTTTCTCACAGTGATTGCGAGCAGAGTCTTGAGCTTTTCTGTTTCTCAATGTTAGTTCCAATTTAAAACATGTTGTATCAGTACAGTAGGCAACAGTTTAGATGCAGATGAACAAAAACAAAATTTCATTATATAAAAAATCTTGTACTACATATTTAAAGCACAGACTCTTCAAATTGCACATCTTTGGAAACCCTGGTGAATTATCACAAAGATCTCACAAGATGGGCTGGGTCCCCCCCCCCAGTATAGCTACTCTTAATATTAGCTAAATGTCAGTCATTCATAGCAAGTTCTAAATGGAAGCTATTGCAGCTAAGACCTGTGAGAGGCATTCGGATCTGTGCTTTGGAGACTCCAACCTGGAAAGTGGCAGTGAAACAAATATGCAGAAGGACTGTGGCTTTCTCCTCCGCCCAAGAATGATACAGACCCTTTAGCATGGTACAGATGAACCCCATCCCCAGCTGGTTGACTCACTGTGGGGGGAGGAAGAGCAGATGCAAGCATACTTGGCCCTGCCTCTGTGTGATTGCCTGGTCATCTGTTACCACTTGAAGGAATTAGCTCCTCCCCATGAGCAAGAATACTAATTTCAGAACACTGCTTATCACAGAGAGGGGGTGCATATGGACACTGCCCCCCCATGTGGCCTTCTGCAGATGAGCAGGCAGTCACTCAGAGGCAGGGCCAGCATGTTTGTACCTCCTTTGCCTTCCTGCACAGGGATTTGGGGGGGCGGGGGCACGTCTGTACCAGGTTTCTATCAAAAGTGCTTTAATGTGCATATGTGCATGGGGAAAGACAAGCTTGTTAAACTGGAGTATTAAAGCAAGGACACTTCCTCCACCCCAAGGCAAATTCCAGTTTCTTTTTAACACAGATGTATGCTATTGCATATATATTTTTCAAAGTGGTTAAAAATATCCCCCGCCTTTTAAAAACCTGGGCCATATTCAGACTAAAATTTCTGGGGGCTCAAATATTTTTGCCCATGGAACACAATTTTCCCTTCTCCCATGGCAGACAGAAATGACCCCTGAAATCTTGGGTCTCCCTCCACGAACATGATTCCATGGGGCATTTCAGACCCAAACTAGACATGACAGTGTTTCCAAGTTCGACTTCACCATTTTAGGGATGAAATTCTCTCTATTTACAAAATCCTGATTGGGGATATGGTGGGGGAGCTGTGTCCCCTGCATGTGCACTGTTTTCAAGAGCCCAAATGCCAGGGTTTCAGTTCTGAAAATGGCATGTGGGCATTCCCCATGCCACATTCCCAATTATGATTGTGCTCCCACGGCTTTTGTAAACAGTGGGAATTCTATCTCTAAAATGATGGAGGCATCTTCATAGTGTACTTGGAGATACTGTCATGTCTGGTTTGGCTTTCAGATTGCCAAACATATTTATGACCATCTGCAGCTTTCTCAATTAATGAAGCCCCTTTAGTGGTTGCAACAGCAAACCCAAACCAACCAAAGATGAACTTCTCTATGACCATTTTTCCTACTGGAACATCACATCCTCCTGCTCTGGATATCTTATACCCATTTCTACAGGGATCCAACTCTACACATGGATAACCTAGATGGTTTTGATAAAAAATGGGAACATGCTTATCCTTGATATATGTATTTGTGCTTGAAAAGCAACTGGTAGCTTTCCACACCTAACATTCACAAGCGTTCCATACTTTGCCACTATTACTTCCCTGTGTTACATAGAAATGGTCTCTAAGAACAAGAAAACTGTCAAGGTTATCCTTCATGATGACTAAATTTGGGGAGAAGGATCAATGCTTGGCATTGTTGGGTTAGTTCCACTTGCTGGCCAATTAGGTGGAAGATGTTTGTTAGATTCATTTCTCCTCCGTATCAAAAGCAGCATAGCTAAAGACAGTAGAAATTAGCATACAGACCCCTCCCCTCACAGGTTCATGGAGATATGATTTTCTGTTTGATCCTCACATATGACTGCAACAGTTGCCTAGGTGGTGCGGTAGGCTTGCCAGCCCTCAGATGGGGGTGGGGGATATCCTGTTTTTGTGAGCTTGGGCCCACCATCAGCCGGCTGGCTGTCAGGGTAAACTCCACCCCCGAAAAGAAATTCCTCAGTGACATCATCGGCATGATGACATCACTTCTGGACACGACGTCATTGCATCAGGGACAATGCTCTACTTTTGGGGCAAAATTCTATGGTTCGTAGCCATTTTTACCATAGGGTTTTGCCCAAAAAAGTAGAGCGTTGCCTTGACATCATGGACGCATTGACATCACTTGCAGAAGTGATGCTACCACATCAATGACATCCCCGCCCACCCCCGGAATGCCCCCCAAATCTTCCTGCCTGGCAACCCTATGGTGTGGTGATGGTGCAATGCAGGTCTGTATTCTGCACAGAAACAACTGGGGTTGGATCCAGCTAGTATTTCCACAGGAGGAAAAGGAGGAGGGAGTCTCCTTTAATCCACTGTGCAGAGAAGATCATGGGATATGTGTAGACAAAAGACATGTGGGACAGGGAATGGAGTGGAATTGGGCAAGTTGGCAAGTTTAAGCAAAAAAGTTGCCAGCCCCTGGACTAGAAGTTCATAGAAATATTTTCACAAGTTGAATGCTTTGTTAATTTCCAGAACTACTTTGCTTTTACTCACATTGAAAACCAGGAAGGCTGTTATTCGAGTGTGAAAGGAGCGGTGTGGGAGCAGTCTTTTATAAAATGCATCCCAACATGGCTTCCTTTCCAGCAGAACATGAGGCTTCAATTACACTGTCTTTCAATTTTTTTTAATCACTCTGCATCCTTTCCAAACATGTACATATGCTCGACTCCATCTGTGGTATACCCCTCACTAAAAAGCACTGTTGCGTTTCAAGCTATCAGCGATAATCCCTTGGTATTGGATCAATATGTAAACTTAAAAAATTATTTTTCCATAAGGAATGTGTACGTAAGATGGCAAAACAGTGAAAACGAGGCTTTTGTTCGGTTTAAGTTTGGGAGACGTTTAAAGTTTTGAGATGCGTTTCATGAAACTGACAATTGCATTATGCTTGAATTCTGACCGTGTGCCAGAGCCATTTGCAAGAAAACAACTTTGTAAATACCATCAAAGACTACACACACTGGTACTGACAGATGGCTGTAAGATAGACATGAAAATGGTCACTTTAACAGTTTATGTTGGATTTGGTCACTGTTTTTATGTTTAGATTGGTAACAGGAAAGCAAGTTGGGGGGAGTGAAATCCTGCAATTTGAAATTCCAAATGATGAAAGTGTGATCTCAATTTGAACATGAGGTTATACAAATCACTGTGTTTTTCTCTTATTTTTAAAGGTACAATGGGCAGAATGTGAATAAGATATGTTTATTAATATTAGACACCTGCCATTGTGACTTAAATTTTGCTGTGAAGCTAATTAGTTGGGTCCAGTGCACCATTTCCATGGTTGCAACGACTTCTATCCACAGAACATGGCTTCCATGGCTCCCCTCCCCCTCCCATAGCACAAAATACCCCAGAAATCTCCCCCAAAAGCAGGATTTCAGTCTGCCCGGAGAGAACGAAACTACAAAAATCATGGTCAGTGGGTGGAAGTCCTTGCACCTGTGGAAACACTGCACTGGATCCAATCCAGTACATATAACCCAATAAGATAGATAGATAGATAGATAGATAGATAGATAGATAGATAGATAGATAGATAGATAGATAGATAGATAGAGTCCTTTTCAGATATTAGAATCGAGCATACCAGGAGCCTACCAACCCCATTTAATGTGTTTGTGAGCTACGTGTGATTTTCCCAGTACACATGGTCAGCATGTTGTGTGAATAGGGGCAGCACATATATTTGCCACGTAGGTGCAGCTTTGGTACAAATGAAGAGACTACTGAATTTTTTTTAGAATTCACTTTCACACAAACTGAGGCTGTATTTGCATCTGCTTATTATATATGATTGATGATAGGCTCTTGGTATACATCTGAAAAGTACACAAACATAAATTATACTACGGCACTTATTTTAACCCATCCCCTAAAACAGAATAGGAATCAGTGAAACCATATCAGGGTTGGAGAGAGGTGCTAAATGATGTAATAAGCTTCATCGGGTCCCCACTGGTGAAAAAAGCAAGGTAATATATAAATAAATACATCCCCCTCCCCATAAGACCCCATTCAAATCGGGATTCTGTTAGCATTTTTTAAACGCTCGGGGAATCTGGACTCTCCCAGTGCCTCATCTTTACTCCTTTTACAACCTGAATGAAGAGAAGTAGCTATTTGAGAATAAAGGTTAAATTTGCAATTACCATTGGAAATGTATACTCAACGGTTTGGCCATAACATTATGGATATTTCTTGTAACTACTTAACAGGATTATTCTCTTTTTTAAAAAAATCACAATTCATTGATTTCTGTAGTGCACGATAATACAAAGCATTGACCTTATTTACCAACAATCCTACAGTTATTTACTAATAGAAAGTATTCTCACGCTAAACCTAATATATCTGTTTACTAACCAAGAATTTCCTATCCTGACTCCTATTATCTTATTCCACCCGCTATATGTGCCTCCATTCAGTTTCTTCACTTCTTTCCCCATGTTCACATCAAATACCTTACCTATCTACATAATAATTTACATGGCCATTCTTCGATTTACTGTTTACGATAACAAAATTCCAGTTAACTATATTCTTCAGAAAAACCTGTTCCACCTAAATTAAAAGAAAAAGAAAAAAAAGATATCCAAACAGAGATGCCTCTCATTCCTGGGGCTGAAAACTCAGCGGGAAGAAAGCCTTCCCTCCTCCTGTGAGAGGACTTGGGGGGCACTCCCCTCTCTCCTCATTACGCCCGCTTTTGTAATTAGAGGAGATTGTTTACCTTCTAGTCCTTTTTCCTTTTAAACCTTAAAAACCAGGAAGCGAGGGCCATTGCTCTAGAGTGTCATCTCTCTTGTCAACCCAGGGGCACAGAGGGGGAGGGGTGCAGGCGAAGCATTGAACAATCAGTACACTTGATTTGAGTGAAACAGGCCACAGCTTTATTGGCTACACTGCAGGAGTATTGGTGCTGCATGGGGACAGACTCTGAATTGGGCAACCCACCTGGCCCCCAGTGAACCCTGCACTCTGACCCCCCTGCCAGGTTGCATCCAAGGAGTGGCAAAGCTGCCCTGTGGGAGCCACATGGGCACTGGCTGCTATGTGGTTCCCCTGCCACTCAGTGGTCAGAGCCCCACTGGTAGCCCCCAAGCTGGGCATGCTAATCTGTTGGCTCAACCAGACCCCTGATGGGGGGGTCCCCATCACCGCTGGATATGAGCATGCAGGCATTGCCTCCTTAGCCAAAGAATCTTTCCCAATGTTCCAGCCATCCAAAGCTGTGGTGATAAGAAAACATCATACTTGACCCCGTGACAAGCAAAGCGCAGGGAGGATGGGAGGGAAAAAAGGACCCACTGAACTGAGGCCAGGGCTTGAGCAACTGCCAATTACATAGGGGGTGGGCAGTCAGAGCTCACTGACCCACCCCCAGCCTAGCTCCAGATGCGTGTCTGGCCCAGTGGGGCCAACTGCTGTTACCAGGCCCCACCCACGATCCAGCCATGTGGCCCGTCAGGTGTCAAGCACAATGGCTGACTTCCCTGCTCCCTTCCCCCAGCCCTGGAGTCCGCAAAGCAGTGTCAGGGGTATGTCCTGGCCATGTCTTCTCTTTACAACTGCCAGTTTGCTAGCTTAGCAGTTCATAAATAGGGGTGAAATTTCCCTTTGTTCATTTTACTCAGTACAAAAGTCTGGCTTCTGCCGCTCCCACTGTCCTTTTGATGGCCCAGAATTTGAATTTGATAGTGAATTCTCTTTTTTCTGTTATCATTTGTTGTTCTTTCTTTTCTCAGACTCCTCTCAGTCTCTTCATAGTTACTAAATTTCTTTCCTAGTTACTGTTCTGGGATCAAGAGGTGTTCCTGGGCTTTTGAGGTTCTCAGTTTGACCGCTCTTTAGAATGTGGTAATTAGAGTGCTCTGTTTACTGTTTATCTTCTTAGGACGCACAGGTAGAAAGTGCTCCTTTGGGCTTGATTCTAAAGGCTTTGTTGTGAGAAGAAAAGACTGTAATTGGCAACCTAGTTATCTACTGAGAGCCAGGCTTCAGTATTCTCTAACCACAAGAGAGCAGCCCACTTCTGCCTATTGGAATTTTTAAATACTCCTCCATTGGTAGACAGAGTAAGCTGCATGGGACTGCATCCAAACATGCAAAATAAAATGTACAGCTGGCTGGTTTTTTTATCCAGTGTATCCTTCACTTAGGTGGCCAGTTTTCTGGGGGGAGGGGAGAGAAAACATGGGGAATTAACCATTGCTTTTCCTTCTCTATTTGTTGGCCCGCAGGTTCCTCCAGTTCTCAGAGATCGATTTCTCACAAGCTGCTGCTCCGCCCTCGCATTTCCCTTTGCCCCAATCACATTAGTCAGTTTCCCACTACTTGCTGCATGGCCACATTTTGCCCCACAGCTTCGCCCAATTTCCCCTGTGTCTACTCAGTCCTAAAAAAACAAGATCGAGTAGACGCGGGGGAAATCAGGCGAAGCTGCGGGGCAAAATGCAGCCGCCCAGCAAGAGTGGGAAATTGACTGATGTGATCGGGGCAAAGGGAAACGCGAGGGCGGAGCAGTGGCTTGTGAGAAATCAGTCTCTGATCCTTGGTAGGAAAGTCTTTGGAATTTTCAACCAGAATGTAATATGAAGCCCAGTTTCATTCCAAAATCCCACATATAATGCTACTACAGAAGCAAGACTCTAACCCCTTTTACAGTATCATCTATAGGGATGTTAATTGTTTTTATTGATTGTAGCTTTTGTATTTAGTTTAATATATTGCTACATCATATATCAGATGTACACTCTTATAAATTATTATTAATTTCACTGGGTCTTCCAATCAATGACCACAGTCCTACTTAAGTCCATTGATTTGAATGAGCTTGTTTGCTTAACTGTGTGTTATATTGTGGCCAAGGCTGAGATGTCCCTGATAACAGTTATGTGTATGCTGTAGGGCAAAGTAATAACATCAGACCACTGGACCATCTAGTTCTCCATTGTGTTTCACACAGTGGCCTACCATTTGTCCTGGACAGCTAACAAAAAAGGCAAATGGACGAAGGCCTTCCCCTGATGCTGCCTCCTATCTCTGGTATTCAGAGGTCTGCTACCTCTAAATTTGGAGATTCTGTTTAGTAACTTTGGCTAGTAGCCATTAGTGGACTGTCCTCCAAAAATCTGCCTTTTAAAGCCATGTGTGATCATGGCCATCCTATACCTACTGGCAGTGAATTCCATAATTCAATTACTGATTGAGTAAAGATGTGTTCCCATATGTCTGTCCTAAATGTATTGCACATCAATTTCCTTGGGTGCCTCTGGGTTCTAGTCTCATGGGAGAGGGAGAAAAAGCTATCTGTACCCACTTTCTCCCCTCCATGCGTAATAGATTAGGCTACATTACAGATTCTTAATGCAAAAGGGTAACTAAATCCTTTCTATTGCACAATTAGACAAACACTAATGATTAACATTAATGATCAGCTGATTAGCTCATTAATCAAGTAATTAGTCCATTAAACTTACATCCATTTACATGCCATTATAAAGATCTGGAGTGATGGTAATCTCTTGATGTTCTTAAATGATCAGATTACCTTTTGCTTATGCTTTAATGAGACAACATTGAACACATTTAATATGTCAAATGTTTAATGTCAGCAGTGGTTTTACTGTGTTAGATTCATGAGATTTCAAAGACATGAAGCTAATTTTGCCATGTTTTGCCACAATTCAAAAAAATGACACTCATGCATGTCCCAATGAAATGAATGGGCCCCTCATTATGTATTTGTCAGTTTCAGTGGGATTTAAGCATGTCTAAGAGTCTCATGGGGAGGGAAGGCAAAATGGTAGCCTGATCTCATCAGAACTTGGAAGGTAAGAAGGATCAGTACTTGGAAGGGAGACCACCAAGGAGGAGGCTCTGCAGAGTAAGACAATGGCAAACCACCTTTACTACTCACTTGCCTTGAAAGCACCTTGCTGGGGTCACCATAAGTCAGTTGTGACTTGATGGTACTTTACACACATGCGTGTCTCAGACTGGGGCTTGTGACTTTAAGGCATGCTCCCTTGTTTGACATTGGCAGTCAGGAGACAGAATAGTGGGAGTATTGGGTAGCCTTCAGAAGGTATCAGTGTGGCTGTGATGCTATGACAAGTTTATTTGTTTTCTATTCCTGCGCTTAAGCAAAGAAACTTTTTGAAGCGCATTTCAAACAGCTAGTAATGATTAACTGGTAGCTTGGAAAGTCGATGATTTAATTGATTAATCACATGCATGAATTGTTGAGGACTTGCACACTAAACTGCATATGAACTATGTTCATGCAGCACGCACAGCCAAATTCATAGTTGCTTGATGGTAGGAGATGCATGATGTAAAGATACTGTGTCAGCCTAGTGAAATACAAAAATGTTGTGTGTCTTAGAGTCTCTTGTTCTTTCCCATGCATTCTTTTTCCGGTGTGATTTTTTCCTTCCTTGCTTTGATTGCTCAGGTGGACCTGCATTTCATGAAAAAGATCCCTCCTGGAGCTGAAGCCTCCAACATTTTGGTCGGGGAGCTGGAATTCTTGGACCGGGCCGTTGTTGCGTTTGTAAGACTGTCCCCCGCGGTGCTGCTTTCCGGACTAGCAGAAGTTCCAATTCCGACAAGGTAATTTGTGATGAAGGCTGAAAAAATAACGTATAAGATATCAGTTTGTTTGCTTGTTTATTTATTTATTCAAATTTGTATCCCGCCCTCCCCACTAAAATACGTTGTAAAGGATCTAAACGAACCAGTTTCTAATGGCACCTTGAAGCACGCATATTTGTATTGTGACACATGTTTTCATGGAGCAAGCAGTTGCTCAGTGCTAAGGTGCCACCAGGCTCCTCTTTGCTTGCTTGTTTGTTTGTCTTGGTGAAACTGACTCACGTAGTTACTTCTCTGTCATTTGTGAGAATCTGTCCGAGTTCAGGCTGGCAGTTTGGCTCCAGACAGGCACGTTTCACAAACGGATTAAAGGGCTGGTTCACATGGGCACATCTGTCAAGTGTTCCCCAGCTGTACTCAGCCCATCTTGTAATGCTTCCCTCCTGAGTTTAAAAGATAACGGTTGAAAGCGGTAGCAAACCCTGGAGAGCGCGTTCATCCAGTTTCCCAGAAGTGTGAACACAAACAAGCTGATCTGGTAGGGATGCTCTTATGCGCATGAGCGCTTATGCGCATGAGTGCATAAGCGCATGTTGTCAGATCCCATTACAGAAAGCTGCTTACAGCCGTGCCTCCGCCAGGGGCGGGCCAACAGTGTGAACGCTCCCTTGCGCCTACTCCCCAGAATGCTCCCTCATCAGTTGGTGCAGTGTGACCGGGAAAACCCGGAACATGTTGTTCCAGGTCTTTTTTGCCACAACTCCCTCGCGCTTCAAACTGCCAGTCTGAACTCGGCCTCTGTAATTCAGATTCAAACTTTTTGAGCAGGGGTCTGCAGCCTGACTCCAAAGCAAAATTTGGCTCAGCCCTGACTGGAACAGCCCAGGCTAGCCTGATCTCATCAGATCTTGGAGGCGAAGTAGGGTTGGTCCTGGTTAATACTTGGATGGGAGACCACCAGGGAATTCCAGGGTTGCAGCACAGAGACAGGCAAAGGCAAACCACCTCTGTGAATGTCTCTTGCCTTGAAAACCCTACAAGGTTGCCATAGGTTGCCTGTGACTTGACAGCAAAAAAAAAAAAAAAGACCTCAAAATGACTCTTTAAAAATGAAAATGAAATCCTTATGTTAAGATGTATTGGAGGGGCAGGTGGGATCTAGAATGATGGTGTGTGAAAAGAAGAGCAGGCCAAGATTTCTCTGGGACTAAAGGGCTTCTTAGAGATGGTTTCCAGAAAGGGAAATGATAGAGGTGAACAGTTGCCAATAATCCCTCCTATTACTTATTGTGAGACTGTGTGTGTGTGCCACTTCCTAATAAAAGATTACAGTGACCAAAATTTAGGTAATGGATACATTATAGATTATTAATCAACTTGTCAGTTACCAGTGATGTTAATTTACATAATTTCAGTTGCACAAATGGGCTTTCTAATACTGGCTCTTTGTTGATCTCCTGCTCTGAATTATGACGTTGTTTTCCTTATTAATTATAAAAGGTTGCTCACCCTTGTTTTAGAGCTTGATTTGTCCGTCTTACTTTTACTTAAAAGTCTGTGTTGTATGAAGTGAATGGCCTCTGAATATTTTTTCCCATTTATTTACAGATTTTTATTTATTCTCCTGGGACCACTAGGAAAAGGCCAGCAGTACCATGAGATTGGCAGGTCAATTGGAACATTAATGACAGATGAGGTATTTACCTTTAAAATGCAATTCACTCAAACTTATTTGAAGGTAACATCTTTTAGATTCTTAGATTTGTTTTACCTCCAGGTATATCTAATAGAACTATTGCTGCACTCAGTTTATATCAAAATTGAAAACCAGTTTAAAGAAGGAAAGGGAAACAACTGCATACTGAAGCAGATTTTACATAGTGGGCAACCCTGAAAAATGGCACAGAAATAAATTGCATGTCTAGTTGAGGAGGAATCATAAAGGCTTGCTCCCCTTTTTCGGTTTCGGTGCTGCGAATGGCGGCCGCTTCTCGGGACGCTCCCGGAGGCGGTTAGCCCACACGCGGAATGGGGGGGTCTTCGCGTTTGCGAAAGACCCTAGTGAGCCTTAGTCAGAGGCTCCGAACCGGGGGCGCATGGGGAGTAGCCTCTTTGCCGGCAAACTGCCGGGAAATTGAGGCTTTCTCCCCGCCCCAATCGGCCCCGCCGCGTAGTGCGTCCCGAATGGGACTTAGCAGCCCTGCCGACTTCCAGGAGTGAGGAAAAGCGGATGAATTACCATGAAAAGAAGATATGGCATCTAATCGTGAGTTGAAGATCTATTTTGAAGCGAAAATTAAAACCCCCCACAAGCGGATAAGTGTATGGGAGGAGGGAGGAGCTTCCACCCTCTTCGAAGAAGCGAATTTTTAAAGGAAACGCGAAGGGGGGTAACAAGAAAAAATGTTGGTGAAAGTACCGTTGGGGTTCTACAGAAGATTGCGGCTTTAGTTGCTTTCTGGGGGATGTGGCACGAACTTTGAAAAAGTAAATAAAAAAACAAAATGTCGATGCTGGGGAAAATCCTGCTTAGAACGGAAGAGAAGAGAGGAGGGACTTCCGCTCCAGTCAACCCCCCCAGAACTAGCTGTCAATCAACAAGAAACTGAGATACTGCGCCACCTGCTGGAGTAAATTTAAAATATCAATGAAACGCTTTTAAAATGGAAATTGTTCTCATCAGACTACAAAAACAAATATTTAGAATTAACAAGGTTGATGGCAGAAAATGTATAGAAAATTAATTTGATGCTAAAGTTCCAAGCTATGGATGAAGAAGGGAAAGAAGATCTCAGATTTATTTTGACAAAAGTCTTGACACCTCTATCTGGCAGTGGAGCGAATAAATAAAAAGAAGAGGCGGACAAGGCTCCCAAAGCCTACTCCGCCTTTTAAAAAAGGATATACTCTGCCAGTAGAAAGGGGTGTTGAGCTTAGCAAGTAATGGAGATCTAATTTCAACTCGAGTGTTAATGGAGCCAACGAGCAATGACTGCCAGAAACAACAAGAAAAAAGAAGCGAAAGAAGATGGATTAAAAATTTCTGAAGAGACATGCCAGCACAGAGGAGGAAGCAGTACTCAAAATTTGGATTTTTGAAGAAGACGGCGGCCCGGGGGAAGGAATTAAAGTTCAAAGGACTTAATGATAATTTGGAGAGACTTAAAAAAGAATTTGTTCGTGTAACATCTGAAAGGATTTGATTTAACCCCAGTGGACTTTACTAACTTTACTAACAGAATTGATTTGGACTTTGTAAAGCTGAAAAGAAGATCTTTCAACCGTGATGGATGCCGACAACTGGAAGAAACAAAACTAACCTTTACTAACAGAAAAAAACTCACTCCGCTCTTTTTTCTCTTCCCATCTGTCTACCTTACCCTTTTCTTATAAAAAATAAAATTCTCTCCTTTTTAGGAGAGTTATTTCAAAAAAAAAATAAAATAAAGGCTTGCTCCCTATGGATTGGACCCAACCACATTTTCTGCTGGTGAAAAAGGGAAGGAGGGATTTGACCACCAAAGTACCTATGCTGGGGATCATGGGATTGGCATAGGCAAAAGACATCTGGGATGGGGGTTGTAGGAAGGAGGTGAGATTGAGTGAAAAAGCTGGCTGGATCTAACCCTGAGTCTTCTATTCTGTCACTGGCAGGTGTTTCATGATGTGGCATATAAAGCGAAAGACCGCAATGACTTGGTTGCTGGGATTGATGAATTTCTCGATCAGGTGACTGTTCTCCCTCCTGGGGAATGGGACCCAACGATTCGTATAGAGCCACCCAAAAATGTTCCTTCTCAGGTATGTACTTTATTTTACAGTAATCAAAAATAAAATATTTTGGAAATGTGAAGATGAAGATTGCGTACTATGTTTGTTTACAAAAAGTCATCTACTGATCTTAAATAAAAATGATAGGAAAGGAGACTCCAGTTTTATATATTACTTTGTTGTCTGCTTATTTTTGAGGAATTCTATATTCTTGTTGCTTACTATGTCTTGGATCCACCAGACAACTTCTGCCAATGGAAGGTATTTCTGTCAGTGGAACATGACTTTCTCACCCCCCCCCAACTATGGTCCAAAATGCCCCCCAGAATACTGTTCTGGGGAACAGAGGGACCTCTGAGAATAGCATGAGGTAGGAGGCAGAGGTATTGAAGAAAAAGAAATTGGATTTATACCCTGCCCTTCACTACCCAAGGGAGTCTCAGAGTGGCTCACAAATTACTTTCCCTTTCCCTTCCCCTCCCCACAACAGACACCCTGTGAGGTGGGTGGGGCTGAGAGAGCTCTGACAGAAACTGCCCTTTTTTAAAGAACAGCTGTGCCAGAACTATGGCTTGCCCAAGGTCATCCAGCAGGTGCAAGTGGAGGAGTCGGGAATCAAACCCGGTTCTCCCAGATTAGAGTCTGCACATTTAACCACTACAGGGGGAGTTGGTGAAAATCATCCCTGCCTTCCATCTGTGGAAGTCTTCCAGTGGATCCAACCATTTATTAAATGCAAAAAAAATCCTATCCTATGTAGAGGTACGTGTCTGTGTTTTAATTTTTGTTTATTAAAATAAAAATGGCATAGTCATACCTGACCACTCCATGGCTGCAAAATAAGTAGTGATTTGATGACATTTGTATTTTATTGACTGTAATTGTGACTGTATAATGATAAATACTCAGCATACCAGTTTTCAGAATATCATATCTAACATGACTATTGTCGTATTTTCTGAACAAAAGAGCTGTTGGATGACAACAGGGCTAATTATGAACTGCTGTCAATAAAATAAAATATTTTTTAAAAGACATCACAGCTTTTTTGATGAAAAATATAATTTATCGGAATGCAAAAATTATCAGTGAGCATAAATTAGAGTCAGTACAGTGACTAAGCGGGAGCAGATGGAGATGGATTGATTAAATGGTGCCATCGATTGTCATTGTTGATACACTGATATTATTGTTATTGGGTTTTAAGTAATTGTTATATTATTATATTATTACTGTTGTATTATTTTTAAATAATGGATTATGTTATTTATTTTATCGCTGGAACCTGCCCTGAGCTTGCTTGTGGGGAAGGGCAGGCTAGAAGTCAAATAAAGATAAAGATAATTAGGTGCTACCATGGTATTTTAATAATAGCAATGTTTGTAAAGTGAAGGCACATCCTCTCTCTTTTGTGAACCACCATTTTGTTGGTCATTTGTAATCTCCCAATTGACTTGCCCTTTCTGGCAATTTATTGGTATCTTACTGTAGCAATTGCTCGCATAGCCATGTTAGTCTGTCTGTAACAGTAGAAAAGAGCCCTATAGCACCTTAAAGACTAACAAAATTTGTGGCAGGACATGAGCTTTCGTGAGTCACTGCTCACTTCAGATACAGCTAGAATGTGGGTCCATCTGTCCTTATATCTTGGAGAGTGTAGTGATTTTAGATGCCAAGTAACACTAGCAGGTAAATGACAATAGCAGGCTTGACTGTATTCAGTTGCTGACCTAAGAGTAGCCATTCTCTTACAAAGGAATTTCAAAGGGAGATTAAAAAGAGAGACTGCTGAATTATAACTGATAATGAAGCTCAAGACAATGCATTCTCCTGGACTGAATCAAGACCTAGGTTTCCCGTCTCATTACCAGTGCTAATTTCTCCACCCCTGTTACCCCTCTGCATATCACACCTAATCTATTCAAGCCTGCTATTGTCATTTGCCTGCTGTTGTCATTCAGCATCTGAAATCACTCAGCTCTCCAAGATATAAGGACAGATGGACTCACATTCTAGCTATATCTGAAAAAGTGAGCACTGATGCATGAAAGCTCATACCCTGCCACAAATGTTGTTAGTCTTTAAATTACTCTCATGGAGGAATACTGTTGGCTGGAACATTTTTTTTAAATAAATCCTGCTAGCATTTCTAGTGATGCTTCCAGAAGTCAACAACAAATTATGCTTTCTCTTATTTTATTTTTTAGATATTGGTGCCCCACTTTTCTCTCCCGAGGGGGTCCCAAAGCAGCTTCCAACATTGTTTTCCCCTCCTCCATATTTTCATTCTCACAACAACAGCCCCGGTTAAGCAACTCAGGGCAAGGGGTATGACTGGCCCAATGGCACCCACCACACTTGCATGGCGGAGTGGAGATTCAAACCTGAGTTTCTCAGATCCAGGTCTGACGCTGTAATTATGATATACCACACTGGCATTCTCTGTTGTAGGGCTGAAGCTAAAGCTTACCAGGTTGTTATTAATTGATAAAGAGGCTCCTGTCCTTGCTGTTCTGAAGCTGTTTCTGTCAGGTTGCGGCTGGCCCATCCAAATGCTAACTGTCATTCCAAGTTAGAGGCTGTTGTGTGATTTCTATTACTTGTGCAGGAAAACTGCAAAGGGATACTGAAAGCATGAATAACTGGCTAACTGACCATAGCAGTTTTTTGGCAGCCCATAGTTTGGAATGAAAAAAGAAAATCACATCTTTCTTCCATGTAGGAGAAACGTAAGATTCCAGGTGTGCCAAATGGAACTGCAGCTCATGGGGACGCAGAGCCACTTGGAGGGCACTCCGGTCCAGAATTACAGCGTACCGGAAGGTCAGTAATATATTCTACATATTGTTTGTATATAAATAATTTTGCAGGCATTGTGGCTCTTTTTAAGTATCATTAATCATACTATGTATGCTGGTGTATACATGGAGTTCTCTGTTGAAAAGAACTGAGAGCTTATATCTCTGCATGCAAATCCCACTCCATTGGAATGAGCAGGCTTTCCCCACTCATTTCAATAGAGTGTTTTTATCTGTACAAAAAGGTGAATGCATCTGGAGACTGGCTTCCTCCCTTGAAATGAATATCCCATTCTTTGCACCACTTCATGATTCCATCAACAGCACCTCGGTTTGTAAGAAGTAGGTGAAATGGGACGCCTGGCTTTAACACCGCAAATATTATTCTACTGTTATTCAGGGCCAGGCATTCTGATAAACTCATATGATCAAGAAGTGGGGGGCAGAAAAGTTTACAATGGTAATATTTGCACACGCTTTCAGATGGCTATGTACCATGTTGTTGTCTTTTTTAAAAAATGAATCTTTGGAGAACATATTTGTTTCCTTAAATAAGAAACAAATAAGATGTTAATGTGATTATTAACACCTGGACTCCTGGACTCCTGGCAGTAGGTACCGGTATTTAGAGGTACTCTGTCAAGAGCTGGAAGTTGACACCCCAGCCCAGAAACCCACCCACCCACAGAACCTCCATCTTTGAAGGATTCAGTTTCAGCCGGCTCTTCCTCAGCCATCCTGGCACAGTCTCCAGCCCTTCAGCCAAGATGGACGGGGCGGTATCCAGCTGGCCATCCATCAACAGATAAAGCTGGGTGTCATCCATGTACTAGGAGCAACCTAGCCCAAAACTCCACGCCAGCTGGGCGGAGGGTGCATAAAGATGTTAAGCACCAATGGAAAGAGGATTGCCCTTTGAGGGCCTCACATACCAGGGAGTATTGAGGTGACACCCTCTCTCCTAGTGCCGCCCTCTGTCCCTGACCCTGAAGGAATGAGGTAAGCCTTTCAAGGCCACCTCACAAATTCTTGCATCAGCAAGGCAGTGGGTCAACAGATTGTGGTCCACTATGTCGACCACTGCTGCCAGATTTAATAATAATAGCAGTGCTAACCCACCTCAATCCAGCTGCCTGTAAAGATCATCTGTGAGGGTGACCAGCACCGTCTCTGTCCCATGACAAGGGCAGAAGCTGGTTTGGAATGGGTCCAGGGCCTCCATATCCTCCAGGAAACTCTGGAGCTCTTCCACCACTGCTCTCTCAGTTACCTTGCCCAGAAATGAGAGATTTGAGACTGGGCAGTAATTGTCAGATCCAGAGATGGTTTCTTTAAGAGTGCTGTTACCACAGCCTCTTTTAATCCCCCTGGACAGATGGCAGAATTTAGGGGCAGATTGATAATGTCTTCCAAAGGGCCTCATATTCCCTCACTGCTGGCTTTCACCAGCCATGACGTGCATGGGTCCAATAGGCAAGTGGTTGGCTTAACAGCATCCAGGATCCTGTCAGCATTCATCTGGGAGAGTCAGCTGAAGTTGTCAAATATGGCCAAAGACGGCCAAGGGGCCTCCAGTTCACAAGTTGTATCAGTACTGGCAGATAGATCATGGCAGAGTGATGAGATTTTATCTGCAAGAAAGCTTCCGAAAGCCTTGCAGCTAATAGCCAAATTTCGAACATTTTGATTTCTCTCCGTAAGAGAAGTTAGAGACCTAATTGTCCTAAACAATTGTGCTAGACGAGAGCTAGCAGATGTGATGGAGGCTGTGAAGAAATCTCTCTTTGCAGTTTTCACTGCCATCTCATAGGTTTAATTTAACTAAGGTTTGTGTGATTGTCCAAACACAGGCTGCACCAGTACTCGTGGTTAACTAGGGTCTGTTAAACCAGGACACTGTTGTTGGCTTCATTAACCATAGTTAGGCTTAGCAATGATTTTGGGTGATATATGAAGGATGATATCCCGGCTTGTTCCCTGGCACTGCCTTACCCAGCTATAGAGACACATGGGCAGAACAAAAGCAATGGAAGCAACATTTGTCCAGGGAAACCAGGGTATGAGTGATGGTCAGAAAGCCAAATGCTGGTTTCACAAACTAACCTTAGTTAAAAACCAACCATGACTTAGTGTTGTGTCGGAACCAAGCCAAAGTGACAGTCCCAGGCACAGTCGAAAGCATTGCACATAGCAGGGCACTGCGGTTATTTAGAGAGGTCTCATCACTTTCATATTTCATTTTAATAGTGCTGCATCTTAAAATAAAAGCTATTTTAAAATTTCATTTTGAAATGGCAATGGGTATCTGAAATATTTATCAGCAGCTTTTAACTTTAATAACCTGTCTTTTCTGTATCTGTTCTCTGCATAGGCTTTTTGGGGGCCTGATTTTAGATATCAAGAGGAAAGCGCCGTTCTTCTTGAGTGACTTCACAGATGCGTTCAGCTTGCAGTGTCTGGCATCGTTTTTATTCCTGTACTGTGCTTGTATGTCTCCCGTTATCACATTTGGCGGTCTGCTGGGAGAAGCAACTGAAGGTCGTATAGTATGTGTTGTGCTTTAATCTAAACCTTACATATGAGATTTATGGTTGATGTTTTGTAAGCATTACATACAGAAATATGACCTTTGAATGTTCCGTTTGCTATAAATAAGACTGCATCATTTGTCTTGGCCCCAAAATAAAGTCTATAACTTTTCTCTCTTTTTTTAACCATGCAGAGTGCAATAGAATCTTTGTTTGGTGCATCGATGACTGGTATAGCCTACTCACTCTTTGGTGGACAACCACTTACCATACTAGGTAGCACGGGGCCAGTCTTGGTGTTTGAAAAGATATTATTCAAATTTTGCAAGTAAGTGACCAGTTTTCCTTGACACCCCCACCCTCCCCATATTCCCATTTTCCATTGTATTATTATACTCAGTTGTGCTTAAGGCTAAAATGTAATTCCATATCTTGCAGCAGGAGATGTAAAATGCTTTATCTAATTTCCTGTTAGTTGTGAAGACATACAATGACTTGTTGTCGCCTTTAGATGTGCAGGGGTATCACATAAAAGCAGTGCTATTGGAGGTAGGGCAGGGACCAAGAGGGGGCAGGGCCACAAGCATCCTCAGTGCATGGCTTGCTTAGGACTGGTTGTATGACCCAAGAGCCCATCTGTTTAGGATAGTTTTAGACTGAAGTATCTTTTGCTGAGTATTTATAAATGTGGTTTAGGGTTAGGGTTGTGTGTCTTATGAACAGCTTGTATAATAGTGGATCCTACCAGCCTTTTCACTGGCAAAGAAGGGGCCTCTTTTGACCACTGAAAAGGCTTACCAGGGATCATAGGGCCCGCATGGACAAAGCAACATAGAACAGGGGAATCATCTAAAACTGAGTAGAAAAACTGGTATGATCCAACCCTTAGTTCTCCTAGGAGAGCTGAAGATCTAACCCACAGACTCAGAGACCCACATGCACTGACTGTCCGTCTCTCTATTCTGTGCCTTTCGCTTTTGCGTCAAGGTGTTATACAGTGCAAGATTAAAACACACAAAATCCAATAAAGCCCCATTAACACTCTCCCAAGAAAACGCCTGCAGCTCAGACTCTTGTCTCAAATGAAACAGCCTTACAGACCTTGCTAAGAACTTCTAAGGTCAGCACCCCTTCATGTCCTCAGAGACCCTGTACCAAAAACTGGGAGCCTCTAGAGAAAACGGAGGGCTCTAGTAAACTGAAGCAGGCCACCTTAAATGGAGGGACAGCAAGGCAGCGGCAACCACAAACCTACATTTAGCACAATGGGACATACAAAGATAGACAGAGGTAATGTACGTGCTGAGCTTTTCTTAAGAGCAGTCTACTTCATTCATGACAATGGGGGGAGCTTCTCTGTGCACATTCCTGTTCCTACAAAGCACAGACAGGATGGCTACATAAGCGCATGCGAGTGTACCTGTCTGCAAGCAGTTCCTGGACCGGGCTGATCACATTTGCTCTCCAGGCAAACTGTTCTGAGTGCCACAAGGTAGAAAGGCAGCTAATACATGTTTTAAATAAATGAATGAATAAACAGGCTAGCATGCTTTCCCACAACAGTATCCTGAACCATATTACTGAAGCCATTTTTATGGCACAGCAATGGAGCATAAATCCATTGTCATCCTTTGGGGAATAAGTTGATTTCCTTAGGACAGGAAGCCTCTACATTTTTCTATTTCTGTAGCTGTCAAAGTGATCCTTTCCTGCCCTTCTAGGGAATATGGATTGTGTTACCTTTCATTGCGGGCAAGCATTGGCTTGTGGACGGCCACACTCTGCATTATTCTCGTGGCAACCGACGCAAGTTCCCTAGTGTGCTACATCACTCGGTTCACGGAAGAAGCTTTTGCAGCCCTCATCTGCATCATTTTCATTTACGAGGCCTTAGAGAAGCTCTTTCATCTCAGCGAGACATATCCAATCAACATGCATAACAGTGTGGAGCTACTGACACAATACTCGTAAGTACGATCTCACCAGCTAACCAGGGGGGTATCACATAAAGGCAGTGGTAGTGGAGGCAGGGCAGGGAAGAAGAAGAGGTTGGATTTATACCTGGCCCTTTACTCGTAGTCTCAGAGCAGCTTACAATCTCCTTCCCTTCCTCTCTCCACAACAGACACCCTGTGAGGTAGGTAGGGCTGGGAGAGCTCTTTCAAGGACTGCTCTTGAGAGAACAGCTCTGAGAGAAGTGTGACTGGCCCAAGGTCACCCAGCAGTACATGTGGAGGAGTGGGGAATCTAACCCGGTTCTCCACATTAGAGTCCACTGCTCTTAACCACTATACCAAACTGGCTCTCCAGTCTGGAATGCATACAGGCCACTGTACAGGTCTGCAATATGCGTGGACATGAAAGTGATCTCCCTCCTGAGCATCACCTCCTGCTCCTTACAGGGGAAGCACAGCCCATCACAAAGACAACCAGGAGGGGGCAAGCCCACAAGGATCCTCAATGCATGACATGTTCATGGCTGGTTGTATGACCCAAGAGGATACTTTTAGACTGAAGTCTCTTTTGCTGAGTTTTCATAAATGTGGTTATAAATGTGGAGGGTTGTCTTTGTGATGGGCTGTGCTTCCCCTGTGAGGAGCAGGAGGTGATGCCCAGGAGGAAGAAGAGGAAGAGGAGGAGGAGGAGGAGGAGGAGAAGAAGAAGAAGAAGAAGAAGAAGAAGAAGAAGAAGAAGAAGAAGAAGAAGAAGAGGAGGAGGAGGAGGAGGAGGAGGAGGAGGAGGAGGAGGAGGAGGAGGAGGAGGAGATTGGATTTATATCCCACCCTTCGCTCGGAGTCTCAGAGCTGCTCACAAACTCCTTTCCCTTCCCCTCCCTACAACAGACACCCTGTGAGGTCGGTGGGGCTGAGAGAGACCTCTGACAGAAACAGAGGTATACCGTAAATTCATTGAAACCAATGGGCTTAGAAAGGTTTAGGACTGCACTACAACAGACATCCTGTGAGGTAGGTGGGGCTGAAAGAGCTCTATCAAGAACTGCTCTTTTAAGGACAGTTCTGACAGAACTATGGCTTGCCCAAGGCCATCCAGCAGCTGCAAGTGGAGGAGTGGGGAATCAAACCAGATTCTCTCAGATTAGAGTCCGTGCACTTAACCACTACACCAAACTACACCAAAAGAGCACTTTCATGTCCGTGGATATTTCAGAGCTGTGCAGTGGCCTGTATGCATTGCAGACTGGAGAAACATAATGATGGCCATCATGCAATAGTGACACTGCTTTCTGTTATCTGTGTTTATTCATTTAGATATTTATACCCAGGTAAACATATAATATCATTTTCCTCTTTTCCATTTTATCCTCACAACAACTACCCTGAGAGGAGTTAAGGCTGAAAGGGAATAGCTGGCCCAAGGTCACATAGTGAACTTTCATAGCAGAGTGGTGTTTTCAACCTGGGTCTTGCAGACCTTAATCCAACTCTAACCATGACTCCATGCAGGATGTAGCAAGTCATGATAATAAAGGTCTGTGAGAGAAGATGGGCCCAGATTGTTTCAAATGCTGAAGTTGTCAAGGGAAAACTACCGTTCTTGCCTGAACAATTGCCGCATGGTAACCATTTAAAATTATTTGCTTTCCAAGAGATGGAATTAGTAGGAAATGTGGATGTTCAGAAGCTTTTCTGTTAAAGTCAGAAAGTCACTGCTGGGTAAAGTGACTGGGGAATTGAGCTATCAGAAAATGAGATTCAATTATGATACACAGAAACCACAAAATTCTCATGGGCAAGGATGAGATTTTGTTCCAGCTCGAGGCACGTTACGGCTAGCATCTTACTACCAACCAAGACAGATAAGGGAAACTTTCTCAGGCTAGAAAGCCCCTACAAAACATACATATAATGAAAAAATTCGACAAAAAGAAAAGGAATTAAAGAAAAGACCAGGGAAGAAGAAGATTATTAAAGAGATCCACTTTCTGCAAGATCAGCTGAATGTTTTACTAAACAGAGAATTATATTGGAATTTGAAGAAATTACAGCAAAAAGCATTTGAGGGTGCAAACAAACCAGGAAAGTTTTTAGCATGGCAATTGAAAAATAGAAAAGAAAGGAATTTTATAACTAAGATTACTGAAGATGGAAAGGATGTTATGAGCTTGAATGGTATAAAAAGAGTTTTTTTTAAATATTACGCCAAATTATTCAAAAAGAAAGGAATTGATCAACAGAGAATCAACAAATATTTGGAGACGATTGAAGTTCCAGAGCTGGGAAAACAAATTAAGGAATTATTAAATGGTTTAGTAACGAAAGAAGAAGTGACAATGGCGATAGAAGATGCAAAGTTGGGCAAGGCTCCAGGACCAGATGGCTTTACAGCAAAGTTTTATAAGAAATTTAAAGAGGAGCTAACCCCTATTTTGGTTCTTCTGTCGAATGAGATAAGAAAGACCAAACGGATCCCAGATTCATGGAAAGAAGCAAATATTTCATTGATACCCAAAGAAGGTTTGGATTTGACTCAAGTAAAGAATTATAGGCCAATATCGCTATTAAATAATGATTACAAATTATTTGCGAAAATAATTTCAGAGAGACTGAAAAAATATCTGAAAGATATAATAGCGGAAGAACAAGCTGGATTTTTACCAAACAGACAAATCAGAGACAATTTAAGAGTGGTGATAGATGCAATTGAATATTATGACAAGCATCCTGAAAAAGAAGTTGGATTCCTCTTCCTAGATGCGGAAAAAGCTTTTGACAACTTAAATTGGGAATTTATGCTGCAAGTTATTGAAAAAATGGATATTGGACAGTCCTTTTTAAATATGATTGTGGCAATATATTCAGAACAAAAAGCGGCTTTGAATATAAACAAAGAAAAGACGGACTTCTTCCAAGTCCAAAAGGGAACACGTCAAGGCTGCCCGTTATCCCCGTTGTTGTTTATTTGGATATTGGAAATATTATTGACAGCGATAAGAAAAGATAACAGTATTGAAGGACTTACAGTGAAAGGTTTTGTCTATAAATACAGGGCATTTGCAGATGATGTAATGTTTATGATTCAAGACCCAATCGAGAAAATACCACAACTGATGGAAAAAATTGAAGAATTTGGTTCAGTTGCGGGATTTTATGTTAATAAAAGTAAAACCAAAGTGATGTGCAAAAATATGACGAAACAAAGACAAACAGAACTTCAAGAGAAAATTCAATGTGAAGTAGTTACAAAGACTAAATATCTTGGAATTGAATTAACCATGAAAAATATTGACTTGTTTAAAAACAATTATGAAAAGGTGTGGCACAAGATTCAGCAAGATATGAAGAAATGGGACACTTTGAATTTATCATTGATGGGAAGAATCGCGACTGTAAAAATGAATATTTTACCGCGTTTGATGTATCTATTTCAGACTATTCCAGTACTAAAACAAAGGAAAGTATTAGATTCGTGGCAGAAAGAATTATCCAAATTCGTATGGGCAGGAAGAAAGCCAAGGATTAAAATGAAAATTTTATGTGATGCAAAGGAAAGAGGAGGTCTACAACTACCAAATCTAAGACTGTACTATGATGCCGTCTGTTTAACATGGTTGGAACAGTGGATTAATTTGGAGAATAAGAAGCTATTGGCCCTGGAAGGGCATGATAACAAATTCGGATGGCATGCATATTTATGGTATGGAAAAGTAAAAATGGACAAATTTTTTAAACACCACTTTGTAAGACAATCACTGTTCGAGACATGGATGAGATATAGAAAATTCTTCTCAGAAGAAAGACCACTTTGGATTGTACCAGCTGAAGTGATCAATCCATATTCAAGAAATCAAGGACTAGACTGGCTACCTTATAAAAATCTTTTAAAATCTGAAGGGAAAAATTTTGTGTTAAAAGATAGATTTGATGTTGAATTTGAATATGATTGGTTGAAGTATAGACAGATTTATGATTTATTCAAGACCGATAAAAGAGAACATGGTTTTAGAGAAAAGAATATTGAAATTGAAACTGTATGGCTTGAGAAAGATAAAAAAATGATTTCTAAACTGTATAAGGTGCTATTGAAATGGTATACTGAGGATGAAGTTGTAAAAGAGCAAATGATAAAATGGGCTGTAAATGTTAATAATGAGATATTAATGACATCTTGGGAATACTTGTGGAAAAAGTCGATGAAAATTTCAACTTGCGTAAATGTTAAAGAGAATTGTTATAAAATGATGTACAGATGGTATATGACGCCTAAAAAAATTGCTATCATAAATGAAAGTATGTCTAACAAATGCTGGAAATGTAAGAAACATGAAGGGTCTTTTTACCATATGTGGTGGACATGTGATAAAGCAGTAAAGTATTGGACAGAGATCCACAATGAGATACAAAAAATTTTGAATTGTACTTTTAAGAAAGACCCACAGATGTTATTGTTAGGTCTTAAAATGGAAGAAATAAATGTAGCCAAGAGAACATTACTATGGTACTTGACTACAGCAGCAAGACTGACTTTTGCTCAATGTTGGAAACAAGATAAAGTACCTGAAACATGGGAATGGATTAAAAAGACGTTGTTTTTGGCAGAAATGGACAAATTAACAAGAAAGTTAAACAACGAAGAAGATGAAACGTTCTTTGAAGACTGGAAAGACTTTCAAAAATACTTGTTGAAAAATTGGGACATTAAACGTGGTTTGATTTGCTTTGATAGTTATTAAGAGGAAAATGAAATAGAATTAGATTTTTGAATTGTTACCGTTAGTAAGAGAAAATAGGTTTAGAAGTAACTGTAACAGAACAAGAGAGATATTAATGGGGTTGGAGCAGTGCGGGAAGCCTTGTTTGGGGGGTAGAAGGGAAATTAGAAAAATGGATATATAGGTTGGTTGAAAATGTATGAGTATGTGATATATCCAATAATAAATTGTATTTACCAAAAAAAAAAAACATACATATAATGGTTTTGTTCAACACATACAAACTCCTGGCTTAAGGAGAGCTGAGTTCTGAAACAGCAGTAGAAAAGCAGTGCCACTCTCACGTGTTCCCTGAGAGAAGAGCAGTGACTCATTCCAATCAAATGCAGGCGTCTGTGACTAACAAGTACATTTTTGCAGAAGGAGAAAAATATGGGTGTGGAAAATATTTTGCAATCTCCCATTCTGAGAATCGAACAGATGTGCTGCCTTATAGCACTCCTTAGCCCATTTGGGTCAGTGCTGTCCACCCTTACTGGCAGTGGCTCTCCAAGACCAACAGCAATGTAAGGCCTTTCCCAAACTGGTAGGGAAAGGTAGGTTGGCATATATGTATAAAAGAAGAACACATTCTGCAAAACTAAATGTTTACCAAAAAAAAAAAAAATCCTGCATCAATATTAAGTGCCATGTTTCTGTTCACTGTCTAGTAAATCCTTGCCAAGAGCAATCTAATTCTATGTTATTACAGGTATGTGTATTCTAATAAATAAATTAGCATTTGATTCAGAGAACAATGAGCAGAGGGGAAATAGTTGCTTGTACTGCTCTGGAAACACTGGTGCACACAGCACTGTGTTTGGACTGTAACAGTTGTCATGCTTCTGCTGGTGGGAGCACAAGCCATCGCATGAGGGGAAGAACTTTATGCTCTCATCACACACCAACACTCAGGGTGAAGCAACCTTTTTGTCAGGGTTGGCTCAAGCCATTCAACCTTCCTGAATGGGCAGTAGTGGTAGCAGCACAGAAGGGGGGGTGTTTCTCTTCCCGTTCTGGTTGCTGCCTTTGTGAGGTTCGGGATGGACTCCAGGCTAGGACTCTGCCTTGGGGGGGGGTCTTTTAACCTGGTCTCAGCTGTTCTTGTCACCCTACTTTCTTTCTGGCCATGATCAGAGTGGGGACTCAACTTGACAGTCAGCAGGTTTTGTGGTTAGAATGTCAGACTAGTACCTGGGACATCCAGGTTCAAATGGCCACTCTGTCATGGAACTCACCTTGGGCCAGTCACTGTCAGCCTAACCTACTACAGGGTTCTTATTTTTTTTTAGGATAAAACAGAGGAAGAGAGAACAATGCTGTAAGCTGCTTTGGCTTCCCATTGGCAGGAATATCTAAGTAAATCTTCAGAAGGTGTTGCCCCACCCCTAACAGTCAGGAGGGGTGAAGTTTTCATATGCCAGTATGAGCTTTCATGAGGCAGAGCTTGCTTCTTCAGATACAACAGGAGAAAGAAATCCCTTTACCTCAGTTTTACATGAAGGGAGGAGTTGAGAGAGAGAGACCTGGTTTAATAAAGTGCATACTGGTTAATCTTTAAAGTGCCACTGGACTTCTGTTTCGTTCTGCTAAAACCGATTAACATGGCTACCCCACTGGAAATACCTAGTTAGTAGGGCCTGACTGGCCTCTGAACCCTCATTTGTAGCCTCACCGGATTGTTGGGAGGATAAAATGGGAGCAGGAGAGAATGATATACTCACCTGCACTCCTTCAAGCGGGATAAATATGCCACAATAAATTCATATTTCCACCATTATTAATCCTATTGTTTACTTCCTGCTTTTCCATCTAGACGATCCGCAAGGCAAGTTTTAATCCTTAAGGGAGGGGGAGGGGAAGTTCAGATATGAGGGGACTGGGGCATGACGGTGCTTGGCTTTTTAAATGTTCTAAGAATACTTTTTGTTGCCAACACAAAATGCAGCTTTAACTTCCATCTCCCAACCTATCTCACAAATAACTTTTGTTTATGTTGTAATTATTAACATTTTTTTAAAAAATAAGCCAAAATGCAGTGATAGCTGTCTGGGCCACTGGGCTACATAAACATTTACTCTGTTTGACAAGCAAGGAAAACCTGATTTTTGGCCTCCAGTCTCATTACGGTGACCTTTTCCTTCCTCTCGTGTCCTTGTCTGTTAATAGGTTGTCATGGCAACCCTCTGTTTCCTCCCCATTCCTTCCCATCTTTGTTCCTCTTTGTCTTTTTGTTTATGATTACGAAAAATAATGGGAGAAATTCCTCAAGTGCAGCTTTGTGTTAGAATCACTGAACCTTCGCTTCTGTTTTTTTTGCTGAAATGGCCTTCCTCCTTTCTATCACATGTTATGTTCATAGGAGCTGAAGAAAGAAACGAAAGCACATATGCTAAATGACACACAGCTATTTACTTTTAAAAGCAGGATTCAGAAATGCGTTTCAATCTTGCCAGTTTTGTGTGGACAAACAAACAATATCTGGTTGAAAAATTTAAAGTTCAGTGGTTTGTTCGATACCTGCCTTCCCACTCCCCACCCCTGGCACCCTTCATTCCCAAAATGGTGAATTTGTGTTTTCTAACAAAAATAATGCTTTACCAGAAGTTCCTCCATTATTAACAGATTATATTGAATAATTTCAGAGCACTTTTGGCATAGTAATATGCATATTACAATCTGTCCCTGACATGTATTTAAGAATCAGGAGCATAACATCCCATTCTCAGAGGTATGCAAGGTGCCAAGTTCGTGTCAGATTGACATGTCAATTCAATCTGAACACATCAGTGGATGCAGCCAGCCAAGTGACACCACTGCTCATCTGCCATTGGTTTCAGCGAGGCTTTTGTGGATGTGCCGTGCAAGGCCCAAGGAAATGAATGGAGGGGATTCAGAAGCAAGGCACAGGATCCATGCAGGCCCATGCCATCCCAAATATATATACCATGAATTTTCGGTTGTATTTCTGAAATGACATAAATAAACCACATCATAGTCATTGGTTTGCAGCTCCAATGAAGTGGACCACCTCCTCCTGTACTGTCCCACCCACTGGGTAATATTGGCATGCCAGCTTCCAGGTGGGACCTGGAGATCCCCTGGAACTACAGCTCATCTCTAGACTACAGAGATCACTTCCCCTGGAGAAAATGAATGCTTTAGAGGGTGAACTCTCTGGCATGGTACCCCACTGAGGTCCCTGTTCTCCCCAGGCTCCACCCCCAAATCTCCAGGATTTTCCTAACCTGGATCCATAACCCCATATCCCCCACCCCTTGCCAGGTGGGAACTGGCAGCACTAAGATAATAACTTTCTCTCAAGCCTTGTTCTCTGCGCCCCTGCATTCAGAGGCTTCATTTCCACAGGCACCTTGTTTGTGGGAAGCCCTTCCCCTTTATACTGGCCTAGAGTTGACAGTCCAAGCCTGGCAACTAGCATGAAGATTGAAGTCAGGGACACAGAGGGGTGTGTGTCATTGCTGACATCGCTACATCACTTCCTGGGGAAAAAATGGAAGTGACATAGGGTAGCTCCAGAAATCGCAGGAAACTGTATAGTAAAACAGCATCTGCCCCTTGTGTCCCAAAACTGAGAAGCTATAGTTTGATTAGAGTCCCTTCAGATAGCTGATAACCATTTTCTTTCAAATTGTGCAGTCCTGTCCCCCTATCAAACCAGGTAAAACCATAGACTTTGAATGTTTCACTATGTCTACTATGTAAAAGACTTCTTTCTGAAAATTACAGTGTAGTTCTAAACAGAGAAGAAGAGAAGAGAAGAAATTGGATTTATACCCCGCCCTTCACTACCCAAAGGAGTCTCAGTGTGGCTTACAAACTCCTTTCCCTTCCCCTCCCCACAACAGGCACCCTATGAGGTAGGTGGGGCTGAGAGAGACCTCTAACAGAAACAGAGGTATACCGTAAATTCATTGAAACCAATGGGCTTAGAAAGGTTTAGGAGTGCACTGTATTTTCCTACTTTGTTATTAAGTGCCATAAACTTTTCACAGTTTCATCACCTCAAAGATATTCAAAAACTATGCTGTTGTCGCTAATAGACCATGGTTCTGTTGTCAGCAACCGCATCTGCATTCTCAAAAATATGCTTCTTTCTTGAAAAGAAAATACACTGATCTTTAAAGCTGCTGATCTGAGATTCTGTGTGTGTGTGCCTTATGGCGACCACAGCAAGGAGCTTTCAAGGCAAGTGGGAAGCAGAGGTGGTTTGCCATTGCCTTCTTCTGCAGAGTCTTCCTTGGAGGTCTCTCTCCCAAGTACCAACCCGGCTTAGCTTCCAAGATCTGATGAGATTGGGCTGTATCATGCTACCTTCCCTCCCATTTGAGACTGTAGCTCATTCTTATTATTCATATTTTAATTATGCAAATGACACATTTTTCTCTATTACGCTCCCCTTTCTTCATTTTCCAACTTTCACACCCACACATAGCAATGGGGAATACTATGGTATGAATTATCATCTCGATTGCCAGCAACCCTTCCTTACACTTCCTCACACGCACTAAATAATCCACTTTCAGTGTACTTTCCAACTGGATCTTGTCAGTAAAATCCAGTTGGAAAGTACACAGAAAGTGGATTATTTAGTATGTGCAATCGCAGCCTTAAGGATCTTTTCTGGCTCCTCCATGGCTGCCCTTCCAAGTCTCAAACACTTTCTGATTTCATGGTTGCAGTCTCCCTTTTGGTTGAAGGAATAGAAAATCATTAACTATTTCAGTTTATTCACTGTCAGCCTTGATTCATATTTGAAATTGTTAATATTTGAAATTGTTAATGTTAACCTACATATTTGAACATATAACATAATGAACATATAACATAATGTTAACCTACATATTTGAAATTGTTAACGTTCCATCCACCAATTTTCATACTCCTTTCATCTAAATATAATCCAACTTTCCTTCTTCATATAAATTGAACAGTTAGGGAGATCCTGTACCTCCTTCTCTGATACCTTTGAATAACTTCTATCAGGTTGTAATTAAGTGTTGTCAGGAGGAACAGCACCTAGAATCACAGAAGCAGGGAATCACAGAGTTGGAAGGGGCCATAGAGGCCATCTAGTCCAACCCCCTGCTCAATGCAGGATCAGCCTAGAGCATCCCTGACAAGTGCTTATCCAGGTGCTGCTTAAAGACTGCCAGTGTGAGGGAGCTCACCACCTCCATAGGCAGCTGATTCCACTGCTGCACAACTTTTATTGTAAAAAAGTTTTCCTAATATCCAGCCAGTATCTTCCCACCCTTAATTTAAACCCATTATTGCAAGTCCTATCCTCTGCTGCCAACAGGAACAGCTCCCTGCCCTCCTCTAAATGACAGCCCTTCAAATACTACAAGAGAGCAATCATGCCCCCCCCCAACCTCCTCTTCTCCAGACTGAACATTCCCAGGTCCCCCAGCTTTTCCTTGTAGGACTTGGTCTCCAGGCCCCCGATCATCCTTGCCACTCTCCTCTGCACCTGCTCCATTCTGTCCACATCCTTTTTGAAGTGAGGCCTCCAGAACTGCACACAGTACTCCAGGTGTGGCCTGACCAATGCAGTGTACAGTGGGACCATGACATCTTGTGATTTGGATGTTATGTCTGTGTTGATACTCCCCAAGATCGCGTTAGTCTTTTTTTGTTGCCACATCACACTGGCTGCTGATATTAACTTATGGTGCACCCATAACCCAAGATCTTTTTCACACACACTGCTACCCATAAGTGTATCCCCCATCCAATATGCGTGTTCTTCATTTTTGTTACCCAGATTCAGAACTCGGCACTTATCTTTGTTAAATTGCATCTCGTTTACATCCACCCACTTTTCCAGTGTGTTAGGTCTCATTTAATGCTATATCTTCTGGTGTGTTTGCTGCTCCTCTCAATTTGGTGTCAATGGCAAATTTAATGAGTAGCCCTTATACACCCTCATCCAGATCATTTATAAAAATATTGAAAAGTTACAGGCCCAGATCCAAGTCCTGTGGCACCCCTCTGGACACCTCCCTCCATTCAGATGAAATTCCATTGACAACTACTCTTTGAGTGCAGTTTTCCAACCAGTTCCCTATCCACCAGTCCAGTCCAGAGTCCTCTAGTATACCCATCAGAACATCATGGGGAACCCTGTCAAAAGCTTTACTGAAATCCAGGTAAACAACATCAACAGCAGTCCCTCAATCCAGTAAGCTTGTCACTCGATCAAAGAAGGAAATGAGGTTGGTTCTGCAGGACCTGTTGGTTCTGTGTTGACTTCCCTGGATCACCAAGTTGTCCTTTAGATGCTTGCAGACTGATCCCTTTAAAATCTGCTCCAGTATCTTCCCTAGGACAGAGGTCAGACTGATTGGCCTGTAGTTTCCTGGGTCATCCAGCCTCCCTTTTTTGAAAACTGGGATAACATCTGCCCTACTCCGGTCTTGTGGCATTTCTCTCATCCTCCAAGAGGTCTGGAAGATGATGGACAAAGGCTCTGCAAGCTCTCTGCAAGTTCTTTGGACACTCTTGGGTGCATACCATATGGTCCAGGGGATTTGTAGTCATTCAATGCAGCCAGGTGCTTCTCGACTACCTCTCTGTCCATGTCAACCAGCAGCCTGGATGCCATGCCTTGCCTACTACCATCTCTAGAAGAGCCTGTTCTCTTCAGGGAAAAAACTGAGGCAAAATAGGCATTAAGCCTTTCTGCTTTCTCTGTCCTTTGTCAGAGTTTCTCCATTTTCACCCAACAGTGGGCCCATTGCCTCTTTTATTTTGCATTTGCTCCTCACATATCTGAAGAAGCATTTCTTGTTATAGTGAGCCTCCCTGGCCAGCTTTAGCCCACTGTGAGCTTTGGCCTCTCTGATAACTCTGGCCTCCTCTTTACTGTGGCAGTGGGCTTCTGACCATGGCCTGACACAGCAATAGCAGTGACTAGAACAAGTCCAGGAACCCTTTAAAGAACTCCCCCCATGTCATTACTCAGGGTCCCTGTCCCCCAGGAGCAGCAATTTGTGGAGAATGGTGGGCTGCAATGAGATGGGGGGGGCTCAGGAAAGTTCCATTCGGGCACTGCAAAGGGTCGTCTGAATCCCACCCCATGTCTGTAACTGGAATGGGGCTATAGTGTCTTTGGGACTGTGGTCAATGACTCTGATTTCCACAATGGAGTTGGTAGTCTTACAGTGCTGTCCTAATCAATAAATCAATGAAGGCTGTCACTCTGCTGAGGGAGGCACTGTTATTATCATGTTGGGGAACTCTAAATTATTCTGTTTGGAGAAGATACCGGGGTTTATGACCTACACCATTTTTTTAAACAAGATAATGGGGGTGTAGGTCTTCTGTCCAAAGATAAGGTTTATGTGTATCAAATCTAGGCATGTTATGTCCCATGTATGACTCAGTGCATCGTTTAAGTACATTTACCATGTCTATAGAACTCATTTTAAACTTCAGTCTGTTTTACACAAAAGGATAAGGACAATGAAGCACCAGATTCTGAATCAGAATACGGCTGTAATGGCCCTTGTTCCTAGATGAAGGTGGGCAGACATGTTGGTCTGAAGCCATAGAACAAAGCTAGAGTCCAGTGGTACCTTTAAGACTAACAAAGTTTTATTCAGGGAGCGAGTTTTTGTGTGCACCCACACTTCATCAGATGAAGTGTGCGTGCACATGAAAGCTCACACTTTGAATAAAACTTTGTTGGTTTTAAAGGTACCCTTATTCCTGTTCTTGTTCCCCAGATCACAGCTAGCCATGAAATGAGAACATATTATTTTTTCCAGTAATAAAGACACAGGGATTGCCTAACTTTGTAATGAAATAGATCTTCTGTTTTGTGGTGTTGTAGTTTGCTGATACATTCAGCCCATTTTTGGCCAATGTAAAAAATAATAGGCTATTTCCTTAGGCCTCTGAGAAATAACAAATCTCCTACAGTTGCTTCTGTGTTTAATTTTGATTTTTAAATTGCCTGTGTAGAACATTGTACACCCACGTAGACTTATCTGTACGTTTTCAATTAATGCGGGGCTTTAAAAGCAGCTAGGAAGCAGAAAAAAGAAAAGAACTAATATAACACAGTGTGGCAGGGCCTAAAGAGAACATGAACAATGTTTTATCATAGTTTGGCATTACATGTGTTCTAACAAATAATGTTTTATGAACCAAACCAGAATCTGAAACCATGGTCTGAAGCTGGCTCCAAATCACCAGATAACACTGCTTGCAGTTGTTGTTATTCCTGGTATTTTGGGAGAGCCATAGCTCAGTCATAGAGGACATGACTGATTAGCAGGCAGAATGTTGTTCCAAGTCCAAACCCTGGTGTTCCCAATGAAAAAGATTTAGGTAGCACATTTGGAGAAAGATTGGTTGAGGCCTTGGTAAGCTGCTGCTAGTCACAGTAGCTTTTTTTAAAAAAATTATTTTATATATAAGACAAACAAAAGAAAACATACATACAACAAAAAGGGAGATTTCGTTTATTTTGTCTGTCAGATTACCTCATACATTAACAAATTGTATTTTTTAATGTTTTTCACCTTGTATTTTAGAGTATATCTTTGTTTATAACTAAAAAGAGAGTTGTGGTTCATATATCCTTGTACTTCGATTGTATGTCCATATGATTTATTTGTTGGTCTCTTCCATCCATTTGTAAAATCTTGACCATGTATTCTCAAAGTTTTCTTCATTTTGTCCTTTCAAAAGTAAAGTTAGTTTGTCCATCTCTGCATTTTCAAGTATTTTGTTCATAATTTCTTCTTTCGAAGGTACCTTATTTTTCCTCCAGTATTTGGCATATAATAGTCTTGCAGCTGTCACTACATGTATAATAAGAGTCTTGCTTTTTACAATTTTCTGGTAATATATTCAATTAAAACAACTCTGGCATATAAGGTATATTACACTTTAACATTTTTGTAACAATACATGAATCCAAGACCAAATTTTTTTAACTCTATCACATGTCCACCACATATGAAAAAGAGCCAACAATATTTGACACTTCAATATTTGACAATCATTTGGTAGCTCAGAATAAATCTTTGCTAATTTGTCTGGAGTGATATACCATCTATAAAACATTTTATAAATATTTTCTTTAAATGAAATTGCTTTAGTAATCTTTACATTTGTTTTCCATACCTGTAACCACTGATCTAAATCAATATTATGACCCAGATTTTGCGGCCGTTGGACCATGCAGTTTTTAACTATTTCATCTTGTGTTTTATTTTCTAACATTATGACATATATCTTTTAATCAGTTTCTCATCAGTATGTAACAACATCTTGTCTATTTCTGTTATTTTTGAATAAAAACCTATTTGTTTATCTTTGTCATATCTTGATTCTATTTGAACTCTTTCCCACCAACTTAATTTGGATTCTTGTATTTTAAGGTTTTCTATTGATTTTAGTTCCTTTTTGTTATCCAACAGATCTTCATAATTTAACAGTACATTTTTTTGAAATAAATTTGGGTTTGTGAATGCTTCTAAAGGTAATATCCATTTTGGTATTTTGGTATTAGCTAGTCACAGTAGCTTGAGGGACCAGAGTATAAGGTGGCTCAGTATTTTCCCAGCTGCTCTTTCAATTGATTTTCATTCCTGGAAGTCTTTGAATTAACATTAAGAATAAGCTTTAAAAAACAGTTAGGTCCGCGATATTTCACCCTAGTGGAAGAGAGCTAGCCTCCATATATGATATAGTCCTGGTAGACTGGTCTCATAGAGATGAACTAGTAGGGAAGGGGGAAATGAACTTCTAATCCCAAATGTGGGGTTGGGTGCTGCTATATTTTAGAGGCTTTGCTCGTTCACAGGCATAGGTTTGTACAAGCTCTTTTGCTGTTTTACCTAGCTGTTCTTGAAATGACAAAATATGAATCTGGTAGAATTCTGTGTGCTGTGCAACTCTTAAGGGGCACTTGCAAAGACTGGGCTTTTGCCAAGATTATGTTGTTCATTTAGCATAACAAAAATTTGGTGCTGTCACTCTTCAAATATAAAAACAGGTATATTTTACCTTTCAGGTGTAATTGTGTGGAGCCAGAAAACCCCAGCAATAAAACTTTGCAATATTGGCAATCTAAGAATATCTCCTCCTCTGATATACCTTGGGAAAACCTAACTTTGTCAGTAAGTATGCATAACAGATGAAGATGTCATGAAAACCGACATTATTTATTTGTAAATTATATGAAAATAATGATAATGATGATGGTGGTGATGATGAGGAAGAGGAGGTCAACCATGTCCAATATTGCTGGTGAAAATGTGTTTATCTTTTTATTTAATAAAACTTTATGGAGATTATTCTTTATTGTTTCTAATGCATATTAAAACAAGCTTCTGCACCACAGAACACTGCTTAGAAAACTTCTTTGTGTACTAACAGGGAGTATTACTGAGATTAAATCGACATTCATCAAATAACAACAGATTTGACCTAAATTCTACCAGATGGTAAATCTGAAGCTGCCTTGTGTAAAAAGAACATGTAAGCTCCATATTTTTCCTAAAATACGCTCCCAGATGTTTGGGATATAGTGAAGAGTTAAAATAGAAGGTTTGCAGACATCCTTGTTTAATATTCCTTTATTGACATCACGGAAGTTCATGACCAGGCAGACAGAAGACAGTGGCCTGAATCCAGTGGGGCATTTCTGTAGGGAGAAGGATTCCCATCCCATCTCACCTTCTCCTTTCTGCTGCATAATGCCCCCCCCCCCATTGCACAGGTTTTTTGGGGGATGGGGGATCTGGGGTTGCAGTGGGAGGGGGAAGGTGAGAAAGTTACACTCCATGGGAAGAACTCCTGATTGTTGCACCAAAGGTCTATTGGATACAAGCCATGGTCAAAGTAAGAGAAGGCTGACTTCACATTTGTGACTCTTCTGTGACGTTTACTAGAAGCCATACATTATACTGATACATTTTAAATTTCCAGAGCTAAAATTTATCCTCCAGATCTCATAACAGTTAAAGCACAACTAATTTCTGTTCAGTGGTCCAGAGTAAGCTCACTCACTGGGGGACACAAATGTTTTTTGGGGTAAGACCTTGGTCTGTTGAATAAAACATTTCTTACGAGAATCCAGTCATCTAGTAGGCACTAGACAGTCCCCTGGTTTTTTGGTGGACCATGGTAGCCCTTCTGTTTGCCCCTTGTCATCCTCCTTTAATCAGCTGTGTAGCCATTCCTGATTTCTGGCCATTAAAGGGCTAGAAAGGCTACAATTTCCCTTCTCTTTGGCAGCCTGGAAAAATGATAGGTTCAGGGAGAATGCCGCCTAACACAGCTGTTCACAGGATACAGTAGTAGGTTCCGGAAATGCTGCAAAGGCACTTCCAGTTTCCTTGCATTACCAGTGAGACTTGACCTTTGCCCCTGAATTGCCATAGTGTTGGCTGGCTGTGTTTCACTTGTCAAGCAGAGGTTACCTTGCCATTGTAATTCTTTAAGTTGGGTTGCCCACAATAGGTTCTCCCCCAATCTGTACTGTAGTTATAAATCCAGAGGCACTTAAAGCAATATAGTTTCAGAGGGTACCTGTGTTGGTCTTTAGTAGAACAGCTAGATTTGAGTCCACTAGCACCCTAGAGACCAACAAGATTTTCTGGAGTATAAGCTTTCTAGAATTATAGAATCATAGACTGTTAGAGTTGGAAGGGACCTTGCAGGTCATCTAGTCCAACCCTCTGCACTCTGCAGGAGCATAGCCGAAAGATAGCCCTACAACATACCTGAAAGATGGGTTGTCCAGCCTCCGCTTGAAAACATCCAGTGAAGGAGCATCCACCCAACCCCACCCGAGGCAGTCTGTTCCACTGCTCAACCACTCTTACAGTTAGGAAGTTTCTCCTAATATTTAGCCGGTAATGACTCCCTTGTAATTTCCACCCATTAGATCTAGTCTTGCAATCCAGAGCAGGAGAGAATAGATCTGCTCCATCTTCTACATGACAGCCCTTCAAATATTTGAAGTCTGCAATCATGTCCCCTCTAAGCTTTCTCTTTCCCAGGCTAAACATGCTCAACTCTTTCAGCCTTTCCTCATAAGAATTTGATTCCAACCAGGGCCAGTTCGCTCACTAGGTGAACTAGGCATTCGCCTAGAGCGCACCAGCCCTTAGGGGCACCAAAAGCTGCCCGCCCCCGCCAAAAAACCCCGCCCCTTCCCTGGCTTGCTGGTGGAAGAGATGGGGGTTTAAACCCCCGCCCCTTCCCTGGCTTGCCAGCGCTCCCCACAGCTACGGGGCATGCAGGCAAGCCAGCGCTCAGCAGAAGAGACGGGGGTTTAAACCTCCACCTCTTCCCTGGCTTGTCAGTGCGCCTAGGGCACCCAGACACCTTGGGCTGGCCCTGATTCCAACCCTCTCACCATTCTGGTTGCCCTCCTCTGGACATGCTCAAGCTTATCAACATCCTTCCTAAAATGTGGTGCCCAAAACTGGACACAGTATTCCAGGTGAGGCCTGATCATAGCAGAATAGAGCAGGACTACTACCTCCCATGATCTGGACACAATTAAAGCTCCCTTCATCAGACAGAGTAGAGTAGAGTAGAATGGAATGGAACGGAACGGAACAGAACAGAATAGAAAACTTGACTCTCAAAAGTGTATACCTTGAAAACCTTGTTGGTCTTTAAGGTGTTACTGAACTCAAATCTAAAACTATTTTAAAGCAATATATTCATGTTTGGGCTGCTATGTGTGGTGAAATGCAGGATCTTTGTGAAAATTTACAGCTTGGTGAAGTGAATGTTGCATTTGCACTTTATGAATACTGTGGCATATGGTAGAAGACAGCGATGGGTTCCATCTTCAAATGGCCTCTTCTCTCCTAATATATTATATATTATTAGGTATTTTATTGTATTTATTATACAATGTATTGGAATGTTTTTATCATGGTGTTACCTGCTCTGAGCCTGGGCACAGGGAAAGCAGGATACAAATTTAATAAATCAAATCAAGAGACTAAAACTAGATTTACAGGCAGTCAGGTCAAAAGATTGCAGGGCAGGTTTTTCCTTCTAACTCCCAAGTTTTTCCTTCTACCTTCAAATTCCTGCATTGATGTAGTTAGCCAGAAGTACCATAGCCTTACGCCTGTGGAGTGAGGATGGGACGCAGTGTGTAGTCAAACTTTCTGGCAAGAAATTAGTAAGGGCGGGATCTCATAGACTATACAGTGAATCTGTCCTTTTGTGAGAGAAAAGAACATGGTGGGATGAAAAGAAAGATTTTGGAACTCTTTTGAGGAGAGTCGGGTATCAAGGGAAGATGCCGACAAGATATGGACAGAAGCTGAACAAGAAATCTGGGAACTTTAGGATTATTATGCCTACCTCTTAGAGAGGTAACTTTTGGACCTAGGGTGTATCACCCATTTTATTTTCCTTTGCTCAGGTGTTAATTCTTGCTCAACTATATGCGTTTCCTTTTTGTAACCAGCAACTACTTAAACAAGTAAAGGGTTTTTCCCCCTTTTTCGGAAATTGGTGTGATGTGGTCGCTACACCCACTCAAAGCCCAACTCAACTCACACTTACCAAGATACACAGAGAAAGCAAGGAGATGTCTGCTTAGCTGCTGCAAATAACTTTAAAAAGTGTGATTTTCAGGGTCTTCCCCTACATTTATGGTCGGGGGTGGTGATTCTTAATCTGAAGAAAAGTCTCCAAAGAAACAGAAAGAGAGGATCTGATTGCAGCTCACCAGATGAGAGTTCCTCTGAGTCCTGACCTCGGGCGGGGGGCAACAGACAGTAATCTGACCTGGGCAGGAGCAGGGGGGACAGTGGAATTATGCTGAATTTGTCATTGAAGTATAGCAGTTTGAGGTGCAGCTTGGCTGAGTAAATCAACATCTCCTGTTATAGAATAGGGCCTGTGATGGCCAGCTGCCATCTGTGCTCAAAAATAAGGTAAAATTAAGTCAGTAGCAGATAAAGCTTAGCCATAGCATCTTCTAACTCTTTTTAGAAGTGCCTTGGAAATAATGGAAGTTGCTGCACCTAAGATCCATCATGAATATGTCTAATTCTCAACCCAGCCAAATCTGAGGATTCCTAAATCTGGAGATCGGAGCCATGAATGGACAAGACACATCTTTCTACAAATCTGAAAAACACCTCAGCTTTGTAGAAAGATCCGAAATCTTAAAAAAAAAGTTGGAAGGTTTAAAAAGGCCCCAAATGTACCTTTAAGATAGCCTCAGTGGCCATTGCTAGACAACCACAACAGTTCGTCAGCATTCCAGGCTTGGTTGCTGTCAACAGAAGGCAGAGAGAGGGCTCGGGGCATTTTCCAGGGCTATTTTGGCCTTTGAAGGAGGTCTCATTGAGACCAGGTTCAGCAGCAACCTTTGGGCGACTTGCCACCACTCAATTTGCATGCCTCACCCAGGACTGGCTGCTTGTTATTGTTCAGCAGCAGTCACCCTACAAAAGCCAGCATAGTGTAGTGTTTAGAATTTTAAACTAGGATTTGGGCAGCCCAGGTTTGAATCCCCATTCTGTTATGGAACTTCACTGGGTGATTTTGAGCCAGTACCTCACAGAGTTGTTGTAAGGATAAAATGGAGGTGAGGATAATTGTGTAAGCTACTTTGGGTTCCTATTGTGGAGACAATTGGGATATAAATAAAGTAAATAAATAATAAATATTGCTGAAGATTGGGGTCAGACAAAAGGTAAGTTGTTTGATAGATAAGAAGGAAGCATGGGAAAATGTAGGGGTTGCCAGGAGGAGGGAAAGAGGAAATAATGTGGGGAGGGGGATCCAGGGGAAAGTGACATATCCCCACAAGTACTTGCAGGCTCCCCACAATGCAACTGAGCCCAGCTCAGCCAGCTCTGTACAACTGTGCTGTAGTTTTCCTAAGCAGAGGCTGCCAGGTGGTGGGGAAAGAAAAGGGGCAGATAAAGTTAGGTTGGCTGTTAGATGGAAAGGAGAGAAGGAAGCAAGAAAAGGGAAGAGGCTATTGAGGCTTTCAGGAAAGGAAAAGAGGGAGGGAGGGGGGAATGAGATGCCCTCTGCAAGTCTGTGCAGCTCCCTCACTTCTGTACGTCTAGCTCACAAATTTGTGTTATTCATCAAATAGATAGATGGCTGTTGTGAAAATATGGAACTGTTGTTCACCTTTGTAGTATGGGTAGGAGAGGTTGTTCTTTCACATATATAATACCTGAATGTTCCAGTTTTGCCCCCTGATAAGCTTTGTAATTTCCTCTGTTCTCACATATCAATCTGTATCTTTGCTGCTAGAATCAGGGATATGAAGGAATCTACTGTAGATTCTTGCTCATTTTATGGAAACTTCATGCCCTTGGATGGTTTACAGAGATGAAAACCTCCTAAATTAGCACTGAGATTTTACACAGGACACTTCAGTGCTTATATTAGCACTTGTCTCATATCTTACCAAACGTGCCCTGTACATTAAGAATTTCTTCTAGGGATGATAGAATTCCTAAAGATTCACCCCGTTAACAATTTGAACCCTCTCTATTTCTTACAAAGATACTCCACTGAATTTCTCAGACTTTAGGAGGATCCCTAGAGTAGAGATGGAAGGAGAGGAAAAGAGAAGAAGAGAAGAGATTGGATTTATACCATTACCCAAAGGAGTCTCAGAGCGGCTTACAATCCCTTTCCCTTCCCCTCCCCGCAACAGACACCCTGTGAGGTAGGTGGGGCTGAGAGAGCTCTTGAGAGAACTGCTCTTGAGAGAACAGCTCTGAAAGAATTTATGACTGACCCAAGGTCACACCAGCAGCTTCCCACAGTCTTGTTTTTCACAACCAGCAACCTTTCAATATTTTCTCTCTTTTTTCTGGGAGTTCACACACCCAGTACCTCCAGTTCACATTCCTAGTCTCAGAGCTGTGCCCCCCGTTGCAAATGAATACACCACATGATATCACCCGGAATGAAACTGAAACTGTCCAACCGCTTATTTAGAAAAATATAATGGCACATTTCTTGGAAGGCTTATTGGAAGCCTGTGGATTGAGATGTGATACAATAAAAGACAGAAAATCCTGATTTGATTTCAAAATCCGATTACATTGAATTCTGTAATAATCTTGTTTCCTCAGCTTCCCCAGCAACACCCACAGCACCCTCTGATTAACCATCCACATTCCTGTATATGTGGGACCCTGTGTGTAAAGGCTCTGATGAGAAAATGCCAGAACACGATAGAAACCCCTTTTGCTACTTTGAAAATTCCTCATAGGTTTGCCACATGAAGGACTTTTATGTCCTCCTGGAAGTGGGAACTTAAGCTAGGACATAAAATGGCAGATTTTACTTTTGGAATATAAGTTAAAGGGGTTAGTTTGTTAATGTGGATAAGTATTTCCTCAGTCTAAAGAGTTCTCTTTACAAATAGTTTTGTTTCAGCCAAACTGCAATGAATTTTGTGGAGTCTATTGCCACCTTGTGGCAAAAGAAAATCTTTCTTCAAACTGGATAACCAAAAGGATTTTGGATTCCTCTAATCTCTCGTTTTACATAACATAGGATTTAGAATATGATCTTCAAACCACTTACTTGGCTCTAATCCAGAGAGAAAGGTTTCCGGATTATAATCTGCATTAAGCCTACAATTTTTGTGAGTAACAGTGCAATCCCGTGCGGAGATACACCCTTCTAATTCCATTGAAGTCAATGGGTTTAGAAGGGTGAACTCTGCTTATGACTGCACAGTGCGCAATACAGTTGATTTGAGATAGAGGGGGAGAGAGATCTGAACTAATTTCCCTTAAAATCCTCAAACAGTTGGATGTTAAGTGAAACAAAACGAAATTGCTAAATGGAAATATAGCAGCCATATGCGGATTTGCTAGAGCGGGATTTCCTGATTTGCCCCTCCTGCTGCAGACCACTAAGCACCAAAACGTTATTTCCTGGGGTTCAGCAGATCCCCGGAGACAGACAGGGGGAGGGGAGTTGAGATCTGCAGTGGGGAGCGGAATTGGCGGAAATCACTTGTCCCTCTTCCACAAATGGTAACAGGAGGAACTACATGGTTGGATACATTCTAATATATTCATATTGTTCAAGCACTGAGGGGAGAAGAACACACAATCAAATATTCAACACTATTAAATATAAGTAAGCTCTGCTTAGGGAAAATATGTTCATTTTGCAGTAATCTTGGTAGATTTGTTTCTGCTGTATGGGTTTGACCATCTTTTTATTTTCCTTCATTTTTAAAAAAATTATTTAAGTTTATAGGGTTTGACCATCTTTATATGATGCATTGGTAGTTACAATCCAAAATATACTTGCACAAGAGGACTAGAACTGTAATTCTGAGGTTCTGAGTGGTTGTGCTTAAGGATCTACTTTTGAAATTCTGCTGTAGTAGTTCTTTCATATCCACATGTGACAAAGCTTCACTGTCTTGCATAAGCAAATTACAATTAATGATGGCTGAGGAAGACTATGGCTGAGGAAGACCTTAGTGTGCATCCTAAGCTAAATTTAAATGGTTTTTAATTGCTTGTATATGCTTGTGTATGCCACGTGACGGAGTGAGCTCTGGCCCCAGCTCCTGCCAACCTAGCAGTTCGAAAGCAAGAAATTGCAAGTAGATAAATAGGTACTGCTTTGGTGGGAAGGTAACAGCATTCCATGCACCTCAGCATTTAGTCATGCTGGCCACATGACCATGGAAACATCTTCGGACAGTGCTGGCTCTTTGGCTTGGAAACGGAGATGAGCACTGCCCCCTAGAGTCTAATTCAACTAGCTTTCGAGCAAGGGGAACCTTTACCTTATATGGCATGAGCCAATAAAAGATCTCTCAGATCTGTTCTGCTAATGGTACTGCTTTCCTTGGGCACAAGTAAGCTTCCCCAAAGCAAGAAACATTTCCATCAGCCGCAGAGCCTCTTGCACCAGAGGAAAATGCCAGCATTAGCATGATAGATCTGCAGGATCCAACCCACCAGTTTTCAGCAATCTTATTGAGCAATTTTATCTTCATGTGCAATAGCTACAAGTAATGTGTACAGATCATGTAATAACATTTTGAAACAGACATCAAGCGATAAACATAAGGTGCTCAAAAGCAGAAGTATAGGAGGGGCCTCTCTTCATTTGCTAATAAATGTGCACTCAACATACAGAAAGAGAGGTATATGGAAACACAGAGAGAGAGAGGTATATGGAAACACAGAAAGAGAGGTATATGGAAACATACAGTCGATATGGTGCACATGTTTCAAAACATGTTTGTCAGATCCACAGGTTACAGGTGTTTTTTTTTTTTTTTAAACTGTACATCTTAAACAATTTAAGCTACAGTCCTGAGGACACTTTCCTGCATATGAGCCCAATGGAATAACATGGGACTCTTTTCTGCTGAGGATTTCTCCCTTAAATGTGTACCTATAAAATGTATGAAATGAACAGTGTGTGTAGTGGTTAGAGTATTAAACTGAGATCTGGGAGATGTGGGTTCAGACCCCACCCTTCTCAACGGTGTTCTTGGAACCTCCGTTTTCCATGGGTGTAATGCCTCACAGTGCTGTTGTGAGGATAACACAGAGAAGGAAGAGTTCCTTGAAGGATGGCGAGATCAAAAACTATTAAGGTAGATTTGGATATTTAAAGTGGATGTCAAATGACCAATGAAACGATTGATCCAGTCTTGTGTATTTATTGCTATTTTCAGTCATAGGAATATAAAACATGCCTTTACTTTCCATGTTAGCAATGTAGGTGGTATCAAGGGAAATTTATAGGACGAGCCTGTGGACACGAAGGTCCTTACGTCCCAGATGTTCTCTTCTGGTCAGTCATCTTATTCTTTTCTACAGTTACCATGTCATCCACACTGAAGCAGTTCAAGACCAGTCGCTATTTCCCAACCAAGGTAACCTGGATATTCTTTTCTTTTTAATTATTCTAATATGAATCTTGTTGCCAACACAGGATATTGTCTGTTGCTCTCAATATCAATGACTGAGCTATTATTCAGGTGAGGTAGCTCAAACAAAGTCGGAGTCCAATGGGGCCTTTAAGACCAACAAAGTTTTATTTAAGGTGTAAACTTTCGTGTGCAAGCACACTTCCTTAGACAAATTGAAACATTTATTCAAGCCTTACATACAGGAAGATGGTGTGTGTGTGTGTCTATGTGTGTTTCTGTGTGTGTGTGTGCAGGGTTGGCCCCAGGTGTCTGGGCGCCCTAGGCAGGACAGCCTGGGGCGCCCACCCCACCAGGGATGCCAACCTCCCGGTGGGGCCTGGAGATGGCCCAGCGCCGTTTTCCTGCAGCTGCGAGGCGCCCAGGAAAGCCGGGGAAGGGGCGGGGTTAGAACCCTCGCCCCTTCCCTCTCAGCGGCGGTGCCGGCTCTCCTGGGCACCTCGCAGGTGCAAGGCGCCCAGGAAAGCCAGGGCTGCCGGTGCTGGGCGGGAAGGGGAAGCTTTTCATGGGGTGGGGGTGGTGGGCATTTTGGCGCCCCTGCAGGACCAGCACCCTAGGTGAGCGCCTAGCTCGCCTAGTAGGTGAGCCGGCCCTGTGTGTATGAAAGCATCAGAGTTAAGATGTATAATTGAAGCTGAGATTGGATCAAGGCGGCCAGATCAAAGACTGGCAGCGAATTAATACACAAGTGTGAGAGCTGACAAACAGATGTGAGAACGAAGCCTGACTCCAGCAGCACCCCCAAGACCAACCAAGCTCAAGCCTGGGTCCATGTGAGAGCAGAGAGACTCTGCATACGTAGATGCACACTTCTTCAAATATATAGACACAGGTTTCCTCAGATATTACATACAGGTAGAGGGGTTTAATTGCCAGGAAGAGCTAATTAGAGTCAAGATGCATAAGTAACTGAGCAATAAACACAGCTAAGATTGGAATAACACATTTGGTAAGACATGTAAATAGCAGCAAATTGGCATACAGATAATAAAGAAGTTAACAATATTGGCATTCGTGGAGTCAAAATTATGTTTTGTAATTTTTTTTTTTTTGCCATTTACAAATAATGGCTTGGATCCTACAACTCCACTCTGCTAACGGCAGGGCTTTCATCCAGCAGAAGAGTCTTTTGTGCCACCGGATCAGCCCCATGTGCCTTAAGAAAACTTAGTATTTAGTGGAGCAGCTTCCTAGGATTCAACCCAACGAATTAATATTCGTGAGGCGGAGGTTGTCCTGAGAGAGGAGATAACGCGTCTGCTACTGCTTCTTTCTTGCCTAGAGCAAAATATCTCAAGCAGAGTGTGTTGAATCAGGAACGGCAATGTGTGTTACGATTGGATCCTAATGTGTAAAAAGAAAGAACTCTGTCACAATACAAATTAACAATTTCTTAGACGTTTTTGCACTTGAAACCGAAAGTCCAAATGGTGCCTCCCCACTGTGAACCTCGGCTCATATTTAATGGCTGACAGAGATGAAAACAAAATGTGTTCCCTTCTGCCTGCTGAAGTGGAAAGCCCTTCCGTGGTAAGGCCGCCCCTGCAAATCACCCACTCTGTGTGCTGTGCACATGTAACTCCCGCTCAGCACCTGCCTGAGTTTTGTTACTCTGCTGCAAAGCTCATTTCTCAAAGGTGCTGTTTTCTAGTGCATTAAAACCACACTACCTTGTGTACTTCACAATATACAGCAGCACCGAAGTGTTACTGTGCCCCATTCATCCAGCTGAACTGACATATTAAATTGTAAAGAAAAAAACTTATGGGCACTTTCACATACACTACATCAGGCACTTTTAATCCACTTCTAGTGCACTTTACAACTGCATTTTACGGTGTGAAATGGCAAAATCCACTTGCAAACGGTCACTGAAGTGGATTAAAAACTGCATTATTTAGCATACGTGAAAGCACCGTAAATGATTGTCAGTTTTGAAAGTATTAGCCATGGTTATGTGCCGCTATTCAGTATGGACAACTAGTCTTATCATGTCTTCCACTGTGGCTTGAGACCTCCCAGCATCTGTGCGCTGCCCCACTGCTGTTCAGCAGGGCATCGGAGGAAAACGGGGGTGGGGGGGGGGAGACATGTCGTACTAATGGTGCAACCCCACCTCCAGTGCGAACCTGGAAGTGAGTTACCAGATTGGCCTGATGCTCGCCTGAAACCACTATGGTTTTAGATCCTATAGTGTCATGCCGACATTGTGACATCACTTCCAGGTTTATGCTGAAGTGACATTTTGCCACTGGCATGCTATCTTCCTCCTATCACCTCCCCCTCCCTCTCCCATTGGCTGGCAACCCAACAGAGAACTGTGTTAAGGACACCTATTTCTGTAAGCCTAGATGTCCATTTAAATTGTAGCTCTGCACTGCTACTTCTTCAAAACAAAGCCAGCTCCAGTTTTCAGAGGACCTTTGACAAATACTGCCCAGTGCACTGCCATGTCACTCCCTCTGCCTCCCTTTCCCAATATATCTATGTATCTGTCTATTGCTTTTAATGTCTGTATTGTATTTTACATTTTTTAAATTGTATTTATTGTATTACTGACATGATGTTACCAGCCCTGAGCCCACTTGCATGATGGGTGGGCTACAAATAAATATAATAAATAATAAATCAGCAAGTTAGGACAAAAAGGAGTTGGAGAGGTACTGTTCTGCTCTTTCCTCTGTTTCCCTGACCAGGAAATGGGAGGGTGTCCCAGAGGCCTCTGTGACATTGCAGGGGCTTCAGGAACATCTCCGGTTTCCCAGTGAGAGGCCCAGAAATGGGCTCTATTATACGAATGTGGCTGTCTGAGAGTCTTTCCCATGGCATCCCTCATAACAGGAAATGAAAGCTCTTCCCAGAGGCCCCTGTCACAGTCTCCCATTTCCTAGGAGCCGATGAGCCAAGCATCTCTGATCAGCGGGAGTCCACTGCTGGCTCATGGCCATTAGCATGCACATCTCCAGGCACCCTGCAGGTACCCCACCATTTAATGCTTGCTTCAAAATGTCCGTCATCCACAGCTCAAGCAGCACTTGTAGATTTCCCTTCTACTTTTCTTCTCCAAACAGATGAGCAGGGACTGTTTTCTTACTCTTTTTTTCTCTTCCCAAATCGAGGTCCCATAAGGACATGTGGGTTCCTAGTATTGGTTGCAGGGGCTGTATGCCATAGGCTTGTCCTCATGTGTCAGTCTGGGGGTGTACTTGCAGATCTCTCCTCAGTAGGTCAGGATGTTCTGTTTAAAGTATGTGTCTTCTTGTCACTGACAATAGGCTCCATATTTCTAGGTACGGTCCGTAATCAGTGACTTTGCTGTCTTTCTCACCATCCTGTCCATGGTTTTAGTTGACTATGGCCTTGGGATTCCATCACCAAAGCTTCAGGTTCCCAATGCTTTTAAGGTAATTCCGCATCCGATTGTAGTAGTTTTGAATGACTAGAAGTTATTCCTTTCTGAAACAAATCAACATGTCAGCAAGACAAGCACACCTGATATGCAGATCACCATTTATGTAGAAGGGGGATTCAGAAATATTAAGCTGTACTAGGAACCACTGTAGAAAAAGATATCATGTGTAAACTAATAATGAGCTCCCTGATTTGGAAAGGACTTCTGCACTCAATGGCCTGATGCTGAGCCCTATGAGTTCTCAGGACCAGGTTAAAAGATACCTGTTTTCCTAGGCTAATTGACTGTTATATTACGTGTGTAGATAATTTCCACCTTTGTTTATACTATCCGTTTTCAGTGAGGCCGCTGGGCCCATTCGATTAACACATTACTATTTTGAGATATGTTGCTACCTGCTTTTATTTAATTCCTCTTCCCCCTTTAATATTACATTACTTCCCCTTTAATATTACATAGCTATGAAATCCTTTTAAAGGATTTCTGCTGAGGGTTTTTTAAGTTCCTGAGTCTTCCTTGTTCTATATAATGAGTTATATGGTTTTACTTGGTTAGTGTATTTTGGGTTTTATTTGAAGCCAGCTCGAGAATAAAATGGCAATGAATGTGGGATATAAATGAATAGGTGTAATGTGTACATTATCCCCCCCCCAGTCTGAGACCATCAAGCCATCATGTGGCAGAACTGGATCCTTGTGCAAAGGATTTCAGTGAAAATTTTGCAACGTCTCATAGAAAGATATACAACGTGTGACTTACTACACAATATGTTGTGCTTTTAACTTGTAATTTTTACTGTGTTAGAGGGAATATATGCCTGTTAGATTGTCTCACAGGCCTCTACTGATGTCCTGTGCAATTTTGGTTTAATGACCATCTCTTATTCATCATTGCTCTTGTTCTCCCAGCCCACCAGAGATGATCGTGGCTGGTTTGTCACACCATTGGGGCCCAATCCTTGGTGGACTGTGCTAGCTGCTGGAATTCCAGCTCTGCTTTGTACAATTCTGATATTTATGGACCAGCAGATTACAGCTGTTATAATAAATAGAAAAGAACACAAGCTAAAGGTAAGCTAGTCAACTCACAAAATCAGTGTTTTTCAACAGTTTTCTTCAATACCTCTTTTTTTTTAAAAAAATGTATTTCCCAGTGCCAAAAGTACATATTGACACACTTTCCCCAACCCAAGTGTTCACTGTGAGTGGAAGCAATTTGATGTGAGCAACGTAACTAGCCCTTTATTGAACTGAAAAAAGAAGATTCTTCATGCAGGAGTGCCATATATACATCAAAGCACATTGGCAGGGCCCTGGAAATGCAAAACAAAAGTAGTGATCTGGAAACCCGAGGTGATACCCATTTTAACGTTAAGTACATACTCAGCTGCTGAAACGAATCTGCCTAGGACAAATTTTTGCCATTGGCCAGTATTGCCCTGTGGGGAGGGAGTAAGTTTAGTCATGCTTTTCATTTTCTGCAGCATTTTTTTTTTGTTCACCCGCCCTCAATGCCTAGGTTAGGTTACATTAGAACACAGACAATGGGTTGGATTCTGTGATTTGATAGTAGAATGTGCTGTCAGTCTTCGTGGGTTTCTTCCCCTCACAGTAATCCTTTCCGTCCCTGATAAATTTCATTTCCAGGGCCATGGGACCTGTGTGGATTCATAGCCATATGAAACAGGAGGCTGCAGTGTGGAGAGGAAAGAGGATAAAAACCTTTCACACTGTGCAGAGCTCAACTGACAAAAGAGGAAGAAGGCAGTGATTTGGCTACTTCCTCCTTCCTTAGCTTCCCAACCTGGTAGCTGTTACGCCATACAAGTCCTGCAACTAGGGGTGCCAGCCTCCAGGTGGTGGCCAGAGATCTTCTGGGATTACAGCTGATCTCCAGGCAACAGTGATCAATCAATTCACCTGGAGAAAACGGCCACTTTGGAAGGTGGACTCTGTGACATTATACCTCACTGCAGTCCCTCCCCTCCTCGAGCCCCACCCTCCTCAGGTTCCACCCCAAAATCTCCAGGTACCTCCCAGCCTCGATCTGGCAACCCTACCTGCAGCCCCATGAATAAACTTTCTGGTTGTCAGAAAGGACTGCAGGGTCAAAGGCAGTCTTAGTGATTCTGGGGCCCTGGGCAAAAGAAGGATGGAATCCTCAGTCACATCCTCTTTATTTCCACTCAGAGCAAGAATAAAGCTACTAATTTTCAGAATGCATGTCCCTTCAGAAATGCAATGTAGTTTGCAACTCGATGGTTCTTCTTCTCCTTCTGGCCTAGAAGCTACTGCTGCTGGTGGTTTCAGCCAACTGTTCAGCTGCTGCCTGCACTGCTGCTTACTGTAGAAGGACATAGTAACTTTTTGTAAAGTTTCATGTAATTTCTTCTCTCCCCCCATTTTTCTGCCCTACTTAGACAACTTTATTTCATTGCTTTTGACTGACCTCAGCTAGGTAGATTATAACGTAATATTAGCTAGACTGATGACGTGTGTGCATCATTTCTGAAAATGACAATTATGGTGGATGAGTTGCACTAGCTAGAGCGATCACCTGTGGATATTATTTTTAAAAAATATGAGTGGGAGTGGAATAGCTCATTTTTAAAGGCTATCAGAGAAAATTGCAATAAATGAAAACCATTATCAGATTTTTCCATTCTGTGCACAGAATGATGTACTTGATGGATTCTTCAATAGGTCATATAGTATATCACCCCCCACTAGCTGCTGCCCCCTCTCCAGTGCAGGGCCAGGAGAAATAGCCCAGGCTGCCCCACATAAAGCTCCTCCCTGGCTTCAGGAAGGGGATAAACAGGAAGATCACACACCCAAACAAGGTCCTCGCACAAAGAATAAACCTCTTGGAGTCTGAGTATAAAGTAGATGTCTTTGGCAAATCTCTGCTGAATCCATGAGAGTAGATTCATGATCCTATTAGCAGAAAAATGTGTCTTAAAAATTTCCTGACCACCCAAAGATAGACATACTGGGAACAATGTTCCCTCTAAGCTGTGGAGTCTTGTGAGCAAAAACTCTGCTTTGTGAGCTACTGGCATTAAAGTTGTGAATGAGTGATTTGGCTGCTGCATAAATTAATTTGCTCGGGAGCCAGCCTTCCTGAGCTAAGACAAAAATGTATGAGCTGGAAGCTAAAAAACTTTGACCTAGTTCACACTAACTCAGCTTAGAGGGAACACTGACTGGGAGTGTCTAAGGCTATGTCACAAAAAAATGTCCACAATGTGGTTAGGCGGATACATTTGATACAGTTGGCTCTTACCTGTGAAAGTTCTGGCCACGGTGACAGTACAGAAGTTGAGTGGCCCCTTAAAGACTAACACGACATTGATTCCAGTGGGAGCTTTAGTAACAGCACAGTTGTGAGCAAAGTTACGCCCTCCATTGACATCAAGTCTTAGAAAGCTGTAACTCTGCTTTGGACGGCACTGCTCAACGTATAACTTTTAAGGAGGTGCAGGATTCTCTTATCACTTTTTTCCACCCATCTTGGCCTCTGTTTCTGTGTCATGGCCAAAGTTTCTGTTTGTTCCACCTTTGTCCATTTCAGATTCTTTCCCCCGCTTCTGCTCCTATTGTGGAGAATGGGAAACTGCACAAATGAGGCTTCAGATGGAATGGTTGGGTCCCAAGCCACACATTTTTTCCCCCAGTAACACTTACAGATGGAAAAATAAAGCAGGGTTCATCACTTTTCCGATAGAAATGTTGGAACCGATTCCAGGGACAAGCTTGTCTGCATGTATGCACAGATTTCCGAGCCTCTTTGGTAAACAGTAACGCAGTCTTAAAAATCACATTAAAAATGCATTTGCAGCCATTTGTGACTTCTTGGTTGCTTTGAATATTTTCTGTGTTCTCTCTTTTTGTTGTTGTTTTTGGAGGGCTTTTTTTTTTTGCCCTCTTTGTCAGTCTGGCTGCTTGTGTCAATCCATAGTGCTTTTGTGTGGTTCCACTTGACAGATGCAGGGAATTGCTGCCAAGTTTTGGAATGTATTCTTCCCTCCCCCCCCACAGTGGCATGTGGGTGTCAGATGGTCTTCCTGGCTGCCCTCTTGCCTTACTGCATATTCATTTTCTGCTGGGGTCTGATGTAGCATCATCACCTGTTGCCTTGCTTCCTTTGCCTCCCATATGTCGGTTTGCTCAGGCTTCTGTGCAGATAGGAGTGGGGGGGGTGGGGACAACTCCCCAGCTCTGGAGTCATGGAAATGCTTTCCCAAAAAAGTGTCAGGAGGTAAAAAGGTCTCTCTGGCTTCGATTCACCCACAGCTCTAAAGAGGCACACTTGCATTGAGAGAGCCGTTTTTGCCCCTTTTGGTTTCAGTGAGCTTGAGGGGAGATGTTCCAAGATGCATGGCTTGCACATTCTGTTTGACATTAGCTCCTCGAAGAGGCTTCTGCCCAGAACCTTTGTCTGAATGTAACACATCTTCTATTCCATTCTTCACCATTGCCGTTCTCAGGGCTCTTTTTGTAGCAGGAACTCCTTTGCGTATTAGGCTACACACCCCTAATGTAGCCAATCCTCCCAGAGCTTACAGTAGCCCCTGTCAGAAGAGCTCTGTAAGCTCTTGGAAGATTGGCTACATTAGGGGTGTGTTGCCTAATATGCAAGGGAGTTCGTGCTACAAAAAGAGCCCTGGCCCTTCTGCTGTTACAATGCTGGGGATGAAGCACATGGGGTGATCTCCAGATACCATTTCAGTACAGTCTCACCTAATTCCCCTCTTATTTCAGCCCCCATCCAAGATGGTGCTTGCCCATGCAGGTCCTGTGATCCCCAGTTTAGCCTTTTTTGGTGTTCAAGTAGGACTCCGCCATCCTTCTTTCACCATCAGAAAAGCTGGCTGGGGACCCAAAGCAGCACACAACATCATTCTTTTGTCCTCCATTTCATCATCATAACAACAGCCCTGAGATATGTTAGGCTGAGAGAAACCAGCTGGCCCAAGACTACTGAGTGAGCTTCCATTGGCAGGATGGGGATTCAAAATGGCACCTCCAAGATCCTAGTCTGACACTGATCATTACAGTTTGTTGGGTGTCATGAGACAAGTTAGCAATGGGGGCTATTCCTCTGTTTCTGTAGAGGAAGAAACATCAGCAAGTGTGGCCTTCCCACCCATGTATGATATGACCCCTGCCAAAGTTCCCTCTTCTGCGCAGCTCTTGCCCTTAGTCCAAGCCAAAAAAAAGGCCTTACTGCTCTAACAGAAGTGATAAAAATACAGGTGTGAGGGTTGCTCTGCCCCTCTTTATTAAATGTATTAAAATTAAATATTAATGTTATTAAATATTAAACATTTCACTCAGGCATTGTAGGGATATAACAACAAAAACTGAGTGTGAATTATGAAATACAGCATTTTTTCAATGCCTCCTGTATTTTATCTATTTCACCCTTAGAGTGAAAATCACCCCAACGCTGTTGTAATATACACTGCAATATAGCAAACAAATGGAGAAAGGCATGAAACCCTACAGAGCAACTGAAAGCCAGTGTGGTGTAGTGGCTAGAGTATCAGAGGAGTGTCTGGGAAACCCTTATTCAGATTCCCATTCAGTCATGAAGCTCATTGGATGACCTTGAGCCAGTCTCCCCCCCCCCCGACCTCACAGAATTTTTGCAAGGTTTATAACAGTGGGAGGGGACTCTGTATGCCACGCTTGGAGGAAGAGTATGGTAAAAGTTGGAACAAAAAGAGCCTCATTAAGGCTGAGGAATGGGCAGAAGTTGAAAAGACAGAAAACAAAAATTATCATCCTGCCCCCATCCGCTTTTCTAGGTCAAATTTAACACTACTTTTGGGTGAGGTAAAGGTAGAGGCAGGGCTCTTTTTGTAGCAGGAACTCCTTTGCATATTAGGCAGCACACCCCTAGTGTAGTCAATCCTCCAAGAGCTTACAGAGCTCTTCTTACAGGGGCCACTGTAAACTCTTGGAGGATTGGCTACAATAGGGGTGTGTCACCTAATATGCAAAGGAGTTCCTGCTACAAAAAGAGTCCTGGATAGAGGCATCCTGTTCTCTCTTGCGCCTAGTAATTACTGGGGTCTTTGTGCTGATGTTTAAAGTTGTGGCATTGCCCTGCCCCAGAATTGTGGATCAGCAGCCATCAGTGCAGCTGCTGTGAGCAGTGAATCACAGCATTTGAGAGGGCTAGCATCAGATACCTGGATTACAGTGTAGTTTGAATTTTCAGGGCTTCAACACAGTCCACAGGAATTTAAATTTCTCTATTAAAATGCATGGGACAGCCCTGGAAAGCAAGGGAACTCTGGATAAACATTCCTGTACCCTCCCTCAGGGAATCTGTGGCTTAAAGGGAGAATGTATTGTTCGTGCAAGAGTGTGACAAGGGCTCGAATCCAACACGGATTATAGCGCAGGAGAAATAAGAGAACCAGCTATTGCCTAATGCTGGCCTCATAGCTGATTAATTTCTCGCAAGCATTGTTAACATGGCTGTTTTATTAGGAATGCCTTCTGTCTCCAATACTGATGAATGCTGTAACCATATAATATATGGTTCTGTCCAGATAATATCGTTGTCTTTCTTTTTTAAAAACAGAAAGGCTGTGGCTACCACCTCGACTTGCTGATGGTCGCTCTCATGCTTGGCGTCTGCTCGCTAATGGGACTGCCCTGGTTTGTTGCTGCCACTGTCCTCTCCATTTCTCACGTGAACAGTTTAAAGCTGGAGTCAGAATGCTCTGCTCCAGGAGAACAGCCCAAGTTCCTTGGCATCCGGGAGCAGAGGGTGACAGGACTCATGATCTTTGTACTTATGGGCTCATCTGTTTTTTTGACCAGTGTTCTTAAGGTAGGCCACTCTGGAAAAATTGAATCATATACGTAGGTACATTTGATTGACATGTAAACAGACACCTTGTGATGAATTTTTGCACTGCCCCCCCAATTCCTGGATCCTATCTAGACTACGGCCCAATCTGCATCTAGCATTTGCTCCGCTGTCTTACCAAACCCACACTGGAACAGAAATTCCCATCTACATTGCATGCCACTTTCACTTTGATTGAGTGTCGCATTTTATGGGAGTGTCCAGACTGCATGCTGCTTTCATTTCGTTTGATCTCTGGTTTTATAGTGGCTGTCTGCATAGATTTATGGCCGTTTTATGGCCATTTGGGGGGGGGGTTGACTCTGCAATCAGTACAGTGTTGGCCCGGGATAGTTGAATGTGGTTTTGAACTGCATCTTTTTCTGTTCCAGTGTGAGTTTGGTAAAACAATGGGGCAAATGCTAAATGTAGATTGGCCCTACTGTTCCATGGCAGAGCACATGCTTTGCATGCAGATTTTATACTTGGGATCCCCAGATTTTTAAAAAGAATCTTGGAGGACTACTGCTGTTTGGAATAGACAATACTGGATTACATAGGTTAGTGGCCTGACTCAACAGCTACCAGCCTCCTATACCATTAGTCTGATTGCATCATCCTGGAGGTACTCAGTGTAAGACCTGCATGCCAGGTGTGATCCATCAGCTCTTCAGATTGTCAGATAACAAAGCAGACATTGGCTCTTAATATGAAAAGATTTTCACAGGGATCCAGAGCCTCATGCCATAAGCTCCAGGTTTTCTCACTTTTATATTTATGAAAAGAATGCTTGAAATCCCATCTGGTGTGTGGTCTTAAAAGCACAGATACCAAAACAACACCCCCTTATTTTTTTAGATGTAGATCAGCTATAGATATATATTGGAGAATTTTGAAAGAAACTAGTGCCTGGGCCTTTGTTCCTTCTTTTTGACTTTTTTTTTATCCTGTACCCAAGTTTCTAGACTGTGGTGTGGACCTTGACAGAGGAGGAGACACCTGGAATGGAGACTTGAAAGGGGCAGAGTCTCTCTCTCTCTCTCTCTCTCTCAAATTAAGTATACTGCCCCATTAACTGGCAGTGCAGAAACACATGGCAACAAGGGAGTCAAATTTCAGAGCAAGAGAAAAGGCAGAGAATCCTTGTAAATTCACATTGCTTTTTAGGGATGTCCCACTGTCCCGCCACACATTGACCTAAAGAAAGAAGAGCCTAAGAAGAGCTGTTGCTTTGAACTTGGGCCCCCCTGCAGATCAATAAACCCAAGCAATGGGGGCAGGTTCAATTAGGCGGTGTTCTGCTGCAGACCTTGGGGACCACCTGGGTTTGCAGGAAAATGTGAAAATTCCCCCTATATAGAGGTGGGTTACATTCCTACCCAAAGATAGAAACATCGACTGCACTTGCACAGACAGCATAATGGAATATCCCCTTTGAGATGATTGTGGGGCAGGCAAGAGAAAAAAAGCAAGAGCTGCCACCACCACCTAAGTTGGGCAGGCAAGAGAGAGAGCCAGAGGCACTGCTGCATGTGCCAATCAGGCAGGAGGAAGGAGGGAATGTGGGAGACACCACCACATGTGCCAGACAGGCAGAGGCAGTGGCACTGCAGATGGGGGGATAGAAGGAGCTGGAGCTGCCCCCCATGTCATGTGAGCCAGGTAGCCATTGGTGGTGGCTTTGCAGGCAGGCTGGCCAGAGAGTGGGCAACCCATCATGGGGAGGAGATACAAAGAGGATGGGATTCTCCCCACTCACACACATCTCTCAGGTCATTCTGGAGGAGGGCGTTCTGGGGGAGGGCGGCCTATAAATTTGAACAAATAAAATAAATAAAAATAAATCAGGTCCCCTCTTGCACTTTTCTGTTTTTCTTCTAGTGTCCTAATCTATAGATCCACATGTGTGGCGGTGGAATATGCATCAGCAACTGTACTAACAGGTGGAACACATGGTTGATACTGGATTGGGGGTAGTGGTATATTGTTGCTTATTTGACTTTAGCAAGACAGAGCTGGAGTACAAAAAGTCTGAGGACACTCTGGCCTAGCAGTTGTAGGACATCTAACATCCCCAATGAGTGGAAGTGCATCAATGACAATACATCATCCAAAGAAAGCCTTAAATCACAGTACCAGATCAGTGGCAATTCCTGGTAGTCGGTGACATTGATCAAGCACTTTTTTGCCTGCTATAATTTATCATTCTCTGAAAATCAGTTTTTATTTTTCCCTTTTCCTTCCAACAGTTTATTCCCATGCCAGTGCTTTATGGTGTATTCCTTTATATGGGTGCCTCTTCTCTCAAAGGAATTCAGGTAAAGTAGAGTATGTAAACCATTTTGGTCCTTTTGTTACCTCTTTCTGTTACTATTGCTTACATTTTACTTTGCTTAGAAATGGAAACAGAACAGTCCAAAAGGGGTTTACTGTGGAGCCAGCTTGGATCATTGGGCACATGGTTTACACCAGCAGCAAGCCTCTCTGATGTGCCTAGATTTCTAGGAAAAAAGACTCTGCAGTTGGTTCTGTTGTAGAATTAGGGCCACAATCTCATCTGTTATCCCTGTGACCCACTCATTTCCAAGTTCAGTAGATGAGGAACCAAACCAAAACAAGTTATAGGGAAGCATCACAGGTCTTATAGAGTGTGGCACAATCTTTAGACTTGACTTAAGGTGCACTTGGCTGAAAGACTGGCTACGACACTTTTAAGTCTGTAGCAAACATGACACTTAGGTCTGCTACATATTTATCTATTCCACCTATATTCTATCTCACTGTAAATGTGTATTTTGTCGGGCAGAAAGGCGGGATAAAATAACTATTTTCCCCCACACATCCATTCTCTGTTCTCTCCATTCTGGATACTGCCTCTTCGAAATATTTATATCGGTGAATGTTTTGCTTTTTGTGGAAACAGAAAATCATGGTCCTCTCTTGGAAGGAATGCCATGATGGTCACTAAGAGTTTATACTAATTATGGTTGAATTTCGATATCGATGACCCCGTTCCCTTTTAGAGACCTTGTTCTTGCTCTTTTTAAGATCTCATTGTGTAGTGGTCTGTAAAGCAATGACCCCATTTCAGTGCTGAAAACTGAATCATGTTCTTTTCCTGTGGCAGCTCTTTGACAGAATCAAGTTATTCTGGATGCCTGCCAAACACCAGCCAGATTTCATCTATCTGAGGCATGTTCCTCTTCGGAAAGTCCATCTCTTCACAGTGATCCAGCTGAGCTGCCTTGTGTTGCTGTGGGTTATCAAAGTCTCAAGAGCTGCTATAGTGTTTCCTATGATGGTATGGACTAGACTATATTCTAGACTATAATGTATTATTAGTAACAAGGGAATTACAGACTTGCAATTAGCTACCCTTTTTCAATGGATGGGGGCTAATACACCCGAGTGGAACCATCTGCTTGGATCCACAGGAGAATTTCTGCTTAAGGAGGTTGCAGTTTTCACTGATTCCCCTTCTCCCAGTGGTAGCTCTTTGACTCCTCCCTCCTTGTGTTCCTGGTGATCTCCTGTCCCCCCCAGAACACCACTGGGGGGGCCATTTTAGATGGCAGTAGGAGGTGGAAGGTGGGGAAGTTGTGCTCCGCAGACAGAAATCCATTCCATCTGTGGAAAACATCCAGTAAATACAACACATTGCCTCCTGCTTTCTGTTGGGAACATCCACCTATCCTTGCTCAGGACTGATTCTCACAAGATTGGCTACTAGAAATACTGCAACATGAAGGCAACTTCATGCAGTGACCCTAATATGCCATTTACCCCATGGATCACTTGCAGAGTCCCATCATCACTGTCTCCCACCTCCATTGGTTTCCATGTAATGCTAAGAATTTCGCCCTCAAGCTCACAAGCATACTGTAAATGTATTTGCAAGTTGAGTTCTCTTATGAACACATACGTCCGTTCATGTCTACCCACTCATGGAGAATAATATCTGTGAATATTTCAGACCTCACTACTTTGGACTACAGGCTTTAGTTTGGTTCTTTTAAGAGCAAAATTTATTTCTAGCTGCCGAAAAAAATCATACCATATTATATTTTGACCAGGTTTTAGCACTGGTGTTTGTCAGAAAACTCATGGACTTATTTTTTACCAAACGAGAACTAAGCTGGTTGGATGATTTGATGCCAGAAAGCAAGAAAAAGAAGCTGGAAGATGCTGAAAAAGAGGTAGGCCTGGATTTCTTTTCTTTTCCTCACTCCTTTTCTTTTTGATTCAAACTGTTTAATCAACATGTGGTTGCACTATATATAGCAAAATTGACTGCCTAAGGTTTTTTTTTGGGGGGGGGGGTGAAGTAACCTTCAAAGTAATCTGAACCTCAAATATTATTATTAGGTATTGTAAAAGACTAGCTGTTCTGTAAACATACTTACTGTTTTCCACAAAGGTTATCTGCATGCAGAAACAGCCATTTACACACTCAGGTGATGTTGACTTGGGCACTTTTGAATGGAGGAGTGATATCTTTTAATTATCTTTTCCTATGCATGGAATGGAGATTCCCACATGGAGCCACAGGGGTGGCCAAACTTGCTTAACGTAAGAGCCACATAGAATAAACGTCAGATGTTTGAGAGCCATAAGACATGAACAAATATAAACCACACATTTTTATTGAAAAATATGCAAATTTGCTTTTTATTAACATTAAATGAGACTGCCAAAAATAAAAACAAAACAGGTAAAAACAGATATTGATAATGACATTAACTTTAGATGGGGAAGGAGGGAAGAAAGAGAGAGAGAAAGAAAGGTGGAAAGAAAGAAAGTGGAAAGAAAGCAAATAGATGGGGGAGGGAGGGAGAGGTGGAAAGAAAGCAACTTTAACGTTAAATGCATCTTCCAGGACCCCCGCTGGCTCTCTTGGAGAAGAGGTTTAAAGAGACCAATGCCTTTTCCAAGTTGGCCAGCAAGGGGGGGGGTGTCTTTAAGAATGCATTTAAAGTTGCTTTCTTTCTCTGCTCTCGCCTATCTCAAGCCTACCCGTGGAAGGGAACACTGGCTGGGGAAGGGAAGACCGATCGGGGAGGTATGCCTCCCTTTTGCTTCCGCAGCCACACTGCCAAGAGCCACACAATATGTGTGAAAGAGCCGCATGCAGCTCCCAAGCTGCAGTTTGGCCACCGCTGCAACTAATTGTTGCATGTGACCAGAATTGGATCAGGATCTACAGTAATGGGACATATTAAGTCATAAATGGCACAGTCCAGTCATCTTCTAAGAGCGATGCAGCTATTAGCTGCCCTGGTCCTTTCCTAGGCATAGTACAGCATAGGCTTGGGATATCAAGGATGTGCGCAGCCTCCCCAGTATTAAGGTTGTTAAGTGGGAGCATATCCCAAGATATTCATAGTTTGTCCACTTCTACAGTAATGAATAGCGTTGGACTGCGATCCAGGGAACCTGGGTGCAGAGCTCCACTCTGCCATGAAAACTTGCTGGGTAACCTTGTGCCAGTCACTGTTTCTCAGCCCAGTCTACCTTCACGGGGTTCTTGTTGTGAGGGCAAAATGGAGGAAGATAGAATTAAACAGCCATTTTGGGTCCCGCTGAGGAGGAAAGCAGGGTCTAAATACTGAAATAAAACAAAAAATAACATACTTCACAGGGTTATTGTGAGGATAACATGGGGGAGAGGGGAATGTTGTAAGTTGCTTTGTCTTCCCCCCACCCCGAAGAAAAGTGGGGTATATAATAGATGAATTAATATTTTCCTTCTACCTCTTTTGGAAGGGGAGGGCATAAAGGAAATAGGGGGAATCTGCTGCGTTCCCACACAATGTCCTGAGTGCTGCGTTCTGCTTATGGCAGCACAGAACTATAAAAGCAAGGCCCTGGTTTTTCCCTTGTAGTTGCCACGGGACTCTACTGCTCTTGATCCCATGCTTCTTCTTTCACTCCACTGGCTATTTCTCCTTGAATACTGACAGACAGTAAAACTTAGGGAAATACGATTCTTACTTGCATCTTTTTTATTTTCAGTCACTTTATTATTTTTTTGAGGGGTTATTTTTACATGTTATGGCATTGCTAAATATTTGAGGCTATTATTAAACCTGTTCAGCTGTCAAAATCCTGGGAAAGCTGTGAAGCCTGGAACATGACAAAATTAACTAGGAATGAAAAAAAAATCAGAGATGGAGCCACTGGAAAGCAATTGGAGAGACATAATTCTGCTGGCTTTAAAAATGAAAGTGGACCTCTGTGCCTACAAATGGAAATGAAGCTGACAGGCTTTCAAGAAGTAGTCATTTGACTGGATCAAGAGTTTCACTCTGCAAGGCTGTCTTCAATATTAGGAACAATTCTTCTCTATGAGGCACCTTCTTTGTTAACATGGGAAACAAGGTTTGCCCTCTGTCCTCCTATTGATCCTTGCAGTAACCTTTAATGCCAGGGATGGTCTCAAAAATGGTGATCGGCTTATAACAAATGGCTTCACGTGAGTGGCCATGCTCTCACTAATGGCCATTAGAGACATGAAAATAGATGCCATATTAAAAGTCTCTCAGACTGTACCATTTCTTTCTCTGGCTGTTTGCACAGCTGGGGAGTTTTTGCCCATGTGCATCGTGGGAAGCCTCCATGATAAATGGGAGCATCCAGATGATTTTGTTCCCTCTTTTAATCTGGAGATAATAAAACCCCTATTTTCTTATGTTTGAAGGGAAACCAAAGGAAACTTCCACAGCCACAACAGGGAAAGAGGCTGCTTTCCAAGTGGCATGGGACACCTTGCTGCCTTGTATTATTCCCTCCTCCTTACCTCTTTATAGGGCTTTTGTCCTTTTCTAGCTGAGCTGCAGTGTACTGTTACAACACAGCTCAATAGGGAAAGAGAGGACTCTGGGTTGCAGAGGGCATCCAAAATGGCTGTTCTGCCTGTGCTTTTGCATAGGTGCAGTGGAGGAGAAAGAGGAGGTGTGGGGTGAGGAGGGTACAGTAGCTAGCAGAGCGGGAACAGGTGTGTGTAAATCACCATTCTTGTCTCACTTGCTGTTGCTACTGTAGCAGGGGTAAGTTTTCACACTTCTGTGTAGATGCAGCCACTTTCTTTGTTTCTTTCTGAAATATTAAAGGCTTTCAAACTATTGGAGCTGATTTGCTACACAGTATATTCCTCCCCTCCATTTCTGATCCACTCAGCATTGTTAAGTGGTTAAGAGTAGTGGTTAAGAGTAGCAGATTCTAATCTGGAGAGCCTGGTTTGATTCCCCATTCCTCCACACAACACCTGGTGGGTGACTTTGGGCCAGTCTTAGAACTCTCTCAGCCTCTCCTACCCCACAAGGTGCCAGTTGTGGAGAGGGGAAGGGAATCCGATTGTAAGCCACTTTGAGCCTCCTTAAGGTAGAGGAAAGCAGGGTATAAAAACCAACTTTTCTTCTTCTTAAAACATGAAAGATTAAAGGCTTCCTTGATGCATGAGGGGAGAGACACAACTGAAGGCTGGTGTGTGTCTTTGTCCTGCCTGTTGAAAAAGTTGAGCTCATGTTGCAATGGAAGATCCTGCTGTGTTTGCTCTTTATCTGTTGTCATCTTAAACAACCTGACAACGTGAAGGATCCCGTGTAAAACATCACAAATAACCCACTGGGTACGTCTGAGCCTACATATGCAGTAACTGCCTGCATTTGTGGCTGCTTATACTACCCCTCCCTAAAGAAGCCATAATTATCACCTACCATCAACCCACCAAGAGTTCCCTTGTGTGAGCCCCGTTGTCATCGAATGAGAGCTGCACAAGACCACTGCCTTCCAGGGGACTGCGCCCCAAACAAGTAACACATTTCATGGCATTCTCGTCTTTCTCGCAAAGAACTATTTTCAGCAGTGAAAATTAGTTTTTGTCAAAGAATTGTCCTTTTAAATACAGTTTCCTAATTTTTGGCACCTGCCACATCACTTTAAGAAAGAGCTGTTAACGGGAAAGGCCAGTGAATTGACACCTTGTTAAAAACAATTTGGAAAGAGAAATGAAGAAATGCTGTTTGTTTGTTTCTCTTTGGTGATTGAATCTGCAAATGCAGGCAGACAGTTACAGTGAGACCTTTTTTGCTCATCTCTAAATTGTTTTCTCCTAGGAGGAGCAAAGTATGTTGGCAATGGAGGAGGAAGGTACTGTCCAGTTACCACTAGAAGGACATTACAGGTAAACCATTGAGACTGAATCTTTTTGCTTTTCCACTGAAATTCAAATGAAAACCTAGGTGTTGTGCAACAGTTAGCATGTCAGCTCCCTACTCCCCTGTGAAGCTCACCGAGTGACCTTGAGTTCCTCTGTCTCTCGGGGCCTAATGATATATTAAAAAGCCTTCAGCTCATGTCCAGGTTCCTATGAGGTCTCTGAACCAGATGTGAGTTGTGAGTTCCCTACCGGATCTGTGGGGACTGGAGCATGGTGCTCAGAGAGCAGACTCTTAAAGGGAATGAGGTTGAGATCAGCATCTGTGCATTCTAAGCCGATTTCATTGCTTTATTCCTTACACTTTGTTTTTCATTCTCCTCCTGGTTCTGCTGTCTCTGGTTCTCACGTTCCTTTTATTTCCTCCCCTCCTGCGAATGTAAATCTTGCTGACTGAGAGTTCACTTCATGCATCTGACAAAGTGGCCCACCAAAGCTCCGGGGACGTGTTTTTTGACACCTCACTTAAATGCCAGGAGAAGGTTTCCTCATGAAATAAGATGTACATGTTCAGATGCCCATTCCATGAAATCAATAGGAAGTTCTCTTCTGCAGGAACTCTGGGGTGTGCATTGGAATACACATGAAACTCTGGAACAGGAGTTTAGGCTGCCAAGAGCCCTGTGGAAATGAGAGTGACCTTGATGTTACACTGTTTCTCAGGGGATAAATAATTCTAACTACAGTAAAGGCTTTGACATCTAACATTCATGTGGTATAGGTTAATAAAATGTCAGAAACTCAAGCTTATTGCTTTGCCTTGGCACCCCTATCCGGAGGTGTTTGCAGTGATCCAACCCATCCTCTTGCAAGCACCATGGCAACACCGCCCCCACACCTGATGGGACTCCCCCTAAAGGAGTCCTGCAGAGCAGGCAGACAAGCAGGTCAGCTGCCCAGGCTAAGCAGCCCCCAAGGATGACATCAGTTGGCAGTGCCAGCTGACAGAAGCTCAGCAACAGCTGGAGGCTTCAAGCTGGCCAGCTGGAGGAGAGGCAGGAGTTGGATGGGTGTGAACCCAAAGACACAGTGGCTGAGAAGGAAGACCTTGCTTCCTAGGTGAGGCTGGTTAACTGGGCATTCTGGATGACTGAGTATTGAATAACGAAGCTTGTATTCTATGTATACTGTGTTACCCTAAGGGGTTGTGATGGTCTCCTGTGGTTTGGGGGGAATTAGCCAGGAAACCCAACCATTGTGAGAGGCGGTAATCAAGCAGGATGTCCACCTATGTTTATGGGGATTTTTCTGTCAGTAGAACTCTCAAAATGAGCCAGGCCTTGATTAATGAAATGATTTTTATTAAAGAGAATTAAAGAATAAAATTTTAAAAAACTTATCAATTGAAGACCTTGCTTCCTGGGTGAGGCTGGTTTACTGGGTATTCTGGATGATTGAGTACTGGATAACAAAGCTTGTACTGTATATACACTGATACATATTTCTCCGTGGGGACTTGAAAGCAGGTTTGTGTGTTCCTGTGAATCTGTAGAATGCCCAGGACTGCAGACAAGAAAGCTTGATTGCTCTCTCTTTCTGTGTGTATGTGCGTGTTGTGTGTGCTCATTTTGTTTTAGAGATGACCCATCCGTAATCAATATTTCTGATGAAATGGCAAAAACAGCTGTGTGGAAGACACTACTGATAGCATCAGAAAATAACAAGGATAAGGAGTCCAGCTTTCCTTCTAAAAGGTTTAATATTTTTTTAAAACAATAATCCTCTTATATACCATCTACTTTAGTAAGAGTTTGTTTCAGATCAAGTTCTTGCTTTGTTATTTATAAAATGGGTTGGATCCAGCCAGCTTTCTCGCTAAGCTTCTCCCGGTTCCCATCCTTTCTCCAGCCCCCATTGCACATGCTTTTTTTGTCCACGCAAGTCCCTAGAACCCCAGCATAGCCTTTTTGGTGGTCAAAGAGGACACTCTCCTCCCTCTTTCACTAGTGGAAAAGCTGGTTGGATCCCACCCAATACACACACATACAGTGCTCTACTGATACATTTATGCTTTGAAGAACTCCGGTAATCAGAAACTTATAGATACTTCTAGACACATACTGAAAAACCCAGCAACATAACCAAGTGGCATCAGTGAATATGAAGAGAGTTATATGATGTTTTCCATAGCCACTGTAACAACATCCAGGTCCTCAAACACCTAGGATCTTCAGATCTTTGGAAATGCTGCAGTAGCCTACCTGCACAAACTCTGTTTTCCACAAAGCTCAGCTGTAACCCTGGGGACTGTAAAGGAGAGGGATATGTGAACAACAAAACAAGACCTGGCCAGGGTCTTTAGATGCTTCTGGGTGATTGCTTCTCCAGCAACGATTGCATTAAACACAAAAGTGGGAGGGTTTCTTGTATAAGATGTACCTGCTAGTGCAGGCGGGCACATGTGTGGCACTAACATTGCTGTTTTATATCACAGTTGCTGAGCCACTCAGACAGATCCTGTTAGTCTGTTTGGACTAACAAGAAACCCCTTGGTAGATTTTCATGCCTACCTCGTACAAAAGTGGTCACATAGAAGCAACTTTACCAACAACAGGCTGTAAATAAAGGTGAAAGAACAGTCATGTGATCTAATGGGCATCTCAAGTGCATCATGAATTTGTCCCTTGCCTTTCCTAGGCTGCGATCACATACAGTAAATATTCCACTTTCAATCCACTTTCAATCCATTTTCCAACTGGATTTTACTATGTGAACTGGCAAAATCCAGTTGGAAAGTGCACTGAAAGTGCATTGAAAGTGGATTATTTAGTGTGTGTGACTGCAGCCCTAGCAGCCTTGTATCATTTTTTATCGTTAACCTATGGGGAAGAACACATCCTACAATCCCTAGTATGTGAGATGCTTCCATACCACTACTACTATTACTTTTTTACACAGTTAGTTTTGCATTAATCATACATCTAATAGCCTTGGGTGACCCTCCCATTTGAAACAAAAATGCACACTATGGGGCCACTCAAGATTACAGTAGACCTCATGGTTACTGAGACCTCATGATACTGACACAAGATTCTGATCTTCATTTATTCTATTTTGAAACTGATTTAATAGGTCTTAAGTTTGTCAAACAATTCTATTGAATTGTTGCTGCTGTTGTTACCTTTTTAAAGGCTAACTAAACTACTGGAGATAGGTCAGAAGACTACAATGATGCAGATTAGTAGTTGATATATAAGCCATGTTCTATTGGCTGAAAATGATCTGATATGTTCCATTCAGATGTGCAAAGTAAGTTGCATGTATTGGAACAAAGTTTGAGTCCAGTAGCACCTTTAAGACCAACAAAGTTTAATTTTGCACACCTCTTCAGATACACTGAAACAAGACTTCCTCAACTATTACATATAGGTAGGGGGGTTAGTTGCCAGGAAGGGCGAATTAGGGTCAAAACATATAAGTAACTGTGCGATGAGTGTAGCTAAGATAGGATTAAAGCACTTGGTAAGACCTGTGAATAATGGCAAACTAGCAAAATAAAAGAGTTAACAAACAGATGTGAGAACTAAGTTTGAATCCAATGGCACCTTTAAGACCAACAAAGTTTAATATTGAGTGTAAGTGAGAACTGAGTTACTTAGCATGTGTAGTACGATCAGAACCCAATATCTCTGTTAAGCCCTGGGGGTTCCATTGTCCAGAGTTGCATGTATTGGTAATAGTTATATCAAAATGATATAACTGCTGGCCCCTTAAAAATAAAGGTTTGCTAAATTTCTCAAAACATAGAAGTACAATTTAGGAGAACCAAATAAGCATTAACAGAGTAATCCATACCTTGTGTGGCCATAGTTGCCCAAGTGCAGTTGGCTTAATGGATGATAGCAGCTGATTCGCTCTTCCCCAGCTGAACATAGTTCTGGGTACTTTGTGCTTGGGTGAGAGAAAAAGCTAGAGGGATAATTGGGAGTGTGCAGAGGCATCCTCTTTCTGGTAAAACCTGTGTCCATACAGGGACTGATCATTTGCAAAACCAGAGGACCATTTTTATTGTGATAACCCAGTTGTTACCCTTGCAGAGCTACACCCTTCTAAACCCATTGACTTCAATGGACAGAAGGATATAATTCTGTTTAAGGTATCATTGCTAACTGAGTATAAATGCGATAGTTTAAAAGTGCAGTTCATTTTGAATTAACATTGTTTTCTACTTAATTGTTCCATTATCACATTTCTACCATAAGCTCCCCTTCCTAATCTCTCTAGAAGCTGATTCCCCAAAGGTAAGACCCTGTCCCCAAATCTCTGCCTTGATTGCTTTTCCCACTACTAAATGGTGTTTTTTGGAAACATTCGCTAACATTATGTGTAAATTTTTGGGGAGACAAAATTTGTTGGAACTGTATCAAAAGTGAGTTCAGAAGGTGCTTGAATGTTCCTGTGCTGGTTCTTTGAGATCTTACATAAGAAGGAAGCATAATGTCGCAATTCAGCCAGAGTTTTGAACAAAACAGTAACCAGCACTGAGAAAACGTTACCTTTAAAAAAAAAAGAAAGAAAGAAATCCACAATGTTTGACATCCAAACATTGACTGAAATTAAACTCCTCTACTTGATTTCTAGTATTTTGTCACCCCAAAAATGGCATGTTGCTTCTTTAATGTTCTTCCTCTTCCTAAGCAGCATAAACAAGATGATCGGCCCATGATCAAACAGCTGTCACCTCCCTTCCCTTTAGTTGGGATGGTATCACATGACCTCCTAGTTCATATGATCTTTCCTTCTACTAATCACACAAACCGTAGCCTGCTTCACAGTGGTGGTGTGAGGGTTTGGCACCACTGCTGTCCAGTTAAATGTAGAAACTGGGGCTTCGTTTCAAATACCTTTTAGAAGCCTCCTCCTAGCTTCCATAATAAATAACACTTTGTTGTAAATGCTAAGTGCATGATGTTATATTTCCATTTTGGTGTCTTCACATTTAAATAGGTACAGCATAATTTTAAAAAATCAAACTGCCATGTAGCTTGAAAAGGGTGAAGCTTGGCTGAAGTGGACCCAACCTGGCTTGTTACAGAAGTAAAGATACTACCATTGAGGACTGGGAATTTTCAGCCCTTGTTTTTTTGGCCCTGCCCCTACCTGGTAGAATGAGCTCCCATTAGAAATCGAAGCCCTGCAGGACAGAGCTCTTCCGTCAGGCCTTCAATTGAGGCAGAGGGCACCCACCTGCTATTGACCTCTCCTCCAGTGACCTCAGATCCAAATGGCCACCTGTCAATTTGTTATATTGCTATGTTATGAATTTTATTATGGAACCCGCCCTGAGCTTGCTTGTGGGGAGGGTGGGATATAAATAGAATCAAATAAATAAATAACATATCCATTCAGTGTTCTCAGAGTTCTTGAACCTCTGTAACTCCATGCACACCATTTTTTGTCTCAGTGAAGAAACTGGCTGTATGCACTACCTAATTCGTAGGTAGAAAGAAGGGCAGATCTTGGAGGCCTTTGCTGTTCCTGGCAATAGGGGGGGAAACCCCAGCATTGATCTTAAAGCAAAAAGCCATGTAAGGACCAACCAAAATAACATAAATCATTGCACAAGCTTTTGAGGGAGTCATAGGGAAAATGTTTCAGGCCTGTGCCTGCATCCTGTGTTGAATGCCAGATATTGTTTAATAGACTGGTTGTTGTTGAGTGGGCCTGGTGTCAGGTTGTACTTTACGCTGTCTAGAAGAAAAAGGGAAAATGGAATTGCTTGCAGTTCATCCCGTCTGTACACTTGTACAGTCAGGTGCGTGGTTTCAGTGACTTGACTTTGGCTATTTGAGAAGTGATTTCAAGAACTGATCACAGCATTAGCTAGATTCACTGAAGGCACACAGACACTAAGTAGTAAGTCTCAACTCAAAATCTCAAACTGATTTTTTGTACAAATTGGTCAGTTGATGACCACAGTGACCATGACTCCTGGAAATGCTGCCTTTTCTCTGCTAAATTAGATTGTTTACATTGCAATCCTAAGGGTATTTTCCTGGGAGTAGGCCCCATTGAATACCATAGGACTTATTTCTGAGTACACCTGTTTAGGATTGCTACCTTAGTTCTTAAACCAGCCCAAAGAAGCTGCAAGTTGACCAAATGGCTACTGTACAAGTTCAAGGCTATTTAGCTTGGCACTATATTCACCAGAGAATATTGTTTCAAAGAGATTTGGAGCTTCCCTCACATCTTATTGAGGGAACTCAAACAAAGTATGTTTGCCTGGTGATCATGGTCATGTTGAAATTTGCATTTAGACTTTTTCCTTTTTCCTTCACTTGGACACATCAGATGTCTCACAAGCTGCAAGTGGAACTCACAGATTCCTTAATAGGCTGAGGAAGGATGTGATAGTTATGAAGAAAGCTGGAAATTAATTTTAAATAATGCACTAGGTAAAGTGTCAATGGAAGTCGAACTGGGTACTACTCCTAGGCTGCGGTCACACACACACTTATTAATCCACTTTCAGTGCACTTTCCAACTGGATTTTACTGTGTGAACTGGCAAAATCCAGTAGGAAAGTGCATTTTTGGACTGCTGTCCTTGGTTCAAGTCATGTTGGAATGGCAAGATGTCCTTTGTGCGGCCTGCTGTCAAGCAGTGCCACCACTGCTGGGATGTCACACATGGCATAGGTCCTGATCCCATTTTACGGTCTGTTGATTTGAAGCAGAGTAAACCATACTGTGTGCTGTTGCAAGAGAACAGCATTGCTGCCTGAGAGACCACCCGGTACTTTGTCATTTATGGTAGCCCTCTTGGATTTCTTGTACAGGATTATGTGAAACTGTTGCTGCCGGATCTTGAATCCAAATTAAAATGAAAAACAAACAGCACCAGCCTTTTTAAAAAGGATATTCTGTTCACATTTGTGTTGCCAGAGACTAGTATGCCCTTTGGTATACCTTTCCTTTATATGATGCCTTTGAGAGCAGTACTGATAAAACAGTTTTTGACTCTGCCGCCCATGCTCTCTGGGTTGCAAACCTACTATGCAGTGGCAACATAATCCTCATTTTCACTAGCTAGATTTCCTTGGTTAGGATCATGAACATCTAGCACTTCCCGGATACCAACCAATACCACTTTTTCTGACCCCCTCCCCAGTATACTTGAGTACCTCATTACAGGTCCTTATGGTTTTCTTGCACTGCCATGTCAGAGATATTCTACTATATTGATTCATTAAATGTATATACTGTTTTATACTTATATCCCACTTTCCCTTGTGGATCAAAACCCCTTACACTTCTAAAAGAAACCCATAAATAACCCTTCTCCAAGAAAGCATCTTCAGTTTAGTTCCTATTAAAACCCTTAACAAATTAACCAGCCTTACACCACCTCCTAAAAACTTTTAAGGATGACACCGCATTCCATAAGGAGGGCACCACTACTCAAATGGAATGAGTTCTAGTAGAAACCAAGCAGGAAATTTCACATGGGAGGGGAAAGGTGGCAGCTAGAGAACAACAACTGCTGAACCAGAAGCTGTGGTTTCTGGGTTGCCTTCCAGGGTAGCCCAACTTTACAGTAATCCAGCCTTGGTGATATGAATGCATGGACTAAGATGACCAGGTTGACTGAGTCTAAGAAAGGAAAGAGCTGGCAAACTACATGCAGCTGATAGAAGACACTCTTGTCCCCTGTAGCAGCCTGCTTTTCAAACAGCAAGGCTGGGTCCATGAGCACCCCCAAGTTCTTAACCTGCTCAGGGAATGCCAGCTCTGCTCCATTCATGATAAGGGGAGCCAGTTCCTCCATAGCAGCAGCCTTCCCAACCAGCTTCAGTCTTGTCTGAATTCAGCTTCAGTTTGTTCTGCCTTAGCCATTTGACTGCACAGTGAAAGCACTGGGTCACCGCTCAGACGGATGCTTACAGAGACCTAGCTAAAGAAACATAGAGCTGGGTGTCATCTCCATATTGATGATATCCAAACTCAAAGCTCCAGATGATCTCATTCAGTGGCCTCACATAAATACTGAAGAGCATCGGTGAGAGAATGGAGCTGTGAGGCACCCCAGAAGACAAATCCCAGTCTGTTGAGTCTGCTCCCCTGATGGAAACTCTCTGTCTCCAATCAGATGAGAAAGACTGCAGCCATCAAAGACCTGCTCCTCTGATAGCTGTTCTGTATTTCTTCTGTTGATAAGCATGTTCAACTGAGTCAAAGGCTGATTGGTCTAACAAGATCAATATGGGCGGGTTGTCTGTTTTCCATCTTTAAAGATTTCCCACCAGTGCAATCAAATCAATCTCAGTTCCAAGCCAAGGCCTGAAACCAGATGGAATGGTTCAAGGCAACCTACAGGGCCACAGCGTGAAGTGTGCATGAACTAACTGGCGTGAGTCTCTCCTGGCTACCGTGCAGGCAGGTGCTTCCTGGTATGATCCGGGGAAGTGAGAGGCATAGCAGCTACTGCCTGCTGCCTAGGAGCAGTGGCGGCTCCAGCAATGGCGGCGGCGGCAGCAGCAGCCTGAGCAGCAGTAGCAGCGCCTCCACCGGATCGGCTTTCTTTTCCTTTTCCCTCTGCAGCCCCGATCCAGGCACGCTTACTTGAAAGCAAAAGCCCCATGGCTTCAAGGCCTGCAATTGCTGTGGGGAGAAGGGGGGGGGCTTTAGAAGACTCATGCTTGTGCCATGCAGGGAGGAAATGAGGCAGGCGGGAGAGGCCCAGGCAGGCATGGGGCGAGTCTTGAAGGCACCAAGGCCAACTGGGGAGCTAGGAAGCAGCTTTGTGATTCCTCTCCTGGGAGAGGACTGTGCCCAGGTGCCACTCTTGCTTCCTACACACACACACACAGACAGGCAGTCTGTGAGTTTGGGAAGGGATGTGTTTGAAGGTGTCAGTAAAACCTGTACTTTCTTTCTATCCAGTGTACTTATTTGGGGCTTATATACACTGGCTAGGATGAAGTATTTCTTCAGAATTCCCTCCTATTGGAACCTTTCCTCAGAATCATTCATTCAACTGCTACCTACATTCACTCCTTTACAAAGCAATAAAACAGGACTCCAGTGGCAGCTTAAAGACTAACAAAACATATTCTGTCATCACCTTTTGTAAGCTAGAGCTCACTTCATCAGATGCATGAAATGTTCACCCACTAGCTAGATGTATTTATACCTTTACAGCAGTGGCTCTGGCATTCTGGAGCAGTGTGCTGGATGAGGGCTGTTACCAGGCCCATTGCCAGAAAATCGTTCGTGGGGGGTACAAACACCAGGAACGGGAAGCTTAGTTAGATCAACACTAATTAGATTAGTGACTCATTTAATTAGTGGTGAGCAAATTATGTGTGCCTCCCCTTTCCTTCCAACGCCAGCGAGAGAAGGCTGACCCTCCTTCTGCTGACCTGCACCAATTCAGAGAAGGAAGGAGAGGTATTTAAAATTTAATACCTCCCCTTCCCTCCCTGAGTCATGCTGTAGTGGCAGCACGCAGCAGTGAGTGAAAGTAATATACAGTGAATGAATGTAATAATACTTACTCATATTCATTGACCTGTGCCTCCTCCCAGGCACGTGAGGGCAGCAGGGAAGGAACGACTCCAGGTCTCGCTCAGCCTGAAGCCCTGTCCTGTCCTGGGGGAGGGGAGGGGGATGGGCCCGTTCAGGAGGAAACATTGCCCTCAGGAGCCCCCTGTGGCTATGGTCATGGCTGTTACTACGTTCCTATTCTGCAGACAATAGGTTGGATCCTACCAGCTTTTCTGTTGGTGCAAGAGGAAAGGGGAGGGGTCCCTTTTGACCTCTCCAAAATGTGTACTATGGTTTATGGGGGTCTTCATCAACTGAAAGTCTGGCAGGATGGGGCTACAATGGGGATGAAACTTGGGGAAGTTCACCCATTCTCCTTTTTTCCACCAGTGGAAAAGCAGGTTAAATCCAAACTGTACTAAGGTTTTCCTTTTTTTTTTCCAATAACGCATTAATGGATCTTAAGCTAGATGGCATGTTATACCTCTGGTGGGTTACTGAGATTATGTTGTGTAGAAAAACATGTATCTTGGTTTTAATGTTCTGATGCTAGCTCTAGCTGGCTTTGTAAGCCAACTTTTGTCTCTGGAGAAAGGCAGAGTATAAATATTCTTAACAAATAAAATAGTATCTGGCTACATCCACATCACTTCAATTGGAGGGTACAGATATGCACAATCCACTATTCAACTTCTTGTTTGTGCATCAGAAGATGCAAGTGTCCTACATGGCAAGTGGTCTTTGCAAAGAAAATATTTGCCATTTAAACACGCAATGATTTTCGCTTGCATGCTCGCCGATTTGTATGTCAGTAACATTTTTTCTTACTTCAGCTGTTCTTCTGTTTCATTCTTGGCCTACTTCTTTTTTGTTCTATGATGATGGCAGGCGCTTTTCATAACCATGCATTTCTTTGCTTCCTGGTTTTGTACCTTGTGGCATGAAAAGCTAATGCAAATGGTATTGTTTGATGGATGGATTCCTCTCCCCCTACCCCGTTGCCACCACCCTTTCCCCAAACCTGGTGGCTCATAATGTGCTGCGTACAGCGAGACCTTTCTTCTTCTCTTTCTTTCCCCGATGCAGCACTGAAAGCCAACGAGAGAAGAAAGCTGACTCAGGGAAAGGTGTGGACCGCGAAACTTGCCTATGACTTGTTCTTTAGTTTCTTTTTACAAAACGACGCGAGGAGTGCCACAGTCCACAAGGTGACCCATTTCTTTCTCCCAGCTGTCCTTCATCCCAGAGTATAAGCACTGGTAATGTAAGTAGTGCCATCTGTGTTTCAGCTCATTGGCTCTTCATCGACTCTGGTCTATAACCCATTGCAGAAATCAGCTATATCCAATGAAAGAATCTTGCGCTTTCCTTCCTGGGTTGTCCAGCCTTCAGATCCCACTCCATCCAGTCGAGAAGCGGACAAAAGTTTTCTTTCACATTGAATTTATGTCTTAGTAGGTTTGGAAGGTACTTTCCTACTTTGCCTGTGTATTTTCATGGCTTCTCCATGTCAGGAAAAAAAAAACCAACCTTGGGGGGGGAACCCCTCCTTTTTAATGGGGTTAGCTTTCAGCCTGTCATTTCAGAAGACCTAAGGTAACAAGAGACACTTGTAGTTTTAGAGCTGTTTTTAAATGAGGAGTGGCTCAATCCTACAAACTCTTAACCACAAGAATGAGTTTCTTCCACCAGTTTAAAATCATGGCTTTGATGTATGCGTGTGCTTGTGCGTGCGTGTGTGTGTGTGTGTGCGTGCGTGTGTGTGAGTGTGTGATTTACAGAATCAGACCCTATATTTGTGCTATTTTCCTTGATTTAATACTGGATATTTAATATTTAAATTTATATGTAACTGGAGAATAAAGTAATATAATATATAAAGATATATAGGATATAGTGAACAATCTCTCATCTTGTTTGGAAAAAGTCACATCCAAGGATGTGCAGTATCCATGCAGTATTTGTTGTGAATGCAAGCTGTCATTACAATATCTTATACTGTACTATACTAAATGTTGCAGTGGTGATTCCAACAGCTGCATTGTAGTGGTAAATAATCCAATTTCCCCCTCTAGATTTATGGATTATAACCCTTCACAGACACGTGCAGTAAGATCCCCCTCTTCTCCGTCACCAAGGGTGATCAATGAGGGTGGGATTTCTTGAAACCTCTGAATACTGCCCTTGAAATTCCTACATGATGTGATGTGCTTGTCTAGCTAGAGACAAGTACTGATTAGATCCAGATTATGAATCTTACATATATTTTTGCTAGAGAGCGTGTTTTGTTATTTTGTCAAATGCATGCCAGCTTTTTTTAAAAATTGCATTTGCAATTTGCCGCTCAATTAAGAAAACAATCTGGCCAGCATTAAAGCTTCACCATGGGGTCAGTGAGGCAGAATTTTAGTGTATTTTTTAAGCATGACAGCAATATTAGGTGGGGTCAGGAGAAACAATGCTTGGACCCTGAATGGGACCAAATTGTGCTTAGCTTTGGCTGGATTATATCCTTTATTTATTCCGCACTGCAGATTACATTGGTAGTCACGATCCCATGAACTGAATGGGAATTTTGACACCAATGTCAGGGGCCATGAAGACCCCGTTTTGCAAAACAAAACTTGAGTGTGTGTTTCTGTTTGGCCTTTGTTAATAGGAGTAGTTGAGCTGAATTTCCTTATCAAAGGCAAACATTTCCACAATAGAAAACTCTTTTTGTACATGCAATACAGATTTTGTCAAAGTCCTTGTACTTTATTATTTAATCAGTTTTTACCTAGTGAGGACAGCAAGATTGCACCCATGGTCAAGATCCATCCTTTTCTAGACATACAGCTGCATGACTCCTCATTGAATCAAAGTAGCTCTTTTCCTTCCTTCCCCTCTCAGCCTTCAATAGGAAGAGAGAGGGCACCTTCCCTATGGCGATCCAGCTAGTTGTCTTCCTTATGGACTCCTGCACAGGTTATACATGCTTGGAGCATGAATAATGTTTGTGGCTAGCTCTCAAGAGGAACTGAGATGGGTAGATCACCATCGAGGAGGTAAACTTGGCTAGTGAAAAGGAGGAAAGGAAAAGGACCCCATGAATGCTTGGGAGAGGATGGGTCGGCCTCCTCTTATTAAAACAGAAGTAGGACAAATATCAAACATTTTACAAATGTTTTTGATATGTATTCATTTTTTTTTAAAATACTTTTTACAACCCCCACCCCAGATGTTATAAAATGGTTTCAATTTACAGGGCTTTACAACCAATCTCAGAAATGCACTTTTAAAAAAAAACTTTCTAAATTGTCCAAGATGGTGCAATAAGCCTTATCTCAGCTCTGTGGTTGTGCATCGCTCTAACACCACATAAATTAGCTTGTGCCAACACAGCTGCAGGGGACTTCTGTGCAAAGCCCGTTGGGACTGAGAATTCACACAGCTGAGAATCTTTTGTGTTTTTGTGTGCGTGAGGAGTTCTAGCCCATGTGGAACTGACCACCCTGAGTGCACAGAAGCATGCCCGGGGCTCCTTTTGGTGAATCCCTGTGGCCAGAGATGTGTCCAGGCATCCATGAATATGTGGGGGGAAAACGAGAATTTCCCAGGACAAGAAAAGGCAGAGTTTCATTGATTAGGGCAACTTCCAAATGGCTCAGTTTGCACCATTTCAAGCCCATTGTGACGAAGGCACTCAGGGAGTCTGGGGTACTGTGTGCATTGCAGTTCCTGCTGATACAGCAGATGACAGAGATGCTGGTCCTCAATACCAGTCTTGGGGTTTCCTGAAGAAAAGTTTCTGCCAGGCTGGGCAGTTGGTAGTGTTATTCCCACTTTGTAGATACAAAACTGACATAAAGAAGGCACTGAAGAGGCTGCAGCCAACCATGACAGCCCATCAGCAAGCGTTTAAGTGGCCAGTCTTGTGCAGCACAAGTACAGCTTTACATTTGGCAGGTTTACACTTATGAAAGGCTGTTAAAGATACTTGTGCAGACAGAGGACCATGGCAAGTGAGGGCAGTAGTGGCAAGTGAGGGCCAACTTTGGAGATGGGGACTGAGCAAGAACTGCACGCATCTCCATATGCTGTGGTCGTTCAGTGACCAGCAGAGTGTGAGGCTATACCCAAGGGCCACACCCCCATTCCCTAGGCCCTGCACTTCATACACTAGGCCACCCAAGCTGCTCATGTGCCAAAAGCAGGCTAAATCAAGTGGGCATAATAAAAAGCACTGGGTTGCATCCAGCCAGTTTTTCCACTGGTGAAAAGGGAAGACAGGAGTCCCCTTTGACTACCAAAAAGACACGTTTGAGATTGTGAGACCTGGCTGTGGTAAGGAGGGGAGTTCAATGAAAAAGCTGACTGGATCCGATTTGTTACATGTAAGATTACTTTGAGGCCACAGTTCCAGAGGGTAGCCATGTTGGTCTACAGTAGAAAAGCTAAATTCACATCCAGTAGCATCTTAGAGACTTTTTTTTGGGGGGGGGGGTAAGATTTCAAGTGTCAAAGGGAACATACCTCGAAAATCTTTCTGGTCTCTGAAGTGCTCCTGAACTCAGATATTTGAGGCCACAGATCCTGTTCTCAGACAATTTCTTTAACTATCATTCAAATTCTTCAGATCCATATTATACAAATTATATTACCATATACAATTAAAATACTTCGATTCAATAAAGATGTGTTTTAAAATTTAGAAAAAAGTACAGCTATGTTCAGATTAAAATGCTTTGGTACTGTGTTCTTGATGATCCACTGTGATTTTTGAAGAGAAGTCCAGTACAGCACTGCAATGCAGATTTATCCCGGGAAGGAGATTGCTGATGGTTGAAGAAACTGCTGACTTTCTGTATGAAAAGGATCAAAACAAATTAGAAATAGAACCTGTCTAGCTTTTCTGAATACTATGAAATCAGTGTATTCAATGGCATTCTGCATTTTTGTTCAGTGTTTTCGTATATATATTTTTTTTACAGTTATTCAGTTTTTGTGAGAATTTCAATGCTATTCCATTGTTAATCCCAACAGTTTGAAATCACAGGAGAAAAATAAAGAGGGGAAAAAAGCAAATGGCAGTGTTACAGTTACTTACAAATTTCATATTTCCTGGCCACAATTACTGAATTTCTTGGATGTAATTTATTACAAAAGTTTAAGTAACGTGTACACGTGAATAGAATATTGTGTTTTTCACATCTTCAGAGATGTTACGTGGAAATAAAATATTTATCCTTACTATTCTTCAAGGCTTCACTCTTTACTGTGTCTGTCACATGTTCTGCTCTCTGAAATTTGACAAGAAGCTGTTTCCACATCACCTGTCCAAACAGGTGGCTAGTGTAATTAATTACAGTCTGACTGGGCTGGAATTTACAAAAGTACGGAGTGGACTTTCCAGTGCAATGCACCATTAATAGTTTGTCCTCTTGGACTGAGATGTCTTTGTACGTGCGTGTAATCATTGCTGTCTGCTTCACAGATCAATTAAGCCAGATGTTCCAGATTTACATCAGTATTAATATAATATAATGATTAATACTAATAAATTCAGTATTAATATAATAATTAATACAATAATTCCCTTAAGTATTGGCCATTTCCAGCTCTCCATCAGCCATTGGCCCATCAACCACCACTCAAGAGTAATCGTGTGCCATTGGCTGGGTGCTGAGTCTGCTCTTATTCCCCACCCACTGCCTCCTCAGGCACTGTTCCTTTCAGAATAACTGGCAAACGGCTTTCTCTCCTGACAAAGACACTTCTCCTGCTTGGGTCCTTTGGGACTAACTTTTCCCTTAGTGGCTGTTGCTAGGTGACTAGGCTTGGTTTTGTCAGTAAAAAGGCAAAGCCAGGAGTCCTTTTCCAGGCCTTTGTGGGGAACTCATTGGGGCCAGTCCTGACTAGGGTTGCCAGCACCAGGTTGGGAAATTCCTGGAGATTTTAGTTGTGGAGCCCAGAGCGGGTGAGGTTTCAGGAGGGGTGGGACCTCAGACAGGTACAATGCCATAGACTCCATCCTCCAAATCAGCCATTTCCTCCTGGGGAACCATTGTTGCCAATCTCCAAGTGAGGGCTAGAGATCACTCAGAATTACAACTGCTCTCCAGGAGGGAGGGGGAGGAGCTGGAAAGCTGAAGTCAGAGGGGCAGATAAAGGTAGGTTGAAGAATTTTAAGCCATATAGTTGTTCAAAAGCTGTGTATACTAGACAGTCTATACATAATTTAATTTAACATTTTCCTGTCTTTACTTTAGAAATTACTTCATATCAGCATTACAAAGGTTGACAGGGTAAAATAATAAATTTAAAATATTTAATTTTATTAAAAATGTCTATATAGAGTTTAATTTTTGTTGTTATTGTTTTTCCTTAACAAAGTTTCCTTAATAAAGTTTGTTGATAACAAAATTATCACTTTTATTTCCGGTATTTTCCCTTCCAAGACTTTACACTCAAGAGCATCAAAGCCCTCTTCATACAGGCCACTTTTGTGTAGTAATGAAGTACTTTACTAATAACAACAAAATTATTATTTAATTATACTTGATAAAATCACAACACAAATATTTGCATGTGAATATGACATGTTTTTATCCTAAAATAACAATATAAAATATAGGTAGTACCTGTTCATTCTCATAAATGAAGATGAATGATTATCCACAATGATAAATATCTATAGTGCTTTATATGGTATTTTTCCATGTGGACTTTTTTTTCCCCTGTGGGGGCTTTTTGGTGTATGGGCTTTTTCCCATGTGGGCTTTTTTCCATGTGGGTTTTTTTCATGTGGGCTTTTTCCCAGTCACCATAGCAAACTACTGTGAACAATGTTCCTTGGTGCTTCTGACTGGATTTCTTCATCTCTTCTTCAAAAGAAAGGGTAGAATGGCCCTTTTTAAGAAGCAAGGAATGTTGGGCCAAAATAGCACAAAATGACAAGCACAAATCGTGCCTCTTATGTTTGTGCAAAGGTCACAATACTACCTCATGCCTGGCCTGCTGCCACCTCATGCCAAAGGCTAGAGAAGGGAGAGTGGCTAGACTCAATGTGGCTTTGTGGGGAAAAGCTTTAGGAGCCCCAGGCCCGAATCCAAATAAGTGCCGGGGCTTAGAAAAAAGATCAAGGTCAGTATGCTCAGTACTGACCCCCTCAATGCCACAGCTGACTGACCAGTCCAGTAGTTAATTAGAAGGTAAATATAAAAGACGACCTTATGAGGAAAGATTCTGTGTCTGTGGAGAGGGGTAGGTAGAAACGAGAGAACATGTGATATTCGAACGTAAGATGTACCAAAGTATTAGAGACACTTACATAACGACGATTTGTTCTCAGTTTCCTGGGAGAAATGAAAGATTTTACTTAGAGAAGTTGCTGGATGACAAAGAGCAAGAAACTACTTTAAAAATGGCAAAATTTGCCATGCAGGCTATCAAAATCCAAAGACAAGCTATTAATAGTTAGATAGTGAATATTGTACTTAAATAGAGGTTTTAATTATTTAACAATATTTTACTCTTAATATTTTAACATTTGATATTCTGGATAGTGTTTATATGAATGTTAATGCTTTACCAGCTGATGTATTTTCGGTTCTTTTGTGTATCTGATCAATGACTGTATTGATAAACTACTGGACTGGACAACTGACTGAAAAATTGACCATGACTCAGTTGGCCTCGGAGCTGCCAACAAAAAAAATGAAGAATAAGGCAAAACATATGCACTGCGCCTCGCTGCTCACTCTTGCCATGACACTGATTGTCACCTCAGCACCGACAGTCTCCCTTGCTCTGACGTCGAGCTTCACTTTCACCTTGACATCAAATCAATTCAGCGCATTGTCATTGCTCCTGAACAGAGTCTCAGAACCAGGCATCATAGAATCACAAGAGATGGAAGGGACCTCCAAGATCATCTAGTCCAACCCTCTGCACAATGCAGGAAATTCACAAATACCTCCCCCCACACCCCCCAGTGACCCGTTCCATGCCCAGAAGATGACAATAAAAGCTCTAGGATCCCTGGCCAAACTGGCCTAGAGAAAAATTACTTTCTGACCCCAAAGTGGTAATCAGCATTTCCCTGGGCCTGTAAGAAAGGGCCACAAGTACTAAACAGTGATGCAATCCTCCCTACCCTCCCTCTCGTGATTTGCCTAAGTTCACAGAATCAGCATTGCAGTCACATTAGCCATCTAGCCTGTTTAAAAACCTCCAAAGAAGGAGAGCCCACCACCTCCCGAGGAAGCTTGTTCCACTGATGAACTACTCTGTTAGGAAATTCTTCCTTATGTTTAGGCAAAAACTCTTTTAATTGAATTTCAACCTGTTGGTTCTGGTCCAACCTTCTAGAGTGACAGAAAACAACTTTGTATCATCCTATATACGACAACCCTTCCAGTACTTAAAGATGGTTATCATTAGGGGTGTGCAAAAAATAATAATTTGGCCCGCCAAATTGGGCACAATCAGTTTCGAAGGGTAGAAAGGCTCCTGCATATCAGTTTTGGCAGTACCAACAGATTCCAGAGTCTTTCGGTCAGCTGAATGTCAATTTCAGCCCCATTATATCCTATGGGCCATTGAAGTCAAAGGCAAAAATGTAGGGTGTATTCTGGGGACCGGAGGGGAAGGGGTTTGAGGGAGAGGCTCCAAACTCACAGGGTAGCTGATGGAGCCTCTCCTCAAGATACCCACCAAGTTTCAAGAACATTGAACTAGGGGGTCTAATTCTATGGGCCCCCAAACAGGTTGCCCCTATCCCCTCCATTGTTCTCTATTGTGGGGGGGAAAGTTACTTTTTCCTCACAGTGCTGTTAGTGGCTCTGGGGGGAAGAGGGTTTGAGGGAGAGGCTCCAAATTTTCAGGGTAGCTTCGGGAGCCTCTCCCCACATACACCCCCTGGTCGACGTCCTATCATACATTTTAATGTCCTTTAATATTTTTAGCCAATAATGATAAAATACAGGAAATGACTGCCACATGTAGATATAATCTATAAAACATTTAATGTATTTCCAACCAATATATATTTTATTTTAATCAATTTTATTGAACTTGTTTGGAGTTTAATACCACAGGCACAAAACTTTAAAGAAGTTTTCTTTCAGATCATTGCAAATCGCATTTGCTGCAGTGCCATTAACTGGCAAATATTTCACGTGAAATGGTGAATTCTTAACATTAATTTTAAACACTGGTACAATCTAGGTAATCTTTATAATCTTTTAGTATATAAAGTTTTCAAAATCTGTTACAAAGTTTTGCAACTGGTTTGATGTTACATTCTGTTCAATTAAAGTGTAAATGCAAATATGCAATAAATAAAAGGCAGAAAATATTTTCAAATTTTCACATGGGTCCTTAAAACCCCCCACTTTGGAACACCTAACTTTGATATTTTTGTTAAATTGTTTACCAGATGAGTTAGATAAGAATCAGTTATTTTTTACATGCTATAACAGCTGCCAGAATTTTATTTGCAATGGCATGGAGGCCATTGAAGGTTCCAATGCTACATGAGTTGATATTGAAGATTATGGAATGTACTGGACAAGTTGACAAATATATTAAAAGGAAAAATAGAAGAATAATTTATGGGACCCTGGAGGGCATTCTATGACTGATTAAAACTTAAAGTACTAAGAGAATAAGATCAAATGAAGAATGATAATGATCGATGAAGTAGTTGTGAAATTGTAATGAGAAGATATGCATGCAGAATGCTAAATTGGATTTTTAAAATATTTCTTTATTTTTCTTTTCTTCCTCCTTTCCCCTTCCCCCTTTTCTGTATATAAACTAATACAAATTTCAAAAAAAAGAATGTGTTTTTCCCTATCCAAACCTATTCAAATAGTAGTCAAGCTGCAAAAAAAAGAAGAAAATTGCACAAATGGTAACATGCTGCTAAAAACGCAAGATGGTACCAAGTTGAACAGGAAAGTTTCTCCATTCCTCTAAACCAGGGGCATCAAATATATGGCCTGTGGGCTGGAACTGGCCTGTCCAGAGCTCTTATCTGGCCTGCAAGCAACTGGTATGAGAGAAGGGTGTAGGCTGTTCAGGGCGGGGGGGGGCACACATGGTGAGACATGTGTGGTCAAAGCTGTCAAGAAACAGAAAATGGCTAGGAAGTGGGGCTAACAGGCTGAGGTAAAATAGTGTGTGGGGGGGAATGGCAGCAAAAATGGAAAAAGAGGTGTGGGGTTTTTTCCCCTCCCACTGACCACAGCTCAGCAAGGATCGGTGAAGCCACTATATAGGGAGCAGAACCAAGCAGCCAGCACTGCCACTGCTGCATCAACTAGCAGTGAGTGAACTCGAAGCTCCAAGCACATCTTCAATTTCAATTTTTGATCATTTCAGCTCACTCAGCCTGGAGGAAGTTGACAGATTGCTCTTGACCATACATCCAACCACGTGCAGCCTTTATCCGTGCCCTTCCTGGCTTATTAAAGCTGACCACAAAGTGTTTTGAGGTATCCTAAGGGAAATTATCAACAAGTCCCTCTCTGAGGAGCTGTTCCCGGGGGCATTCAAGGAAGTGATGGTCCGCCCTCTCCTAAAAAAACCCATCTTTGGACCCAGCTGAATTGGCCAACTACTGGCCGGTCTCCAACTTGCCCTATTTGGGCAAATTAATCGAGAGGGCAGTGGCAATACAGTTACAGGACTTTATGGATGACACTTCCATGTTAGATCCCTTCCAGTCCGGCTTTTGCCTGGGACACTGGACAGCGATGGCACTGGTTGCTCTGATGACCTCCGGAGGCATCTGGATCAGGGAGGTTCAGCAGTGCTGTTGTTGTTGGACCTGTCGGCTGCGTTCAACATGGTCAACCATCAGCTACTGACCCACCACCTTGTCGACATGGGAATTCAGGGGCTTGCCTTGCAATGGCTTGCTTCCTTTCTCCAAGGTCGAGGACAAAGGGTGGCACTAGGGGAACAGTAGTCCCAAGAAGCACCCGTTGGAGTGTGGTGTGCCTCAAGGGGCAGTGCTTTCCCCAATGCTATTTAACATCTATATGCGCCCCCTTGCCCAGAAGTATGGACTGGGGTGTCACCAGTACGCTGATGACACCCAGCTCCATCTGATGTTGGGTGGCCAGTCGGACTCCAGACCTGAGGATCTGGAGCGGGTGTTACAGGCCATGGTTGGTTGGCTCAGACTGAGCTGGCTGAAGCTGAATCTGGTGAAGATGGAGGTCCTGTGTGTGAGTCGGGGCAGTTCGGGGGTGGGGACCCCACTTCTGACCTTCAGTGGGGCACCATTGGTATCAGTGCCAGAGGTTAGGAACTTGGGAGTGCTCCTGGATACCTCTTTAACCATGGAGGCCCAGTAGCAGCCACTGCTAAGTCAGCCTTTTACCATCTTCGGCTGATTAGGCAGTTGGTTCCCTTTCTCGACCGCAATGACCTAGCCACAGTGATCCACACAATGGTCACCTCGAGACTAGACTACTGTAATGCTCTCTACATGGGGCTGCCCTTGTTGCAAATTCAGAAGCTGCAGCTAGTGCAGAATGCTGCGGCCAGGCTTCTGACGGGCCTCCCCAGATGGGAGCACATCCAGCCTGTGCTGAAAACATCGCACTGGCTGCCAAATTCACTTTAAGGTGCTGGTGCTTACCTTTAAAGCCCTATATCACCAGGTTCCGACATACCTGAGGGTCTGCCTTTCCCCATATATACCCCAGAGAGCACTGTGGTTGTGGTCGCAGAATCGACTTACTCTCCCGGGCCCCAAGGATGCTAGGCTTGCTACTACTAGGGCCAGGGCTTTTTCAGTGGCGGCTCCTTACTGGTAGAATGAGCTCCCAGAAGAGATCAGGGCCCTGCGAGATCTTTTGCAATTCCACAGGGCCTGCAAGACGGAGCTCTGCCACCAGGCTTTCAACTAAGGAGCTGCCCCACTATCACCATCAACGAGCCCGGCCCTTCACCCTAACATCTGACTTAGGCCATCAAGTGACTTGGGAAGACCACTGAGCTGGAAACTGTCTGCTTGCAATGTCATTTGTATTTGAATTGTTTTAAATGATTATTGTGGTTTTCTGGTATTTTTGTACCGTGTTAGCCACTCTGAGCCTGCTTGCGGGGAGGGCAGGGTACAAATCGAATTAATAAGTGATAAATAAATTATGAAAAGCTGCTAACATTTTCACTGGGATAAATTTTGCACTCATTACATAAATGAAATTTGTCCAACAACCTTCAATTGCTCTAGAGGATGCTAATAAATAAGCAGTCCGTAAAATAAATGGTGCCCAGTTTTTCATTGCCCAACCAACAAACAGCCTCTGGTATTACAAATATAGTTTTATTATATTATATTCAAGACATTTATACAGGTACAACAAAATAATTAGCCTGTCCCATACATTTTACAAGATATCTGCTGTATCTCTTCTATACTTAAGGGCAAATAAACTCTAAGAACACGACAAACATTTTCTAAGGCACATTGATTCCTAGTAGCATAACATTTCATGAGCGGACAGCATATCCTGCTTAGGTGAGCAGTGAAGCCATAAGCGACACCCTATTCGCATAAATGGCACTGTTCACAATAGCCAAAGTACAGTGCAATTTATTTATTTATTTTATTGCTGTTGTCTGTTCCTCATGCGTCAACAGTGTGCATATGCAGGGGGAAAGTAAACTGAATATTGCACAGGACTTAGTATTACCTAAATACACACCAAGAGCAACTTCCCATAGACATCCTATACCATTGATAATGCCTGTAAATGAAAATGATCCACAGTGACTGGCTCTCTGACTCATATGCACATTCCTAATCTCTGACATCTGCAACCTCCTTCACTCACAGTCCTGTGGGATTCACATCCCAGTGACGTGTTCCCATGTTGCTTGTGTGTGTAAGAGGGAGATTATCAAGTATTAATCAGGGTCTTTCCCACCTTAATGGTGCATGCCACTAGAAGGTTAAAAAAACCTAACTGGGTAGGAAAAAACATATGGACAGCACCACATGTGACTCACACATTCCCCAGTGGTGAGGAATCAACTCATCATGGGTTGGATCCAGTGCAGTGTTTCCACAGGTGCAAGGACTTCTGCCCACAGAGCACAACTTCTTAGACTCTTCTCATCATGCTCCCCTCCCAAGATTCCTGGGCCATTTTGGGTGCTGCAGGGTAAAGAGCCAAGAAAGCTGTGCTCTGTGGGCAGAAGTCCTTGCACCTGTGGAAACACTGCACTGGATCCAACCCACCCCATTTGGAAATGTGGGAAGGGGATCTGCCACAGGCTACTACTAGAAAAGGGAGGTAGATTTTTTTTTTAATTTAACATTGCAAGGATGTACTTAGGAAGGCGAAGACTTGTTAACTGGTGGTATCTAGAATTTTGCTAAACCAGCAAAATAATTTTCATAACTGGATCTTTTTAAAAGCCTCAAAACACAAAGGTAAAATAATTCATATTTCTGTTGCAGTGGTTTGGTCCTTTCAAAAGTAATGGTTGGTGGTTCTTAAAATCACATTTTGGTCCTTTTCTGCTCTTTGTCACCCAAATAAGCATGTATTCCTAGTCCTCGAAGTGCTCTGCCATCACCAAGATCAGGATCTGGCTTCTTTTACTGGATTAGCGAAAGCAAGATACTATGATTTGGAAAGCTACAAATTCCATTTTTAGAGAGCTGTCACAGAAAAATGGCCATGTTCTGGATGCATCATGAGTTATTGGTTCTAGAATTTTTCCACATACTTCAGGTGTGTTAAAAGAAACCAATAAGAGTACTGGAGATGAGTTTTTGCATTAACTCCTGCTGAATACCAATCTTGACATTACTAATATACTAGTCACCTGCAATGTTTCCCCTCCTTTCAGGCACAGAATTTCCTAATTTCCAACCTGACTTCATTTTTAAAATGAGTTTCCAAATGTTTTAGGCAACTCTTCTGTTAGGGAGAACTTACTCAGATAATCCATTTGCCTATATCAGTTGCAATCCATGAGGACACTTCTGGAAGAGTGTATTTCACATTTAGACAAATAGTTTCACTTGCATACAAACCAAGCAGCAATTCAAGTAACTCCCCCTCCCCCAATTTGGAACAAGTAAACACCATTATTTCTTTCAAAACAGCAATATTTTGAATATTTAAAAAAGAGATTGCTGCAATGCATCTTGTATACATCCATATCCAGAGCTTTGCACATAGGATTTTGGAACAGGAAACCCATCCCAGTCTCTTTGAAATGGAGATCCTCAAGCACAGAGATACACTTGCACATACTTTGGACTCCTCAATGGATCAATATGCAGTGAAATGCTGGGGTTGGGGGTGGGCATATTTTTTTCATTCATATGTCCACAGACATCACTATTATTGTCAGTGCAATGCAAAGTGAGGCAATTAACTGGGAAAGTGCTTTTATTTAGACCATCATAAAACAAATCTTGGCATGAGGTGCAAATTATTATCTCAAGGATTATGACAATGCAAAACACTGTTTGATAAAATGGCTCATATGGGTGTAGATATGGCTGTGAGCGTGGCCTCCAATGCCATGGTCTTTATCCGTATACCACTGGAGAAAAGAAAGAAGATGATATCATCAAATTGGGATAGTCCAGGTACAGAACTGAACAACAACCCCCCCCCAAAGGCTGTGTATGCGTGTGTGTAAACGTAAAGATTTCCAACTTCTTCTATTCTTAAGGAAACATAATTGTAAAGTATTTGATAATACAAATGTACTAAATAAATAAAATAGATATTTGAAGCACAGCTCAACACTCTGACCATTACACTGCACTAGCTCACGCTGGCACTCGCAATTTTGTTTTTAAATATGCATGTATGTAGCTTCAAAGTTCTATTAGTGAGCCCCTCCCCACAGCGAAGAGACACAGCCGGTGGAGCAGTTATGGAGGGTCACACTGGTACAGTTTAACAGATGCTTTTCTCAGTGCTTTTAGAATTCCGGTTGTGCTCAGTTAAGCAAAATTTCCATGGGACTAATACAGTGTGAAAAATCAAATATTTCACTCAAAGGATACCTCAGTACCTTCCACAGTGCTATTATTTGAAACGCTACCATCCCAAACTACCCATTGATTACATTTTATTTTAATCCCACCTGACACTCTCCAACCACGGTATCATCCTAGTTCTCATCTGGTATGCAGACTATTTGTGCTCAAGCTATCATATCTGCAGGGACTCTTAACTAGGTGGAAGAAGCAAAATGTGTAATGGATATTGGATTATATTCCACAGGGACTGTCAGAGAAGAGTGGGAGATGGGTTGAGAAAGGGAAAAAACAGTACATGGATTGCACTAGTTCAACAAGAAGAAACCTGTGTACAGACGGATATTGGGCTGTCTCTCATGGAAAGGTCTGATCAAAGAGCACACAGAGAGCAGAGCCTGGGCAGAGTCTGCAAAAATGCCAACCATCTGTTTGGAGGAGTGCAAGTAGAACTGGGAAGCAGAGGGTTGGATTGGGTCTTCCCTCCTCCTCCCCATTCCCTGAACTGATGCTACTGCAGAGACCCTGCACAGCTTGTGAAAAATCTGTGTACAGCATCTCTTAGCATGTCAGCATTTCCTCTTGCTTGATTGGCGACTGTGCACCTTTTGTAAACACTACCTGCTTATTGCATACCTAATCCCTGGGTAAAAAATGTGCTTGGTAAACAACGTTAGTTATGAAGACTAAGACATACCATTGCTTGAAAGTCCACTTCTGCATCAACCAGAGCTTTTGAGATCTGAGCTGCTTGCTGAAAATGAACATTGTCTGGGAATTAAAAAACAGAGACAATATACACTATTAAATACAGTGTGTCACATGTAAGGAAGGAAGAAGAAAGATCAATGAATGAGTTCAGCCACCATCCTCCGTCCCTCTTTAGGAAACAGCAGCCACGCAGAGATGAACCAAATTGTTCTCAAGGCCGCATAATTGTCACGCCATTTTGTGCTTCTGTTTTATTAGCAGCAACACTGCAACTTTCTATGAACTGAAGATGATGTCCAATTAACAACAGCTTACCGTCTGCTGTTCCATGGATCAGAAGATAGTCAACATCTCGGAAGTTCTCAGCTCTGGCCATAACAGTGGAATTCTGGAACATATATGAGAGAGAGAGAGAGAGAATGAACAACTCAAGCTATAGTCCATAAAAAACCCTTTAGTATTAGTCAATGCAACACATTGTTTCTCAATTCAGAAAGCCCCCCCCCCCAAACATACAGGGAAGAGTGGGATTTGTGTGTGTCTTTAACAAGAACAACAACCTTTACTGGTATACCAAACTAAAGGAAAACAGACAGGAGGAAAATGAAATCCTAATACATATCTCTCCATTTAGAAGTCAAATACAGAAAATTTGCCATCATTTCAATAATTACAGCACTTTGGGTGGAAAGAAAATAGAGGGTCTTATGTTCATCGAATTGGCCAATTAGATGCAGTAATAACTGATCTAAATACATAATACGAATGTCAGGATAATAGGTGCAGTGCAGAAAAACATGTTCAATACTTTCTACTTCATTCCTGCCACAGTCATATAACCTTTGCACATATGGAATCTTTTGAAACCTCCCATGAAGTACTGCAGAATGCAATACGTTAAAATGGGCTAACATATAAGCTCTGTGAATAAGCAGATTGAAGAGGCAGGAGAAATACACTGCTAGCAAACCAAGAGGAGAAATGCCTAAACTCAAGGGAGAACATGTATCAAAGGTGTTAATACTTCTGCCAAAGAAATCTGCAAAAACAACATTTTAAAAAAGTCATTAAATTTCTTGATCACGTGCTTTAATGGGTTTCCCAGTTATTCATTAAGTGTAAAAAATCTTGCTTATTTTCTGTCTAATAATAATTGAGTGCTTGCCAAGTCACAACTGACTGTTGGAGACCCCTGAAAGTATTTTCAAGGCATGAGATAAGCAGAGGTGGGTTGCTGTTGCCTTCCTCTGCATAGCAACCTCAGTCTTCCTTGGTGGACTCCCATCCAACTACCAACCATGCCTGTCACCTTAAATTTACAGGAATATGTTCAAAGCATACTATTAAAAATCATGTTCATCTTATGCTACACATGGTTATCAAAAGCAAATCAAAATAAATATGCCTTACACAATTTTCAGAAGATGAACAGAATACACCTACACTTTTTTTAAAAAAAGGCTCTCATGGTACCACTTCAGCATGAAAATGATGAATTGCTCCTTGAAATATTCCCTCCCGTCCCCCAGAAACATTATCTGCATAGAGAAAATTAGTACTTGAGGTGAAGGTTAGGTGAGAATCCTTCCTGACAAGCACCTTGGATGTAATTTAAAAAATACAAGGTTGGGATGAGGCTAGACACTGTAGCACATGGGTGTGTTTCTGATGACCCCACCAGCACCTGAAGATGGACACTGTATTCTGCATCAGTTGAAACTCACCATCAAGGAAAGCCCCATAAGGAAACATGTCCACTGTAACATATCTCTCCAGTATCTCTTTTTACTGACCAAGCAAGCTGAGTAATGTGGCTGGACCACACTTTCAAAAACAGCACTCCAATCACTACATCTCTTTGGGTTTACTGGCTGGCCACTGGATAGTCCAGTACATTTCAATTTTGCATGTCAGGGGAAAACATCTGACACAGTATAGTTTTGTGTTTCTGAATGGCTAGATCACAATCAACTCAAAGAAGCCTATGAAGAAAAAACAGGACATTCTGGTATCAGAAAGAAAGATGAAACAGGGCTTCCTTTTAGCATATTTTCCATTAGACTCTGATTCAGGGAGGACAGCCCATGTTTGGAACCCCGACTTGACTGGAAAGGAAGAAAAATGATGCAAGATGTGCCATGTGTGGCTGGACCTTGCCTCCAATATGCAGAGCTGATTGTGCTATTCCTATTAATGGTATATAAGTGCATGTGCCACGCTTAACAGATGGTCAACACAGTCCACTTTGAAGCACCAACTTCAAATCTGAGGAAAAGATGGGAACTGATTCCATCTCCACTCTTTCTCTTTCAACAAGTGATTGATGCTGTCAAAGTGCTGTGAAAGTTAACAACTAGCTGTTCAAGTGGGCGCAGAGGTGCAAATTCTCACATGCAGCCATGAGAAACTATGGAAAAAGGAAGAACTACACTGTGCAAAGATTTTGGTGCTGCATTCCTCTTGGTCCTATGGTTCACTGGTTACTCACGTAAACTACTGAGGTTGAAAACTGAGACTCAGCACAATGTCTTTGTGGCTTGCAGGGAACAGATACAGTGAATCAGAGTATCTGGGCTCAAACAAAAACCATGTGTGGACACACCTTCAGTGTTTCGGTCAGTCAACGTTGCATATAAGTTGCTCCCAAGAATCAGGAGACAGCCAGTAATGAAGTCACTGTCCACATACCTCAGTCATTAAGTAAAACTTGCTGAATGTTGTTCGTAATGCTCATAAGGTAAACTGGGCCAAAAGCAGTCCACCCTAGCAAGGGAAGAGCTAAGCCCCACCTTTTCCCATCAAGGCTTTCAAACAGCACACACTAATGTGGGCCATTGGGATCTTTTTTCCCCAGGCAAAATAAATCTCTGAGCATGACTAAATAGTTTCCATGAGTCCAACTGCAGAAACCCTCTGCTGCCCTCTGTTACTCTTTAGCGCTCAAGCCATCACAATAAGAACAGGGCTTTGTTAAAAAGATCACACAGCAGTCAACATTTTATCAGCACTCAACAAACAAGTTAAAGTTTGGCTGGAATCTGAAGGTCTCTCTCCCTTCGGCATATTTTTTGGATAGTAGAACAAATGTCATATCAGTACAAGATGGCATATTTACAAAATTGTACCCTGTTTTGCATAACCTAATGATGCAGCAGTTCTTGAGGACTGAACATTTCAAATCTGCTAGCAAAAGATTGCCAAATCTATGACTGCTTCAAATTCTTGCCAACAGCATATCAAAATTCAGAGAGAGAGAGAGAAAGAGAGAGAGAGAGATGCAAAACAACCTCTTTCACAAGTTTAACAGTCCTCCCTGGTTCACGCTCCTGGCAGCCCCATGACTAATAGTATCTGCCACTCCCGGCCCCCCACCCTTCCCCATAAGCCATCAGCTCTGTCTTTTTTCCTCTCACATTATGTCTGCCCAGTTTCATCCATGGGCTTTCTAGGGTAGCAAAATGTGTGAATTCTCACCTACTAGGTTTCCCTTCCTTTCTGGTCTGCCATCCACACACAAACACATAAACACACACACAAAACACACATAAGGAGGTTCTCAATTGTGTATTCATTCTCCCTCTCTCACACACAAGCAATATACCATTTTATTATTATTCCCAAGTCTTCAGAGCTATAAAAGTAACTTTTTCAACATCCTTTTTTAAAAAAGCTGTTTACAAAGATGTTGGAGAGGGCTGAGGTTTAGGAATGATCTTCCTGTGGCATGCTGGATTCTACGCACACATGTAAAAATGCACTTTGGATCAGGGCACAAACTACAATCACAGCATCAAGGAAAATCAATCTTTGACTTTCCTAGACAAGCAAGTGTTCTTGGAAGCTTAACAGCATATGTGCTCTCACTCTTTAACAAGGCAGTCATTTAAGGCTGATTCATGCAACTTTATCACCTGAAGACCGCCCCACCAAGTGATGCCTTGCAAGGGTATAGGGTCCATTATGAGTATAATATTATAGACAGGCCTTTCACCATACTTCATCTGAAATCAAAACCAATGGAATCCATTCAAATAATCTGGCAGTCTTCAGGTGCATATACCAGGGAATGGACATGTCTGGGGGAACCAAAGTATCATTATGCACCCCAAGCATCTCATCACTTCAGATTAAGGATCAAGTGTGTACAGGTGATGTTCTTCCAGTTAGCAATAACAAAAAGCTGACTGTGCATCAAATCCCTTGATGTACGGTGACAGCAGCCACATGCACTGATTTATAAATGGCACAACAATACTGAAAATCACATTTCATAATTGGGTCCATATCTTAATCTGCAGAATAAGAGAATATAAGAGAAGCCAATGTTGGATCAGGCCAATGGCCCATCCAGTCCAACACTCTGTCACATAGTGCCCAAAAATACCAGGTGCCATCAGGAGGTCCACCTGAGGCCAGGACACTAGAAGCCTTCCCACTGTTGCCGCCCCAAAACACCAAGAACACAATGCATCACTTGCCCTAGACAGAGAGTTCCTATCTATATCTCATGTCTAATAGCCACTGAAGGACCTCTGTTCCATACGTTTATCCAATTCCCTCTGGAAGCCATCTTGAAGCAGTTTAACAGTACATTCATAAAAGTAGGAAAATGATTTTATAATCATATTGACATGAGATGTTAAATTTTAAAAAAAGAATATTTTCCCTTAAAACAAACAAACAAGCTCCGTCCTGTTTAACTATTTCTGTTAAAAGGACCATACTGATATAATGGCATCATCTGAATGAATATGATGGAACCCGCCACCTCTTCTGATCTAGGACAGCCCTGCAGCTTGTCACTTCCAAGACTGACTTCAAACAGTATAATGTTCTACTGAACACAGGAGATTAAAAAATAAATAAATAAATAAGGCCAAGGCCATGGGGCAAAATCAGATAAAATATATTTTATTACTCAGTTAAAATGTGCAGGGAATTTTTGGGGAATTTTAACTAAGTAATAAAATATACTTTTACCTGATTTTGCACCACCGGCAGCCTTAGCCTTATTTTTAATCTCCTGTGGTGGTGTAGTGAACACAGCAATGAGGGCAACCACCCACAAAAGACTGGCTAGTGCCCATATTTCTTCATCAGTACCTGCATAATATGGGGATGTTCAGTTCCCTTTGATAATAAAAGAACATCCCAGGTGGTTTAAGCCAAGAAGTGTGGGGCTGGGAGATTAGGCAGGGACAAAAGACACAAGGCTTTTCAGATCCAGGGACTTCCTTTCCTTGACTTAAAGATGCGTACAAAATAGGTATGCTATCATAATTTTATCATTCTACTTGGAGAAGAAGAAGAGAAGAGATTGGATTTATACCCCACCCTTCACTGCCGAAAGGCATCTCAGAGCGGCTTACAAATGCCTTTCCCTTCCCCTCCCCACAACAGACACCCTGTGAGGTAGGTGGGGCTGAGAGAACTCTAACACAAACTGTCCTTGAGAGAACAGGTGTGCCAGAGCTTGTGACTAACCCAAGGTCACATCAGCAGGTGCAAGTGGAGGAGTGGGGAATCAAACCCGGTTCTCCCAGATAAGAGTCCGCGCACTTAACCACTACACCAAACTGGCTCTACATCAAACTTGGGATGCCTGTATTCTGGTTCTTAATCTGAACAGCTGAATACAATGTGTTTTAATGTTATGCTGTGATAACCAAGCACATATGATAAACAGAAGTGATGAACTGGACTGTTGGTCTGCTGTACACCTCCTCAGTTCAGCTGCACTTCAAGGCTTTTCAGTTTTTGGAAAGAATCAGATTTGCAGCCTAAACTTATTCCCTGAGACCTCTATAAACATGACTGTTCAGGATCCTGACTCTGAGTCAATAATTCACACAGTTGCAGCAACACCAGTTCATATTTCCATCCCTGGTATGTTGCAATCACTGAACTATATGCTGCTTACAAAGAAGTGCTTCTCCTCCCCCCAACCCCAGATAGGGTTGTCCTAACTAGTTCTAGGTTTAGGATCCTAGAACAATGAAACTCAGTGTAAAAAACTGCTAAGGGAGGATGGGCGTCACTGAACTGATTTTTAAAAAACATATTCCGGTGTAAAAAAGAGAAATATTGATATCTGACTCTTGAAGAGAGAATATGTAATCCTGAGAAGAGGATGGTTGGGGGCAGGAGGGAGGAACTGAACCAGGGAAGGCACCATGATTTCAAGATCATCAGGACACTGGAGACAGAGACAGGAGAAAAATCCACCCAATTCATTCCTTATTGTATGAGACATGTTGAGGAGGGACATCTTCCCCTTGACTGTTGCAACATAAATTGAACAAGTGTTCCCTTTTCCACCTTTAGGGGAAGCTATGCACTGCAACAACCTAACCATTCTATCTGCTCCCTCCTCCTCCTAGCCTGAAACCTCTCCAATTTAATCCTCTGAGTAACACATTGGAAACCTTTCGCTCTTTGGTACTGGCAGTTTCAACGTGGACACTGCCAGCAATGGATGCTATGCCAAGAATATCCGACTCCTGGCATGAAAGGATTCCACAGTCCTCTGGTGCCATCTGTGCCGTGAAGTTGCAGAGTGACTTTCTGCACCCGGAGCACTAACATTTCAATCTGTAGCAAGTTACGAGGCATTCATTTGCATAAGTGACTCACTGATCTTAACAAGAACCCCCCCCCCCAAAAAAAAAAAAATTATTCAAAAGCAGAACACTTTTTGACTGGGAGAACATGGGGAGCTAGGATTTAAGTGGTCAGATTAGATGAGGGAATTAACAAGTGCTTGGAATTCCAGGGCAGTGGACAGAAGAACGAAACACTCAAAAAGCTAAAACAGCAGCAACAACCAAAAACCAAAAAACCCAAAAACCCTCTCATTTTCTTGCAATGAGGATTTTCCCCAGAAAGTGTTCCCCCCTTCACATGAGGAAGGAAACAAAATTCAAATTAGATAATTTTGTAATAGGAAAAGCAATTTCAAGAAGGGATGGTGCGAAGTGCAGAAAGAGGGGAACAAGGTGGGTGCTTTCTAGTTTTCTGACCTCATTCCTCTCCCCAGGCTACATTTTCCTACATTGGGTGCTTGATGCATGCTTGCAATGGTATATATAGGGGAAAGAGTTACCATGTCAAAGCAGCAGGTAAGAAAAGTAACCTGCCACAAGATTCCTGCACTCCGATTCAATCACTTCCAAAGGAAATTCTCTTTTACAAAGGTGGCCATCAGAATTTTGTTATGCGTTTGCATCTAATACCCTGATTTTTGAAAAATCCAGTATTCCATATATTCATTTGCCTTCTCTGCTTCCATCTGCTGACTTTCACAGCAGGAAAGCACTCTGAACTTGCACACACCTGTTTTACTTAGATACCTTGCAGAGGGATTGGACCCTCCTTTACAGATTTTGCAGACTCTGCATTTATACTGCATAAAAGGGATACACATCTGGCTGTGTACCAAGAACTGCTCAGCTACCAGGAAAGGCAGAATGGATACAAATGGTAAACATACTACAATGTGAAAATGATGCATAACAAACTGGGAGTTGAACCCTACACTGTGTTAGTAATGGACACTAGTTGAGGAAGGTCTTTCCTGCCTTTCCCTTACTTCAGCAGCCACCCATGAATCCTGAAAAGTCCAGGGGTTGAGAGACCTGCATGGATGAAAAGCCATGCACAACAGGTGGCTGCCATGAGGATCAGCTTAGCAAAAATAAGCCTGTTTATATTTATTTAGAAAATTTATATCCTGCCTTTCAGCTAAATGAGGGCCACCAACAACTGAAATAGAGTAATGTAAAAACATATTCTAAAACAAATTAAAAACTAGAACTAAATTCAGAAAGAAGGACAGATGAAACAAAAAAGTCTTCACCCTCTGGTGGCAGACAGCGAGAGAAGAGGATGGACAAATACCCCTAGGGAGGGAGTTCCACAAACTTGGTGCCACCACGAAAAGGCCCTCTCTCAGGCTGCCCCCCCACCTACTCAATACATAGGGGCACCCAAAGTAGGGCTTCAGAAGATGACCACAGTGATTGTGTCGGTTTGTACAGGAGTAGGCAGTCCTTAAGGTTTCATGGCCCCAAACTGTATAGGACTGTAAACACCAGCTACTTGAGTTGGGCCCAGAAACAAACCAAGATCAAATGAAGATAAGCCAAAACTGGAATCATATGGTCCCTATGACCCACTCCAGTCAACACAATGGCATAATCATGAATCCTGCAATGGCAGGATAAGTATTCCTCTTTATTTAGGCATGATCCGGGAAAGAAAAATCCTGTGCTGCTACTGGTTCATTCACTTGGCTCAGTGCGCAACAACTTGAACTGCATCTACTAACTTACAGTACAAAACTGTGTGAGGGTGGAGGAATCAAATGGCCAAAATATATTGGATGCAGATTTGGCTTCTAACTTTGTGCTAGCGCCTTAATACCACTGAAAATGTCTTATATTTATGCCTTCTCTCTCTTTCTCTCCCTCTGTGTGCACAAAAACCAGTGGAAGAATGTTCATAAAGACAAATGCACATACACACAAAAGAGGCTTTTTTGCAACCAAAATTGGCTCTTGATCAGACCAATAAGGGGATGCTCTGGATTCAGCTATGCTGTTTCTCTTCACTTCAGATAGAAGTATGGCTTGCTGATTAGCGACCTCTCCAAGCAGCAAGTCATTTGAACGAAACTAGCAACGTTGATAGTTTCAGCAGTTTTCACCTCAAAAACGTAGCCGTATTTCAAATAATAAACTTGTGTGCGTTTGTGTAAACCCAAAAAGATGGGTTCATTGCAAAAGCTTGTTCAGAGTCTTGTTAGACAGCCTTATACTACAGGAGTTCTAGTCTAGTTTGAAGTTTCTAACTGCAAGATGCATGGCACACTCCAATTCGTCAACAATACCAAATGTGGTATCTGAAACACAGTTTACCATAGTTTTTGAATAAATGCTCGGGGGGGGGAAGTACATGTGTAATCCAATAAAAAAAACTGGAGGAGCATAACTATTATAGGATTTTTGAATTGGGAACAAGTATATGAGTAATTCATTTAGAAACCATCTGGAATAGATGAACATTCACCAAACTGTATAAAGTATGCATTCTCTATAAAAACTGTATTATGCAGTCTTCAAAAATGCTCAGTGTAGCTTTGCATCTATAAAATTATGTTCCGAAAATACTACTTTACCTCATAATTATGCAGATTATCATTTTCTGTAGGAAGACACATGTAACGTTCAGTGTACATTGAATCTGTAAAATTAAACATGTATAGTAAACACTGTTAAAATGTTCTCCTTTTAAAGACAGTCCCAGAATGACTAGGATGGGTCAAAGCCATGTAAAGAACACCTCACCAACTTAAGCAAACAACTAAGTATTCTAGGTAACCACATTTGGCAATTAATAGTCGATACATGGCAACAACATTGTTAAGCATGCCCAAATACCTACGGTCAAAATACAGCTAGTATTTTTTGCTAAGTCTCACCTATTGGGAATTCCAGTCCTTTCTCCAGTCCCTGTCACATGTGCCTTCTGTCTATGCAGGTCCTATGATCCCTGGCATAGTCATTTTTGTGGTCAAAGGAGATCCTCTCCTCTATTTTTCACCAGTGAAAAATCTGGTTGAAAGCAAATTTTCTGCAACCTCTATTTTAGAACCCAGTTGTAACCTGGGACTGAAAGCATATCTCAGGAAAATATTTGTTTATTTATTATTTGTATTTATATCCCACCCATCCCTTGGATGGACTCAGCGTGGGTAACATCATATTATAATAAGTACATTACAATTTAAAACACAATGGGTACAGCTTAAGACAAAAATCAGGAGGCTATAAAGATTCTGGCCCAATGATGCAGATGAAATAAAGGCCAGTTGTCATTGAGTGAGTGGGTGACAGCAACCTCAGGGAGGCCATACATGGGCGCCCACTGCCTCAGCCAAAGGCCTGGCAGAACAGCTCCGTCTTGCAGGCCCTGTGGAATTGAAGGAGATCCCTCAGGGCCCTGATCTCAGTAGGGAGAATGTTCCACCAGGCTGGAGCCAGGACAGAGAAAGCCCTGGCCCTGGTCAAGGCAAGACGGATGTCCCTCAGGCCAGGGACCAGCAGGGGGTGTTGATCTTTAGAGCGTAATGCTCTTTGAGGTGTACGTGGGAAGAGGTGGTCCCTTAGATATATAGGAACTTATGGAAAAGATATGGAAAATATAAGAACTTACTGGTTTTACAAACCCAAATCTTATCAAGGATGTGAGGGATTCAAACCTAGAGACAAACTGAATTCTGCCAGAGATACTCAAGCACTATGTAGTGCCCAAGTGTTCCTGTACTATGTGTAGGCTAACAATGCCACCCTGAGCAGAGTTATAGCCTTTTAAACCCCACTGACTTCAATAGAGAAGTATGACTCCGCTTAGGATGGCACTATAAGTGTTGTTTCCTCACCTTAGTAAACACTACCCTGTGTTAATGTTAAAGGCAAGGAACAAGCAGTAGGATACTAATTTTTCAAAAATCAGATTGTGAAACACTTTTTTTAACAAAATAGATCAGAAAACAGATTTTAATACTTGAATTCTAATACCTGGCTGAGCATATGAGCATATAATCAGCAATGAGATTCAAATGATGAATATTCCTGTCAAGTATTAAAGAACGTGACCCTTTCTCCCCCCAGAGCTCATTGTAAGCAAAAGAAGTTAGTAGCACTGCTAATGAATTTTGTGGCATTCAGAAATGATCCCACAACACTTTGGAACACATGGCACTTGAGGAATGCAAATGCAGACATTTGCATTATAGTAAAATTTCAAATATTAAGTAATTTTGTGCCTTTTAAAGGTTAAGCAGATTATTTTCACTTTCACATCCAAGTTTTTTCAATGGAAAATACGATCCAGGGACACTGTGTAATACCTCACATGAGTTCATGAAAGCAGACTAAATGGCACTTTGTGTGGGAGGAGTATGCAGTCAATATAAAATCTTTTGCATCTCAAACATGTATATACACATTGCAAAGCATATATAACATTTGCAAGTTTGATCCTAATGCTTTTCCAGACAGTTCTTCTCTTTTCTTACAAACAGGCACATACCGTAAAATTGCCAGCGTGACACGGGGGCAACAGCTATTCCGCACTTGAACACACCACTTCCTGATCCAAGTACCATGGAGGTCACATAGCCACCATATGACTGGAAGAAAAGAAATCCTGTTCTTTAAAACAGGTTGAGTGCTCTCTATTGCTATCCACAGATGTGTAGTGGGCGGCTTAAAAAGCTTTCTGCTGGTGCTTCAATGTGTTGGGTGTAAATTAGGGGCATTCAGTTAGGCCGCAGAGAGGTATACTGGAATTTGAGCACTGCACTCAGATTTCATAGATCTACTAAATGATAACTGGTTTCCCTCATATCCTTTTAGCTGTCTAAAGTATAAAATCTGTAAGCTGAGGAGAAGTCCCTGTGGTGTCAAATGGACATTCTGCCTTCCCTGACTCTTCAATGCACTGATGTCACCTGAGTTATGATGGACTAGTTCCCTGTTTTGCTTCATAATATCGGGGGGGGGGGAGGGTCATGATCTCTTCAGATTTTCTGAGTTTCCTGGGGAAAAAATTGGAAAACCTTATGTCTTTCTGAGAAAAAACAAACACATGAGAACTCACATGCTACCCATGATGCCAACAACTTACCCCTGTGAGAGCAGGTAACACTTGCAGCACAGAGCAGAGGCCTACAAGGAGAGTTTTACCGCTCCCTCCACAAGGGTAAAGATGCTTTTGCAGGGGTTGGAAATTGGCAGGAAAGGCCAGTGATGAACCCCGGAGCTAGGCTCAAATTTTGAAGAGTCATGCCTGGTTTGTAACAGCTACATTTCTAAACTGGGGAGCATCATATTATGAAATCTGCCTCCATCACTATTGGTTATGCTGAGAGAGACAGTGATTAGAGAACAGATGCTTTGGCTCCAGGCCTCTATTTCCCAAAACACAGACGATCCACTAACAGTGCATTGCTAAGCAGAGGTACAACCTTCTAAATCAACTGAAGCCGTAAGGGTGCAACCATTGCTTATTCATAACAATAATATTTCCTTAGTAATTTCCTTAGCAATTTATGTTTTGTCATTACCAAGAGAATTAATAATACTTACCCAACCCCAAATAGCTATTCTCGTTGAATCAACAAAGTTCATTTTTGAAAATTCTCTATGAAGAAAACCCCCCCAGAAAATATACAAGTCATGCAAAGACACACATGAGCAAACTATCACAGGGAGTGACTTACACAGATTGTCTCCAACATCTTCCTATGTAATGGTTGACAATCTGGCTTTAAAGGTCACGGCTTGTATAGCTACTTGAAATAATTCTAGGAGACCTCATTTGAAATTCACAAAATAGGCTGAATAAAACAGGCAAATCTCAAAGCCAGCCTTGTTTGAAACATTCTAATTTGACAATGGCACATTCATTCATATAGAATGATCAAGGACTCCCCAGCAGTGCATCAGTGGTACATTAAGGTTTGGGATTATTTTATTTTAGATAGGATTTCTGATTGTGTAGCCCAGACCAAAGACAAATTTTGTCATTCTAACCTAATGGAGATGTGGCTCCCATTACTAGACAAGGCGGCAAGTGACCCTGCCATTGGGAATCGCTTCCTACGAAGCAGGCATCACGCTCTTATGCTTTTTTATTAAAGGACTTTTGGACACTGCTGTGTTGTCGTATATTATAATTCTCTGTTCTGTTTTGCATATCTGCATAACTTTGTAGTTTGTAACCTCATGTGCTAGAGTTATCTTGTTGTGAATGTTTGTATTTTGAAATTTAATAGTTTGTAATAAAATTAATATATTTTTTCATTAAAAAAATAGAATGATCAGGGACAGCAATGGCATATTACAATATCGCAAGTAGGCTAAAATGGACTGAAGACACATTATGAAGATTTTCTTCTGAAACTGAGGCATAACCTGTTTGGATGGTAGCTAGCTTGAGAATCAAATTTAAGCTACTGAACTCTTTAGGAGAAAAAGTGGGTGATATGTATATTAAAAAAATATTCCTCAAAATTCAGGAGGGCTTCATTCAAAAGCCCTGGAGGTGGCAGCTGCTCATACGGCACAACTGTGGGTTAACATGGAAGCAGACATACCAGACTTGATGCAATGGTGTGGTTGGAAGACAGATGAGACAGCTTCTTAGTTACGGGCCTGGTCAGTGCCTAGATGGGAGTCCTGTTGAGAATCCTATGCTAGAAGAATGGTGGGACTAACACTGTAGACCTAAGCAGACCTGTAGGGTTTCCAAGCAAGAGAAGAACAAAGGCGGTTTGCCATTGCCTGCCTCTGTGCAGCATCCCTGGACTTCCTTAATAGTCTCCCATCCAATACTAACCAAGGCTGACCCTGTTTAGCTTCCGAGATTGAACAACATCAGATTAGCCAGGGCCATCTGAATCAGGGTGAACAGATTTACAAGTTACAAGGATGCAACTCTGCTTAGAATTGAAAAGTGAGTGTATTTAAAAAATAAAAAATGTTCACACATAGCACTACCAGTGAAGCAGAAAACTCTTCACACTGCCCTTGGATAGGATTTTATTTTGCATAAAACATATTTTATTATTCTGGTAGGATCAACAGGATTGAATCTGTTTCACTGAAAACAACAGAGTGGCCACCATGGAAAATAGCACTCAACAACATTAAAAAAACTTAACGCATTGTACTCATAAGGGGAGAGGATAACTGAAGAATATAGCATGTTATGAAATATTTTTGTTTGGATTTTCATCTTATAAAAGCCTCCCATCGAAGACTTGCAGTAACATCTAATTATGCTAAAGAAATGCAACTGTAAAATTCAACAAAGGAAAACGACCCGAGAAACATGAAAGGCAAATTTAGAATTGCTTTTAGTGACTTACAATGACAAATTTGTAACTACTAAAAAAGGGAACCCACTATTCCCATAATGCACTGTTCTCATATTATTCTTTCAACAATATTGTAAAGTATTACATTATTTTATTGACAATGACTACAATTCACCAACCACTTAATCTAGTAGGTCAAAGTTCTGTTGACTTTATTATATTCCAAAATGAATTTTTGTACTTAACTAGCAAATAATCTTTCACTTTAGACTGGAATACAGGCTGAGGAAAAGTCAGCTAAACATGACAACCTTTCATTTGGCTCTCTGTGCTCAGCAATTCCGCAAACATTTTAACACAAGCCAGCCATGGTAATTTTCACACATAAACAGGTATAGATAAATAGATACAATCCATGGATCATCTGAAACAAGGGAACAATAGTCTGACGTTCTGACATCCATCACCTCTTTCTTACCAGAAATTGGGAATAGCACCTCATCTAGAGAATCTGTACAACTGAATTTTGCTCAGAAAATCCTGATAGAGATGATCTGCTATGGGGGAAGTCGAAGGACAAAATCTAGATACCTCTTTATCGGGATCCTACACAGACTGGAGAATGATTAGGCTGTTTTTTATTTCTCCTGCTCCAACATTTCAACTCAATGTTTTCTTCAAAAAACTAACAAGGGGAAAGGAGTTGCAAAGCTGTGCTTAATCTCGCCCCCATTTTCTAAGACTTTCCTGCTTATGCCCTCCTAGCAGTTTTTTTAACTTGCTTTCCTGGCTAGGCTCCTAAATTGGAACACACTAGAGAAAAATGTCATGGAGGGAATTTACTAGGGAAATGGTTAAGACCAAACAATCCTTCTTGTAGATATCCCCAAACCTTCATGTTTCATTATCTCTGCCGATTTCAACAGTAACTTTTCAGCAGTCTATCACTATAGTGAAAGAGCTAAAGAACAGAATTTTCCATTCCTACAACCATTATATTGTAGGAATATTATCTATCAGTTTATAGTGGACCTGGGGTTCAAGGAAATCTCATGACTACTTCTGTACTCCCTGGTGGGGGACTTTGGGGGTGTTACTGGAGGGGGAGGGGGACATCCCCAATGCGATGACATCACGCAGAAGTGACATCATCATGTTGGGGACCAGTGCCCCCCATGAATTCGCAGCTTGGAGTGCAGTTGTGCAGCCCCTGCTTCTTTCCAGAAGTGTTTAAAGGGTCCCTTTAATTTTTTTTGGGGGGGGGAAGCAGGGGGGAAGCCATGTGCGCCTGTACTCCAAGCTGCAAATTCACAGCTTGGAGTGCAGGCACGCATGGCCACCCCTCTCCCTCCCTCCTGCAACATTTAAAGGAATCTCAAGCTGACCGGTGGGCCACATGCTCCCACCAGTCAGCTGGAGGGCCCTTTAAATCTTGCAGTAGGGTGGCCACTCTTGGGGGTGGGGCTTGGGGTGGGGCTTCCTCCGCCAGCCAGCTGGCTGATGGTGGGAAGGAGCCCCCAAGATTAGGGGAAGCCCTGCTCAGACCAGGGGTCTGGCCACCCCTAGGCAGAATACCTGCCTCACATGCAGATATTCTCAGGTTCAGTCCCCAGTATATCTCCAGTTGAAACGATCAGGTAGTAGATGATATGAGAGTCTTCTACCTGACGAGCCACTGCCAGTCTGAGTATGCAATACTGACCTTGATGGACAAAGAGTCTGATTCAGGATAAGGCAGCTTCGTGTATTTTCACTTTCGAAAATATTTTATGATAGGGCAAGGGGAAGTTTTGTTGTCAAAGAAAAAAAGGTCAAAACTCCAACATGGTATGTTATCAAACATCTCCTTGGATCTTAGCCACAGAAGCACACTAAAGAAGAACCCAGCTAAAAACTATTTTTTTTCTATCACTGGCTCATTTTCTAATGGAACTACCTTTTTTACTGCCCATCCTTACTGTTTATGACTTGTCTGCTAAAGAGGGAAGGAAATATTCTTACCCATCCCATTCAGACACTAACAGCTGGGCAGAATGGCACAAGAGAAAAGATTCCTGAAAAACAAGCATCTGCTTACCTGGCTGCCAAGATCTGATCTTCTACTTCGTAGGTTCCAAGCCTTCGATATATTGCGTGCATGATTTTATCTCCTTGATAGCCACTCCCTCTGCCATCAAAACTAGCCACAATAATCTGTTCTGTGCTTGCAAGATATGTAGCCCAACTGATTCGAAAGGCAAAATCAGCTTTCTGACTACAGGGCCCTCCATACCTGTGAAAAATAGTTTCTGGTAATTTTGTGCATGCTATTTTAGTTTGTTTCATAGTTAACAGGAAGATACAAAGTCAGAGTAAACAAAAACTACTCCCAGTTCACACAAGCCTTTCAGATGCTCTGCAAGATGTGTTCATTTCAGCAGTCTTTCCTCTCAAACATTAACAGGTCTGCAGAAGTTCTAAGTTTCTTATTGTATTTCAGTGGCTTAAGCATTTTATTCCAAAGCTTTATATAGATTTTATTTTACTGAGGATGAAATCTATTTAGAAATCCACTGGAAGAAAGAAACAAATCCTTTTGTTTGGGAAGAGTAAAATTACAAACCCATAATAAATACACAAACACATACATATTTGCACAGATGATTTCAAGGGCAAACACTATTGAAAACAAAATTAGCAGACTGAGGAATGTAACACTTATGTGCTGATACGAGTCTTAATTATTTAGGATTGCTATGGGTCATAGTGTTAGCTTAGCTGGAATGCGGTCCAGTTTTGTAAAATGAGATGGTTTGTAAAATGTGATTGTTCATTGCCATGAAGTACTTGTCTATTCCCAAGTAAAATACGGTCTTTAAACATAATCTATGGTAATATTACATGCAAAACTGAATTATTCAAGAGGGCTTTTCTACACAGGCAATCGGGTGGCACTGAACAAAATGATCCACAAAGTTACTTACACAAATTAGGGACTGCGGTCTCTGCTACTGTGTATAGTCTGCTGTTAAGTTGGATCCTACTATGTAATTTTGCATCATTTAATATGTCATGTTAACACTTAGGCTTTGCCTCAGTTCTATTTTTTTTTTAGATTTCTGGTTGGTTCTACCACCCAAATACTATTTCATTGTTTACTCTACATTTCATATTGTTGATTGGATTGACTCACTCTGTGTAATCTGCCTTGAGTCCCCATGAGAAACGAGGACTGTAAATAACATAATTAATTAAATAAATAAATCCAACAATGGCTGAACATGTAATGATTCATTCTTAGCCCTGATGTAAAACTGTTAACCATTTTCGTTTGGGGTGGGGGATATAAATTTAACCTAACCGTCCAGCGTCAAGATAATTGTTCTAGATATCTGGAAAGGCCAATTCTTCGTTTACCTTAAACATATGGAGCAGAAGTCCATCAGTGGCTATTAGCCACAGGGTATAGATGGGAACTCTCAGTCTGGGGCAGGTGCTGCACTCTATTCTTGGTGCTGGAGGGGGCAGCAGTGGGAGGGCTTCTAGTGTCCTGGCCCCACTGCTGGACCTCCTGATGGCACCTGGTATATTTTGGCCGCTGTGTGACAGAGTGTTGGACTAGATGGGCCACTGGCCTGATTCAACATTGGCTTCTCTTATGTTCTTATGTACCTTAGATTTCAGGTGACACCTATGCCACAGGATCAGTCAAGAAAGTCACCTCCCAACTATCTTTGTCAACATGAAAGAGCAAACAGGCTTTTCCAGCAATCACCAAAATGGCAGTTCTCAAGGATGGTGGGTATAACTGGAAATTCAGTGAATCACTATGATCTCCAGGGAAGCATTCACTCTTGCTAGCACTAGGTAGTTCTGAATTTGTTTTTATGCACTATCTTAAATTCATGTCACTGAAATACGCTTGTCATTAAAAAAACACACAGCCACTCTCAACTTTTCCACAGGCTGCCCTCCAAGTGACTCTACCAAAGATCAGAAGAAGAAATAGCAAGAATCACTTTCCTTGTTTGGAATTTAATAAAGAAAAGATTGGTTCATTAATGCTCATTGAAATGTTAAGTAGGCAAATAATTAATAATTCAAGTGATAATTATGTAACACCATTAAAGCTTAAAAAATACAAATTAATAGGATCACAGAAAGCCTAAACAGTTGCAAGTAACACATAATATATTCCCCAGAGAGCCAATTTTCAGTAAATATAGAATATTTGCTTTTTATTTATCATGAACAGCAAATTTCTGTAATAGCAATTAGAAGAAGCAAGGTAATTAATGCAAATACATTAATATGTGCATAGTAGTGTGAGAGAAGAATGAAACAAAGAGCATATGTTCAGAGCTCAATGAATGTACCTTCTTTGTCAGTGTTTCTGAATTGCCTTTGCAGGTTCAGGAGGAGGACAATAGGTTTTTACTAATTGTGCAAAACATATAGTACAATGTCCTAGTCCATGTTCATTTATTTTATAGTAAATATCAGTTGGTTATCGTGTGCTTAATCCAAAGAACATATAAATGTCAGTGGGAGCATTTCAACTGATTTTAATAGGCTCTGAACTGCATCTCAAGAGAATTAACAAAGCAGCTGTTTTCAGTAGAACCCTGACTTTTTGCCCTTCAAGCTAATGAGCACCTCCTGTGTGCCCTTGTTTCTGACTGACAACCAGTAAATGTAAGGGGAAATCAACACCTTCTAGGAAAGACACATCTGAGAACTTACTGGAAGCCATTTCTCTATGTTACCAGATGATTTTATATGGCTGCCAAAGGCAAGCTCTCTCCTCCTTACCCCCCCCACACACAAATACAACCTTCACGGAAGCTTTGTATATAAGGCAAGGGCTTTCTAGTGTACATGTTACAAAAATCTATATTGTTCTATGTGATCATTCAACCCAACATATGCCTCTCTTCCATATTTTCTTCTATACAAATAGGGTTGCTATTCTCCAGGTGGGGACTGGGGACCCCCAGTTTTGTGGGCTCCTGCCTGCTGCTGGCCAGCTGGCTAGTGGGAGGAACCCCCCCCCCAAACATTGAGATTGCCAGAAATAAACACAATGAACCTACATTACCCAGAAGGCACATCAGTAACATTGGGGGGGACACTCTGTTTTTTGGAGAAAACTCTATGGTTTGAGGCTGATTTTACCATAGAATTGTGCCCCAAAACCAGAGCATCACCCACAATGTCACTGGCATGCCTACATCACTTCTGGGTGACATAGGTACATTGCACTTCTGGCTCCTGGAACATACCCCCATTCCCCCACCAGCATTTCTGTTGGACCTGGCAAACCTATATACAAATCATATGCTGATGTTAACCTATGCACTCAGAGGAAATCCAGGAAATTGCAGACCAGTCAGTCTGACTTCAATACTGGGTAAGTTGTTCAAAACGGTTATTAAGGAGAGAATTAGTAGGCACACTGATGAACAAAAAATATCAAGGCAGACTCAGCATGGGTTCTGTAAGGAAAGATCATGTCTCACTAACCTGTTAGTGTTCTTTGAGGGGGTGAACAAACATGTGGACAAGGGGGACCCAATAGATGTTGTTTACCAGGACTTCCAGAAAGCTTTTGATAAAGTTTCTCATCAAAGACTCCTAAATAACCTCAATAGTCATGGGACAAAAGGACAAAGGTCCTTTTGTGGATCAAAAACTGCCTAATTAATAGGAAACAGAGAGTGGGCAATTTTCACAGTGAAGGGTGGTAAGCAGTGGGGTACCGCAGGGATTAGTACTCGGTCCGATGCTTTTTAACTTGTTCATTAATGATTTGGAGTTGGGAGTAAGCAGTGGCTAAATTTGCAGATGACACAAAATAGTTCAGGGTGGTGAAAACCGGGGAGGATTGTGAGGCACTCCAAAGGGATCTGTCGAGGATTGGCGAGTGGGTGTCAACATGGTAAATGGGGTTCCATGTGTCCAAGTGCAAAGTGATGCACATTGGGGCCAAAAATCCTAACTATAAATAAACACTGATGGGGTCTGAACTGGCAGAGACTGACCAAAAGAGAGATCTTAGAGTCGTAGTAGATAAATTAGGAAAGGAATTGAAAACAAATCAGCCAGTATCATAATGCCCCTGTATTAATCAATGGTGTGACCTCATTTGGAATACTGTGTGCAATTCTGGTCAGCACATCTCAGAAAAGATATTATAGCATTGGAACACTTTCCCTATGAAGAAAGGTTAAAGCGCTTGGGGCTCTTTAGCTTGGAGAAATGACGACTGAGGGGTGACATGATAAAGGTTTACAAGATTATGCATGGGATAGAGAATGTAGAGAAAGAAGTACTTTTCTTCCTTTCTCACAATACATGAACTCATGGACACTCAATGAGCTGAGCAGTTGGGTTAGAACAGATAAAAGGAAGTACTTCTTCACCCAAAAAGTGATTAACACATGGAATTCACTGCCATACGAGGTGGCGGTGGCTACAAGCATGGACAGCTTCAAGAGGGAATTGGATAAACATATGGAGCAGAGGTCCATCAGAGGCTATTAGCCACAAGGTATAGATAGGAACTCTCATTCTGGAGCAAGTGATGCTCTGTATTCTTGGTGCTGGGGGGGTGGGCAACAGTGGGAGAGCTTCTAGTGTCCTGGCCCCATTGATGGACCTCCGGATGGTACCTGGTATTTTTGGCCACTGTGTGATATAGTGTTGGACTGGATGGGCTATTGGCCTGATCCAGCATTGGCTTCTCTTATGTTCGTATGTTAACTGGCATGAGAGAGACTCAAATACTATTTAAATTTCATAGATGAAATAACTTTGGCCTTTAGCCTAAGCAGAATAGCAGTCTTTAAAATCAAAGCAAGTCACAGAAGTTCATGCACACCATGGTTGGTCCCTATAATGGATCCAGTGTTCCCTCTAAGCTGAGCTGGCCTGAGCTAGCTCACAGGTTTTTAGCCACCGGCTCATACATTTTTGTCTTCGCTTGGGAAGGATGGCTCCAGGCCAAGCTAATTTATGCAGCAGCCAAATCACTCGCTCACAACTTTAATCCCAATAGCTCACAAAGTAGAATTTTTGCTCACAATACACCACAGCTTAGAGGGAGCATTGAATGGAACCAATATGTAGACTCCTCCCAACAGAAAGAGGAAGCAAATTAAAATCTCAAAATCAATTGTTCTGAACCTAGTCAAATATTGTCTTTCTACGGTGCTTCATACTGTTATTAGAAGTGCAAATGACTATGTTTAGTCCTAACAGAGAACTCACAGAGATTAGGCCTCCTCATGGAGAACCTGTGCCTGGGTTGAACCATTTTAGATGGCAGGTAAGACCTCACATAATTTTCCGTATTAGAAAAACCCTCCACCCAAAAGAAACATCCAGTTTTTATCATGGAGATTTTATATATGGAGGGTTACTCAGTCATGCGAATCCCTACTACATTCTGAAGTGGTACAACCAGGGCATTTACAGCATAAATGAGAACTAAGCACAGGTGACTGAACAACTCCAAGCTTGAGAGTCACTGCTACTGGGGCTTTAAGAATAGATGTGAGATTTCTCCTGCAACACATTGTTTCCTAGAGAAAAAAGTTAGCCTATCTTGGGATTTACAAGGTTGAGCTAATACCTTAATTATCAACCTGTACTAATTCTTTCCTGTAGCACATATAAACAAAACAAAAGGAGGATCCATGAGGATGTGCAGAGATGGGTTGCTAGACAACCCAAGATGTCGGCCAGAGATACAGGCTGTAAGATCTGCATATGCATAGATATCATTTGTTGCTCTTGGTTTATCGGGCTGTTGTTTTTTTAACTCTTAATACTAATGTGCACCACCAAATGAAAAGACCCTGATGCTGGGAAAAACTGAAGGTAAAAAAGAAGGGGATGGCAAAGGATGAGATGGTTAGACAGTGTTATCAATGCAACAAACATGAAACTAAGCAAACTCCGGAGGACGGCGGAAGACAGGAGGGCCTGGCATGATGTGGTCCATGGGGTCACAAAAAGTTGGACTTGACTGTGCGACTGAACAACAACAACAACAACTAATGTGCAAGCATAGGAATTACCTTAGGTTTCCTGAAAAATATAACCTAGCCCTTGGGCACCTGCAAAATTTTTAACCTACACTGGAGGGCCACCCATCTCTATTAGATATAAGATGAATTAACTCAATGTATTTTTCCATCTCTTCAGGAATATTTGCCTATTTCACTGTTACTCAGCAACTGTTTCTTTTCTGCCTTCTCCCATTCTTCATGAAAGAAAGAAATAGACATAAAAATGCTAATCAGCAGCCAAAATGTAAAGTCTTTAAAGTTAGAACTGTTCTGCTTGAATCATTGTGATCTCTCAAATTAACGAAGAGTACAGTCTTCATTCTTCCATCCACCCACATAATCTGGATGCCAAGGATTAGTTGAGAAGCATTCTTGGGGGTTGTTTCTGTTTCTTCTAATGAGTGGAACATCACCAATGTTTAATGGCAATATTTCTTTTAGTATGCAATAGAGCACAAGCAGATATTGAATGAAAAAAAAAGAAATCAAATAAAATTTTGGAACTCAGATTTTTTTAAAGCCAGTATTATGAAACAAGCTGTTCAAAAAAGGGGTGTTTCTGTTTGTCCAAATTCAATAACACAATCAAAAACCTTGGAAAGAAAATTGTAACATTTTCTCAGACTTACACATCAATGAGTAGAGGATATTGCTTTGATTCATCAAAATGAGGAGGTAAGATCATCTGGTACCAGAATGCTGGAAGGAAAAATAAGGAAAAGTTATCACAGATAAAAACAAATAATTAACAGCTGAAAGATGCCCTCATTGGGGAGTAAACTCTGTTTGAAAACAGTTAAAATCTCAGTTTGATGGACACCCCTGCTAAGTTATTACATTTAGGAATACCCAGCTTCAAGGAGATTTTTGTATCAAAAATCTTCAAATCCAATAGAGCAGGCGTCTGGTCACTAGTTGTCAGTTTTCTTCTCAATGAAAATGTCCACAAACAAATTGTCTGAAATTAAAATGCAGAAATATAACCGGGAACCTCTATACTAATACAAGGGAGTCCTGGACAGGTCTACTCAGAAGCAAGTCCCATTTAATTCAATGGGCTTCTCCCTGGAAAAGTGTTCTTAGGACTGCAGGCTATATTGAAGGGCTTAAGGACAGGAGCTGAGAAAACAACACTGGGGGAAAGGCTTAAAACCCAGTTTCTCATGGCCCAAACCAGAACAAGCCCTTTACACATCTGATTTTTAAAGAAAAAATGCTTGAAGTTTCAGCAGCTGTTAACGTTTAAAAAATCTAATCCAACTAGTCTTACAATCTTTTCAGTAATTATGTAGAGTGGTGGTGACAGGAAGGACCTTCAAGTCACAGCCAATTTAGGGCAACCCCACAGAAGTTTTCAAGGCAAGAGATGATCAGAGGAGGTTTGCCACTGCCTGCTGTTGGGTAGCAACTCTGGATTTCCCTGAAGGTCTCCCGTCCAAGTACTAACAAAAGCCAACCCTGCTTCACTTCCAGAAATCTGACAAAAATGGGTACGCCTGTGCTGTCCAGGCAAAGGCATTATATAGGGTACCAGTAACTTTATGGTTGGCTTTGGGCAGTAATTCTTCAGATGGCTTTAGGCAGTAGGCTGACCACCCTCACTCTATATTTTCTCACCCTAATAAATCAAACATGATTACAATGAATCTTAGGGCATTTTCAATCTGCGCAGGACAAGATTTTAATACTTCAGAAAAAAATGGCTTGTAAACTACTGAATAAAATGAAAACGATGAGTTACCAACAGGTGCTGTAGAAAGGTATCATGTGCAAACAAGTAGAACACGAGTACCAAAAATTTGAAGTGGCTTTGTGTGATGAAAAGTACAGTGCAAGTAAAAAAAAAAAAACAAATAAAATTATTGTCTTGCTAATCTGAAAATGAGCTGCGGTGGCTCAAGTGGTTAAGATGCTGAACTGCAGGCTGTGGAAGGTCAGTAGTTCAGCAGTTCGAGACCCGGGTGCCGCATGACGGGGTGAGCTCCTGTCTCTAGTTCCAGCTCCTGCCAACCTAGCAGTTCGGAAGCAAGAAATTGCAAGTAGATAAATAGGTACCACTTTGGTGGGAAGGTAACAGCGTTCCGTGCACCTTGGTGTTTAGTCATGCTGGCCACATGACCACGGAAATGTCTTCGGACAGCGCTGGCTCTTCGGCTTTGAAACGGAGATGAGCACCGCAACCCTAGAGTCGGATTCGACTGGCTTTCGAGCAAGGGAACCTTTACCTTTACCTTTAATCTGAAAATGAAATTGGCCTTGGCTGGGAGGGTGGGGTATAAATCTGATAAATAAATAAATAAATAAAATAAACATGAGAACAAACCTGTTACATTTTAGTTAAAACTAGTGTGCCTCATATGCTTGTTTCTATTACAGGGACCATTTCAGGAGGGGCAACATTCTTAACAATGCAGATGTTCAATATGGTCACTGCAAAACTGGGAGGGGGGAACTTCTGTGTGTTTCAGCAGTACTTGGAATACTATGTTTCATAATATTTGTGGCTATAATCCACACTGGTCAAGCCACCATCCTTTCCTTTTAAACAAAAGGAATGGCATCTATGCCAGCAGCCTCTAGTTCATTGTCTGTATTAACAATTAATCACAGTAATAAAGGGTTTGAAACATGGAGGACAGTAATATCCCCTTTCTGAATAGGATCCCTGCTCTGCTGATAATCACAGTTTTAGTATTAGGTTGTTAACCAGCATCAGAACATATTCTAAACTTAAACATATAGCCCTGTTCAGCAAAACAAAGGAATTTGTCTTACCTATGAGCTCCTACCCTGGACAGATAAAGCAGCAAGAAAAAAAGGATTAGAGAAAAGATGAATATGCAAGTGATAAGCAGAAAACCACGATTATAATTCAAACTGTGCTGCAAAATCACATCCTTTGCCCAAGTAAAAATATTACTGCAGAGAAAAAGAAAAAAGCTCAAAGACTCACATACACACACAGACAGGATAAAGAAGGAGCATGTGTGTACAAATTAACAGCCCAAAAACACAGAAAGCAGAAAGAGAAGTACATAAAACTACGTAAGTGGCTTGGGGCACCATGAAAACTAACTACATTTTATTCCAGCATAAGCTCCCTATTGATCCCAGTCTGTTTAAATCGGTGACTGATAAACACATTCCCAAATTAGGACTCCACAAGGATATTCTGAACATATACCTATTTCCTAGAAATTATGGGTTTAAAATTGGATTGTTATGAAGTTACAATTTATTTGTAAACGTACTTTCGTCATGCAGTCTAATGCTGCTAACTGTTTTGGAGGGCATCTGGATATTCTTCAACGTATTAACAAGGTCCTGATTGTCTTCCAATATTGAAAGAGCTGGAAAAAAATAGATGAGAGCTGAGCTTGTTAACAGCTAGAGTACCTTGGAACCATGGAAAATACCTTTTAAAAAGATCAGACACACAAGCAAAAGTTGTAGCATGCTGTTAAAGTGGTACCCATAGTAAGCTATTATTTCATAACGCAAAATAATTTAATGATGATGATGATGATGATAATGATAATAATGATAATATTTAATAACAGGAAATTTCCTGGGTGCATAGACTTAAATACACATATGAGAAAAGGTCCACTAATATCTTACTTGAGCCACTAGAAACCTTTTCCACATTTCATTTCAGAGCCTTTAACCAACACTTTTCTTCACTTGTATGGGCATAATTCAACAATCTTACAAAAAGATATAAAGGAGTTCTTTCCTTTCAACTGCTTGTTTGTTTGAATTAATGCTAATTCCCAATTTTGAGTTATGTAATGCATTTGCTTTAACTCAATCTGAAAGCCAGTTTCTACATCTCTACGAATGTTACTATGCAGTCATGTTACTCACTGCAGCAACAAAGTATTCCCCAAGGATTCATAAAGTTCTCCAGAGATTTTTGTGCCAACCCCAGCATTGTTCAAGAAAACAAAATATGCCAACAAGAAGAGGGATCTTCTTTTCACTAGGGTTGAAGTGTTTACTTGGGAGTGCATCTGGTATAACTCAGTGGGACTTACTTCTAAGTATGCATGTATAAGATTGAGCGCAAACATATTAGGAATTATCAGTAGAAGGAAAGGAAGTTCATAGATGAGAAAGAGACACAAGAACAGTAATAGAAACTGATCTTCTCCATTGTGCGCCCCCTTTGTGGAATGGTCTGCCTGAGGAGGTCAGGAAGGCTCCCACCAGTGTTCCCCCTAAGATGAGTTAGTGTGAGTTAGTTCACAGTTTTTTAGCCTCCGGCTCACACATTTTTGTCTTAGCTCAGGAAGGATGGCTCCAGAGCAAACTAATTTATGCAGTAGCCAAATTGCTCACTCACAACTTTAATGCCAGTGGCTCACGAAGTAGAATTTTTGCTCACAAGACTCAACGGCTTAGAGGGAGCATTGGCTCCCACTCTTCTGGCTTTCCACAAACTATGTAAAACTGAATTATTCAAGAGGGCTTTTCTATGCAGGAACCAGGGTAAGCACTGTACAAAAGGCTTCACAAAGTTACTTGGATAAGTTATTGGGGACTGTGGTCTCTGTATACTTTGCTGTGGGTTGAATCCTATTGTGTTATTTTGCATCGTTTCATATCTCATGTTAACACTTATGCTTTGCTTCAGTTCTATTTTTTAGACTTCTGATTGGTTCTACAACCCAAATCCTATTTCATTGTGTACTGAATGTCCCGTCTTGTTGATTGTATTGACTTCCTCCGTGTAGTTCGCCTTAAGTCCATGTGAGAAAGACAGGTTATAAATAATGTAAATAAATAAACAGAAACAAAAATCTTTTCCTAATACTGTCCCCTTCATAATAGCAGCATGAAGCTTTTTCCCCCATAATCCTACAGCATTTATGATCTACATGGCAATTCAGAAATATTAGCCACACTGGCAACAGTCCCAGCTCATCAGGTTTGCTTCACATGCTCTTCTCCCAGGTCTTTGCCTTCAGAGATTTGGTATCTTTGGAAATAACAGGTATGATGAACTCTGACCTTTTTAGCATAATAGTTTCTCAAGTGTCCCACAAAAGTGGTGGTGTGACCACTACTCTGGTTTCCTTTCCCAGGACCATAAGAGAGTCCTTCCTCTGTGGTGCCCAGCCAATCTAACTAAAGACTCTAGAGTCTGTGTGGTGTAGCAGTTAGAGGACAAGTTAAGAAAACAGTCATGAGAATCTGACCCACAAATCAAGCAGTCAACAAGACTTGCAAAGAAAATGCTTTCTGTATATAATGGTCAAAAGCACTACAACACAATAAACAAATTCCTACAAATCATAAGAAAATCCTAGTGCAAAGACACATCATCAATGTTGTACCTGGATTATATAACAACATTTCAAAATTGGATCCTCCTCAGGAAATATTAGAGTAGTACAAAAGTTCTCTTGCTCATAAAGTGCTTTGCAAAAAGTCATGAAAGATAATACATTCCGATGGGACACTGATCTCAAATATGCTGCTAAGCTTCTAATGGATAAAAATGTAATAGAGGCAGCCACTGCTTGCTTTCCACTGAACTATACTGATAAATCAGGTTTACAGATCAGATTCACATCTCTAACCATGCAATCCTATGCAGAGTTGCTCTAGTCTAAACCAACAGAAATCAGCAGACTTAGCCTGGAGTACATCTCCAAAGGATAGCACTCTGAATTGTTCTGCTGAAAGAGTACATACAGACACATGGTACACTTCTGAAAACAGGTTATTAATAAACCAAACCTACCCTTATCTGTACTGCTGTTCTGCAAGATGAAATAGGGCAGGCCGGGACCTGTTGTGTACAGAGTGTAACAAATACAGATGCTTTTAAAAACTAATGTTTAATAAAACAATTTACATGATTTGAATTTAAACATCACCATAAAATATAAGACATAGGAATCCTCAAGCATGCACAGACCTTTGAGACACAGGCCACAATCCAATGCAGTGTTTAAAGTGCATTTAAAGCCATTGATTTTGCCTTAACTGCATTCAAATCAGTGCATTATAACCCTATTATTTAAAACAGCATTACTGTTACTTTCATAAGTTTAATAAAATTTGACATAATCTTCAAAATATCAAATACCCAAAATATGAAGCACATTCTTCATGAGAGGATCTTGGCATGAACAAAAATTTACAGCCTGGCAATACAGTCCAAATGAGAGTGTAACTCTGTTGACATCAGTGGTATAATTTGGCTTGGTGGTGAGAAGTGCCCTCACGCAACAGTTGACTTATGACAAATCTGTAGGCTTTTCAAGGCAAGGGACATTCAGGGTTGGTTTGCCACTGCCTGCCTCTGTGTAACAACCCTGGACTTCCTTGGTGGTCTCCTATCCAAGTACTAGCCAGGGCCAACCCTGCTTGGCTTTTGAAATTAAGCTAGCTTGGAAAATCCAGGTCAGGGCAAATTTGGCTTAGAATTGCATTATAAGCCTGGGACCTGATCTAGTAAGCCATTCAGGAAACCAAGAGGATGCATGTTCAAAACACAGAGCTCTCTTCAGGCCCATAAGGGAATCCAAGTGGGATCTCTGGTGTCTGGATTAGTCAGGCATTTAAACTGAACCATATTTCTATTAGCTTTGTTTGTACTCACCATGGCAATTCAGTTTATAATATGCTGCGTCTGTGCTGAAGGAGGCAGAATAATACTGACATCTTTTTTCATATAGATTACAAGTGATGCATGTCGTCAAGCCAGTTCCAAAATCCAGTCTAGATTAAAAGAGAATAATTCGAAAGATTAAAGAAAACTTTCAGAAAATTCAATCATATTTTTTGTCAAGAGTCCAAACAATTTAATGGAATTAATGTACCTTCCTGTCAGAAAGGTTCCACTTCCTGAAATTACAATCACATTGGGGTTTTTGCTCTGTTGGACACAGCATTCCACACGGATTAACTGGGCAGCATTCTATTACTAATTTAAGTTATAAATTCAGTTATAATCCCCAAACCCTTCTCAGCATGTGTAAGTGAAGTCATCTTCCATTCCATTTTGCATGCTGTTTTGTCATGTTTAACTATGTAGTTTTCAGCTTAACATAGATGATTTATGAGGAACAGTTTGAATGTTAAAACTATCCTCCATTTCATTTGTAATTCCTTTTTGTGTTGCCATATGTACAATGGAAAAGTTATCCACATCACTCCTTCAACATGATAACTCATTACAAAACTCTAGTTCAACCTCCCTTTTATTTTGGATTTCACCCACATCTTTGCATATATGGCTTTTTAAAGTCATATACCCATAGGGGCTCATTCTAGGACATATCTGTCTAGCTTATCTATTGCACCCACACAAATATATCTGTCCGGGATTACTCAGTTCTCTCACACATAGAAAAACATGCAGCAACCATAGTAACAACAGTAATAATAAAACAACAACAATAATCATAAAGTGCCACCAAGTTGCAACCCTCTTATGGCAACCAGTCATGGGGTTCTCAAGGCAACAGATGAGCAGAGGTGGTTTGCCACTGCCTTACTCTGCATAGCAACCCTGGTCTCCCATTCAACTACTAATCAAGGCCGACCCTACTTAAATTCCAAGCTATGACAACCATAAACATGTAATTTCCAAGTAAACAAAGGCTATTAAGCATCTGCACATTTCCTGCCATGCAAAACACATTGCCAGCCAACCATCTATCGGCAACCGGCCATATCCATCTGTACTAACGGGTTGGAACTTTCACCAGTGGCTATAACTATTGATTTTAAATGTTTATACTGTGCTTTTAAACGTATTGTATTGTTCAAAGATGATGTGACCGGCCCTGAGCCCATTTTCGGGATGGGTGGGATACAAATACAAAAAATAAATATGAAAATAAATAAATAAGAGGAATTCTGGGAAGGAATGGAGCATGGAATAGCCTCATCTCATCAGATCTTGGAAGCTAAACAGGGTCAGTACTTGGAAGGGAGACCACCAAGAAAGACTCTGCAGAGGAAGGCAGTGGCAAACCATTTCTGCTTCTCATTTGGCTTGAAAGCCCCTTGTTGGGATTGCCGTAAGTCAGCTGTGATTTCGTGGCACTTTAGACATACATACAAGAGGAATCTTATTCAACTACCACAAAGGTAAACTATGGTCATGCCAAACCCAGTTCTCAGAGACAGTCTGGTACCTGAGCATGATCTTGCCCAACCGACAACATATTGTCACATGTTTGTTGGGAAGGGCCATGGCTCAGTGGTAGAGAATCTGCTTGGTATGCAGTAAGTTCCATGTTCAATCCCCAGTCTCTTCAGTTAAAAGGAAAGATAGCAGGTAATATGAAAGATCTCAACTGGAGACCCAAGAGCTACATTGGTAGTGAGAACAGACAAGACTGACATTGACAGACTAATGGTCTGGCTCAGATAAGGCAGCTTCATGCAGCCCCTAGGACGGTGCTTTATTTTTCTCTGTAAAGCACATGGAGAAATATTTCAAAACATTACTGGGTACTTCAGAAGGCTTTTGTAAAAATCTTAAGGGAAAAGAATCATGTTGGTTTAGGGCTAAAAAACACTATTTTTAAATTTCTTTTTATTATCATGAGGATACTGGGCACAGCCCAAGCATGAATAAAGAGCATCTTACTTATAAAGATTTCTTCCACCTGGCTTGCCTTCAAACTGATTACTGATGAAATATCTGCAAAGTAAGCAAATAAATCATTTATACCACTTCATAGTTACCTTTCCAACACAGATTGTCCAAGGTGATCTACAAAATATACAGGATTGGATCCTAATGATTTTTGCTGATTCCACCCCCCCCACCCCCGGTGACTTCTAATTCTTCCTTCACTTTGTACCTGGGGTCCCTGTCCCCTGTCTCCCAGGAGCAGATCTGTGGTTGCAGCAGGAGAGGGGAGGGAGAAAAGTCATGTTCCACCCATCAGTGGAGGTTTTCAGATGGAGCCAAGCCAGAATGTTCAAACACACAATTAAAAAAATAAGAAAAAGGCTATGAAACAAGCTAGCACTAATATTATACCATTAACAATAACATAGCAACAGAAGCAAATGTAAATTTGAAAAGGCTTACAGTGCAAGCCTAAGGAGACTTTCCTGAGAGCAAGCTCCACAGAACAGACCTGAGTAGGATTCTGAGTAAACCTCTTTAGAAATGCTTTCTTAGTATACCAGAGGATTATTATTCACCATGGTTAGGATAAAGTCTTACCATGGATAGTGCTTAAAAGCAAAGGGTGAGGATATCTGCATGGAAGAGGAGAGAGCCTGCTAGCCCACGGGTCACCTGCAATCTTATAACTATGGTGAAGAGATGAAGTCATCACTGAGCTGATTCAGTGATCCATGTTTTGAGTGCAATACTTATTAAGCATAGTTTAAGTTCAGTCTCTGGTCAGCTTAAAATCCACAATCCTCTGTTTATAAACCACTTTTCAAAGATCTCAACTCAAATCAAAGAACTCAAGTTAAGTAGCAACTAATTTTGTCAAACTGATACCAATCAGACTTAAATGCCATTAGTTTTAGTTGTACAGAGGCCAGAGGGGTTTTCTTTTGGGAAATGCACTGGTTTGTCATATCAAAGACAAGGCAGCTGTCGGTTTCAATACTGGTCCTTGCTAGGCCAAATGGAAGAGACAGGATTAACAGGACTGGCAAAAGAATGGGGATTGCACAAAAGCCCCATACTCACTGGCAGCTGTCTCTTGTGTTATCTTTTCATCCATTCACAGTTTATCACTGTAGCATATACCAGTCATTTGGTCTTCTACAGTCACACAAATCATATCAGCATTTAGCAATTTAAAACCAAGAGGGCTGCAAAAGATAAGACGGTTTCTGCTTCTCAATGGCTGTGTTTCTACTCCTTCTCCCTTAAGCCGACTCCAGCTGGGAAATTCCTGAAGATTTGTGGGTAATGCCTGGGAAGGCAGATGAGCTCAGTAGCGATATGATGCCATAGAGAGAAGAGGAAAAGGAAGTGGAAGTTTTATACCCTGCCCTTCACTCTGAGGTTGTGGTCACACACACTAAATAATCCACTTTCAATGCACTTTCCCACTGGATTTTGCCAATTCATACACTAAAGTCCAGTTGGAAAGTGCACTGAAAGGGGACTGAAAGTGGATTATTTAGTGTGTGTGACCACAGCCTGAGTCTCAGAGCAGCTTACAATCTCCTTCCCTTCCTCCTCGCACAGCAGACACCCTTAGGACTGCCAGGTCTCCCCTGGCCACTGGCAGGGGACAGGGTTGCCAGATCCAGGTTGGGAAACTCCTGGAGATTTGGGGGTGGTGCCTGTGGAGGACAGGGATCTCAGTGGGGTGCAACGCCATAGAGTTCACACTCCAAAACATCCATTTTCTCTGGGGGAACTGATATCTGTAGTATGGAGATGATCTGTAATTCCAGGGTATCCCCAGGTCCCACCTGGAGGCTGGCATTCCTGGACACCCTGTGAGGTAGGTGAGGTTGTCACTTCCTCTAGGGGAATTGATAGTGTCACCTCCTCTAGGGGAACTGATCTCTGTAGCCTAGATATCAATTGTAATTCTGAGCAGTCCAGGCCCCATCTTGAGTTCAGCAAACCCTAAGCCCAATAAACTGTGATCTAAAATTCAATTATTTAAGAAATACTCACAGAAAATCATTAGTTACGGCAGCTATATTGATTACCTCCCATTTTCCTCTTGTAATACTTTTCTTTGCCTATAAAAATAAATCAGGGTAGATAGAAGGTGACTATATAAATTCCATGACAGAAGAACATTCCTCCACCATGTTGTTAGATCACTGTGTTAGTCTGCCTGTAGCAGTAAAAAGGGCAGCACCTTAAAGACTAACAAAATTTGTAGAAGGGTATGAGGTTTTGTGGGTCACTGCAAACTTCTTTGGATACCATGTTGTATTCACATACTTATTACTTACTCCTGTGCTGTTGATATAATGGATGTGCTTATAACCTTCTTCATCACTTAAAATTTTGTAAAAGCTGGTGTTGTCAGATGCAAAGTAAGGTTCAGAAGGCTGAAACTGTAAAAAAAAAATCAAATATTTAGTTACATAGGTATGATGCTGACTGTAAATTTTAGCAACATCCTGAGTATTTAACTTACAGTTTTATATAACCTTGTATCAAGAAAACAGGGATGTAGAATGGTGTGGTATAGCCTGATCTCGTCAGATCTCAGAAGCAATGCAAGGAAGACTCTGCTGAGGAAGGCAAAGGCAATGGCAAACCACGTTTGCTTCTCATTTGCCTTGAAAGCCCTATGGGGTTAACATAAGTTAGCTGCAACCTGAAAGCACTTTACAAATATACAGCAAGAAAATGCTGCACCGCTGTCAGGTTTAAAATCAAGTAGGAGGTCATTGTCAGGAATGGGGGGCAAATCTGACAACCGCTAGACTTCTGTGGAAAAATCTGGTATGATTCCTCATGAGCATCACATACTTTTTAAAAGAATGAACAGAACACAAAACGGTGTTCATATATTCCAGGGGGGGAAAGGCTCTTTATATATGCAGGACTACAGTATTAAGCCAATTAGCAACCTTACCTGACATCCGCCATCTGACTTTTTGCTCTCAAATGCCTGGTGGCAGAATTTCAGTCACTTTGTAATGAGGCTAAACACAGTACATCTCTCTGCTTATGAAAAGCTAGAGTGAATAGGCTGAACTGGAAAGAGGCTGAGCTTGTGACTGGGTAGTCTTGCACTGGCAAGTCATCATTGAACTATATGGTCATTTGTTATCAACTGTTCAATTGTATGACCTCTAGAGTTACATATTTAGAGGTCCTGCTGGTTAATGCATTCTGCAACACATAAAATAATAATCCTTTTCCGCTAAGTGAGGATTCCTTACTTAGCAATAATTCTGCTATACTGAATAGTTTCAACAGAAAAATCCCACTCATTTCTAATACAAGGACAAAAAGACCACTACTTGTAAATCAAATAAATACCTTCCTTCGTTATGAGTCCACAATACACTACTCTTATTTTTTCCCCTGCTTTCCTTTTTTACATAATTGTTCACAGCCTGCTCAGCACATTGCTTACTGTGACTTTCATGCTGTAGAAGCAAAATGTGTTAGCAGTAAAGGTCTTCCATTTCTCATCAAGTTTGACAGCAGGTGGGATTGTCTGCCATCTTTGTAAGAGAGATCTGTATTCCCTGCTGTTTCACTCTTCACTTTGTTCCTTGAAAGTACTTTTAATTTTTTTTTTTAGGACACTGAAGGTGTGAAGAAGGTAGCACATTCAGCAGCTTCACTGTCTCACCCTCCCGTAGAGATTAACTGGGCACTTGGGACCACATCTTTGGCAGTTGCTTTCTCTCTTATTTGAACAACAGGATTGTCACAATGTTGTCACAAGTTTGTCTTCACTTGACTCTTATGAACAGGCTTGTCACTACAGCTTTGCCTACCATCACACCTGACAAAGTGACCAGGGACCTTCAGGAAAAGGGTTTAGTGGCTCTAAGTGGGATGAGATAAGACCCCATTTATGTAGCAGCAGGATATGAAAACATGTTATTTTTCTTTGGATGGATACACACACACACACACATATATCTGCAAAACTAAAACACCAAAAGTTATATCAGCATATCTGTGGGATAGATATCAAGGTGTCAAAAATGTCCACACATGTTTTTGCTCTTTAAAAGTATGCAAAGAACAGTAGTGCCATGGAAAGCCTACAGTTTCATATGTGAGAAATCCATTCAAATCTCCAGTCAGCCATAAAGCTGCCTGTCTTTCGGCAGGTCCTTCAAACTAATCTACCTCATAGAGTTGCTATGAGGGGAAAAAAATACTCATACGTACTTTTCTTTGTTCCTTAAAGTAACACTGGAATGTGATAAATAAAATAAGGGCAAGTGGAATATCTGCACATCTGCTTCACAATTAATTAAGTTCATAAGATCTGAGCCTTCTTTAAAAACAAAAACAAAATGGCTGTAGAAAGGGAGAAAACTGGCCCAACAAAGGAACAGCTCCCATCCTGGGAAAAGTAAGGGACAGAAAATGGTAATTAAATCTAAGATGTTCAGCATGGTAACAAACAAGACAATAGAAGAACATGATGGTGGGAGCATGCAATAATCTACCAAAATCACACTCAAGCTAATTGGTACAAAGCCATCTGAAGACTTTTTTCCCCAGTTGATAGACAGCTTTAAGTTCTGCCAAGTGCCAGGTTAGTAAAGAGAGATAACAGCAGTATTCTTCTCAGGAAATGTTTTTTACAAAAAAAACCCCCACATTGATGTAAGCAAGTTCAGCTGACCCATACATTGACTCCCAATGAAGTCTACTGAAAGAAACACATAACATAATCAGAAACATTCAGTTTAGGGGCCAGGCACAAATGTGAGAGGGTTCTGTATATGTGGAGAAACCTTTTCTCTGTAAACTTCGATATCGCAGAATCCCCCACCCCAACATAGAGGTTGTGACTGTACATGTGGTGGTGGTGGAGATCAGCAGACTTTCACATTTAACAAGAGTCTGGCTCCATTTCAGCTGCTTTAGCAATCCCATCAGATGGCACAGAGTCTGCCTTTTGCTCTGTCATGTCACCTCAACTGGCAGGGCAGTTCCCTTGCCATAGCATAGGGGCACTGAACTGTTTGCCACTGTTGCAATCAAAGTTTGCCTAGGCCAAGCAATATAACTTGAGGCAGTTGTTACTGCAAAACACCCCTAAAGGGAAGGGAAAGGAAGGGAGTGCTTAACTTTTTCATTCCAGTTGCTTTCCCCCTGAACATACACTGCTTTACCATTATTTGGACCTATGTTTACCTCTCAGACATGGGCCTAGTACTATATGCTATTGCACAGAGGGAAAATCAGCTGGCAAAGAAAGGAACAAGTATCTACTTCTCCTTTCTTCTTTAACTGCTATCTGAGGTGCTTTGCAACAGAGGAAGAGTTTTTGGTTCAATGTAACACAAGACTACGGAGCAACATGATGTTTAGCCCTTAGAATACAGTACTTACCCTTCCAATCCAACCAGTTGTACTCTCTTCTTTATGCTCTTTTTCCTGAAAGAGGAAGAAAACAAAAGATTGTCACTGTTATAACAGGTTTCTACCAATCAATTCCCAAGCTGAGGCTTCCTTTAATACTTACTTGGGGACACTGCCACATTCCATTCTCTCTAGAGTAGTCACAGATGGTAAGAACTGAAAAATTCTGTATCCTTTTTAGCCACTGTAGACAGATTCTCTCGTCGGTCACCCAAGTTACAACACTGAGGTAGTGATCCCTAGAAATAAAAAAGAGGCTTACAATTTATACTCCACTGAACAGTCAACCTGTCATAGCAACTGGAATGAAATGAGATGAGATTGGATTTATACCCCGCCTTCACTACCCAAAGGTGTCTCAGAGTGGCTTACAAACTCCTTTCCCTTCCCCTCCCCACAACAGACACCCTGAGAGGTAGGTGGGGCTGAGAGAGCTCTTGACAGAAACTGCTCTTTTTCAAGAACAGCTCTTATCAGAACTACGGCTTGCCCAAGGTCATCCAGCCAGGTGCAAGTGGAGGAGTGGGGAATCAAACCCGGTTCTCCCAGATTAGAGTCCGCGCACTTAACCACTACACCAAACTGGAATGCCTACTATATATTATTTGGTCTTCTGAGAATGCTCACACCATATGTGCCTCACAGATTAACAAATTACTGATTTTTATTGAAGTTGTAGATGGTTGGAGAGATTGAGACACAGTGGAAAGTGTTTAAGAAAGGTTTTTTTAAGTGGTGAATCATCCAATGAGCAAGTTGTTTGCCTCTTCAGCCGGGTGACTGACTTTCAAAATTCCTCTACCTGCGTGCATACTTCTTTCTCCCCGCAGCCTTTAGGAACAACTGTACAGAATGCAGACAAACACTGGTTGCTTCCAGACAGACATTTAGTTTTGCCTTGCACTATAACTGTTCCAATCTATAAAAAGGGAAATAGAAAGGACCTGTCTATCAATAGACCAATTAGTCTTCTCTCTATAACTGGAATATTATATGCTTCATGGCTTCAACAAAAGTTAAATAATGGATTTTTGAGAAAGGGTTAATTGGTCCAGAGTAGGCAGGTTTTATAGCCAGGAGATCCATGAGAGATCATTGTGCAGTTCTCTGTCATCTAGCAAGGGAATTCATTTCTTATCCAAGCAGTCATTTATGTGTTGTTTTTATGGATCTTCAGGAGGCATTTTATTACAACCTGCACAGACAATCTTGGTAAAAATTGTAAAAGCTAGCTATAGATCCTAAATTACCTTGGTTGTTTTACCAGTTACATGAATCTACTTCAGCCAAGGTGAGGTGTACCCAGGAGGGTCACCTTTTGAGGGCTTTCCCGATATGTAAAGGCGTTAGACAAAGCACCTGTGTAATTTATATTTATCTGAAACGGCAACCTCTTTGAATATAGTTCAAGTACTCCTGTGTTGTCAGACTCCCCAATAACAGTTCTCTTAGAATTTGATAATCCGACAAGAGTAAATAATTTCATGGAGAAATTGTTCTTGTTTTTTGAATATGTATCCTCATACCCAAATCAAGCTTATAAAATACCTCAAAAATATAAGGATTTCACATTCTATTAACAAGTTGTATTTTACTCCCCTGGAATGTATTAGACAATATGATAAGCTAGTTTTACTGTTTTATTGTTTATTATTTAAAGATTTATTATTATCTGTTTGTTGTTGTGGTTAATAACTTCCCTTTTTTCTGTCTTATGCAAATTTTTTTGCAAAAAAATAATTAAAAATGTTAATTGCAAAAGAAAAAGAAAAAAGGCACCGGGGAAAATCCAGTAGTAAATGGGGTGTGATGAGCCACGGACAGACTTTCCCCTGTCTGATCACTGCAGCGCACTCTCATGCCATCGAGATAGTTTGATCAGGCCATCCCGACTCCGTGCCATTGCCCCCCCCCTTGCAGTATGTGCATCATCGCAAACTCTATAGGGAGCCCTCAGTGCGGAGGTGCAGTTCATCAATTCCTCATTTAAGCACATGGGAAACAAATGGCACAAAAATCCCCCAACTCACCAGCAGTTGTGTCCGATCACACACTGATGGGCTGCACCCCCAGCTTCCAAGGATGGTGTGATCACGCAACTGCAGGTCAAATTCCTCCGGAGGAAATAGCCTCGCTTCCCCCCCATTTTATCTGGCACATGTGACCGCACCTTAGTGTGATACTGCTCAAGGCCATTGGGTCAAATGAGTAGTTTCATTTAATATAAGGGTTGCTTTGCCTTGCCTCCCAGACTGCAGCATGGGGGGGGGGTCCTTTTCAGAGCAAACCATCTCCACAGACCTCAGTTTATTACTTGTTATCAGACATTTACACCGTGGCATGCTCAAAATGTTATGCTTTCCTTCTTCTATGTTTAAATGCAGCTATGCCATCTTAAGCATATTTCATTTTAAACAAAGATTCTTGCATTCTGCTCCACATGAGAAACGAACAATTAGGAACATGTACAAGCTTGGGGGGGGGGTCATGCATATTCAGGCTTATCAACATCAGCTTGATAATAATATCTGAATGCAGTCAAAGAGAATTTTAAATTCAATGGACTGAAATCCAAATTATAGGGATTATATTTCCTGGTACAGGAAATCTTTTGAGACAAAATGATGTCATCATCATAAGAAATGCACTGGTTCCCAGAATGTTTGTAACTTGCTGTAAAGCAAGTATGGAGTGTAATTCCAGCTTTACACATTTTGAAAGGAGCTTGGAGCACAAATGAAACTGACTTATACTGAATCAGATTATTGGTCTATCAAGGTAGGTATGGTCAACTCCAACTGCAGTAAGTCTCCAAGGTGTCAGCCAGAGGTCTTGCACATCACCTGCTACCTGATCCTTAACTGAAGATGCCAGGGATTGAATCTGGAATTTTCTGCATGCAAAGAAAATATTCTGCCACTCTAAGATATTAATAAACCAACCCCTGAGAGGAAAAAAGCATTTATGCAGAAAAGCATCCTTTTTTAGAACTAGGTCCTATCTTCCCAAGAAAAGTTACACGATTCTTCAATAAATTACCTGCAACATTCTCAGAACAAAAATATTTGTATTTACCCTGAAAGTATGTTCGATGGTGCAGAAATTTCAATGGAACTGATGTTGGAAAGAGATTCAGTATTCACTACAAATAGTTTTATAGCTGGATTTGTAGCACCTGCCTAGAGAAAAATTAAAAGATTTCATAGCATGGTGAAGGCTATGAAGAACAGCAAATCTCATTAAAGCACAATCATTTTCAAAATAAGAGTTGTTAAACTGAAAGCAAAATTTAAGACTGAAAAATAATTTTTCGTTAATAGAAGGCTTAATTGAAAAAAAAAAGCATGTTGGCCTTGAGGTTAACAGTCGTATAAAGAGTCAGCACTGCACATTTAGTTTCGTTCATAAACTAACACTGCAATTTCTGTGGGAGAAGGCAATCCATTCAGGCACTACTGTCAAGCAACGGAGATTTGCAGAAAAATGATTTCTGTGAATGGCTGTGTTTCCAAAAAAACAAAAAACATTCGAAACCACAGTACTTCTTTCAACACAATAATCTGGTCAACAGAAAGAGCCAATACAGAAAAGAAATGCCAGCAGCTGTAACACGGGGAAAGCCAAGGGACAGCTCTGTTGCATTGCTCTTCTGTCCTTTCTTCCTCCATTTGGTAGGTGAAGGAGAATATGCCCATGTGAATGAGGAAGTTCCGCTTACCACAAAACTGTGGCACCTTGTGATCAGCTACGTTTCTTTCTGAACATTACTGGTAAAAGGGAGAGGGCACCATACAGATGACCCAGTGATTATGTGAAGACAATCCATTCAGTGCCACTCTCCCTCCCTGCGCAATGAATCAATGCATGAATGGGTCACCTGCACAAGGCTCTTAAGTCTTAAGAAGAAAGGTGGACTACCAATAAAGTAAGTAGATAAATACAATTATAGCAAGCAAATCAGGGCTACTTTGTACATTACATTTTTTGTTCATAAAAATAACATCTATATAAGAAAATGCTCAAACAGTGTAACATCTGAAAAGCAGTGCTAATACAGGTAGTAAAACAATCCTTTTCACTTCAAAGTGTTACAGCATACTTACATTATCTAAAAACCTATCAAGCAGCTTAAGGTTTAATCTGCACAGATACAGGCACACAAAGCAACAGAAAAGCAGAGAATCCAGGCAAAGAGCCTCGTAAGAGTAGGTACGTGTTCTTGAACAGATGGTCACTTGTGCTGACATATTCAAAGAATGCAAAATACAGATCCAAATTAATTAAAATAATATCCTGGGGTGATTACTTCAGTACTATTGCAACTTTGTTCTATGCAGCACATCTCATAAAATATTCCATAGGCTCTTCTCGTCTGCAAGAGCAGAGACTGGCTCCTCCTCGTCTCAAAAAAGCCCATGTTAAAAGGCTTAATCTGCAGTTCACAAATAACTCACAGTGCAGAAACAAACAAAAAGAAAATCAAAGCGGGCATATTCAAAACAGCCAATTCTGCCGAATCATCCAAGGCCAAGGAAGATCTTTCAATTACATAGAGCATTTTCATCTTTACCATTCTGAATAATTAGCAGGGTAATATGGCATAAATCCAGGTTTACCCACCAGAAGTTAGATGGGTTAGATATGAGTCCAGTAGCACCTTAGAGACCAACAAGAGTGTCAGGGTATAAAGTCTGGAGAGTCGAAGTTCCCAAGAGAGTTCCCTGATAACCCTTGTTGGTCTCTAAGGTTCTACTGGACTCAAATCTAATTGTATGGTGTAGTAGTTAGGAGCATAGACCCTAATCTGGGAGAACCGGGTTTGATTCCCCACGCCTCCATGTGCAGCTGCTGGTGTGACCTTGGGTCAGTCACAAGTTTTCTCGGAGCTGTTCTCTCACAAGCAATTCTCAAAAGAGCTCTCTCAGCCCCACCTACCTCACAGGGTGTCTGTTGTGGGGAGGGGAAGGGAAAGGAGATTGTAAACCACTCTGAGACTCCTTTGGGTAGTGACAGGCAGGGTATAAATTCAACCTCTTCTTCTACTACTGAAAAAGCAACATGGCTACCCTCTGAAACATACTAAGGGGTGGATCCAAAATTTCTGCTAACAGAAGGTGTAGGGTAACTTCCACCAATTTCCCCTTCTTGCTGCAGACCATGGATTTACCTCTCTTGTTATCCCTGTGTATTTCGTGGAGATCAGTGGACGGTGGGGGAGAGGGGGGCAAAGTGGGAATATTCTCTTCCACTGACAGAAAGGCTTTACAATGAGCAGTAAATTTAGTACGGATCCAGCCCTATGACACTTACCTAAGAGTAAGTTGTACTGAACTCAAAGGGATTTACTTTGTAAAGGGATTTACTACAAGTAGACCAGGTTAGGATTGGTCCCCTAGTCTGTTTAAAATTACAAACCCTTCTGCTTTGAAAACAGGCTATTGAAAAGTGGTGTGTATACATATATATATTCAGTGCATCAATGCATACTGTCTGATATTTCCCAATAAAAGAAGTAACAACTAATCCAGTGCTGGGCAACCTTTTGTTCCCACATGCTGAAAAATAATACAGCATCTACCTATGAAGATGTGGATGTGCTGGCAAAGTAAATGCCAAAGGGGTGCAAGAGCAGAGCTTAGCCAGAAACACTGGGAGGATGTCCAGATCCAGTGGTGTTGCCAGAGCCTCAGAGGTTCACCTCAGACCCTGCTGGAAGCCGTATGGATTCAGGAAACAGTTGCAAGCATAAGCCATGTCTATTGCCTTCTCCAGATTGCTGGCCCCCAGCTTCTCAGTACTGCTGTTGGATGGCTGGGCTAAGAACTGGCTCTGCACGCTGGGAGACATTATCTGGCTCACTGCTGTTCAGCAGCCATTTTGGAGACTGCCTAACAATCTCTGACTTCATCTCTCTCTCTGACTTCACTCTCTCTCTCTCTCTCTCTCTCTCTCTCTCTCTCTCTCTCTCTCTCTCTCTCTCTCTCTCTCTCTCTCTCTCTCTCTCTCTCTCTCAACAGTTTTCAAATCCTAGCAATAAAATAAACACAGTTAAACACCTCTCCACTCTTTAATAAGAATGGTGGTTATCCTAGAACCTCTATAGGGGAGAAAAACTTTCCTTCTTTCCAATGATCAAATGGATGCATTTCTCTAAATTGACAAATCCCGTGCCAATGAAGAGCTAGATTTGAGTTCACTAGCACCACAGACACCAACAAGACTTCCAGGATATAATTTTCCCTTTGCCAATCAAGCGTTGCCTTTACAAGGTAATCCCCCCACCCTCTGTTTCTTCCCTAGCTGCAAATCATTTCAGACAAAACCTTTGAGGGAAAGATTCCAAAGCCTTAAATGGCACTTATTTTCTGTTTCCCTAGAGATAATAGAATACTTGAATGTTGCCAGATGCTATTGACTTAAGTCACAATAATCACAGCAAGCTGTTGAGGAGAGACAGACAATATTTTCGTTAGCAGCAACTGATTTAAATGTGACTATTCTCTAAACCAAACTGCTCAGCAACTATGTTTAATAAATAACACAGACCTTAGGATATGGTATTCTTATGGTCTTTGGGTACTGCAGCGTCTCTTCTGAATAAAACGAATATTCAATAACAGGGACGTCAGTATCGTTAATCTCTGCATATGCTAAAAAGCTGCCATTTGGAGACCACCACAGAGCAGCATGGGTGCCAAACATTTCCTCTGAAAGAGATGCAAATGTGTTCTTTTGAAGCAATAGTTGCTATGTTGGCGTCTGCATCTGAAACACTGTTCTTAATAATTTATACGAAATTTTAGATGAAAGTTCAGCTACTACCATTCAGATTACTTGTCCTGTTTTAGGGACTAATACAGTCAAACTGAAATCTCCCAGGACTGCCTTTCTATGGCAATACTGTACTTCAAAAAGCTGGCTTTGATTACAACCACAAATTCTAGTTCTCTGATGTGTCAAAGCATTCATCTCCAACAATCCAAGCAGTCATATAGGAACTGTAACAATTAATTGTTGTTTTGTCCAAATGCATCCCTTCCTAATAAGGCAAAGTCTAATGGGAAGAAGAAACCTGTACTTGAGCCAAATATACTGGCTCGGGTCTATATGACGTTGTTCCCCTTGTGCTTCTCTCTGGCCACTGAAGAGGCTTTCCTTCGCTGTAGCACTTCCTAAACTCTGCAGCTAGCACTTTGGCAAGCGTAAAGACTCCTTGAAAACCACGGAAATGCTAGCAGCATAGGAAGCAAGTGCCGCAATGGGGAAAAAGCTTCTACAGCAGCCAGAGGTGTCTTCCTCACAGGGACAGGGTTTTATGGGTTCAGATAAGGATTGCAGCAACAGGACTCCCACATGGCAGGTTTCTCTCCAGTTTCCCTGCTGCAGTCCCCTGGAAATGGCCACTCCCCTTCCCTGGGTCACCAAAGCTTTTGCAATTTTTAAAAATTGTACTGAGTTCAATGCTTTCGGGAAGTGGAGAGTTTTTTCCTGTTTCCTCACAGCATCATGGTGCATGCATGCACCTCTAGGGGTTTCATCTTGCAGGACTGAAGCCACTCTCTTTTCAGAAGCCCAAAGATTTATATTATATTTGACTTATTCACTGAATCCCAAGATCCATAGCAGCAGCAACCAAAGACAAGGAGCAAAAGGGTGGTGGATGATAGGTAGTGAACCTTTCTTTCCCAATCCCAATCCAATGCTTACTTCCCGGCAACTTCTTTTGTCAAAAACTTATCTCTCAGCCACCTTCCAATATCAGAGCCCTGCTACGAAGATTAATATCAAAGGGCAGGCTGTTGGTAGGTAAGCTGTAGGTAGGAGAGAATTTACCATTTCCTGCAAATTCCCAGCCCCCACACTGCTTTTTAGATCAGTCTTCCCACCCTTCACTCTATGTGGGATTGGGGAAAGCCCAATTTAAACACTTGAGTATGATGTCATAATATTTAGTTTTGTTTTGAGATATTTAGATTTGTGATGAAGAATTATACCCAGCATTGGAGATAAAAATTTGCCAGTAGAGACAAATGGCCCCACCAGATTTCCATGGAACACTTTATGCCCTCCAAATGAACATGCCTGAATAAGAACATTATTTGTAAACCACAGTTCACACAGCTTTTCTATCATCATCATCTGAAGTGGTTTCTTCTTCTCTTCTTGTATTTTCACAACCTGAACATTTTAGGTACCTCTCAAAACCTTGTACATGAGAAGTTTCTCAATATCTTCTGTTAAAAGATCTGTATTTAGCCCACATTTTCAATCATGCACAGATTGCTTCCCTTTTTACAGAAGCAAGGCATTACTATATGCATGGAACCTGGGCCTGGTTCACAACACAGGATGAAGTGGCACAGACCTGAAATACTGAGGCATGCTGTACCACTTCAGTCCACAGGTAGAGGCAGAGCCAGCTCCAGGTGTTTCTGCGCCCTAGGCAGGCGCAGATGCCAACCTCCCACTGGGGCCGGGAAACCCTTTTGCCGCCTCCTCCTCCCCCCCAGGGGGAGGGGGAGGGCGGGCACCACCTCCTGGCCGCCGCTGCCACCTCCCCCCTGAGGGGGAGAGCGGGCGAGCTGTGGTGTGCCTCCTGTGCCCCAACCGGGAGTCCTTCTCCTGGCTGCTGCCTTCTCCCCCCCCGAGGGGGAGAGGGGAGGGTGGACGAGCAGTGGCGGGCCTCCTGCGCCCCAGCCGGGAGTCTTTCTCCTGGCTGGGTGCCTGCTTCTCCCCGGCCCTTTCCCACTGTGGTGGCGGCTGCCCGGTGGCAGTGGGCGCCTGGTTAGGGCAGTGGGGGGGGCTTTTGGTGTCCTCCTTCTGCCCGCCACCGCCTCCCCCCCAAGGGGAGGGGGGAGGGAGGGCGAGCTGCGTGGTGCACTTCCTGTGCCTCGGCCAGGAGTCCTTCTCCTAGCTGCCACCTCCTCCCCCCAAGGGGGAGGGCGAATTGCGGCACACCTCCTCCACCCCGGCCGGGCATCCTTCTCCTGGCCGCCGCCACCTCCTGCCCCTCAAAGGGGAGGGTGGGCGAGTAGCGGCGTGCCTCCTGTGCCCTAGCCAGGCACCTGCTTCTCCCCGACCCTTTCCCACGGTGGTGGCAGGTGCCCAGTAAGGGCGGGGGGGGCCTTTTGGCAGTGGGCGGGGTGCAGTTTGGTGCCCCTAGGCAAGCACCTAGTTTGCCTATCGGGTGAGCCAGCGCTGGGTAGAGGCCATGGAAGATCTAGTTTTGGGATCTTGCTTATGTTAAAAACTCCTTGCAAACAGAAATCTGGCACAGCAAGCAAAGAGATCCTTCCCTCTTGCACTAGTTTGGAGTGTTTTTATGCAAAGGAACATTCCAAACTGGAATATGCCTCCTTGCAGTCAAGCAGTGCATCCCTTCTACCCACATTAGCATTCTACCAACATAGTACTACCTCATTTTCCTGTCTGTGTGACCCAGGCCACTGTGAATATGTCAGAGCCACTGGATTTCAGTTATCATGTGGAAGTAAATCATATTGCCCAAAAGATTACAGGGAATTGCTAGGTTTTATATTAGGTGGAAATAGGGTTAATTGCTCTGGGCTGGGTGGACCAAGGCTAGCCTGATCTCACCAGATCTTGGAAGTGAAACAGGATCAATCTTAGTTAGTACCTGCATGGGTTATCATAAATGGGCTGTGATTTGACAGCACTTTGAGCACACACAATATGGTTAATTAGTGTTTGACCAATTACCTTCATAAACCCAGTCTGCTAGTCCATTAAAAATTGTGTTTTCTTTCCCATTTGTGGTAATCCGTACACTGGGCATAGCTGGTGTTTCTTTGACATAAAGATCATTGTTCAGAACATAGGCCTGCCATTAAAAAAATCAAATAATAATAATCAGATCATGACAGCTGTACAACTCTTTACATTGTACTAACCAAAAATTCTGAACACAAACCACACACTGGGACGGATCTAGAATGAAGTGGCAACTTCCACTGATATCTCCCTTCTAGCTGCATTCCTCAGGGTCCCCCGTCCCCCGGAAGCAACATTTTGTGGTGATCACTGAGCTGCAGTGTGAGGGGCAGGCAGTTCTGCCGTTTCCATTTCTGCCGTTGGAAAATTTACAATGCAATCCTAAGCAGATCTACTTGGAATCCTACTGAAGTCTACTCAATGGGACTTACTCCCAGAGAAGTGCTCTTAGAATTACACTGTTGGTCTGGATCCAGCCCATTTATGATATTTTCTGTGTACTAGCCACTGCATACAAGTTTCTCCCCCTGCCCACTGAACAGTTTAGTTGACACCACCAGCTCTTGTTTGGAGACAAAAAAGACACAGATGTTTGAATTCGGGACCTCCTTTCCAAACAGATGGGTAACGTTGTTGGAGCTGATGATTGCTTGAGCGTGAGGAATCCAGCAGGTACTGGATACAGGGCTTTTACTACCCAACAGAATAAGTGGTGTCTGGTGTGTGGTCAGAAACCCTTTTTTCCAGAAACCATTTTTCCTAAATGGCATTTGAAAGAATACTGGGGGGATGTGCAAAAGTGCCTCAGCCTGCCACACTGTGGGCCTAATCAGGATCAAACCCTCATAGCACTGTTAAATCCTTTTAAAGGGTAAGTGGCATCTATTGGTCAGATCCATGGATGCTGTCATGTCTAGTACGGCCCTCAGCTTCTGGCCTTCTTAAAGAGAGAAGGCCACTGCAAGAGAAGTAAAAATTTAACTCTTTCTCCCACCAAAAACGACCACTCCTGTCTGCTTTTACACATAGCTGAGGAAGACCTATGCAACCAAAGAGACAAATAGTTGTAGGTGGTGATTTGCAGCAGGAAAACAGCACAAGTCTGATGAAGTGAAAGCTCCTTTCCACATTGATTTTTTCCCCCATTTAAATCACAGCTGTTGTGGCTGTGGCTGTGGAAAAAGAATCACAGACATGCAACGCAATGTGCCACTCCACCTATTCTCAGCCTATAGTACACCTACACTACAAGTGGTGAAAATTATCATGGAGGTTCCCTCATAATATTTAGCTGTACCTTAAAATTATTTTAACATGTACAGTGACTTCAAACACCTTTAGAAACATCTTACTACAAACATATAAAATCCCCTAGGAGAAATCAAGAACCATATAAAATCAATGGGTATTTTGACATTGACCTGAACGGCTTGTGAATTGGGGTCCATATCATTCACTCACCAGTTTGTGACCAACAGGTGACCAGGATACGAACTGGATATCCTTAGGAAGTGAGTTGTTTATTGCAACACTGGGGAGGAAAGAAAACAGGAAGGAAAAAAGTCAGCATAATATAATTTATATGGTCATTATAATGTTTTTGATAAGACAGCAACGCTCTACTAACCTATTTTCCAAATCATAGACGACATATGATGCATTGTATGAGTGACGCCATACCTGCAAGAGAAAAGTTTTTAACAGGAAGAAACCTTTCACCAAGAGAAGCCAAAGGCAGTGGCAACTGGTCATAGACTAGACCAGGAATGGCCATTATCTGTTTTCTTGGACTTCTACTGTTTTTAAAACAGTGATCCAAGAGGCTGAAAGTATATCTTGTCAGAAAGTATATTTTGTCAATGCAACACAAACCTTGTCATGCTGCACTTCTCTCCAATGAGACCTATCTAGTAATGGAGTCTGTGAACTTAGGTATGGCCAGAGAATTACATACAAAATTTAGAGACGCTAGGCTTTTATTATTAGAAGTCTATAGTGATAAATCTGCTAATGCCATAGCTGTATACCTCCTAAAAACTGCAAAAAAGGGCAAAAACACCACCAGTGTGTATGTGTGTGGGAGGGGTGGCAGGTGTGATGGGAAAGTATGGAGAATACCCCCATGTGGAGGCTTCACTGCTGCTCCAAATGCCTCTGTGTTCACAATGGCAATGAAAGCAAAACAGGGGATGCAGTCACATGTGCTAGATAATGTGGGGGAGAAGCGAGGCTTTTTGCGCCACATCAATTTGACCCACCACAGCATGATAAGACCCAGCGGTGAGTGAATCGGGTTTTTTCCTCCACCGCGTGTTTCTGGATGCACTCCAATGACGGATCAGTGACACAATGGGAGCACTCCGGAGCAATCACATGGGGAAGTCTGTCTGCGGCCTGTCACAAACCCGTTTGCTACTGCCCTTTCCCTGGTATTTTCTTACTCCGTGTCTTCGGCAGAGCGAAACGAGTTGGTGACAGGTGCAGGACGCTTGCCAGATGTTCTCATGTGATTGTGCCCAGAAAATCTGTCCGTCATTCGTGCGTATCACGTGGCTACTGCTGTGTGTGAACAGGACAAGGGAATCCTTTCCATGTAGTGCAACCTAGATATGCAATAGCTTGCTCTCCCTGCATTGAAGCCACAGATTAATTTTCTTAATGAGTAAAACTGTCACCAAAGTTTTTTACTACCTATTGACCAAAATCTGGTAGGGCCACTGAAGGCCAGATAGAAGTCTGCTGCTAGCCTTATTAGCTGCTAGTCTATATGGTTTACTGCCTTTATCTTTATGTGTGGGGGAGGGGGTTGTCTTATCTTTTACATGCTACCTTGATGCCTGCATGCTGAAAGATCAGCAACATGAATTCCCTAAGTGAAATATACAAATCAAATCCATGGTTCCACCTAAACTTTTTGGCTTTCTTAGCTAGGATTAAGTCATTCTTACGCAAAAGGACAAGCAGGCGTCAAGGGGCCAAATGGATTGTCAGAAAGCAAAGAAGGAATACCTTCAAGGAGTGAAACTTGACCCTTGAAAGTTGCCTTCTCTCCATTTATACCCCATGGTCACCCTATTTCTATGTTGTAAGTAAGTCCTTTTCCTGCAGCTGGGCTTGGGCAGAAGTCTTCCCTCATTTATTTATTTCATGCTACTCAGCTGTCTGCTTGTCAAGCACTGGCTAAGCATCTTCACTGATTATTTTCAGACCTGTTACTTCTAAGCCAAGTTCATTCATCTCCTATCCCGTGTCTCTTTCAAGCCAGTATTCTGCATCTCCTGACCACATTCCTCCTCAGAACAAAGCAAGAGCTTCTACTGCTTATACTTGGAAAAGAACAGGAAAAGGCAGATGGAAAGTGAAACCTATACCATTTTACCCTTTTCCATGCATGTAATTTAACTAAGCTCTGCACAACGCTGCTAGGTTACTGAATATTTAGCCTACATTATATTTTCCCATAAATATTTTATGACACAATTGCACCACTGCTCTCGAGTCACAAAAACTGTAGCAGCACTGGATTTCCAAACTACACAACAAATTATTTGAAGAATGTACAAGTGGGGAACCCACAAGGGGCTTGTGGAGAGGGGAATCTCGTTTTGTTGTTACCTAGCAACTGCAGAGGACATTCATTTCTTAAAGATACAAGTACTGCTTCTATTAGTTTTAAGGTTAACCCCTTATCATCATCATCGTCGTCGTCATCATCTTCAGATTTTTCAAGATGTGTCTTCTCTGTTCATGGCTCCAGTCTATGGACTTAAGTATCCACAGACGGCCCACACTGAGAATTAAGATATATTGATATCAGCAAAACACAATTTTCAGCATTTTGTTTTGTCTGCTTCCACATTCTGCTGGAAGGTTAATTTTCCTCCCTCCAAATGCACCTATCTACATGCTCTGCAGCCATACATACATGACTCAAATGGTTTCTGCTTTGGTTCTTATTATCAGTGATTCATTACAGTTGGATATCTGGTAATTATTTTCCAGCTATCCTTATTATCAGTGTATAATTTGGGGATCAATCTTGATCAGAGTTAGAAAGGTGTAATTGCATTGTTTAGTCACTAAAAACTACACACATAAAACTTTCCTGCAGGTAGTGATTCAGTGGGGAGACTGTGACAGACAGAAGGCTGTCCCGCCCTGGAAGGGGAAAACAGCCACTCACTTGTGCCAACGGGATTGCTGCTCCAGCATTCAATCACCTTTGAGAAAGGAGGTGGAATGTTGGAGGGAAACACAGAAGGAATTCCATGCAGTTTTGCCTCAGGGAGAGAGCAGTGAGCACTCAGGTCTGGCACAGGAAAAGAGCAGACAGACCAAAGGGTAGCTCTGCTTGGTATTGTGGCATAGTGGTTTGGCTTTACTTCTGACAGAAAACAGAGTAGCCAATTGGCAATGAGCAGACCTCATGCCATTTAGTCTGACTCTTGGGAAAGGGCAGGCTCGTGTGGGTGGAATCCTGTGTGTGTGCTGGGATCCAACCTAGTGGCTAGATGGTAAAAGCCTGTTTATGCTTGTATTATGTATAAAAGAAAATTGAAACTACTCTCTAAAGTAATGTGCCTCAGCTAGATTTTATCTATCTGGAGTCCTGTGCTGCTGATCTATTCCTGGAAACCAATCTGTAAATCTTCCTTGTAGAGAAGGAGGAGGAGGAGGAGGAGGAGGAGGAGATAGGATTTATACCCCACCCTTCATTTGGGAGTCTCAGAACAGCTTACAATCTCCTTTCCCTTTCCATTCCCACAACAGACATCCTGTGAGGTAGGTGGGGCTGAGAGAGCTCTTCTGAGGACTGCTCTTTAAAAGATCAGCTCTGAGAGAACTTGTGACTGACCCAAGGTTCTTCCAGATTAGAGTCTGTGCTCTTAACCATTACACTAAACTGGCTTTCTTTAATATACAGTTCCTGCCTCAGTGACCTCCAAATTCTACTTGTGCACCACAAAACTCACCTCACAGCAGTGAACCCAAAGCCTATACACCCGTTGCCTTTAGAACATCTGGTAATTGAGGGGAAGGTTTGTAATTTAAAACAAACCTGGATCCCCCCAAATCATAGGAAGCTGTGAGGGTCCCCTCAGATGACAGAAATGGCCTGTTACAAAAACCTGGCCCCATGACCATAACTGTTCAGTCTCCCGCCTGTTCAGTCTCCAGTTATAGCCTGCCTCCTGGAGTGTCCTGCCTCAGACAGCTTTTCTACCAAGGAGTCCACCTCACTTAGCACATGCTGCACTAGAGAGGTTCACCCTGTCCCTGGGAGCATCGCACACTGGTATTGGTACCATACTGAACAGAAGGAGTTGGAAATTTGCTTCATAGGACCTCTTCATGATATGCTGTTTAATAAAGTCTAGCTTGTACTACAGCTTCTGTCTCTGTCTGTTTGTAAGTAGATGGGACTAGCTTCACACCCCTTGCTGCCCCACATCTGTGTGAGCCTCAAAGGAAAAGCTATTTTGCAATCACAGTACAACCACAGAAAAGGCCTTATCTCAAATCACCCCCCTAGAGTTCTGCATACTGTAATATGCATACTGCAAAGTGTGTCCATCGATATGCTAGCTGCAGCACTTCAGAGCAGGTGAGGTCATGGGTTTTTTTTTAAAAAAATGCCAAATCTTAATTAACAAGTTTGATATTTTATATTTTTATTATGTTTTTATGTTATAAACTGGAGAGGTAGCATTTTTATTAAATAAATAATAAGTAAGCTTCCATTAGGTCTTCAAGGGTAGTTCCACATATAGTGTGTCATAGTAACCTAACCTCAGTGCAATCAAAGTGCGAATAAACGGTGCAGCTGGCATACTTGCTAAAGTTGTCAAAACCATAAAAGCTACTTGAGTATCCAAATATAAATGTGGATCAACAACCCGCCATAACCTGTGAACTTGATCCTACAGATAGAGTCCTATTCTATTTAGAAAGGCAATGTGCCACAATCCTGGTCAGAAGAACATTCTACTAACCACACTTCCATTGTGTCTGGATTCAGCTTCAGTTTTTCTAAATCCTAATTCAATTTAGGCACTGACAGGAAGGGAGGACCTGCAATACTCATGGGGGGGGAGTATTCCCTGTGGCTCCCCTGGTGAAGCAGCTGGAGCTCCACATGGAGGAAGAGGAAGTGGCCGCAGGTGAGCCCAGCAGGCAGGATCGCTGGGCCCGTCAAGCCTTCTCCCCCACCGCTTCCCAGCACTGGTGGCAAAGCCTGCGTGGTTCCCAGTCACTGGGCCTACCAAGCATTCTCCCCCAGCAATGCCAGGTTATCAAGCTTTCTCTCCCGCCCCCCCAGCAACAGCAGGAAGGCACAGTTCCCAGTGCATTCTCTGTGCATGCGCAGGGAACATGCTCTTACTTTTGGGGGGATTTAAGTATTCCCTGTATAGTTTTTTTCTACATTTCAGATTTTTCTGCACACCTGGAGAGTGCCCCAAGTGTGCAGGAAAATCTCTTTGCCTCCTATGTGCCTCAGATGTGCAGATGCGCCCCCCCGAGGTTGCGGTCTCCCACTTACTGATAACTGGCCATACCTAGTTACATCAATGGGCCAGATTCTCCCTACAGCAAGCATGACTATTGATTTTATATGTTTTAATGTGCTTTAAATTTTATTGTATTTATTGAAATGTTGTGACCCGCCTGAGCCTGTTTGCAGGATGGGCAGGATATAAATGCGAAAAATAAATAAATAAATAAATAAATAAATAAATAAATTTAGATATCCATACAGAGGGGACAACTTAGCTATTAGATATATAGATTTAGCATATATACTGACTCTTCTGACTCAACTGAAAAGAAGAAATAGAACATGCTGGTGACCCCATATCTCCAGATGACTTCTGCCATGTAGATGCTGAAGAACCTGGTGGACTAGTTAGAGGGCTGTCAGATTCCGTAACGCAGTTGCCAAGGGGCAATGCTACAGCCTATCAGCAGCCTATCAGAATTTATTCTCCAGGCAGAATCAGAACCTTTGGAGAGCAACAATTCTATATTTTGCAGGATGTGTAACCAGGCAATCTGGAAGGATAGCTGTAGAGTTTGGGAAGGGCTCTAGGTTTCAGTACATGGAGCTCCTTTGCCCTGCATGACTACAAAAGCAACCTTAAGCAGATCTACTTAGAATCCATTCAGTGGGACTTTCTCCAAAAAAGTATACTTGGGATAGGTTTCCTTTCTAGTATCCATGAAACAATACTAAGCAGGTTCAGTTGAACTTACTCCCAGGGAAAGCATTCTTAGAATTGCAGTCCCAGTCACTGCACCCTAACCACAACAAGCCTTATTGCTCATTGCTTACCATACCTCTTCACTAGTCATTACACATCTATAGGTAAAACACAAAAATAAACACCATATGTCAGTTCTGTGTCTTCTTGGAAGTTAAATCCACTTGACAGCAAGTGTGCCTATTTACCACATAAGAATGTTTATAACTTCCTGGAAGTTCGAAATATTCAATTAAATGTACATAATTTAATTTGCACAATATGATTAATGAGTACAATTATTACTCAGAATAGTGGGGAGGGCTGGTTCAGAATCATGAAAGGGCAGGTGTTAGAGAAGTATATGTTTAGTTGGGATTGTATGGTGCAGAACACTAGTAACTCTAACCTTAACCATACAGTTTATTTTTGCCGGTTGGCCATTAATTAAGAATACTATTGCTTTGAAATTCTGCAGACAATCAACTGACATAATATATTACATCTTTTTTAAAAAGCAATGATAATAAAATACAACACTGCCCTATTATAGGTGTGGTAGGATACAGGTTTAACTAGATTCATTATTGCCTGGATTGGCTGCTGGCCCAGACGCTGAAAAACCCAGCAACCCAACCAGAAGCCAGCCTTATTACAACCTTAGCTGTATGACATCATTGGGGAAGAGCAAGTGAACCTTTGGGCGCATCTTAGTGCAATGCACAGGAACAGACCAAAGCCCCAAATTGTCCCAAGACAATTATCTACAGAAAGACCAAAAGTTCCATATTAGAGATAATGTTAACCCTTTATATTGATACAAACCATAAGAGAAACTAGAAGATCAAGCCGTACCTTTTTGTAATCATATCGCAGAAGAGCAAATCTTTGATCTGCTGACAGTATTGCTTCAGAAGCACTGTAAGTAGCCTGTAGATGTAAAGGTGAAACAGCATTAAAAACAAGAACACCACAAATACATATAATGGAGGGAAAAGTTCAACCAACAGTAAGGGGCTAAAACATGCAGCATTGGGGGGGAAACTTACTAATGTGTCATTTGTGAGGATTTCAGAGACATCCCCGTTATCAACATTGATGAGAAAGACATTGCTCTGCCTCATATGGAGATATTGGTTTCCTAAGAAACAAAAAGTCATTCAATAACATAGGAAAAAAACGTTTACTGCAATTATTTTTCAGACCTATTTATGTAAAATATTTATATTGTGCTTTCCTACTGATTAACAAGACTTTAAGTAGTTACATAAGTTTAGAAACAAATACAATATCACATGGGCAGCAAATACAAACAAAAACAAGCAAGCCACAATCTTCTCTCATGGGCCACCAAAGGCACAATGAAAGAGCTCTGCTACATTGAAACACCGGAACCTGTGCAAGGTTGGAGCCTTCCTCACATCTCCGAGAAGCACACTGCATAGCACAGAAGCAGCCAAAAAGAGAGCCTGAGCAGTGACAGTTCTTACTGTTCTACTAGCTATTCCTTGTCTGTTGCAGGAAACTGCCTTGAAGGCACACATGGGAGGAGGCAGATCTAGTAGATATTCGGGCTCCAAATCATGAAAGTCTATGGTTAAGAGCATACTGGACCAAGAGAATAAGCTTTGATCCAAGAGATTCTTGGCTGAAATTTCAACTCTGTTACAAACTCACTGGATATCCTGAATCAAGCCACGGTCTCTTAGCCCCGACCCACAGCTGCAACATGAGGCTAATAATAATGTCCTGTCTTATTTATTTATTTAGTAAGTTATATACAGGCTACCTTATTAGCGATCTGTTATACATGGCTTACAAAATAAAAAAAATATTTTAACAATAAAATGATAAAACAATAAAAGTACCAAAAACTAGTCATAAAACATGCAGCCCACTCATGAAAGCATAAAACAGCACAAGGCGGATAAAAACAATGCTCAGCAGCCTGACACAGTAAAGTAATTTCTGCACGGGACTTAAAACAACAATCAGAAACCAGCCCTCAAGTGAGATGTAGGCAATAAAAACAGTCAGCTACATAGAACTGGAATAATGCTTCAGCTTAAAGAATGTTTTAGCAGAGTCAAATTACAAGCAAGACAAACAAGCATCGAGGGGGAGAGAATTGCAAAGATGAGGTGCCACTGAGAAAAGCCTGTCTCTCTCTTCACCAACCACCTCTCCTCTGCAGATGGGGGGATGGAGAGCAGGGATTCAGAGGAGGAATCCCTGGTAGGCTGGGTGCTATGGGAAGAATGGGCTTGCAGACCTTTCAGCACTGGGATGACAGAATTCCTGTATCCCACCCCCCAAAAACAGCCTGTTTGCCATGTTTTGCTCTCACTGTAAGCTAACCTAGGTGTGATCAGAGCACGGATCACCACAGCCAAATCACTCCTTACGGGGCTGCTTAAGGATCACAACGGGACAATGGGGAATTTCAGACAGATGATATAATCCGGAAGAGGAACGGTTCCCAAATGGTTTCTGGCATTTCAGACAGAACCATTTTAGACCTGGTTCCCTACCGGAATATATTTGTAATTTCACACAGAATCGCTTCTGTCCTGTTCAGGAAACGGGGCTGAAGCGTTTTACCTGTGAACCGCTTCCAAGTAGTCGTCTCCAGCTTTTTTTTTTTTAACGTTCGCTTTAGAGCGCTATGACGCTATGCTGCAGTGTTGTTTTATAGCGCTATAGCGCTCTAAAGCGAACATTAAAAAAAAAAGGCGCAGCGGGAAACGGCGGGAAAACAAAGCGGTGCAGTCTGAATTGCCAAACCGCTTCTGATTCAGCTCTTTACCGGTCAGGGAAAGCCATGTGTGAAATGGCAGCCCTGTACCGGTTTACTTCAAGATGAATCAGAAACGGCTTCAATCCGGCAGAATCTCGGTAATGTGAAATTCCCTAATGTTTCCACAGCACTTTGTAGAAGGAAAGCACTTATTAGAAGTAGCATTGACTGCATTATTTTTAGTAATTAAAAATTCCTAACCATTGCTTATTTTCCACATTGTCCATCTTTTTGTCATTACACAGAATCATCTAAAGAAGCAAGGACTGTAGAACGAATTAGTATACACCTGTTCATCAAGCAGAATAAATGACTGTGCCAGAAATTCATAATTACCTGATTTACAGTGCAGTCTTAAGCAGTTACACTCTTCTAAACTCACTGACTTCCAAGGACTTAGAAGGATGTATCTCTGCTTGGGACTGCACTGTTAGTATACAACTTTAAAAAGCTTTCAATGTTTGGTTACATTACAATTTAAGTGCCTTTGCTCCCAGAAGTTATTCTCCAGCTTGGAATGGTATATTCAGGTGTGGATAATATCTAGCAAATCAGGAGCTTAAAACCAGATTTTTCTTAGCTCCTTACTCTCACTTAAACTCACTGATTGCCATGAAGTACATGACCAACTGTGCCATTCTAAGGAGGTCTACTCAGAATCCTGGTCTGGTCTAGTCTACTGGGCTTACTCTAAGGAAAGTATTCTCAGGATTGTATCACAAACCACCTCACCTCACCCTTTTTGGGGTGGGCCTCTTCTTTACTTGGGTCAATTCTCTTGATTGTTTCCCAAAATAATTTTAATATGGCTGCATTCTCCTGTTCTGATCCAAAACTTTTTCTTTTGTTCGACTGGAGATACAGCAGTTATATTTACACACTGACACCAGTTTGGGTGGAGTGCTATAGGACTGGTACAGGGCAAGTGAAGTCAGATTGTAATTCCCAGAGGGCAATGTAATAATACAGGCATGCACACATCTTGACATTACGAGCTGGGAGAGAATTTTTGGAAAACAGACAAGATTTTCCTGAAAGCTTGCAAAAAAAGAAAAGCTCATAAATACTAAGTTTAGGTAAGTTAAGTGGAATTAAGGATATCAAAAACAAAGAGGGGGAAGACAGCATTGAATAACTGGATATTTAACAACCTATAACATGTGTACCAGAAGTCACACTGTCTATCTACTGCCCCATCTACCCACACACAAACTGAGAGGCTGACAGTCCATTTAAGGATTTTTAGCCAATAAAATGAACTAATGAGGGGTATGACAGAGGGAAATAAATTTAAGCAGGGTTCTTTTTGTAGCAGGAACTTCTTTGCATATTAGGCAAAACACCCCTAATGTAGCCATTCCTCCAAGAGCTTACAGTAGTCCCTGTAAGAGCTCTGTAAGCTCTTGGAGGATTGGCTACATTAGGGGTGCGTTGCCTAATATGCAAAAGAATTCCTGCTACAAAAAGAGCCCTGCATTTAAGTACAGCATAGAGAAAGTTGACCAAGGCTGCGTTCAGACTGGCAGTCTGGCTCGATATAGCTGTGTTCCCCTAACAGATTAAACCAGCAGGGTCACATGGCCACACCTGGTGTTTTCAGTTCCCACAGCATTCACTGTATGTGGCCAGATATCTGAATGAGGGGGAGTGCATCCAGAATGGATTGGCAGTCTGAACCTGCAGATCTGTTTCCACCACTGGTGGGTTTTTTAGTGTCTTCCTACAGGCGCATGATTGCAAAAGCACCTGTGTGCATGCACCCATCTGCATTTTTAAAAAACCGGGCAGCATGTATGACAATGGTAGCCAAACTTACTCTGGCTTCACTTAGATATTGGCTTAGAGTCAATTTTCACCCTCAGGGCCTAATTCACATGATACTCACAGACAACTTCCAGTCAAATTGGCTGAAAGATGTTCATAACAAGCTGCATCTTCTCAGCCTTTCCCTTCAAGCCATTTTGGCTCTGAACTGGGACCAGGCTAAGGTAATCGTGAAAGAAAGAATAACAGACATTGAGAGGCAGTCTGATCTGGCTAGATATCCAACTTTCCTAGTGCCTGTGCGAACCAAATACTGCACCACTTATTCTGCTTACCTTGTCCATTTTGATGTACATAAGTACAGAAAAGCCTTCACTTTAGCCAGGTGTTCAGCACTCCCCTCAGCGGTGCTTGAAGGCAGGTACAAGGGAATTCCCTTTGCACAAAGGCTTTGCAAATGCAGCTTAGGGGAAGCTGAAAGTATCTCGCATATGATCCTCAGGTGTCCCTGGTACAAGGAGGTCCACTCTAAATATCTTGAGACTTTTGTAAACTAAGTCCTCATGTGATGGAATCTGATTATATAAACTATATGATGTCAGATGAAAATGAGTCTACCTCTAAAGCTGTTGCCAAATTCTGTGCCGCATTTTAGTTCTAAGCCAATCTGCTGAGCTATATTTTATGTAATATTTGTTGTTACTTCATTTTAATGTATTTTTATACATTTTTTGTATTTATGCTAGCTATTTTATTGCTGCAGTCAGTAAGTTGTCTAATGGCAGTGTGATTCTGTTGATTTACTGGCTTGATGCCATAATAAATTATACATACATACAACTGGGCAGTACGCTCCATGGCTGAGGTGCTGCAGTAATGTGGATGCCTGACCCCGTGGGTGCCTAACAAACACATGGGTAAGTCGCGGCAGGCTGTGCTGTCTGGTTGGTATGCCCCGCAGGACTTCAAAGTGCTACAATTAGAAGCGGCGCCATATCGCTCCAAGCCCTAAGTCTGGCCACAACCCGAGATAACTTTTTCTCACCTTCCCCATTACACAATACTAGAACTTAGGGACACCTCCCTCCAGAAAGTTGATGGGCTGTAGATTCAGAACAGACAAGAGGAAGTACTTCTTCACAAAACACGTAATTTACTTTATGAAATGTAATATGTGAAGAAATAATGCATATTTGTAAAGTCCTGAGAAACAAACACCTGGGAACCAAGACAGGCCAAGACCCCTAGGCACAAGTTTACAGATATATTGCAGATACTTGTTTTATTTTGTGAAATAGCCTTAAGGATCAGTAGCCAAGGCAGCAAAAGCATTCCAGACATATATGCCAGTTACCTGAAATCCACTTCAAATTGTATGATTTGTATTGAATACTGCCTTCCAAGTAATCTTCTAGAGTAAATGTCCTGCGAGAGTCAGATGCAGGATTATCTGTCAGAACAAAGAAAAAAGGTAAGACTATTTGACACTGGATACATCTAGACTAGCTTATATCCCAATGTTGAAATATACAGTTTGTAAGTAAAGTGCTTGAATAACACTTTGCGCTATTTTTGCAATTGCATGTTTAGGTGTCAGTAAATTTGCCTGGAATGTCAATAATGGTTCCTTGTAGACATTTTTTCTTTCATAGTACTCATTAAAGATGGGGGAGAACCTATAGATTTACTTCTCTTTCACTCTGTTCTTTGGGTAGTAAAACATCAGCCATATCTTGATGATAAGGCAAAAAATGTGATGAGCAGGCTAATAAGTACAGATTCTTTTGAAGTACTAAAGGCTATTTCTACTTCAGAATAAGAACAAGTACAGTACAGCACAACATGCATGTTCATACCTTTATCAGAAACACTGCCTTCCCATTTTTTATTCTTCAAAGTAAAAGAGCAAATACATTGAGGTTTTGAAATGTCTTGCTGTTGAACTTTCATGCATACTGTATGTGGGTTTTTTTAAAATAATAAAGCCAGGCTTTGGAGCTGAATAATTATACATTTCGAACATACGGAATATCTTGCAACAAACTGCTTTATTTAGCAGAAGATTTTTATCCTGCCTTTCTATTATAAATAGCCCCTGAAACTGCATGACAGAAATAGCCATTGAGACATTAGCATACTATACAGATTTAAAGAATATACAATCAGTATTGAAGGTCCATAGAAACAAATACATTCTTTTCTCCTTCTCAGAACCTGTAAGTATTTTAGAAGTCTCTCCCCTCAGTTTCCTAGGCTAGGTCAGCATCTAACAATACACATCCAAACAACTGGTTCAGACAGCCAGAGAAAATAAAGAAGAAAAAGGAAAAAGGGACTGCTCAGCAAAGAACAAGATAAAGGGAAACCCTGTGAGGAAGGGCAAAATTGTCATAGTTGCCTAGCAACACTCCATCTTATCAGATGCCCAAGTGTCTTTGGCTGGAGGAAGGCTTCAAGTTTTGCTCTGTGGAGTGGTAGGATATGTGCCACTGTCTGACTAGTATTCCAAGACCCCAGACCATAAAACCAGAAGGCACTCTTTCTTATGCTATGCTAGCCCTATATCAGCCTCTCTGATGACATGGAGAATTATCTGCTTAGCAAAGCTTGCATGAGCAAACTCTGTTTGTGTTTATGTAGGCATCACAACTCTCAACCAGACAACTGTAAGTAGTCATCAACTGCTCTTTGGATATCCTTAGGGATGGCCCCTACCATAAGGAAGGCTAAGATGGTCTCTCACAGGTAATGGACTTGGGAGTACCACTTGAAAAGTAGAAAATGGTCAGTTGTTTAATTGCTTATTATATTTTTTCAATCATGGAGGGTGCCTTTTAGATTTTCTTCTTCAGAAACCAAAATATTTTAGACTGTCTGAGCACCAGTACCTGTACTATGTTGTTGTTCCTGGCAACAAGTGCATTGCTCCTCCAGAATTCCAAAGTATGACCCAGCAGTCTTGCTAAAGCTAAGAAGCTCTGGGTTTGTTAAGACAGTCAAGGGACTTCATATATGCCACCTTGAGTTTTATGGTGGAAAAAGAGCACTAATATGAATAAATAACAAGAATTAATTTCATAGAACGGATTCACTTTCTGTAGTCATTGCTACTGTATAAACACATGCAGTTCAGTTCCTCTTAGACAGTAATACCTTTGCAGTTTTGTCATAACTCATTTATGTCAGGGCCACAGTGATTTTTATGATACTTATTTCCAAGTTAATCAATCAGCAATGTAACCCTAGGCAGCTCTGTTCAGAAGTAAATCCCACCAAAGTCAGTAAGACTTATTCTCAGATAAGTGGGCATAGGATTGTGGCCTTTAAAAAGTTACTTCAAAAAATCTTTCGGGACAAGTGGGGCACTAGCTCTTTGAGCTATAAGCCAGTTTGGTGTAGTGGTTAAGAGTGTGGACTCTAATCTGGGAGAACCAAGTTTGATTCCTCACTCCTCCACATGCAGCTGCTGGTGTGACCTTGGGTCAGTCATAAGTTCTTTCAGAGCTGTTCTCCCAAGGGCAGTTCTTGAGGGAGCTCTCTCAGCCTCACCCACCTCATAGGGTGTCTGTTATGGGGAGGGAAAGAGATTGTAAGCCACTCTGAGACTCCTTTGGGTAGTGAAGGGTGGAGTTTAAATTCAATCTCCTCTCCTTCTCCTCGTCTATGTATCTTAAGGATATGCTGTTTCACCCTTGACATCACTGTCCTTTCTCCTTCTGCTTTTTTGCAGGAAATTGGCCATTTTTAAGTTGTATATGACATTCCATCCCTTCCCACCACAAAATACTCAAAACACATGTTGTTCTATCTATTATTATATTTCATCTTACAGAAGGCACATCACCTATTCACCACTTATAATTTACTTCTGGTTTTCCACACTTATAAACTCTTTGCACAATAAGGAAGTAGGGACATTTCTATGGTCAGTTCCAAGCAGGATACTAAGAACAAGCTAGAACTGACATCCGAAGTGCATTCTGGATGGAGAGATGAGAATGATTCATGGGGGGGGGGGGGAATGCTAGGAAAATTCCAAAAAGATACTTTTCTTTTCCCTATGGAACCCTTTACTCAATACATAAACAACAGTCAAAAAGACACTGCTGGTAGGCACTTGCATTTCAGATGGTCACCTGTTGCTGTTGTTTGTCCAGACAATATGAATTTCAGTGGATTTAGACTGAACTAACTCTGTCTAGGATTGGACTTTTTGTACCACCTGAGTCTTCTTGCTATGTGGGATCAGCAAGTGCCCTCATTTTTTAAAAAAACAGCAAATACCAAAAATACCTCTGAAAACAAAGTGAATTTAGAGATAATTTAATCTGCCTTCAGTATACTGCAGTTTTAGAATACAAATGCAGTTTTCCCTGCAGTTCTGTCAGCTATAGATATGATAAAACAGTATCAAGCTGCATTTATCAGCCTTTCACTCCCGTACAAACATGTCTTTGTGGCCACATGCAGACTTGAAAGTGTACAATTCCCTACAGTCATGCTAAACAATAATTCTCTCCAGCTAGAAAGGAATTTTCAGATTACACCCTCCTTAACCTCAAAGTCTTTGAACCCAAAGCCCTAACACGGTCTCCTCCTTCAGCCTTTTCCTTGTTTACATGCTAGATCAGTAATTCCAAAACTATGTCTAGGCACTAATCTGCCATGAGAGAATGGCTGGTGTGTTGCAAGAAACAATTAAACAATGTTTTCTCTTAAACCCAAGATATGCTCTACAAAGGATATTGCTTGCTGTAGATCTGAATGATTGTCTTCTTCCGATCAGCCGCTAGCAAATGCAGGTAATTCTGCTGTTTCTCTTTTCATTTGGTATAATTACAACAGTCAATCAATCTGCTCAAAGTAAAAAGGCAACAAAGTAGGCAGCCAGTTGCATCTCTGAGCTTTTCTTAAAGAAAAAGACATAGCTTCTATTATTTTTGCAGGTTTTTAAACTTCAATGTATTTTTTTTACATTTCATATTTTTCTAAAAACCTAGAGTTTTCCTCTTATTTTTCTAGAAACCTAGAGTCTAGAAAGATCCCCTCTGACTATCCCTGGCCTCACCATGTGGAGTTTTTGATTCACACTCTATGGTCCAGTTCAGAATTAGATACAGGGATAATACTGGCAATCCAGAAGATTCCAGATAAAATGCGACAAATTTATGTGAACTTAATTAACTCCTTTCCACTCCCTAAACACCGAGCTAATATTTGAATAAATACAGCTTAAGAATTCAGCTATAATTTCAAACAAGTCTTTTATCAGAGAGAACTTTGACCCTGCTAAAGAGTCATGCGTTTGGTAAGAAATAAGTGCTCAAAAACCAAGGTAAATTGACTTCCGGTTTTTGGCAGCTTGCAAGCAGGTGCGCTGCATCACAGCTCTGATGTGAGTGACCCATGAATTGGGGAAGGGTCCGAGTAGATCTTGGGCCCTCTTGGCTCCTTGAAGGGGAGTCGTAGCCTGGGGTGCGTGGAAGACCTCTCCCAAGGTGGCAGCCAAGGGATTGAGGCTCCTTTTTGTCCCGATAGGTTCCCACAGCACGGAGCTAGCAATGGCACCAAGAGGCATACACCGGACAGAGCGCACACGCAATCCAAAGAAAAATGATCTTTCCTACCTTTTGAAGAAGTGTGAGAAAAAATGTGAGTTGGCTCATGTACTAGTGAACAACTGTTCAAACGATAGCAGGAAAGCCACGCCAAAGCCCCAAACAAGCAGAGGGGGAGGGGGACACCCGATCCCAAAAAGACTGAGTTTAAAGCAGGGTCTGAGAAGGCGGCTTGAAGTGAGCGAATATTTGACTGCGTGTGGCGTAATCAGCAAGAAAGCGATAAATCTGCAGGCTTTCAGAGACTTTTAAAAACTGTTCTCTTAACATAAACAATGATGCAGTGAGCAGAAAAAATGGCAGCTAAAGGGAAATTTGCAGCAGGAACTGCCAGCACATCCTCTCCAGCTACTAAACCAGAAGTAACCACAGACTTTCCTAAAATGATTGCTGCTGCTTTGCACCTTCTGCTGGACCAGATGACTAACCTCAACAACAGGTCTGACACATTGCAAAAAGAGCTTAAAGAAAATTCAACAATAATGGAGAAAATAGTAAAGAAGCTGAAAAAAGTTGATGTTAAATCCAAAGAATTTGGACAAAGATTAGAGGTGGTGGGAAAAGAAAAAATCTCTGGACAACAGCAACTGCTTCTCCTCCAAATGGAAAAATCAGCATATGTCCCGAGACTTCAAGGCATCCCGGAGCAGAAAGGAGAGAATTTAAAAGAGATTTTAAGCAAGGAACTGGCCCCCATGATGGGCGGAAGCTTTACAAAATGATATTGACTTGGCTTATCATACATATCCAGAATTTATCCAAAAAAAAAAAATCCAAGCTACCTGGGGAAGTATATGTGAAATTCTCAAAAAGATCAACAAGAGATACAGTGTTGAAAGCGACAAATGGAATAACCCTGAAAATTAAAGGAGAACAAATTAAAGTACTAAAAGACATTTCATTTGAGATTAGAAAAAAGAGGAGACAATACAGAGACTTGGCATTGTTCTTACAGAACAATAACACGCCATACAGATGGATAATACCTGAAGGGCTTACCTTCAACTTCAACAGGAAAAAAGAAAAGATTGGCTCTGTTTCTAAAGTGAAAAGTTTCATAGAGCAACAACAGAAAGCGACAGAGAGATCTGAGACAGTGGAGGATAACAAAGATACAGAAGCAGAAGAAGAGAAGGAGGAAAGCTCTGACTAGCTCGGCAGAATCATCCGACCTGGAAGCAGAATTAGGGGCTACTGCCCCTAAGCCCCTAAACTGGACTTTGGCAAAAAGAAGCTCAGAGGAAAGAAAAAAGCAAAATAGATTACTTCTTGATAGCCTGATGTTTATCTTTTATTCTTAAATCTAAAGCTAAGTTGTACACACTACAGTGGAACAAGACTGTGATTGTTTGCTACAGGTAGTATAGCCTGGCAGGCTATAGGGCTTGAGTATTAACAGTTAAGGAGTCATAGGTAGCTGCGTTAGCTTTGTGTTTATTTTTCCTTTAAACACTGTTATACCTTTTTAAAGCACCTTGTCTTGTTTTCCATGTCCCATTAGTGTTAATAAACCATTTGTTTAAGAGTTCTCTGCCTGGTCATCATGCCTGTGTTTTCTCAGCTGTAAAAGGGGCATTTTGCTTGGGCTTGAGAGGGTACCCTGGGCCTTCTCAAGGGACTGTAAGTCCAAGGTGTTGGTGGTGGCGGAAGGCGGCGACCCGCCAGGGTCATAACAAAAGCAAATATTTAAAAACAAAAAATTAAAAACCAAGGTAAATTGCTTGAAAAACCTTCATGCCAATGTTCAACTGCTGTTAGTTGCCTTGAAATTTACCAAACAGATGTTTTTTAAAAGAAATAGAATTTCCAGCCAGCATGTATGGGCACCAGTCAATATCAATCAACAATTACAAAACAATGTTGACACTCCCAGAATTGCAGAATGTCAGCAACTGCAGCAATATCCCTGTGTAGTAACAGCCCTCTTACACCCAAGCCTTCCACATGGCCCCTGTGTACAATGGGCTGCAACTTAAGACAGATTTTTTTTGGTGGTGACATAAAAGCTACAAAACCCACTCCTGAGGGAAGGCCACAAGACTCCTTTACTGATAAGTGCTTAGGAAACAGGTGAAAACCATTCAGTTTCAGTTGGCTTATGGGCCAAAGTTGCATCTCTGAGCTTTTCTTAAAGAAAAAGAGGCAGTAACTGTGCTATTCTGTCTTGCAACAAAATCAAAAAGCTTGTTGTACCATAAGATTTCATGCATTACAGCCCACTTCATCAGATGCAGCACATACAGCAACAAATCTGTTTGACTTTGAAGTGCCACAAAACTCCTTTCTGTTTATGATTGTTTACGGCATTCTCGCTGAATGAGTTTACATTATTTTGTTATTTTTGATGTTATTTTCTTTCAGGATGGACAAAAGGAAATACTTCTTTACACAGAGAGTGATTAAAATGTAGAATTCGCTGACAGAGGATGTACCGGTGGCCACAGGAATAAACAGCTTTAAAGGGAGATTAGATAGATTCATGGAGGACAAGCAGAGCCAGGTTTTTTTGCACACTAAGCGAAGCTACCTTCTGGTGCCCCACCCCCCTCATGTGCCCACCAATTTCCAAACAGAAAGAATGAAGAATGAAAAACACAAAATTTGAAATTGCTAATTTCTTTTTCTTTTTTTTTAATCATGAGAACAGAAAAAAACAAATCACAAAGCTTTTTGAAAAATCCTGTTAATTGTGATGTTGAAATTTAAGTCTCTTTAATGTTTCCATTTCAGGCACATTAGAATCTCATGTTGCGTGCCTTTTCTTTAGCAATTTTTTTCACCAATTCCTCCAGGTCAAGCGCTGATGCTTCAGCATGTTCAACTGAAATAGTTGCCAAACCAAGTAGTCTCTTTTGCAGCACTGTCGAGTGCATGCATGTTTTTATAAGTTTGAGTTTTGAGAAGCCGTGTTCACCACTTGCCACTGACACTGGAAGTGTGAGAAGGATCCTTAGAGCAACAGAAGCATTAGGCACACTATCCTGGAGTTTTTGTTGAAGTATGAAGAGAAGTACTTTTTGTGGTGGCATAGACTTTGGAAGTCTTTGAGCTACTGCTTGCAGTTCACAACACAGATCTTTAGCATCAATATCTTTGTTTCCATCATGCATCAATGCTTGTTCCAAATTCTGGCAGGCCTTACGTACATCTTCAGTGCATTTTTTTGTTAATACTGTATATATCACACAGGAAGACAAAGAGGAAATTATAGAAATCTCTCTTCAACTGATTATATGGCCACATCTAAGGCAGCATAATAGAAATTCACTTTGAATTTTTGCTTTGGATCTTGTGGTGCCTCTTCTAGGAGTCATATTCAAACTGCTTTTTCTTTCTCCTTTGTCTTTGTTCTGTCTCAAAGCTTGGTATTATTTGTAGCTCTTTTGCAATCTCAGTAACATCTTCCAAAACTTGTTCAAAAACCTCATCACGCCTACAGCCCACAAGGAGTTCTTGGTTACTTGTAATTGGCTTGTAGCTAAATTTAAATCAGCTTCCTTATTTTGTAGTAGCTTGCTTATCAGATTCATTTCAAAAAGGATGTTGTACTATGTAACAAGGGATACCACAAACTTGAACTTATTAATTGCATCAGCAAGAGCCTTAGCTTCAACTTGAGAACCACTTGTGGATGACTTTTGTAGGCTTGGGTCATTAAAGATCTCCATTGAAGCATCATATACCCCCACCCCAATACGTCCACGATCTGCTTTGCAGGCACCCCCAGCTCTGCGTAAGTACAGGCTGGGTGGATCAGGGACTGGGGGAGATTTCCTTAGCAGGGACTAGGAGATGGACATGCACTTGGAGCCGGAGATGAGGGCGGGAGGCGATCTTGGGGGGGGGGTGCTGCTTCCCGCCCCTTTCTTTGCTTCTCCCCAGGTAGGCTGGGCACATGCCACTGAAGCTGCCCATCGATCATGCAGCACACATCAAGCCCACGCACACACACACCCCAGCTGTCTAAGTAAGTAACCCGCAATAACAGAGGCAGATGATCTGGTAAAAGAATCGGTGCACACTGCATTTTTTTTGCCTCTGGATCTGTGCATGGAAGTCAGACCCCCCCCCCCAAGGTCAGGATCTCCAGTGAAAGGCACCCTGGTTTGCAAGCTGAAAGTTCCCAGGTGGTGGGTGAGTATCCTAACTTAGAGGCATGCAAAGCTCCGAGGCAGCAGTGGCTGCTATGTGCTGGAGGAGCACCACCCCGGGAACAAAGCAATGCAGTTGCAGCTCTGGCACAACCTGCCTCACTCTCGTCAGGCTGGCTTCTGCAGCTGGTGGGAGGGTGCCTGCACCTGCCTGCAGCTGCTGAGCTGCTGCGCCAGGAAAAGGAGGAGGATGGAGCCCCCTTCGACTCGGAAGAACTGAGCGGGGCCGATGCCTATGTCGCCGCCTCCCTCTCTCCCTTCCCCTTCCACTCCCAGGGAATCAGGCATGCTGGGTGGCCAGGCCTTCCCAGCTCTCCCTGGAACTGGGCCAAGGTGGGCCACTGGGCTCTTCCTGTCCCCCGCCTCTGCCTGGAGGTTGCCTCAGCTGCCTGCCTGCCCGTGCCTACTGCAGGGAGAGGAGGCAGTGTGCTAGGGGGGGGTTCCAGGCAGGCGAGACGTGGGGGCTTTGGGGAGGAGAGCAAGCCAGTGGCAGCAGCCTGCCAGCATCATGGGCGATTAAGCTCCCCAAAGTCAGCAGAAGGAGACAGTTGGGGTGGTGGAGGGAGGCACAGTAGTGGCGTTTCCAACTGGGGCTTGCTGGAAGGGGGGGTGACGGGTGCTGGTTGGAGAGCCATGGGTGGGGGGCTTCTCCCGAGCAGCCCACAGTGGCACCTCCACATGCCGTCATAGCCTCTGGGGCCCTAACGTTCTTCACACACACATACAAACACCAGGGTGGGGGACCCCTAGTGCCACCACTTCCACGGGAGCTTCCCCGCATACTGCAGCAGAAGGCGCGAGGGAGGCCTCCAGAGGTGCCCCTTCCCCAGTCTTTGCCTCTTGTCCAGCCTGGGCTCCACAACACCCCCCCACACAGCCAGAAAGTTCAATAAAAAAGCTCCCTGTCCATCCACGTGATCCTCCCATGGCAAGCAGTTGTGGCAAAGCAAAACAAAGTATCACCACACCGCTCCAATGAATGGAGCTGAAATCCTGGGGATGCCCACTGAAGCAACCAAGGCTCAGGATCCTCCTGGAAGCCCTGGCAGGACAGCACTCTTCTGAAGGTGGCACTCTACACAACCGCCTAACTCACCTCTATGGATGCACCAGTCCTGAGGACAAGGCTATCAATGGCTACTAGCTACAGTGACTGAGGGAAACCTCCACATTCAGAGGCACTAAGCCTCTGAAACCCAGAGCCAGGAGTCAACAATGGGGGAAGGCCTCGGGTTCTCTGCCTTGTTGTGGGCCCTCCAGAGGAACTAGTTGGCCACTGTATGAGACAAGATGCTGGACTAGATGGATTATTGGTCTGATCCAGCAGGACTCTTCTAATGTTCTTGTTGTATAATTTTATACTGCTGTAAGCCACCTTGAGGGCCCATTTGATCATACAAGTAGAGCATGAATAGGTTAATAAAATAAATACTATTTACTTTTTAATTTATTGTTGCTATTAGAAATATCAGTGGTTCCACATAGATAAAAGAGTAGTGGTGCAAAAAAAGGTAGCAATCTGTAATAATCTAAGGTGCTACCGTATACTTCTGAGTGCCATACACATTATATCAGGTTTTGCTCCACTTCATCTGAAAGTAGGATCAAGCAATTGTTTTTGAAACATTAGCTTTAACTTGCTACCTATAAATACTATAAGCATATGTAACATTTTTCTTTCTTAATGAAGTGGAAACTTCTTCTGTTCATCTGAAAACTGAATCTAGCTTTCAGCTTCATAAATACTTTATGCTGGTTTGCGCATATATATCAGTGAACAACACAAATGGCAAACTACCACTTCATTAGTACATACATGAACACATAAACATAAGAACATAAGAAAAGCCAATGTTGGATCAGGCCAATGGCCCAACCAGTCCAATACTCTGTGTCACACAGCGGCCAAAAATACCAGGTGTCATCAGGAGGTCCACCAGTGGGGCCGGGATACTAGAAGCCCTTCCACTGTTGACCGCCCCCCCAAAGCACCAAAAATACAGAGCATCACTTGCCCCAGGGTCCCTATCTATACCTTATGGCTAATAACCACTGATGGACCTCTGCTCCATATGCTTATCTAATTCTCTCTTGAAGTCGTCCATGCTTGTAGCCACCACCACCTCCTGTGGCAGTGAATTCTGTGTGTTAATCACTCTTTGGGTGAAGAAGTACATGGAGCTGCCTTACACTGAATCAGACCCTTGGTCCATCAAGGCCAGTATTATCTACTCAGGCTGGCAGCTGCTCTCCAAGGTCTCAGGCAGAGGTCTTCCACACCACCTACCATCTGGCCCTTTAAACTGGAGATGCCAAGGATTGAACCTAGGACCTTGCCCATGCAGAGGAAATAATAAATTCTTCAGCATGCAAACATCTCCTCTCCTGCTTGATCTCTAAGATATGTAGTATACTAGGAACTGGGTGTTGGGACTAGGAACTGAGAGACCCAGGTTTGAATCCCCACTTTGCCAAGGAAGCTTGCTGCGTGACCTTGAGCCAGTCACACATTCTCAGCCTAACCCAGAAGTGCTGAACTCATATGTAATGAGAGCTGGATCTGACATAAATGTCACTTCGTTGAGCCGGGCCATGTGTGCCATAAAATGTAATGCCAAGTACTGGAGATATTTTACCACGCACTGTGACCCATACCCCTCCTCAGCAGAGCTTGGGGCCACACCAGTCCTCCTCGCCCCTTATAGTCACCAACTCTAGGTTGGGCGACCCCTGGAGATCTGAGGGAAGACCCTGGGGAGGGCCTGTGGTCGGAGAAGGTAGAGACCTCAGCAGGGGGGTGGTTGAGAACCAGGAGCAGGCCACTGAGGAAGTCGAGAGACTGGAAGAAGACAAGAAGCAGAGACCCAAGAAAATGGGATGGGATTCTCCCTCCCCCACAAGGTCTCCCACTCATATTTATTAAAATATTTATATGCCGCTTTTGGCACGATAACCCCCCCATACAGCTTACAAAAACCATGCAACTAGATAAAACCGTGAACAAAAACAACATAAACACAGTCTTATAAACCAGCAAAACAATACACAGTGGTCCAGCCCAAACAGAAGTCCATTAACACAATTCAACTTAACGTAATTGCCTATCAAAGAACGGAATGTTTATACTCTTCTCCTTAATCTAGAAAAGAAGTTGCCAGGTGTGCCTTACAAAGGCAGGCATTCAACAATCTTGATGCTGCCACAAAGAAGGGTCTGTCATGTTTCTCCAGCACACTTCCGTGAGCAGAGGGACATGGAGCAGAGCATCATCTGACAACCTTAGTGCATGGGCAGGTTCATATTACCAAAGATGGTCCTGCACACATCTTGGACTTTAAAGGTCAAAAGTAGAATTCTGAATTGGAACTACCAATTAAGTTGAAACAAAATAGGTATAAATATGGTAACTGTGCCTTACTCCAGAACACTGCATTTTGAACACATTGCATTTTAAAATAACTTCTCAAAGGAAATCCCACATATTAGATTTAGAATAGTCTAATCTAGAAGTTACCATCATATGTGTCACTTAAGTCTTTGCTAGTAGATGCATGGGAAGAGACTTCCCTCATACTTCGTAGGAAAGGACCATTAAAGCCTGCTTTTCCTTTTCTAGGCTGATTGAGCCATCTGCTACCTAGAAAAGGAGGACAGACTTTAGCTCAGATACATCACCACTCCCCAGGAATCACATGTAGGTACCAGGGTGCACAGACTCATACCTGGAGCCCTGTATATACAAAATAAGCATACCAGATTTGATTCACTGTACCCTGGTACCTATAGGTAGCCAGACAGTGCAAAACTTTTATCTAAACGTGTCACATGAACAATTCAAACTATACTGACAGGCCTTATATGTATGTATGTGATGTCAAGCCACAGCAGACTTATGGTGACCCCAGCAAGGCAAATGAGAAGCAAACATGGTTTGCCATTGCCTTCCCCCTCCAAGCACTGATGCTGCTTAGGTTCCGAGACCTGACGAGACTGAGCTGTACCATACCATTCCACATCCCAGAAGCCTTACAGGACTGGTCTAAATGAACAAACACTGTTCTGATGCATTATATAATAGTTCCTATATATCCTAATCTTCCTTTACAGTCTGCAACTAAAAGAAGTCCTTCTCTTTTCATCCCAGATCAGCTACGTACAGCTTCCTCTACCCCATAAGTTTCACTGGGCAGAAAAGAGGGCAAGCAATATAAAACTTGTGCAATCAGATATTGCTGACCCAATAAAATACCTGATATTTCTAGTATCAGATCCGATTGGCAATATGTGCAGAAAGGCATTCCCAATATTCCCGTTTCTGATATTTCACTCCCATTAAATATCAGAATTGGAAATCATGTCCAGGGGGCAGAAGGAGTGCTGATGCCCGGGGGTACAACCCATTGTGGTCCTTGGGCCAATGTACTGTAGACCAGCTGGGGGCACGCTTCCTCCATTGCTACTGCCTTCTCCTGCTGCCTCAGTAGGGGGAAGCATCTCAATGCAGGCACTTCAAAAATGTTTTTAATTTCATTTTATAGTTCCCAAAAGGGCATGATTGTTGTTTTCACTCAGTCTGGGAAATACTGATATTGTTCCACTCTTCTGACACAACTTTCCAATACAATAATGGTACTCGTGATATTTAATGGATTTCCGATATGGAATTAATAGTTTTTCTAAATGTACACACCTACTTGTTGCTGGTATCAAGCCTCTAAAAGCTATTCCTAGAGACTCTGTAACCTTACAGTGCAGCACTGTGGAAATTCATCTGCGATCAATCAGAACCAGAAGGGTCACGTTCCCTAACATAAGTTTGCTCAGGACACTACATACATTCCAGAAGTACACAATAGCCATATGTGTTCTTACAAGTTTGTTGTTTGCAAATTCCTGCCATTTGCTAAAATTTTAATTTCTACGGTATACCCTTTAATATTGTCTTCTTTTACAAATGAAAACTTATGGTATTGTTTCCAAAAGAACAGATCAGCATCCTACTTCAGGGAGGAAAAAAACAAGGGGCAAAGATCAACTGCAACTCAAACAAATGATCTGTTGTTGCGCTGTGATGAAAAAGTTAATGCTATTAAAAAAACAATGGGTTTGTGGGTAGCCTTAGGAGGGTGCCACTAGGCTTTTTTCATTCAAATGAACAGAGCAATAGGCAGAATGACCTTTGGTCTCAGAGTAACTGGCCCTAATTGCTCCCTCCAGTTGAACAACACAGCATTGTATTTGGGATGGTGATAAATCTCTCCTTAAACACAGATGTGCCCAAGTCTCACAGAAAGAGGAAGTTTGGAGGTGTTCGTTGTTAGCAGTTAAACAGCCTCACACAGCTGTGTGAAGTCTGGAACTCTTCCCTCCTCCCCCAACCTTCCACTAATATTCTCTATCTCCAACAGGACTTTTTTTCCCAGGGGAGGTCACCTCTAGGAACAGAATGTGGCTTGACAAAACAAGAAGCACCTGGGGAGAGGGACAGGCAAACAGGAAGGCTGCTGCCCACTTTACCCACATGCCCCTTTTCGCTGTTAGAAATGGGATGCACCTTCTTCTTTAGGGCTTCCAGGTCTGGGTTGAGAAATACCTGAGGATTTTGGAGGTGGAGCCTGAGGAGGGCAGGGTTTGGGGATGGGGGACTTCAATGTGGTATAATGCCATAGAGTCCACCTTACAAAGGGCCATTTTCTTCAGGTGAACTGATCTCTGTCACCTGGAGATCAGTTGTAATAGCAGGAGATCCCCAGGCACTACCTGGAGGTTGGCAACCCTACTCTTCTTTCTGTGTGCTGTGTTTAAACATTCAGACCTACCATCATCATGCCCAGTTTAGCCATCTATAAAGGAAACTTTTTCTAAAGTCGCTTAGCGGCACATTAACTTCCTAGATTATACCTTTATGAAGCATCCACCACCCCAATTAACTAACATTAAGGCTTTTGCATCTCTTGCTGGATAGCTTTTGATAGCCCTGTTTTATCAAGTCAGAGTCTATTAACAGATTATGAGCTCTGTGAACTTACTTTGCTTTGTCAATAAAGCTACAGGAACAGCAATGGCGGTAATGAGAACTGCGACTGCAAGAAATCCCAGCAGATATTTTGCCACAGTCTGGAAGCAAGCAAACCAAAGTTAGAGGCATGCTGTGTAAGTAAAATCCCATATATTTCCATGCATATTCAGCAGTGATAGGGAGCTCATGGCTGGTGGATCAAATCTAGTCCAGCTGGCCTACTGCCCAACTGTGCTCCTTTAATGAAGGTTTTTTTTGTTTTTTTGCTTCAAGGTCAACCTTCTTGTAACCCTGGTTTTTCTCATGGCCTCTTTCCCAGGCAATATAATTCACTGAGTGGCCTGCAGCAATGAGTATCAATGAGTTCCATCATGCTGCTACTGTAAAAGCTAAGACAGAACACTTTTAGAGTGGTGAAGCCACCTTGGATGAACCCTCTCTGCACTGAATTGTAACCTTCCTTTTTCTCTAGACAAGAATTCCGGGGGGGGGCTCCCAAAGTCTGCAGCAGAAGACAGGTGAGCATGACATCCATTGCAGAACTACTTTCACCTTTAAAAGAACATTTCCTGTCTTCTAACCTTTAAAATAGTTTGTTAAATAAATACAGTGGTGCGCAGCCTTCCTGAAGCATCAGGGAGTGGGGAAAGATTGACACCCAAACCAGCATTTGATTTATTGGTTATGTCCCTCTGTCATTCAGACTGTAGAGTGAGCAAAGGCAGAAGGAAGTGCTGTTCACTCCACAATAGACAAATCTTCCCATGGATTCTATTTTTATACGACCAGACAGAATTCTACTGGCACCACAAAAATGACAAAATTTATTTCAGCCTCAGCTTCTGCGAGTTAGAGCTCGCTTCTTCAAAGTGTACATGCATTAAGTGTACATCCACTTTTATTTTTTTTTATTCTTTGCCATCAAGTCACAGCTGTCTTATGGCAGTTTCAAGGCAATAGATGGTCACAGGTGATTTGCTAATGCCTGCCTCCACATCAGGACCCTGGTATTCCAAATACTAGCCAGGGCCAACCCTGCTTAGCTTCCGAGGTCAGGGACACGGCCATATACCATAGGATATATATTTATACTTAAAAGTAACAAGCAACAGAAAGACAAAAGCTTAGAGATGTTATAACAGTCTGAAACAATAATTATTCAGAAACATAGTCACTAATTAGGAAAATAAGAGACTGGATTTATACCCCACCCTTCCCTACCCAAAGGAGTCTCAGAGCATCTTATAATCTCCTTTTCCTTCCCCTCCCCACAACAGATACCCTGTAAGGTAGCTGGGACTGAGAGCTCTTTTGAGAACTGCTCACAAGAGAACAGCTCTGAAAGAACTTGTAACTGACCCAAGGTCACACCAGCAGCTGCATGTGGAGGAGTGGGGTTCTCCCTGATTAGAGTCTGCATTCCTAACCACTACATTAAACTGGCTCTCAATTAAACTAATCAAAGTCCTCTCTGGCCTTTTATAACATCCATTTTCACCATTGGCACAAAGAACAAAAATATTTGGTGGGTTTCTGATTGGTCACTAGGCATCCAATGGGCTGTGCAGATTAAAATAGCAACGTTTCAATGGCAGCTGCCACTACAGTGCTGGTTTTATTATCTCACTCCTCTTACCAGTATATATATTTTTTAAACTTCTCCTCCTGTCTCCTGTACATGAGCTTCCTGTGCATGTGAGTGTGTCTTCATCTTGCACGCTAGCCATTTTGTGGTTGTGCCCATCATCCTGTGTCAGAATTTTAAAGATGCCCACAAGTTAAAAAAAAAAAGTAAATTTGTTCTAGATATTGACAGTGCAATCCTCTGCAGTGTCACTCTAGCCTAAGCACACTGAAATCAACAGTCTTAGACTAGACGAACTCTGCAGGGGACTGTCCTACAAGTCACCAAAAACCATCTCAGGGTCTTTCACCACCCACTGGCACATAGTCTCTGCTCCAGGAGAGTTGAGCAGATGGATAAGGCCAATTAAGATAGCTACTTGCTTTTACCGACAGGATGTGGGTTTAGAGGCTCTGCCACAAAAAACAAAACACAATCAAAATGAAACAAAAAAACCCCCACCACCATCCAAATTCCCCAACCTTTCTAAGGCTGTGGGCATTCTGACAGGGTGGTGGATGCATCTATAAAACAGCTGCTGCAGAACACAGAGCCAACCACACATAGGAAGCCCAACTGCAGGGACAAGCGGGGTAATTTAAAATATTCACTGGAAAAGAGGAGTGAGAGAATAAAACCAACGCTACAGTGGTAGCTGCAACTGAATCAACACTATTGTACTCTGAATACCCAATCAGCACTTTGGTGGTCAGTCAAAAGCACTACTGGGCTTCAGTTGGTGGAACTCAAAAAATAACAGTAGGACAAAAGAGAAAACTAGGAAATAAAAGGAAGATACCCTGGGCTATAGTGAGATTAATAAATTGATTATTTATTTCATGTGTGATGCTTAATAGAAATAAGGAACAAAAATCAGGAGGCTAGAAATGGAAGAAAAAAGAATACTAAGCCTTCTCAATGATTTAAACGCTGGTTTTGGTTTCAGGAAACAAATCCTCCAGTGACTTGATAAACTGTATCAAATTTTAATTATCTTTATATAATATACATACAAATGTATGTAACATAGTAGTTATAATTGTGAAATTTGTTTTATATGTTGTCTTGTTATAACTAATGTATCTATTGTAATTTGTAGAAACTTTTATTCTAATTTGTAGAAATGTTTAAAAGTCTGGTTGTATGTTTAACATGGTTAAAATAGTTAATATTCAAGTATTGTTTATATATTTATTTTGGAAGTTAAGACATGATACTTTGCAGTAAGAATTTTTTTGATCTCCCTATCCCTGGTGCCCTAGGTCTCCCCCCAGGATTTGGCTACAGTGACCCATGCCATGGCCACTTCCAGGCTTGACTACTGTAACTTACTTTACATGGGCTTGCTCTTGTGGCTGATCTGGAAACTTTAGTTAGTGCAAAATGAAACTGTGGTGCCTGTCCAGGTCACATTCGGCTGGCGCTACACCAACTGCACTGGCTACCTATTAAGTGCTGGATCCGTTTCAAGGTATTGGTGCTGACCTTTAAACCAACATACCTGAGGGACCGCCTCTCCCCATGTGTGCCAATCAAGATGTAATGTATCCACTGGAGAACATGGGCTCTGGACAGCCATGTGCTTGGACTGGTTCTAACCGGTCCCCCATGTGGCCAGGCGAAGGGCCTGAGCTTCGCCCCGAAGGACAATGGACTAGGGGATCCTGACTCCCCTCCAATGGAGGAGCAGGAGTTAATCCAATCAATGTAAATAGCGAATCACCGGGTGTGTGTGTGTTTGGGGTGTGGGTCACTTGGGAATAAAAGCCGGCCTGCGAGCCGGCTCAGTTGTCTTGTTCTTCATCTAATAAAGTATGTGAGAGCTGAAATCACTAGTAAGTCTCAGTACTTTTCACTGGCGACGAAGGTGGGATACCAACTCCCTCCATGAACAACGACCACGAGACGAGCACCGCTGACCGCCCCAACGCCGAAAGCACCGAACGCCGCCGCCGAGCTTCGTGTCCGCCTCTTCGGTTCCTGGGCACCGCACCGCTCCCTAGCACCGCTGACCCCGAGAGCAGCCTCGCTTCCAACGCCGCCAACTCTACGCCTGAACCGCGACCTCCATGGGTGAGCACCATGGCCGCTAGCAACGAGAGCTTCCCCGCCTTCGATATCTCTCGTCCCGCACACTGGGAGACCTGGATCGAGACGCTGGAGCGTCACTTTGAGATCCATGGCATCACGGATGCGGGTACGAAGAAGGCCTATCTCCTGCGCTACTGCGGCATCGAGGCACACCTCCTCCTGAAGGACCTGGTGAACCCCCTCCTGCCGAAAGACGCGGCCGCCACCTACGACATGCTGGTCAAGGCGTTTACTGACCACTTGGCACGAAAGCCCACCAAGTTCGCGGAACGAATGGAGTTCTTCGCGAGAACGCAGGGCCCCGACGAAACATCTCCAGAATTCCTGGCCGGACTACGCCGCGCAGCCACAAGGTGTGCTTTCCCCAACCTCGCAGATACCCTCCTAAACCAGTTCTTGGTGGGGCTGAAGGAGGCGAAGCTGCGCCGCAGGCTCATCAGCCGGGACGACCTCACTCTGGAGGCCGCCATCTAAGAAGCGGCCGCCTACGAGAAGTCCCACGCAGATCGCCGGCCTAAGACGGTCCATCGCCTCCAGGACTCCGGCCCCTCGGATGACTCGAATGATGAGGAGGTCCTACAGGTGAACCGCCGATCACAGCCACGCACCCAACGCAACAGGGGATCCCCCGCACCACCAAACCAGCCCAACGCATCTGCCTGTGCCAGCTGTGGCGATGCTCACGAGCGCCGGACCTGCCGTTTCCGGGACGCCGTCTGCAGGACCTGCAACAAGGCCGGACACCTCGCCCGAGTCTGCCGCTCCAAGGGCAAGCGCCTGGGATCCACTGCCCAGCTGGACGCCGCAAGCCTGCACACCGTGACGACACAGCGCCGGCAGACGGTATGTAACTTGCCCCCTGAAAGCCCGGACAAGGTGCATGTGACTGTCCAAATAGAGGGGTCCCCCTGCCAAATGGAAATAGACTCAGGGTCCTCGTTCTCTATAATTTCCGCGGAGACCCTTAAAACACTATGCCCCAAGGGGGGACCCCGACTGCACAAGCCACGGGGGTTGAAACTGACGGACTTTAACAAAAACCCAGTGGCAGTCCGTGGCTGGGGCAAGTTTCAAGTCCGATTTAAAGGGTTCTCGGGCTTGCTGGACCTGCTGGTTGTGGAGGGGCGCCTCTCAAGCCTCCTGGGACTGTCGTGGTTTGGCCCTTTGGGACTCCAAATAGCAGGAGTAAACCACCTTGGGACCGCTGACTGGGAGGCAGTTTGCCGGGAGTTCCCCAAAGTATTCGATGGGACCCTGGGGAGGTACAATGGGACCCCGATTTCGCTAGATCTGGACCCTAACGTACGACCCATCCGCATAAAGGCATGGCCCCCTCCCCTAGCCATGCGGGAAAAAATAGAGGCCGAGCTCGACCGCCTGGTCGCCCAAGGCGTGCTGGAACCGGTCGCGTCAGCGTGCTGGGAAACCCCCATTGTAACGCCAATTAAACCGAATGGGGCTATACGCATTTGTGCAGATTACAAATGCACCATAAATAAGGCTCTGCAGGACCACGCCTATCCGGTCCCGGTAGTGAGCCATGTCCTGGCCTCCCTGACTGGGGCCAAAGTTTTCGGCAAATTGGACCTGGCGCAGGCTTACCAGCAGCTGCCAGTGGACACGGCCGCTGCGGAAGCGCAAACCATCACCACCCACAAGGGGGCTTTCCGGGTCAATAGACTGCAGTTTGGGGTTTCAGTGGCGCCAGGGATTTTTCAATCTTTCATGGATTCCCTCCTGAAAGGAATTCCAGGGGTCCAGCCCTTTTTAGATGATGTCATCATCGCGGCACCGGACTCCACCGCCTTCACCGAACGGCTGCATCAGGTCCTGCAGAGGTTCAACGAGGCTGGCCTCAAGGTGAAGAAGGAGAAATGCCTCTTGGGTGTGCCCCGCATCGAATTCCTGGGGTTCGCAGTCGATGCACAAGGCATCCACCCCACAGACGAGAAAATTAGAGCGATCACACAAGCCCCGGTCCCCACGTCCAAGCCGGAACTCCAGGCCTTCCTGGGCCTCTTGAATTTTTACCACGCGTTTCTGCCCCAAAAGGCAACGGTGGCTGAACCCCTCCACCGGCTGCTGGACAAGGAGGCGCCGTGGGCCTGGAAGCCGGAGCATGCGGCAGCTTTCCAGGCGGTAAAAGACTTGTTGGTCTCCAACGGGGTGCTACACCACTTCTGCGAGGCTTTACCTGTGGTTCTGGCGTGTGATGCGTCGCCCTACGGGGTGGGGGCGGTGTTGGGGCATCGGTTGCCGGATGGCCGGGAGGTTCCGGTCGCCTACTATTCTCGGACCCTGTCTTCTGCGGAGCGTAATTACGCGCAGATAGACAAGGAGGCACTAGCGATAGTGGCGGGGGTTAAAAAATTCCACCATTATCTCTATGGCCGCCCGTTCGAGATCCTTACAGACCACAAGCCTCTCCTGGGCCTCCTCGCGCCCGATCGACAGACGCCGCAGATGGTCTCGCCCAGGGTTCTCCGCTGGTCCATATTCCTGGCGGGGTACTCTTACACCCTCACCCACCGCCCGGGAAAGGCCATGGGTCACGCGGACGCGCTCAGCCGCCTCCCACTGCCCGCAACGGACCCAGACCCGGCCCCCGCCCACGTCATCGCACTCCTAGAATCGCTGCCCGATCGCCCAGTACATGTCAAGGAGGTGGCCCACCTCACGGGCCGCGACAGGGTTCTCTGTCGGGTTTTGAACTGGGTGGGGAGGGGATGGCCGACAGCTAGACAAGACCCGGAGTTTGCGCCTTTTGTCACAAGGCGCGATGAGCTGTCGACCTATAAGGGGTGCCTAATGTGGGGAGGCAGGGTGGTCATTCCGAAACCACTACAGGAACGGGTACTGAGGGACCTTCATGAGCACCACCCTGGGGTAGTCAGGATGAAGGCTCTGGCGCGGGGGTATGTCTGGTGGTCAGGGTTAGACCGGGATATTGAGGACATTGTAAAAAGGTGTCAACCCTGCCAGGCCTCCCGACCCGCACCCCCGACGGCCCTAGACAGGGCCTGGGAATCCTCTCACCGCCCCTGGTCGCGCCTGCACCTCGACTTTGCGGGCCCGTTCCAGGGGCAGCTGTTTTTTATACTTGTAGACGCCTACAGTAAGTGGCTAGAAGTAGAGCCGGTACCATCCACCTCCTCCCGGGCGGCCATCCGAGCGATGTGGCGGATTTTCAGCTCACACGGACTCCCCGACACCCTGGTCACCGACAACGGGACGGCCTTCACGTCCGGGGAGTTCCAGGAGTTCACCCGCCAGCACGGGATTCGCCACATCAGGTCGGCCCCGTTCCACCCCGCCACCAATGGCCAAGCCGAACGCATGGTGCGGACGGCCAAAGAGGCGCTCCGTCGGACCGAAGGAACGGACTGGGACTTCAGGCTGGCGCACTTCCTGTTCGGCCAGAGAACGACGCCCCATGCGACAACTGGCCGGAGCCCGGCGGAACTATTGATGGGCCGACGCCTCACCACCAGGCTGGACCGTTTACATCCCGATCGAGCGCCCGAGCGGGAGCCCTGCACGGAAACGCCAGCGGCGGCGCGAGGGTTCTTCCCAGAGGACCCGGTGTACGCACGGAACTACGCGAGAGGGCCCCCGTGGATTCCCGCCCGAGTAGTCCGGGTCCGTGGCCCCCGGTCCTACGAAGTCTCGGTGGAAGACGGCCAGATCCTGCATCGCCACATCGATCAGCTACGTCGCCGGGTGCTACCCCTGGAGCCGGATGAGGGGGAGGAGTGGGACGAGCCAGCTCAACCAGACGCAGGGGCGGACGCACCAGAAGAAATCCCGGGGGACTTCAACTCCGGACTGACAGCCACCGCAAATGACACACCGGCCGAGATGGTGAGCCCAGCCCCGCCAACACCAGAGGGGCCACCAGTCCCCACAGCCGCCCGGGAGGCTGTCAGTTCCCCCATGCCAGAGCCCCGTCGCTCCACGCGAGAGCGGCGGCCCCCCAGCTATTTGAAAGACTATGTGTGCGGGTGTTTATCGGACCAAGGGGGAGGGGTGTAATGTATCCACTGGAGAACATGGGCTCTGGACAGCCATGTGCTTGGACTGGTTCTAACCGGTCCCCCATGTGGCCAGGCGAAGGGCCTGAGCTTCGCCCCGAAGGACAATGGACTAGGGGATCCTGACTCCCCTCCAATGGAGGAGCAGGAGTTAATCCAATCAATGTAAATAGCGAATCACCGGGTGTGTGTGTGTTTGGGGTGTGGGTCACTTGGGAATAAAAGCCGGCCTGCGAGCCGGCTCAGTTGTCTTGTTCTTCATCTAATAAAGTATGTGAGAGCTGAAATCACTAGTAAGTCTCAGTACTTTTCACAAGACCTGCTGGTTGTCCCCGGCCCAAGGGATGTCTGCTTAGCCTCAACCAGGGCCAGGGCCTTTTCTGCCCTGGCCCCAGTCTGGTGGAACGTGCTCCCATCTGAGATCAGGGCCCTGTGGGACTTATTACCATTCTGCAGGGCCTGTAAAATGGAGTTGTTCCGCCAGGCCTTTGGTTGAGGTGGCTGGCATCCAGTAAAATCTTGCTTCCCCCCTACTAAAGTTTACCATCTTTATGTGGCCCAGACTAAGAAAAAAATTTGGAGTACGGTACTGGTAAGCATGGAAGATCAAATATAAACTCTCCCACTGCTACCTGTACTGCATCTCTGAGGACCAGGCATTGCACAGGTATTATTTTCATCCCGTGTGTGTGCATCCAAAGCAAAACCACTGCTTTGCACACTGACATTTCTAAAGCAGCGTTGTTTTCGTTTCATATTTCTATGCATGTGATAGATGTGTCATATGCAGTGTGTCTGGCTCTTATTCACTCCCCACCCCTTTTTGGTCCGCCAGTACTCCAACAACTGCATAGGCAGACACTGAATTTTTTTCCAGCACCTGGTTCAAAGAGTTTGCCTACCCTGCACTATAATGTCAGCATACTTCCAATCTGAATTGGTAAACTGAGATCAAAACAGTGAACACATGTGGTTTCACTTCTTTTTTTAGTATTCTATTTAGTGTTTAAGCCTGAGCCTTATTGTCAGTGGCTGTAAACTTTTTCAGTTAAACAAACTGAACTAGGTTGGTGGTGCTTAAGATCACAGGCCTATGCAGCAGCATTAGTATCTGTACTATGCACATCAGTCTATAACCCATATGATTTCAATGTACATTCTCTGAATCCAATACCATGCAAGTTGTCTCTGGCTCATGATCTCTTATGCCACACCACAATAAGTTTGTTAGCCTTTTAAGGTGGCACCAGATTCTGTTATTTTTGACTCCTGCACACCAACCGGTCTGTTAAGTTTTTTTCTGTGTAAACCAACATTCTGTGCTTAGAGACAATAATACCACTAAGTACAAGATACTGGGGTGTTGCCTTCATGACCTGCATGTCAGCTTTCCAGAGGCAGCTAGGATTGCCAGACTCTGGTTTGGGTAATTCCTGGAGATTTGGGGGATTGATTCTGAAGAGGGACCTCAGTGGAGTGTAATACCACATGGTTCAGCTTCTAAAGCAGGCATTTCCTCCAGGGAAACTTATCTATGTCATCTGGAGATCAGTTAATTCCAGGTCTCCAGGGCCTACCTGGAGGTTGGTAACTTCTAAACTATTTCTCACAATTTACGGGTGTTTTTTTTTTTAAGTGTTAGGATTCAATTCTGAGGTGTTGGAAGGAGGGAGACTGCTTTAATTAGCCAGGCCAGGGGCTAGGAAAGAATGCACTCTGCTCATGCTCAGAGGCAGCGCCAAAAGAAAGCTGACTTTACATGTGGCTGTGAAACACTGGCACGCACGAAGCTCAGGGGGCCGAACAGAAGTCGGCTTTAAAACCCCACCCCCACCCCGCGTTATGTGCTGCTGTGGAAGGCGCGCTCTGGCGCCTCCGCTGCACATGAACAGGGAAGAAGACCCAGCAGCAGAGCGGAGAGACCTGTCGGCTGCCGCGGCGCGGGTCTTTTCCTGCCGCCCTCCCTGCAAAAAAAGAGAGGGAGAGAAAAAAGGCAGCCGGGCAGGGACGCGGCTCACGTACTGACCTTCATCGCGGGAGGCTGGAGGCAACTTCCAAGCAAACGACGCAGAGGCGAGGCAGAAGCAGGCGGCCGTCGGTCCCCTCGCGCGCAAGAGACTTCGGAACTTGGACCGGCTCTGGCAGCAGCGCCGAGTTAACGATTAGCGAGTCTCCAAGGAGGGAACCGGGGGGCAAAAAAAAAAAAAAATGCCCCGGGGCTGCCCCCTGCCCGGGCAGAGGAGGCACGGAGACAGGAGCGGTGCGCGACAGCCAGAAGGAGGAGGGAGGAGGAGGAGCCAGAATAGGCGAAGGTGTCAGGAAACCGCGGCGGGGGCGTGGAGGGGAAAGGCGGGAAAATGGAGGGCGGGGGACACGACTAACTCGTAGTAGGCGCTCTCCAGTTGGTGGGCAGCGAGCGAGGGGCCACGGCAGGCCTGAGGTGGAGAGCGAAGCGGAACGTGCCCAGGAAAGGGCGCGCGGGGACGGTGCGCGTGGCCAGGAGGCAGAAGAGTCTCCAGGGTGGGCGCGACGTGAGCAGAAAGGTCCCCACCCAAGTGCCCGCAGGTTATGAATAGGCTCGTGCTTCCCGTTTCTCTTTTAAAAAGGAAAGAAAGGGAGGGGGGGCTGGCAACTCACGCGGTGCGTAGGCTTGTCTATCTGGGCCCTTAAGTCCGGGAGGGATGGCCAAAATCCAGCTGTGTTCTTCCCGTGGGAGCTCTGCCATGTATAATGTTATGCAGGCAGTCTCCGATGCATGGCTCGTGGCTTTTGCCCGGCCTTTGGGAGCGAGGTGGACTGGAAAGCACAGGCATTTTGGGTGCCAACCTCCAGGTGGGGCCTGGAGATCCCCTGGAATTACAATTTATCTCCAGATGACAGGGATCAGCTCCCCTGGAGAGCATCGCAGCTTCAGAGGGTGGACTCTAGGGCATCACATCCCTACTGAGTTTCCTCCCCAAACTCCAGGCTCCCCCCAAAAAAAGTCTTCAAGAATTTCTCAACCTGGGGTTGGTAACTTTAACAACCATACACACCTTATGAAGTAGAGAAAAGGCAGGAGGTGATTCTCAAGTGTCTTGCATTGCCAGGCCGGATTAAAATAACCCAGAAAGAGAGCTAGTGTGGTGTTGTAGTTAGAGGAGGTTGGCAGCCTCCAGGAAGGGCATGGCATTACAACTCCTCTCCAGACTAAGAGATCAGTTCCCCTGGAGGGAATGGCAGCTTTGGGGGTCAGATTCTGTGGCATCTCTTGCTGGAGAAGCTCCCTCCCCACTCAAAATCCATCCTCCCCAGGCACTACCCTTAAATCTCCCAGAATATCCCAAGTCAGAGCTGGCAACCCTATGGTTAGAGTGCCAGAGCTGGGAGACCCAAGGTCCAACCTCACTCTGACTGGAAGTTAGCTGGGTGGCCTTGTGTGAGTCTCACACTCTCTGTCTACCCTACCTCTCAGGATGGTTGTGAGGATAAAACGGAGGAGAGAGAAGTAGGGTTGCCAGGCTCCAGGTAGGGCCTGATAGACTACCCAGAACAACAGATCTCCAGACAACAGAGATCAGTCCCCGTGGAGGAAATTGCTTCTTTGGAGGGTGGATTCTGGGTCATTATACCCCACTGAGCTCCTTCCCCTCCCAACTGTGCCCAGGCTCCAATCCCAAAGTCTCCAGGAATTTCCCAACCCAGAATTGACAAGCTTAACGAGAAGATGATGATATAAGCTGCTTTGGATCCCCATGTTGGAGAAAGTTGCAATTTGATTCAGGATCACAGCTCATGAGAAGGAGTTTGATCCTCCCGGCGCCATTTTCCCAACCTGAATCTGCCCTGATGGAGGCCAGGCCCGTAGCTACAGTGGGGCATCTCGGGGCTAGGCCCCCTGACTTACTGGCAAGGCCCCCTGACTTCCCATCCAGCCCAGGGCCCCCAAGCAGCAGCAGGTGCAGGGAAGGAGCCGAGTATTCCTTTAATTCGATTAGCCAGTGCCCCCTAAGAAATTTAAATGCCCCCTGACTTTAAAAATCCTGGCAATGGGCCTGATGGAGGCTCTGTTTGGCCCCTGAGGGCTCCGTGCATACTGATGGGATACACACACAAATTTCCTCAGTGGGGCAAATAGCACACCCAGGACCATTTCAGGTCAGGAAAGTGAAGTGGGGGGAAGGTGCAAGCCCTTCTCCTTGCATGCCATGGGCCCAATCTGAACCACATCCCTGCACACCTAGTGACTGAGTTTTCAGTGAGGAATTTGCAAGTGTATGTGTGAGTAACAGTCCTTCTCAGAAACTCTGAAAATACAAAGCAACAAATTTTGTATGACTTGCAAATAATCACAACTGAAGCCTACCAAGCTTGAATGGACTGAGAAGGATGTAACTGTGCTTGAGATGGCAGTGTGAGTGTTGTTTCCTCACAGTAGTAAACACTCCTCTGTATGAATGTTAAAGGCAAGACACAAGCAGTATTTATTTATATCCCATTTTTCTCCCCAATGGGAACCCAAAGCAGCTCATACCGTTCTTCTCTCCTCTACTTCATCCTAATAACAATCCTGTGAGGTAGGTTAGGCTGCGAGGGTGTGTGTCTGGCCCAAAGTCACCCAGCAAGATTCCGTGGCAAAGTGGGGGTTCAAATTTGGGTTTCCCAGATCCTAACCTGACTATACTCTTAGTAGGATGTTAATGTTCAAAACTCACTTTGTGAAGCTCTTTTTTAGCAAATAGATTTTAAAATTTAAATCCTAATACCTAATTTAGGATTGACCTCAAATAACACACAATGACTAGTGTTATATCTGGGTATTTATAACATTGAAAATGAGCTCTTAAATTACCTGTTACCATCTTGTACATTATAGTATATTAATTTTTCAGACACAGTTAATCCCATTTCAGTAGTAAATATATCCCTGAAAATATGATATATATCTACAGTAAACACAGGAAATAATCTCCAATATTGTAGACTGTCCATTTTGAGTGAATAAGGAAACAATCCTAAACATGTTACTTAGAAGAAAGTTATGTTTATTCAATGGGACTTACTCCTAGGGAAACATTCTTAGGATTGCAACCCAAATCATTGTCATAAAAATCATAGTATAGTAATGTGAGAGTGTGGGGCTAAGATCTGGGAGACTCAGGAATCTCCACTCTGCCGGGGAAGCTCGCTCGGTGACCTCTCAGCCTACCCTGCTTGGGTTGTAAGGATGAAATGGAGGCAAGGAGAATGATGTAAGCTGCTTTGGGTCCCCATTGCCGAGGTGCAAATGAAGTAAAATAAAAATAAACATCTCAATCAGTCCAAAAGTGAAAACATTTCATAGGAAGTTTTATTTGCGCTCACCAACATTTCCAATTTATTTGTTGGAAAAAACTGGGAAAATTGCTTATCCTTCCTCACAATTCTCCCCCCCCCCCGCCTTCTTATCTCTGTATAAATAATTCTCCTATATGGAGGTTCTGCTTCTTAGTCCAAAGTCTGCAGCCATGAGTCAGCTGCAGCTGTGAAAAGCAAAGTCCCTGCATATATGCTCCAAGGATTACTTTGCACTTTCCAGGACTCAAGCTTGCTTGTAGGACAATTTGGTAGAATTTTGATAGAATGGAATGCACACATTGCACATGGGCTCCAATTTTTAATGCTTCTTCACATTAAAAACAAACTCCATATGTATAAAAACTAGTACAGCATACAGACAAGTTTTAACCCTTCTTTTTGCAGGGAGTTTTCAACCCAGGGGAATATTCTAAAATGGGATCATCCATTTGCAGTCTAATGTTGTGCATTCTAACACCACTTTAGCATTTTACCATTTTGTTCTCTTGCATGTGTAAATCAGCCCACATTCATCCAAAAGGGCGGTCAAAGCACACCTTCTCCTGCAGTGTAAACAACAACTAAGAGAGACCATCTGTTAGGTTCCCCAACCACTTATTCTTTCCTTTTATGGATAACAGTGAACAGGTGAGGTGTATATGTTATTTTCCATTGCAAGCCTCTCTTTCTTCTGAAACAAAAATAGTACCATCCTAAGCAGATGGAACTTTCCCTTGAAGCTAAAACCGAGGCTATTGTACTTTGGTCACATGAGAAGACAAAGATGCACTGGAAAAGACAATAATGCTAGGAAAAGTTGAAGGCCAGCAGAAAACGAGGAAGTCCCAATTGACTCAGTTAAGGAAATCTCGGCCTTCAGCTTACAAGACCTTAGCAATGACAGGACATTTTGGAGGTCAGGAATTCATAGGGTTGCCATAAGTCAGAAACGACTTGATAGCACAAAAACACACAAAAGCAGAGTTTTGCTTTTCCAAGTCCACTGAAGTCTCTGTAAGGTTCATAATAATGTGTGTGAAGAGAGGTCTTTGGATCAGAGTTCAGATGGAAACACTGGGAACTGTTTTGGCCATCAAATCTCCAATTGCTTATCCTTACCCTAATGATTTCACCTAGCTCAGGCTGTATCCTAGTCCAGTGGTTCTCAGCCTTTTGTATCTTATCTGCCACCAGTCATGCTATCAAAGAACCATGATGGAAACAAAAAGCCCACTTTCCCCCAAGAATATTTATGTTTACAGACATTCTATTATTACATTTATCATTGATGGTAAGTTTTAAGGACATATACAGTTTCAGAAGCAGGTAGGATCAGCGAGAAATGGCACATCAAAGACAAGTCCTGCTAGACAGGGAGTATGGGGGATTAGGAGAAACATGGAGGGTCAAGAGTTACTGTTAGCATGCCAAAAGGTCACAGATGGCAGACAGGGTCAGTGGAAAGAGTACATCACACTTGCAGGGAACATGGGGATTGGGAGAAAGCAAATTCTTAGTAACTGCTATGAAAATCCTACATCCCGCCTAGACTATTTATGCATCCCATCGGTGATACATGTACCACCAGTTGAGAACTATTGCCCTAGTGAGCATCACCTATATTCAGGTATGGTTTGTGTTCAGAACAAGCTTGGTTTAACCTTGGGGTTGCGGACTCTGTCATTTTCACCACAGATCTGGGAACAAAAACTTCCTGGTTGAAAAGAACCTTCTGTTTATTGTGACTTCCAGATTGAAGGAATGTAATAAATTATGGGTTGTTTCTTGCTTTCAAATCAGGATTTCTTTAACAGGGTGAAACAATGTTGTTATTATGTACTGAAACTGTAGCACTTTTAGAAATGTATCAGTGACAATAAGCCAAAATATAAAGAGTTACATAGAGGTCTGCAGCTGCCTTGTAAACCTTGACATTTTGGGGTACATCTACTGTGGAAATTATACACTAACTATTTTAAATTGTGCTCATTTCCTTTATTTCTGTTTCATCGTAACCCTTGGGACAGGTCCCCAGCATGGTGCCTGTGAGTGCCCAAGTGCCTGCCAGCATCTTTCCTGGTGCCCACAAGAGTTTTAGAAAGTGGGTGGGGCCTTCTAATTGGCCACTGGAGATCTGATTGGCAGTGCAGATTAAAACAGTGTTTCAGTGGCAGCTGCCACCATAGTGGCACAGAGAGGTTTTATTCTCTCTCATCTTTCTCAGTGTATTTTTTAAATTACCCTTTTCTCCTCTGCACTTGGGCTTCCTCCTATGTGCCTGTGGCTCTAACTCCTGCAGCAGCCACTTCTGGTTGGCTCCACCTCCCGCAGCAGCCACTGTGCCTACCACCCTGTGTCAGAATTCCAAAGATGCCCACAGGCTCAAAAAAGTTGGGGGACCCCCACCTTAGGACCACCTTCCAAAGAATAGGAATTGGCAGCTGCTTTGCAGTTTAGTGCTGTACTAGCAATCCCTATACCAAAAACAATACATAGCAGTGGAGGTGTGGAGGGGAATAAATTAATACAAGTGGGGACCCACAAGAAACTTGCAGAGGGGTTACATCCCTTCCCTCCCTTTGCTTCCTTCCTTCTTCTCTCTCTCTAAGAATCTTCCCCCACTTTCACTTCTCCCCTTATCTGTCAACCTATCCTCTACCTTTTGTCCCCCACCCTTTCTCCATCAATCTGCCCCCCCATTTCTCCCCCTTTCTCACCCTCCCCTTAGGTCAACTTACAACCATCTCTTTTGTGTGTGTCCCCCATTTCCCCTCTTTCATAGAATCATAGGGTTGGAAGGGACCTCTGGGGTCATCTAGTCCAACCCCCTGCACAATGCAGGAATTTCACAAATACCTCTCCCTCCACACTTGCATTATTTGCACTGGGAGGAGGCATTCCCCTTATCTGTCAGCCTAGCCCCATCTCTTCCCCCACCTTTTATCCATCAATCTACCCCACTCTTGCTGCTCTTCCAACTCATCCACCACCCTGATGGCTCTCCCCACTTACCTTCCAGCAGGCAGGCAGTGGGCTTGTTGGCTCAGTGAGGGGAAGGGGGTGGCAAGGACTTCTTTCCTGGCTGGGGGCCCCTGTGAGACTCGCAGGAGGGGAATCCTATCTCCCCCAATTTTCTGCCAAGCCCAGCCACAGCCACTGCCTGGCTTACTACAGCACCTAGGCTGTGCTGCTGCCACCGGGCACAGCACAGCTCCCAGACTGCACTGCTGCTTCAGCCAGGACAGCTGCTTGGTGCTGGGGGGGGGGTTGCTCCTGTAAGTGTAAACAGTACATTTCACATTGTTTGCACTGGGTGGAGGCAGCACCCATCCCAAGCATGAAGCAGTGGCCTCTGCTGCTTTGCACTTGAGCTTAACATGCCCAGTGTTGTTTTTTTTAAAGGAGATCTCTGGCAACACTAGGCCCAGTGAGGTTCCCAGCCTCTGCCCCTGGGCCTGCTGCAGTTTCCCCCAGGGTCACTGCAACTTTCTCTCCCCCTCCATCAATGACACAGCTTCCCCCAGCCTGATGAGGCTCCCAGCTTCTGTTGCCAGGCCCACTGCAGCGTTCTCTCCCCCTTCTTCAATGCCACTGCTGCCCCTGGGCCCCAGAAAACCCCCAGTTTTGGCAGGGCCCATTGCAGTCCCCTCTCGGCCCGTTGCTGCTGCCTGCTGAATGGTAGGTGAGTTTTTTGATTGCCTGCACATCCTGAGACAACATTTTTTATTTTGGGAGGGATTTAAACCCCCCAGTGTATTTTTTTTAACTTTTCCGTTTTTTCCCCTGCAAACCTAGGGGGTTACCCAAGTTTGCAGAAAAACCTGTCTGGGGTAATCCCTATCTGCAGATTTAGGTATCCATAGATAGGGGGCACACTTGAGAATTAGATATGTAGATGTCCACATGACTTGGGTCTGATTTAAACATGAACAAGAAGAACTTGTGTATGTGACTCTGGACACTTTGCACATTCCAAGTATACCCTTAGTTACTGGGGCTGAGTGTTAACCTGTCAGAGATCCATAGGTAAGCATGGCATTGTGTCAGCATCACTTGGAGTAGCGGGGTTGTTTATTCAGTCATCTAGTTTAAAACAAAACACTAGGGTATGCACAAAGAAGCATGGGTAAGCTTTATATAGCCAACGTCATGTTTAAATCAGCACCTAATCATAAGTGCCAGGAAGCAACTTCAATCAACATCAGTCATGACATTAAGTTGAATGTTGTTAATGGACTTCTGTTTTGATTGGGCCATTGTGTCATGTTTGAGTGGTTTTCATGCTTGTTGCATTTGGACTGTTTTTATCTGTGGTTTTTGTAAAGCTACGTGGGGGCGGGGAGGCAACATGCCAAAAATCAGCTTATAAATATTTTAATAAATATTTTAAGTGGGAGACCTGTTAATCAGCTTCCCTGCTGGTAAATAAGTCTGTGCCAAAAATTACTGGAAAATCAAGATCTAATTACGAGAAGAATAGAGCTGGCATTGGCAATGTAGGCTAAAATTTATGGCTAGACTTTAAAGGGTGAATCTCTCCTCTCTCTTTTTTTTAGTTGCAAAGAATGATTTACGATTGAGCTTAATAAGGTATAAAATGTAAGGGAGGATAAAAGGAAAACTGCAGAGTGACTCTCAAAAATTGTTGCGTTCAGAATTGCTGTGGGAGTAGCTTGTACCCAAATAAGGGCTGGGCAAGAGTGCTGAATGAATATCACTTGTTCTTTCCCTTCTAGCTTCATAATCACATTCATATTCCTCATACATCAGAGAAGGTCAGCACTTGAGAGTCAGTCCTAGCATAAATGAGGAATGGGATTTTAAAATACCTTTGTTTTGCACCAGAACTAGACATAAGGTTGCTAACAAGATTGCGTTCCATTGCAATACATTTAGGTGCTGATGGCAAATCCACTTGCAATTATTCACAGTTTTACTAAATTATGGTCTTCATTTTTAAAGAATGGGTTATCGCCTGATAAGCCATAAACAATCTCTCCAAGGGTGTTCTCCTATACATTCCTTATAATCAGTGAGATTTTCTAACAGTTAAGAGCCTAAGAGCCGCTGCTCACCATTCCCTGCACAAAAATTATCACGAGTTGCAAGCCTTTGAACGTTTGTGCTGTACAAACTGCACTGAACTCAGTATGATTTCAGGTCCCTAACTGCAAAGGATTGCAGCCATGCATACCATTCTGTATATGTAAGTAAAAAGCTTACTCAATTCAGTGGGATTTATTTCCTTGTAGAGAAGAAGAAGAGTTGGGTTTTATACCCCACTTTTCTCTACCTTAAGGAGTCTCAACGCAGCTTACAGTTGCAGTCCCTTTCCCCTCCCCAAAACAGGCACCTTGAGATGTAGGTGGGGCTGAGAGAGTTCTGAGAGAAGTGTGACTGGCCCAAGGTTGCCCAGCAGGCTCTATTTGGAAGAGTGGGGAATCAAACCCAGTTCTCCAGAAAAGAGTCTGCTGCTCTTAACCACTACACCACACTGGCTCTCCTTATATTTCCTTGTAAATATATCTATGCTTTCACTTTTAGTGTCCATACCTATTTGTAAGCAGACTCAGAACAAGGGGAGCCACCACCATCGGATGGGATAGTAAAAGGGCCAGCTTCACCTAATTTTACTTCTGTTACAGGGATCTGCGGTGTCCTGAGGCAAGACACACTCCATGCCTGGGCACAGTATGGGCCATTGATGGGATGCAGAAGAGCCAGCCTCCTCTGTCTGAGCATCCTTGATTTCACAAGCAAGGCCAACCTGGCTCCAAGCCCTCAGTCAGCAAGATGTCTACTGCTCATCTTCCTCCCTGCCAAGCATAAGTTCTTTCGGAGCTGTTCTTTCAAGGGCAGTTCTTGAAAGGGCTCTCTCAGTCCCACCTACCTCATGGGGTGTCTGTTGTTGGGAGGGGAAGGGAAAGGGATTGTAAGCCATTCTGAGACTCCTTTGAATATAAATCCAATATCTTCTTCTCCAGCCTATTAACTGATGTCTCAGGGTGCTTACTTAAGCCTGAATGCATTCTTTACTGCTACTGATTTCGAATGAGCCTATGTCTCCTTAGATGGCTTTCACTGCCTGCCCTGATGCTTCATGCATGTGTTACATCATGTTGCCTGGCTCCTTCTTTTTGCAGGTTGCCATCAAGCCCTGCCCCTCCACCCCACAGCATTTCCAAATGAATTCAAAGGAATTATCATTTCTCCTCAGTTACAGGAAATTTGCTGGCTCCAGGACCTGCATATCACTAGCAACAATGGCCTAATTCATTCAGAAACTGTTGTTGCTTTCTGGCTTATCAAAATTCTTCAACTGCCAAAGATAATAGCTGTTGCAAAGTACATATTGTAGAAAGCTCATAAATATGAACTCTCAACTATTATTGAATTCATAGAATCCTGTGAAATTTTTAGTAAAATTAAAAGAGTTTTTGCTAATTTCCCATGTTCCTCAACTAGCTTTTAGAAATGGTAGTTAGATATACCATTTGCTTTTTCACAGTCTGTCCACTGAACCATACAATTTTACTTTGTAATAGCATATCTTGCTATTCTTTAGCATAACCATAAACAGTTAGTGACAGATACTTATTTAACTCTCCCTCATGGATCACTGCCTTGTCGTGGTGAGGGGGCTTGCGTGGTTCGATGAGGCTGTGGGCTATGCCGTGGAGGGCCACCCAGGACGGACAGGCCACAGCAGAGAACTCAGACCAAGCGTGATCCCCTGGAGAAGGAAATGGCAACCCACTCCAGTATCTTTGCCAAGAAAACCCCATGGACAGTAACAAAAGGCTAAAAGATATGACGCCGGAAGATGAGCCCCTCAGGTCGGAAGGTGTCCAATATGCTACTGAGGAAGAGCAGAGGGCAAGTACGAGTAGCCCTAGAAAGAGTGAAGCGGCTGGGCCAAAGCCAAAAGGACGCTCAGTTGTGGATGTGTCTGACGGTGAAAGGAAAGTTCGATGCTGCAAAGAACAATACTGCATAGGAACCTGGAATGTAAGATCTATGAATCAAGGTAAGCTTGACGTGGTCAAAAATGAGATGGCAAGAATGAACATTGACATCTTGGGAATCAGTGAACTAAAGTGGACAGGAATGGGTGAATTTAACTCAGAAGACCATTATATCTACTACTGTGGCCAGGAATCCCGTAGAAAAAATGGTGTGGCCTTTATAGTCAACAAGAGAGTGAGAAAGGCAGTATTGGGATACAATCTCAAAAATGACAGAATGATCTCGGTCCGAATCCAAGGCAAACCATTCAATATCACAGTAATCCAAGTCTATGCCCCAACCACTGCTGCAGAAGAGGCTGAAGTGGACCAGTTCTACGAAGACCTACAACAGCTCGTAGAACTAACACCAAAAAATGATGTCCTCATCATCATAAGGGACTGGAATGCTAAAGTAGGAAATTAAAAGGTAACCGGAATAACAGACAAATTTGGCCTTGGAGAACAAAATGAAGCAGGGCAAAGGCTAACAGAGTTTTGTCAAGAGAACACGCTGGTCATAGCAAACACCCTTTTCCAACAACCTAAGAGGCGTCTCTACACATGGACATCACCAGATGGGCAACACCGAAATCAGATTGACTATATAATTTGCAGTCAAAGATGGAGAAGCTCTATCCAGTCAGTAAAAACAAGACCTGGAGCTGACTGTGGCTCAGATCATGAGCTACTCATTGCAAAATTCAGACTTAAATTGAAGAAAGTTGGGAAGACCACAAGGCCATTCAGATTTGACCTAGATCACATCCCCGATGAATATACAGTAGAGGTGAAGAATAGGTTTAAGGGACTAGATTTGATAGACAGAGTGCCTGAAGAACTATGGACAGAGGTCCGTGACATTGTAAAGGAGGCAGCACTCACCGCCATCCCAAAGAAAAAGAAATGCAAAAAAGCAAAGTGGCTGTCTGATGAGGCTTTACACATAGCAGAGGAAAGAAGGAAAGCTAAAGGCAATGGGGATAAGGAAAAATTTGCCCAATTTAATGCAGATTTCCAGAGAACAGCAAGGAGAGATAAGGAGGCTTTCCTGAATGAACAATGCAGAGTAATAGAGGAAAACAATAGATTGGGAAGGACTAGAGATCTCTTCAAGAAAATTGGAGAAATCAAGGGAACGTTCCATGCAAAGCTGGCCATGATAAAGGACAAAAACGGTAGGGACCTAACAGAAGCAGAAGAGATTAGGAAAAGATGGCAAGAATACACAGAAGAACTATACAAGAAGGACCTCGATGTCCTTGACAACCACGATGGTATAATCACTGACCTCGAGCCAGACATCCTGGAAAGCGAAGTTAAATGGGCCTTAGAAAGCATTACTAACAACAAAGCTAGTGGAGGTGATGGTATCCCAGCTGAGTTATTCAAAGTCTTAAAAGAAGATGCTGTTAAAGTGCTGCACTCAATTTGCCAACAAATTTGGAAAACACAACAGTAGCCACAGGATTGGAAAAGGTCAGTTTACATTCCAATCCCAAAGAAGGGCAACGTCAAAGAATGTTCAAACTATCGCACAATTGCACTCATTTCACACGCTAGCAAGGTCATGCTCAAAATCCTACAAGCTAGGCTCCAACAGTACGTGGATAGAGAACTGCCAGAAGTACAAGCTGGGTTTCAAAGAGGTAGAGGAACTAGAGATCAAATTGCCAACATTCGCTGGATGATGGAGAAAGTAAGAGAGTACCAGAAAAACATCTACTTCTGCTTCATTGACTATGCTAAAGCCTTTGATTGTGTGGATCACAATAAATTATGGCAGGTTCTTAAAGAGATGGGAGTACCAGACCACCTCACCTGTCTCCTGAGAAACCTGTATAAGGGTCAAGAAGCAACAGTTAGAACCGGATATGGAACAACTGATTGGTTTAGCATAGGGAAAGGAGTACGACAAGGATGTATATTGTCACCTTGCTTATTTAACTTATATGCAGAGTACATCATGCGAAGTGCTGGCCTGGATGAATCACAAGCTGGAGTTAAGATTGCTGGGGAAAAGATCAATAACCTCAGATATGCAGACGATACCACTCTGATGGCAGAAAGCGAAGAGGACCTAAAGAGCCTCTTGCTCAGGGTGAAAGAGGAAAGTGCAAAAGTGGGCTTGAAGCTCAATATCAGAAAAACTAAGATCATGGCATCTGGCCCCATCACTCCTTGGCAAATAGAAGGGGAAGTCGTAGAAGTAGTGACAGACTTCATGTTCCTAGGATCCCAGATCACTGCAGATGGTGACTGCAGCCATGAAATTAAAAGATGCCTGCTCCTTGGGAGGAAAGCGATGGCAAACCTAAACAGCATGATAAAAAGCAGAGACATCACCTTGCCAACAAAAGTCCGCATGGTCAAAGCAATGGTATTCCCCGTAGTAATGGATGGCTGCAAGAGTTGGACTATAAGGAAGGCTGAGCGCCGAAGAATAGATTCTTTTGAACTATGGTGCTGGAGAAGACTCTTGAGAGTCCCTTGGACTGCAAGGAGATCAAATCAGTCAATCCTAAAAGAAATCAACCCTGACTGTTCCCTTGAAGGCCAGATCCTGAAGCTGAAGCTCAAATACTTTGGCCACCAAATGAGAAGGGAGCATTCACTGGAGAAGACCCTGATGCTGGGAAAGATTGAAGGTCAAAGAAGAAGGGGACGGCAAAGGATGAGATGGTTAGACAGTGTCATCGATGCAACGAACATGAAATTGAGCAGACTTCAGCGGACAGCGGAAGACAGGAGGGCCTGGCGTAATCTGGTCCATGGGGTCGCGAAGAGTCGGACTCGACTGTGCGACTGAACAACAACAACTTATTTAACTGTGTGCTCCTACTTCTAAACCCAACTGCTGGGGATTGCACAGTAAATCTGCTTACTGGAAAATTCTGTTCAAAGGGAACTTGTAAATTATTCTGATCTCTACTCTTTTTTTAAAATTCATATAATTACACACACACATTACACAACTGCACATCCAACTATTTCCTTTACATGGTATAGTCAGTGTTATTTTATAACACATTAAATGCATAATGGACATCAGTTAATGAATGTACATTGTTTTGCCAATTTTCATTGAAATGATCTCACATCTGCATAGTCTTAGCACAGTGTGTCAGGATTTATGGATGAAGCAAAAAAGTTGCTAAAATAAATCAGAGGGAGCCAACTACCATCCCCTCACCTGTGTTACCAGGTAAGCATGCCAGGATCCAGCCACATTTTTATTGTCTATCATTTGTCATAAGAACCTAAGAACATAAGAGAAGCCAATGTTGGATCAGGCCAACGGCCCATCTAGTCCAACACTCTGTCACACAGTGGCCGAAAATACCAGGTGCCATCAGGAGGTCCACCAGTGGGGCCAGGACACTAGAACCCCTCCCACTGTTGACCCCCCCGCCCAAGCACCAAGAATACAAGGCATCTCTTGCCCCAGAGTCCCTATCTATACCTTGTGGCTAATAGCCACTGATGGATGGACCTCTGCTCCATATGTTTATCCAATTCCCTCTTGAAGCCATCCATGCTTGTAGCTGCCACCACCTCCTATGGCAGTGAATTCCATGTGTTAATCACTCTTTGGGTAAAGAAGGACTTCCTTTTATCTGTTCTAACCCGACTGCTCAGCAATTTCATTGAGTGCCCATGAGTTCTTGTATTGTGAGAAAGGGAGAAAAGTACCTCTTTCTCTACCTGTTCTATCCCATGCATAATCTTATAAACCTCAATCATGTCACTCCTCCAAGCAGGGGGACACATTACAAGTTCAAAATTGGTGCCTCTTATCCGCTCTCAGAACAGTATAATATCCCCTGCCAGACATTGTGATCCTGGAGAATGGAAACTCTTTCTTTCCTTCTAGGGGTTTGTTCAGCTAGCAGCTGCTGAAGCTTCTCCCACCTTCTTCATGCTTCCAGGATGATTCTGATAACCGGATTAAGTGGCGTGTTGGATTCATTTATGAAATTCAGCATCAGAGATAGAAATATGACGTTCCAAGAGTTGCAGTAAGAAAGTGATGGGGATAAAAAGAAGTTTAAGGACAGCTGGACAGTTACAGAAAAACAATGTAACAACTAAGGGAGAATAAGCAGCATGGTATGGCTTGATCTTGTCAGATCCTGGAAGGTAAGTAGGATCAGTATTTCGATGGGAGACGGTTAAGGAAGACTGCAGAGGAAGGCAATGGCAAACTACCTCTGCTTCTCACTCGCCTTGAAAGCCTGTTGTTGAGGCCACCAGTGTATAGTCTGTGGCCATAGCTGCATTAGTCTTTCCCACCAGTGTCCCCGCCTTTTGACTCCGTCTTCAAAAAAGCTGTCCACATTTGGTGTCGTTTTCACACCTCAACTATGCTAGCATAGTTTCACAGGTCCACATCTGTTTATCGACCTCTTGGGGCGGCTCCACTGTCATTGCACCTCCGCACTGCTTTAAAAGAATCTTCTCCAAACAACTCGTCAAACAAGCATAGAGAAAGATGCTGTCACAGCATCACACAACTAATTTAAAATGCAAATGCAGATACAGCCTGTATGTTAGACACATGACCTATGAATGGGCCCAAACTGCTCAAACTGGACTCAGAGTTATAAAAAATAACCAAGTGGAGGTGGAAAACCTTTCCTTCAGAGCTAAAATGCTCTCTCACTCTCCTGTGCACAAAACCCACAACACATTAAAATAATAAATGAAGTTTGCATTCTGCAAGGTAAATACTCCTAGCTGTTACCAGAATGCTTCCTTTCCCCAGCTCATAGTCTGCAAAAAGGCAGTGCAACTCTCACAGCCTAATGTTCCATCCTATCTCTAGGTGCAGCCTGCCTTGATCAGTGTTCTCTTACAAGCTTCATGTCTAAAGTTTTGACCATTCAATGTAAAAATAAACTAATCAATTAAAAAAAAATCAGATTTCCCTGCTCCATCAAGGTATTTCAGGCTGTTTACGTATCGTATTTCAGCCTTCTGGACAGTCTGGAAGCACCATAACCACTTGAGAGCCTGTCTCCTCCCCCACCCCACCCGCCTTGTAGGGTAAGCCTTATAAATGCCTTCCTGTCAAATATTTCTAGTAAGCAGAGTGTTCTGTGCCAAATTCAGTGTTCTGGGTGGCCTGAAAGTACTGTAACCATTTGAGGATGCACTCTTATTTACCCATTTTATGAGAGAGTTCTACAAATATCGGCTTCAGATTTTATTTTTACTAATCAGGATAGGCCAGATTTATAGGTGCACCGAATTTCACTTATCTAGCTTGCAGCAGAGTAGGTCAGAGGTTTCCAACTACGTTTTGAGCCTTCTGTTTTTGGGGAGCAATAGAAAAATTTGGATGCTGTTGCTATTCATAATAATAACATTTAAAAGAGCATAAAACTCTTGTTGCAGTTCTAGTATACTTTTTTTTTCACCTCTCCAAGCAGTGAAGAACAGTAAGAACATTAGAAAAGCCATGTTAGATCAGGCCAATGGCCCATCCAGTCCAACACTCTGTGTCGCACAGTGGCCAAAACTCAGGTGCCATCAGAAGGCCCACCAGCAGGACCAGAACTCTAGAAGCCCTCCCACTGTTGCCCCCCAAGCACCAAGAATACAGAGCATTACTGCCCCAGACATAGCGTTCCATCTATACGTTGTGGCTAATAGCCATTGATGGACCTCTGCTCCATATGTTTATCCAGTCCCCACATGAAGCTGTCTATGCTTCATGTCCTGCAGTAGTCCTGCAGTTCTAAATTAGTGATGCCATCTGGATATTATTTAATAATATAGGAATGACTGAATTATTAATTTTAACGATGGTCCATTGATGTTTTTAACTTCTGTTGTTCATCACCCAGAGCTCTGTGCACTCAGTGATTGGGTGATTTATAAATTTATAAATAAATAAATAGAGCAAGAGGTGATTATGCTATACTTCTTAAAAAGACAACGTTGCCTCATCCTAAACATTTTTCCTCAGAAGTAGTGACAGAAAGAACCTTTTCTCACCACTAGGGATGGGCACAAACCCATAAACGAAGTGCGGTTTAAGCACAGAAGTGAGCTCCAAAGGCATTTAAATGCCATCAGAGCCCACCTCTGGGTCCAGCTGGCCTGAGAGTGAGTTTCAAAGGCCTTTATAGGCCTTTAGAGCTCAGCTGAGTTGGGCAGCCCAACTCAACTGAGCTCCCAGAGTGAGCTCTGAAGGCTTTTATATGCCCATGTATGGACAGGCCCTTATATGGGCAGGCATCCAGGTCCCGGGTGGTGGCCTCTGATGGCATTTAAATGCCTTTGGAGCTTGCTTCCAGGTGGGTCTGCAGCCCCACAAACTTCCCAAACCATGAACTGGTTCATGGAATGGAGAAGTTTGTGGAAGTTCATGGTTCGGGTTTGTGAAAACCACAAACCTCTATGAACTTCCATTTTTCCCAGTTCACGCCCATCCCTACTCACCACCCTCAAAAAGGCCCTTCTCTCCTTCTGCTTACAGAGTTACAGATTTTGAACTGATTACTGCTGGAGATTCTATTCTAGTTTGGATTTTGGGCAACAAACTCATTTTAGGCTTGGGATGAGTTCCAAGTCACTGAAAAAAGCATGTGTTTAATTTGGGTTTGGTTTCAGTTCAGTGCACTGATTTGCATCAATACTTTCTATCAGTCCCAAGAATGTTTGCATAGTCCTCGTAATATTTGTTCAGAAGTGACCCCCATTGGGGTCAATGGGGTTTATTCACTTGTAAGAGTATTTAGGATTTCAGTCTGAATAGCTCCTGTTTTTTTGTTTCTTTCTTTGTTTTGCCATCAAGTCTCAGATGACTTATGGCACTGGGGGGGTTTCAAGGAAAGAGACAGTCAGAGGTGGTTTGCCATTGCCTGCCTCTGCACTTCTTTGTGGTCTACCATCCAAATGCTGCATTCAGTAATTTATTTATCCTATCCTCCTCCAAGGAGCTCTGAACAGTATTCATGGATCTCTCTGTTTTATCCCTAAAACATTCGTAGGAGAGATGGTGATTGGTCACCCAGTAAGAGAGGCTTTGAAGTCAGAACCAGTTCAAATCCAACACACGGTCTCTGCATTATATATTTATTTAGAAAATTTAAAAAATACTAACACTGAGATCAGTTCCCCTGAAGAAAATGGTAACTTTGGAGGGTGGACTGTATGGCAATTATGCTCTGTTGAGGTCCCTTCCCTTTGGTAGTCTGGGAGATTTCCAGGCTCCACCTGAAGGTTAGCAACGTAAGCTACCAGTGTGTGGATCTTCCCATTTTAATTCTGATGGAAGAGCAGGGATTTAATTACAGAGAATAGCCCCACCGTAGAACCACCCTATTACTCCCTGCTGAAATTTGGTAAGAGTCAAAAGAAATTTAAAAGTGTGACAGAAGTGGTTTCTTCTACATATGATATGCAGTTAGGGTTGCCAGGTTCCCCCTGGCCACCAGCAGGGGATGTGGGTAGGGCTGCCAGATCCAGTTTGGGAAATTCCTGGAGACTGGGGGATGGAGCACGGGGAGGACAGGAACCTCAGTAGGGTACAATGCTGTAGAGTCTACTCTCCAAAGCAGCCATTTTCTCCAGGGGAACTGATCTCTGTAGTCTGGCGATGAGGTGTAATTCCAGGGGATCCCCAGGTCCCACTTAGAGGCTGGCATGCCTATACATTCTGCATTCTTAGACAATGGTTTTCAGTATCCATCAAAACAGCTTTCATCACATTTAATTATTATCTCTCTGTCCAACCCCTTAAAGAGCCACTCCCAGCCTCTATCTCCTCGCACAGCACTTGAACTTATCTTGTGGTACATAATTTTATGCTGGGTTCAGAGATGAGGTTGTTGGCAACAGTGATAGAAAAATATAACTTTTTAACATTTATGGCAATGAAGGAGAAACGACAGCTTTGTGCCTGCCAGAAATAAGCTATAAATACAGGTTATAAATAAATTTATAGCATAAAAGTCAAAGGTTATACTTTGGACTCCAACTTTCTCTTACTTTCCTTCTTGGCTTTGTGTCAAACAGGTTTAGAATGGAGTTTTCTGAGATCTTCATATGTTGCTTAGATTGGCAGCGGGGGTGGGGGGGGATTCCTCAGGCTGACCAATTTAAATGTCATGTTCCTGGCAAGGGAAGCCATTCATAAAAGGAACTGAAATTCAAGACTCCAACAGAGTTTGCAGATATATATTTGCCATGACTCTGTGGAAATACCAGTTGTAATGCCTTCTTCTTCCATGTTTTTCTTGCCACAGCATAGGCAATGAAGGATGTTTGTATAACTGGAAAGTTTTGGGGAGGACAAATGGAGTGTTAGAGGAGAGGGTCAGACCATATTGTAAAAGCAGTCATATGGAGAACAGGAAGCCACTGCTAAGGATGAAGGGGGAATCTACGGAAAAGGTTACAGGCTGCCATTAAGAGAGAAAACCTAAGAGATTAATAAAGGCCAGATGAGGCCAACTTGCAGACAGAGTTGGCCTGTCCACTAAGCAAACCTAGACAATAGCCTCAGTCTTGGTGCCAGAGCTGGGTGGGGGCAAAATAATTACAGGGTCCCAGGCAGCCCAACGGGTCCAGGGCAGAGAAGAAGTGAACGAGCGTCTCTCCTATGCATGATCTACCATGCCTACTCAGTAGCCCCACCGTGTTCAGTGAGATTTACTCCCAGGTAATCATGTTTAGGATTGCAGCTCTTGGAACGAGCCGATAGATGTTTCATTATGTTTGTGTCTGTATGCTGACTGAGGAGGCACCAAAGCCGTGGTGGAAAGTGGTCAAGTTGCAGGCAACTTATGGTGACTCCTGGTGGGGTTTCCAAGGCAGAACACATTCAGAGGTGGTTTTCCATTGCCTGCCTCTGCATACCCTGCATTTATAGCGTGCAACCCTGGTCTTCCAAATGACCAAATTCATAGGGCACCTAAAAATCTTTTGTCCAACCCTGATTTTCAGGTACGCTCTCTTACACATACATACGTATACTAGAACAAAGTCTGAGTCCCGTGGCACCTTTAAGACCAACAAAGTTTTATTCAAAGTATAAGCTTTCGTGCGCAAGCATCCAATCTGTCTGAAGAAGTGTGCATGCACACAAAACCTTATACCTTGAATAAAACTTTGTCGGTCTTAAAGCTGCCGCTGGACTCAAACTGTGTTCCGCTGCTTCAGACTGACACCTGAATAGCTGTACTATTGAGAGATATTTTTAGGATTGGAATTAGATTGGTTTTATGTATTTTGTACTATTTTACTTGACTGTATAGGATTTTAGCCGATATTTATTATGCTATTTTTGTACCTATTTTAATTGATGTAATTGTACACTGTTGTAAACTGCTTTGAGCTTTTAATAGAAGAGAAGCAGTATAGAATCGAAACAAACAAACGAATATACAAAATGCAGCTATGGAAGCTGCAGTCTGTTGTGGAAGACCCTTGCAGGAAAAGAGTGTCCCCCCCTCCCCCCGCCCACCGCTTTCTACCCTGGCTGTTTTCCTCCTGAAATTGGCCATGCTCAAGCTGCTCCTCTCTTGAGGTGTGTTGTGGAAGGGGAAAGATAAAAACACTCTATTTCTCCCCCTACAGAAGGGTGGTGGTGGTGGTTGCAGTAGATTAAAATTCCCTTTCCCCCGCAAGGCAGACTGCAGCATTTGTCTCGGAGTTTTGCAGAAAGGACAAAAACAAAACAGCCTTTAGAGGGAAGCTACATGTGTTTGTATATTTTGGCTTTTCACACAGTGAGGGCTGTAGGAGAAATACGTCACCAGAGAGCACACTTCTCTCAGATGAATGATCAGGCTCAAATTTGGAGGCCAGTATGAAAATTCAGGAAAGCTGCGTCTCTACAATATTGAAGCTTGAAACTGAAAAATAACAAGGAACCCTGCATAAGGAGGGGGCAGCTAAAGTGCTAGGCAGTTAAATGCTAAAGTGGCAGGCAGTTAGGAGAGCACAGATCTCCAAGCCAGGTAAGGAAAGGACTGGGAGCAGACAGGTGATAGCAGAAACAATGTTGGTCAAAAGTCAGGATTTGTGTGAAGCCATCTAGGGTTAAGGGAAAACAGCTCAAGCTCAGGACCAGGATTAGTAAGGCGGTGCAAGGAGAAGGCAAAACAAAATCTCAAAGACAAGCCAAGATCAAGTTCCAAGACCAAGCAGTAACTGTGTCATCCTTACACTACCAACAAGTTGTTCAGGGCAAAGAGCCCAGACTGGAGGCATTCGCTTTATACCTTCAGGATAGACCTTATTATGGTCAGCTGTTTCCATTGGCTTCTTCCAGGCAGTTCTTATACACATACTCATGAAGCTGCCTTCTACTGAATCAGACCACCACTGGTCCATCAAGGTCAGTCAGTATTGAGACTGGCAGCAGCTCTTTATGGTTTCAGGCAGAAGTCTTTCCCGTCACCTACTGCCTGGGCCTTTTGACTGGAGCTGCCAAAGATTGAACCTGAGACCTTCTGTAGGCAAAGCAGAGGCTCTTCCACTGAGCTACACCCCTGCCCCGGAGGAGGAAGCTCTAGCGCAAAAGAAACTGGGCTGGCTACTCTCCTGCAGGCAGGCAGCTCACATAGCTGATGAGCAAGGCCCCAGTGAGCGGCTGTCCTAGGGTTGCCAACCTCCAGGGGGTGGCTGGGGACCTCCTGGGATTACAGCTGACCTCCAGGCAATAGAGATCAGTTTACCCAGAGAAAATGGCAGCTTTGGAGGGTAGAATCTATGGCCATTATACCCCATTGATGTCCCTCCCCAAGCCCCACCCCCTCAGGCTCCGCCCCCAGTATCTCCAGGTATTTCCCATCTCAGAGCTGGCAGCCCTCTGCTGGCCTGAAGGTCTGGGTTTGAGGCTCTGCAGCACCTGGCGTAACATTGCGTTGTGTTCACTCCCGTCCAAACAAGCACAAATGCAGATTTTACCTCAGGTCTGTAGATGGGTAAGTACAGGAGCTGGAAGCTGGGCAGCCTGATCCTCGTGTCTGCTGTATTATTCACTGATTTAGAGAATCTGTATAGCAGAGCAGTCCTGAGGCTCAGAGCAGAACATAAAACAGCTTTTTAAAAAGATGAAATGGCTTTTCATTTTGCAGTATCTGTAGCAGAGCAGTGATTTAAACTCCACTTTAGACTGCAGGACAAGACTGATGCAGTCATGTTGGAGTGACGCTCTAGGATTTACCCCAAACACTATGGTTAGAACTTTAGGTGAATCCCAGAGTGTCACTCCAATGCAATGATATCATTTCCAGTTTGACGCGGGACCTTTAGAACATTGTGCCTGCCCTAAACTTTCCCAGTGGGTGCACTTCCCCTGCTGGGTATAATTTTTCCCAATCCTGTAAACCTATCCTAGGGATCTGAGACCCTTGACAGTGATGCTATGAGCTGAGGTGGGACTAGGGCCACTTAATGCTTTTGTGCACAAGTAGAATTTATTTGTTATTTACTTTATTTATACATCACTTGTCTCCTCAAAAGGGACTCAAGGTGGCTTACAACATTTTCCCCTTCTATGTTTTATCCTCACAACAGCCCTGCAAGGTAGGTTAGGCTGGCAGCATGTCACCAGTCCAAGGTCACCCAGCAAGCTTCCATGGCAGAGTGGAAATCTGAACCTGGGTCTCCTAGATGCTAGTCTGACACTCTGACCACTACGCCATGTTGGGCTGTGTTAGAGTCACACAACCACAAACAAAAGCCAGCTGCTCTGTGCATTAGATCTTTTAGCGCTTGTCTTTCCTTAGCAAAATGCCCCCCAAATGCAACTGGGGAAGGACTGCATTCCCATTTCAAAGTACAGTGATGAGAAAAGTAGTGATTTCGACACACGTTCACAACGAATGCCAAGTATGCATATTTTGCACATGACAATCTGCTCACACAAGTAGTCCTAATCTAGTCCCTCTTCCTCAAGAAGCACTTTGTACGATACCCGCATTATCAGGTCCTGGCTGTGCCACTCCTGCAAGCACAGAAGTGAATAGTGCATTCATTACATCAGCCTTGGCCTATGATGGGAGGAAGCTAAGACTCTGCCACAGAAAACTCTTATTTAAAAAGTCTCTCTGGCTTCTTGAGCAAGAACCTCAAGATTTTGCCAGCAAGTCTCTTTCCCGGCTTGGCAAAGCGATGCACACTCTTCTTGTCTTCCAGCTTTGCATTCTTAGACCAAGAGAACAACAGGAAAATGTGCCTCAGGAAGGAAAGACTAAATAATAGCCACATGTGATCTTGTGGCTCTGAGCTTGAACTGTGCTTTCCTCTCCTCTAAGCACAGCCAAGGCACCCTGGAGAGGAGCCTTGAGATGCTGCTGTTGCGTCCTTCTGCAGAAAGGGGAGGCTGCCTTAGATGGAGTCCAGACATTCCCATTCGGTCCAATCACTGGCAGAGGTTTTCCTAAGCTGGGCTCTTTAACTGGAGACGCAGTGATTTTAAACCAGGAGCTTCTGCAGGCATCATGCAAACGCCTAGTGAGCTGTCGTCCCTACCCCAAGCCTTACAGAGATCAATTCCCTCTTATGCAACCAGCCTCAAAGCTCAGCTATGTCAGTGACAGACCACGTAACTTTCCCCACAACCGGCTGCAGGAGGAGTGGTGCTCCAATTGTAAAAAATGTTTTTATATAACCAAACTTTGAAGCAGCCAAGGGTTAAAATATGCCTCGTGTTTATGAAGCTGCCTTAGACTGAACTGGACCCGTGGCTCAACCAAGGTCCATATTGTCTACTTGGACAGGCAGTGGCTCTCCAAGGTGTCAGGCTGAGGTCTTTCACATCACTTCCTGGCTGGTTCTTTTTACTGGAGATGCTGGGGATTGAACCTGGGACCTTTTTGCAAAACAGAGGCTCTTTCACAGCTCCTCCCCAGATATTATAGGGCTGCCTGGGTTGGGAAATTCCTGGAGATTCAGAGATGGAGCCTAGAGAGAGTGGGGTTTGGGGAGGGATCTCAGCATGGACATAAAACCACAGAATCTACCTCTGAAGCTGCCGTTTTTATTTATTTTGTTTGTTTACTTTAATGGTACTGCTCTTCCAGCCAATTCGAGTCTGAACAGTGTCACACTAAGACTAAAAAAAGAAAAAGAAATGCATTTCATATATGTGTCTCTATAAGATAAAAATTAATTATTTTCAATCTTAATCGACTGAGAGAGGAACTTGGCAGCTGCCAATGTAATATTAAAACCCACCCCTGCTAAAAGAAACCTCAAATTATCCAATTCACACCTAGAGTCCTGGATATGGGATTTTATCCAACTATCTCTTGCCTCGTTAAGCAAATCACAGCTGAATAGACAACGTTGAAGGGTGTCTATTCGGCCAGAACTGCATTCGCACAGTCGCTCAGAGTAAGGCACCTTATTTAAGCATCCAATTAGATCTCCTGACGGAATAGCATTCACTCTAGCCAGCATAAATAATTGTCTGTAGCATGGAGCTGTCAGGAAATCAAAATAGGCTGGAAGAGATTGTGGTAACATTAAACCTAAATATAAAGGTGAGCATACTCTGCGTGCTCTTATCATGGTACTTCTAGTATCCAATATTTCCAGACAGCATAAGATTGAAGAGAGAGCTGCTGAAGGCGGCTGATCATGAGGAGGGATTCCTAAAGTCTGGATGCAACTTTCAACCAGTTTGCTCCACAGACTTTGGTAAGGGTCTGCTTGCAATAGATGTAAGTATTCATTTTATTTGTTTATTAAAACATTTATATCCTGCCTTTTCTCTTGGCTCAAGATGGCTTACAGTAATAATTAAAACTTCCCCAGCTAAAACCAAAGGGATTGAAGGAAGTAGTGATCCGTCCTGTCCTTTAAAAACCATCTTTGGACCCTCCGGTCATTACTAACTACCACCCAGTGTCTAATCTACCATTCCTAAGTAAGGTAGTGGAGACGGCAGTGGCGATGCAGTTTCAGGCTAATATCCTGGATTTCTTCCAGTCTGGTTTTCGTCTGGCCCATGGGACGGAGGTGGTGTTGGTCGCCCTAGTGGATGACCTCCAGAGACATCTGGATTGAGGCGGATTGGTGCTGCTGATACTTCTTGATCTGTCGGCAGCATTCAATACATTTGCCTATGATTTGTTGACCCACTGCTTCGTCGATGGGGGGATAAGGGGTCTTGCCTTGTAGTGGTTGACTTCCTTTCTCCAAGGTTGAGGACAGAGGGTGGCGCTTGGGAGGGGAATGATCTCAGTGACACCCGCTGGAATGTGCTGTGCCACAGAGAACATTTCTCCCCCCAATGTTGTTTAATATCTATGTGCACCCCCTCACCCAGATTATCCAGAGACATGGGCTGGGTTGTCACCAATATGCTGATGGCACCCAGCTCTATCTACTGATGGATGGCCACCTGGGCTCTGCCCCAGAAAATCTGGACAGGGCATTACAAGCCATGGCTGAGTGGTTACAACACAGCAAACTGAAATTGAATCCATAGAAGACAGAGGTCCCACACCTGGGTCGTGAGGGATCAGGATTGGGAATTGGGCTCCCAACCTTGGACAGGGCCCCACTGGTGCTGGTGTCAAAGGTAAAGAGCCTGGGGGTGTTCCTGGATGTCTCACTGACTATGGGAGCCCAGGTTGCCGCCACTGCCAGGTCTGCCTTTTTTCATCTGAGACAGATCAGGCAGTTGGCCCCATATCTCACCTCTCACGATCTGGTTACAATGACCCATGCAATGGTCATTTCCAGATTGGATTATTGTAATTCTCTCTATGTAGGGCTGCCCTTGACCTTACTCCAGAAGCTGCAGCTGGTGCAGAACAGAGCAGCACGGGTGTTGACTTTGTCGTCTGTGCAGATGCGTATCCACACAGTGCTGTGCAAACTGCACTGGCTGTCTATCGAGTACCGGATCCATTTCAAGGTGCTGGTGCTTATCTTCAAAGGCCTATATGACCAGGGGCCAGCGTATCTGTGAGACTGCCTCTCCCCCTAAGCCCCAAAGGGCTTTAGGATCTGCTAATCAACATCTCCTGCTGGTCCCCAGCCCCATGGATGTCGATCTTGCCTTGACTAGGGCCAGGGCATTTTCAGACCTGGCCCCTACCTGGTGGAATGAGCTCCCATATGAGATCAGGGCCCTGTGGGACCTTTTACAGTTCTGCAGGGCTTGCAAGATGGGCCTTTTCCACCACGCTTTTAGTTGAGGTAGTGGGTACCCCCCCTGGCCTTCCATTCAGTGGGTCAGATCTGGGAACCCCAATCTGAAATAAACCTCATCTGTTGAGGCACTGATTAGCATATAGGGATTCTGTTGTATTTTATCAGATGCATTTTAATTGGTTTTAATCGTTTGTACGCTGTGTTTGATGAAACCCGCCCTGAGCCTGGGGAGGGTGGGATACAAATCTAAATAAATAAATAAAAAATAACAAGCTGCAAATCTCCCCCCCCAAAAAAACCCCTGCAGTTCAAACCTCCCAAATGCCTTGGGAAGAATAGGTTTTTATGCCTCACTTTTCTTTACCTTAAGGAGTCTCAAAGCAGCTTACAAAGCAGCCCTACAACAGGCACCTTCTGGGGTAGGTGGGGCTGAGAGAGTTCTGAGAGAAAAGTGACTGGCCCAAGGGCACCCAGCAGGCTTCATGTGGAGGAGTGTTGGGGTTAGCTGACTAGTTAGCAGAGTGCATAAAGCTTCTAGTGCAGGAGCACATCCAACCAGGGTAACAAAGCTTAGAGTGCCACAAAGGTACACAGAGCCACGTTTTCAGTTTAACAGCCTAATACAAGTCTCTTTATTCTAGAACTACTATCTTGATAGGAGAGATGAGAGATAGGATAATATTGTAGTCTAGCTAACTAAGCATGGAGTCAGATGGTGAGAGGCCATCTGAGTCATGGTGCCAAGATTGGGACAGCGCGTCCTCCCTCTTGGTGCGTGCAGGAGGAAGGAGAGAGAAGTTCTGGGGAGAGACTGAATGGAAAGAAGGAAGTTGTTCCCTGAGATCTCCATTCTACATATCAAAGGGATAGTGATAGGAGAGTGAACACAGGAAGGAAAGGTCAGTGTATCTAGCTATCTGTCTGTCTTGCCACAAAGTCTGGAGGCTGAGCTAGGTGACAGCACCTTTACTTTCAACAGAGGAATGGGGAATCAAACCCAGTTCTCCAGATTAGAGTCTGCCACTCTTAACCACTACACCACACTGGCTCTCAGGCAGGTATTGCAGCAACTCCTGAATATAGCCAAGGAGGGGTCCTGTTATGTATTTTCTTTGATATTGGCATTGTAAACTAATCTGGAGCTTCAGTCATAAACTCCATAAGCTCATAGTATTCTAAACCCTACAGTCGGATTGGTCACTGTTGAGAGACAGACCACCGAATGCAGACCAATCCGGAAAGACTTTGACCTTCGGTGTGAATGAATCCCATTGGTCCTAAGATTGCAAATGTGATTGGACATTAGGGGTGTGTGGCCTCACTAGCTCAAAATGTATATAGTTGGATCATTCTATGATTGTTGTTGTTGTGTTCTGAGCTGAATAAAGAAATCACTTGTTCAAAACACTGCCTCGATCTCAGTATATAACACTGGTGACGAAGATGGGATAAGTGGGTAGGCAGCCCCACAGAACCTGAGCTGATCACTGCAGCAGGCAAGGAATTGTCGCCTTGCCCCCTCGGGAGAAGCCTGAGAACACAGCCACCTGCCACTCCAGTGCAACACTATGATGGCCACCAAGGGCCACTTCGAACCAATCAACGCAACCACAGAGGACTGGGACACCTACATCTCCAGGTTTGAGTTCTACATCACTGCTTAAGAAATTACGGATGCAGCTGTCAAGAAAGCCACTTTTCTCAGCGTCTGCAGAAAGAACATTTTCAATGTGGCTTGGACATTAGTGATGCTTGCTGATCTCAAGGCAACTGCGTTCGACATAATCAAGGACAAACTGCATGAACATTTTTCACCTAAGCCTTCAGAAACTGCATGTCAGCACGCATTTCACAAACATGACCAGGCCCAAGGTGAGTCCATTGCTGAGTATGTGACGGCACTTTGGAAAACAGTGCGATAGTGCAACTTCACAGGCTTAAACGAGAGACTCCAGGACAGGCTACTATGTGGCCTTCTGAATGAAAAGAACTTACATTCCAAATTGCATATGAAGAAGCTGTTGCTGCAGAAACTGCTGAACAGTTGACCAAGGAAGTACATCAGTCCAGAACTCCACCAATGCCTCATAAGCTGCGACCAGTACCTCAGGAGAATCTGGAAGAGTCGGACAGTCCACCGAATGCAGACCAAGAGACGAAAGCACTCCAGTCAACAACCCACTCCCAGATCGCAATGCGCCTTTTGTGGAGGTGAACCTGAGCCCTGGAAGTGTCGATTCCGCGTGGTCCAGTGTTGTTATTGTGGAAAGATCGGATATCTTGCCCAGGTCTGCCATTTGTCTAAGGCCAAGAAGTCACCTAGAATGTTGACCATTGCCCAAGTACACCTCTGCGTCGGCCAGCTGTCACTCAGCAACCAAGTGCCTCTACCATTTGTTGGTGTCACGAACGCACCTACAAACAAAGAACAAGATCAAGGTGACAGTACTTGTAAACAACATCCCCTGCGAAATGGAGCTCAGCTCAGGGTTGGCTCTCACTATAATATCAATGCAAACTCTACACCGGCTGTTCCCCTGATGGAATAAATGACAGCTCAAGCCATGTGATATCCACTTAGTTGATTTTCAGAGACAGCACATTCCTGTTGCGGGAATAGGTACATTCTCGGTCTGCTACAAGAACCTTATAGTAGCAGAAGGGCATCGTGCCAGTCTCCTGGGACTTGATTGGTTTGATGCACTGGGCATCCATGTTACGGGAGTCCAACAAATTGACCAATCTAATATGGGTGCTGTTTGCAAAGAATTTCCTGCTGTTTTTGACGGGTCCCTGGGCTGCTACACAGGGTCCCCAGGTTTCCTTCGACCTCAATCCTACTGTGATGCCAGTTCGACTTAAGGCTCATCAGGTGCTGTTTTACTTGAAACCATGCATCGATGAGGAGTTGGATCACCTCGTCACACAGGGAGTGATAGAACCAGTCTCACATGCAAGGTGGGAGACTCCAATTGTCACGCCCATTAAGCCAAACGGAACTGTGAGGATTTGTGCAGACTACAAGTGCACCCTAAACAAAGCCTTACAACATCATGCATATCCTGTACCGGTAGTCAGCCATATTCTAGCTACGCTCGCAGGTGGCAAGATCTTCTCCAAGCTTGACCTGGCACAGGCATATCAGCAATTGCCTGTGACAGAGGCCACGGCCGAAGCAGAAACAATTGTTACACACCGAGGGGCTTTCAGGGTGAAGCGCCTGCAGTGTGGAGTTAGCGTCACCACAAGACTGTTCCAGGGACTCATGGAAGGTCTGCTCCGAGACATTCCAGGTGTTGTTCTGTATTTTGGTGACATCTTGATTGCCGGGGAGTCCACAGAGAAGCTAGCAAACCGCCTTTTGGAGGTTCTGCACTTTTTCCAGGGAGTTAGATTGAAGGTGAAACAGGAAAAATGCCAGCTTGAGGTTCCTCAACTTGAATTCTTGAGATTCTTCATCGATGCTGATGGCATCCACCCTACTTAGAGCAAGGTCAAGGCCATCGACAGCGCACCAACCCCAACTTCAAAAAGGGAACTGAAGTCTTTCTTCTCTCTTCTCTTCTTCTTCTTCATATACACCCATCAACATCCCCACTGTGCTGGAGGGGTTATGGTGAAATTAGTTCGTATAGGCACTGTTGGTGGGACTGTGCACATGTCAAGGCTTTTTGGCAACTGATAGTTAATCACATATATAATGTTACTGCTTTCCAACTCCCACTTGATGCAGAATCTCTATTATTAGGTACATGGCAATTTAGCCCTTCACACCCGCTTCATAAGGAACTGATTCTCGTTTTATGCACAGCCGCCAGACTTTTAATTGCAAAATCCTGGGAAAATAATACTCACCTTGCATTATCAGCCTGGCTGCATAGTGATTTCTGTCTGATGGACGGACTTACTGATTCTCTTCTCTCTAAGGCTACAGAATCATTTGATTTGAAATTTATCTCAATCTGGTTCCCCTTCCTGGACTATTTACCCACTAAACCTGAGTATTCTTTGATTTTGGATACTATCCTGTATTGATGCATTTCATGGGATGTTTCATGTTAATAAAGTTCTTTGTCAACTGTTTTTTTAATTAATATTGCATTTACATTGGTTGTTATGTAAGTTTTATCACATGTACCAGTTAAGCTATATTTCTGAAGTTCTATGTACTTGCTTGTATTAAATAAAGTATAAACATTTTTAACGAAGTCTACACAGGTCATTGTGGGGAGGGGGGAGGTATCTGTGAATTTCCTGCATTGTACAGGGGGTTGGACTAGATGACCCTGGAGGTCTCTTCCAACTCTATGATTCTATGATTCTGTATTCAATGGGGCTTATCCCCCCCATTGTTCTCAGGATTGCAACCAAAGTGTCCAAGTGAACTAGCTGCATTTACTAACACCATCTGAAGGGCCAATCTGCATTTAGCATTTTTACCAAACCCACACTGGAACAGAAAAAGACGCAGTTCAAAACCACATTCAACTATCCCGGGCCAACACTGTACTGACTGCAGAGTCACCCCCAAATGGCCATTAAACAGCCATAAATCTATGCAGACAGCCACCATTAAACCAGAGATCAAACGAAGTGAAAGCAGCTTGCAGTCTGGACACTGCCATAAAATGCAACACTCAATCAAAGTGAAAGTGGCATGCAATGTAGATTTGGATTTCTGTTCCAGTGTGGGTTTGGTAAGACTGCAGAGCAAATGCTAGATGAAGATCGGGCCAAAGTCTCTCTGCATTTGCTTCTCTGACTTCCTGCCGTTCCTAAGAAGGGAACCTGCTGCCGTGAATCAGACAGCCTGAAGGACCTGAGACCATAAGCAATATGTAAGGTTGCCAACCTCCAGGTGGTGGCTGGCAATCTCTGGGAATTACAGTTGGTCTCCAGATGACAGAGATCAGCTCCCCTGGAAAAAATGGCTATCTTAGAAGCTGGACTGTATGACATTACACCCTGATGAGGTCCCTTTCCATTTCCTCCCCAAACTGCACCCTCCCCAAGCTCTGTCCCCCAGATCTCCAAGAATTTACCAGGCCAGACCTGCAACTCTAGTTGGATGGGTGACTGTCACAGATGATTAGCTTTCTCTTGTTGTTGGCTGGAAGCACATACAAGCCCTGTGTCATGAAAGACAATACAATGAATGCTGCCTGTAAGCATATACTCAGCTTCACAGGGAACCATGAGATACAATGGAAAAGATCTCTCTTGCTAAGGAGAGTATCACCAACAAATTTAATGGTTTTGAGCGTAGGGAACAGTTTCCCTCATTCTTGTTGATCCTTACCCTCACCTTGGTAAAAACTGCACCACTGTGTATTCCTGCTTTTCCCCAGTAGAGTTTATTTCTCTTCTTTGTGTTTGTTTTTATCATATTCTGCACAATTTCCAATTGTAAAGAAGCGCATCTATTTTGAATTCAGCTTGTTTTGGAAAAGGAAGTATGACTCACCCACGTGCTTTTCCTAAGCAAGCTGTTCCAGATGTCAAGTTAGGAACACTTTGACGTGATTTGTCACTGATGCCTTGTAATTCCCAGAAAGACTTTGTTTCTCCTCCCCCCACCCACCATCAGCAAACCAGTCCCGCGGTAGTCAAGTACAGATGCAAATTCCAGACGGTAGCTGTCCTAGTCTGTAGCAGCAAAATATCACAGGAGTCTAGTGGCACCTCAAAGACTAAGCAGATTTATTCCAGCAGAAACTTCTGAGTCAGAGCTCGCTTAATCAGATCTGGGCTCTTTTTAACTCCATCACATCAGGGCTCTTTTAAGTTCATTGTTTTCAATGGTAGAGTTAAAAACATCTTATAAGTTTGCCAGGTTCCCTCTGGCTACCAGCAGGGGATGAGGGGGTAGGGTGGCCAGATCCAGGTGGGGATTTGGGGATGGAGCCTGGGGAGGACAGGGTCTCCAGTGGGGTGCAATGCCATAGATTCCACCCTCTAAAACATCCATTTTCTCCAGTGGGACTGATCTCTGTAGTCTAGAGATGAGCTGTAATTCTGGGGGATCCCCAGGTCTCACCTGGAGGCTGGCATCACTAGTGTCTTAACTTACCCCTACTGGAATCAATGCTACTTAAAAATCTTTAACTGCATCCTCATGTCAAGGTTTCCTGTGGCTTGTTTTCCTAATCAGTACAAATCTGCAAAGATCTTTGGGAAGCATGGTTCCACAGAATGTCACTCCAGTGACCCATCTCTACACATTCCTGATGCTTGCTGCTGTGTGCTTCCCTCTGCCAGCTATGCTGTTGCTTCTTTGCATGTAAGACTTTAGTAACAAAAGGCCTTTCCTTTTTATTTTGTATGTACATAGTTAATTGTTATAATAAAGCTGTCAGCAAATATCAATGTGAAAAAAATTATATGGTAAGTTTTGTACTAATTCTCAATGCTAATATGAAAACCATTTGGTCATTTTTCACAGGCAACACTAAAAAAAAAGCACCTCTTCTGCCACATGCAAATTTTAAAATCGTGGCTTAAAAGATGTTTAGACCCCAAGACCACCAAGGAAGACTCTGCAGAGGAAGGCGATAGCAAGCGACCTCTGCTTCTCACTTCCCTTGAAAGTCCTTTGCTGGGGATGCCATCATTTGGCTGCGACTTGATGGCACTTTGCACAAAGACGCATGTGTGCGTGCGCACACACACAAAGATGTTCATTTTGCAGTTGTTTTGGACCTATCTAAAAGAACCATTTAAAAGTGAATGTGCTTCTTTCTAATTTTAAGTATTTAAGAAGGAGAAGAAGAGATTGTATTTATACCCTGCCCTTCACTTGGAGTCTCAGAGAGGCTTACAATCAGGGCCAGCTTGCTCACAAGGTGAACTAGGCATTCGCCTAGAGCGCACTGGCCCTTAGGGCGCCAAAAACCCCCACCCCTTACCTGGCTTGACGGCACGCTCTGCAGCTGCAGGGCGCGCTGGCAATCCGACGTTCAGCAGAAGAGACGGGGGTTTAAACCCCCACCCCTTCCCTGGCTTGCCGGAGCGCTCCGCAGTTGAGGGGCATGCTGGCAAGCCGGCGCTCAGCGGAAGAGACGGGGGTTTAAATCCCCACCTCTTCCCTGGCTTGCCGGTACGCAGTGGAAGAGACCAGCTTGTGGCACCCTCCCCCTGTCTCCAGGCCCCATTGGGAGGTTGGCATCACTGGGGGGGTGCGGGCGCCACAAGCTGGCCTCACCTAGGGTGCCCAGACACCTCAGGCCAGCCCTGCTTACAATCTCCTTTCCCTTCCCCTCCCCACAACAGACACCCTGTGAGTTAGGTGGGGCTGAGAGAGCTCTTTTGAGAACGGCTCATGAGAGAACAGCTCTGAGAGAACTGTGACTGACCCAAGGTGACCCAGCTGGCTATATGTGGAGGAGTGGGGAATCAAACCCCGTTCTCCAGATTGGAGACCACCGCTCTTAACCACCAAACTGGCTCTCAAAGGCCCCCATGTGAAAATGCAGGCAAGTGAAAGCAAGGATGGTCACCACCTCCATGATCATTCTGTGAGTTTTCTTAGATATCTGACTGCCTATTTTTGAAAATAAGAATTCTGGACTAGATAGACATTGGTCGATAGTTTGGGAATGTCCGTAAGCCAAGGCCTAGGGTGGAGTCCTCTTGGAATTACAACTGATCTCCAGACAAGAAAAATGAGTTCCTCTGGAGAAAATGGCAGCCCATGGGGACAGGCTCTGTGGTATACCATGGAGTCTAGGAGAAGCTGACATATATCTCAGGCACTGGCCCTGAACCTCCAGGAATTCCCAAAAGGTAGAGTTGGAAACCTTACCAAGGCCTCCAAGATTTAGCTCTTGTGGTCCATTAGTCACCTCGCATTTGGACCATTATAATATGGTTTATGTAGGGCTGACCTTAAAGGTCAGAAGGGAGAAATCAAATTAATTCCTAGTGCTAACCGCAGAGTACATATAAAACCAGTTATGAATGAGTTTCACTGGTTTCCACTAATTCTTCTGGACTTTTTTTCATATCTCTATCCTGTTTTTTCTCCTTGATGAAGACCCAAAGTGGCTTATCACATGGTTCTTTCCTCCTCCACTTTATCTTCATAACAACAGCCCCAAGAAATGTTAGGCTGAGAGTGTGTGATAGGCCCAAAGTCACTCAGCAAGCTTCAGTGACAGAGTGGCGCTTCAAACCCAGTTCTCCCAGGTCCTGGTCGGACGCTCTAACCACTGTATAATGCTGGCTCAAATCCAAGGTACTGATGATGACCTTTAAGTCCCTTGATGGCTTGTTTAAATGGAGTCATTGATTGTATTATTGTTTTGTTCTGTTACATTGCAAGAAGCTTGGGTTGCCTGCCTCCAGGTGGGGCCCGGAGATCTCCTGCTATTACAGCAGATCTCCAGACTACAAAGATCAGTTTCCCTGGAAAAAATGGCTGCTTTGGGGGCTGAACTGTATGGCATTGTGCCCTGCTGATCTCCCTCCCCTCCCCAGACTCTGCCCTCCACAGGGCTCCACCCCCCCCCCCCCATCTCTAGGTATTTCCTAACTCAGAGCTGGCAACCCTACGAAGAAGCTTTGAGAATATATTCTGCTGAAAAGCAGGTCAGGCAGCATTTCCTAATCAAACAAATAAATGCTGAACTGATCTGTGTTCTGTTTCTTACAGCATTTATTTTTTAAAACACAAAGAATTTTAGAAATCAGATACCAGGGGAAAAAAGCTTGAATTTTTATTTATTTAAGACTTATCATCGACACCTGGAAGTCTGAGTCTCCTTATAACAAAGGTTTCAAGAGGGAAGTTTCCACAAGTTTAACTGCAAGCTTCTTGGTTTTGTTTGTTGGAGGGTGTTTTTTTATTGTTCTTTTTTTTAGTATTGTGGGGTTGCTATTGCAGTTCTAAGCAGAGTTATAAGTCAATGGACCTAGAAGGGTCTAACTCTGTGTAGAATTGCACTCTGCATTGTTTTGTCTTCCTGGAAAAAAATAATAATGCCACTGCTGAATATAGATGCAGTTGTTTGTGGCTCGTTTAGGATCCTCCTTAAATGAGTGGAAAACTCTAAAATCATAGAACTATTACTTCAGTTGGGCAGGTGTCAAAGTTACATTCTCTATAGAATCCTTTCATAGCTGGATAAATGAGTGAGTGTTGGTTTTAGGGTACGGGTCCTGAAATGTAAGTTTCTGAATTCCCTAATGGCAGGTAGTTGATGTAGTGAAGATCTTAATTTATGCCATGTTTATTCTGTCTCCTTGGTATTGTCTCGAAAGGTCCCTGGCAAAAGAAAGAGCAAAAGTTAGAAACAGGTACTGAGTTCAGGATCCAGTGACGTGGATTTTGATATACTTTCTTAGTGAACACGAGTAAACCCTTATTAATGAAAGTTCCTGATTGTCTCCCTCTACAGAACTGTGATGTTTTGTCCTGGGTGAGTGAACGTGTGTGCACAATTGTCGGTACAACTGAACCAGAACTAAGCAGGTCAAAGGCTCAGTGATCTCAGAGGCACCATTTAGTTTCTCCACTGAAATAATTAAAACAGGTGTCCCACTCCTGTGCATTTTTGTTCAGAAATACGAACCACTATGCTGAGCTGGGCATTGTGTACCTGGACCTTGAGTCTTAAAGATGCTTAATTTTGACTAGATCATCTTCCATCTAGTCTTTTTTAAAAAATAGTTTTTAGTCTGCAGTCCTGTACACTTTCATTAGTAAGTAAGCTGTGGTTATAATAATGGAACATGGAGATGGTGGAAAGTGCTGTAAAGTCACAGCCAATTTATGGTGACCCTGTAGAGCTTTCAAGCAAGAAACAAATAGAGCTGGTTTGCCATTGCCTGCCTCTGCACAGCGAGGCTGGACTTCCTTAGTGGCCTCTCTCCAAGTACCAACAAGGGCTGACCCTGCTTAGCATCTGGCTAGTCTGGGCCATGTGAGTCAGAACAGTGATGTAACTTGCTCCTAAATAAGCAGAGAGAATTACAGCTTTAGGCCAGATTTTTGAAAACACTTATTTAGAAACAAATCTCAAAATTGCTCACAAAAGGACCAGTTAAGTTTATAATTTTAAACATTCAACTAGAAAGTGTGGCAATTTACTTCAAAGTGACTGGTGCTAAGGTACCTCATTGACAGTTGCTTCCCTTTTTAATCTCACATAAGCCTATATTGCTGCTTATATTAAACACAAAGAGTGACCATTACAGAACAATTTGGGTAGATCCCATGTTGGCCTAAAGAAAACAGCAATCCAGAGCCTAGAAACCATGCTAAGGTAAGATAGGATTTTTTAATTCTCCTCTCACTTCCCTTTGGCTGCATTTAAAAGTCACAACCAACCAAGAATTTGTTAGGGGTTAGGACAAACCTTGTTCATTCCCAGACTTATGATTTCTTCCCACCCAACACCACCCTCCTTTATTTCTCCCTTTGCACATGGAACCATGATTGGAAAAACTTCCTGGTCTTCTGACTCCGTTGTGCCTTCGGTGTGCCAATTAAATTCAGGTGCCTTGATAAGTACAGGTTGTTTCTTTTTGCAGAAGTCCAGCAACTCCCTTCTGAAAGCCATTCACAAGCACCTTCCCCTCCCTCAGTCAAGGGGTGCTTAGAGCAGTATATGCTCTAAACTAGGATTAAGCTCTGGTTTGGAATCCCAATATTTGGTAAAGAACCAAATCCAGTTTGTTAAGGTGCCTGAATCCAGATGTTACAACAGATTGGTTAGATGGGAGACTTCCCAAACTAGGGAGTAATTTCAAATGCACCTAGTTTAGGTTTGCCAGATCCCCCCCCAGCTGCTGGTGGGGGTGGCGAGTAGGGTTGTCAGTTCCAGGTTGGGGAACTCCTGAGAATTTGCAGGTGGAGTCTGGGGAGGACAGGGACCTCCAGGGGAGGGTATAATGTCATAGAGTCAACCCTCCAAAGCAGCCATGTTCTCCAGGAGAATTGATCTCTCTAGTCTGGAGATGAACTGTAATTCTGGGGAATCCCCAGGTCCCACCTGGAGTCTGGCATCTCTAATGTACTCCAGGTATGAAAGACAAGCTGAATATGGTTAGCTGAAATTTATGCACCTCTCAGTGACTTTTGCTTCGAGCAACCAGTTCAAGAATTCTTGGGTAGCAATCTCGTCCAGGATTTCATGGAGCTCACTGTTGTAAGTGCCTTCTGAATATCTTCTGGCAATGTTTACAGCTTTCGCAGTTCCTTCTGACAAACTTAAAAAAGGAAAAATGGAAAAATAACTTCCTTGTGGCTCAAAACAAATACATCTCCTATAATTCAGTTCCACATTTCCACAGTAAAAAAACAAAACAAAACAAAAAACAAAAAAAAACCCATACATAACTGAGTTGACTGTCCACAGCCTCTTCAGAGAAATTACATCTGGGAAGCTATTTCAAGTCTCCGAAACCATTTCTAAAAATGCAGACAGGGAAACATCTTGTGCCCAATGGAGCCAAACACTTTACTCTCATTTCAGTGGCAGAGACTGAAACATTAATCTCTCTCCCATTTAAACTCAGCTGGGTGATGCCTGATATTGTTAATTCCTGCTTGACCAAGTATTACACATTAATATTTTCAAAGCCCTAGTGTTCATGGCCAAATTCTGCCAGTCGTATCGACCATCTCATGTGTTAAATAATATAGAAGTGCCGTTGTTAATTGTTGTGACTCCACAGTTCCACCAGTAAATAGACCAAAGTCCTCTGCAACCTTGTTTAAATTGATTGGATGACTCCAGACCAATTGGATTATGTTTTATGGCCAGTGATCATATGTACAACCAAAGAGATTTAGATATCTTTAGTACTAAATCAGTTATACCAGGGGAATTTTTGTTATGGTACTCAAAATATTGTAGATGTAGCATTTCAATATTCTCTAGAAGCTGAATTCCCAAAGGAGAAACCCATTTACCTCATACAAAACAGTAAAGTTTAATACAATGGTATGAACGCAGATGTTTGCAAGTTACCCAATAAAGTATGACTGTGTGTACCAGCTACCCCCTATGAATGATGATTTATGCCAATACAAAAATGTCCTGAGAACAAATTCTGATATCCTTGCTTAGAATTTTAATCAAGAATGGTCAGAAACAGAAGAGAGACAACATATCAAACCCCAATGCTGCTGTCAAAGTAAAATACAGTATAAGCATTCATTGTAAACATGTTACATCCAATGTACTTCAGAATTAAATGTTCTCATACCGAAGCCAAATTATGTGTAAGCAAACAGACCTATGGAGAGAAATGTCTTCCTCTTTACGGCCCTACAAGTTCCTCTCAACAGGTACACAGACAGAACAGTGGCCAGTAGACTGCTGAATTCCTCACCCAACATGCTTCGGATCTGAGAAGTACTTGTAAGGTAAAACTGATATAGTAAATTTCATAAAATTGTTATGCTTTCTGGATGCTGTTCTCCAGGGCTTAACAGCTTGTTACATGCAATGGTCTCCACACATTAAGGAGTACACAGACTGGGCCTGGGATTCCCACCCTGTGTCAGACATATCAGAAAGATATGTGAGTAGTGGGGTTCTCCCCTTGCATGCAGTGGCTGATTAGGACAGAGATTAAATGGCAAGTGGAAATGGGCTTTCTGCCTTCCCTACCCCCCGTGCCATTTTAAAACCTGAAACAGTTCCAGGCAATGTTCCCTCTAAGCTATGGTGTCTTATGAGCAAAAATTCTACTTTGGGAGCTACTTGCATTAAAGTTGTGAGTGAGCGATTGGGCTACTGCGTAAATCAGTTTCCTCTGGAGCCATCCTTCCTGAGCTAAGACAAAAATGTGTGAGCCAGAGGCTAAAAAACTGTGAGCTAGCTCACACTAATTCAGCTTAGAGGGAACACTGGTTCCTGGGGAGGCCTGTTTGGAGAAACCTGAGATCATGTGGGTTTTCCAACAACCCAATACAGCCTTCCCTGAAGCCCCTTTTCCATGTGCACTACTGTCCCAGTTCTAATCAGGCACCACCCACATGGGACTTGAGATTCCATAACTCATGTGCGATTGTGTTATGTCTGACACAGTGTGTGTGGGGGGGACAGGTCCAACTTGTGTACCCCATAAAGTTGGAAGAGGCTTCTGCCACTTCTGTACTCCGAATGATCCCTCTTTCTATCACCCTTCCCAAATTTCTTCTTCTTAAAAAACTGCACTATCTGCCACGTCTATTTCCACATAATTCAACGTTAACCCTCTGCATCCCTCTTAGGAAGGCCAAACTAAGTAGAACACAAAGAAAGATGTTTCATAACTGTCTTCCAACCTGAATTGTCTGTCATGGATTGTATTTCAGAACTAACGTCTGGCTGTTATAGACAGTAAAAATGACAAAATGCCACACCTTCATGAAGTTGCTTCTTTCCCCACAACAATTATTAAAACAATATATCTTCAAGGGCTATCATCCCTTTACAGCTGTTCCCATGGAATCTTCTCAAAAGCTGGTGTATGGGGCTATCTGGTGTATCAGAATTCCCTTTTACTGATATATTTCCTTCCTAAATCCCAGCACAGGTTGTTGACTCTCAGATCCCTTTTTATTATTATTACGGTAATCGTAATCAACTTTTATAGAGTATCAATGACATACATATTGCCTTTACAGCTGGCAATAGAGATTAGGAACACAGAGCTGAGGGAGAAGGTATGAGAACCCTGCTCCAAAGAGCTCACAGTCTACAGGTACAAATACGTATAGATGGGATGAGGCCTGTTGAACTTTCAGCTGCCAAGCCATGCTGGCAAACATGTAGGGGCTTGAAGACTGGTGAGCGTGGGCTCTGATGGGGAGGGGGTGAAATGATGAAAGAAAGTTGCTGTTCCAAATGTATGGTTGCTGTGAGAGATGGATCAAAGTCAGCAGTGGGTAGAATAGGCCAAAGAGCAAAAAAAGAAAGGGAGGTTGTAAAAACGTGGTGAGAACAGGATGTAGGTGGTTACTGATAGAGTACAGGTGACTGACAGAGGCGTTGGCAGTCTAGAGTTACGGGATGCTTGGAGGCAGCCGAGGGGGGTAAATATCGTACGTCTTTCCGAACAAGAGTGGGAAGGTAGAACAAAATCTTCTGAAGGGGCTGGGAAAGATGGTGACAGTGTGATGATGGGCTTATCAGCAATTTCTTGAAGAGGCTGAGGAGCAAAGAAGGAGAGGCTCGGAGAGGAGGAGTCTCTAGGAATTTACGTATTTAAAAAAAGATTAAAGAACTGCAAAATGCAAAAAAGAAAGTGAACAAGGATCACGGTGCATATCGGGAAATGAGAGAAAGAGAGATTGGAGATGACAAAACTTGATTGGCCAAGATGATGGAAGAAGGTGACCTGGGCAGGGCAGGAAGGAAAACAGGCAGTCGTTAAATGCAGGATAAGAGCACATTGACCTTCAGTATGACTTGAACCTGATGGAGAAATTTCACATATTCAAGCAGACGACAGCACAATAAACTTGCAAAGAGTTACATTTTAATTGGCTGTTGAGTCATATCATGCCCATGACAACATTTTCAGTTACAACTGAGAAGTATGAAATACAGTGAGGGGGTGGGGTGGGGGAAATACATCACAGCTCCATTAGGCTTTGATTGGTAAAATCCCCCCTACCAGAAAAAAGCTCAGGAATGCTCAAGGATAGCAACAGACGGGTTCTTACTCTCTTCTTCCTCGCCCGCTCATTAGCCAAGCAATGAACTCCTTGGCTGCTTGCTCTTCCAAGTAAGAGCTGATGTCACTGGTATAGGTGCCATCGGCATGCCTCTCGTACTCAGCATGGCGTCTGGCGAGTCCGTTGCTAAAACAAGAACACATATCTTAGGGTTACTTCACGTTTGAGTTTTTTGTTCCTACAGCTTTTCTCCAGCACAACCCCCCCCACCGGCACCATCTTAATGACAAATGTTTTAGACATTTCCCAAGATCTCCCCAGTCCAATGTAATTCTTTTCAACATGCAGTAAAATGATTGTATGAGTAACTTCCTTAGTAGTGAAGTATTCACATAATAATTAATAATTATCATATGGCAGTGTGTGTAGTATAGTCAGGAGATCCTAAGATTGTCTGGCATCCAGAAGTTCTGTATTTTTTAGTGCTATGCACCACTAAGTGGTGAGCTAGACTTCTTTTTAAGGCAAGAGATGTTTTGGCATTACCTTCCTCTGTATCACCCCTTCCCCTGCAGTATTCCTTAGAGGTTGCCCATCCAAATACCAGCCAAGGCTGACCCTGCTTAGCTTCCGAGATCTGATGAGAACAGGCTAGCCCAGGCTATGCAGGTCACATAACTAATAAGTACATTCTCCACAGGCCACCTTGGCTGTGCCAATTATGTCTGCAGAAGATTTGGCAAGCAAAGCTCATTTTGGGGGGAAAGCAGATTTGTTCCAAGAAAAGCTAATAGGACACATGCTAAGGTCTCCAAAGGAGAAACCCAGAGGACTCCATTAAAAGTGGATCTACGGTTGCCCTATACTGGGTATCAATAGAGATAGGAAGCCAGTATCGTATAATAGTTAGTGTGACACACTAGGATTTGGGAGATTAAAGTCTAAATTATCACTGCCATGAAGGCTGCTAGGTGACCATGGGCCAGTCACTCTCTGAGTAATCAAGCCTACCTCACAGGGTTATTGTGAAAATAATATAGAACAGGGAAAGGAGCACCAGGTGTACTGCCTGCTTTTCCTGAGGAATGATTGGAATAAAAATGTACTAGATAACATAGATGACATCCCAATCAAGAGAGAGAAGAGATTGGATTTATACCCTGCCCTTCACTACTCAAAGAAGCCTCAGAGCAGCTTACAACCTCCTTTCCCTTCTCCTCCCCACAACAGATACGCTGTGAGGTATGTGGGGCTGAGAGAGCTCTTTTGAGAACTGCTTGTGAGAGAACAGCTCTGAAAGAACTTTTAACTGACCCAAGGTCACAACCAGCAGCCTCAGGTGGAGGAGTGGTGAATCAAACCTGGTTCTCCCAGATTAGAGTCTGCACTCCTAACCGCTAAACCAGACTGTCTACACTACATCAAGATATGCTCAAGCATGAAACTATTTATCGACTTTGCAGAACGGGGCTTTCCCCTGTCCTTCTCCTGTTGTGACCCATGTAGCCTCTGAAATTTTGTTTCGGGTGTGTGTGTGTGTGTCAATGAATTCTCAGGAACAGCATAGTGGCTTGCTGTGGAGTGGGGGATTGGTGGAAATTGCTACCCTATCTTCTGCAAATGGAAATGTTGTTCCATCAAAGGAACAATGTGACTCGATTCACACCAGTGTGTCCTACCAAACAGTTTATAAATCTTAGCTTTGGCTCAAATTTATGACCTATGTAAGCAGTTGCCCCCCCCCTCATTTGGGTGTGCTTCCTGGTGCTAGAAGTGGGAACAAATTAGATGGCTGTGTTCCTACCTAGTAAGTATAATTCTCCTGGTCACCAAAGAAGAAGGTGGAGGAGGAGGAGATTGGATTTATATCCCGCCCTTCACTCGGAATCTCAGAGCGGCTTACAAACTCCTTTCCCTTCCCCTCCCCACAACAGACACCCTGTGAGGTAGGTGGGGCTGAGTGAGGGAAACTGCCCTTTCAAGGACACTTCTGACAGAACTATGGCTTGCCCAAGGTCATTCAGCAGCTACAAGTGGAGAAGTGGGGAATCAAACCCAGTTCTCTCAGATTACAGTCCACGCGCTTAACCACTACACCAAACTGGCTCTCGGACCAAACTGGCTCAGTTAGCTTTGCCGTTGCTCCTTTGCTCACGCATACACGAAATTGCCTCCGTCCAAGTTAAACATGTCCGAGATTTGGGTCATCCATGTCTTTCTTTTCACATTGGGACTGGCAATGAATGGAGGAGGCAGTGGACATGTATTACTCAGGAAGCTGAAAGTGCCTCTGGTAACTCCCTCTCTGAGACACCACCAATGCACAATCTTAGTGCATATGTATTCCCACTTCCCTTGTCTGCCCATTTATTTTTGTTGTTTTTCCCTCCTGTTTCAGAATTCCATAAGGTTGTCTGTATGGCAAAAACTGTATTTCTGTCCATGTTATGTCACAGTAGAATGATTTGCTTCCCATATGGGATCTTTTAAAATCTTTACAGTACTGGATTCCATTTTACTCTCTCCACTTAAAATTCCTTATGTTTTCTCTGTTTATGAGTTTCTCACAGTTACTAGAGAGTAGGAGATAGGTAGATTTAGTGTCAACTTTTTTTCTCTCCTGAAAACCAGTTCCACTGAAGGTAAATTTCATTAAGAGCTTTTGGTGGAAACTTGCCTCAAACTCTCTGAACCTACGTTACAAGTTTTGCGTACAACAAAAGATTTTACATCTACATATAAATGTGTAGTGTATGTATGTGGCAAACACCTGTATTCTACAGGTAGCAGGATTAGGAAACTGTCATCAGCTGTTTCCCTGCAGAATGTCCATAGGGAAAACACTGTTATGTACTCAAATATCCATGTATGGATGTTGTCCACATTCCTCCCCATTCCAGCAGCCCCTCCCAGTTCCTGGAAAGATTTTTCCAGGAGTTGCAGGATCCATGTGTGTTGATGGGTCAGGGTGAGGAAAGTCAAGGGGATGAAATAGACCACAGGTAGAAGAGGAAACCCTTTGTTCTTTCATAATCCAGCCCTCCCCCATTTATTCCTCAGCACGTCCCTTGACCCTGGGAATGATCTTTCCAGGGGGTTGTATGGGGCTGCAGGAACTGAGTAAAATGTAGAAAGATGTCATGTTCCATGTACAGAATGGAACACACCACTATATGTACTTCCTTGTAATGCGTGAAGCAACCCAGGAAATTAAATTCTCCTGAGAGAACCTAAATCAAAAATGTAGATGTGGATTGCCCCATTGACACATGTGCCCACAATGCCAGAAGTACGTGATGCCACATATGCAGCTTGAAGCTATTTCACACTTGCCAAGTATTTTCAGCACTATCTGCCCACGGATCATGGAATCTGAAGAATCTCACTTTGGCTGCTACCCCCAAACCCAACTTTTATGGCAGTCAATGGAACTTACTTCTACAAATCTTTCCCAAGCTAGCACGGGTGCTTGTGCGTACGTGCACGTGTGCATCACTCTTCCAGACACAGTCTTGGTGGACAAAAGAGTGTTGTGTAGGGGAGGTAGAAACCCAACTCTCAAGGAAAGGTATGTGATGCTTCTGCACTGCATGAGCATCACTATTTAGAGAGTGGATGCTCTCAGCTCTAACAGTTCTAGCCTTCTGCTGGGAAGATTCTCTCCAGTCAGTCTTTGCCTCTGACCAGATCAGATCAGCGCTGTCAGTGTTTCAAAGAGGAGATCTTCCATGCTCAGCAGCATGCACTCGGCACACTACTGCACAAAAAGGTCTCTTGCTCAGGACCAATGTGCTAGGAATGTATTCAGGTATGAGACCTCAGTTGCATTCTAGGAATGTATTCAGGTATGAGACCTCAGGCCTTTCCCACTCTGTTGATGCAGCCAAATAGTACACATGAAGCTGCCTGATCCTGAGCCAGACCATTGGTTCATCAAGGTCCGTATTGTCTACTCTGACTGTCAGCAACTCTCCAAGGTCTCAGGCAGAGGTCTTCCACGTCACCTGCTACCTGGTCCTTTTAACTGAAGATGCTGGGGATTGAACCTGGGACCTTCTGCATGCAAACAGATGCTCTGCCGCAGCCCGTCATTATTACTATTTTTGCCCAGTTCCCCATATTGTAAAAGGTTTATTAACTTAAAATACCTTGAGAGCTGATCCAGCAGATTTTCTTTCTCTGTCTCTTCTTGCCTTTGTTGTCTGGAGCAGAGGTCCACAGTCATTAGATTATTGAAATTATATTTGCACAGGTAGGAAAAAAATCCACTTATCAGTGAATTGTTACAATGTGCTTTCATTAATACATTTACAGTTTGTAGGACAAAGAACTCTATATGTAGTCTATGACTTTGGCATTTAATACCATAAGGATTCTACTCAGCTTAGCTGAACACAGATTCAGACAGTTGGGCCATCTATTTCAGTCCTGAATGGCAGCAAATTGTTCACTTGGAGAAGCTGGGGATTGAACCTGGGATCCTTCTCATGCAAATTATGTGTTCTGCAATTGAACGTCCATCTTGGCTTGGAGTACACCTGACAGTCCTTTGATAAGGTATGTGACTGTTGTTTAGAACTAGCTGGTTTTATTATCAACTAGTTAGCAACAAAGAGCCAGTTGACATAACCATCCAAAGGCTTACACTGCAATCCTAAACAGAGTTATATCCTTCTAAGTCCAGTGAAGTCAATGGGGTTAGAAGGGTGTAATTCAGTTTAGGATTTCACTGTTAGTCAGCCCTTCCTCAGCATCTGGTGATCTGTGCCTCTTGACGCACTGGGCCTCTAAATTGTTTGTCACAGTCCATTTGTTTTCTGGTGGTGAGCAACAGGATGTGGATAACAATTTGGTTGACCCATTTGATTCAAGCATAGATGATAGCAAGCAGGGGAAGGAAAAGCAGAATGGTTTTGTCAACCAGCTCAAAAATGCCTTTTCTTGTAGAATTATTTAGGTCTTCATCCCTGATCCTTTTATTCAGTCATCTAGGTGTATCTCCAAGTAAATACGTTAAGAATCAGGTTGTAGTGTTGTATTTCATTCTTCCCCACCAATGGGCATGATCTGTCCCAAGCTGAATACAGGCAGAAAGGCCAAACACAGAAGTTTTGAATGTGCCTTTGCACACCAGAAGCCAGCTTGGGGTCCCTTGACCCTGATCATGTGACAAGCCTCCAAGCAAAAATGTCATGTTATGCTTGGTCTAGCAATGCAAGGAAAGGGCTTTATACCCAGGCATTCGGTCTCTCAGCTCTCAAGTGCCGCTTTCTGTTACTTGAACCAGACAGAGATTTCAGAGGGATGCGGCCCAACGGTCTGAACTGTTGGAATCTGGTCTGTTTAAAATGGGCTTCTGCAAGGCCCTGGCTGATGCTCCGCAGCCAGAGGAAGGCAGGAAAGGTGGGGGTCAGAGGCCACTCACACAGCCCACAGCAAACAGCACAAAGGCCCTTAGTAAGGCAGTATTGTACTTTTTCCAAGCACACAGAACAGGATCATACTTACTGATTATTTGGGACTTTCTTTGTCCCCCCCCCCACATCTAGCTTGGTTAGCCAAACATCATCTGATTTTAACACGAGGCAGGAAGTTGATGGAACAAATGCTGTGATGGCGGAAGATGACGCATGGCCCAGAAGAAGGAAAATAACAAAACATATAACAATGAGGTATCAAATGCAACGATGAATGGAGTACCGATGTGTGGGAGACAGCAAAGTGCTGAATTACTTTGACTGTCACCATCAGAAACAGCAAACGATCTCAATGGAAAATGGTGATGGGCAAGGAAGAAAAATGAAGGAACGAAATCTAAAAATTCTTATAACATTTCTTCTAGGTATTTCCAGTAGTAAATTAGTTTCATCTGTGCTACTACTATGATTGATTACAGGGGCTTTCGGATTACATTCTGTGGGACTCTGGATTCCTTACAAGTTTATTCACAGATTCTCAATGAGAAAACCCGCACTGGGCCAGCAAATTTCTCTGAAACACCGTTTACCAGTCTTCCCTTGGAATCTGCAGCTGTAGTGAAGTATTGAGTTTGCTCTGGCAACCGTTTAGTTTTTTTCACGGCTGCAGCGAGGCTCGAGATAAGAACAGAGACAAGGTGAAACCTGCAAATAATGTGCTCGAAATGCAAATTCCCCTGCTCATTTTTTAGACTATTACCCATACTCTAAAAATATTGATCTGATCACAACTATCAGTGAGATGTAATTTGAGACTGTGCTGATGTTTTGGGGTTGTGTGGAAGGCAAGATTCATTATTCACCACAGTAGGCAACCAGCTTTTGGTGCAAGCTCAGCACATACTTGAACATGCATGAAGCTGTTTTATAGTGAATCAGACCCACAGGCTGCAGTCAATCCACTTTCAATGCACTTTCCAACTTGATTTTGCCAGTTCACTCAGTAAAATCCAGATGGAAAATGCATTGAAAGTGGACTGAAAGTGGATTGTTTAGTTTGTGTGGTAAACAGAAACACAATTTCCAATGGGACAAACAGTGGCTGCAACCACACACACAAAATAATCCACTTTCAATGCACTTTCAATGCACTTTCCAACTGGATTTTGCCAGTGCACACAGGAAAATCCAGTTGGAAAGTGCAATGAAAGTGGATTGAAAGTGGATTATTTAGCGCATGTGACCTCAGCCAGTGTCTGGAGTCACAGTCCAGTGAATCACAGAATTTTTTTTTAACTGCCTGGGTTTACAAGAAAGAATTCTTTATCTTAATATAAATCCCTGTGAGCAAAAAGCAGACAACTGGAGCTGAATTCTCTCTCCCCCCTCCCTATGTTTTCTAAGGAGATATACAAATTGTCACAAAGGAAACAAGTTAGCTGAAAATCCAGTCATCTGTGTTTAAAAGCAGCCAGGGAACATTTTTCTGTGATCATATGGGGGGTGGGGGTGGGGGTTGGAAGCACACCACCCCTGAACCATTTGTTATTTCCTGGGGCAGTCTCCAGAATGCCCTGCCTGACAACTGCTGTTTTTTTGTGTGTTTTTTTACCCAGTTCATTCCATCTTTCCTGCCCCCCACCTCCCCCTCTGCCAGGTCACCCCCTTTTACTTTCTGTGGGGGGGTCATAGGTGCCATTTCCTCCCCACAGTGCAGCGCCAAGCAGTACCCTGCCAATGCCCCTGGAAGGCCACTCCTCCCCCCCTCGCTCTCACGCTCCCCTTAAACAACTTGCATCCTGATGCAGACAGAGTAGAGCTTTATACGGAGCCAAATGGGAAACTGGTGCCACAGCAGCACAGAAGAGCTTTACATATCAAATGCAGATTGGGCCCTAGTCTGACACTCTAGGCATGGCAGCATGCTAGCTGACTAGAACAAACCAATATCACATCTGCCCCAAAATGGCTGAGCATGCATCATATAAATATATAGCCTTCTAAAAAATCCATGAAGAGAGTTTCTTTTTAAAAGCCTTGGTCTGGCTACTCTTTTTGTAAATACAAAATTCCTACCAGACAACATCTGCCGCACACTTTCAAACTTTGCCAAACCAACCAATCATTTAACTGCACACTTTCAAACTTTGCCAAACTGACCAATCATTTAACTGCATCCAGTCCAAGGTAACCACAACTGCAGCAGAAGGAATTCAACAAAAACATTAAAAAACCCTCTTGTGATTTTAAAAATCTCAGCATTTGCACCCTTTGTTCACTTGTACATTATATTGCTGTAGAGGATCACTAATAGGACTGGTGCGGTTTGCATCAGTCCTTGTCCTTTGATCCCTGTGACTTAGATAGAACTTCTTTTCTTCAGTAATATGGCAATTTATTAGTTACAGAGAAACTGTTCTTTTGGGATGAGTAATGCTATACCTATGTGTTTGGGGGCATGGTAGTTCATGTTTTCTGCAAATTGAATGGGGTTTTTCTTTGCACATATGGACATAAGAACATAAGAGCAGACATGCTGGATTGGAACAATGGTCCATCAAGCCCAGTATCCTGTTTTCCGCAGTGGCCCTAGAAGGTCTACAAGCAGGGCACAGAGGCCAAAATGATCTTTGTTGTTGCCCCACTGTTGGCTTTCAGAAAGTTCTTGTCTCTAAACATGGAGATTCTATGTAGTCATCATGGCTAATAGCAACTGATAGGCCTGTTCTCCATGAACGTGACTAATCCACTTTTAGAGCCATCTAAAACAGTGACCATCAGCACATCGTGCAACAGTAAAATTCCACAAGCCAAAACCTCTTTGAGTGAGAAATCCTTCTTTCTGTCTGTCCCAGGACTACTGCTCATCAACTTTATAGCGTGACCACAAGTCCAAGTATTATAGAGAGGGAATAAAGGCTCTATTACCATTCTTCATTTATAGTTTTACTAACCCTTCATCTTGTCTCCCTGCCCCGTTAGATTTTTTCCCCCTGAACTAAAAAGCCCCAGCCTCCTTTGCTTTTGCTCACCGGAAGGATGCTCCAATCCTTTGATCATTTTGATTGTTCCCTTCTGCACCTGTTCCAGGCAGTACAATCTTGTTTTTGAGATTCCAGTGCCTTCCAGTGCCTGCCCCCAAAACTGTTACCAAAACTGTACTAAATATTCCAAATGCAGTCATATCATAGAAGTATGCAGGGTATTACAATACTGGCTGCCTAAATTATTTTTTATTCTTTTCCTAACAATTCCTAGGATAGAATTTGTCTTTTTTTCCACTGTCACTCACTGAGTTGTCATGTTTATCCATCATGAAGCCAAGATCTCTTTCCTGGTCGATTGTATATTTAAATCAGCCCCAAAGTATATAATTTCTTATTCACTAATTTTATTTTTCACATTGTCACCTAGTCACCCAGTCTGAAAAGATCCTTTTCGAGGTCCTTGCAACCCATCTTGGTGCTCTCCATCCTGCCATCTGCAGCGTTAACACTTTATTGCTCATTCCCGACTTGCGATCACTTATAAACAAAGGCAACAGTCCCAATACCAACTCCTTACTTCATTCCATTGCAATAACTGTTCCATTTAGTCCTACTCTCAGCTTCCTGACAAACCAGTTTGATCAATCCATGAGATGATCTGTCCTCCTATCCCATGACTTCCAAGGAGCTTTTGATGAAAGACTTTGTCAAAAGCAGTTTTGAAATCCGAGTCTAAATATTTACCAGATCACCTAGATTAGTTAACTCTCAAAGAACTTCAAAAGGCTGGTGAGACAGGGCTCCATTACAGACGCATGGCTGAGACTTACCTCGGCTATTGTTTGCCAGACAGAAGGCGAGCGGGGGGAGGCTGGAAGGAGACGACCAGGTTCAGACAGCTCCTAAAGGGAGGTGGGGCGTTGGCATGGTCAGCAGAGGCTTGCCAATTGAGTTGCTGTATGTGGTAAGGGGTGGGGCAGGAGCCCAAAGAGAAGGTTTTTGTAGCACCCTGTGCCAGACTCCAACCTCTTTTGTCCCCGGCGGTGGCTTGCCTACCCTCCCTCCCTCATCTTTGAGCTTGTTGATGTACTTGTACTTTGTTAGTGTAGGATGATATTTACTATCTTTTACTTTCACGGCTTGGCAGTTTGGCCATCAGGACAGGTCCCATGTGGGGAAGAGGTATGCCTGTGTGCATGCCTCCCCTATTTTTGTGGGGGCCCCATAAGGGACCCTGGGGCATGGAGCCATTCAGCCACAGCCGGGGGGGGCTGCTGGATGGCTTCTGCCCCAGGTGGCAGGGGGGCTATGCAGAGGCCGGCGCCCACATATGTCCCAGGATCCTGCTACTCCACAGTCAACCCCCCAGCAGGCGGGCTGGGGTATGGGGGCATCGGGTAGCAGACAAATTGCCTGATATTAGGACCCGGCACCACTGCACCTTTGTTTGTAGTAATAAATAAGCTGTGGCCATGTCTGATCCAAGGTGGTTGTCTGTGTGTTCATTCCTTCCAGTGCCTGCCCCCATAAATCCCGCAAGCCACATTGATTCTTGCTGCAGAGCATTTTCCTCAATGTACTAAATCTCCTCTGGATCCCGTTTTGAAAATGGTTGTTACATTTGCTATCTTTTAATGCTCTAGAAGGGAGGCTTATTTTAGCAAAAATAATTTCTTAGCTCAACAGTCCCACGTTTGAGTTCCTTAAGAGCCCTTCCCTTGGGCATGTTCCCTCCAGACCTGGTGACTTGACTGCATGTGAAGCTCCCTTACACAGAATCAGACCATCGTTAGCTTTTAATTTGTCCATTAGGCCTAGAGTGTTATTTCTTGCCTCCTATGCTTGACTTAATTCTCTTAAAAGGTAAAGGTAAAGGTTCCCTTGCTCGAAAGCCAGTCGAATCCGACTCTAGGGTTGCGGTGCTCATCTCCGTTTCAAAGCTGAAGAGGCAGCGCTGTCTGAAGACATTTCCATGGTCATGTGGCTTGCATGACAAAACACCAAGGTGCACGGAATGCTGTTACCTTCCCACCAAAGTGGTACCTATTTATCTACTTGCAATTTCTTGCTTTTGACCTGCTAGGTTGGCAGGAGCTGGACATCCTCCCAAAAAACAGCAACTCTGCCTTGTCCTGGCTTATTAGTCATAGTGTTGTCATCTTAAATTTGGAGGTAGCTTGCCTCTGCAGCCGACATTCTGAGATGCTGTTATTGTGGATTTAAATGCTTTCTTAACATCCTGAAGGAATCTGAGCTTCTTTGCCCTCCCTTCTGTATTCCTTTTGTGGAATTCTTTCCCAAGAGAGGCTTAGCTCTTGCCACCTTTGTCGTCTTTTAGATGCCCGGTGAAAACTGCCCTGTGTCCTCTGATGTATTCTTCCTTCATCTTTCCCTTTCTTTGCTACCTGTGTTTTACTTGATGCTCCTTAGGCATTTATAGGCACTGCTGTTTTAATTAATATTTTGAGGGTCGCAGTGCTACATTTACCATATTATAATTTCAGAAAGTAGCTGTGTTGGTCTGCAGTAGAACAGCAAGGTCTGAGTCCGGGAGCACCTGAGGAACCAAAAACAGTCTCAGAGTATAAGTTTTTGAGAGCCAAAGCACCCTTTGTCAGGCCGATTTCCCACAAGTTGCTGCGCCGTGCTCGCTCTTCCCTTTGCCCTGATCATATGTGACAATTTCACACAAGCTGCTGCGCGGCCGCATTTTGCCCCACAGCTTCACCCCGCGTCTACTCAATCCTGCTTTTTGAGGATTGAGTAGATGCAGGGGAAATCGGGTGAAGCTGCGGCACAAAATGCGGCTGTGCAGCAGCTTGTGTGAAATTGACACGTACAATCAGGGCAAAGGGAAGAGTCAGCATGGAGCAGCAGCTTGTGGGAAATCAGCCTCAGAGAGCATCTGACAAAGGGGGCTTTGCCTCCCGAAAGCTTATATCCCCAAAATCTTGTTTGTCTCTAAAGTGCTATGGACTAAAATCTAGCTGTCATATTATAAGACAGAAAGGCAGCGTATGCTTTTTAAAAAGGAAATAACATATAATTAATATAATTAAACATATTTTAATAAAATAACCTAAGATAAAATTGGTATTCTAACAGTGCTGTCCTAAACAGACCTGTGCCCTTCTAAGATCAGTGACTTTAATGGACTTGGAAGGGTGTAACTTTGCTTAGGACTGCATTGTATTTAATGCATAGTTCATTACATAATATATAATAGGTTGGATCCAGCTAGCTTTTTAACTCAATTTTGCCCAGGTCTGTTGTGGGACTCAAAGGGGACCCATTCTTCGACCAGAAAAGCTGGTTAGATCTAACCCAATATGTACGTGTGTGTGTGTGTGTGTGTGTGTGTGTGTGTGTGTGTGTATTTATACGTCTGTTGGACCCAATATCCAGTAAGGAATTTTCTGTCAGAGGAAGGAACTGATATATTGTTGATAACTATGCAATGGATTATAGCTATAGGGCCAATCACTATGGGCCTGATATATTCTGGAAATAAATAGGAATTGCACATTACTACATTTTAAAATTATTTCTACTTTGAGCACATTAGTTGCTCTTGCACAATTGCCACTGATTTCAGTGTGACGTGGGGGAGAGCTTTCATTTGGATAATGCCCATAGCGCACTCTCGCTGCTGAGAAAACATTTCCAAAGAGCTTTATCTCATATTTATAAAATACTGGATAGTATGCAACACTGGGGGGGGGGATATTGTTCCCAGGAATAATTCAAAGTGCTGGGTCTTAACTATAAATCCTTAAAGGCTTTAGGGGCAGGATGCTTGGAGGACCACACCCTCTCATACTGTCCAGCCTGCCAGGTTAAGATCATCTTCATAAGCTGCGCTCCCTGTGACTCTGCCTACAGACGTGAAGCAGGTAATGACCAAAGGCCAGGCTTTTTCAGTGGCAGGACTTCATCAGTGGAATGCTGTTCCCCTTGAGGCTTACCTGGTACCAATTGTACTCTCATTTAAGTAGCAGGCTAAATCATTCTTTTTTTAATCCTGCCTTTTAAAATCAGGGGTTGATCTTTTAAACTAGTTTTACAGTCTGCCCTAACCTGTTTTTTTTGGATTTTTTAAAACTGTAAAATATTTTATGTTGTCCTGGCTTTTTAAAAAAAATCTGTCCTTAATATATGTTAATAGTTTGTTAATTTGTTTGTTGTTTTTTATTATGTTTTATCTGTGAGCTGCCTTAAGCAGGTTGTTCTGGAGAGGTGGAACAGAAATGTTATAAATCAATCAATATGAAAACATTGCTGCCAGTCAGAGCTCCCCAGGACAGGATAGGTTCAAAATCAGAATATATGAATGATAGCTGGATAGATAAATAGATGGATGAGCGGATGGATGGCTGGATGGATGGACAGATGAATGTTTAACCTTTTAGTGGGATTCTACCTGTGTGAAGTCTGAAAAGGCACCCTTTCATGCACATTGAAGCAACCCTTTTCCTGGGTTTATAGGGTATTATAAACTTACTTAAATAGTCCTGCTTAAAACTCCCCTCCTCCCCAGGGGACAATTTATAAGGAGGGGGTGGAATTGGAGCAGAGGTTTCTGTTATGCTTACCCGCTTCTTTTACTGCTCATTAACCACTCTACAAAATCTTGAGCTCTCCTCGTGTCCAAGAACTTGCTGTAATCGCTGGTGAATGTACCTTGTGAGTGACGTTTCACTTCGTTCAGCTGTCTAGATTCGTCTAACGGTTCAGCCTGGGAAGCTTTGAATAATCTATAAGTGCGGTTTGTAACAAATTAATTACACTGATAATGGCATATTTGAACGGTGTTGTGCCTCGTACTGAGCTCCACAGTTCAATGTATATATACGTACGTTTTAAAAATCATTGCTGCTAATAAAGGATTGTCAGTTGCTTGGTAATGGCAGAAATGGACCACGACAACCGAAGCCAAAAGTGCGACTGTTTGAACTCATAAACCAATGTGCGACTGTCAATTATACTGAGTTGTGCTGATATTTAAGGTGGGGGTGATTTGGTTAGTATCTTAAAGGATTTTCCATGCCGGCTTGCTTTCTGTTATAAGGAAATGCAGAGTTAAATTTGGGGTTATTACAGCATTAAAAGTTTGATGGGTGGTGTTTACCTGGTTTTCTCTTCTGTTTCTTGAAGGGCACTTTGCCAGCTGCTTTGAACAATCATTAAAAGCAACCCCGCCACAAAGTACATGCTTTTCATTTTCATTGCCTGCAAGACAGTGGAAAAGAACTGATCACGAAAGGACTTCTCTATAATTGCTTGGCAACAGCTGAATTAGATTTAGACCACAACAACCCTGGCCTAAAGCACGACAAGCACAGGGAAATTTCTCCATGCCCTAAATTCTATATTAGACTTGATTGATACATTACAATCTCCAAGTGGAAGCCATAGAAAACTCCTGTGAGTTACAGAACTCTATGTGGCCGTTTTATTGACTGATTTGTTTAAATACTTCCTCACACACCCCTGAAAGAGGATCCAAAATGGTTTATAAAAATATCACCAAAAATAAATCAATGTCAGAAAATTTTAAACCACTACTAGTGGCAATCATCATCACACATAAACAACAATTAAAACTCCAATTGTCCCATCTTTACTCCTCCCCCACAAAGCCCCAGCCCTCTTATATAAAACTGCCCTGTGGGCCTTCCTAATAGCTGGAAGAGTTGATAAACTCCTAATTCTCCAGGAGGAGATTGTTGCCCAAGGCCAGAACTATTGCCGAGAAGGCTGCAAATGGACAGAAGCTGTTCTAAGGTCCCTGAGGGAAGGGACATAAAGATATTGTTGAGATATAGCAGGCAGGCCAGTTCATACAGGGATGGATGTCGGTACGTAGGACCTAAGTTTTAAAGGGAAGAATGAGCAACTTCAACTGAGTCAAGAAAAAATAGGCAACCCATGAAGATGTTTCAGCGTTAGTGAATCATGTTGAAACCAGTTTTGTTCTGACCAACAGGTGAGCTGTGGCATTCAGTGCTGATCTGAAGTTTCAAAATTGCCTTTAAAGGCAGTCCCGTGTAGAAGTCAAAATCTCAGCGAAACAATAGCCTAGCTCTTGAAAGATGCTAACTACATGAAGAAGGCCTCTGCCAGTGATGTGCAATGTTGTCACCGGCATGAGGGCATGGAGCCTCCTAGGTTGAAGTATATGACTAGCTGGCTTTATGGACTATAACATATACATAAAATGCTGCAATGTAGAAAACCTTTTTGGCAACTTTTAGACCTATTTCTACATATTTAGGAGTGGGATTTGAGACCATCTTTATGTATATTCCAGAAAATGCAAACCAGTAAAGGCAATTAGCAAACCTATGTGGAAGGCTACCCTGTATTTTTTCTTGTATCTACTGAGCACTTAAATAAAAGGAATTTCCCGCCATATTGTAATATCTTTATATTGGTTTCTATTTGCAGTGAACAACAAATGTCCAGCAAAAACTAACGATGATCACCTATCCTGTTGCAAGCAATGGAAAGGGATTTGGGCACACATTTCCTTTTTAAGAAAGAAGTTGCTAGCAGCCATGTGGATCCCAAAATAAAATCTCAAAAAAACAAAAACAAAACCCAACTCCAAAACAGAGCACAGTCCACATGATACCTTTTATTAGCCCCAACCAAATGACACACATCAGTGTTATTTTAGTCAGTCCTAATAAAAATTATCTTTAACCCACTGATTCCACTGGAATGTCATCGTGACTAGGTATGACTAGGCTGTACCCAATAACCCTAACATGTTTTGTAAGAATGCATAAAACATTGTCTTTATACTCAAATTCAGTTACAAGACTCTGCAAGGTGATGCCATTCAGCAGTGCAATGCTGCCTCCCAGTGCTTTTTCTCAAGAGGGCATGTTCTCCTTACAAAACACAAAAACTAACTTCAGCCCAGTGTAGATCTGCATGCCTTTTTCAATGTAGTATTTTTCCCGCCTCACCTTTTAAACAAGGAAAAGAACCTGAATACCCATCTCATCAGAAAGATCAGCCACCAGTTATGACGATGGTGAGTTCTGACTAGAGGGCAGAGGGCATGGATTTTGCTGTCTCCTCTCTTTTATTGTCACAACAACCTCATGAGGTACGCTTGGCAAGCATATCCACAGTCTCCCAGAGAGCCTCATGGCAAAAGAGGAGGGTAAGGAACTAAACCCAGGCTTGCTCTAACAGCTACACCACCACTGGCTACACTCTAACAGCTACACCACCACTGGCTATCTATAGCTCAGTTGATATCTGTGTACCGTTGGATCTTAGGAATGGAGCAGTACCTATAGGAGCAGGTTTGGTGAAATAAATATGCTTATGATTGTAGTGTAACACCCCTTACCACAAACACACTAACTTCAAATATGGGAAATTCATGCATGCATGTTTCTCATCAACCCATCCCTTTTTGACTTGTATGCATGGCATGAGCTAAGACAGGCCAAAGTCTGCAAGACAGAACTTTCTCATACTACTTTGTGTCCTTCAACACAATTATTTATGTTGCGTTCTCCAGCACAATTCCTTCTAGTAAGGCGGTTTACACTTCCAGCCAAAGATCTCTGAGAACCACCACACCATCCTAAGCAGAGTTACACCCTTCTCGGCCCACTGACTTCAGTGGACTTAAGAAGGATGTAACTCTGTTTAGACCGTACAATATACATGCATTTCCAAATCACCCCTAAGTACACTCTTTACACCAAAAGAGCTTACTTCATTAGAATACTTAGGAATCATTTTTCCCCTCATCAGAAAGGAGAATAATTCCATAACTCAGCCAACTTTTGTTCTTTTCAAAATAGGATATGAAAGTGCCCAATATAATCAACAGCTAAAAAAATAATCTCCCCACCATATTTAACGTTCATGACTTTCTCATAATTCTGTGATTACACTCTTTCTCTCCCTGTCTGTGTCATTAACTTCAGCCTCACGAGGAAACATTGCAAAATACCTCTCATGAATGAGCTGCCTTCTGTTTCCTTTAAATGAAATTAATGTTAAGCAACATTATTTCTTCAAAGCTCATTGAGTCAAAGATTTCAGGGTATATTTTCTTTTAAATAGGAAAAAGATCATAAAGCAACCTGTTGATACGGCCTAAGTTTTCACAAGCTACATTTGGTTTAGCAAAGAAATGCTGGAGAAAGGCAGCCGATCTGACTCTTACCTTCAGATGTGTGGAAAGAGAAAGTATGGAGAAGCAGGACAGACAGCACCTCTTTCCTGGGGTTTTGGAAAGCCTTGAGGATCTTGGTGCGTCTGTGAAGTAGTCTCTTTCTGCACAGCCTCATATATATATATTCCAGTTCAGCTTCAGTAAGCACTTACGAGACTGCATCATTGCTGACAATTTCTTTACTCAATTTTTTTTTAAGCTGGTCTGTTTACCATTCTTTGCATTTGACCAATTTTTTATGATTGATTTCACCCATTTGTTCTGCTTACTTTATTATGACATCACTGTTGAAATAGAGCCTAACAGTAGCACAAAGGCTACTTCGTGTTACTGACATTGCCTAAAAGGGTATTGTGTCATTGCCTAAAAGGGTATCTGTCACAATGACCGTAAAGGCATTCAAAGTGGCATTCAAGAATCTGGGGAGCATGACCACCCCCCAAAAGGCATGTTTTAAACAGTATGTTAATTTATCCATAATAGCACAAATACTTTGGGCACAATGCAACCAAAGGTAAGCCTAGAAAATCTCACTGAACTTAATGAAAGAGGTGTAAGCAAAGGCACAAATCCTGTCCCTGTCTCCTGAATACGGTTGCCAGCCTCTTGGAACTGCAACTTGTTCCCCTGGAGAAAATGGGTGGTTTGGAAAGTGGACTCTGGAATTGTACCCCATTAGTTCCCCTGGAGAAAATGGGTGGTTTGGAAAGTGGACTCTGTGGAATTGTACCCCACTGACATCCCTCCCTTCCCCAAACTCTGTCCTCCTCAGACTCCCCCCCAAATCTCCAGGAATTTCCCAATTCAGGGCTGGCAACTCTATTAATATGTCCCACTAGTTCACATTGAGGGGTGGGGAAGTGCCACCACTGAACTTGGGGACATAGTTGTGACGACAAAACCTGTCCTCCGCTCCTGATGTGCCCAGCTTTTGTGTCCTCTTTCAAACCTATTCCATCTATGATTAATCCTTTGTAATAACAGTGAAACACACTGCCAGGTCTCTGTCATTCCACATGGTTTTCTTGAAGGAAAAAAACGGAATATTGAGGGGCAGTAGGGAGCAGCAAGAAGCCTAGAGCCAAATGGAAAGATCCTGAAACTCAATGGTGACACAAATTCATCTGCTGTTCCAATAAATTATCTGAAAAGGATATTTTAATTTATTGTTGAGTTATCCAGTTAAACACACTTCGCAATGCAATAATTACTAACATTATTATTTTGCATCAAAATGATTTATAGGGCCACAAAGTGCCCAACATTTATTTTTTAAAAAATATGTATTTTGAAGGGTTTTTACTTTATTTCCCCATCAACTTCCGATTTATCAATTTCAATCATTAGGGAAGAACAGGGTTAAGTATTTTCCTGATTTTTTCTGAGTATTTTGTTAAACTTCACTTCTTATTTTATTTATTTATTTATTTATTATTTCAATTACAGATAATCTAATCTAAAGTAATTTTATAGGGAGTAAACTGTAAACCAGAGATAACTGCCTCATTCTTGTTTATTTCCTTTTTTATAAACTATAATTATTATCATTTTTCTTTTTAAATAAAAGGTCAAAGATTTTAAAACTCTGTTTTATTCTGGTGTATTCTAAAGATCATCATAACCCGCCTTGAGCCCTTTTAAGAAAAGGGTGGGCTCAAATGCCTTAAATAAAAAAAAGGAAATATCCAGTAATTTAAACAATATAAGAATGGCAAATCATTTATATGTGTTCTACAAAAGGAGCAGATTTTTTAAAAAATATTATACTAATTCAGCCCACCTTGATCTGGATGGCCCAAGCTGGCCTGATCTCGTCAGACCTCAAAAGCTAGGCAGGGTTGGCCCTGGTCAGTATTGGGATGGGAGACCACCAGAGAAGTCCAAGGTTGTTATGTCGAGACAGGCAGTGGCAAAGCTCCTCTGAATGTCTCTTGCCTTGAAAACTGATAGGGTAGCCAAAGATCAGTTGTGACTTAATGGCACTTTCTACCATCACCACCCCATTCAACCTGTTCAGCTTATACAAAATATGCCCATTGAAAGAAAACATTCACTATTTGGTTGAACAGTGTACAATAAAAGTTCCCCCATCTTTAGATCTTTTCTTTATTTCCCAATAATAATTTTTAGTATCTATATACTTTCAGTGTGTATTGGATTAGAGCAATTATCCCCATATTGGAGACAGAGACTGGGGCTGAGAGAGACTGGCTTGCATTTAGGCGACTAGTGAAGTAATAGGATCTGAAACACACACATGAACGCACATAAAGCTGCCTTATACTAAGTCAGACCACTGGTCTATCAAGGTCAGTATTGCCTACTCTGACCTGCAGCACTCTCCAGGATCTCAAGCAGAGTCTTCCACACATTACTTACTGACTGAACATATATATACCAGGGACTGGATCTGGGACTTTCCCACAAAAAGCAGGTGCTCTACCACTGATGACCTCTCCCAAGGGATCTTACTACTCATTCCCTTAGCCACTATGTACTAGGGATCTCACTATGTCAAACCAGCTCACAAACAGAACTCTCTTAATAGATTGTGCTTTTCTCTTCTGAACATACGAAAGTTCTTATTTGAAATTACTGAAGGAGATGAGGAGGAGGAGGAGGAGGAGGAGGACTGAATTCCTCCCCAGGCTTTGTTAATAAGGCATTCTAGCAATTCTATATTCCTCACCTCCATACATTTCTCAGCTGTTGGTCAAAGTCAAGCATTTCAGCTCCAAGATCAAAATAAAAAGCAAATAGATATATTTAGTGCTAGTTTCAATCTATATGGCTGAGTTCAGACTGGCAGTTTGAAGCGGGAGCGAGTCCTGGCAAAAGAGCCCCGGAACAAACTGTTCCAGGTTTTCCCTGCGCCAACTGATATGGGAGCATACCGGGGAGGAGGCGTGAGGGAGCATTCACACTGTTGGCCTGAAGGCACGGCTGTAAGGCACAGCTTTCTGTTTCGCTAATCTGGAGATATGCGCTTATGTGCATGAGCACACAATCAAAATCACGGATTTTAGCATTCACACTGTGTTAGTGCGAGATATACGTGGGATAGACACGCTTTCCAGGGTTGATACCACTTTTAACAGGTATCTTTTTAACTCGGGAACGAAGCGTTACAAGACAGGTTGAGTACGGCTAGGGAACGCCGAACAGATGTGCCTGTGTGAACTGGCCCCTTTAATCCGCTTGTGAAACGTTGCTGAAACGCGCCTTTCTCGGGGCAAACCGCCAGTCTGAACTCGGCCTATGAATCCCAGTTATAGCATCTTCTCTGTTTTCATCCAACTACAGATGCATAATAATATAATTGAATGTTGGGTGAAACATTCTATTTAGACTCCAGGATCTAAATCTCTGAAAAGAAATAATAACCCTATTTCTACATTATCACAATTAATATATAGTACAAGTGGAGACCCGCAAGAAACTTGTGGGATGGTCATCCCATTCCTCACACCTTTGCTTCCTCCCCTCTACCCTTACCTATCTCACACTCCTTCTCCCTTCTGGAGGTGGAGCCATAGACTCAACCCTCCAAAGCAGCCATTTTATCCAGGGGAACTGATCTCTGTCACCCGGACAACAGTTGTAATTCTGGGTGATCTCCAGCCCTCACCCAGAGGCTGGCAATGGTAGTTCTCATGGAGGAAATGGCTGGTTTGGAGGGTGGAGTCTATGGCATTATACCGGTCTGAAGTTCCTCCCCTCCTCAAACCCCACCATCCCCAGGATCCACCCCTTAAATGTCCAGGAATTTCCCAATCCAGAGTTGGCAACCCTATTTCCTTCCCACCCAACAGCCAACTTAACCTTTATCTGCCTTTATCTGTCTTCAGCTTTTCGTCTCCACCCCCTCCCCCACAGCTTCTACCAACGAAAATTATAGTCTTTCTCCACAGTGGGGACCAAAGCAGCTTACATTATTCTCACCTCCTTTTTACATGCACAACAACCCTGTGAGGTTGGTTAGGCTGAAAGTATGTGACTGGTCCAAAATCACCCAGTCAGCTTCCACCGCAATATGGGGATCTGAACCTGGGTCTTGCAGACCCTACTCTGAGGCTCTAACTGCTGCACCACTGCTGGCTTTCATCGGGTGGCTGCTGAACAGCAGCAAGCAGCCAGGCCAAGTTGAGTCATGCAAATTAGGTGGTATCAAGTCACCCAGAGGGTGCTGCCTAGGGATGCCAGCCTCCAGGTGGGATCTGGGGATCCCCTGGAATTACTGCTCAGCTCCAGACTACTGAGATAACTTCCCCTGGAGAAAATGGATGCTTTGGAGGGTGGACTCTAGGGCATTGTACCCCACTGAGGTCCCTGTCCTCCCCAGGCTCCATCCCCAAATCTCCAGGAGTTTCCAGACCTGGAGCTGGCAACCCCACTACCCCCATCCACTGCCAGTGCCCGTGGGGGGACCTGGCAACCCTAGACTGCTGCCAGGCCTAGGGTTGGCAACCTCCAAGTGGGGCCTGGAGAGTGAACTCCAGAGATCTGTGAACAACAGAGATCTGTCTCCCTGGATAAAATGGCTGCTTTGGAGGGTGGATTCTGTGGCATGATATCCAGCTGAGGCCTCTCCTTTCCCCAAATCCTGCCCTCCGTACACTCCACCCCAAAACCTCTAGGAATCCCCCAGCCTGGCCCCAAGGCTCCCTCCCCCTCCCTCCAAGGCCGAAAGAGGCCTGGAAAGAAAGGGCCCTTCTCCCCCACCCTTTGACTGACAGAGCCAGTCAGAAGCCTCCTCTCCCCCCCCCCCAACATTCTAATCTCTCACCGTTGATGCCTGGAGTCAGGTCCCTGCAGAGGCCATTTCAAAAGGCTTTTTTGGAGGAATTCAACTGTCCCTGAAGGGATTTCCTCACTTTTGGGATTTTTCTACAAACCCAGGAAGTCTACTGACTATGTAGGAAAAGCTGTTGGGGGACAGTGAGGCCCCTGTTGGAGGGAATAGGTATCCGCACAGAAAAAAAAGGTCTGGGAATTAGAATAAGGATTCTTGGTTTAAATCTTGGTTTTTATTCGTTCTATAAAGTTTAACATGTTCTGCCTGTAGTCTGGTTCTATAAAGTTTAGCAACATGTTCTGCCAGTAGTATAACAAGTTCTGCCAGTCACTTGAACTGGTACTAAAACTGAATCTCTGTGTAACTATTTTTAATATTCATCTTAACTGCATTTGTTCTCCCTAGAAGACTGTTTGTTTCATGTCTGTGCATTAAAATGGCCTGTTAAGGAAATCATTGGGTTCTTTTGTGACATATTTATATTTAATGGATTGTTCTTTCATCCTGAATTGTCCTATGTGACTTCCTGTTCTCAAGATTAAATGCCAGGTCCTCATCCCTCTCCCTTGCTTACAGTTGATTGTGTTTGTCTAGCTGTACATTCTTATAAAGACACACAAAACATTATCAGAATTGATTACATGTGTTGAGTATATAACAAAATCGTCATGGTGGTACTTTATTTCCCCCATAATAATAGCTTTTCACTGCAGGAGGTTCACCAAAAGTGCAGCTGACTGTGAGTATCCTTGTCTTGAATCTCTTTGTATGTCAAATGGCTCAGTCTGAAATAAGCCCATTAGTGAAAATACTTTATACTGTCATATTCTAAACCACTTTTAAAAGGGACCCCTCCTATGAAACAAGCTAAGAGATACTTCCATTCTAGTATGTGTCTAACACATTCTCTCTCAGCACCCAGAAGAAATAAGCAGCAGGGTTTTAAAAGTGTTATTTCAAATATTATGTGTTAGAACAAAATTTGTTTAATCCACATCGATATCTCTTTCTAACTCTGTTTTTGTGATGATGTGTTTGTGATTGAACTGCTAGGCTTTGGCCTAAGCCCACCCTAGGCAAGAGCCCAACTGGGTATCCAGGCTCCACCCATTTAGACGAGGGAAGGGTTAACCTCAGTAACAGGGGTTTGTTTTTGTTTTTTGAAAAAGAGGTGCCGCAACTCTCAAGAGGGAAATGAAGTTTTCAATCTGTATACTGAAAACTCATGAACTTTTAAACGTTTTAAAAAGAATGTTGTCAAAGAGTTTCCAGGACTCAGTTCCGGCACATTCCCCCAGAAAAAAAAGCCCAGCTCAGCAGTGGCTAGCAAATTAAGCAGCCAGGTTCATCCCACCAAAGGGATAATGGCCTTCTGTCCAGAATTGTCACCTTGCCTAACATGGATATATCCTCTTTCTTGTAAAACATGCAGTTGACAGGTGGGATTGCTCCACAGCCCAGAAATCACCCAGGTTGGAGGAGGAAGAGGAGGAGGAGGATATTGGATTTATACCCTGTCCTTCAATCAGATTGGCTTACAATCTCCTTTTCCTTCCCCTCCCCACAACAGGCACCCTGTGAGTTAGGTGGGGTTGAGAGAGCTCTTTGGGGACAGCTTGGGATAGAGCAGGTAGAGAAAGAAGTATCTTTCTCCCTTTCCCAAAATACAAGAACTCGTGGGCACTCAATGAAATTGCTGAGCAGTCAGGTTAGAATGGATAAAAGGAAGTACTTCTTCACCCAAAGAGTGATTAACACATCGAATTCACTGCCACAGGAGGTGGCGGCGGCTACAAGCATGGATGGCTTCAAGAGGGAATTGATTAAATATATGGAGCAGAGGTCCATCAGTGGATATAGCCACAAGGTATAGATAGGAACTCTTGGTCTGGGGCAAGTGATGCTCTGTATTCTTGATGCTGGAGGGCCAACAGTGGGAGGGCTTCTAGTGTCCTGGCCCCACTGGTGGACCTCCTGATGGCACCTAGTATTTTTGGCCACTGTGTGACAAAGTGTTGGATTGGATGGGCCATTGGCCTGATCCAACATCGGCTTCTCTTATGTTCTTAAGATAACAGCTCTGAGAGAACTTGTGATTGACCCAAGGTCACACCAGCAGCTGCATGTGAAGATGTGGGGAATCAAACTCAGTTCTCCCAGATTCGAGTCTGCACTCTTATCCAATACACCAAACTGGCTCTCAGAGGTGGAGCAAGCCCTCAGCAGATGTGGAATGCCCATTGTAGGAATGCTAAAAGTTGCGTTGGGCTTTTAGAGGTTCCCAGTCCATAGTGCCCTGGCCTCTCCTTGGCTTTGATACTGGGGCCCAAAGTACCTTGGCCAAGTTGGAAGTGGGTTTTTTATACCCTCCCAGCCATGTGTGGGTCCTTCACAATCTACAGCAATGGGCTTCAGGTTGGCTCACCTCTGTGGCCTCAAGAAAAGCCCCCAATTGCTCTCCACCAAATATCCCATTGCTTAGTCTCCCTATTCTTGGATGCCAAGTCTGCATTTGTGTGTAAATATCCTGATCTTAAATGTGCAGTTAGAGCTATAATAGAATATACTTAGCCAGCTCACTGAAATAGATGGGCCTTAGAAGTAATCAACTTTGGCTTGATCATGCCTTTGATTTTGAATATTAATACTAAATATGAATTGGGGTTGAAAGTACATTTTGCTGAGCCACAGATGGCATACACGTTCCCATAATTACAATTTTTAACGGCTTAGAGCTGGGTTCCCCAGGTCTGATTGAGTCTATAGGCACTTTCATAATGTTCAGAACCAAGAGTTGTTACCACCACAAAATGGCTGACAGGAGATGCTGGGGCCAATCAGAAAATATTGGGCAGTTGCAAGCCAAGCATCCTGGAGGGAGCTGTTTCCAAACAGATATTCCCCAGAGGCAAAAAACGTAATGCCTCCTGAGTTCTTCTGTAGTACCTCTTGCTTCAGTGAAGTGGAAGAAAGCCCGGATAGGCTTTTTGTGACGGAAAAGAAATAAATGTACACTGAGAAAGCTATCTGTGGGTACCATGATACTCATGACTTTATTGTTCCTGTTTGTTGAGGGCCACATTAGCGATTATTGCCTTAGAATGACAGTCTAAGACTTTTCAGACATGTGACCCACAGACCATCTCTTCCCTTCCCTCCTATCTCTCCCTGCTTCCCAATACAACAGAAAACACAACACAATTTGAAATTTCTATAGGAAAACAGGCCCTAAATGGATGTTTGCTCTGGGGTTTTATATAGAGATAAAGTTCCTCACTTGTCCTTTTTCCACATTATGCTTCACTGCTTATCCACACCAGATGACAAATATGTCAAAATGGCAACACCTGCAGGTGTGGAGGCTACATGCTAATGTGTGGGAGAGGGAGAGGAAGCAGAAATAATTTGCACTTCCTATTATTTGCAATTGCCAAGGTTTAATATTTATGTGTCCTCCGGTGGTCAGATGAGCTCATGTGAACTTGCACATGTAACCGCAAAAAAGGCTGCGGTCTCCACACATCTTCATAACTCTGGAATAATGAAGCCTTCTTTGACTTTAATGGACTTAGAAGGTATAGCTCTGCTTAGCACTGCTCTGTAAAGGTGGCTAAATACACTTGAATCTTCTGCATTTGGAAACATCGCTAGGTCTATTGGCCAACTACAGTTTTATTTACCTACTTATTTAAAATATTTATTCTGCCCTTCCTTCTTGTATAAGATCACTCGGGTAGTTTTCTACAAACCTGTATACCAGTGAAATAAGGAAAAAATGAAAACAAAAAACCAGAACCAATAAAATCAGTAGCAGACACAGTGATAACCAGCAGGGAAAACAGCAGTTCTATATAAGTTTCAGAATTCACAAAGTAAAATCCACCATTCATAAAAAATAATAAACTGAAACTTAATCCTGACAAAACAGAGGTGCTACTGGCTTGTGTGTGTGTGTGTGGGTCGTCTGACCCAAGAAATGAGTTATTCGCTGTTCTGGATGGGGTTACACTCCCCGAAAAGGAGCACTTTCACAGCTTGGGCATGCTCCTGGGCCCAGGCTTCCTGTTGGACAAACAAGTGGCAGTGGTGGCCAGGGGTGCCTTTTACTAACTTTGGCTGGTGAGCCAGCTGTGGCCCTTCCTGGTTGGAAAAGATCTTGCCACTGCCCTGGAAGATCTTGATTAGACTACTGCAATGCTCTCTACATGAGGCTGCTCTTGAAGACTGTCTGGAAGCTACATCTGGTACAGAATTTATTTATTTATTTATTTAGATTTCTACCGTGCCCTCCCTGCAAGTAGGCTCAGGGTGGCTAACAGGGACACCATGTGAATGCTGGGGCTGGACTGTGGACTGGAGTGGGTCATAGAGATCATATCACTTCGGTCTTGTTCCATGTACACTGGCTTCTAATTGGCTTCCAGGCTCAATTCAAAGTGCCACTATTGACCTTTAAAGCCCTGTATGGCCTAGGACTAGCATACCTTAAGGATCATCTTTTCCCATATGAACCTACCCATACACTCCAAGCATCATCAGAGGCCCTGCTTTGGTTGCCCCTGCCATCTGAGGCTAGACTGCTGGACACTTGAAAAAGAGCCTTTTCGGTCATGGCACCAAAACTTGGGAACTCCCACCCCAGGGAGATTCATCTGTCTCCCTCTATCCGTGTCTTTCACCAGCAGGTGAAGACTTTTTTGTTTCATCTGGCATACCCCCAATAGTGGTTACTGGTCCTCCTTCTAGGATTGTTTATGTGTTTCTAATTGAATTATTTTATGATGTTAACTGTATTTTAATTGTTAAAATGTTATAATTTTTTCACATTTGCCACTTTGTAGATCCTGATTGGGTACAAAGGTGGCATTAAAAAGTTTTAAATAATAATAATAAAATAATAAACTGTATTCTGAAATAACTATTCCAAAAGCTCTCTTGAAAAGGACTGTCTTCAACAGCCATCACGTGTTCCTTCCTTCAGAGGGTTTAACTCAACAGATCAAGAGTCTTCCCCACATAGACTATGTTTGGAAGCCAACCAGATTCAGGTATGGACCTTTCTCAAGCCTTCAGACTCAGGAAGGAGCACTGCTCTGTGCTTCTTTCACCTCTTTGGCTGATTCTGCATTGGTTTTTCCTTTTGTTGTTTTATGAAACCCACGTGGGAACAGAAATTCCCCTCTTCATTGTATGCTGGTTTCACTTCCTTTGGTTATCAGGTTTTATGGTAGCTTCCACACTTCATGCCACTTTTGAGTTCTTCAGGCGTCAGATTTTATTGAACCTCCTGCATAGATTTATTGCCATTTTTTGGCTGTTCCGGGTGACTTTGCTGTCAGTACAATGTTGCCCCAAGGTATCTGAATGTAGTTTTGAGCTGCACTTTCCCCTCCAAGTTGAGAAAATGTGGAGTGAATGCTAGATGTTAAAGTTTCCTTCTTCCTCCCACCAAATAGCCAGGTAGTCCAGAATGGGAACAGAAAACTATAAATTGCCATCTGGGATTTTTATTCTGGTTTTATTTTTTATTAATTGTATTTGGATTTTAAAATTTGTATTTTGTTTTATGGCGTCTGGCCTTCTCTGTACATTGCCCTGGGATAGGGTAATTAATAAATAAAATTATTATTAATAATAATAAATGCAGAATTGCCCTTTGTTAACTTTCCTTGGTCTGTCAGAAAAGTGGCAGCTCTGCAATAAGACACCAGGTGGCATTCAATGTGCAATTTCTTCCATGAGGCTGTACAGTATTTTAAAGAAGGGTTTAAAGATGGTTGTTGTAAGTGCCTTTCAGATAATTTAGAACACACCTCCTAGGTTTTTTTTCTCTTCACACTGACAAAGAGACTCATGGTACATAAACACTTCTGAAGTAAATAAACTCAGGATTGTACTGTCCTCATAAAATATAAATCTGTTTCTTTGGAGGTATGTTTAATAAGTGAGATATTTTACCCTCTAGAAATTATTTCAGTCATCTCTTTTGCCCCCCACCCCATTTTTGATACTGCTACACAATGGTGTGGGAGGAGTTTAGTTGTTCACAGGTGTGCCTAATGTATATCTTTATAATATCTATAATCCCATTTTATCTCCTCAGACTCAAGGACCGGAGGGAGAAGTTCTGCTCACAGGTATGCTTCATTTTATTCAGTGGAGCCTACTTCCAGGAAAGTGTTCACACAATTGCAACCTTCATACTTAAAGTCAGCACGAGACAAGTTCAGACTGTTCCAAAACTCCCTCAGCCAGAGAGTTCACTTTCCAGTCATTATCTGTCAATCTGATCAATCCCAAAGGGTAGTTATAAGCTTCCTCATATATGAAAAACTCTCACTGTAACAAATTCATAGAATCATAGAGTTAGAAGGGACCTCCAGGGTCACCTAGTCCAACCCCTGAACAATGCAGGAAATTCATAAATACCTATTATAAAATTATAAATTATGTGTAAGATTGTCAGCTGATTACAAGTGCCTTTTGTGAGGCGGAAGTAATAATGGGATGATATACAGTTTAACAATCGCACTCACTGCAAGAAAGGTTTTCTTCTTCCTTTTCTTCTTCATTCTGTCTTCGCTAACTGGCATCAGAATACAGAAAATAAAGGGACCCCTGAGGCTGTAGCCCCCTGAATTCACATTTTGTCTTTAACTAAAACGGATTCAAAGTTGCGCCTCTAATGATAATGACTAGTAATGTTGGCACAGTGAATTTTTGCTCCTGAAGAACAGCCTTGGGAATTGTGGCCATTTAAAAGGAAAAGAGTAGGTCCTTAGGACAGTAATATTACAGCAGGGGTCCCCACCTGCCAACAACTTTCCTGGAGGCTGCCAAGTGTTTTTAGAAAGTGGGTGGGACCACATTGGGCTTTTGATTGCCTATTGGAGATTTGATTGGCTGTGCAGATTTTTTAAAATATTGCTTTGGCAGCAGCCACCACCACAGCACAACAATCTTCACTGTGAGACTGAAGGTAAGATGTGGGAGCCATTTTGTGACTTGCCACACCTCCTGCAGCAGCCATTTTGTGGATATGCCCACTACACGGTGTCAGAACAAAGGTTGGGGTCCCCCTCATTACAGTATCAGAAGAGAAAAGTTCTTAGATCTTAGCAACAGGGCTGACCGGAAGAGGGGGGAGGGAGAAAGGCTAAGAGTTGTACTCTAGGGACAAATCAGGAAAGAGCACTGGGTTGATTAGTCCCTATCTGTTTGCCTTTTCCATTTGCTGCCCCCTGCAGGAGCATCTTTTTTTATAGACATGAGGTTGTTGTAGCCCATGGGCTCTTCCGCATTCTTGTTTTTGTCACTCGTGTGTCTCTATTACTTTGCCCCCCCCACTTTTCCACATGTGTTTTGCTCCCTCTGGGTCTACTAGAGAGACCAAAACACATTGGGGGGAATCCTGAAGCAATAGGAACACACAAGTGATGAAAATCAGAATGTGGAAGAGCCCTATATGTTCTACATCAGCAATTCAGAGCACAGAAAGGTTATCCATTATTTCCTATTAGAGACCTTTAATAGTTTCATGACTGATGGACATTCAGCATATGAACTGCTCTAGAATTCAGATGCAGCAACTGGAAAGGCATCACTGCTGAACATTTACTAGCCATGCACTGGATTTTTACTACAGTAATAGTTGGCAGCTCTAGTTCAAAAGCAACATTTTGGCTGTGATCACATGGGCCAGATAACATGGGGGGCGGAGGCGTGGCTGTTCACCCCGGAGCAAAATAAAGTGCGGTAGCCCGATCACACGGTCCCCCGAGTCTCCACGCTTAGGCTGTTAGCTGCCGATCACATGGCAATGCTGAAGCATGGCAAAGAAACGGCGCGGCACGATCACACAAGCGGTGATTGCAAGCTACCACTTTCGGATCAGATAGGCAATGTTGTCAGTTTCGTGTTCGTGTGCATGCGCAGTTTGGCGTTTGTGCGCATCCAATGGAGACTTAAAAAAACATCCAGTTTGCGACAGGATGTGGACAGGTGCCAGATGCCATGGGATACTAGTGCTCCTGCGATCAGACACCCGCCTTTACCCCGCGTTTTCTGGATACTAGTGCACTTTCTGTGGTATTTTTAAACTCTGCATCTTCGGCAGGATGCCATGGGTTGGCCACAGGAGCGCTACACTTCCCAGATGTTGTGGTGTGATTGCACCCCGAAAGTCCACCTGACATTCGTGCCTTCCGCACGGCAAATTCTCCGTGTGACCGGTGCCTTTGTTTGTCTCAAATATCTGATAGTTAAGAGTTGTATAGTACTTCTGAATAAAATTTCTGATTCTGGTTATCATAACCACAACAAACTGGCTATTCTCCATGACTTAGTCTAGATATGTATTGTTTTTAAAATCCGTTTCTCTTCACTTACTATTGTAATATGGGGCACCAAACCCAATTAGCTAACAGTGTCTGTGTTTGTGATACAGCTCAGATTTATTGGCCAAACTACAGGTTATTGATCTGTTACCAGAATTTCAGACAGATGAGTGCTGCAAATTGCCCTCCAGGACCAAAATGTACTCCTCCATTTCATGCCACAGGCCTGATACAAACTAGTTTCCTAGTGAAGAACTTGTAGTGGAGATTTGATACAAAGTCCTCAGACTTTGTAATGCCCTCACAGTGGCTCAGTTCAGACACAAAACCATATTTAAACTATGATTAGTTTGTGAGATCAGGATTTAGCTCACAGACAGTTATTCAAATCCTGGTTTACCTCAACAGGTGATGGTATAATGGCCTTCATCCTCCTCCAGAGACCCAGCTGGTGTTTTGGCCTGCAATGCACTGAGGACAGCATAGGGGTGCAAGCCAAGGCATCTATTTATTTATTTTGTTTTACAAAATTTATATCCCACATTTCTGTTCTTATAAGGGCCATCAAGGCAGCTAACAAATTAAAACATACGTAGTAAAATCGCATTTTAAAACCATTAATCCTCCAACACATCATTAAAACAATTGTATGAAACCATAACTAGGACTAATTGTGGTTTATAGACCAACTTCAAATCATGGTTTTAGGAGCCTGGGTTCACACACCCCATACTAACCATCATGAGTTACCTGCAGTTGGATGAACACAATAACAGTAATTAGTGTAACTAAACCATGGTTTCACACAATGTCTGAACTGAGCTAGTTTGCCATAAGCCTGTCACCAGCAAAATTCAGTCTTGGTTGAAGACAGATGTAATAGATAAAGGTGATATATCTAAATGGTGGGTAAAGACAGATGTAATATAGAAAGGGGTCTTGTCCCCCACCCTTCAGCTGTGATGCAAGACTGGGTATGTCACTGAACTGATAATGAGATTGACAGGCAATAAAACACTATCTCAAGCAGTTCTCCCTTCTCTCACATTCCTGCTTGCTGTCACTGATACTTCATCCTCTTCTGACTGGAAAATGTTAATAAAACAGCCTGCATCTGGATATCTGAAATGAAAGCCATACTGTTTGTTTGTTTGTTTATTAGATTCAATTTTTAAACCACCCTTCCCTGTAAACAGGGCTCAGGGTGGTATACAACAATAGATAAAACAACCATGTTCATACTAATTTAAGATTTAAACATTAAAATTACAGTAAAATTACAATAGTCACCTTAATTAGATGGTGATCAAAACTTCTGGCTGAGCCACTGCCTTGTGGGAGGGGAAGGGTAAGAGTGCCAGCCAGATGGACGGTATCACTGTCCTCAACCAAACACCTGTTGGAACATTACAGGCCCTGCCGAACAGGGCACAGTTGTTATTCGGCAGAGTGTTCCACCAGGTTGGGGCCAGGGCACTAAAACCCCTGGTCCTGTTTCCCATTAGAGGCATCTAGCAGAAGATCTCCATGATAGATTTTACCCAGCTAGGGAAAAAAAAGAAAGGGGTATCCATGACAGGCCCGTAGCCAGGATTTTATAATTTGGGGGGGCCTTTAAATAAGTCAGGGGACACTGATGTCACAAAATAAAAATTTAAAAACTCAGTTTTGCAGCATTAGCACTCTGCCTGGCTACACAGGGGAGCAAGTCACGCTTGTGGAAGGGGAGGCAGTGGGGAGTCCGCTGGGTGGCTCAGAGAGTTGGTAGTCCTCCAGGTGGTCCAGAGAGCTGAGGGGGTGAGGGCTGGGTGGAAGTCGGGGTTGCCCCCCCCCAGGTTTATTTATTTGTGTATTCTGTATGCATTCTGCATCTACAAGCAAAACCCACATTTTTTGAGCTGCCTGACAACCCCTCCAGGCCCATAGCCAGGATTTTTAAAGTTGGGGGATATTTAAATTTCTTAGGGGGCACTGGCTAATTGAATTAAAGGAATACCTGGCTCCTTCCCCACACCTGCTGCCACACGGGGGCCCTGGGCTGGATGGGACATCATGGGGCCTTGCAAGTAAGTCAGGGGGCCTAGCCCCAAGATGCCCCACTATATCTATGGGCCTGAACCCCTCCTCCCTCCCTCCCTCCCTCCATGATCCTGCAAAAAGAAAGGGAAGAAAGGGGAAAACCAGGCCCACACATGCAAGACTGACACATTTGGGAGCAGGGAATCCTCTAGTCCTTTATATTTACTGATTCCTTCTTATGCTCTTTCTGGCTTTTTAAAAGTTTGCCTGAGTGGAAGGACGTGTCCTCTTTTATCTTTGGAGAAGGAAGGAAAGAAAAAAGAACAGGGTGGGAGCGTCAGCTTAAAGAAAGAGAGGCGGAAATGAGGGAGGGCAGTGGGCAGCACTTAAATACCTGCAGAAACAATTCTACTTTAGAAAGGATTAGTGATTTGAAATGAGAACAAAGAATTGCAGGAAAAGGAGTTTTGGTAGCTGCAGGGAAACAGTGTACTGGAAGCAGTCTGAATGCAAATTCCTGTAAAACAAATGCAGAAACAACAGAAAGCCTCAACAGAAAGTGGAAGTGGAAGTGGGAGGGAATGCAGAACGGAAGAATAGGATGTGCTCAGAGACCGAGACAAAATACAGGTGCAGAAAGGGCCATAGAGAGAGACCCAAGACTGACAGGTCGCTGTGCTCATATGACAGTTCTGTTGTGAAGGTGGGTTCAGAGAGCATTGTGAGTCCTGTTTTCATTTTATGTCTGTATTCAGCCATATTATGCTATTTGTATTCAGAAATATTTTGTCTCCATGGAGTAGGAAGAGTAATTTCAATGTTGTTCAGTTGTTATGATTTTGGTGATCCAACTATGCATAAAGGGGGAAACTGTGTTATACATGGCACTCTTGACATGTGTGGTCATTTTGTGGGAATAGGGCTGTCTGAAGAGAAGGAGGTGGAGGAGGAGGAGGAGGAGATTGGATTTATACCCACCTTTCACTCAGAGTCTCAGAGCGGCTTACAATCTTCTTTTCCTTCCCCTCCTCTCCCCATAACAGACACCCTGTGAGACAGGTGGGGCTGAGAGACAGAACAGCTCTGAGAGAACTTGTGACTGACCCAAGGTTACACCAGCAGCTGCATGTGAAGGAATGGGGAATTAAACCTGATTCTCCCAGATTAGAGTCCGTGCTCTTAACCGCGACTCCAAACTGGAGGGCATATGTAGGGGCATGGTGGTGGGTAAAGAGAACAGGGGTACTCTCAAAACCTGGCACTGGCCCTGCATTACCCTGTTCACATTGAATGGCAGCTGCATGGCGCATATTGGTTAGATTATGGGTAGCATACAACAATTGTAACAACTGAACAGGGCTTTCATCTTTTCAGGATCAGTTTTTCCCCCAGCATGCATCATGTCTGGAAGGGTTAGTCAGGAAATAAAGTTGGACAATGCAAAGGTTAGAATATATGACATTAAAGTCAAAGCCCTCCAAAAGAATCCAAGTTTGCATTAAAAGAAGAGGCAGCTCAAAGGGCAATAGTAACCAATAGTCTTGTCATCATGAGACACAGAAGATAAATGGCTTACCCTAGAAGTAAGAAACAGGTAGTCATTACACTAACTAAAAGACAATACTTAGCTAGCTACCAATCAGTCTACGGTACTTCAGTTGGCGGCAGCTCTCCAAGATCTCAGGTAGCAAATCTTTCATATATCACTCTTCAATAGTTCAGGTTGTAGTTGAATCTGGTTCTCCTGGGTCTAATGCAGATCCAAATTACTGGGATCCTGTACTAGAATGGCATGACTGCCAGACTGAGTTAGTAAAAACCCCTAATTCTGAGATCTGTTGAGCAGGCCCAGTTCAGAGCGTGAGATTGGTAGCTTTAAGATTATGCTAGCAAAGAACCTTGGCCAAGAAGTACTTCTGATTGGTTTGGGAAAACATCATGTCTAATTGAAAGTAATAAACAACAACACTGAAATACAAGAGGAATAATTCAGTTTGATTACTTGCCATTAGAATGTTTCTGCACAAAGCACTAAACAGCTGTAGCCTGTTATTGCAAATTGTCTGGCACACTAGGGAAAAAAATCAGATGTAATATAAATATATTTGTGATTGATCATTAAATGCAAAACATGATGCCACTAACATCTAGGCTGGCTAAGCATGCCTTTCCACAGTCAAAATGAGCAGAAGATGGGTAGAAGTTCACTCTGGCATGTTTACTCAGTAGCCTTTCAGTTCACTGGAATTTACTCCTGAGGAAGTGTGCATAGGATTTCAGCTAAAAAAATTTACATACCCATTCAGCATGTGACCACCATTTGGATTTCTTTATGTGAGAATATATGCATGTACACATTACATAAAACTGGTTTACGGACAGCTGGGATAATGACTCATTGTTTTGATTTCTTCATACGCGTTCCATAGAAAAGAAAATACCATACAGAATAGTGACATGAGAAACCTAAATTGAGGACCATATCTTCATGTTTTATGGGGGACAGGGTTGCTTCCTCCCTTATCAACCATTTCCTTGGTCTGTGCTTGGTCTCCATTTCATTCTCCATTTTGAAAATTTAAGTCCTGATTTGGGATGTAAAGAAAGGCCAGGGGTCTGAACCAGACCTTAGAATGTAGAGTTGCAGCATGTGCAGCCTCATATGGTTGCAGTGTTGAAAAGAGTTCAGTCTGGTGAACTTCTGCCTTCTGTACAAAGTAAGGAAAGGCATAAAAGCGTCGTTATAATTTTTATTTCTTTTATTTTCTATACTTACATACTGTAATATAGCAGCTTTCAAAGCTGGTCACAAAGTGCTTTTTAAAAAAATAAATGAATAAATAATAAAATAGCCAAAAAGCTCATGAAAATCATACAAAAAGTGGCAGTGTGGAAAATGTGACCTTAAGTTCCCTTGATCCTACTACCCAATATCACATGCTCAGGGGGAAAGAATGCTTTTGCCTGCTCCTGGAAGGAATAATGGAAGTGGATAGGTAGAGTTATAGCAGAGGAGTTCTGTTTTGTGGAGGGGATCAGCATCCTTGGGCCAATGAGATCACTTCCAGTGTGACCCAGAAGTGACATCATCATGCCCGGGGTGACCCTAGCATTCATACAAAACTCTATGGCATAATATGATTACCAACTCCAGGCTAGGAAATTCCTGGAGATCCTGGAGGTAGAGCCTGGGAAAGGGGGACTGGGGATGGGAGGGGGGTATAATGCCATACAGTCCAACCTCCAGAACTATTTTCTCCAGAGGAGACTTCTGGGAGACTTCCAGGCCTCACCTGGAGACTGATAACCATATGGCATGATGACATCACTTCTGGGTTGCACCAGGAGCTATGTTATGACACCAGGGTGTTAATTACACTTCCACCCCCCCATTTCACTCAGGCATTTCTTCCCACTGCCAGGCTGAGTGGTGGTGGACACTGGGAGCTGGTGGGGGGAAAGCTGGCAACCCTTTGGGTAGGTGAACCTCTTAGGGGAGTGACTGTTAAGAACACTCTGTTGTGAGTAGATGTATACCTTGCAGCCTCTTGAAAATGGGAATCTTGAGCAAGGCCTCATTGGCAGATATTAGAGAACAATAATATACATAAGCAAGTAAACATTCCTTCTGGTACACTGGGCCCACACCATGCAGGATTTAACCTCAAAAGCAGCACTTTGATATATACCCAAAATATTATTTATTGTGTATATTTACAGAATATATATCCTGCCTTTCTGCCCACAAGAGCCACCAAAACAGCTAACAATGTAGAACATACATGATAAAATCACATTTTAAGACCATTAGAATCAATCCTCCACAAACACACATTGTTGCCCTGCAAGGTGCATGTAGCGCTCTTATGGACTTACAGTTCATAAGTGATAAAACTGGACTGTGCAATTAGTGTGCAAAAGGGACTGAACTGTGTGGCGATCCAAAGTGATGCCACCTGCAGACACACGCCAGCAGAGGAAAAGCCTTCTCCTGAGATGATGTGCCAATGGTTCCTGAGGTTACCTGCCGTCTCTTACCCGCACTGCAGCAGGGAGAGAGGCCAGCTCCCTAGACACAGAAAACACACAGAAACCAGTAACCATGTGCCATGGAAAAATGCCATGCTCTGCAACAAGGACTTAAAATCCTGAGGAGACTCCATGAACAAACCTTCTCCTCAACACACAGGCAACCCCACCCCCTCTTCACCTTCAACAGAGACTGGATGTATAGGAATAACAAAAGAACTGCTTGCTGAACAGGAATAGCTAGCTGCTACTGCCCAGCTAAACCTATCAACTCATTGGCCAGAGCCATCCAAAGACAATAGCCCTGGACTCAGCTATTGTTCTTCAAAGGTGCCATTGTTGATTGCTGGCACCACCCCCAGCAGGCACCACCTGGCGCAATATCCCCAGCATGATGATGTCACATGGAAGTTACGTTTAGAACTAAGGTTTTTTGGGAGGATGGTGCGTGTATTTGAGCCTGTGGCTCTTTGTGTTCCTCCTGCTTTTCTTGATCTATTCCTCTAAATAAAGACTTAGACTTTGATTATATTTTCCACCTGCTTTAGTTCTGGGAAACTCCCCATTCCCATAGTGGAGTTCCACAACTAAATTCTAGACCTTGGTATACACAGGCAGTGTTCCCTAATACATGCACATGTGCTTTTAACATGCAAGGGGGGAGCTCCAAGTGATGGGGTGTCACACACAGGTAGGCCATCTGGGTAGCAGGACATGCCAAGTAGAGCTCAGTGTCATCCACACATTAGTGACAGCCCAGCCCAAATCTCTGGATAACCTCACCCAATGGTTTCATGTCATGTTAAAGAATATAGGGAACAAGGCGGAGCCTTGTGGGACCCCATAGGCCAAAGGACTGAGTAGCAGTCCCTCAGCACCATCTTCTGAAACCTATCTTCCAATTAAGATGAGAACAACTGCAGAACAGTCCCTCTGAGTCCCAGCCTAGAGAGGTGGTCTAGAAGGATACCAAATCAGTATCAAAAGCCACTGAGAGGTCCAGAAGAATGGACAGAGTCACACTCCCTCTGTCTATCTCCTGGTGCAAGTCGTCCACCAAGGCAACCAAGGCTATTTCCATCCCAGAACCAGGCCTAAGCCAGACTGGAAGGGATCTAAGCAATTTGCCTCATCCAGGAAAGCTTGGAATTGTCCCAGCACCACCAGTTCAATCACCTTGTTCAAGAGCAGTAGTCAGCAGAATTGTAACTTAACAAAGGTTTGATAGATTCTCTCCTCCTCACAGTGGAAATTCTGGTCCTGTGGTGGCTAGGGATTAGGACTTCGATCGGAGAGACCAAAATTCAGTTCCCCACTCAGCCATGAAGCTTCCTTTGGCCATTTGAGCCAGCCAGGTTAACTTAACCACTAGGGCTGCCAACTCCAGGCTGGGAAATTCCTGGAGATTTGGGAGCAGAGCCTGGGGAGGGCAAGGTTTGGTGAAGTGATGGAACTCAGCAGGGATGTGATGACACACAGCGCACCCTCTGAAGGTGACCACTTTAGCCAGGGGGACTGAACTCTGTAGTCCAGAGATCAGCTGTAATTCTGCTGGGACTCCAAGCCCTACCTAGATGCTGGTAATCTTACTAACCAGCCATCTTAATCTGCCATACAAGAGGTGAAAACCATGGCTTAGATTCTGTTGAAAATCTCCCTCCCACCCCCTGCAGCCATGAATCCTCCCCCCATGCTGCTGGGAAGTGCTGGGCAGGGGACAGTCACAGGTCTACTGTGGGAAGGGAGAATGGCAAAAATCCACCCCTTCTATTAGGAGAGATGATTGGCGGGATGCAGCCCAATACATGCATCCAGAGGCCCTGAAAGTAGGGCTGGATAAAAAGATTACTGACTAATTGGTAAGTTTGGGGCTCTGGTATAAGTGGTAGCTGCCAAAGGCAGACTATTGTCATGAATTTGGCAAGCTTCTTATAAGAACCAGGAAGGAAAATGCAAAATGTCAGGACTAAAATTACAATTGTCGCTAAGTTTTCTCTCAAGCAAACTGTGGAGGGCAATTCGACCTAGACAAGACAACTAGGGTGTTTCAAAGGAAGCATCAGGAGTTTGGTAAATACTTTAAAACAAACATTTATTAGGCACCTTCTGTACCCACAATAATATCCAGATAGTTCTTTTCAGTGAAAGGGTTCGGGAGTCTGGGCCCTGTTCAGCGCCTCTCCTCCTCGTCTGTGAAGGACCTGCCCCAGCGACAGCATCCTTGTTGGCAGACTCTTTACAGAGCCCAACTCACCCTTTTAATTAGCTAGATTCCACATTATATTTGCGTATCTGAATGTTAACTTTCACAGAACTATCATTTCCCTCCTCCCTGAACAATTAGAGCAGCTGAATTCTGATTACATTACCAACAAAAAGCTCATTAGCATCTCTTAATTGGCAGTGCCTCAAAAAAAAAAAAAACCTTTACTGAATTTAATATTTTCTAAAGAGTTCCAATCAAAGACTAATTTAATCATCAAAAACAGCTTGGCAGAAGCATTTTCATAAAGATGTGTCTGGGAAGGTTTTTCAGAGACAGAAAATCAGATTTGGCGAAACAAAACAATGGCTATAGTATGTTAACATCTATTTCTACAGCACCCCCCCCCCGCCTCATTCAACCAATCCTTCAAATTTTTAAAATTACAAATCATTCCTTTTGTCCATTCAAAAATCCCCACCGTTCTTTATTCCACTAGTGGCCTGTTACTAATTAATATATCTATTTGATGTTAATATTTATGGCTGTATTACCCTTAGTCTACATTGCAAACATATATTTTAGTTTTACATCAATTTGCCTGTTGCTTTCCTCAAGGAATCCAGAGACTTTTCATTTGGAGGGCATGCTGAGAAAATTCAGTCAGAAATCCAGCCAGTGTGGTGTAGCAGTTAGTGCTTCAGAGCAAGGTCTGCCAGACACAGGTTCTTCCCATGGAAGCTGATTGGGTGATTTCAGGCCACTGACAGACTTTCAGCCTAACCTATCTCACAGGATTGTTGTGCAGATCAAAAGGAGGAGAATGTTGTGAGCGGCTTTGGTTCCCAATGCGGAGACAGACTACATTTTTCCTAGGTAGAGGCTGCAGGGAGTGGGGAGGAGATGGAAACCTGAAGTCAGAAAGGCAGATAACAGTACATTGAGGGTTAGCTGGGAAGGAGATAGGGTTGCCACCTCCAGGTTGGGAAATTCCTGGAGATTTGAGAGGCGGAGCCCAGAGAAGGTGGGGTTTGAGAAGGGGTAGGACCTCAGACAGTTACAATGCCATAGACTCCACCCTCCAAACCAGCCATTTCCTTCTAGCGAACTGGAGATCACTCAGATGGCAGAGATAAATTCCCCTGGAGAAAACAGTGGACTCTGTGTCATTATAGCCTGCTGAGCTTTGCCAGAGAAAATTCATGCTGAGTGCTCAAGGCTGGGGCATCTGCCCAGAGCCTCTTTCTTATACCCAATTATATTTATATCCACAACAGGCCTTATTCTTAATAGAAACAAATCCCAACGGTCCCTTGGAATTTAGTAGTTCCTGTAGTTTGGAACTTGTTCCCACCTTTCCATCTGCACTTCTTCTGTTTTTTTTTTTTAAATCCTTGTCTACTCCAAACTTATAAAAGTAAAAAATTGTTATGATAGCTCTACTAGTTGTATTAGTGCATTGTAATAATTTTATCATCTTGATTGTATTTTATTTGTTTTAATGCTGTAAATCACCCAGAGCCCACTTGCAGGGTTGGGTGATTCGCAAATCTTGATGATGATGATGATGATGATGATGATGCTACAGGGTTGAGGATTAGACCCTGACTAGGAGACTGCACCCAGTAGTATCTTGGGGAGACAATATGTCACCTGGCAGGTCAGGAAGAAGAGCTGTGACTAGCTGCTCCAGGGTGGACCTTGATGCACATGGGGTTCTGAAGCTAATAGCAAAAGCTCTGAGACACAGCAACCTTAGGTATTACCATCCCTGCTTTCCAGGCCATGTTCAGGGATGGCTCCATAATGAGGTGACTTGAGGCATTGTGTGCAGAATAGCCAGAAGATCCTAAGATTGTCTGGCAGTCAAAAGTTCTAGCTCTTTCAGTGTTATGTATCAGTAGGTGGTGAGTTAGACTTGTTTTTAAGGCACCTTGGTGAGAGCTCAGCATCCATCACCATAAGGTAATAAAGCTACCATTTCCCCCTTTACTGTGGCGTCAAATTTGCAATGTAAGAAAAGAAACACAATTATGTCACAGTTTGGGTGGGCTTGGCATCTGCCCCACCCTGCCCACCTCTGATACCACACTGCTTATCCTGCTATTGTCAACAACAGTAAGAACAGCAAAAAGGTTAACGAGAGTTACCAGCTCTGGCTCCTGGATGGGGATGCTGGCAGTTAAACATTTTGACCCACAAGAGAGTTTTACAAGCGAGGGAAAGCTTCTACAACTTGCAAACCACCAAGACAAAAGCAGCTCATCAGCCATGTATTGAGCCTGGTAGATGCTTTATAACCTTCCTGTTTTTCAGTCCTAAGCAAACTATAAAATCAGGACAGTTATTGAACCCATATAAGGCTTCTTAAATGGATAATTGATTATATATAGGTTTCATTTAATACACTGTCTAACTGAACCCTGTTGCTTAGATTTGGCACCATTTTATTTTTCATAACACAACCTCTGGAGGGTGTTTTTTTTTTTTTTTTCGCTTTTTCCTTTAGAGGTAGATATTCAGCAACATGCATGGCATCCCACAAATTAGCACTAATGACAACGACTGTATATGTACAGCAAGGATTCTCCATTTTGCTACTGCAAATGCAAGGGGCAGGGGTCCCCAACCTTTTAGGGCCTGTAGGCACTTTTGGAATTCTGACCTTGGAATTCTGACCCAGGGAGGCAGCCACAGCCACAAAGTAGCTGCTCAGGGGGCAAAGCCAACTACAAAATGTCAGGGAGTGAGGTTATGTATAACTCTGATAATAACATTTCAGGCAGAAGCTCTGTTGAACATGATGCCTTTTAAAATGAACATACTCTTTTAAAATATTTTCTTGCATACACACCGCTTATCTTCAATAATACGGTGAAGGTTCTTGTGCAGCTGCTGAAGCAACTTTTAAAAAAATCTAATCAGAGTTCTGCTGGGCAAAAGCCTCACCCGCTTTCTAAAAACATTTGGCCGATGGCAGGAAAGTTGTCAATGGGTGTTGTCGCACCCACAGGCACTACTTTAGCAAGGGGCATAAATGTTGACATGTTGAAAAATTGATAATCGCTAAAGCACTATTACAAACTTTAAATAAAAGCTCTCAAAAAGCAGCCAAAATGGCTCAGGACCATAGTGTGTGGGGGGTAAGGGTAGGAGGGGTTCCTGCCCCCTTTCATTTTTCTGAGCTGAAATGACCCCCCTTGTGGAATGACCCACATGCAGTATTCCATAAACCCAGATCTGACTCTTTAGGCCCTGGGAGAGCTACATGTAATAGAGCTACGTGATCCACAGAGTCACATCTTGCTGCTTTTGTTTGACCATACCAATCCAAATAGCAAACAGAGAATCACGTTTCCTCTCCCATATGGAAATACTTCTTGCTTACTTATAAAATACTAGGATGCAAGGCTATCTATTGTGAATTAGTTTTCTCTTTGTGGGAATTTCCTATGGGTTCTTTCAAATACGTGATTGCATACCTTCAGTCTGAAACACTATAATCTAGCAATTGTGTAACAGAGCCTATCAGTTCTATCAACAAACTATGAGAATAAACCTTGGAGTGAGCTTCACACTTACTTCTTTTGCACACCCCTACTTCCCTTGCACGATCCCATCTGCCTAACGGTTTCTGGATGGCAGCAAACCACAGTTTGCCAATATATACAAACAACAAACCAGGATTGTAGACTGGAACTAAATCAGTGTGAAATTCTGGTTTCAGGAAAGTATAAACTGTAGTTTGCTGGTCTGGATGGCATGACAATCTTAAATTTGCCAGAAATCTAGATTATGGAACAGACAGGGAAGACAGAAGCACCTATGCCTTATCCTGTGTGCATTCTCACAGAACAAAGCTGAGCTTCACTGTCTCTCTCAGCATTTAGTCTGCTGACCTGGTAGAGAAGCCTTCTAAGTTGCTAATGTAGTATTTTCCAAAAATATATTACTGTCAGTCTGAACACTGCTCCTATTATTGATGCATTACTTTAACCAACACTCTGCTTTCTAAAATCAATGCCTTATGGTCTTCTCCAAAGAGAAACATGTATTTGACACAAGCATCTAGATTTCAGTTTTAAGGGGGGGGGATGAAATATGCACAGCCTTTTGAAATTTAGCTTTATTTTATTGTTAATTTCCCCCCAACAAATAAACAAATAAACATACCCAAACACAAACTGACATGTTAATGTCAATAAGAGGTGTAGGCATCAAGCCTTCTGCAAATCACACATTCAGTGTTCAGAATATGCTTAATGTGCGTAGCTAATGTTGCTTTATAGAATAGCAGAAACTGTTCTCCTTGATGTGTAAACAGTGAAGGACAGTGGAGGAAGCCTTGCTTCAAACGAGGGAAAAGCACTGCTTGAGGAAGTGGGTCATATGGACGTAAAGATGTTTAAGAGAAACACCTGGAATGGCATGGTTCTGGTCAGTGTACCACTAAAAAGGAAGAGAAAAATAACATATCTTAAGTTCAAGAACCTCAGAAGAGCCAGGCTGGATCAGACCAAAGGCCCGTTTAGCCCAGCATTCTGTTCACACAGTGGCTGACCAGCTGCCTCTAGAAAGCTCCCAACAGCGTCCTCCCACTCATGCTCCCCAGCAACTGTAATAAAGAAGCATACTGCCTCTTGTAACTGGAGGGAGTAGATATGCATCACGACTAGGAGCCACAGGTAGCCCCACGCCCCATAAATTAGTCCACTCCCCTTTTATAGCCGTCCAGATTGGCAGCCATCACCACATCCTGGTGAGGATCTCAAGAACCATGCAACTATCTCTATGGACCTAAGGGGAAGCCAGCTTTGTAGATTCGAAACAGCCACATAGGCACATACGTTCCATGACAGACTACTGTTGAGAAAAGCTTTTAAAGCAGTTTGTAGTAAGGCACAGAGGTCTGTGAGTCAAAGAAAAACAATTTTTAAAAATATCATACCAGGCACATAGTAGTTTTCAAGTTTTTCCAGTTCCATAATGGAAGTCACATGTATTAAAAAGGATAATATACATGCATGTTGCCTTGACCAATTTGGAGAAAGGGTGGGACAATAGACAGACCGAGAGACGGAAATGGTGACATTTCTATGCTGTTTGACTATTGCATCCTTCATGGTTCTCAGACAGTTGATCCCCCAAGGAGCAATTCTTGCACAAGTGGAAATACAAGAAAAAGACCATAGGAACTGCTTGCACTAAATCAGACTTCGTGTATCCTTACTCATGTTTCGGTGTGTGCAAGATTTGGGGCAACCAATCTCTGGGTACTATAATACATGGGAATGAACTTGCTAGTTATTTCATGAGAGCTCATACAAGGAGAACTGTATTAAGTCTACGTTTCTCCTTGCTGGATCCAAGCCAGGGAATTGCCACACAGAGGTAATTCCCCATTTTGCTAACATTGCCACTGAGATGCCAGAGGAATGGGCAGTTGCATTTGTGGTTCTGTACACAGGTTTTTCCTGGGATCTCCCCCCATATACACCATTTCCCTCACCTCCCCTGGCAGGCTTTTGCCAGTTTTTTAAATCAGTTCTAAGATACAGCAACCCTCAATCATTTTTTTAAAACTTCCTCCTGGTTAATATTTTCAGTGCAATTTAAGTTTTAAGAGTTATCTTTCTCAGCTTTGTGATCTGAGACCTTTCAGCTACTCTTCTTGGGACTTCTGCAAAGTACATGCCCCAGTGGTTGCACTAGGGTCCCCCCACCCACATAACATCAACTATAGCATGATGTTGGTATTCAGACAGTACATTAATTCTTAGATAACTTGATGGGATCTACCATTGCCTGGAAATCCACTTGTGCTTCGACTAAGGCTTTGGAGATCTGCGCAGAGTTCTGAAAATGTACATTATCTGAAATAAAGGGTGAAAAAAAATTAAGAGAAAGAAAGTGGTGGTGGGGGAGGACTCCACAGATAAATGCCAGAGAGTACGCAAACATGGTGCATTAGACTCATGTTATGAGTTATCCAGTGATACGACAGATGTGATCAACAATGAGTCAGTATAGTTCAATGTGCTGAATGGAAAAATGGAAACGTATCTGAAGTGTTGACCCTAATCAGAGACAGAAAAATGCACGATGGTTCTTAAACAAAGCAATTCTATCTCACTCTCGCCACTAGCTTTTCATAAACCTCACCATCTGCTGTTCCATGGATAAGAAGATAATCCACAGTATGGAAGTTCTCTGCCCTGGCCATCACTGTTGAATTCTGTTAAGAAGGAGAAACAAATTAAGAACTTGTCTGCTGCAAAACATCAACCGACTGGTGTTTTTTTACACCTTTCCTATAAGTTAATGCTAAAGCCCTGGAACTTTTCAGGTTGGGGGAGGAAAAGCATGATTGATGTTTATAGAATTATGCTTGGGGTGGAGAAAGTGGACAGACAGAACATTTCCCTGCCTCTCCCATAATACTGAAACACTTTCTTCCAGACAGACAAAAGGAAATAATTCTTCACTCAACGAATAATTAAACTGGAGAGTTTACTGCCAGTATAGTGATAGTCAGTATGGCATAGATGGCTTTAAAAGGTGATTAGACAAATCAATGAATGATAAGGCCCATCAATGGCTACTAGCCATGGTAAATAAAGGAAACCTCCGCATCCAGAGGCATCTCTTCTGATTTATTGGAGAATCACAAACCTAACTAATTATGCATTTTATCGCCTGACAGCAAATATGTGCAGGGTCTGCCATTGAGTGTCTTACTAAACTAGCTAGGCTATCAGCATGCATAAGCAAACATGTAAATCCTTCCATAACATCAGGGAGAGAACTTGCAAACTCCAACAGTTTGCCATTGCCTGCCTCCACATCACGACCCTGGTCTTCCTTGGAGGTCTCCCATCCAAATACTAGCCAGGGCCGACCCTGCTTAGCTTCTGATAAGATCAGGCTAGTCTGGGCTCTCCAGGTCAGAATTCAGATGACTGCTTTAGACCAGACTATACGAGCCACAGCACCCTTGTTTAGTAAAGGTTTACTAAAGGTGACTTGAACAAAGATGGCCCATCGAAAGAAGATGCAGCTCCTCAGCTGCAGCCTGAAGTCCTCCGGTTCAGGAAGAGCTGTGCCCTAGGATTCTCCTGGTTGTTGCATTTCCGCTTAGCATCTGGCTTTTTTTTTTTAGAGGAGGATGGGAAGGGACCCACGTGGCACCCATATGGAATTACGGACATGTGGCAAACATATGGAATTAAGGACCTAAACACGTGGGACTGTGCACAGGCAGCACAGTCCAAGCAGCAGAGATGAAGTTCTGTCAATGCACAAGCACCCTGCACTACTCCGCATTTGTTTCTCCAGGCCCAGCTTTCCCCGCCCCCACAAACTTGTGATCTTCCGAAAGAAAGTGCGAAAGCTTCCACGTGCCCAAGCAATCTGTTGTTGCACAACTGGAAATGGCCCGTGATGAAATTCTGAAGATGCAAGTGTCAAGACATTGCAAAAGAAACAGCTCAACGTTTCCATGTTCTCTCCTTGACAAAAAGCGAGCAGCCTGGGTCAAGCTGACCCAAGCTAATATAGCCCTGGCTGATAAACCCCAGTGTTTATGCAATAGACTTCCCAGTGTTATGTCTTGTGGCAATGAGCTACCTCAATATTAATCAGCAGTATTACTTAGGTAGCTTCCTAGACAAACTGGAGCCACACGCCCATGGAATAACCAAGTTATGTACTGTTCAGTGCAAAAGTTAGAAAGTTTCACTCTCCAGATAAGTAAATGGGCACTGTTGTGTCCTGAAGCAGGAATCTGTCCTATCTTTTGCAATGTTAAGCTTCGGGCACAAGAGGGAATTGTAAGTCATCGCATTCCCATTGGTTGGTTTCTATGAAACTGTGTAAATAGCCAATCACAACTGTATATAGCATTTTGGAGGGAACAGACCTCATTGGTCTTTATCCTTGTTTTCTTATTGGATGTTAACTTATTTATGGGTGTGGCTTTGACAGCCCGGATCATTTAAAAAGGAGCTGTGCTCCACTGTTCTGTGTGTGTGTTGTTGAGTTGAGTTTGCTGTTACAATAAAGCTGAAATGACTTTTGCTGAAATCAGTCGTGTTGAGTTGCATACTTAACAGGCACCAGTGAAGATATTACCGCTACTGATTATAATGCAAGTGTGATGCTCATCCCACTACTCAGTAATCCAGTAAAGATGAGAGATGAGCCCCATCCCTAGCACACTGACTCACTGTATGGGGAGAACAGGCATGAGTGCACGGGCCCTGTGCCATCTCCATGCGATTGCTTGGTCATCTGCTGAATGTTACTGTATGAGAAAAGAGGCCAAGGGCAATGTTCCCTCTAAGCTGTGGAGTCTTGGAAGCAAAAAAATTTATTTGTGATCTACTGGCATTAAAGTTGTGAGTGAGTGATTTGGCTACTGCATACATTAGTTTGCTCTGGAGCCATCCTTCCTGAGCTAAGACAAAAATCTGTGAGCTGGGGGCTTAAAAGCCTGTGAGCTAGCTCATACTAACACAGCTTAGAGGGAACACTGGCCATGGGTAACCCATTCCCTGTGATCAGCAATATTCTGAAAGAACTATCACTGATCACGGGGAGGGGATATACATGGGGTCGCACTGTGCAGATGACCGGGCTATCGTGTGGAGGCCTGGGGGGCCCCCCAGAATCCTCACGCCTGCTCTTCCCTCCTGCGTGATGATTCATCGTGCAGAGTGGGTCATCTGAACTGAGTTTAAGAGGTGAGATACTCAGTTTGGTTCCCTTGAAAGGAAACAATATTGGAGTCTTGCAGTGTCTTCAGCCATCTGGAAAAAGTATGAGAGCGGGGGGGAGGCATGTGCGATATCGTATATTGTTCTGAAACAAGGACAGAAAGCACGGGGGTGGGGGTTGAGGAAAACTATTTTTTAAAAAAAACACAATCAGAAATCGCAGAGAATTCTTACTCTGTAGTGCTCGAGGTTGTCTGATTTTGTTGGAAGACCCATAAATCTTTCAGTGTAAATGGATGCTGAAATACACAATAAAATTAGAATAAACTCTCATATATTCATACATTTCCAGACGTATTGTATTACGGATAACAACAAATATCACTGGGGTGATCCCATTTATTTCCTTGCTGTGCATTCAGAGGAATAAGTAGTTTTCTGTAACCTGGATTTTAAAACGTTATTTGTCCAGACCAGGCCACAGTGGCTGGTGGCCCATGAAGTCGATCACAGCTCACCAGCCGTACAAAATAGCCCGCTAGCTGCATAGGGGTAATTATGTAGGGGTAGCCAATAAAGACCTGCCTAAAACTGTAAAAGAGCGGGGAGAGGGATAAAAGCAAGCACGGAGCAGGGCATAATTCATGGCTCATGTGCTACCAACTTGGGGTCACAAGAGTAAGCACATAATCCATCCAAGGGCAATTACTTTAAAATCCTGTTGATCTCAGTGGAAAAGTATCAAACACATACTTAACTCTCCTACTGACATCAGTAGGACTTAAATAATGCTTACCTTTGGCAGAATAGTACACTGACGTATTTACAGAAGTTTGTATTTTCCTTTGCTTCTGGGAATAGGGGAGAAAGAAAAAAACCCAGCAGCATTTGGGGCCAGTTACAGGAGAAGGCCGGTGGAACTCTGCTCATAAATGTCAAGCTGGCAATATCTTAGACTGAGGACAGCCACCCAAACAAACTCTTTTTGGCTTATAAAAGGGCCACTAATAGTAATTCTATCTGTGCGTGTATTGTTGTAATGAGAAGGGGGGAAACTGTCCTTCTGTCTAACAGAAACATCATTCTGGGTTCATAAATGGGGAGGAAGGAAATATGCAATACGTTGGGAGTGTTTTTTTTTAATGTTAAAATTCTCAGATGCCTTATGGTTTATTTTTATTACAGACATTTTCCCTTTTAAACACAGAGTCACACTGATGGCGTTCCAATGCAATGCACTTTCCAAATAGGATCCCGCAAGAAACAGAAGTTGTGCGCTTGATAGTTTATGCTGATTTGGAGATCTGTGGGTGGAGGAGATGGCTGCATGGACGCTGGTGTATTCTCAGACCCCGCCTGTGATACCCCCCCTGCCCCCATTTGCTACCTCATCTCTGTTCAATGTATCAAAGAGAAGGGAGGTGAATTACAGATGATCTCCAGCCACTTAAACACCCTCCCTCCATTACTAGTTGTCACTCCTCTGAAACTGTCCTGATTCCTCTAGGCTTACTGTTCACCCCAGTCGAACAAATGCTACTCCCCCTGTATTACTCCATTCTGCTTCAGTTTTTTAACCTGCAGCCACATCTTGTTGGCCATTGCGCAGTCACTGAGATTATGGCCGTTCTTTCCAATCAGATTGTTTTGTCTACACAAGAAAATCCAGTTGTGAACGACTGCTGTAACACACCAATAGTGCAATATCCAACAATGTGTGGATTCAGTCCAGGACAGGATAGCTTACCCTAGCATGGCTAGTGCTGTCTTGCATAACCGGTTGCCATTTTTGTTGATGCTGAACTGTATTTGAGCCTACAGAGATACAGTACCTCCATACTACATGTTTATAATTGATACTGCTTACAAAATTTTGGTTGGACAAAACTGCAGTATATCATTATCCATGTACAATAGTCCTTCTGCACAAGCACCCTACTGAGCATTCAACGAACTGTCTTTCTAGGGTCCACAATTGCCCTCTCTGCCCCCAAATCCAGACAGGCTAACTTGAGAGATGCATACTTAAACTTGTTAGAAGCACTCTGAAAGCACTCTGACAGAGAGGGCTGGTGTCAGCAAACCATGAGGTGGGGCAGCTGCCAGGGCCCAGGGTTTCTGGTGGGGCCCACTGCTGTTGACCCCCCCACACACCCATTTTGTTACTAGTGACCTATGATCCCAGTTGTACACACTGACATTGCAACTGGGGAAAGAAGGGCTGTAGGTGGTCATGTGGCTGTGAGCATGGGCAATGGGAGTGCTTGCAAGTGGGCAGGGGAAGGACATACGGGCAGGTGAAGTGCATGCAAATAGGTGGGGAGGGAAGGAGGGCACAAGCAGGAGGCCTGATAGTGAAGGGGAGGGGGACCCTGGGAACTCTCTGCCCAGGGCCCTCAATGCCCTCGAACCAGCCCTGCTGTCAGCTAGACTAGACGATATCACACCCCCAAGTCTGCCACAGGGATGGCAGTGCCATTTTAGAGTGCGGTTTTTAACTTTTCCAAATGTCCTGGGGGCCTGTAGTGCAAGGTGATGGACCTCCTGTCCCATGTCGTTTTTGCCGCTTCAAAATGGTGCATGGAAGGAGGGAGCCTCTCATCCCCCTCACCCCCACTCTGCAATCCCCAGCAGGATCAGGCCCTGGGGCATTTTGAGATGTTAGAAAACAAGCTCTAAAATGGCACTGCATCCCTGTGGTGGTTTCAGGGACACGGTAGCTTGTCGTTTGGCCCTGAATAAGGAAATGAGGTAGAATTGGATTGACTTAAGCGTGTGTGTTTCTAAAAACGTTCTTGTATACTGCTAACTACCTGCTTTGATGTTATAATTATGAACTAGCCTCCAAGAAGAGAGCCTCTGTAGAGGGAATTATTTTTGGTCTCAGGAGGAAACTGTGCTTTGAAGGATACTTTTCTAGATAATGTCTTGTAGAATTTGCAAGAGCTACTTGTGGTGACTTTGTTTCAGAAATAATTCATTGTTTGTGCCCTACTTTCCTCAATTGGTGTTTCTGGTGTCGTCGTCCCCTCTCCATACCGTAATATTCCCAGCTGGAGACAGGAGCCACTGCAATCCCACACTGAAAGACTCCAGTGCCAGACCCAAGTGCCAACGAGGCTACGTAGCCACCATAGGACTAGAAGGAAACAACAAGCGAGTCAATGATCTGTGATGAAACATTTGCCTTTGAAGAACCCAAGTAGTAAACAGCAGAAGCCAGAGGGAATCTTTGCTTTGGCATTCTAAGGCACTGAGCGAGCCAAGATGTCATCAGCAAAAAGCCTGAACAATTCTCTACCAGACTCAGAAACAAAGAATCCCCTTTCCTTTACAGAGTAGCTTTCCTTGCTGGTCGCCTTGACAGGTGTAGCCATACACTTCTAGACTGGGATAGCTGATGTCATGTAGTGGTTACAGTGTTGGACTAGAATCTGGGTGCTTTTTACAGAGGGTGAAGTCTTCACGAAAAGCATTCCTTTCTCAGCTCATCACTGTGCCCCCCAAGATGGTTTTCATTCCAGCTAAACTCACAGCAGATGAGGTCCCTTTTCTTTGGGTTGAAGAATGTCACTTTCCAAAGGATTTGACTTAGGGATGATTACTGAAATAGCTGTCATGAAAGAAGATGGGGCTTTTTGAGGAAGAAGCTGAAAGAAGAGCGAGGCACCACTGGAAGGAATTCCATTTGTTCAAAAAAGAGCTGTGAATCCTCAAAGGATTATTCTTTGATATATGAAAGATCAAATTGTCCCAAATGAGTGCATTTTAGTAATACTTGTTCTGTGTTTTTTTCCTTTCATACCACAAAATAATGAGATTCATAGTATTACTGAGGCAAAACCATACATTACCTGAAATTCAGGGTTTATATGTATGTTTGAAATTCCCCCGTCTTCACCCTGGGAGCATAAAGGGACTAGGAACTTTAGACTTCCTTCCACCTCTTGCAGCCTTCTATCCATGCAGTCCTGAGCAGTGACAGCCTTCTAAGCCAAGGGTGTCTTTAGGACTGAACCGTTAAGTCTGCAGTCCTATGCCGTTGCTTGCAAATAAGCCCCCTTGAATTTCTGACAAAAAGTGCATAGGACTGGGCAACATCAGGAACAGGAACGAACCGTCCACCTAACTGACCACATTTCATTTATGTCCCCATCAAGTGCCATCTGAAAAAATAAATATTAAGTGCCGTCAAGCTGCAGTCAACTCATGGTGACGCGGTTTTCCAGGCAAGAGATGAGGAGAGGTGGTTTGCCTTTGCTTTCCTCGGTATAGCGACCTCAGTCTTCACGGGTGGTCTCCCATCCAGGTACTAACTATGACTGACCCTGCTTACCCTCTACGCTCTCATGAGCTCAGGCTAATCTGGGCTATTCAGGCTACTACTTTTAAAAAATCCCTCAGAGCTATGGACAGAACTTTGGCGTGCCGTGTCTAAATAAAGATTTGAAGTGCTAGCACCGAGGAACTTGGCTCGCCAAGCTTTAAGACATGTAACAGAACAAACTTTGATCATCTCACATAATTCAGTCATTCCTTTTGCAGCTGGAAGGCACAGCTGCCTGCCGCCCGAATTCTAGGGTGGAGCAGTGGCAGTCTCTCCCACTTGCTTCTAATTCCTGGTATGACCCAAATGTCTGGAATGAGCTCATATCTGGAACTAGGGTAAGGTGCAGAGACTGGCTTCTAAGAACAGATGGAAAGAGTATTAGGCAACTGGACTGCTAGGCAGAAAAAATGAACGGGTACAAAATCCTGGGGTCCTGGGTCAGTCTAAAAAGTTAGGCAAACTTCTGCTAATGCATAGAAGTAATATAATTGGACAGCATCTGCCAGGGCTGCCAGGAGGGGTATAAAATTCCAGGGACTCTGAGGAATCAGGCAAGGGGCTAACTGGGGGATGCTATTCATGTACCTGTTCTAATCAAGCACCCTGTGTGTGTGATTCCAACTGGGGGTGGGGTGCGGGTGGAAGGACTTGTAATTTTAGAACCCGTTGTTGCTGTCAGCAGACCTGGTGCAGAGCACAGCAAGAGCAGGAGACTGCAATAAGGGAACGACTGGGCAAAAAGTTACAAGATTTCTTCAAAATCTTATTCAATTTCAAAGAAAAGCAAGGGTGCCACAGAGAAAGGGTGTGTCAATCTAGTTTGTAGCTACAGTGGGGCTATTGGGGGCTCCACCCCCTTTCTTAAAGGCCCAGCCCCACGAGATTTTCTTCTGAAAATGTTTTTTAAAATTATTTTAAAAACATTTTCCAACAAGGCTATAACTAATATGTTATATATGTTAGGTATGTAGGGGTTTCGGCTGTGTTCCTGCAGAGTGCAGGGGGTTGGACTAGATGGCCTGCAAGGTCCCTTCCAACTCTAACATTCTATGATAATCTCACAAATGTCAGCTGTTGTGCGCTGCTGCGAAGGGCTATCTGTGATATCGGGAAACTGCTGCTGCTGCTGGAGACTTGTGACTCCTCTTAGCATTTACACAGGAGAGTTTTGGGTGTTCGAAGGAGGGAGGGTGACAACAGCAGACTGTGCTCCCGCTGGCTCGTCCCCTCCATGGTCTTTGTTCCCTCAGGTACACTCAGAGTGTCTATTCAGGGACACCTGCCTCAATCCTCCACTTTAGCCCCACCAAAATATTTTTTGCCCCATGTGAAGAACGCCCACACACCTGCATTTTCACTCTGAGTTTTAAAGTGGTTTTTCCCTCTTCTCTCTGGAAGGGCAGGAAGCTAGGTCAGTTACCAGCCATGGTTATGCAAATGGATTGACTTGCAAAGGAACTGAGAGATTTGATGTTACGAATCTCCAGGTGACTCCTGGAGATTTCTCAGAATGCCTGTAAGGAAGGTTCCCAGGATGCACCTGGGTGGCCCAGGGCCCACCTGGGTGACCTGGGTAGACCAGGTCAAAGGGGGCAGAGAGTCAGAGGTTTAATAAAAATCCAGGAGGGAAAGTCTCTTGGTGCTGATCTTTGGAAGAGGACAGACTGCTGAGCTCTGTTCCGCATGCCAGGAGCCATTGGCCATGTGGCCCGGCCGGCTGGCTGCCAAGAGCCTTAGGTAATGAGAGACCTTTAGAACCTTTTGTAACTTTCTAAGCTTGAAGTTGCTTACTCTGTTTCAACATCTAGTAGAGTACATTCTAGAACCAGGGACAGGGGATGTGATTATGACCAACTTTTATTTTTACTTTTGGTTGCAGATCTGGTGCTGTGCTTGTAACCTTTTTAATAAATATGCTTGTAACCTTTTTAATAAATATTTTACCTTTTGAAGCTGGTAGTATTCTCTGGGCCACATAGTTCCCCCAACCACCTTAGACCACAGTACTGTAAGAGGGGTGTCCCGGGAAGGGGGAAGGCAAGCAATCAAAGCACCTGTTGACAATCCTCCAGGGGGCCCGAAAGAAGGAATTTGGTCCCTGTGGTAAGCAGGAGCTGGGTAGCAGGAGACCAGAGGCAGGGCCTCAGTTTGAGAAGGGGTATCAGGAGGCTGTCTCTCCTGGCAGGTTGACCCCAAAAGGACATTGGTGGCAGTGGTACCCTAGTGGTAGGAAGTGGAATAGCACCCTCCAGAAATTGGCGCTAGCCAAGGAGGGTGTGGTTAAGACGCTGAACTGCAGGCTGTGAAAGGTCAGTAGTTCAGCAGTTCGAGACCCAGGGTGCCGCATGACAGAGTGAGCTCCTGTCTCTAGTTCCAGCTCCTGCCAACCTAGCAGTTCGAAAGCAAGAAATTGCAAATAGATAAATAGGTACCACTTCGGTGGGAAGGTAACAGCATTCTGTTGGTATTTAGTCTTGGTATTTAGTCATGCCGGCCACATGACCACGGAAACATCTTCGGACAGCGCTGGCTCTTTGGCTTTGAAACGGAGATGAGCACCGCAACCCTAGAGTCGGATTCGACTGGCTTTCGAGCAAGGGAATCTTTACCTTTACCTTTAAGGAGAGGGCTGGCAGAACGGGGCCTGTAAGTCAGAGCAGGCCTGTTCCTCCACACCCTACAAGCCACAAAATCCTGGCTACAGGGCTGGTATCAATATCAGTAGTCACTAATGTAGGAGAAGAAAGACACTAGGAAATGGTAGAAGAGGACACCACCAGAACTCTTTTTGTAGCCGCTCTTTTTGTAGCGGGAACTCCTTTGCATATTAGGTGACACACCCCTAATGTAGCCAATCCTCCAGGAGTTTACAGAGATCTTCTTACAGGGGCTACTGTAAGCTCTTGGAGGATTGGCTACATCAGGGGATGTGTCGCCTAATATGCAAAGGAGCTCCTGCTACAAAAAGAGCCCTGGACACCACCATGTTTGCATTTGAACATCACTCAAAACCATAATTAAGAAAAAGTGTGGTTAATAAACCAACTTTGAACCATGTTCTCAGATCCTGGTTTGTCTTATTTATTTTTAGATATTTATATCTGGCTTTTCTCCCCAATGAGGACCCAAAGTTTTTTACAACACCATTCTGCCCTCCTCTGTTTTTATCCTCACAACAATCGCCCCATGAGGTAGGTTAGGCTGAGAGAGGGTCACACCCATGGAACCTGACTGCTTTTGTGTGATAGGTGAACTCCTTCACTAGGACACTTTAGAGTCTGGTTGGACCAGGTTTGCTGAAGTTAAACAGATTTCTAGACAGGGCCTGGATTGGAGATCTCCTGGGAGCTCCAAGGAGGCTGCCTTGAGTTTCATAATAGAAAGAAAGGTGGGATATGAATGTTAACAAGCAAACAATATATTAAGAAACAACAAAGAAGATGAAACACAACTTGGGTCTGAAAAGTCATAGAGTCTGTTAAACACACCAATGTATTCCAGTTAAGAGTATACAAACTGTTTAATGGAAAAAATGATAACTATTACTATTTATTACTCCTTAAATGTCCCTAATTCATTTGGAATCTGTATAGAAATTAAATTTAAAGGTAATGCCTTCCTGCAGAAGTTCAGTTCTAAAATGACAAGAAATGAAGGGAGAAGAGAAGAGGGATGAGAAAGGCAGAAAGGGAAATGGGTAAAAATAGAAACTTCACTGGAGCAGAACTGTGGTATTTGAACTGGGTGGAAATAAGGACTGGATGGAATTAGAAAATTCATCTTATTGACCACCCACCCCTTCCCAGATATTATGTTCTACATCAGAATATACAGGATTACCAAATCCCATTTTCTCTTGCACACAGTTATATCAACATTGTCCAGTAGCCAAAGAATTCAGAAATGTTTGTTTGTCAGTACTCAATATAAAATTTCCTGTTTAAAACACTTTCACTCTAGGCATTTGTCCTGTATTTATGTTCCTGGAACATAATTGGAGGCCAAGGAGACACACAGCAAAAATGGTGCCTGACAAAGAGCCCCCCCCCAATCCGCAGAACAATGCAATTAATTAGGAGACTAGGACCCATCTTGAGAGATAAACAGAGACTAGCCAACATTTGTAAACAGGAAAGCACTGGGCAGAATCAGTGAATCATTGGCTGACATCCCAGTTTAGTTTACAAACACTTGAGCAGTGTACTGCATCCTGGTGTCTATTCTCTGTCAAGCTACCCTACACTTACAAAACTGCTTTTAGGGGCAGGAACTTGCTGTGCTAAAGACACAGTTGTCTTCCCTCTCTGAGCCACCCCTTTGTACTCAAACATGTATTCAAACAGTATTATTTTCCCAGAGCATTGAAATGATGGGTGGCTGGTGCAACTGTTCATTTTTGCAAACATTAAGGTCATATGGTAGGACAGATCGTGCTAAATGCTCTAGAGGAGGGCCAGTGTGTGTGTGTGTGGGGGGGAGGGGGAGGAGAAAGGATGTCTAAGCACAACCTCCATGCACTGTATGAAGCTTTGGCAGGAGCAGCTGTTGTTGGACTGTATAAACCAGAGACCTGGGATTAATCAAGAAAACAAGAACATAAAGGCAGTATACATACCCATCCCCATATGGCTATTCTTTTCTCATCAATAAATCCCATGTCTATAAACTTTCTGTTGAAAACAAAATAAAATAAACTGTTACTTCAAAAACACAGGAGTTGAGAATAACTATCAAAATATTTGGGGGATTTGCATAAGTGGTTTTTCTTCTTTTTAAGCAGCCCATTATGAAAATTATTAAAGTTGCTGTAATAAATTCTTACTCTGCTAGTAATCACGTTATGATTTAAACCAGGTTCTGAGATTGGCAAAGCCAAACACAGTGATCTCAGGACATTGTAGAAGGAGGACCCTGATCAAATGTGAGGTGGGGGAGAATCTTTAATTATGATGCTTATATGTGGCTTTTCCTTTTAGAAAGCAAGACAGAGCAGTTTAGGAAGGTCTTAGAAGTTCTTCAGGGACTGATCTGGTCCAAACCTTCTGACCTGCAGCCATGCTACTTCAACAGGTCCCTCAAGACCATTCAGTGGGCCGAAAGAAACAAGGCTCAGAGTTTGTTGGTTTTTAGAAACAGCATCCACTCCAAGGTTCATACTTGGTTCAACAGGATTGTTTGACATTCCTCTCACAAGGCACTTTCATGAAAGACTCAGTGTGTGAATCACATACACATATTTTCTGGAATAATGACTGTACATGCAAATTTTTCACTTCTGTATCATATCCAGCAGCCAAACAGGCCAAATGCTGATTCTGTTTAGTTTATGACCTAAGAGTTTACAAGGGCCTTCTGAGAGGGTCAAAAAAGATGTCAATGTGATTTTTCTACTACTGACATTTGCATAGGCTTGAAAACTCACAATTTACCATGTTTATAATTAGCCATTTTATCCTTGTGAAATCTGATGCTATAAAATCCTCTGCATACTCAACTGAATAGGAATGGGCATAAACTGGAAAACCACAAACTGAATTGAGCTGGGAGTTTCGTTTGTGAAACATATTGGTTTGTGGCCCCCAAACCCAGATCAGTTGTTTTTTGGGCTTTCTTGTGCAGTCCTGTCACGAGCAGGGAGTTGGCACCCCAACTCTTGAGTCCCCCACACCCAGCCACAGAACCTCCGTCTTAGCTGAATTCAGTCTCAGATGGCTCTTTTTCAGCCATCCCACCATGGCCTCCAAACCATCAGCCAGATTTTGTGGGGCAGCATCCGGGCAGCCACCCATCAACAGATACTGCTGGGTGTCTTCAGCATACTAGTGACAGCTCAGCCCCAAACTCCGCACCAGCTAAGCCAAGGGGCACATATAGATGTTAAATAACATCAGAGGCCCAGGACAGACTGGCAATTTGCCCCGGTAGCCAGTCGTGGCAAAAAAACCCCGGATTAAACAATACCGGGTTTTCCCGTCCACACAGCGGGGGCCGCTGCCGGAAGACATGGGATGGAGGCGCGCGGGAGCTTTCAGACTGCTGCGCCGGAGGCGTGCTATATTCGCCGTTTTCCCATTAATTTGGCTGTGGGTGTATGTGCGCATGAGCGCTCATGCGCATAAGCGCATTTTGCCATTGTTGTTTTTTTGCCCTGCAACGCCGGCACCACATTGGGCAGTGGAGCGGAGTGCAGCCAATCACACCGCTGCTGCCTCATGCCCAACGCGGGTTGCTCCCGGCTTTTCGGCTGCGTGTTCAGACTCCCCGGAAGCGGAGAAACACGCAACGAACGCAGGCTTTCAAGATTTGCGAAGGCTTTTATCAGGTGTTTTTTTAATCCGGCAGTGAAGCGTAAGAGCACCGGTAGGCTACGGGTGGGGGACGCCAGGCAGATGTGCCTGTGTGAACGTTCCATTTACTCCGGTATTGAATCGTTGTCAGCCCAGGTCCCATCCCGGGGCAAATTGCCAGTCTGTCCTCGGCCAGAGAGAGGATTGCCCCCTGACAGACCCACATATTAAGGGGTATCTAGTTGATACCCTCTCTCCTTCTGCTACCCTCTGTCCCTGACCTTGGAGAAATGAGGTGAGCCACTTCCAAGGTACCCCACGGACTCCTATGTTGGTGAGGCAGTGGGTCAAAAGATCACGATCGACTGTGTCGAACACTGTCTTGGTCCAGCTGTCTGCAGAGGTCATCCATGAGAGCAACCAGTGCCGTCTCCATCCCGTAGCCAAGGTGGAAACCAGACTGGAATGGGTCCAATGCAGATTTGTCATCCATGAAACTCTGGAGCTGCTCAGATCTCTCAATTACCTTAACTACCCACAAATGACAAATTCAAGACTGGGCAGTAATTGGAAGGATCTGTAGGATCCAAAGATGCCTTTTTCAAGAGTGGTACCATCGTAGCCTCTTTTAACCCTTGCGGGTAGACCCCCAAATCCAGGGACAGATTGATAATGTCTACTAGGGCTCCCCATACTCCTGCACCACTGGCTTTCACCAGCCATGAGGGACACGGTGGTCTAAGAGGCATGTGGTTGGCCTGACAGTACCCGAGATCCTGTCGACATCAGCCTGGGTGAGCCAGCTGAAGCGGTCAAATACTGAACCCAAAGATGGCCAAGGTGCCTCCAGTTCACATACTGTATCAATGTTGGCTGGGAGGTCGTGGTGGAGTGGCAAGACTTTATCCACAAAAAAGCTCTTAAAGGCCTCATACTTAACGATCAAGTTACTAACATTTTGGGTTCTCTCCGTGAGAGATGTTAAAGATCTAAATACGCTAAACAATTGTGTTGGGCGAGAGCTAGTGGATGCGATGGAAGATGAATAAAATTCCTTTTTTGCAGCCTTCACTGCCACCTCATAGGATTTCATGAACTTCAGTTCGTGAACCATAAACAGGGCAAAATTCCTGCCCATTCCTAGTTACTGAATCAGTTATCATGAACTGCATAAGCACTGGTGACACTTAACTAACATGTTGATTTTCAAAGCCATGTTCCTTCTACTCCTACACTCTTAGGCCAACATAAAGGGCTGTTCTTTCTTGTTTTTTTTCTACTATGGTATCTTTTCCCTGACCTGGATGGCTCAGGCTAGCCTGATCTTGTCACATCTCGGAAGCTAAGAAGGGTCTGCCCTGATTAGTACTTGGATGGGAGACCACAAAGGAAGTCTAGGGTTGCTACACACAGGCAGGCAATGGCAAATGACCTCTAAATGTCTCTTGCCTTGAAAAGCCCATGAGGGGTCACCATAAGTCAGCTGCGACTTGACAGCACTTTCCACCACCATCATCCGTTTCCTTGGGATATTGTGTCTGTAGACTTCTGTCATGAGTTAGCATGGGAACAGAAATCCTCCAAGGAGGAAAACAACCTGCCCCCAAGCCCTGCCTTGGTAGACCTTCCAAGAGAGATGGGCTTTCCAGTGCCTCCCTACAGGGACCCTGAGACAGCACCCCCAGCACCCCTTCAGGCAGCAGGGCCCTCAAGCCTGGATGTCCCAGCATAGACCTGCCCATGATCTGACCCTCCACAGTCTCCTGAAGCACCCCAGGAGCAGAGGAAGTGAAGGGCTAGGGCTGAGGCATGGACCAGGTGCAGGAGTGCATGACTGGCACCCCAAGGTCTCCCATCTGCTAAGGAAATGCTAGGAGAGACAGAAAAGTATCTGAGCCCCAATACTCCTCATGAGTAGAGGAACTGACTCAACTTGTTAGGAGAAGTCTAATGTGGGACCGGGCTGCAGTCAGTGTGGGATCAACTTGTCTACAGCCTTGCTGATGATCCTACCAGTTGCCTGCCTGGCTTATGCTCTTGTACTACTTTTGGACTGTGCTAGTGAACCCTGGACTTGACTTTGGGTTGGAATCCTTGTTGAGAGGCCTGTTGTGGCCTGGGACTCGCCCCCAATTTGGTGTGCAGGACAGCTCCTTCATTTAATGCCCCATGAGTGTTGGGCAGGGGCACTAAGAAGGGACAGCTGGTGTAACATAGTGTTTGGAGTGTTACACTAGATTAGAACTTGGGAGATCTTGGTTTCAATCCCGAATTTGCAATAAAGTGTCCCAGGTGACTTTAGGTCCATCCTAATCTTCCTCAGCCTAAACTGCCTCTAATGATTGTTGTCTGGACAAAATGGGAGTGGGTGGGAAGAGAATCATGTCAGCTGCCCACGGTTCCTTGGAAGAAGAGCAGGATGAAGACGGATGAATGGAGATTAGAAGACAAAACTCCAAGGGCTCTGGTTACCAAGGGGAATTGATGGAGCTAGGCGAGTCATGAGAATTATGTATGCTGCTCTAGGCTGCTTGGAAGAAGAAGGGGATAAAAATTGATGCATGGATGGATAAGGACAGACTGAAGGGATAATACTGTGGAGTCCAGGCCGGGTGGGTGGCAATCAAGCCAGGAAAGTCATATGGGGGAGGGGGGTTCCTGCTGGGCCTAAAACCTCTGTTGGTTACATCTAAATATGACATCTAATCATATTGAATAGGTCCATGTTTGCTCTTGGTGTTAGGCTTGGTTGTGGGAAACTAAGGATGCAATCTTACAGATAATGACCTGGGAGTGAGCCTCATTGAATACAGTGGCTTTACTTTGAAGTCAACATGCATGGCCCTGGACTGTACATAAGAACATAAGAGAAGCCAGTGTTGTAATGTTTGGATACTGCTTGGCTATGAAACTTATTGAGCCACTTTGGTCCAGTCAGTATCTCTCAGTAAGTGAGGCTCAACTACTGTTCTGAGCTACAGTGAGGCTGAAAGTGAGCCTAAAATACTGTTCCAAGCTATTCCAGGAGACAGCAAGAGACAAATGTAACCAACAAAGAGAAAGCATCGTATGGTGCCAAAGAATGTGGAAAATGAATACTGCCTGAAGAGAACCTAGTAAAAAACTCCAGAAAGTAATTTGGTTAAAGGGAACTGAACGTGTGGGAGGGATGCCAACTGTGCTCCACGCCTGCTATATCTAAACAGTACAGTCCTAGAAATGGGTGAAGTTAAGTGCTCTGGGAAGCCCACTGGACACAGCCTCTTCAACCAACAGCCCCAAGACAATATTAACAAATAAGCAAGGGGAAACTACAGGAAAACAATCTCAGAAACAGCAGCAAGAAAGTGGAGGAAGTGACAGAAAGGAACAAGCAGGTTAAGGGCTGTTTTCTTTGCCCCTGCCAGTGGCTTGAAACACTCTGGCTAGAGGAAGCCAAACAGCAAAGAAAACAAACAGGGCAATTTTCACACCAGGAACTCTGTCAGCAGTACATTTATGCTGCTGAGGAGAAGCCCACACACAAGTCACCGCAAGGAAGTGGACAGTTCAGACTCGGAGTGGATACAGTCACAGCTGCAGACAGAAATACTTGATTCAGCACATTTCCATTTCAGCAGCATTCTTCCTCTGCATTCCCAGCCTCTGGGTTGGCAGCTGTGGAGGAGGCCAGCCATCTGTGAATTCTTAGGTAGTTCTCATTGCACTGTTCCTTATATAGAATACACTGTTTTATTATACTATTCTTATTTTTGCAGTCCAACTGGCACACTGTATGTATTATACTGGGCCATTGTATGCATTATACTGTTTTTAGTGCACTGTTCTCTAATACCTCCATCTTCCATTCTTAAGCAAGATGCCTGAGTGAGTGGTTGCTTTTCACCTCCAGAGGCTCTTGGAAGAGACTGGATTTGGGGCTTTGGGCTCTTTAGCTTGGAGAAACGGTGGCTGAGGGGTGACATGATCGAGGTTTATAAGGTTATGCATGGGCTAGAACAGTTTCTCACAATACAAGAAGCCGTGGACACTCAATGAAATTGCTGAGTGGTTGGGTTAGAACAGATAAAAGAAAGTACTTCTTTACCCAAAGAGTGATTAACACAGGGACTTCACTGCCACAGGAGGTGGCGGTTGCAGGGCCAGTCCCAGGCTTTTTTGCACACTAGGCGAGGCTACATTCTGCCCCGCCCCCGCCCCCAGTGCACCCACCAATTTCAAAGGAAGAAAGTGCATTGCAAATGGAGGTCTCAATTTACAATGCAGTCCGACTACTAATAATGAAGTTTCAGCAAACTGCAATCCAGGATTCAGACGCTCAGCCCACACCCCCACCTCTCCGATTATCCCTTGCCCGAGTTCAAGTCTTGGGGAGCCAGCCTCAATCCCATCTCATTCAACAGGGTTTACTCTCAGGAAAGCATCTTTAGCATTGCAGCTGTGGGAGCTCAAATGTTGTGGAAACTACACCAGCACTGCTGGGAACAGAACCCAACTCATTCTGGTGAACCAGGGAAGATTCTTCCAGCCACCCCCATCAGCAGCCTGACTTGGTGCGATCTCTGCCTCTTGCAAGTTGCAAGCCCAGCAGGGTCCGACCACAGTCGGGCTGCTGGGAACAACTTTTATCACGGGGGGGGGGGTGTACTTTCTTGCGCCTCTGGGCAAAGCGAGGAGAACTTGTTCCTTGCCCTATTTGAAGAGGGTTTTCTTTTTTAGAATCTGAGGAAGTACGTGTGCATAGGAAAGTGCATACTCAGAATAAAACTTTGTTGGTCTTAAAGGTGCCCCAGGACTCAAACTTTGCTTCTGAGATCAAACAAGATCCCCCCCACCAGGCATCCATGGGAAAGCCTGCCTGCTTCCCCGCCCAAGCATGAATCTGTTCCCCTGTTTTATTAAAATGATTTTTGTAGCATACCCAAAGCCACGCAGTCTGGCAGATGCCTCCTTGCCGCTGCTCCCCGGGCGACTCTCCAGCCTCCCCCCCAACCCCTCCACTTGTTCTCACCCTGCTGGCCCCTATGCAGCCCCAGCCCGCCCTCCTCGGAGACACATTCTCAATGTACTCTGGGGCCCTCAGCAGCGGCAGGAGCGCTCTGGGCTGGGGTACAGGCGGGTGGTGGCAGGTTACTGTGCTCTGCTGCACCCGGTGCAGGGATGTTTCGGGATGGACCGAGCCTGCACTGGAGCCCTCCAATGCAGCTGCTTCTCTTTGCCGCTGGGCAATTGGCAGCCTTCCACCCCGCTCCTCTGTCAGCATGCAGAGGGGGATGCCGGGAAGAAGAGGCGGCAGTGGTGGCTTGAAGCCACCCAGGATCTCAGCCCCTCTCCTTGTGTGCATGGCTTTGCCAGCGCGTCCCCCCAGTCGGGCAAGCAGTGGCCTTTCTAGCCAGAGAAGCACCCCCCCTGCACCCGCTGGACTCGGGGAGAAAGAGGCAACGGCAGAAGCGGCCACCCGGTCAGGGCTTTTGGCAGGGGGGCATTTCCTGGCTGTGCAGGAGGCACTGTGGGCCATTGCACTTTAAAGAGCACCTTTCCACTGCTCTAGGGGCAGCGAAGGAGCGCACTGAAGCAGCATGCACCCAGAAAGGTGGCAGTGGCCAGCGCACAGCATGAGGTTTTGGCAGGGGTGGGAGGCTTTTGGTGGGGGGGGCAGGTGCAGTTTGGCGCCCCTAAGGGCCGGCGTGCTAGGCGAGCCAGCCCTGGGGGGTGGCTACAAGCATGGTCAGCTTGAAGAGGGAATTAGATAAACATATGGAGCAGAGATTCATCAGTGGCTATTAGCCACAAGGTATAGATAGGAACTCTGGGGCAAGTGATGCTCTGTATTCTTGGTGTTTGGGGGGGGCAACAGTGGGAAAGCTTCTAGTGTACTGGCCCCATTGATGGACCTCTTGATGGTACCTGGTATTTTTGGCCACTGTGTGACAGAGTGTTGGACTGGATGGGCCATTGGCCTGATCCAACATTGGCTTCTCTTATGTTCTTATTTCTGGACCCATTTCAGTTTGATCTCAGACTGAGATTTGGTACAGAGACTGTTTTGGTCATCTTGGTTGATGACCTCTACCAAGAACTAGACAGGGGGAGCATGACCCTGCTAGTTCTGCTGGATTTTTCAGTGGCTTTCAACTATAATATCCTACTGAGTCACCTCACAGCATTGGGAATAAGGGACACTGTGTGATGGTTGAAGTCCTATCGGGGAGGGCATCAGTCTCAAAAGTTAGCAGTGACCATTAGCATGAGGTACTGTAGGGTTCCATCTTATCCCCCATTCTATTTATTATCTATATGAAGCCACTGGGAGAGGTCATCAGGAGGTATGGGCTGCAGTGTCCCCAATATGCAGATGATACCCAGCTCTACCTTTCTTTCCCATCTAATTCCAAGGATGCTGTTAATGTTCTGAACCAGTGCTGGGAGTCAGTAACAGGCTGGATGAGGGTGAACAAACTGAAACTCAATCCTAACCCAGATTCTCTGGGTTAGTAGAAAGACAGACTTGGGACTTGAGATCTTTCCTGTTTTGGATGGGTTTATACTACCCATGAAAAGCCATGTTCACGGCTTGGGAATGCTATTCAACACAGCAGTTACCTCAGAAACCAGGTGGCAGCGGTGGTTTGGAGTGCCATTGCCTAGCTCTGGCTGCTGCATCAACGACATCCATTCCTGACTCAGTCAGATCTAGCCATGGTTATCTGTGCCTTAGTTACTGTTGGCGTTTGTAAGTTCTTTCCCTGAAGTCATGGAAGTATTTACAAGTTTGTTTATGCATGCTGATATCCTAGTTGTTTAGAGAGAGACCCAATCACAAACCATGTACGTATCTGCTGCCAGAGCAAGGTGTTAAAATGAATCATTAGTTAGGTTTGGGTTTCTTCAGCTGGGTAACCAATAGATCAGAAAATGTCCCAGGGTGGACACTTAGAAAAGTTTATTACTCTTTGTCTCTAACTCTGCCTGGGGCTAGCAGATGTGGTTTAGACTTTAGAGAGTTAAGATGTAGATTAGTATAGTCAGAGAGGATGCTAATCCTTTGTTTCTGTTTGAAGTATTTCCCAGTAACCCTTCCCTCATTAGTGATGCAAACTTTCTGGTTTAAAAGCCAATACAAGTGTTCTGCTGCATTTATTATCTCTGCTTTTTTACACTGAAATCCCTAACAGTTGCTTCTAGACTGGACTACTGTAATGTGCTCTACTTAGGGCTTTCCTTGAAGAGCGTTCAGAGACTGCAGCTAATGCAGAACGCTGCAGGTAGACTGCTGATTGGGGCCAGCTACTGGGAACATACATCTCCAATACTGGCTACTGATCTACTCCCAAGCCTAATTCAAGGTGTCAGTTTTAACATTTAAGGCCCTACATGGCTTGAGAATGGGGTATCTGAAGGACTGTCTTCTACCATATCTTCCTGCCCAAGAATTAAGATCACAGGGAGAGGCCTTGCTGACTGTCCCATCAATCAAAGAAACTTATTTGGTGGGTGCACATGAGAGGCAGCCCCACAATTACGGAACAACCTCCCACACTTTCAGTCTCAGAAGGCAGTTGAAGATGGTTCCATTTAAGACCACATTTGGTTAAATCTACTAGCAGTCTTGGGTTGTGGTTTTAAATTTTGGGTTTTATGTTTTTAATGTATTTTATGACATGTTTTATCCATGTTGTAAGCTGCCTTGAGCTCTGCAAGGAAGAAAGGTGGCTAACAGATTTTTTAAAAAATAAAATAAATAATACCGTGAGCTAGTTTTATACGCTGTTTCTGTAGTTCTTGTTGCATTGTTTTAAATTATATAGTCTGCCTTAAGTCTCAGCGAGAAAGGTGGACTAAAAATGAAGTAAGTAAATTAACAAATCATTCTGATGACCACACAGAATGTGAACTTCTCTTTGATACCCTCAGGAAATTGGCAGACCCAGCCCTGATGCTCCCCCATCCCACTAGGGAGAGCCAGTTTGGTGTAGTGGTGAAGTGCACGGACTCTTATCTGGGCGAATCGGGTTTGATTCCCCACTCCTCCACTTGCACCTGCTGATGTGACCTTGGGTCAGTCACAAGCTCTGGCACAGCTGTTCTCTCAAGGACAGCTTCTGTCAGAAGCTCTCTCAGCCCCACCTACCTCACAGGGTGTCTGTTGTGGGGAGGGGAAGGGAAGGGAGTTTGTAAGCCGCTCTGAGACGCCTTTGGGCAGTGAAGGGCGGGGTATAAATCCAAACTCTTCTTCTTCTTCTTCTTCTTCTTCTTCTTCTTCTTCTTCTTCTTCTTCTTCTTAACCACACACACTTCTTCTCCTGGCACCACTGTTCAGTCATGGGGTAGATGGAGAACAAAAAGGGACAAGGGCAGCCCCAGAGGGGGTCTATTAAGCCCTTAACCACCCCCTTCTGATGCCAGCACACCCACACTCCAGCATCAGGATGGGTGCATTCCTCCCCATTCGTGGGGCTACCCGCAAACCCCCTTTATCACCCACTTTGGTTGGGGGAATAGAGTGGAATTTGTAGGACGACAGTGTTACAATAATCTTTTTGCATCCCCCAGCTGTTCCCCATACCAACTTTCTCAGCAGACTGTCGAAATAAGAGTAACTTGATATTGCTCTGTGCCATATGGATGAACACCTAGCCAAGTTTTCCGTTATCTCAGAACACTTTTAGAGCAATACAAACTAATTTACGGCTTTTATGGTTACTGTAAAGCAAGCGGTGCTCTTGGGCACTGTACAGAAGTAAACAAGTGATAGCAGCAAGAAGGTCAGAATGGCAAAATCTCTGATCTGTTTCAATCGTTGCATTAAAAAAAGCTGTTAAAAGCAACATCACCCTTGCACATGGAGGAAATGGAAGAGTCAATACACAGGAACAGGATGGAAGAGATAATAGAGAACCTGTAGAGATGTAGTGCTATCCTAGAGCAAAGGGTGTGAGGATAAATCTTTATGGGCTCTATTTTTGGATCGCCGCACTCAAGAGATGTACAGAAGAGATGTTCAGAAGAGGTTTGGTATTGCCTGCCCCTGCATCAGGACCCTGGACTTTCTTTATGGTCTCCCATTCAAAAACTAACCAGGGCCAACTCTACTTAGCTTCCAAATCTGACAAGAATGGGCTAGCCTAGGGTATCCAGGTCGGGCTTTTTAGGACTGACAACAAAATAATATGCCCCCTTTATCACCATACTTTATTTTCCCATCTGCTTATATACTTGGTATTCTTTAACAAAGAAATCTTCCCACAACCGCTTTGGAAGACCACTACCAGTAGGTAGGTCATTTTGCTAAGATGGGTATTTTCGCCATGCAATAAGAGTGCCCTTTGGTTCCGTGATAATGAATTATTGCTCTGAAAACAAACACACACATTACTGCCTCTGAAAACAAATGATCTGAAGCACTTGGAAAGTCCATGCTCAGATGCTGATTAATATAATGAAACATCATTGTTTGCTTTGTGAATTTTCTGACTGTGTTACAGAAATGTAGCCTTACCTTACTGCTGAGATTTGATCTGCAACTTCATAAACCCCAAGTTTGCGATAGACTGCATACAACATCTTATCACCCTGGAAGGCTGTTCCTCGGCCATCCACAAGGGCCACCACGACCCCTTCTTTGCTGGCAAGATAGGTTATCCAAGTGATGCCAAAAGTATGTTTCACAGTTTGACTGCAAGGTCCTCCATACCTACAGTAAATATTCATGGAATCTCAGATTCAGGTACCAGGGACGGACCTTTCAAAATCAAAAGGTAGCAGAAACATTTAATACAGCATGGGTGAAACTAAAGTTTCATTTTTGCAGGAGTCATAACAGCCTAAGATATTTTGACTTCTGCCATTTCTTTGCACAATGAGATCCCCGTATTTGGTTGACAGGAAATGCAAAAAGGGATTGTTTTTAATATATGAATGTCTTCCATGTTTATGGTTTGGCACCCTGTTGATGTAAATGATTAGGAGAAAACTGTAAACAGTCTAGCATTTAGCCTTTGCAAAGGAGAAAGCAGAACCTGGCCTCAGGAATGTATAGATCCAGGGGTCTGTGTTGGTCTGAAGCAGTAGAACAAATTTTGAGTCCATGGGCACCTTTAAGTCCAACAAAGTTTATTCAAGGTATGGGCTTTTGTGTGCATGCACACTTCTTCAGATACAAATTTGTATCTGAAGAAGTGTGCGTATACACAAAAGCTCATACCTTGAACAAAGCTTTGTTGGTCTTAAAGTTTTACACACACACACACACACACACACACACACACACACACACCTCTTTATGAGTCATAAATTAATATTTTTTCCAAATGTGTATGAGCAAGAGTAGAAAATTGGGGTGGGGGGTGTCTATGTGACTTTTCTAGAATTTCCTGAAGAAGTGCACTGAGAGAGGCTAAAAATGCATTGGGCCCCTAAGGATCTTTTCTGTTGAAAAGTGTTTTAAGCGCTTTGGAGGGATGTTCCCTTCAGTCTGCTCTCATGAGATAAATCTGTGGTCTTCTTTAGTTGAAAGGTCCTTCTGACCACATGTACCACCCAAGCATAAGGAAACAAAGTCAATCCCACAAACCTCCCAAACTGTGAATGTGAAGAGTAATATAAGCAAAATCAGAAAAGGTAAAGCTGCTCCAAGATCAATTATTCCTATAACTATCAAGAACTCAAGTTACAATGTGATTTACATGTTATAAACCAGTGTAGTATTTCCTACTGAAGTTATTTAGCCATTTTCAGACTCCACCACCCATTTCTTTCTTTGCACCTTTTGTTTCCTCTCTTTGTAAAGGTCAAATTGCACATGCTATGGAAGATCTGAGACTGGATCTTCCAAAGTTTACATAAACCGCAGCCACAGAGACTGGGAAATATTTGGATTGGAGTTGAAAATGCCACAGAAGAGTATTCTTTTTGCCAAGGCATCCCAGCTAGAAGTTTCTTCCCTCCCCCCTTCAAAAGTAGCTATTAGCTATTGTAGGGGGGAAAGTACCCATACTTAGTTATCTTTTCCCCTACTGGACATTTAAGGGGCCCAGTTTCAACTGGGGAAATGATGCAGGCAGAAAAACTTAAAAGCCCATTCCGTGGCATGATGGTCCCAATATAATCACTGCCTGCTCCACACCTACATTCAGACAAAGTAAATGTTGAGAGATCCAATCACATATCTCCCACAAAACATTTAGCTTGAAACCTACATCTATTTTACTAATCAACTATTTAGCCATTGCTATATCTGGCAGAGATGTCTTTATAAATACCTTATCTGATATAGCAAAGTTATGAAAAAAGTCTAAAGAAATTTTACATACACCTGTATGAGAAGAGGATACTTCTTGGATTTATCAAACCCTGGAGGTAGAATCATCTTGTACCAAATGGCTAATAAAAAAAGACATATTACAAAATAAATAATCAATGCTAACAATTAAAGTTACCTATAACTGGCTACTGTAAAACAAATACTAATTATCCGTGAGATAAATGTTAATTAGCAGCAGGATTAGGGTTGCCAAGTACTTACCGTATTTCAGCGGGAGACACACAGTCCCCAGTCGGAACATTCCTCCGTGGAACACCCACGCTGCATGATGCCGTCACCAGGAAGTGACACTGGGTGATGCTCTGGCAATGGGGCTGGGAACTCGATGGTACCATTGAGTTTCCAGCCCCATTGCCAGAGCGTTGCCTGGCGTCACTTCCTGGTGACGGCATTGTGAGCCGCATCTTTTCCTCCCTGGTAATGGTCCTGCCAGGACGTATCCGTCCCCCACCAAATTATGGTAAGTTCTTGGGAAGTCTGAGCAGGATTCAGAGGTGAAAATCACAAGTACTATAATTTAGGGAACTCACTGTGATATAAATAATTCTTGTCATTTTTAAATACAAGACTGGTCACAGTATATAAAGAAAATATTTATTTACCCATACCTTAAGGAAAGACAGAATTAAGACAACTGAAATAAAGATAGCCTCATTATCACATTGATAAGCTCATGGCCAAATATATCAATTATCTTCCAATTACTAGTGCAGTCATTCATAAACCATGGTCAGAATTTCTCAGAACAAAATGACAGCTTTATATAGCATAAAGATTGCATGATGTTGTCCCAAATAATCCCATTTAGGTCTCATTTACACATAGTGATTTCCTTGGCCTCTGTGTTGGATGGTAATGGCTGTTTCCTGTACTTGAACTCAGGTGTTTTTCTCTTGTGTGTGGTCACTATTTTATTTATTTACACATTTATACCCCACTTTTCTCCGCAATGAGGGTCCAAGCAGTTTACAACATCATCCTATCCTCCTCCATTTTACCCTCACAACAACCCTGTGAAGTATGTTAGGCCGAGAGAGACTAACTGACCCCTGGTCAGCCAGTGAGTTCCTGTGGCAGAGTGGGGACTCATACATGCGTTTCCAAGATTGGAGTCCAACATGTGAACCACCAGAGCACATTGGCTCACTATTACTCAATGGCACTATTTTATCCAAGGCCCTGAGTTTTTACCAATAGAGTAAAAACTATAATAGGGAAGGAAGATCATGAATGCCATGTCAGCATATGCCAAGGTCTACCATAACTTCATCAGAAGTTACTGGAAACACGATTAACACTCAAACTAAACCACTGATGTCCTGAACTTAAGGCTACCCCTAAACTGGGGCTTCAAAGAAAACAGTGAGTAAATAAATTCCTAATAAATGCATTAGGTGAGACAAAGGCCACAGCATTTGCTTGTTGCCTGACATAAAAACAAAGCGTGTTTTTTAAAAAAAGAGATTGAGCCAATATGACCTGTTCAGTTTACTTTACTGGCAAATAATTCCATATTAAAGGTATGTATGTATGTATTTATTTATTTCATTTTTCAACCCCTTCAACCATAGGTTGATGAGATTATGTATAAAACGGAAATAGAGCAAATCAATAAAACAATAAATAGTAAGATAATTTAAAATGTATGCAAGAAATCTAGCAACAGCTTCCAAACAACCCATATCATTTGAAAACAACACTTTCAGAATAATATAGTTACTAGAGCACTGAATGTCAGAACTGACAAGAGATCCCAATATAACATGCCTAGCTTCAATAAACAAAGGACAGTGTAACAGCACATGTGAGATGGTCTCTATTGCTCCAGATGTACAAGAACAATTTATTTCAGTCTAGGGCCCAGGACAGACTGGCAATTTGCCGCGGGATGGGACCCGGGCTGACAACGACTCAATATTGGGGTAAATGGGATGTTCACACAGGCACATCTGCCTGGCGTCCCCCACCCGTAGCCTACCGGTGCTCTCGCGCTTCACTGCCGGATTAAAAAAACACCTGATAAAAGCCGGCGCAAAGCTTGAAAGCCTGCGTTCGTCGCGCGTTTCTCCGCTTCCGGGGAGTCTGAACGCGCAGCTGAAAAGCCGGGAGCAACCCGCGTTGGGCATGAGGCAGCAACGGTGTGATTGGCTGCGCTCCGCTCCACTGCCCAATGCAGTGCCAGCGTTGCAGGGCAAAAAAAAAAAATCGCCAAAATGCGCTTATGCGCACATATGCCCACAGCCGAAATAATGGGGAAACAGCGAATATAGCGCGCCTCCGGCGTGGCAGTCTGAACGCTCCCGCGCACCTCCGTCCAGTATCTTCCGGCAGAGGCCCCCGCTGTGTGGACGGGAAAACCCGGTATCGTTTACTCCGGGTTTTTTTTGCCGCGACTGGATACCGGGGCAAATTGCCAGTCTGTCCTGGGCCAATGGAATACCTTTAAGCCTTCTTGTGTATTTGGCTGTTGGGAGTGAACTACATCTTGCCAGAAGAATTAACCATCTGTGTTTGGGATTTTTTTATATTATCCAAATAATTAGTAGCTGCAAAGGAAGTTGTAGGGATATAGCCATAATACAAAGGAGAACACTTCCTGTATGAATCCGTAAGTAACCCAGACCAATCATGTGACAAAACTACTTCATTATCATCTAATGAAAATCCCAGTTTGCACAATTTGTCAAAGAAGGCATTTATATTTGATGATAAAAATAAATCTTGTCTCATTAGATTAGATGTATTAGTTGACTTGGGGGTTCTAATAAGAATATTTTTAACCACATCTTAATGGCATATTTTCATGTGATTGACTGTAAGGAGCACAGTTACTGTAATAAGTTACTGAGTTGGAGACACAACTGGGAATTCTCAAGATGGTTCAGAAGAAGCTAGCTTGCAGTCTCTCAAGATCTCTAGCTATTACATGCTGCCATAATGGTGCCCCATATAAAGTTGCAAGTAAGATCTTGTAATTGTATGATTTGAGCAATGCTGGAAAAGACCGTCCACCTTTTCTAAAATAAAATTTTGTCAAGGATATGGACTGAATCTGAAAGCTACTTATGATATGTTTTAGATTATTTCTCCATGTAATTAGAGCGTCAAAATAGATGCCCAGATATTTGTAACAATGAACTTGTTCACTCCATTCCTTGCAACCTCCAAGGATACCCTGTCTTCCTAGGGTCTCCAAACAACAGTATTTTAGATTTATTTTGACTTATGCTAAACTGCTCCATTTCACAATAATCAATACATTGATTGCTTTGGTCTATTAAGCCTTGCCTAGTCAATGATAGTAGTAAGACATCATCAGCATAAAGCATTATGTTAATTTGATGCCCCCCTAATGATGGAGCCATTACATTCACTTTTGACAAGAAGGGACTCAGATCACTTAAGTAGAGTGCAAAAAGCGTTGAAGCCAAAATGCAATCCTGCCGCACTCCTTTTATCACAGGTACACTATCTGTTAAAAGACCTTTCCTCAATGACCTGACCTGTAGAGTTGTGCTAGAGTACAATAATTGAATTAAATACAATAAATGTTTTGAAATTGCTTACTTTTGTAGCTTGGCCCACAATTTTCTCTACTTACACTATCAAATGCCAATTTTAAGTAAAAAAAGGCAGCATATAGTCTATTAATCTTTAAATATTTCTCAGCCAAAAGTGACAAGACTATCCCATTATACGTATTAGAATAACCCATCCTCAAGCTAAATTGTTCAGGTCCCAAAATATTACAATTGCCCATCCAAGACTTCGATTTGAGTTCCAAATGCATGGCATACAATCAGGACAGAAGACAAACCAATGGGCTTCACGGGATCTAAGCGAGCACCCTTATTTTTGTGGATGGATACCACAATTGATGACTGGCAAATAATTCAGCAGATATAAATGGAAGGTAAGGGGATGCTTATCTCCCTTGCTAGGACTTTCTTATGTTAACCGTAGGTCTGTCGAAAGGATATACAACCCGATCCATCATGACTGTATTTTATTACATTTTAATACTTCATGCATTCCTTCTTTAATATTGTCAAAATGTTAATTTCTGCAGCACTTTGGAATTTTTCCCTCTAGATATTTCAAAAATGGGAAAGTCAAACCTTTGATTCCACCAAACAGACCATTAGCTAATATGAATGAAGAATATCAGCAGAGTTTAATTCTCTGTGTGTGTTTAATTTGGTCAGTGCAGGATAAACGTGGCAGAAGAGGGTGGGGTCAATTTGCTTATGTGCCTTTCTCTCCTGACCTCAGAAAACACTGTTGCTAAATGATATGCAGAAACATAGGCTGAGTTCAGACTGGCAATCTGCCCCGGTAGGGACCCGGGCCAGCGACGATTCAATTCCGGAGTAAATTGGGTGTTCACACAGGCACATCTGCCTGGCGTCTCCCCTCCCACGTAGCCAACCCGTGCTGTTGCGCTTCACCGTTGGATTAAAAAGATACCTCATAAAACTGGTAGCAAATCCGAAAGCCCGCGTGTGTCGCGTGTTCCTCTGTCGTTTCTGAGAAGTCTGAACGCGCAGCCGAAAAGCCGGAAGCAACCCGAGTTGGGCAGAAGGCAGCAGCGGTATGATTGGCCGTGCTCCGCTCTACTGGCCAATGCAGTGCCGGCGCTGCGGTGTCCTCCCCCAATCGGCAAAATGCGCTTATGCACATGAGTGCATGAGCGCATAAGTGCTCATGCGCACATACACCCATACACCTACAGCCAAGTTAATGGGGAAACGCCGAATACAACGCGCCCCCGCGCGTGGCAGTCTGAACGGGCCCAGCTCCGCCCCACATCTTCCGGCAGCAGCCCGGGCTGTCTGAATGGAAAAACCCGGAACAGTTTATTCCAGGGCTTTTTTGCTACGACTAGCTACCGGAACAAACTGCCAGTCTGAACTCAGCCACAAGAGGTGACAGATTTCTTTTAACTATTTGTAAGAAAATACATCATTCTTGTACAATCTGAGTTATTTCAAATAAGATCTTATATATTTTCCACATTTGTGAAACAAATAATGGGGTGGATCCTAACCCTGTCCTACGACTCCACTGAACAAAGCTGATTTATTTCTTTGTTAAAATATTAATACCCTGCCTTCCTTTCAGCTCAAGTTTGAAGTCTTCCTTCAGTCTAAGGAGCCTTCCTCCTATGTAAGTGGCTCTTCCCCTGGAGGAAGGCTACTTAGAGGATGGCTGGATCCACCCCAATAATTACTTCTGTTTTTCAAAAGAGGAAAGCAAGATTCAAGCGTTTACACTGAGGCAAATACAGGAAATCAGAGCTGTCTACAGCAAGGGCTAGCCAGAGTGGTGAACCTCTGTCATGAACCTCATGGGCTTCCCTTGGGGGACAGTTACACTCTCTCAACCTAACATACTTCAAAGGGCTCTTGTGTGCAGGAGTGTGCACTTCAAATGTTTTTGAGTTAATTTCAGATCCAGATTTTTGCGGAGGGGATGCTTTTAATTATCCTAAGCTTCCAGACCCCATTAGCATTTTGGGACTCTTTTCATAGGATCTCGAAAATTCATTTTTACAATTTCCCCCTCATTCCCCTCCCCCCATTAGTAGCAGGAACAGGGAGGGAGGGAGACAGAGGAAACTGGGACTAGAAGTCCCCAGTAGCTGATATCTCAAAGGTCAGAGGCAAGGTCTACTGGCTATTGGCAATAATGGGGTATTCTTTCCTCTGAATAGACTTGGCCCCTCAGTGCGTAAGGGCATTCTTTCCTGTGGGTAAACCTGGCTTCTCAGTGCCTATAAGAAATAACACCCCTACTATTTCCAATGACAGTAGACCTAGCTTTCCGTCTACCCCACTATCAGCTGTTTAGGCAGCATCAGCTATTGGGGGTTGTCTAGTCCTTTAAATGTTGAAGGGACAGAGAGACTGACTAACAATTGTTACGCAGGCCATTTTCATCTCTCTCTCTCTCTCACCACTTTTGTGCTTCCCCAAAACCAAAATACTCCCAAAACTCCAGGGAATTTTTGTTACTCCTAGAATTTTGGAAGTGTTTGGGGTCATTTTGGATATCCCTGAGCCAACTCAAAACAGCTGATTTGGGGTTTATTTTCACATTATGTATATCCAAATGCACAACCGGATAAATGAATGAGGCCAAATGCACAAGCCGGATAAAATGAATGAGGCCACAGTGGCTTATAGGTTAAGACACTGAGCGGCAGACCAAAAGGTCTGTAGTTTGGCAGTTTGAGAACCTAGTGCTGCATGACAGAGTGAGCTCCCATCTCTGGCCCCAGCTCCTGCCAACCTAGCAGTTTGAAAGCAAGAAATTGCAAGTAGATAAATAGGTACCACTTCGGTGGGAAGGTAACAGCATTCTGTGCACCTTGGCATTTAGTCATGTCAGCTACATGACCACAGAAACATCTTCAGACAGCACTGGCTCTTTGGCTTGGAAACGGAAATGAGCACCGCCCCCTAGAGTCAGATTCGACTAGTTTTCAAGCAAGGGAAACCTTTACCTTATATCCAAATGCACACTTCTAGTTGGCTGGATAAAATGAATGAAGTCAGGATTATTTATGCTCCCTGGAAGAAGGATACTAAAAAATGTACAAATAAACAACTTTATTTTAATAGAGTCCTGGTCCCATATTTTGATAAGTAGCCCATAACATTTTCAAGCCTCAAATTGGGTCAAAATGGGAGTTGACTGGAAATCATACTGTACCGCATTAAAATCTTGTCACCAGTAAATGAAGCCATTTGCAGAAAACATCATCTGTAACCTCTAAACACAAGAAGAACACAGTACTACCATCCACTATGGTTTCCCCAAAAACTGCCTCAACCCTGTGGGATGCATGACATTGGCTTACAGTATGCCAGGAGGTGACAGAGTAACCTGAGGGTAACCTTTAAAGTAGCTAGCATGTACTTCTCATTTAGCTGTTTTCGCTCATAACATAAAATGAGAAGGAAGCATATTAAGTGCAGCATACTTACTAAAACCATCCACTTCAAGTTTGTTAATTTCCTCTGTTGGCATGTTGATTTTCTGCAAATCCAATTCCAGTTGCATATTATCTTCCAAAACTTTAATCTCTACATAAAACACATGTCTAGATTAGTAATATATTTCTCTTTCAAAGTTCCTTCTTATTTATGATCTGTCATCTATATATCTATATATATCTAGGGATGGGTATGAACCAGGTGATGAACCAAAGTCCATTACGAATTTTGGCCTGGTCAGGGTTTGCGAACTGATGTTTGTGAACTGAAGAACTGGGATGAACTACCATGAATTTTTGTGCAATTCGTGGTGGCTTCTGATGGTTTGTGAAGCGCATGCCCTTCATGAGAAACATCTGAGTGCCTGGGAGCTCCCAGTGCTCAGCTGTTTGATTTAAATATCTCAGAGGCACTTATTCCCTGCTTTCAGCTCCCCACAGCTTTTCACGGGAGCAGAAAGCAGGGTGTAAATTTAAACCCTTCTTTTTGCTCCCTATGGCTTACCACGGGGCCTTTTAGCTCCCTGTGGCTTTTCATAGTCTTGCTTTCTGCCTCCTGCAAAAAGCTGTGGGGAGCAGAAAGGAGGATTTAAATGGAAGGGGTAAAGTGCATTCCAGGGGCACTTCATCCCCACCTTTCTGCTGGCCATGGTGGGAGGGAAGTCATTCCCAGGGGATCTCCCCCTGTTTGTGCTGGCTGCTGTTTTTTTGAGCTGTCTTCTGCAGTCCTTTTAAAGTTTAAAGGGAAGGCAGAAGACAGCCTGAAACAGCTGTGTGGTGGGAAGTGCCTCTCTGCTGTGCAGTTATTTTTTGTGCTGTTTTGCTGTCCCCTTAAGCTTTTAAGGGATTGCATAAGACAGTCCAGAACAGCTGAGTGGCAGGGAGCAAGCTGCTCCTCACTGCTCAGCTGTTTTTTTGGTTTTCTGCAAAGCCCTTTTAAAGGGACTGCAGTCCCTTTCAATGCAGTTTGCACGGTCATGAACCACACAAACTGTTTTGACTAATAAACAAGCCTCCTGGTTTTTGGGCTCGGTTCATGATTCGGCCATGAACCATGAACCAAACTGCATTTTCCCAGTTCGTGCCCATTCCTATCTATATCTATATATTTGTGTGTGGAAGTAAACATGAATATAAAACTTAAATCTATTGAAGCCCCGTCTGTAATATTGAGACCACATTTATAATAGCAAACAGCTGTGTGGGCGTTGAACAAACAAGACAGAATTCTCTTCCAGAGAGAAGAACAGAAAACATGTTCCAGGGTTAAAACTTGTTTGGATCAGAGGAGTCCAAATGTGGCTCAATAGTCAACCAAATATGGCTGTTTAAGAAGAGAAAATGAAATCTTCAAGTTAAGGTCTACTGGAGGGATGGGTGGGATGCTAGAATAGTCAGTGTGTGAAAAGAATGTTAGTCAAATATTTTTATGAGACCAAAGGGCTTTTTAGAGATACTTTTCAGAAAGGGAAATGATAGAGGTGAACAGTTGCCAGTAATCCAAGCATGAAGCACGCACAGATTTATGACAGCACTGTAACAATTGCACCGGGTGTGCCTGTGTGTATTTAATACTTACTGTGAGACCTTGTCAGGCTACTTCCTAATAAAGGGTTCATAGCAACACATGTTTGGGCTGTGGAAACATTATGCATTATCAAGCAACCTGCAGTAATATTAAGGTGGATATTTTCAATTATGTGTACGGGCTTTCTAATAATGGGTCTTTGTCAATCTCTTGCTCTGGATTTTGATGCAGTCTGGTTCTTTAATTAGGAAAGGCTGCTGGGTCCTGCAATAAAAATAAAAGGTTGCTGTCCCCTGCCATAGGGTCTACCAGGGCTTAAACTACCAAAAAAGCTGTGCAGAGGAACAGGGATGCAGAAAACTCTTGACTTGACATTCCACTGAGTTTTTAAAGGGATTTGTTATTGCTGCTGTCAAGTCACAGCTGACTTATAGCGACCCCCCCAGGGGTTTCAAGACAAGAGACATTCCAGGGTGGTTTGCCACTGCCTGCCTTCCCACCATGACCACAATCTTTCTTGGAGGCAATGTTCCCTAAGCTGTGGAGTCTTGTGAGCCAAAATTCTACTTTGTAAGCTACTGGCAATAAAGCTGTGAGTGAGCGATTTGGCTACTGCATAAATTAGTTTGCTCTGGAGCCAACCTTCCTGAGCTAAGACAAAAATGTGTGAGCTGGAGGCTAAAAACTGTGAGCTAGCTCACACTAACTCAGCTTAGAGGGAACACTGATTGGAGGTCTCCCATCCAAATACTAGACAGAACTGACCCTGCTTGGCGTCTGAAATCGGACTCATGAGATTGGGCTGGCCTGGGCAATCCAGGTCAGGGCTTTAAATGGATTAGCAACTGATTAACAATTGAAAAGGTAGAGACACCATAGAATAATCAGTTTAAGGAGGACAGTGAGAGTACACATTCTAAATTGACTGAAGACAAATGAGCTTAGAAAGTGTAACTTGGCATGTCCTGTAGATCACTTTAAAATAATCTGTATACTATTTAACTATCTTCTGTTACACATATTTAAACGGATCTGGGGCCAAATGTGCAGGCATATGAATAACAAAGTATATATTAAAATCTTTACAGCTAGATTGCAGTGACAGTTAAACTATTTTCGGTTTCTCTGATACAGCTGCATGATGGCAAACCACTTCCTGGCTCTATGAGTAATGAAACACCAAAGGGGAATAAAACCTGTGTTTCAAACATTTCCAGCTTAAAAAAAAAGAAAGAACAGGAAATAGCTGATATTTTACAACAATCTGTTGGGAAATATGTGGTTTATTTTCTGGGGGTATAGCTGATAGTGCAATCCTGTCCACAGTTAAATCAGTTTGTCCATTGACTTCAATAGACTAAAATTGAACTAACACTACATAGGATTGCATTGTAAACATGGAAGACAAAAGAAGCATGCTGGATTGACAGCCACTAATAGAATATTTTGAGTATCTGTAAAACTGGCTACATGTCATTCAATATAGCAATTGTGTATTAGAATGCTGGTTACTGTACAACTATTGAAAAACAGCTAACAATGGAAAAGGGAGTGTGCAATATAGGGATGTATTTTGTAACTTTTAAAAAACTATGTTTTAAAAAGTTTAAATAAATGTATATTGGAATGGAGATAAAATGAAATTTAAACCACAAACACAAGCAGGACCATTTATGACTGAAATCTTCAGATGTTTTTATTTTAGAAGATTTACAGCCCCATTTTATGTAGGTTTACTTGGACTTAAGTCCTACAGTTGATTGGGACGCAGTCCATACCAAGATGCATTGGATTTCAACCCCAGACTATCAACAAGGCACACAAATGTACACAGTAGAAGATACCTCTATCATATCTGCTGTCATAAAGAGTAGAAATGGGAATACCAGGACCTGAAATAGAGATTCAAGAAGAGAAATTTACAATTAAAGCAAAACTGCAAGAAATACAATTGCTACTGAAAATGACTTGTGCTTTGTCGTTTAGTATACGTATTCTTCTTTTATCAGGCAATTGTTCTCACCTGCCTAAGTTTCAGTCCATAGAAAAATGCTTAGGAGGGTGGCATCTTAGGACAACAACATACACGTCAGCACATTTGACAAAATTTATTTCTCTCTCCTAGGTTCCAAAAGCCCTGCATCTGCCCTATAAAGTTTAGCCTAGTCATTTGCCATCATGCTAATTATTAACAGCCCCGTCTTAATGGTGAAAGGCAAAAGAATGGGGAAAGGCTCAAAATTAAATAGGGCCAAAGATGCTTAGATCCTTGTTTTGGGCTGGCTGAGATCCAGAGTGGTGTGGTGGTTAAAAGTGATGGATTCTAATGGAAAAGAAGACGAAGAATTTTTAGCAGACTGGAAAGACTTTAAAGACTATCTAGAACTCAATTGGGATGTGAAAAATAGATTGCTTTGCTTTGACAATTATTAAGAATAGAAGTGTAATAAGAAAATGGAATGTATTAGAAATGTTACCTAATAGTGAGAAATAGAAAAGGAAAATATTGAAAATGAAGATTCGAATATTGAGTAAGAATTGAATGTAAGAGAATATTGATAGAAATATTAATGGGGGTGGAGCATCGCTGGAAGCCAGGGGAGGGGGGATAGAAAATTGTAAAAAAGGATATGTTAAGAATTGGTTATCAATTATGGAACGTATTATTATATCCTGTTAATAAAATTTCTTTTTTAAAAAAAGTGGTGGACTCTAATCTGGAGAACCAAGTTTGATTCCCCACTCCTCCACAAGAAGCCATCCGGGTGACCTTGGGTCCATCACAGCCCTCTCAGCCCCTCACTGTTGCGCGGTTTCTGTTGCGCGGAGAGGAAGGGAAGGTGATTGTGAGCCATTCTGAGACTCCTTCGGGTAGTGAAGAGCGGGGTATAAAAACCAACTCTTCATCTTGTCTGTATATTTTTTATCTAGGGATGACTACACCATGGAGTATGCTACCCTAGAAATTATTGTATAGACTCATTGCTTTTGTCTAGTCTATTTTCTCTGCTAACATCAGCTTTGGACATATTCAAGATTTCCTTCCAATACAGGCAGTTGCCAAGAACTACATTTTTTCTCCTTTGCAACTGTTCTATGATGTCGCCTTTCTTTTCTGTGCCAGCTGTAAAAATTTTGGCTTGTACTCTATTGGGCAAGTATCCACATTGCAGACTTAAACTGATTGAATGGTCCTTCTCAGGAAACCTAAGAACTGCGTTTTGGAGAGGGAGAGAATACTGGAAACAGAAAATTCTCAGCACCTCAACAAATTACAGTCTTCTAAGTTCTTGGGGAAATGAGGTTGATGAAGTCCTTGTGTTTGTTGGCAGAGCGCAAGGACTTTGCATCAAACATTCATTGGGAGTTTTGTGTCCCTTTTGCACATACGTTTTGCAAGGGAGCCAATAGCAGCTCCATGGGATGTTTTGAGTAGAGATGTGAAGGCCCGGAAAAAAACTGGAAAAATTCGGGGGGAAAAAAGGGTTTTCCCCCATTTTTTTTTTTCATGAAGCCTTTTTTGTTTTTTTTTCAGAAAAAATGAAAAAAGAAAAAAGAAATTGATTATGGAATGTTTTATTTTAACATGATGAATAAAATATTTTAAGACAAGGTGTTCAAATATTTCCCAAATCATTTCTAAAAAAAATGTATGGTATCAGATTAATCTAATTTCTGTGCACTGAGGACAAACAAGTCCTAGGTTACAAACTGAACTCTCCGATGCAAGAACAAGATGCATTTCTTCCTTTAGGAGGTACTATTGTCACAAGAAAAGAAAAAGGTTTCAGTTTTGTTTTTACATGTGGGTGGTATACTGGCACTCAGGCTTCACTAGGTCTCAAAGCATTGGAAGAAAATACAGAGCAACAAAAAGGACCTGAAAGTATATACTTAATTTTAAAAGGTAAGAGTTTTCATTTATCTGGTTCCAGAAAACTGAATCATTTAGCTACATTAGTTTATCTTTATAACCTTTGTGTAAATAATAATTTAATTACTACTAATCTGGTTCTTTACTTGCTCCATTTGTTACAATTACAAATAAATATTACAAAAAAAGGAAATTCTGTTCGTAATAATTGTTTGGATACACTGTATTTTTAATATGCTAGTTGTGATCATTTCATGCCAAGTAAAATTGTCCACAGTCATATTTTATGTTCCTAAAGTAACAGAATGACTTTCAATCTGGAAAAGAAAAAATAAGTGATAATGTAGCATTTTTTCAATTTTTCCGAAAATTTCCGTTTGCCCCCCAAAAAACCCTGTTTTTTTCCCGAGCTTCAAAATTTCTGGAAATTTTACATCTGTAGTTTTGAGCTGGCTGAAACAGCATGGCAGGGAGGTAGCCTACAGCTGCAAGGAAGAAAGGGCATGTGTGAAACTGGGAGGCACAAAACTCCCACTGAATGTTTGATGCAAAGTCCTCATGTTGTCCACCAACAAATACAAGAACTTTTTAACAGATAAGTAAAGGTAAAGGTTTCCCTTGTTCGAAAGCTAGTCAAATCTGACTCTAGGGGGCGGTGCTCATCTCCGTTTCCAAGCTGAAGAGCCAGCACTGTCCAAAGACGTTTCCGTGGTCATGTGGCCGGCATGACTAAATGCCAAGGCACATGGAATACTGTTACCTTCCCACCAAAATGGCACCTATTTATCTGCTTGCAATTTCTTGCTTTCGAACTGCTAGGTTGGCAGGAGCTCGGGCCAGGGATCGGAAATCACTCCACCACATGGCACTAGGGTCTCAAACTGCTGAACTACAGCCCTTCCGGTTTGCAGCTCAGCATCTTACCATCTAAGCCACCGCAGCCCAAATTGTAACAGATCGATGTCCCTTAAACTGACATAATAGCTAACATGGCCACTTTAGAAACCTAACAGTTTTTTGCTTTTGTATTCACTATGGAAAGTGTGGGGCACGTACCCATGCCACAGCCCCTATTTTCAGGAAAGGAGTCTGAAGAACTGAGCCAAATTGAGGTGACCAGAGATGACATTCTAGACTTACTGGGGAAATTAAATACCGATATGTCTCCAGGTCCTAATGGCATACACCCAAAAATTCTTAAGGAACTCAGTTGTGAGATTGTTGATCTACTAGCCCGTATATGTAACCTATCACTAAATTCATCTGCTGTATCAGAAAATTGGAAAGTAGCAAATGTGATACCAATTTTTAAAAAGGGATCCAGAGGGGAACCAGGAAATTACAGCCCACTCAGCCTAAGATCTATACCAGGAAAATTAATAGCTGTAATAAAAGATAGAATTGTTAGGCACATAGGGGGCCAAAGCTGAGGGAATATCAGCATGGCTTCTGTAAAGGGAAGTCCTGCCTCACCACCCTTTTGGACTTTGAGAAAGTGAACAAGCATGCAGACAACGGTGAACCAGTAGACATTATATACCTGGACTTTTAAAAGGCTTTTGACAAAGTACCTCACCAAAGACTCCTCCTGAGTAAATTTAGCAGCCATGGGATAAGAGGATGGGATTCTCTTATGGATTAAAAACTGGTTAAATGACAAGAAGCAAAGCGGAGGAATCAATGGACAGTTCTCACAATGGAGGAAAGTAAGCAGTGAGGCCCCACAAGGATCAGTATGGGGCCGGTACTATTTAATTTATTCATAAATGATCTGGAACTAGGAGTGAGTAGTGTAGTGACCCTGTTTGCAGATGACACAAAATTATTCAGGATGATGAAAACCAAGGCTTACTATGAAGAACTCCAAGAGGATCTCCACAAACTGGGTGAGTGGTGATAATGTGGCAAAAGAAGTTCAATGTCAGTAAGTGTAAGGTGATGCACACTGGGACAAAAAAACCCTGAACTTCAAGTACAGGCTAATGGGGTCTGAATTTGCTGAGACCTACAGTGAAAAAGATCTTGGGGTTGTAGTGGATAACTCAATGAAACTGTCAACCCAGTGTGCTGCATCAGTGAAAAAGGCAAACTTTATGTTAGGGATTATTAGGAAAGGGAGTGAGAATAAAATGACCAGTATTGTAATACCCCTGTATAGATCTCTGGAGTGGCCTCATTTGGAATATTGTATACAGTTCTGGTCCCTGCAGAGGAGGGCAATCAAGATGATAGGGGGCTGGAGCAGCTTCCCTATGTGGAAAGGCTGAAGTGTCTGGGACTTTTCAGTTTCAAAGAGACAATTAAGGGGGGGATATGATAAAGGTTTACGAAATTACACATGGGATGGAGAGAGTTGACAAAGAGAATTTTTTCTCCCTCTCCCAAAATACTAGAACTTGAAGGCATCCAATGAAAGTGATGGACAGTAGGTTCAGAGCGGACAAAAGGAAATACTACTTTACACAGAGAGTGATTAAAATGTGGAACTTGCTGCCTGAGGATGTAGTGATTAGGGATGGGCATGAACCTTGCCACGAATCTAATTTCATCACGAACATGGCTGGTCTGTTGTTTGCGAGGCCTTGGTTTGTGAGATTGTGTCACCCACAAACCACCATGTTTTTCATAGAGGTTCGTTAGGTTCATGGTGTCAGTTCATGAGCCAGACATTCTGGCACAGATCAATTAATTGTCAAAGCAATGGGAGAAGGACTTGGCATCACCAGCTGCCCTTGCTGTACCTGCCCATCGACTTGGTTTTCCAACTTGCCACCCTGCTTGTGTGCTAGACCTCCCCCCTTTTGCACTTTGGCCTCTAAGATCCTTGACTTCTGCACCTTTGGGCACCCACCCAAAGGCTTGTCGTCACCAGCTTCCCTTGCTGTACCTGCCCATTGACTTGGTTTTCCAGCTTGCCACCCCCCTCCCGTGCTAGACCTCCCCCTTTGCACCTTGATCCCTAAGATCCTTGATTTCTATGTCTCTGGGCAAGCACCTGCTGGGCTTGGCATCACCAGCTGCCCTTGCTGTACCTGTCCATTCACCTGGTTTTCCAACTTGCCACCCCCCCCATGCTAGACCACACTCCCTCTTTTAGAGGGGCATCCCGAGGAAGTCCATTTTCAGTTTGATGCCTGTAGCTTGCAGAGGGTTCATTTGAATCGATACACTTTTAACTGGTGGCTGCTGTGATTTCCCTAGCGAATACTTTACTGGGGATACCTGCTTTGGGGGGGGGCTATATCCTGGGGATACCTGCTTTGGGGGGCTAAATCCAATCCTCACCAAACTTGGAGGGCAGGTAGAGGGAAGACAGCTGGAGATTTGCTGCAAGTTTGGCATCTCTAGGCCTCCGAGGGTGCTCTACCGTGTCACTGACTTCACAAAATGAATTGGTTCGGAAAATGGAAAGGTTTGTGAAGGTTCGTAGTTTGTGAGACCCCACGAACATGAACTGGGATGAACCTCCATTTTCCTGATTCGTGCTCATCCCTAGTAGTGATGGCCACAGGAATGAACAGCTTTAAAAGGATTTTAGATAGATTCATGCAGGATAAATTTATCAGCATCTACTAGTCATGGTGACTGAGGGGAACCTCCACATTCAGAGGCATTAAGCTTCTGAATCACAGACCCAGGAGGCAACACCAGGGGAAGGCCTTAGCCTCTATGCCCTGTTGTTGGCCATCCAGAGGAACTGGTTAGCCACTGTGTGAGACAGGATGCTGGACTAGATGGACCATTGGTCTGATCCAGCAGGGCTCTTCTTATGTTCTTACGTCCTTAACACAGATTTAAGCTTATAGTAGAAAGAGAAAGCATCTTAACTTGTTGGATAAATTTCACAGAGTTAAAAGTAGTGCATGTAAATTAGCTAAAAGAAGAGAAGAAGAGACGAGAAGAGAAGAGAAGAGAGGAGAAGAGATTGGATTTATATCCCACCCTCACTACCCGAAGGAGTTTCAGAGCAGCTTACAATCCCTTCCCCTTCCTCCCCCCACAACAGACATCCTGTGGGGTAGGTGGGACTGAGAGAGCTCTTTCGAGAAATGCTCATGAGAGAAAAGCTCTGAAATAACTTGTAATTGACCCAAGGTCACACCAGCAGCTGCATGTGGAGGAGTGGGGAAACAAACCCGGTTCTCCCAGATTAGAGTCTGCACGCTTGACCACTACACTAAACTGGCTCTAAAGAAAGTTTACTAACTAATTAGGGAGGGTTACATTATGGGATAAAACAAGAAAACAGTCTCTCCGGCTACATCTTTCTAGTTACTGTTTACTCCAAGATGGATTCTAACATCTGATCTTAGAATAAAAGGAGTAGGAAGAAACCCCAAAATGCCTAAATGGTAATATCACCCAACTATGAATTGACCAACGATCAGGCTAAAGGTCACTTCATTATGAATGGGACTTCCCCTTCTAGGGCGGGAACTTCTACTCTTAGGTTCTGCGCTAACTAACTACAAAGTAGCCTACACAAACAAACAGGTTAACGCTTTCATAACATCAGGAGGTGAACTTGCAAATACTCCAGTATAACTACAGTCACATTCAGATGTCAGAGTGAACCTCTGTGTGTGCGCGAACAGAAGAAATGCAGGAACCCTCTAGCCAAATTCCAGTTTGTCCAGATGTCTGAATGCAGGTGCCATGCATGGGCAAACTGGAGTTTCTTTCCTCTTCACAAACTGCAATTCTAAACCACGGTTTAAGGTAGGGAATAGTTGTGTACAATACAGAACGCTTTACAGACTTATAGACTGTGTACTCCCTAACCTACCGTCCATAGATTAAGTCAAAAATGTAACCTTAAAGACAACATTTCATTCTCACAGATGAAGTGATCCCCACTTAACAGTTATATAACCTAATCCCAGAATTAACCATGTGCAACAGGATCTGGAGAAGTTGTCGTAATGCATTTCTCAAGGTAGGTGCATTTCCTATACGATAACATCTTGGGCAGGGATGATTGAAAGGTGTTGTCATTCTGTTACATTTGCTTCTTTGCCTAGCTGAGAACTCTTATTTATTTGCACGCTTGAACATCCAGCACAGATCATCCAGCATTGTTAACGACAGGAAGTAACCAGTAGGTAGAATTTCTCACTGGCATGTTCCCATTCAAATGCAGATTGCTACAATAATGGCAATATCCCTGCCTTTTATTGCACTTTATTTTGTCTCCTTCCAATCCATACATCTGTAAATATTTATGCCTAACGTGTACATTTGTTTTTGTATCAAAGGAGCTTTTGGGTGGGGAGTATTTTCCAATTTACAAAATGTATACCCTGTCTTAAGATTCACAAAAACCAAACAAAAACACTCAATTAAAAGAATTCAAACCAAGCTAAAATACACATACAAAACCATTAAACAATAAAAACCAACAATTTAAAAAACAGTGCAGGAAGGAGGGATCATTGAGGAAATGACAGATAAAATAAAAAAACCTTCACCTGCTGGTAGAAGACAACAACAGAAGGGGACAGACAACTAGGAAAGAGTTCCAGGGTTCTGGTGCCATGACAGAGAAGGCCCTCTCTGGGGTGGTCACCTACCTAATTTCAAAAGGTAGGGACACCCAAAGCAGGGCCTCAGGGCTGAAGTCGTGAAACTTTTAGATATATATATATATATATATACAGGGAATATCTGTGAAGTAATTTGTTATGTTTCTTTCTCTAATGGTAACTCATAAACTGGAAACTTGTAAAATAGACTGTTAATATAAAACTCAATCTATTCCTTTTTTTGAGCTCATGTCATATGGCACAGAAACCTTCTGTATGGTGTTTCCTGGTTTGCTAAATCCACAAAATGTTATATATTTAGGGATCAGCATAACACCCTCCAAGAGCCACTCACTAAGATAACTTGATGACCATTTGCCTTATTTTGTATTAGTAATTTATGCTTCGTCTTGTGTTTCCTGCTAGAAGTAGAATCTTAATACATTTTAATCCATGGCATAATGAATTATAACTTTTCATTATAACCTTTCAGAGTTCTGTTCTAAATTTTCCACAGTTTAAAAAACAAACAAATACCTTTGGAGTATTCAACAGAACGACTCCAGATAAATGTTTCTACTGTTGTGGTTGTTATAAATTGTATGCCATCCAAATACATTGAGACTACATGGAGAAACAGGATTCTCCAAAGTGCGAAGTTCTGCCAGAGGCACAAAACTTGTGGGAAGCCCACATTCAACAGTCCCTTTATACACACAGGATCCTGCCTGAATTCTGTACACAAGCTTGTGCTCTAGGTACTATATACCCTGTGTGCAGCAGCAGACTATAGCGTTGCTCCTGTGGGTCTCTGTGTCAGATCTAGGATTGTCGGCCTCCAGGTGGCACCTGAAGATCTCCAGCTATTACAACGGGTTTCCAGACAACTGAGATCAGTTCCCCTGAAGAAAATAGCTGCTCTGGAGGGCATGCTCTGTGGCATTATACTCTGCTAAGGTCCCTCCCCTCCCCAAAACACACCCTCCTCAGGCTCTCCAAAATCTCCAAAATCTCCTCAGGCTCTCCAAAATCTCCAGGTATTTCCCAGCCCAGAGCTGGTAACCCTACTCAGGGTCTATGAGTCAGCATTTTATTATTTATTTATTTATTTATTTATTTATTTATTTATTTATTTATTTATTTATTTCCAAGTCAATTATATAGAATTTTTGACCCAGTACAGCAGGCAACAACTGAATAATTTTCTTTTGAATACTCGAACAATTAGATACCCGTTACTGATATTTTGAATGCGTAATTTGAGATTGTAAGTACTTTCACTCTAAACACTACCTTAGATTCTAACTAAACAACCAATCTCTTTGCTATGACTTCCTTTAATGAATGAATAATTCATTATTAAGGTACTTTGAAACAGAAACTCTGGTTTGTAGCCTAATATTGTTTTCTGTCAAGAGAAGTTCTTTTCCATTGATGAAGAAAGGGGTGCAGTTTTCACTGATTTCCTCCTTCCTCAGACCCCCACTCCCCCACCCCTGTTTGTGAGGTCTCTTGACCCCCAGAATTAGCATTTCAGAGACTTCAATAAGCTGCCATGGAAGGCAGAAGAAAATTCCTGGTCCACAAGCTTCACAACGCTCCCAGTTGGTTGGATACAAACCATCATAAATAATGTATATTTGAAAGGCCATCAGTGATTTTGTTTGGCCATATATTTGACTTACCATAGCAGAGTAAAGCATGATAGTTGGCATTGTAACTGAATCTTGCTGCATAATACTGGCATCTTTCTTTTCTTAAATTACAAGTAATACACTGCTTGGTTGGAGGATTCGTTTGAAGATTAATTCTATAAAAGAATTAAAAAGGAAATGAAACTATTGATTGTTTTGGTCCCAATCTAGAATTTCCCGGCATCCATTGGAACTCCAATACAACTCTTACATGACTATAATCAACACTGACTTTTCCACACTTATTTATATATTTAAACATGTGTGTTTTGTCTATTATACAAAAATTAACAACATATTAAGAAAAATACTGAGCTAGTATAAGGTAGTTTCACATATGCATACGAATGTGACTGCAAAGTGCTTGGTAAGCTCATCATGGCATCCACTCAGCTCTGGACTGGTCTGTTTTGATTTTGTTTTGTATTTTTTATCAGTGGATAAAGAAAGCCTGATTTCCCCCTTTCTTCTTTTACTAAACTCTCATGAGTTGGGTATGGAGCAGTTTCAAATAGCAGTAGTCAATTTATGTATGAAAAATGGGATAGTAGTTACTCAGCAGGAATTAACCCAGAGTAATAAGGTGCCAGTGGCACACCCCTAATGTAGCCAATCCTCCAAGAACTTACAGAGCTCTTCTTACAGGGGCTACTGTAAGCTCTTGGAGGATTGGCTACATTAAGGGTGTGTCACCTAATATGCAAAGGAGTTTCTGCTACAAAAAGAGCCCTGTATAATATTATATAATCAATTAATTAACAAATGTAGCACAGAGGGGAGCGGTGGCACAGAGGATTTATCCTCTGGTTACAGTAACATCTGAACTGAACAGAATGTCTGTCAGTTCTAGCCCCTAGCTCACTGTCCACCCAGCGGTTTGAAAACTTCGGCGAGTAGATAAATGGGTACCACTCCTTAGAGAGGGTGGGCACACTAACACCCCCCCCCCGTAGGAGAGGTGTTAGCCAGTGAATCGGAATGTCCAGCTCGAAAGCCTAGAGAAATCTCTGTGGCGTCAGAAGCCTGTGATGGGTCGATCTGGCCAGGCGGTAGCAGTGCAACACTACGACTTGAAGAAGTCCTGGAAGAACAACTGACGTCATCCAGCCGAGCCATCCGAACACCTCTGAAATGTCTCTGGAATATGTCTGACCCTCAGCTGAACGTGTCCCCATCGGCTGCAAACGTGTGCAATTTAAAAAAGATTTATATGTTGTGTCCTCCCTTACCCCCTATGAATCATTGTTAGTCCACTGTCTACATGAGTAACTGTAATATCGCTCAGAGCCAGCAGCTCTGCCGGATTGGGCGATTAAATAAATCGAAAGGTATTATTATTATTATTATATGGTTCTTATATAAACCATATAGTTCTTATATAATCAATTAATTAACAAATGTAGCACCATAAACGCATGAGGAATACAATGACACAATTCCCATTCCTAAGGAATTTACAATCTGAAAAATGATACAAGGGAGATTTTAAAAAATGACAGGAGGGAGGTGAAGATAAACAGAGGAGGGGCATGTTGTCATTCCTTCTGCACTTGATTAGCCTTGGGAAGGGAATTTTGTATGGGAATTATGTAAGGGAAGGGAATTTTGAGAAAGGCTTGGTTTTCAGTAGGGATCTGAAGGAAGCGAGAGAGGCGGTGTTTTGAAAGGAAGGATTAAAGGGCAGCAATGAACAAAAGCAGGGTTGTTTGAGGGAGCAGGAGACTTTTGGGCAGCTAAGAGGTGGAGTTGGAGGGGCAAAGGTCACAAGCAATAGTGTATCCAGATATATGATTGAAGGGGTAATAAGTTGTGAGATCAAAGAGAACTTTGACAGTAGCCCATGTTAAGAGTAACCTTTCCACAATTACTAATGATCTACATATACTTCATAGGTATCAGACATATCTCAGGTGGAAAATACCCCAAACAACATTACTTAGTGCTTGATTAACTTACTTATAAATATTTCTTCTCCCAGGATAGCCTTCAAATTCATTGCTTGAAAAGAATCTGGAACACAATTTATTATGTCATATAAACTATGGTTTGACAGCACAAAGAATACACGAGGTGTTAAGCGTCTTGTGAGACCTCTGGAGAAAAGCATAGCTGGAATACAGAGAAGGGAAGGAGAAAAACATCCCTGTTTGTTACATTCTCTCTCCTTACCCCCAGGAACTCTAAGCCAGATAGCAAAGCCTCAGAATAGCAAAGAAATGCAAATATTTACTAGTAACAAATGTTACCATTTGTTAATACTCCTCCTCACTAAACTTCTGGACTGGTGCTTCTCGAACTAGGCTCTGTGCCCTCAGTGTCAGCAGTGATTTGAGTATATAGGTAGCATGGAATGAGGAACTGGGGGCCAAACTGCATGTGATGTTAGAGATCATTTTTAGTTTTTAATCTAGATGCAAAAAGAAGCTGAAGGAGAGGTGATAGACGGAAGGTGGATTTTAATGCTTCTCCCCTCCACCATGATTGATAATCCATTTCTCTCAACTGCTGTTAAGCAGCAGTAGGTAGAAGTGACAAGTATGCTTTTTTTTGCCCCACATGGGGCTAAAAGCAGCCAAGGACTGGTATGTTTAGTAGGGAAAATGAGAAACGGGATTAACCTCCCCTACCATCCCCAGTGCTGCAGTCTTGATTCAAACTCCCCTCTTCTTAATGGCTGCCTTTTGTGATTGCCAGTGCAATCCTAAACAGAATTATACCTTTTGAAATTAATTACATCCATTTAAATCAAAGGGTGAAATGATCCTTAAGATGTGTGTGTTAAGTTCCATCAAGACCCTATGAATTAATGTCTTCCAAAATGCGCTATCATTAACTGCCTTGCTCAGATCTTGCAGACTCAGGGCCATGGCTTCCTTGACTGAGTCAATCCATCTCATGCTGGCTCTTCCTCTTTTCCTGCTACCTTCAATTTTTTCTATCAGGGGCCCCGGTCATACGGGCCAGAAAACGTGGGGGAGAGGCATGGCAGTTTGCCCCGGAGCTAAATAAGGCGCAGTAGCCCGATCATACGGGCCACCGGGTTGCCACACTCCAGCTCTGCGCCCCGATCACACCGTGCTGCTGCAGCGCAGCAAAAAAGCAGCGAAGTGCGCATGCACCATTGGGGGGCAGGCCACTGTCGGTGTCTTGTGTGTGCGCATGCGTTGTTCAGCGTTGGTGCGCATCCCATGGACATTTACAACATCCAGAAACCCCGGGGACATGGACGGGCGTCGGAAGCTGCGGGATGCCAGCCTTTGCCCTGGGGTTTCTGGAAACTAGTACTTCTGACCTACTAGGTTTTTAATCCGCGTTTTCCACGGGAAGCCGCGGGTTGGCCACGGGAGCACTACGCCTCCCAGATGTGCTTGTATGATCGAGCACAGAAAGTCCGCAGGGCTCCCATGCCTTCAGGGGGGCAAATGCTCAGTGTGGATGGGGCCTTTATTGTCTTTTCTAGGGAGTTTTGTCCTCTCATGATGTGCCATGTATACTCACATGATGTGAGCAGTGAGTCATAGTAATGTAAATTAAACATCTGATAAGCCCATCAAGGATTCAACATGGCATACGAAAACATGTAAGAGAAAAGTAAGGCAATGTATAGGCCGAGGGCAGACTGGCAATTTGCCGTGGGATGGGACCCGGGCTGACAACAACTCAATATCGGATTAAATGGAATGTTCACACAGGCACATCTGCCTGGCGTCCCCCACCCGTAGCCTACCAGTGCTCTCGCGCTTCACTGCCGGATTAAAAAAACACCTGATAAAAGCCGACGCAAATCTTGAAAGCCTGCGTTTGTCGCGCGTTTCTCCGCTTCCGGGGAGTCTGAACGCGCAGCCGAAAAGCCGGGAGCAACCCGCGTTGGGCATGAGGCAGCAGCGGTGTGATTGGCTGCGCTCCGCTCCACTGCCCAATGCGGTGCTGGCATTGCAGGGCAAAAAAAAAAAAAAAATCGCCAAAATGCGCTCAGGCGCACATACGCCCACAGCCGAAATAATGGGGAAACAGCGAATATAGCGCGCCTCCGGCGCGGCAGTCTGAACACTCCTGCGCACCTCCGTCCAGTATCTTCCAGCAGAGGCCCCCGCTGTGTGGACGGGAAAACCCGGTATCGTTTACTCCGGGGTTTTTTTGCCGCGACTCGATACCGGGGCAAATTGCCAGTCTGTCCTGGGCCATAGATTGTCAGGCTGAGATCACACACACTAAATAATCCACTTTCAATGCACTTTCCAACTGGATTTTGCCAGTTCACACAGTAAAATCCAGTTGGAAAGTGTATTGACAGTGGATTGAAAGTGGATTATTTAGTGTGTGTGACTGCAGCCTGTGTGTCTGCATAGCTAAATTGTCATTTAACATCAAGGCTTTTCCAGGTCATTCGTCATTAAAAGAAATCCAAGTTCTCTTGTCATCTAGAAAGACCCTTTTTCCTGACCTTTGAAAATGGGGCTCTGCTATAACAGAAAAATCACTGGCATATTGAATGTAATTAAATTGTACTGACCAATCACATAAACAACACACCATGCTTTTTCAAATACTTACATTGCATCATCAGTTACTTTGTAAATGTATATGGCTTCCCATGGTCCGCTAGTGATTGGTACTGCGTTTTCCTATAAAGTCAACAGATTTAAAGGTGATAAGTCAGATGTTGTATTTTAGGCAGATGTGCTGCAGTACAGACATATGAATGTTATATTCATTCTTTGCTCGACATACCACAGAGTCTTTGACATAATGGATATGTTTATAACCATTCTTGTCACTGAAAATTTTGTAATATGAAATGGTATCAGAAGTGAAATATGGAGCTGAAACAAAGAACTGAAAAACAAAAAAAGACATGGAAACAGAAATTAATATCTTTTCAGCAACACAAAAGACACTGAATAAACATATAACCAGACTAAAGCCCGGGTTTTGCCATTCTGCTATACAGATATTCCATGTCAAATCAATAAGGTGTGGCATATGGGGTTTACATCATAATGGTGGATTTTGCTGAGATTTTGTGGAGCCACTACACATTTTGAAATGTATCTAGAATTGAAAGTTTTGAAAGATACTGTCATTGGGGCATGGCCACACCCCTCTAAAAAGCTGTTCAAAGTCATATTTACCATAAAAAACATAGTCTTTCTTGCTGCCACAGAATGAGAAGAATTCTATGTACAACAGGTACCTCATTATGAAGTTTAGAATCTCATTTAAAATTGTAAACAACAATGTACCAAAATTAGCAGAAATACAACCATGCATTTATAGGAAATTACCAGATTTTTCACATCTCTTGTGCAAAAGTAAATCCAGTCATGACCTACAAATGTTCAGTTGTCCAAACACACTTAATTGTGATATTTTTCATGTGAGGTGTTTTGTGGGTGACGAATTTCTCAAAAACGCAGAAATACCCACTTTTGTCCATCAAATCAGCATGTTCAAAATACACTTATTTGGTAGTTTAGGGTGATAAATTCTGCACTTAAGTTTTTGAACAGACTAGGAACATGAGATGCACAGGAGCTGAAACAAGCATTTGCTTGAGAACACTTTGCTCCAGATAATGTGAGATACATTGCTTCAAAAACCGCATCTATTTATTTACATCCTGCCATCTGGCCTCTCCCAAGGTCTCCAAACTGGCTTATTACAATAAAAAAGGCTATTCCCTTGGAAACTGCATAAACCGAAGCAATAAAATAACAACACTGATAAAGTCATGCCAATGAGGCACCAAGAAGAAAAGTCAAAACAACAGTTGCATGCTAAAATCACCCTACCTAGAAGTGGCAGGAGACTTAGGACTCTTCTGCATTGTCATTTTTGTCACTTGTTTGTCCCTGTTGTTTCAGGGCTCCCCCCCCCCATGTGTTTTGCTTTCTCTAGTAGTCCCAGCGGGAGCAAAACACATCTGGAAAAGGGGGGACACCAAAGCAATAGGGACAAACAAGTGACAAAAATGACAATGCAGAAGAGCCCTTACGAGGGGGTGGGGGTGGGGATTGCTGGCAACATTGTGATGTTCCAGCAATGCAGTGACATCAGTTCTGGTGTGACACAGGTCGAATCTGCATTTGCATTTTTAAATCAGTTGCATGCTGCTGTGACGCCGTCTTTCTCTATGCTTGTTTAAATGTTGTTTGGAGAAGATTCTTTTAAAGCAGTGTGGAGGTGCAATGACAGTGGAGCCGCCCCGAAAGGACGATAAACATATGTGGATGTGCGAAAGTATGCTAGCACTGTTGAGATGTGAAAACGACACCAAATGTGGACAGCTTTTTTGAAGACTGAGTCAAAAGGTGGGGACACTGGTGGGAAAGACAAATGCAGATTCGGCCATAGAAGTGACATTATCACATTGCCAGCATAGTTCTGGCATTCTCCCAAACATCCAGGAAAAGCTAGAGCATCACTGATGTGATGATGGTACTTTCCACGTCATGGCAGAAGTGATGTCATGGCTTTGGCATGACACCAATCACTCTCCCATTTCCCCAATCATTCCCCTCCCGCTGGCAAGCCTGTAGCTACAGTGGGGCCTTTCAGGGTTCTGCCCCCTCAAATGTGAGGCACACCCCACAACAGCTGTTGCCCCTCTCCCCCTCCCTCCCCTCCTGTGACATGAAAAGGGCCCTCCCGCTGATCAGCAGGCCCTTTAAATCTTGCAGGAGGTGAGGGAGAGGAGCGGCTCCCTCTCCCCTCTCCTGCTGCCCCACAAAATTTTGCATGCTTCAACAAGCCAACATTTCTGGCTATGGGGCTGCCCACCAGCCAGCTGGGTGGCAGTGAACACTGACTACAACATTAAACTATCCTGAAACATAAAAAGGGGCTCTTTATCATTCTGGAAAAGTCCAGAGATATGAGAATATTTTGCCTGCTACTCAAATTTTTATTGCTTCTTGGATGAAGTAGTTCATTGTTTAGATTCATTCCAACCTATCTTGCCACTCTCTTGACCATATATTTAGCCCATTATTGTATTTTTTTGTTTTTTAAAAAAATTTCAACTGCAGAGGGTTACATTTCAAAATACACTTTTTTTCATTTTAGCCCTGTTGAATGTGAGGCAGGCACAGATAGTTGCTATGTACTTTGTCATTATTATCATAAGACCTGAGGGAAAAAAAATAATGAGCCATGTTGTCAGCAACTGATGGGAAAATTGTTTGGCCCCACTCAAAGGTGCCTTGTTGTAAGAACACGAACATACTGGTTGGGGGGACACATATAAAATGGGGCTGTACTGTAACTCTTATGTGTGGAATACATCCTCATTCTTTCTACTTCTGTTTTCCCCCATCAAATGATGCTTTGTTTAATTTATTTAAACAATTTCTTAAGACCATCTGTGCCTGTTATGAGTAAACAAAAACAACTTTTGAATGAAATGTGTAATGCATGGATTGACAGCCGTGAAAAGCAAGTCTTCTGCATAGATCAATTAGGAGCTATGGAATGCTCTTAACAAAACCAACATTTAAAGAGAATAGAAATCATACTCCACCAGCCCATCCTGTCTGGCTTTCTTCTATATGCTGTCGATTCTGCAAAGCAAAATCAAGTTAAATAGCATCAGGATGGGTGAAGACCGTGCTGAGACACTGCCAGCTTACTGGGATTCATATCAAAAAAGTTTCCATGGGCAATGCGTGTGTGCCAAATTCCATACTTTTAAACCATAATCACGTTATAAAAGTGTAGGAACATCAATGTAAAAAGCATAATCTTCAATTAAACACAAAAACTGACATAGAAAGACTACTACAGAGATTTATACCAGTGATGACTGTTTGGATGTGGTGAAGAAACACAGTGTCAAGAGACTGGCTTGCCTAGCGGTCTCTTGTCTATTCAGAAACATTGGTTCAGGCTGAGGCCTAGTAAAAGTTTTTCCCTCTGGGAACTTGAAATCAAGCTGTCTGTAACTTCAAAGTTACATAATTTGCTATACATTTGATTGGTCAACTAGAATCACACTAACCTGGGTCATTGGGCATAAAAGAAAGATCTTTCATTCTAGTCTTGTCTTTTGTCTGGATGGCATCTAACTTTGGGACACCTCCTGTTTTGGGGTGGGTCGTGTGGGTTTTTGTTCTGGTCTTTGAAACTATGTTGGATACAATCTTGTCAGATAACACCTGGATCTAGAGAGCCAGTGCTTGTAAATGTGTTTAGGTTAGACATTAAGCTTTATCTTTTTATCCTCACTGTTCATGGCTCATATATTGTATATTGCTGCACATTGTTTTAATAAATCTCATTAATTATATTTTGCGGCATTCTTGGGTTTGAGGGCTTCAGTCTAAATTCCCCATTTCAGCCCTTACTGGCTGCAGCTACTAGAATAACTGCTCTCTGGAATGCAGCTTGCAAGTGTGCTACCTTGCAGGGCTGACTTCTTCAACTTTGACCCAGGAGGGTTAGAGACCCAGCCCCTTGGTCTCTGGCTGGTGGGTTAATTGAGAGGACTGGTGGTAGTGTTATCCTGGGTTGTGAGGCTTCGCACCTCGGCACTCTGTGTTTTCATCTTTGACCAACCCGTCACCCTTAAGGAACTTGAATAAGCCTTTGACATTCAGGTGCTTCTTTCTTCCCTGCTGTACTTATTATATGTATATAACAAGAATTGTGTCAATCAGGATTGTACTGCCTAGGCAAATAAGTACGCAGAATTACATCCTTGAAAGCCCACTGATATCTGCATAGGATGCACTGTGGTTCTTCCTGTGGTATCTGTCAAATGCAAACTACTATTTATATGGGCATCATCAGAATTATATGCAGAGGAGCCAGAGTGGTATGTACCAATTCACTGCAGCCACCAGAAAGTACCATCAGATTCTTTGTTATTTCCTTGTTAAGAACCACTCATCTGTCAACAGTTTCAGATGGTAGCCATGTTAGTCTGCAATAAGAACAGCTGGACGGGAGTCCAGGAGTACCGTAGAGACCAAGAGGATTTTCAGAGAATGAGCTTTCAAGAGTCAAGGCTCCCTTTGTGAGACAGGAGTAGGAATGGAGGATTGAGGGTTTTTTTAAAAAAGAAATCCCAGTCAGAAGGTGGGTTCATTCACAAGTTCAGAACAATGGACCTCCCCCCCGGGGCTGAACAGGGGACACAGGATTCTTATGTCACTACAGATGCTAATCTTCTGCCCCCAGGTATTTCCCCTCTGCTCGAATCAAGCTAATTACAATATGCATTCTGCCTTTGCACCCTCGTTCTTTATGACACCCCTCCCACTTCTGACTAGGATAAAAGGGCTCCGAGATCTCCATTCCAACTTGAATCTGACAAAAGGAGCTCTTATTCTCAAAAGCTTCCACCCTTGCTGGTCTCTTAAGGTGCTTCTGGACTCGAATCATTTGTAAATCACATTTCTGGCTCTACCTAAAGCATAAAATGGCCTAAACTCCTACAGCTTGAAGCAGTATCTTAAAACTTTCCAGAGTTTCTTTTGCAGTATCTCCTATGACTTTATGAGAGGTTCCTCCAAGGTCCACTGAAATATTTTCTCATTTGAACTGGGCTCACATTTTCAGTAAATCAAAATTTCGCACATCAAAGTAGTAAGATTTTTTTCCCTAGCTTCCATCTTCCTACTTTTCAAAACCTTTTATTGCACAAAAATGTATAGAAATTTTTATATATTTATTCATTATTTACTCAACTTCATTGAAAATATTTATACCCCACCCTTCCACTTGGCTCAGGGCAGCTTTCAAGTAGCTATTAAAATATTACAGAGTAAAACCAAATACACTCCTCAAATACCTTCCTTTCCCTCTACAAGACTGGCTCATAATCATGCAAAACTTAATACAACTTTCTTTGAAAACTCTGATTTTAAAAGAGCAAAGAATTAAAGTTTCATCTCCTCCGGCCTCTTTGATCTCAAAATGGCTACAAAAGAATGGCTACAAAAGAATGGGAACAATTATAGTGCAGTCTTAAGTAGAACTGCACCATTCTAAATCGAAAGCTTAAACTCTTAGGTGGATAAATAAATAAAGGTGAATTTCGCTTAAGATTGCATTGCTGAATTCTGTCAGATGTAACACACATAAAAGTCACAGAACTCGTCTTCATCCTAGCTGAGCAACTGAATAGACCCGCAGACCAACAAAAAGAATGCTGGCTCAATCATTCTTCTTTGCCCCTTCCTTCAAACAGGCAACTCACTCTCCCCCTGAGTTTTCAAAAGCAGCTCATGCACATTCATATGCCCATCTGTTCATTCATCCACTCAGTTATTGAAAAAAAACCCAAATAAACAGTAAAACTATTCTGACATCTTGGGACGATTTTTTTTGGACAACTCATGGAAGAAACAATCAATCAACACCATGCATAACCACTAGTTTCTGCTTGATGCTTGCAGAACGGGAGTGGGGAGTTTTTGTTCGTTTGTTTTGGAGCTTGGTTTTAGTGATGAAAATTATGTATGTTATTGATTATAGTCAAGGGGCTTCCAGAATGGCCTCAGTGCTCTAAAACTGTTACTTTGATTTTCATGCTCAGCTTCTTAAGAATTGGCAGAGCTTGGGGGCTTATGTTCTACAGCTTCCACAGCTGTACAGAACACATTCTACAAAATTTGAAAATACTCCATTAAAGTCACCCTGCTATTATAAAAGTCATCCAATGTTTTAAAGTGCAGTCCTAAACAGACCAACATCCTTCCAAGCCCTCTCATTTTCATGCACTTTAGAAGGGTGTAACTCTGATTAGGACAGCACAGCTAGACACTTATTACAAAGTTCTTAGTGTACTGCCAACATTTTGAATCAGTTTTTGGTTCAGCCTTTCAGCATTCCAATTGCTACATGAAAACAAATGATTAGTAAGTTATGGTTGACAACATTGCACACAAATGATTTATACATATACATAATGTGTTTATTTTTTTTGCCAGAGTCATTTAAAAATTTGTTGATTCCATATTTTTTATAGTCTGGATCCTCCTGAAATATTCTCAGTGAATTTGCTCTCTGAAGACAGAATTTTTGCAGTTTTAAAACTTCACAATGTTGAATTTCAGCAAAATAATTCCTTTCCTCTCAGGGGTTCCATCTTTTACTGGCCTGTGTATCTGATGGAAAGGAGGACAGGGAGTCCCTAAGTTATCTACTGGCAGTGACGGTTTAGAGAAACCTTTTGGCTTTAGGTGGATAGGAACCTGAGATGCACTACACAAGTTATTGTGAAATTTGCAAATCAAAATTAAACAGGAGCACTTTAGAGAGCAACAAAATTTATTCCAGCATAAATCATTTAAGGTGCTCCTAGTCTCGTCTTTAATTTTGCTGTGTCCATCTGGAAATGGCCACCAACATGAAGGCAAATAATATGGAGGGGGGACTCTTCTCCTTAAGTGGGGAGAAAAAAGGATACATGATTCTGTCACTTGGAAAGAAGGAAGGGAAATGAAGAAACTTTAAAAATCCCACTGTGGTGTGTGAGAGGGATCTGGCAGAGACATGGAAAGGAAAGGAAAGGAAAGGAAAGGAAAGGAAAGGAAAGGAAAGGAAAGGAAAGGAAAGGAAAGGAAAGGAAAGGAAAGGAAAGGAAAGGAAAGGAAAGGAAAGAAGGAAAGGAAGATGGATGGCATATGGTCCACTTCCCCTCTCCCATAGCAGGCAATCAGATCTTGGAAGCTAAGCAGGGCTGACCCTGGGAAGTAATAAGGAAGGAATACCAGGGCTTGGGACGCAGAGACAGGCTATCAAGCTACCTCTCTGAAAAAGTCCAAACCCCACTAGGGGTCGGCAGAAGTCGCCATGACTTCCAGGGATGCAGACACATACACATACGTGCGTAGGGCCAGCCCCAGGTGTCTGGGCGCCCTAGGCAGGACAGCCTGGGGCACCCACCCCATTGGGGATGCCAACCTCCCAGTGGGGCCTGGAGATGGCCCAGCGCCATTTTCCTGGGTGCCTCGCACCTGCAAGGCACCCAGGAAAGCCAGGGAAGGGGCGGAGTTAGAACCCTCGCCCATTCCCTCCCAGTGCCGGCTTTTCTGGGTGCCTCGCAGCTGCAAGGCGCTCAGGAGAGCTGGGGAAGGGTTGGGGTTAGAACGCCCACCCCTTCCCTCCCAGCGGCGGCACCGGCTTTTCTGGGGGGCTTTTCACAGGGGGGGTGGGGGGCATTTTGGCGCCCCTGCCGGCCCTGTACGTGCACACGCACATACAGACACACACAAATACCCCCACACAAAAAAGCTTTCCCTCATTTCGGGAGAGCAGACAGGGAGAAGGCTGAAGGAAGCATCACAGAGCTCTCTCTCTTTCATATCATGTAACATCATTTTTTTGTACCTGGGATTTGGTGTTTTGTTTTGTTTTTTGTTATCCTGATTTCTCAGCTGAGCTTTTAAGTTCAATTACTGCTATCACTGGCTCCTTAATAATTTTATGCTCCTACTGCTGTTCTATTATTTTATTTTATTGCTGCTCCTTAAATGGTTGTTTTCATTCTTTATTGATTAGTTTTATGGCTTCTGCTCAGAAGATACAAGCTACACCAGGAAATACATCTTGTATGTGTGCTTTTTATATATTTGCCTCATTTTAGAGCTGTACAAATGGGGAAAATAAATCCCCCAGGGCCATTTCTGCTCAGGAAAGGGCACGGAGGGGAGGGCAGGAGTTCCTCCTCCCCTCGTGTAACGATTCCAAGACAAACTGGGCCCCTATTAGGGTTGCCAGTTCCCTTCGTTGCACCAGTGGGGGGACTTGAGGGGCATTCCGGGGGTGGGCAGGGACATCAGCATGTTGGCAACGTTGGGTGTGGTGTGCTGCTTTTGGGGCAAAACTCTATGGTAAAAACAGCCTCAAACCAAGTTTTGCCCAAAAAGCAGAGCATCACCCCACGACATCACCAACACACTGACATCATTTCTGAGTGACGTCAGTGTGTTGTGCATGGCATCAGAGGTGGGGGGAATTTTCTCCCGCCAGCCAGCAGAAGCCCATGAAAGTGGGGGATATCTGCCCCCACCTGGGGAATGGCATCCCTAGCCCCTATGGACTTTTCAAATACCATTCCCTGCAGCGAAAGCAAGTTCTCTGGATGCAGCTTCTAACGAAATGTGGTGTTTTGTTTGGCCTATGTATGGAGAGGGAGGGACAGGTGTGGAAGGGGATGGAGGAAATATTTAAAGTAAACATTTATCACGTCATGCTTTAAAACTGTTAAAGTAACACACACTATTTTCTGGCAAGGCACACAGGTTGTCCTACCACTACCAGTATTCACAACAGTATTCTACAAGAGGGAAACCTACAAGGACTTGAGGGGAGCACTTCATTTCCCCCTTTCTCACTATTTCTACTTTCCCTTTCCTGGAAGCTCCCATAACCTTGCCCTCTTTCCCACTTCCTCCTCTCCTTTCCACCTGCTAGCCAGCCTACTTTGATCTTTACTCCTGTCTTCAGCTTTTCTTCCTTCCCTTCACTGGCAGCCTCTACATGGGAAAACTATGACACAGTTGCATGGCATGGATACTAGACCAAGCCCAACTGAGCAGTGGGGAACCTGCAGGGACTTGTGTGGGTCACCTTACTATCCCCTGTATCCCTTTCCCCACAGCATTTCCTCTTTCCCTATTTTTGGAATACCCTTACCGTTCCCAGTTTCCTTCCTACTCATCAATCAACCTCTTTTAACTGTCCCTCCATCTTCACCTATATTTATTTATCTACTTTATTTATACCCTGCCCTTCTACATAATGGGGATCCACAGCCACTTGTATCATTCTCCACTCTGTCCTTACAACAACCCTGTGAGGTAGATTAGGCTGAAAATATGTAACTAGCCTGAGATCACCCAGTGAGCTTCCAAAGCAAAGTGGGGATTCAAACCTGGATCTCCCAGATCCTAGGTGGAAATTCTAATCACTACATAACATTGGTTTGTGGGGTGGTTACTGTTGAACAGGGTGAGTCATGCAAGTCAGGTGGTAGCAAGTCACCTGGTGGTTGCTGGTGGGCCGGGCCCCAGTGAGTCCTCCCACAAAGGCCAAAACAGCCATGGAATTGCCGTGCCACCTCCCACTCCTTTTACTGACAGCAACTAAGGCTGTAAGGCAGTACTGTTGCGACTGCCTAGCAACGACCATTGAGGTCATCTGTTTCTTAAAACTGCTTCTATTATTTGGGTTTTTTAAAAAATCCCAATGTAATTTTTTTAAAAAAATTCAGGTTTCTCTGCTAATCTAGCAAGTTTTCCAGGTTTGTAGAAACACCTGTCTTGGCTCCGATCTCCAGATTTAACTATCCACAGATTTTGCCCTGTTGAGAATCAGATCTTGATACAGATGCAGGACCAAGGGAAATGATGCAAGTGCATTAAACCATTGTGAGTTCCTCTAATGCACTTCCCTGTAAAGCATCCGCCATTCAACTAATGTGCTGGGCTCATATAAAATTAAACACAGATGCATCTCAATTCAAGTGAAAAGTGCAAATAGGCCCATGACACATAACTCATCAAAGTGGTCTAATTGACCTCTACTGGACTGTTCATGTTTGAAAAGCATGGCAAAGGTTTTGGCAGGACTAGGTACATTCTGCTTGATCATGCAAATTCTTACTTGCATGGCAGTTTTTACTTGAAAGGACAGCTTTACTGATTCATTCGGATATTTTCCTGAGCAGCTTTTAAGCATGCACTCTGTACATACACTTCTGGGCTGGCAGAATCACATTCCCGGGCTATATTTGACCACTCCATTTTTATTATCTCACGATATATGGAGTAGTCACCATCTCTTATGCATTAAACTTCCAGTATAATGGGAAAGCAAAGAAAGAGATGGAAATATTTTCGTGCAGAGATCTTTTGAGCAAACAAAGCTTAATGGAGTTCTTCCATCTGCTTGCACCTCTGGATATCAAACCACTGGTGCACAGATTTATCTGATAAAAGCACTTTATAAATACACCACAAAAGAGGTTTTGGCAACTACATGCAGAGGCAAGGGCATGCTGAGAAGCATCGTTTTGGACTGGAGGTCACCAGGATGCTGACGACTCTAGTTTCAAGTCCAGCAAACCACTTCACATAGATAATCTTCAACGCATTGGCCTTCTGCAACAGCATTAGCTCTGCATTGCGATGTATGCACAGGGTTTCTGCCTAGGGGTATGGCGATGAAAATAAAGTGAAAAGAAATAATTTGTGGGAAAGATGCACGAATATAAGCAAGGCTAAAAGAAATTATCCCTAGTAGCAGTGTCAGGTCATAGGGAAGCATAGCTGCTTGGTCTGCACATTTTTCCAGCTCTAGCAGGAAAGCCCTCCCAAGAAGTGTGGGAAAACAAGACTTATTCTTTCACAAAGGACTGGACAAAATTAAGGGAAATCAGTTACTACATTGATCCTGGATATATATCCTGCTTGTCGGTTTTAACCTAAAATTTCATAAACATCTTTGAGAATATGTTGTGGATACAGAGGGAAATTTTTGACTAACGTTTTTCTGGCTCCTTTTGCCCCACATATACTGAACCAGGCCAGTATATCAGAGTAGGCCTGCAGAGATCCAGGTTTAAATCCCTACTCACTATAAAACTCACAGAGTAACCTTAGTCCTTCTTCTGTGGTCTAACTTACCACATAGGACTATTAGCAGGATAAAACTATGGAGAAGAGAATTACAAAGGCTAAGCTCCTTACAATAAATGAATAAGGCAAGGAATTAGTTTGGGCTTTTAAATTGTTGAAGGAAGACTTGCCATTACTTCCGCATCCCAATTGCTTGGGTATGACTTGAGTATGGATGCTCCTAAATTTTGCGGTCCCATGGTTTGTTTTGTTTAACACCCAGTCTGATAAAGAATTCTGGGGAACAACAATGGCTATTTGCCAATTGGGTGGTTCTAATCAAAAGCAAAGCAGAACTTCAGTGGCATCTTAAAGACTAACAAAATGTATTTCAGGATAAACTTCCATGAGCCAGACCTCTGTTTCATGAACACCTATGTGGAAATAATTTTGTTAATGTTGAAAATGCTTCTGGACTTCTGTTTTATTTTGTTGGAAGGGACTAACACAGCTACCCCTCTGGACCAATTAAGATTATGCTGTTCTTGAGTTTGTACATTTTTTAAATGGACCAACATGACTGCTTGTAGATTTGTTTTGTTTTGTTTGTATATAATAATTGGGCATGCTCATCATCAGTAGCTATTGCAGCAGCCTTTATTTTAAAAGCAAACCCCGTAGACAAGAGTACCTCTGGGCACATCCAGGATCTAGAATGGTCGTTGTAGTCACAAATGGCCAAGAGCGAGAAGTTCTGGACTCTTTTCAGCCACTGCACACCAATTCGGTTATCTGTTACCCATGTAATCCAAGTGACATAATGATCACTAGAAATGAGAGATACAAAGAAAACTTTACTATAAGAACAGCATGCTGTTGTACTAATACACATGACAGATCAGATCCTGGTATTCTGGAGGCAGTGGAAAATCAGACATGAAACTTTCCACTCCCGATACATAAAACAGATCAGAACTATCACATAGAAAAGAACCTCTCAGGAAAAGGTCAACTGAGATGATAGTATATTTCTGTAAAAAAGAGTCACAAAAATCGGCAGTAAAGTAGAAGAAAAGGTGAATATAAGAACATACTACCTTGAGGCTATCACTGCTGGAGCAGGTATTTCCTTAGGACCGAAAACTTCAGGGTTCGTGGTGTCTATGACAAACACTTTGACTGTAGGGTTTTTAGCCCCAGCCTTCAAAGGAAACATATTATCCGGTAATTTAAACTGAGCTTTGCAATATTTAGTTAAGATATTTAAAAATACAACATGAACTTCAGTTTTCAGGAGATCCCCCCCCCAGCCACTTTAGAGAGACATGAGACACTTTTTGCATGACTTTGCAGTTTTAAAGCACTGCCGTTTACTTAGTTACAGTGCAATCTTGAACACAGTCACACCCTTCTAAGTCCATGGAAGTCAATGAGCTTAGAATGAGCTTAGACCTACGAAGGCACTGTTATTTAGTTAATTTCTGTGACATCTGTTGGCACAATACAGGGCCATTTCCCTAGGCAATACCACGGGCAATTTATCTATCGAAGCAAAAAAGAAACTGTCCTTTTGCAACCCTGCAGTTGCTATGCTTCTTTGAATGATTATATCAACACACATGCCAACAGCAGCATATCAGACCATTTTGCATCTAGGACCAGGGCTTGGCACCCACCCTCACAACCTGAGCCCCAGCAGCATTGTTGAAGCCAATAGTGCAGGAGATGTCCACAGGCATAGCTCATGCTCATCATCAATTCCTAGACCTGTGGAGCAACCAGCCAAGTCCAAGGTGAATCTCTGAGATGCTAGCAGTGCCCTGGGGCTTGGTTTGCTCCGCTCCTATCTGGTCAAGTCCAACCCTCCCCCCCATCTTGTTTGCATGCACACCACATCTTCAGAGGTAGACTGTGACTTTTTTTAGCGCTTGGACTAAAATGGTTGCTGCCCCTGGACTCTACCTATCAAAAGTCTATCAGTATGACTTCTAATTGCTGAGATCTAGAAGAATGTTCTGGCAAACTTAAAACCACCAATTTCTTGTTCAGATCTCCATGAAGGACGCCTGTTTCTTTACTCTGAATTTATATGCATATATTTTTACCAATAAAAGTGTTCACAATGTACTCACATCGATTAACTGGGTTGATTATAGGTGCTAATCCCATAATAACGCATTAAAATATGATTATATTTTTGCAGGGATTGGTTCTTCCATTCACTTTTCTTTTTAAACTTTAAGGGCAGGATTCAGAAGAAGAAGGAGAAGACTTGGTGGAGGTGGATTAAGCTGAAAGAAGGTGACTGGCCCATCATCACCCAGCAAGCTTCCATGGCTGAGTGGGTCAAATCACACCACATTGCCCTGACCTGGATCACCCAGGCAAGCCCAATCTCATCAGATATCAGAAGCTAAGCAGGGTTAACTCTGGCAAGTACTCTGATGGGAGACCTCCTTGGAATACCAGAGGTGAGAGGTGGGGGCAGAGTTTATTCAGAACCTTGAAGTCCTTGGAGGGAAGGGTGTGCTTAAAAAAAAGCAATCAATAAATCACTGCTGACCCACACATGAACCATCAGCAGCCCTTCTAAATACTGAGAGTGGGAAATGCATATAGGGGGAAGAGTTGGCTTTATTATTTAATTATTTTCAAAATACGAACTGATTTTTAATATAGCACTAGGAATGGAGGAAAAGCAGGGTGCATTGTTTATACGCATCTGTAATCTGATTCAAACCCTAGCATCTTTACTTTAAAAAGCAAGTATAGGGAAAGACCATTCTCTTCCCAGAACCCTGGAGAGCCATTGCCTATCAGACCCGAGACAATAATGTGTAAGATGGTCTGATTGAAATCAGTGTCCTTAGGAGGGTGTGACTCTGTGGAAGACTGCACTGTAGAAAACAGAAAACTGTGACAAAATATTATTCAATTGAATGACAATCTTATTTTTTAAAAATAACATACCTTTGGATAAGGAATAGTTATTTTTCTAGGATACTGATCCACACCGTAATACGAATATTCAATAAGAGGTATGTCGGTATCATTGAACTGAATATATGCCACGTTCTTCCCATTTGGAGACCACCAAAGTGCATACTTTACAGCAAGCATTTCCTCTAGGAGAAATCAAGTTAGATGTCATCCATGTTTTTACTAGAAAAGAAGATTTTATGTAGATATTATCCTATAAAGAAACAAGTATATGCAGAACATATTCTCTCCTAAGGACAAGTTGAGCAGTCCTTTTGTATGGTACCTTTGTTCCTTTGGAGAGAATATGTTCTAACAGTCCTCTTGTATGGTGTCTTTGTTCTTTAGTAGAAAATATGTTCTATATATACTGGTAACCTCAGAAACTGACGTACAATAGGACTGTTCTACTCAGAAACTTAGTTCTGCCCCAATAACAAGCACGCAGGTAAAACAGTATGCAGAGTTTGGTTTCTGTTCTAGATATGTTCCAAAGATCATTTTCTTTGGGCTTAGTAACGTTGGGATGGTGGGAGAGAGGAAAGAGGGCACACCTTCTGCTTACTTAGTGCAAAGCCACAAAGAGCCAGTGTAGTATAGTAGTTGGAGAGTTGTGTTATAACTGGAGAGACCCAAGTTCAAATACCCATTCTGCCATGAAGTTCACAAATAGCATAGACCTAGTCAGGGTCATATCCTTCTGAGCCCACTGATTTCAATGGATTTGGAAAGCTGTAACTCTGCTTAAGATTGCACTCCAAGCAACCTGAGACTAGGTCACTCTCTCACAGTTCCACCATGCTGAAGCCACAATCAGAGTGGCTCTGCCCACTCCCCCCCGAACAGTCTCGTGTTCCCTCCCTTGCACTAATTGCTCACAAGCCCCAGGCCTTATGTTTGACACCCCTGATTTAGACATTTTGCAAGATCTTGAGGACTGTCCTCTTATTGAGCTGCCAGCAGTAGACTGCTCTTCCAACTCACCTAGGGTGAAAGTGCCAGTTTGAATTTTTCTTAGATGACTAACAGTGCCACCCTAAGTCCACTGAAGTCAATGGGTTGAGTCATGGAATATTTCTACTTATGGAAGTGGAAACTCAGAAGCAGGCCTTGCACTAAGCTAACTTGTTCATATCCCATATCACACTTCCATTTGGGCAAGACACAGCACAAAGTGTATTTCAGCAACACCTTCCCAATAATGACTTTCTTTGATCAAATCACATCACATTTCTTTAAGAGCCGCATCACACAGCATTTTGCCTGTTGATTTTCATACACCTCAATGCTAGTCAGAAACAAAAGAACAGTACTTGGTCTTGAGCAATCTCCTGTGCAAATGGAACTGTGTTAAGTATAACATCTCCTCCGCTATCACACAGTGGGAACCAAAGCATTGGGCTTAGAGGAGTGTAACTCTGTTTAGAATTGCACTGTAAATCAATATTCATATAGTCTAATATACACATATTGTAATAGCCAAGAGTTGTCCCTTCTGAGGATACTTAGATCTGTGGACCAGGGCCATTTAAGGAGGAAGATTTTTCATCAGTTTTGGGGAGGGGACCCCTCCAGATTTGCAGAAAAATCTGAAAAATTAAAAAGAATCGAGAGGGTTAAAATTCCCACAAACAGAGCAACGTTGTCTGCAAGTGCAAACAACGCACCTCTGTCACCCAGTGGAATTCATCCTCTGTGCTGTGTGAAGGGAGACTTCGGAGGAGGAGTCACAGGCAGGTGCTCAGAGTGGGGTAGTTTCTCTGCCTTGAATTTCCTTATTTTTAGAATTTAAGCGGGATTTGTGTTTGATTTTATTGCTGCGTAGCATTGAGCAAAGCATAAGCACTTGATGAATAATCAGTTACAACGATCAACGACTAGTTTCTCCAGAGGGCTACATGAAGACAGAGTTGGAGTCCTTTCTGTCCTTCAGACTAACCTTCTGGAAAGCCCAGTTTTCACAGCAGTTATTTCTCCCCTTCTTCATCCTGGACTTTTCACTGCTAACTGCAGACTGGATCTCTTAGAGGGCTAGATTTGGCCCAAAGTTTCTAGTTAGAGATTCTGAACACAGGTATTTTATTTTTTATCCTTTAAGAACAGTTCACATTTTAAATGTTAAGCCTCTCAAAGAGACAAAAATTATGTCTTTGGGGAAGGGACCTAAAATTTGGGCCTGAAGTATCAACGGTCACAGGGTAGAGTAGGCTCCAAGCTTTAAGTATTTGGGGGTGATGTTACCATCATCAGGACCAAGGAATGAGCACATGGCTGAGATTGGTCATAAATCTGCCCAGGCCACCCTAAAAAAAGTTCGTTTAGGGCAATTCAAAAATTCTACTGGCACAAGGGGGGCAAAATGTGATAGCAGCTCTAAGAGTGTTTAGGGCCAAATTTCTTGCCCAGCTTACCTATGGAGTCCCAATTAATACTACTTCAATCATCAGGAAATTGGACACAATTCAATCTAAAATTTTGAGAACAATTTTACAAGTGCCTAATAGTGTCCCTAATGCTTGTACGTGTCTGGAATTGGGTATGATAACAGTGGAGGCGAGGCTATGGTGGTGATTCTGTATTGGTTAAAACTGGTATTCTTTCCAAGGGGATTGGCAAGGTTAATATTTCTAGATTCTTCTTCTCCTCCATGGATAGGGGCACTGGAAAAGAAATTACCTTGTTTTCCAAAGCAATTTCTGTGCTGAGTTATGATAAAGCCAAGGCTTTGGTCAAACAGAGGGTTAATAATACTGCAAGACAAGATGATTTGGATAGAGGGAGACTCTATTTGGAACCTATTATGAGGGCAACCCCTATGCCTTACCTTTCCCACCTATTAAATCAAAAGTGTTCATGCTAATGCACTGTGACACACTTCCCTCAGCTGTCCTTGAAGGAAAGTATAAAAAGATTCCCTATGAAGAAAGGATTTGCCCCTGTTATAATGAAGGAATAGAATCGCTAGACCACATCCTGTTCAATTGCAATGTGTATAACAATTTTTGTGAATGCTTTCCTCTCCCTATTTCATTACCTTTAAACTTCAGACAGAAACAATGCCTTCTGAGGTTCTTTCTTTCAGATAGGCATCATAATGTTACTTACCAGCTGGCTAGATTTGTCTGGCTTGCTGCAAGGCATAGGAAAACTGTAATAGCTCATGTAGAGGACTGCGGAGATTTTAAACTTTTTAGTAGCCATTGTAACATTTTACTGTATTTTGAATGATTCTAATATGAGGTATTCCTCAAATTGTATTGTGAAAGATTTTAATATTGCTGTATTGCCCCAATAAGGCATTTTATTGTTTGTTTGTGAATTAAGTTCTGGTCATAGACTGTGAATAAAACCTTAACTGTATTTTCATTTTAAAGGAGGGTAATATGTACCTGCTGCCCTCAAATTATTTCAAGCCAAAACTTTATCCCAATTTACGTATGGGGCAATACTCCATTTTCTTGCTTTGCCCCATGAGAAAGAGGCCAATCAAAATTTTTAAGGGTGGTTCTCCATCTGCCCAGTTGCATTTCTACCTCAAGTTTGCATTTAGAATCTGGCATGATTAAAATAGAGGCCAGGGTAACCCTTGCCTCTATCAACCTTTGGCTCAAATTAAATTATTTTCCCCAAGGATTAACACCTTTCATCTTTCAGGATTGCTTTTGAGCCTCCTGGCTCAAATCTGCAATTTATCATAAATTGACGACTCTGGGTTTTTCTCCACTGACCCTCCTAGTAATGGGATTGAATCAGGCAACTGCAACCATTAAACAGAGGGTGCTAGATACTGAACAGTAATGTAAAATTAGCAGAGCACCATTTTTTTTTGGCTCCAGATAATACCAGATATATTGTAGCTCCGGCAGCCTATCTTTCGTCTCTAGAGTCTTTTACCCATTGTAGAACATTTTCTCTAGCCAGGTTTACCCAACACTCTGTGGTGTTGGAGGGGAGATATAGAAAGACTCTTATGTTACAGAGGGTTTGTCCATGTGGTGCCAGTGTTGTTACAACGAATGAACATGTTCTGTCCTCCTGTCAGTTCTATCAGGAAATACGTGTTAAGTTTATTCTCCCTCTGTGAAGAATAGGGTTGCCACCCCCCCATTGGGAGTGGGTTCCCCCCCACTTTTGGGGCCCTCAATCCACCAATGGCCAGCTGGCTAGTGGGGGAGCCCCACCCCTGAAGAGCCCCATTGCACCCAATGTGCCCGGTGCAATAATGTACCCAAGAGGTGACTTTATCACGCCAGGCTCATCGTGTGGGTGTTGCTCTAGTATTTGGGTCTCTCACCTGGCAGGGGTGGCGAGCTCCCCGCGAATGGGCGACTTGTGTCATCCAGCGACAGCGAGCAAGGGCCGCCGCTTCCATCAGGCACAGCAGCAGCAGGGTGCCCTGAGCAGCGGCAGTGGTGGCTTCGGGCCGCGAGGATGGCCAGGGCACCAGGAAGAGGCCCAGGTCCTGAAGAGTGCTGCCGCCTGAGCATCCATGGCGATCGATGGCTGGACGCAGACTGGGGGCATAAGGCTGCGCACTGGTTCCTGCACACGCAGGAAGGCAAAGCAGCCAGTGGCGAGGGACCCCTCTCTGACTGGCAGGTCCCTCGGCCAACTGATTCCGGTGCGCATTTTGACCATATAAGGTATGACCAAAACTCAATTATATATAAGGAAGGATTTTGCCATACTTTGTATTGTGTATTGTGATTTGTGCTGGTCGTTGACCATATTAATAAACTAACTAACTAACTAACTAACTAACTAACTAACTAACTAACTAACTAACTAACTACTCCGGTCTATTTAGTGGGGCTTACTCCCAGGAAAGGGTTCTTAGGATCGCACTGAAATTCTTTCATCATGTAGTTTGTTCTTCCATTCCTCAGGTCCAACTTATAGATGTAAATTTTGTTATAGAACAAGAAATTTTAAAAACTCTCCTACTATATATCCCAGTGGTGTCCTTCAGAAGCAAAAATGTCCTAGAGCTATGGACAAAAAGGTACATGACATAAACAAAAGCAAAAAGAGCGAAAAAGAAGAGAGACCTCAGTAAGAAAACACAACAGTACTGAGTACCACAAAAACAAAACAAAAGAAAAAACAATTTTCCTTAACTATGTAAAAACAAATTGTTATCCCACTAAAGTGTAACAATTTCTGAATGTCCTGATAACAAAGAAAATAAACAATTTTATGACACATGTGAAACAAAAAAGAAAAGGCCCAAAAGATGATTGGGAAATATGCATAAAAATATAAATAATGTTCAGAGGGAATAGGCATTGAAGATATAAAAAGCCCAAATGAAGGATGTTAAGAAACCATGTCTGTTTATGAGAAATAAAAACTTAATAAATAAATATAATGGGGTGAAGTTTGTCACCATCCCACTTTTTTACTATCCAATCACTTTACATAGTAATAATATTATCTGAAATGCTGTTACCTTCATAAACCCAGTCTGGAATTCCATTAAATATCTCATTCAGTTTTCCATTAGTAGTTATTTGAATAGAAGGTTCTCTAGGATCTTGTTTCAAATATATATTATTCTGATATACATATGCCTGTGTGGGAAAAAAATATACAAGGCACAATTGGCATTCTGTAGTCAAAGCTATTGCACATATGTAGTAAACACTATTTTATATCAAATACAAGGTTGGATCCAAAGAGCCTTGTTTGCGAGCAGAAGTGTCTTCCACTCTTTCATCGGAGGGGGGATCATAAATTACTCTTCAAAAATTTTCCCAGTGATAAAACTGACATGTTACACAAGGTCTAATGGCTCTGCTACCTCTGACAGTTGTGGAGAAATGGGCCGTGTTCATTATGCACTGGAATTATGAAGCCTAGTATAACATTGTACCTTATTGTGCATTTGTATCAGATATGATGAGATTATGGTATAAGTACCTTATATTGAACTGGATATTATTTAATTTATATCCCACCCTCCCCACCGAAGCAGCCTCGGAGCTGCTCACATAAAATTCCATTAAACAGATAATACAGAGAACGGAATAAAATGTGAATATAAATATAAAACACTACATAAAGTGCTAGTTCTGGTTAGAGTTGCCAGGTCTAAGTTGGGAAATTCCTGGATATTTGGAGGATGATGGAGTTTGGGGAGGGGAGGGATCTCACCAGGACATAATGCCATAGAGACCATCCGTAAAGCAGTCATTTTCTCCAGGGGAACTGGAGTGTGTTGTCTGGAGATCAGCTGTAGTTCCAGGAGGTCTCCAGGCCCCACCTGGAAGCTGCCATCCCTAGTTCTGGTACATGTTCATTGATTACATGCAATTAGATGGAATTATAGGTTTTTTCCTATTCGATAATTTTAAATTTGTATCTGTATATTTTCTATTCATATTTTGTATCATATTTGGTATAAAAATAAATCAATAAGAGCAATAAAACAAATTACCTTCCAAGCCCTAGGAGAGAGTCCCCATTTGGGGCTGCAGTTGGGAGAGTGTATCAGCACCACCCCCCTTGGCGTGTAAGGGAAACAACCCTTTATGGCATATACAGATCTTCCATCCAACTAATGATTTGTTGTTGTTGTTGTTGTTCAGCCGCACAGTCGCGTCCGACTCTTCGCGACCCCATGGACCACATCACGCTAGGCCCTTCTGTCTTCCATCGTGCTCCAGAGTTTGCTTAATTTCATGTTTGTTGCATCGATAACACTGTCTAACCATCTCATCCTTTGCCGTCCCCTTCTTCTTTGACCTTCAATCTTTCCCAGCACCAGGGTCTTCTCCAGTGAGTGCTCCCTTCTCATTTGGTGGCCAAAGTATTTGAGCTTCAGCAAAACTAATGATTACCATGTGATTTAGTGGATATGGTGTGGGCCTTGGACCAGAGATCTCTGGCCAAAATTCTTGTTCAGCTGTGCAGCTCAGTGGGTGGCCTTGGGCAAGTCACCATGTCTCCCGATATCCTATTTCATAGATTTGTTTATACTCAGCCTTTCTCCCCAAAGGGGACTCAGAGCAGCTTACTTTATCCTCCTTTCCTCCATTTTATCATCACAACCACCCTGTGATTAGGCTCTAGGTGCGACTGGCCCAAGGTCACACAGTGGGCTTCCATGGGACAAGTGGGGATCTCCCAGATATTAGTCCCACAGCTACTCGACACTGGCTGAGGATAAAATGGGTATGATTTCAAATTTACTACCTTGAGTTTCTTGGGTAGAAAAAGGGTGGGATAAAATGTGATAAATATTTGGAGTGGCCCAACCGCTTCATTTTTGCAGATAAAAGGGTGGCACTGAGTGATAAAAACATACACTTGAACTCGCAGAACTGGGATGCCTCTAAAGACAAGGGACCAAGTACATATTGATGTTTTTGTGCACCTATGAGCCCTGGGCAAATGAACTGCATCTCCACTAATAAGAGCATGCTGTTTGCTTTAGAATGACAATCCTTAAACCTTCTTTCCTGCTAATTTTCTCAGCTTTAGGAAAGAAGCAGAGAGGGCAGGTCCAAACAGAAGTTGGATGAGCAGTGCACTCTCATGGGGGGATCAGATGCAAACAAGCACTGTGTCTAGGTAACACTGGCCACTCCCCAATCTCAGCAAAAGTATGATGCTTAAATCGCCTTTGTTCCAGCACAATCCTTCATTTTCAGAAAGGGACCTCACTTTTGTCTATTAATTACTTTACTAGTCCTGTGGTTCTAGGTCTGTCTTGGGACACTGAAGATGTCCAGAATCTGCAGTTTTCAGGAATGTATTAAAGGGGCTCTTCCATCTTGGATCTATATCTGGAGCTGTCAAATTCTGAACAAGCCAAAGCATTATGCCCTAGGCCTAACACTATCAGGAGTCTGCCAAAGCACATGGTTCATCTGCACATACACAGCTCTAATATGGCACATCTCCATGCACCAGTAAAGTGTTATCTTTAAGGTTCAATATTTTTTAAGCACAGTTGATGAACAGATAAAAGGCCTGTTAAAATGACGCCTAGGCAAACATCAAAGGCAAATAAAATCTCATCTAGCACATCAAAAAGTGACATTATTCTCACACTTCATTAGCTTACTGACCAATTTGTGTCCAGTGGGTGACCAAGATATATACTGAATGTTGTGTGGAAGCTCATGTTCTTTGGCAAAGACCCTATGAAAGACCAAAACAAGTTAGTATGAATTAGTACTTCTATCAGTCAATGGAGCCCACTGAATTTACTGTTTTAAAGCCTGGAATTTGGGGACTGTTGACATTCGCACATGAGCATCTAAAAATATTTCCCTACTTTTTGGGTGAGTGACATCTGGTAATTACATTTTAAGTAACTGTTAACATTCACAGTGAATGTCTGAGTTACCAATGAGTTATCTGAGCTGTTTGAAAGGAGTGTAAACAAAAGACTGAGTACAGACTCAACACAAAGGTAACTGGGTTTCAGTGCACGAGAAAAAGTATCATCCTTACCCATGGATAAGATCAAAAATGTGATAGGATGCTGTATAAGAGTACCTCCAAAGCTGAAAAAAGTCACATCAGAAAGAAAGGAATGATTATTCCATCTGAAACACATTGCTTCTTCTCAGACTTTCTCAGGCCTACAATCTTTGTAACATCCCGGCTTCTTTACATCAAGCAAATAGCGTCCATATTGTTATGAAAATTGTGTGACATCTAAAATGTCATGTCTTAGGACCAGTTCTCATATTGAAGCTTCTGGAAATATTTCTTAATGGTGCTGGTAGTTCTATGTGTAAGGCTAGAAAGTGTTTAAGTGGCTCAGTATACAGACTGCCCAACTGCTCAGAGAGTTTCCATTCTAGCATCACAACTTCCTAGAACTAATGTGGAGACAAGATCGACTAAGAGATTAGGGCGATCTACAGGGTCAGCCCTGGGCTAGTACATGGATGGGGGATCACCAAGGAAGTCTGTTCATCTCTTGCCTAGAAAGCCCTATGGCTTTGCAGGGGACAATGCAAGCAGTTGGAATTCCCCCATTCCCACACTTCCCTTAACATCTCTAAATACACCCCTGACTGAGGGTTGTTCCATCTTCTCATTTTCGTTGCTTGTGTGTCCCTATTGCGTCGGAGTTTTTAATTCTTTTTTGCATGTATTTTGGGCCCCCTAGTGGTAGATTTGACATTACATCACTGTATGCCTGGTGTAGTACATGCTGGACATACAGAGATGTAATACTGAATAGAGTACCAGAGGGAGCAAAACACATGCTGAAAGAGTGGAAAAAACAACCAAAGCAATAGGGACACACAAGTGACAAAAATGAGAATGCAGAAGTGCCCTGAGATATGCATCTCCCTCTCGCTGTAGGGGAATTTGTCCAACAGCAGAGGTCAGTATGCCTGCTACTTTCCTACAAAGGACTTAATGCCAAAACCACTATGAGGACAAAAAGAACCAGTCTCTAAGACACTCCCCCCGCATACATAATAGATTTCTTGGGTAACAGGAACAGCGGTGAAATAATCCTTTGTGGCTATTCCTGTCCCACTATAATTATTTGTGCTGTCATATACCCAAACCCACGCCCACCCTGAATTCTTTATAGGTTCCCAACGGCAAGACGCCACTTTCATGTAAACAAAAAGCACATATTTTACCTTAGAGTAATTGCTTTCCAACAGTATAAAATTCTGGTTGGCGGATAAGGCATAGTTTGTGGCTTTCACTTTGCTCTGAAAGGTTAAGATGCCAATTAGAATCCTATGTATGGTTGTCCCTTCAATTAATTATCATACCATCCATTTGCAGTGAACGCCATTGGTAATACGTACAAGGGTGCTGTTTGTGATGAGAGTGACTGACTGCCCAGTTTCAACATTGTAAAGAATGACATCTTCTTCTGCAGACTGGTGAAGATACTCATTTCCTTAAGAAGAAGAAATAAACACAGCTTTAGTTACATGCTAGATTAACTGCAATGCAGTTTCCCTGCAGTGTCCTAAGAAGTACAAAATCTAGTAGGTTTAGAAACAGAGTGTAACCAGGGTGTATCCAGCCCTATGTGGACATTGTGAAACAGGATATTCCTTCCTACACCTGCCCCCCGTGCAGTTAACTGAGCCGCCCAATATTTTATTCCTAAGGATCAGTGGACTTTTGGGAGCAGCGTGGGAGCAAAGTGGGGGGGAGGGGTCTGCAATAGACCGCAATCACCAGCCACATTTTTCTCAAGACTTGTGTTATTAAGTCTTCAGACCAACATGGTTTGGATTAATAACTATGTTATTTGGATACCATCATTCTGAAGAGCCCAAAACAACACAGTAGGATCCACAGGGAATGAAGGAGTTAACACTGGCTCCAATGGGATCGATGCATGGCTGGGCATACAGGGGTTCCAGGACAGAGCCAACGGCCTCCTTTTCAAGGGTGCCATTTAGAGAAGGGATATTCTCCACCCGCCCAACATTTCACACCACAAAGGCTTTATTTTTGAAGGGCAACTTTGCAGTGCGCTGAGCAGAGTGACACTCTCTTATTGAAGTCAATTGCCTTAGAAAAATATAACTCCGTTTATAAACAATTCAGTTGATGTATGTTATAAATGTGCATGCTGAAGGTAAAATCTCTTTGTCTAAGAAAAAAATGGTGACTGATTTATCTGTGCGAATAAATTTACTAAATTAAAACAAACAATATTTTTTAGAAAAAAGAATACTCTTTAAAACCACTGGTGTTTTTGCAATATAATCTTGAATGCATCCAAAAGTGATCTTTTTAATCTTTCTGAGGATGTTTCCCACCTCAATTCCTTTGTGTCAATCTGAAACTTCACCCTTGCACTTTTTCCATTTGTCTAGCAGTAAGGGCTGGCCTTTCTACTTCTTTGGGGTAATAGAAGCCAGTCATTGAGGATAGTGCTGCTCCAGGACTGGGTGAGAGTTCTTATACGCAACAGGAATGTAGAGGTCTTCTTCAAGCTTTCTGTTTCACATGCTAGATTACACATAATGGATGGTTTGAACACAGGAGTCACATTCAGATATTGTGGCTAGAGGCATAAAGTAAGCCATTGGGAGACATGTCTCTCATGATAGCAGGAGACCTCCCAGGCCCACAGGGAGGGGAATGGTTGGAAACTGGGGGAGGGATATGCTAGGGTTTCACCAATGTGCACTGTGACTTCCATTGCAAAACCAGAAGTGACATCTTCATGTTGGGGGCAATGCTCTGGGATTTTGGGGTGAATCCTAGGTTGAGGTCAGACTGGCAGTTTGAAGCACAAGGGAGTCATGGGAAAAAGGCCTGTTCTGGGTTTTCCCGGTCACACTGCACTGACTGATGCGGGAGCATACTGGGGAGGAGGCGCAAGGGAGTGTTAGCACTGTTGGTCCACCCCTGGTGGAGGCGTGGCTGTAAGTGGCTTTTTGTAATACTGGCCGAGTACAGACTGGCAATTTGCCCCGGGATGGGACCCGGGCTGACAGCGACTCAATATCGGATTAAATGGAATGTTCACACAGGCACATCTGCCTGGCGTCCCCCACCCGTAGCCTACCGGTGCTCTCGCGCTTCAGTGCCGGATTAAAAAAACACCTGATAAAAGCCTTCGCAAATCCAAAAGCCTGCGTTCGTCGCGCGTTTCTCCGCTTCCGGGGAGTCTGAACGCGCAGGCGAAAAGCCGGGAGCAACCCGCGTTGGGCACGAGGCAGCAGCACTGTGATTGGCTGTGCTCCGCTCCACTGCCCAATGTGGTGCCGGCATTGCAGGGCAAAAAAAAAAATCGGCAAAATGCGCTTATGCGCATGAGCGCTTGAGCGCATGAGCGCTCATGCGCACATACACCCATACACCCACAGCCGAATTAATGGGGAAACGGCGAATATAGCACACCTCCGGCGCGGCAGTCTGAACGCTCCCACGCGCCTCCGTCCCATATCTTCCGGCAGCGGCCCTCGCTGTGTGGACAGGAAAACCCGGTATAGTTTAATCCGGGGTTTTTTTGCCGCGAGTGGCTACCGGGGCAAATTGCCAGTCTGTACTCGGCCGTAATCTGACAAAATGCACTTATGCGCTCATGCGCATAATAGCATCCCTACTGGATCAGCTTGTTTGCGTTCACACTTCTGGGAAGCGGGATGAACATGCGCTCTAAGGTTTGCTACCACTTTCACCTGGTATTTTTTAAACTCGGGAGGGAAGCGTTACAAGACGGGTTGAGTACGGCTGGGGAACGCCTGACAGATGTGCCTGTGTGAACCGGCCCTTTAATCCCTTAGTGAAACGTTTCTGAAACATGCCTATATCGAGCCAAACTGCCAGTCTGAACTCGGCCCTAGAATGTCCGCCCAACATGATGACATCACTTCATGGAAATGATGTTGTGCACTGGTGCAATGCTGGCATGCCTGAACCCACCCTTCAATTATCAAAGAAATAACGTGGAGAAATGAGCTGCCAATCACCCCATTCTTTTCTTTTCTTTGCACTGATTAGACATATATATGTATACACAGATAACTTACCTGAAACCCAGTAAGGAGAGAATGTTTTGTACTGATAATCTCCATTTAGATATTCTTCTAAAGTTAAAGAGTGAAGATTGTCTTGATTGTGCTGAACTTTAGAAGCAGGACAGAAAAGAGAGTGTCAGTAACAATGCACAGAGCAAGGGAAAAAATCATTATTCAAAGGTTTCCCCCACACACACTAAATTGGCCAGGACTGAAGTTTTTTGAGACTACAGTCCTCAGTGCTAGAGGTAGCAATCTCTCTCTCTCAGGCTATACTTAAAGAAACCACACTGAAAGATGGTGAGCCAGGAGAATTGTTCTAACATCTTATTTCACACAAGATGGGTTCCCTGCAGTCTAGTAGGTGTTTGATTTTTGAGAAGGTCAAGGATGCCAGCTGCCATTTTGATAGATGGCTGAGAGCTCTGTATTCCACTTGACTTTTAAGTTATTTGTATGCTAGGACCCTAAGGTGGTTAGCAATACTAATAAAAAAAAACACCCTTGAATGTCCACACACAAAACATCAAACCATACAGCATCACTGGCATGTAGAAGGTCTCAGGTTCAATCCCTGACATTTCCATTTAAAAAGACTAGGCAGCAGCTGATGTGAAAGACCTCTGCCTAAGACCCTGGAGAGCTGCTGCCTGTCTGGATAGACAATGCTGACCTCGATGGACTGATTTATTGATTAGATTTTTTTAGTCGCTGCTCACCCAAAGGGTCTTGTAGTGACTTACAACACTAAAACCAATAAGGTAAAACAACATAAAAACAAATAACAAATATAAAATATTAACATTAAAATATTAAATTATTAAAATTTATGGTTATGATGGCCCTGTCCACTTCCCTCCCTCAGAGGCAAGATTTTCCCTCTATTTTTCTTTCCTTTTCTGACTGAGCAACCCTAGTGGTCTGTTTTCTTCTTTCCTGAAGAACTTTGAAGAACTATCCCACCCTCTGACAGTATGATATTTTACTGCTGTTTCAGTCCAGGAACCTGAGGGAAGGGTCAGGATCACCCTTTAATTTAAACCACTGAAAATGGCACTTGAGACATTTTAAAATTCAAAATTAATGATTTTTTTTTTCAACATAGAGGGGAAAGGTTAGGTGAAATCAAGGGCTGAAAAATTATGAGGTAAAACCAGACTTTAGTTCTTATGTTTCAGGCTAATGAGTGTTTCTTAAGCTATATAGAGTTACTTAAAAACTTTATGCTGAGAGGCTTCTGTTCCACTGTTTTCCCAAACACTCCAGTACACTTTCTTTGAGTATTCTCTGACTCTTTTGGTTTCCAGATGGCTGCTATATTCTTTCCAGTACCCAAACCCCTTCTTTTGAAACACCAGTACTCAACTTGAGTTTTTAACTGACTCTTAAGTTCTCCTAAGGCAGTTTCTAACCACACCAGACCACGGGTCTCTTCACTTTTCAGATCTAACTCCCTGTTTGACTGGGTAGGGAAATTCTTCTCTCACTAGAAGATCTATCCCCTTTCATTGGCCAGAATGGGAGTCTCTGTCTAACTACCCACTCATCTTTGCCAATTTTCCTCTCAACTCTTCTTAACAAGGGCTGAAATCAGACTGAATCCTCCTCAGCATCCAGTTCAGAAGTCTTTCTCTGTTCAGCTGATGCTAATCAATCAGATCTCTTGGAACAGCCCGTCTCTCAAGGCTCTCTGTCTCTGTGAAGAATTAGCCCTTCACAGTCCTTTATCTGTTTACACAGCACTTCTATGGTTTTAAAAGTGCAGTCCGTCACACCTGGGTAGAAATTTGACTTTCATACCAGTGATTTTATATACATTTGCATTAAAATGTTACAAATATATAGATAGCCAAGTTTTCAGTTTGGCCATGTTCAAGACTAAACCCCCCACCCCTGGTAATCTTGTGAGGTTTTTTCCTTAGCTGACTCATCAGAAACTAATCCTGGAAAACTCAAGTTAATTAAGTAACATAAGCCAATAAAAACATGAAGACATTTTAACTTGAGACTAGCCAAGCTGATAACTGCTTTTGGTTCTCAAAACAGTCCAGAAACATTGATAATTGTTTTGTGTTATCTAGCAAGAATATTAAGATATTCATTAGAAAATAAAGTTGCCAGAAAGAGGAATTTATCTGTGGAAGAAAACACACTTGAGTTGCTCTCACTCACCCACATGACACCCCCTAAGAAAAGCCATGTGAATCAGTCTTATTTCACAGTCACAGGGTCTCCGAGTCACACTTTTACCACAAGGATTATTATGAACTCAGTGGCTCGTTGAACACTAAAAACACAAGATTTATGATAAATTACGAAATTCACTCCTTCATACCCTTTATGTTTTTAATGGTTCTGATACACAAAGAACCATTTCAGACATAAGCCCTTACGTTTCTGTGGTAGAATTATAAGCGAGACAGGGCAGTTCTGTACAACAGTCTGAATTGGCTTAGGCCTCTCTGTTTGGTTCTCTCCCATAAGACTTTGCAGTAGGCTCTTCAGCCTGACAATGCACCCTGCACTCTGCTTTAAAATAACTGTTTACATTTCTGAGTTTCAGCCTCAAGGCCAAAATATATAGATATGAGGACCTGTGGGTCCAAACTCCTGCCTTGACAGGGAGGGTGTTTTTAACCTAGTAATACAATGACTCCAGCCAGGAAGGGTAGGGGTCTGGGTTTCGTCAGGACCATCCAATTTCTTGATTGACAGTTAATCTAGATTCTAAAGGTGTTTAACACCAATGTTTGAGATGCTAAGGGCTCTCTGCCAACACCATGGTTTAGGTCTTGCCAGATTCCTAAATAAATAATAATTCCTAAATGAATAATAAGTGCACTATTTGTTTATAAGCATTGGTTTGTATATTCCCTTCTGTAAGATGAATACTGAAATTGCCACTTGCTTGAAAATTTCTGCAGTGTGGTTTTCTTTCAATAAGTGGTTTTAACTTTGGAAAAGTTTTTTCTCTCTCTCCCTCTCAAACTACGGGGTTCCTGCCAGTTTCACACACACACACACACCCGGACAAGCCAGGAAGGGATGGGATTCCTAGGGAAAGCTCCTGGACTCTTAATTCCCTCAACATTTTAAAAACCCTCCTTGGATCCTGAGATGCTGAGGAGGAAGGTGGGCATATAAATATCAGTTTTTAAAATGAATGCCCTGTCTACACATGTTCTACACATGTTCACCTACATAAAAATGCCCTGTCTACACATGTTCATAAAAACATAAAAAGAACTCTTCAGGACCAAATGTTCATTGAGCCCAGCATCCTGTTCCACATGGTGGCCAGCTAGCTGAACCCCCAGGAAGCTCACAGGTGAGCCAGTGTGGTCTAATGGTTAGAGTGTCAGACTACAATCCCAGGTTCCATTACCCACTCTGCCATGAAAGCTTGATGGGTGACCTCGAGCCAGCCACACAGACTTAGCCTAGCTTTCTGCACAGGAGAGTTGTGAGGATAAAGTGGAGGAGAGGGCAGCAAGGTTCTCACTGAGGAGTAAGGCAGAGTATAGATGCAATTAATCAATCAGTGGCTCATAGTACTATCGCTGCCAGTCACTGGCATTAAGAGGCATACTGCCTCTGAATATGGCAGTTCCATTGGTTCAGTATTACTGACAGACATCTCCACGACTCTGTCCAACACCCCTTAAAAGCCACATATGCTAGTGAACACTGCAGCACATTTTCATGGAAACTTTTGTGCTACGTGAAAAACAACCTTTGGCTGTGAGGTACAATTGTTCATGAAGATGTCCCCATGTTCACCATGAGAACATAAGAAGAGCTTTGCAAGATCAAGATGGATCAAGTCAAGCAATATCCTGCCCGCCCCCCGCTTTTGCTGTCAGGTCACAGCCCATAGGGTTTTCAAGGCAAGAGATATTCAGGAGTGGTTTGCCATTGCCTGCCTCTGCGTCACGACCCTGGTGATCCTTGGTGGTCTCCTATCTAAATAATAACCTGGGCTGACCCTGCTTAACTTCTGAGATCTGACGAGATCAGGCTTGCCTGGGCCTGTTTCCCATGCCAGCCCAAAATTCTTGGAACGAGCACAGGTTCTAGTAGTATGGAAGAGGAGGCAAAAGTTCTTTAAGCCCACTTTTTTTAATGCTGTGCATATCTTTATAAACCTTAATCACATCCCCACTGTCAGTCTTTTAGTTCTAAACTAAAAAGTCTCCATGCTTTAGCCTTTCTTCATAGTTAAGGTAAAGGTTTCCATCCCCAAATCTCCAGGAGTTTCCCTGCCTGGATCTGGCAACCCTATCCCCCCATCCTCCGCCGGTAGCTGTGGGGACCTGGCAACCCTACCTAAGTTCAAGGTAAAGGTAAAGGTTTCTCTTGCTCAAAAGCTAGTTGAATCCAACTCTAGGGGGTGGTCCTCATCTCTGTTTCCAGGCCAAAGAGCCAGCTCTGTCCAAAGACATTTCCGTGGTCACGTGGCTGGCATGACTAAACGCCGAGGTGCATGGAACGCTGTTACCTTCCCACCAAAGTGGTACCTATTTATCTACTTGCAATTTCTTGCTTTCAAACTGCTAGGTTAGCAGGAGCTGGGGCCAGAGACGGGATCTCACTCCGTCACGCTGCACTAGGATCTCGAACTACCAAGCTACAGACCTTCTGGTCTGCAGCTCAGCGTCTTAACCTCTGAGACTCCGCGTCCCCTTTTTCTTCATAGGAACACGTACTAACAGTAACATCCTAAGCAGAGCCCTGCTAAATCAACACATTACTATGCATGGATGTGAAAGCTGGACAATGAAGAAAAGTGACAGGAAGAAAACTGATTCATTTGAAAAGTGAAGCTGTAGGAGAGTTCTACAACATCATTGGCCACCAAAAAGACCAATCAGTGGGTTCTCAAGCCTGAATTTTCCCTAGAAGCCTGAATCTTTTGCCAATCAATTTTGGGGAGCTTAACTTATGGGCTTTTATTTTCATATGTCTAAACCCTACTCTTAACTCTCATCTCCTAACGCTGTATGATGGTCCCTGTTCCTCTATAACAAGGACATTTGGGGACTTCTGCTACTCCCAAGGCCAAATATCCACTTTTGTTTACTTTAATGGGCACGCAGTTTTAATGGCAACACTTGGGCATTTTTCTGTTAAGTAACTATTAGTTACTGTAGAACAGACATGTCAGCTTTACTGTTGACACTGCTCCTCACTAGTACTAATGCAGAAGAAAGCTGTCAAGATAAAAAAAGACAGAAGGGCAAACCAGATAACTGAAATATCACTATCAAAGCAAACATCACTATCAAAGCAAATATTGAGTTGGCGATAAGCTTTGAAAATAAAAGGGTTGTGAAAAAGCTCATTTCCCTTGAAAAGAACCTGACAGTTTCTAATCCAGAGCCTCAGTATGGAGGATAAAACCTTCCACTACAACCCATGCCCAGTTAATGGACTGCCTTCTGCAGTATGCCCCTACCCATGCTGGAGACATCTGTTGAGTCTTCACTTTACATGCCACAAATGCTGGAGCTTCCCTGGGTGGCAAAGGAAAACAGAGCATTTGGGGTGGTGGCACCAAGATGATAAAATGCCCTTTCCCAAGAAGGCTCTTTTGGCACTTTTTTGGGTGGTCTTTAACAGGACTGCCAACCTCGATTTGTCTTAGGATAGCTTTGTTGGAGACTGGTAATCATTATTTAGAGGCTGGCTGCTTTTTTACTGACATTTTTGCTACTTCCTTGAATGTTAGGTTTTGAGTGTTAGGGCATTTCCACCTGGACTTGCTCCAGCTTCTTAACTACATTGGTCCCCCCCCCCAGCTTTACACCACGCAACATATCAATAGACCACTGTAGTAGATGTTCATAACATGAGGGGGATTTGGGGGACAGGTCATGTCTTACAGTAAAATGGTCTGCTTAACTATTAATGGTTCTCTCTTCTTTTTAATGTGCTGACTGCTAAAGAACAGCTCTTGGGTGATCAGACGAAGGGGGATTAGTTACCAAGCGGGAGGAGGGAAAGATTTCTCTCCATGCTTGTCTGTCTCTTTCACTAGCATACAAACACTGTTCCTAATTCTCTGGGGGACTAGGGATCCTCAGAGTGGTTAAAAGGCAGAGGGAATAAAACATAATCCTGTCTACTAGAATACTGAATGTCAACCAAGGGACTTTGCAGGTGAGGCAGGAGGGAGGAAGTGTGCGTGAAAGAGAGAGAAGATTGGACATGGATCCTTGTCCCACCTCCTGCTTCAATAAGGATCTCAATAAGTGCCAAATTAGATATCACGGCATTCACGGGTATGACCTGTGGATGGTGATGCCATTAGAAATGAATTCAGCCACTTAAAAATTCTGTAAGGGCTCTATTCCAGGTGCAACCAGGTGACTTTATCCCCCTTTTCAAGATTGCCTGGGCCTGCTGTGCTGTGGAACCAATCAGAATCAGGCCCTTACAGCATTTCTAAATGGCTGAATAAATTCATCTCTAAAATGATGCCAGCCTCCACAGGTCTGACCCATGGATGCTATAACATCTAGTTTGGCCCTAAGCCTGCACAGGTCGCGCTCTCTCTCTCTCTCTCTCTCTCTCTCTCTCTCTCTCTCTCTCTCTCTCTCTCTCTCTCTCAATTTGGAAGCAACATTTGAAAGTGCTTCAGCTGGAAGCAGGGAGGGGGGCAACAGAGATAATGCAGAGCAAGCATTTAGTGAAGAAGTGACCTTAATCTGAAATTTGTTGGTTTTAATTCTGTGCTTTTATATTGTACACTTTATTTTTACTGTTATTGTACATTGCGTTTTTTACTACTGTATTTGTTAACCCACCTTGGAGGCACTAGGCATTGAAACGAAGGATAAAATTATTTTAATAAAATAATAAAGTAATGAAATACTTAGATCCTATGGCATTGTTCTCCTTGCACTTTTCTCTGGACATTATGAAGGCCTTCCTCCATTGTGGCACTTGCTTCCTACGTTGCTAGCCCTTCTGCATTAAGGGCTCCCTGAAAATTTTTGATAAGCACATGCGGAAGTGCCAGCAGAAGAGGAAGCAAAAACTGCAGTGGAAGAAAACTTCCACTGTGGTCACAGTGAAGAAGGAAGGAAATGACATCACATAATCCAAGCCATCTTTATTTACTTGCTGTGCCATGTTCCAGGAAAAGTAATCCTCTATGTTCGTATAAAATAATGACAAATAACCAAGTTATACAATAAATGCCACAGGGAAAATTAAATACTTTAAATACTCACTTTATACTTATCTACAGTGGAATCCTAAACAGAGTAACAAGATTTTGGGGGTATAAGCTTTCAAGAGTCAAAGCTCCCTTCCTCAAATACTATCTTGCCACTAGCTGTTCTGCCTCAGTTCAGCACAGCTGAAACTGTCCTAAGCAGCGTTACACTATTCTAAGCCCACTTCAGTGGACCTAGAAAAGTGTAGCTCTGTTGATGACTGCATTGTTAGAGATTTGCCCAGAATGTGTTTTAAATTGAAAAAACACACTGCTTCATAAAACAGATCCCTCAAGTTACTACTCTAAGGCTGTGGTCAGATGTGCCATTTGGCACAGAGGGAAAATGAGCCTATTTCTCCTGGTGGAAACTGACATGGCATTGCGCGATCACACATCCTTTGTAGCTGCGGGCTCAGCCCATCACTGCCCAATCAGATGGCACATTTGGGCAAGTGGTTTCCCCCCACACACTTTTATTTCCCATGTGCATAAACGAGGAATCGCACCTCCTCACTGAGGGCTCCCCATGGAGTATGCAGTTATGCGCATACTGCCAAGCAAGGGGAAAAAAACAGCTCCGAGTCTGGATGGAATGAGCAGACCATCCCGACGGCCTGAGAGCGTGCTTGAGCGATTAGACGGGGGAAAGTCTGTCCGTAGTCCATCATCAAGCATTAGGAGCGGACTTTCCCCAGTGTGTTTTAACTCCACTTCCATGGTGGGGCAGCATGGAACACTGACAGCTGCAGGACCTTTCCCAGATGTTGCTGCCTGATCATGCTTTTTAGATCCATCAGGCATTCGCAGCTGAGCCAGTTTTAAAGGCTCGTCTTACCGCAGCCTAAATAAATCCAGTTTACCTTAGTGGTAGTTGTAAGGACCACATCATATACTTATCAGCCACATTTTAAATATTTTCCTTCAACATTTAAAAAAAATGTCAAAAGCTGTAATGTGTTGAAGTATTCACATTTTTTTTAAAAAAAAAATAACAACAAAAAAATACAACATACACTTGCTCAGTGTTCACTCATATGAGATTGCTGTATTTTATATTGGGGAGAAAAACACTGGTTTTACAAGTGGATCCTTAAAATGCAGTATATCTAGAACTGGGTCCCGCTTCAAAAAGCTTGAGAACCACGATGATATGGGTATGTGAAGCAGTGGTTGGCTGTAGCGAAGCTTCTGTTACCTAGCTAGGGTTGCCAGCTCTGGGTTGGGAAATACCTGGAAATTTTGGGGGGAGGGTGGGGGTTGGGGAGGGCAGTGACTTCAGGCGAACTGATCTTCAGGCGAACTGATCTCTGTTGCCTGGAGATCAGTTGTAATAGTGGGAGATCTCCAGCCACCATCTGGGGGTTGGCAGCCCTGTACCTACCCATTGAACATGGAGCGTTCATGATTATTCTCTCTGCTGAGGGAAGTTGTCAGCATCAGAATGTTCACAACAGGCCAACATTGTAGGCTGGATCAAAAGGTCAGCTTGTCTTACAAAAACATTCACAAGAGGACCACAGAAAGCTACCCCTGTTACTCTAACTTTATTCCATCAGGCCTAGGACCTCTTCTTCTGATCTACAAACCTATAAGATAGTTGTTTCTCACTTGTGAAGGAAAAGGCACTGTGTTAAGTTGGGCCTGTCTTTCTTAAGTCACATGATCCAAAGCAGAGCTATGGCACTGAAGAGGTTCACTGCCACAGGAGGTGGTGGTGGCTACAAGCATGGACAGCTTCAAGAGGGAATTAGATAAGCATATGGAGCAGAAGTCCACCAGTGGCTATTAGCCACAAGGTATAGATAGGAACTCTCAGGCTGGGGCAAGTGATGCTCTGCATTCTTGGTGCTTGGGGGGAGCAACAGTGGGAGGGCTTCTAGTGCCCTGGCCCCACAGCTGGACCTCCTCATGGCACCTGGTATTTTTGGTCACTGTGTGACAGAGTGTTGGACTAGATGGGCCATTGGCCTGATTCAACATTGGCTTCTCTTATGTTCTTATGTTCTGGGTGAGGTCCTTTTCCAGATAAGTCCCAGCTAACCAACAAAATCAGGACAGCATTTGAGATGTGGAAATATGCCTGCCACTAGTAGACAGAAAAGCACAATGTCTCACATGATTGCTAGCTATGAAGTCCTTACACACATGGATTTGATTATTTGATTACCTATTACATAACAATGAAAATGAAATCTTCAACCACAGTCTTCAAAGTTTCCAGCACTATTGGAGGGGTGAGGTAATTTTCACCAATTCCCCTTTCCTGCTAGAGACCCTCAATTTACCACTCATGCTGTTCCGGAGGGTCCCCTGACCCTGGGGAACAGCATTTTATGGAGATCAGTAGGCTACAGTGGGGAGGGGGGAGGCAGAAGGTTCTGTTCCACTGACAGGTACCTTGTGTGAGTGGGAAATTTAGTCTGGGATCCAACCCCACATATTACATAAAAATGTGTTGTCCTCTGTTCTCCTACTAACAAACATCAGCCATGGCATATTCGCATCCTCAGTCAGGAGAGCTGGAATGATGTGAAAAAGTCTGCTGAGAAGTGATACAGAGTCTTGTGAAGTGAAGAAGAGACTGAATGATGGATGAGTCAAGAAATCATAGAGCTGGAAATCACTAAGTTACTTATCTGCATTAGTCAAGCCTTTATTTTTGCAGTCTTAGGCCTTTCATCTTGGAAAGAGGAATAATACTGGCCAACCTTACAGCGTTGTTGTGAAGATTACTGATATAATGACTAATGCATAAGCAGGATTTTTTTTTTTAAAAAGTAGGGCTTCAAATACGATTAAATATATTGTGGCAGGAGCTTTCTCAAGGGAAAAAATCCTAGTTTATCAGATGCACCTGAAAAAGGAACTGCCTGTGTACCGCATGTGTGATAAGCCTGAATGTCATAAATAATATTCGGGAAACCTGTAGCTGTAATCCTTGTTGTCAGAGTAATTAACACAGCAACAAGGAAAAAGATGCAATGGGCATTAAATTGTACTGTTAAATGTTGTCTGGACAAATCCCAAGCAAGTTTGTTCAGCAGTGACCCCCCTAAGGTCAATAGAACTTGTTTCTCTATTCTTGTGCTTACAACTGCCGTTTTAGCCTTGGTAATAACTGCGTAATTCAAGAGTATGCCTTGAATCCATTGGAGCATTTTCTCAAACAAAATGTGTTCTCGTCTACAGAATGTGACCCCCCCCTCCAGCAACTGAAAGTTTCCCCTAAAACGCTGATCCTGGGGTCCCTTGTCCACTAGAACCAGCACTTCAGAAGGCATCGGGGGCAGGGGGACACACAAGAAAATCATGCTCTGTGGATGGAAATCCCTTTTATGGATCCAAGTGGATCCAAGCCAATCCGTAAATATACACTGAATTATCAAAATTGGTTTTGTGCAAAACAGGAAGATGTCACATAAGGAAGTCCTGCAAGAAGCAACTGCTTGCTTCTTGCATGTACTCAGGATAATAAATAAAGATAACTATAATAATCCTAATAATGATGAATCTACTTTGGACTTAAAACTCAACAACCGACAGCACCTGAGAACATACCGTGAAGGTCACCAGTTCAAACGCAAATGCAAACACGTACGTGGTTGTTCAAAACACTGATTGTAGCCTTGTCAAAGTACATTACCTGTTAACACAGGGGCGCTTTTCACCTGAAAGGACTCCTCGCATTGACACGTGCTGGCATCTGGATAATGTCACCCCAATGGTCCTACACCTTATCAAATGCTTAGCAATGACAACAAGGGGGAAAAAAACACACTTGGAAAAAAGGAAACACCAATTCCTTTCACCAACCATTAGCTTAAAATATATATATATACTGGCAAATATCAATCTCATTCCAAATTCTAGGCATGTTAAATCCAATGGAAAAGAAGGCCACTGGAATCAGCCTTGCCAGGCATAGGATTAAGTGTTCTGAGTCTTTCCGGTGTCATCTTACCTCCTGAAGGAAATAATACAATGCACATAACAAGCAAAGCCAGCAAAAGGCATGAGGCAGCTCCAAGGACGATTTTCATCCGGGTCTGCAAGACAGAAACCGGTAACAATTTGTGTCTTTCCCGAAAGCCCAGAGCTGTACAGTTTTTGCTGTTAACTTATTCCCCTCCTCCCAACACAATAGGATTTCAGCAGCCATCCGAACGAAGCATGCCAACAGCAGAAGTTCTCCTTAAAATATGAGAAGAATGCTCTCATTCCTTTTTCTTACAAAAAAATATATGTGTCTGCCTCAGATATTTCCTCACAGTAGACGCCGTCCATCTAAAAAGCTGAAAATCAGATTTTAGTTAGTTTGGGGTGTTTTTTTTACAGACCTTCATTCTTCCAGATGTGTTCTAAAAGATTTCTAGCTCTCTCTCGCTCTTCTGGATGTTGGACACTGGACCTCCAAAACCCGTTTGCAAAAGCAAAGTCAGCTTTCTCAGACGGAGGCCAAATCTTTCAGGCAGATTTTTTCCCCCTGCACTTTTTATATACCGTGCCAAATTTCAAAGGGTTTTCCATAAAATTAGAAACAGATTTTTGAGGGCGTTCTCAGACCTGAAATGAACTGTGGGTGGCTGCAAAGGGTTGTATAGTTTCCCCCCTTCATGTAAATCATGACCCAAATCTCATTACATGAAGGGTCTGTGGGTTTTATGACTCAACACCAAACGGGACATGTGACTCTGCTTTCTGAGAAAAAAAAGAGTATTTACAGTGTGTTTCACCATTACATGAAGTTAGAAAGCTTGTTTACAATTTAAATGATGGATTCATAGCAGAGGAACACATTAATTAAAAAATCCATATATAATACACTCACTGACATATGCACACAAAATCTTGGAACCAAAATTTCTGCGAAGACAGTGAGTTTGCAGAAACATTTTTTACCATCTTTACCGTCCCTCAGCAGCTCCCTGAGGGCCCCCTTAATTACTTCAGGAGGTTGGGAACAGTGCAAAAAAGGGTTGCCAACCTACAGGTGGGGCCTGGAGAGCTCCTGGAATTACGTCTCATCTCTACTACAGAGATCAGTTCCCTCAGAGAAAATGGCAGCTTCAGAAGGTGGACTCTATGGCAATATACCCAGCCTCTCCTCAGGCTCCACCCCCAAAATTTCTAGGAATTCCCCAACCCAGAACTGGCAACCCTAGCGAAAAAGTATGCCAGGTAAACTTTTGCTTCCATTTCCCTTCTTGCTTCATTCCCCCCCCCCCCCTGCTGAGACAGAAGGCATATTATTTTGGAAGGCTGTCAAATGTTTAGCAGCAGGTTGGGGAAGCTGGGAAAAATGATCTTCACAAACTCATTTCACTTGTGAAAACTTGGATTCAACCCATTACATGTGTTTGTACATGGGAATATAAATTGCAGAGATTTAAACAACAGCATTCTCACAAAACAGACTTTCAAAAGAAAATGAAACTGTGTAAGAAATGTATATCTTCCAAATGGGATTCTAAAAGGCACCGGTTTCATCTTTTTTTCCTGTATTTGTATTTGTTATTGCCGTGACCTGGATAACCCAGGCTAGCCTGATCTCATGAGATTTTAGAAGACAAAGAGATTGGATTTATACCCCGCCCTTCACTTGGAGTCTCAGAGCAGCTTACAAACTCCTTTCCCCACCCCACAACAGACACCCTGTAAGGTAGGTGGGGCTAAGAGAACTCTGACAGAAACTGCTCTTTTGCAAGGACAGCTTTGACTGAACTATGGCTTGCCCAAGGTCATCCAGTGGCTGCCAGTGGAGGAGTGGAGAATCAAACCCAGTTCTTCCAGATTAGAGTCTGCGCACTTAACCACTACAACAAACTGGCTTTTAAAAGCTAAGCAGGGTTGGCCCTGACTAGTACTTGGATGGGAGACTTCCAGAGAATACCAGGGTTCTGACATGGAGGCAGGCAATGGTTTTCTTGCCTTAAAAACCCTATGGGATTGCCAAGTCAGCTGTGATTTAACAGCACTTTCCATCTCTACCATTTGTTATTATCATATTATTTTAATTACTATGTTTATCTTTCTCTCCCTCTCCCTATATACATATACAAGCTTCCACAGGACTTGCAATTCAGTCTTGTTCAGGGAGGCCTTCTCCTGATTTTGTTCTGTTGGCCCTCCTGGGCCTTATCCACTTCTTTAAGTTTTGTTGATTATTTATGAATGGCCAGCGCCTGATTTGATTATCTTATATATTATGTATTTTTACATCCAATTGTTGTTTTGTTATTGTAATCTGCCCAGAGCCTTTGGGAAAGAGCAGAGTAGAAATCTTATATACATCCAACTGTGGATGAGCAGGTGGACAGACGCTTGATAGCTAAATGACAGGACACTGAAGTTAAGAAGCGATCTCCTACAATAGTGGGTTCTTGATTAAAATTAAAAGAGAGGAGGAATTCCATTTTGACTACCAAAGAGGCGTGCTGAGGATCACGGGACAAAAGCCAGGACAAAAGCCACGTGGGATAGGGACTGCAATAATGAAGGGGAATTGGAGAGAGTGAACAAAACAAGCTGGCTGGATCCAATCTGAAGATACAAAGATGATGCCATGACCAGATTGAGTGCAGTATAAGAAGTGCATGATGTAAACATGGTATGGTTTGCTATTGGCAACAGTTATAATGGGTAATTGCTATGAGTGCCCATGCTGAACAATGATGGGTAGTGCTAAAGCAGTGTACAGAATTAATGTTGTTCAGAATACTTGGCAGCTCAGAAGCTGAGTGTTATGTCCGCTGGCCGCCACTAGGCAACATCAACGTTTACCAGAGCTTGGCTCTCAAGAGACAATAGGGACTAGGATCTTGAAACCTCAAGCGGTCACCAATAGGAACCTTGGCAGGAAGTTTAAACCCACCAATGGGACCTGGGGGTGGTCCACGGGCACTGTATATAGTTGGCCATCAGGCCAGTATTCTCTGTTCTGTTGTGTGTGCTAGTAAACTATGAGCTAACAATCACACTGTGTCCTGGTTCTTCATGCGTCGAACCCACTACACAACACTGAGTGTGGACACCTCGCTCTGCTCAGTATCTTCACAGTTCTCAAATATTACAGCTAGCATTTTCCCTAATGGCTTTGGCTATCACTGGCAGTAATCTGACAACTCCACTGGCTTGTCTCTGATCAATTGTACAGTTACCAAGCAATGCGCCGGCCAGCGGTGTTGGGGTCTGAGGGAGTAGACCTCTTCGGTGTCTGAGTTCCCGGGGCTGGGACCCCTCCCGACTGCATGGGCAGCCGCGGCCGGGCGTTCCCCTTCGGCGGCTTCGTGTGCAGTTGCGGTGTCGATGGCCTCGTCCAGGGTGAGCCGCCGGTTGCCAATCAACTTCCGCCGCAGCTTGGAGTCCGCCAGGCCCCACACGAGCTGCGTCAGCAAGTTGTCTTCCATCTTCGGGAACCCGCAGTCCACTGCGAGCACCCTCAGCACGGCCAGGAAGGCGGCAGCGGATTCCCCTTGGGCCTGGACGCGCCTCTGGAACTCCATCCTCTTGGCCAGGAAGGTAGGCCGGGGGCTGAAGTACGCATTGAGGATCCGAGCGTCTATTGTCCTCAAGGTTCAAGCTCAGGCACTTCACCTGGCCGCATGTCGGACTGCTTAGAACCGGTCGGAGCACATGGTCGGCTTGGGTACATTACAGGAAACCTTTACCTTTACCTTGAACTTAGGTAGAGTTGCCAGGTCCCCACAGCTACTGGCGGAGGATGGGAGGATAGGGTTGCCAGATCCAGGCAGGGAAACTCCTGGAGATTTGGGGATGGATCCTGGGACTTCAGTGGGGTACAGTGCCATAGAGTCCACCTTCCAAAGCATCCATTTTTTTCCTAGGGGAACTGATGTCTGTAGTCTGGAGATAAGCTGTAATTCCGGGGGATCCCCAGGTCCTACCTGGAGGCTGGCATCCCTAATTACTTAGGGTGTTTAGGATTGCACTATAAAGCCCTCGGTTGAGGACAAAATCCTGTTCAATCTATAAAAGGGGGTGAGAGAAAGATGTGTGAGCACCCCACATTCTGCAAACTTACTAGAAGAGGGCTGTGGTTTTCATTTGAGCAAGAGAACTAAATATAGCATGCGTCTATTTTGCTGGCCCCTTAACAACACTGATTTAATTTGGTTATCTGAGCCTGGCACCTCCCCCACAGTTTTTGCAGGTGCAAGAGAAACCGAACAAAAGCAGACCTGTTCCTGGAATACCTGCCAAATATCCATTTAACAGCATTTGCACTTGATTACTTCATCACTGGAACTGGAGCAGACCATTCAGATGTCAGTAAGATTGCAACACCCAGTTTACAGCTTTTGCAGAAGGTCTGCCAGAGTTAGAAAAGCCCAACTCGAATCACTTGCTCTTTTGAAGAAACTATTTTCTTTACTCATTTAAAAAAAACAGCAGCAGAGCACACTGAAGCAGCTGCCTTCTATTGGATCAGTCCACCTAGAAGAAGAGGAGAGTGGATTTATACCCTGCCCTTCACTCGGAGTCTCAGAGCGGCTTACAAACTCCTTTCCCTTCCCCTCCCCACAATAGACACCCTGTGAGGTAGGTGGAGCTGAGAGAGCTCTTTCAAGGACTGCTCTTTCAAGAACAGCTCTTATCAGAACTATGGCTTGCCCAAGGTCATCCAGCAGCTGCAAGTGGAGAAGTGGGAAATCAAGCCCTGTTCTCCCAGATTAGAGTCTGCACACTTAACCACTACACCAAACTCACTCCCACCTAGCCCAGGACCTGACCATCAGTGGGTCTGAAGAAGATTCAGGAGATTGATCCTGGAACACTGAAAGCACGTGCTTTACTGCTAAGCTGTGGACTGGGCAATTGTCTTGCAAAGCATGACACTGTGGCTGGGAAGCTATAAGACCATTAGAAGGTGTTAGTGAGAACAACACATCTAGAGGGGCCAGCTTCTTGCTTAAGTGGCAACTGTGCCTTTAAGAGCTGCATGCTAGAGATTCAACATGTGCAGCTTTAACTCAGCACAGCGGTGCAGAGATCATGAAAGCTTCATGTTGAATTTCTGGTTGTCATGGGACCTTTAGTGCCTTGCCAGGAAAAACAAAGGACAGTGGCTCTCTTAGATGTGGCTGGAGTAGCTCACTTGCTCACTCACAACGAGGGATATAGTTTTGAGAGTAGCTGTGTTGGTCTTCAGTAGAACATCTAGATTCCAGTCCAGTAGCACCTTCAAGACCAGCAAGATTTTGGAGGCATGAGCTTCCAAGAGTCAAAGCTCCCTTCATACTTGACAATATGCTCACCTCTGCTGACTTGATCTGCTTTGTCATCCTCTCTGCAAGGTGAGAAGCGACAATGGCCCATTTGCTGGTGGATGGGTACAGTATCAAAATATTTATCAACCACAGGAGTCTAAAATGAGACCCAGCGTAGTGTATTGCTTTAGAATGTCACACTAGGATCTGGGAGGCCCAGATTCAGACTATTATTAGAGCTGTAAGTTCAGAATACTTGCTAAGACTAGCATTACAATAGCTGGGTTTTTTTAACTTAAACTAAGCCATCTAACTTTAGGGTGGGGGGGCAGTTGGAGTGGTTTGATGATGATGAGAGTCCATCGAAAAGTGGGATGGATGTGGGTGGGAGTAGTGTGACAGAGAAACCCAATAGAAATGTTGTGCACAAGGAAAAAGGAGGAGGATACTTCCAGCGAGGATACAGAGGAGGAAGGAATAACGATGTTGTAAACTGCTCTGAATCCCCATTGGGGGTAGGGTTGCCAAGTACTTACCGTAATTCGGTGGGGGACACACTGTCCCCAGCTGAAACATTCCTCCTTGGAACACCCACGCCGCACAATGCCGTTGCCAGGAAGTGACGCCAGGTGATGCTCTGGCAATGGGGCTGGAAACTCGATGGTAAATGCAGAGGGAGGGCATCACTTCCTGGCAACGGCATCATGTGCTGCGTCTCCCCCCCCAGGAATGGTCCTGCCAAGAAGTATGTGTCCCTCGCCGAATTATGGTAAGTTCTTGGGAAGCCTGATTGGGGGAGAAAAGCAGGGTTGAAGTATCTACATAAATAAATAAATATTCCTCTAAATCAGGAACAATCAGCAAATGCTTTCCAAGACATGCTAAGGGAAAACGGAAAAGCCACAGCTCATGCTTTGCATGGTTAAGGCCCCAGGCTCAGTTCTGAGCAGTCTAGGCAGGTCGTCTACCTGAGATCCTAGAGACAGAATCCCTGCCAGTCAAAAGATGCAACTCTCTGGGCTAGATGAGCCAATGGTCTGATTCATTATTAGGCTGTTTCTTGTGTTCAGCATGGAAAGCAAGAGTCTTCAGAAGACCAGAGCAGCTGCAGCCACTGTTTGAAATGTGCCCAAAGATCCGTGATAGAGCACATGCTTCCATGCGGAAGTTCTTTGGTTTAGTTTCAAGTACCATCTCTAGTTTCAAAGGATCTCACCTGCTGATAGTCCTCTACCTGAGGTCCTGGACAGAACAGACCATTCTGGGTTAGATGAACCAATGCAACTTCATATCAGTTCCACTAGGAGTCCATAGAATGTTTGTTTAATGACAGTGAGTTCAGCATCTGTTATTGAGCTGGATAAATAATATAAAAGGAAATCTGTAGGCTCCATATAACCATCTTCAAAAGAAACTTTGAGAGACAGTGAAGGGAGTAGAACTAGAACCATATTGCGTGAGTGGAGGCTGTAAGAATTCTGCAGTTCCAGGGAAACAATGGGCTTTTCTGCATGGTTTTTTCCCATTGGTTCTGCCCCATACTGCTTCAGTCTATCTTGTTTTCCACACACATTTTCATGCCTTTCACTGCTGCTGCTGCTCCCCCCCCATTTTTTTCTGGTTCTTTTGATACCGCTTTAACTCCCATCTTTTCTTGGAAGTCAGTTTTGAGATTCCTTTTTCCTTGTGCATAAAAGGTGGGGCGCAGTGATGCCACCAATGACGGCAGCACCCTCCCTTGAAAATCCTGATTATTTAACGCATGTGTAGGAGGAAAAAAACCTGACTCCACAAACTGTGAAAATGCAGAGGGAGGGCAGACATGCAGAAGAACTGCACCCAAACCATTTCCAATCCCTGTGGATTGACGGCCAAGAAAATCAGGAGTAAGGCCCCAGTTACACGGGAGGATTTTCCACATGAGAGAGACGGATCAGGGGCGCATCAAGCGGGCGCAATCATACCACAACATCTGGGAAGTGGAGTGCACCCGTCCTCGATCCATCCCTTCCCGGCGAAACCACGCATCAAAAAGGTAGCACCAAAACAGTGCTACCAATCAGTTGACGCACAGCACGGGCAGGCGTCTGGTCACCGCCGCGCCCGTCTCCATGCAGCTTCCGAGGCCCTGTTGAACTGCACATGCCCGCGCATGCATGGCAGGCTCGCCTCATTCTCCTGTCTGTGGCTTCCCCCCCGGCATCTGATCATGGGATGGGTTAGGGATGGGTTAGGGGCGGGATGGGTTAGGGGCGGGATGGGTTAGGGGCGGGTGTGCGACGCTTGCCAGATGCTGGCATCTGATCGTGCCCGTTTGATCCGCCCTTAATCCATCCCATTCGCGTAGGTCCCATTCATGTGACTGGGACCTAACTAATCAAAACCAAAAAGGGAAGGGGCAAAAAGAAAATTAAGTTTCAAAGGTTAATGGAAAAGCCTCAGTCTACAATTTGCAGACTAAGCGTGTCGACTCAAAAGCGATTCCTACTGAGTTCAGTGAAACTTACTAGTGGGTGCCATTAGGGACACATCTTTAAGTACACTGGGTGGTGCTGAGTGTAAAACATATTTCAATTTGTAACGAAGAATAGTGGGACAGATGTAAAAATGATGGATGTTCCCCTATTGAAAAATTAAAAGCCAGCAGTGGACTCTAGTGGTCACTCCGTGCAGTTGCAACAGGCATCTTCCAGATGAGGGACTTTTCCAGAGTAATGAAAGGATTGAGACAGATTAAACAATACTAGTGTATGGGCAGCCGAGGGTACAAGCACTGGTCTGTTGCTACACAAGTCATTATACTGAAGCTTCAGAAAGAAAGAAGGAATGGAAGTGCGTACGCTGCCTTGGGGAGGCTCTAAACACACCAAATGCCTCCCTTCCCCGTCAAGTCATAGCTAATTTATGGGGACCCCATAGGATTTCTAAGGCAAGAGATGTTCAGAGGTGGTTTGCCATTGCCTGCCTGTATGCCGCAACCCGGGACTTCCTGGGTGGCCCCATCCAAACAGTAACCAGGGCTGACTCTGCTCAACTTCTGAAGTCTAACAAGAAGACCAGACTAGCCTGGGCTGTTTGGGTCAGGGAGCAGCTGATACTAATTCAGAAGTAGTCAAGATTCTCCAGTGCTCTGGGGTACAACCCGTCCAGTCTTTGCGGAAGTTAACTGATGGGAACTATCACACTGCCTTCCTAGAGGCTCACGGTGCTGCCTCTACTAATAGAAAGCAATAAGGAAAATTACATTTCTATTAAGGGTGTAATTTAAGTCAGTTAATATGTCCAAACATGGTTATAGATTTAAAGGTATCCCTGGTCAAGATCAGATAAAAACATATTAACATACATATTTACAACCACCACCATCCAAAACCAATACAAATTTAGGCAGATTTTTTTTTAAAGGAGGAATCCTAGAAAGGATTTCTACAGGGATTGGGGAGGGGGATGTCACAGATTTCTCCATCCCCCTCACACTGCTCCTGAGGGTCCCCCACCCCCAAGAGCAGCACTGCAGGGCCGCTTTGAGCTGCAGTGAAGAAGTTGTGTCCATGGATGGAAATCCTCTGTGGAATCCTACGCACAATTCTCTTACAAGGGGGAAAAACACCTCTTCTCACACACTAACTGGCTGTGACATGAGCACAGATAATCTAAAGAATGTATTTAAATTCAGATCTATTGTTCCATTCATATACAATGAAATGCTTATTTTATTGATTCATCCATTAAGTCTCCTGAATGCTCCCTCTAAGCTATGGAGTCCTGTGAGCAAAAATTCTACTTTGCGAGCTACTGGCATTAAAATTGTGAGCCAGTGATTTGGCTTCTGCAAAATTACTTTGCTCTGGAGCCATCCTTCCTGAGCTAAGACAAAAATGTGTGAGCCAGAGGCTAAAAAACTGTGAGCTAGCTCACACTAACTCAGCTTAGAGGGAACACTGGTTAGGTATACTAACTGTCATGTAAATAATTATTTGCATGGGATAGGGTTTTAGGGGATGAGGGGTGGAAGAGATTTCCTTGGTACCTCCTCCACTTGAATAATGACTCCGTCAAGTGTCTCCTCCCACGAAGGTCTTAAAGTGGGGAAAGGTCTCCTTTTCTTTACCACCATACTGTGGAAAACATGGAATGAAACCTTTTGCTGTGCTCTGTTTCTCCTTTTTAGTGAGGAGGCTGTTCTCATACAATTCCTTAACAGGCCCGCAGTCCTACTGGGGAAAGATATTGACAGCTTTCTAAGGTACTGCAAGCCTTCTTACCATTTGGCTTTACTTACTGAATGAGTTCAGTAGCAGAAATTACCTTAGGCCTGGCCTGCACATGCAGTACACAGTAGCATTCTAACATGGTAAAATGGATTGTACCACTACAGTCTGCTGTTTTTCAGACCTCCCCAACATTGTTAATTCCTTGTAAGCAGCAAGCAGACCAAGAATTAGGCTAGAATCCTCCTCTGTGAGGTATTAATTTTTTAAACTAAAAGATTTTACACGAGGGAGTAAAAATACGTGACACCCCTTAGCTGCAGTCTGAGGTGGTATAGCCCATTCTGGCACCTAAGTTTTGTTGTGTGTTTAGACCAGGCAATATGAAGGGCTGACACAATTTTAAAAGAAGCTGGCATTTTTGCAAGAGCTGCATTTGTCGCTACAGAGATAGGCCTAGATTTTTATTAAGTGTTCTGCTTTAGGTCCATTGAAATTAATGAGAGTTATGTTAGTTGTAACCAAAATCTGATTTCAATGGAACCTAAGCCTGACTAACTTGCTCTGGATTGGAAACCAGACTATAGTCTATGAGGGCCTGATGGCGGATCCCCCTTTAAAAAGTATCATCTGTTCCCAAAACTACAATGTTTTACAGCATTGAAAAAGGATATATATAGCTCTTATAATGTAATGGTTAAACAGTATAATGTAATGGTTAAACAGTATAAGCCAAGCTATCCCTGTTTAAATATTAGGGCAGGTACAAACACATTGAGTGTTCTTAGACAAGCTACCATCTTCCAGTCTCAATTCCTGTTTGTATGAGAAAATCTTACAGGGTTGTTCTTGAATTATTGAGTTATGTGGAAACACCTATGAAAATTATAATAGGTGGTTTAAAAAAATTAATTGAAGTACATTTAAGAATGAGTCCAAAAAACAATTAGACGAAAAATACACAGCAAAAAATGCAAATAAGATTAAGCCAATTCTGCTCAGCTAGTGAAAACTGTATATTTAAAAAATATACATCAGGACCAAACATCAGCTGCTAGTCACCAAATCTGCTCAATGGTTCAAGTTGATGCAACAAATTACATTGGAGTGTTCTATAAACTGCCAGTTTAGCTATTCTTGTTATACAAGAAGGACCGCAATGTCCTTGACACCCACAGTGGTGTGATCACTGATCTCGAGCCAGACATCCTGGAGCGTGAAGTCAAATGGGCCTTAGAAAGGATTACTAACAACAAAGCTAGCAGTGATGAGGGTATCCCAGCTGAGCTATTCAAAGTCTTAAAAGAGGATGCTGTTCAAGTGCTGCACTCAATATGCCCGCAAATTTGGAAAAGGCAACAGTGTCCACAGGATTGGAAAAGGTCTGTTTACATTCCAATCCCAAAGAAGGGCAATCCCAAGGAATGCTCAAACTATCGCACTTATTTCACATGCTAGCAAGGTCATGCTCAAGATCCTACAAGCTAGGCTTCAGCAGTACATGGATAGAGAACTGCCAGAAGTACAAGCTGGATTTTGAAGAGGCAGAGGAACTAGAGATCAAATTGCCAACATTCGCTGGATTATGGAGAAAGCAAGGGAATACCAGAAAAACATCTACTTCTTCTTCATTGACTACACTAAAGCCTTTGATTGTGTGGATCACAACAAACTGTGGCAAGTCCTTAAAGAGATGGGAGTATCTGACCACCTCACATGTCTCCTGAGAAACCAGTGTGGAGCTGCCACTGAAAAGGCCCTGGCTCTGGTGACAGCCAATCTGACGTCTTTCGGACCAGGGAGAGTCAGGCAATTTCGCAGCCCTGACCTCAGTGCTCACTGGGGGATATATGGGGAAAGGCAGTCCCTCGGGTAGGCAGGACCCCAACCATATAGGGCTTTAAAGGTCAAGACCAGCACCTTGAAGTGAATCTAGTATGCTATTGGCAGCCAGTGCAATGCCTTCAGCACAGGCCGGATCTGCTCTCGTATAGAGAGACCCATCAGCAGCCTGGCTGCTGCATTTTACACTAGCTGTAGCTTCCAAATTTGGGACAAGGGCAGCTCCATGTAGAGAGTGTTGCAATAGTCCAGTCTTGAGGTGACCATAGCATGAATCACTGTTGCAAGGTCATTGTGTTCAAGGAAGGGAACCAACTGCCTGATCAGCCATAGATGGTAAAAGGCTGCCTTGGCAGTGGCTGCTACCTGGGCCTCCATTGTTAAGGAGGCATCCAGGAGCACTCCCAAACTCCTGACCCCCGCCCTGGCACCAATGGCGCCCCATCGAAGGTCAGTAGTGGGATCCCTACCCCCGATCCACTCTGACTCAGGCACAGGACCTCTGTCTTCACTGGATTCAATTTCAATCAGCTCAGTCTGAGCCAGCCCGCCACATTCTGAAGCACCTGATCCAGGTCATCAGGGATAGAGTCGGACTGACTGTCCAACAACAGATATAGCTGGATGTCGCCAGCGTATTGGTGACACCCTAGCCTGTGCCTCCGGGCAATCTGAGCAAGGGGGCGCATGTAAATGTTGAATAACATTGGGGATAGCACTGTCCCTTGTGGGACCCTGCAAGTCAGTGGGTGCCTCTGGGATGTCTGATCCCCTAGCGCCACCCTTTGTCCCTGACCTTGGAGAAAGGAGACAAACCATTGCTAGGCAAGCCCCTGAATCCCCATGTTGTTGAGGCAGTAGATCAGTAGCTGATGGTCGACCGTGTCAAATGCCACCAACAGGTCCAACAGCAACAGTACTGTCATGCCGCCCTGATCCAGATGCCTCTGGAGGTCATCTGTGAGGGCGACCAGTGTTGTCTCCGTCCCATGGCCTGGATGAAAGCTGGACTGGAAAGGGTCTAGCATGGAAGTGGCATCCATAAAGCTCTGCAAGTGAATCACCACCGCTCTCTCAAGCAATTTGCCCAGATAGGGCAAATTTGAGACCGGCTGATAATTAGCCACTTCGTCTGGGTCCAAGGATGGTTTTTTTTAGGAGGGCAGACCATCGCTTCCTTGAGTGCCCCAGGGAACAGTCCCTCAGTGAGGGACTTGTTGATAATATCCCTGAGGGCACCTCGAAACTCTTCATGGCCAGCTTTTATAAGCCATGAAGGACATGGATCAAGGCTGCACGTGGTTGGGTGTACCATTGAGAGCAGTCTATCGACTTCCTCCAGGCTGAGTGGACTGAAATAATCCAGAATAGGACCAGAAGATGTGCATGGGGCCTCGAGTTCGCTCACTGTCTCAACTGTGGTGGGGAGATCACAGCAGAGCGACAAGACTTTATCTGAAAAATAGCTCACAAAGGCCTCGCAGCCGGTATCCGATTCCCTAGCATTTGGTCTGTCATTTGGCAGATCTGTTAACGACCAAATAGTTCTAAACAATTGTGCTGGGCGTGAGCTTGCAGATGCAACCATGGCCGCGTAGAACTTTCTCTTTATGGCTTTGACTGCCATCTCATAGGATCTCATAAACATCCTATAAGATGCTCTTGTAGCTTCGTCACGGGCGCACCGCCACTGTCTCTCTAGTCATCTGAGCCTTTGTTTCATCAGCCGCAGCTCCTGGGTAAACCAGGGAGCCCACTTAGAACGAGGGCGCAGAGGGTGTTGGGGAGCAATCTCGTCGATGGCTGCCAAGAGTCGGCCATGCCAATCCTCAATTAGTTCATCTAATGAGCTGCCAGGGGGCATAGGGTCCCATAGGGCCATCTGAAGCTGCTGAGGGTCCAATTGGCTCCACGGGCAAGCTAAAATACACTCATCACCCAAACAGGGTCAGGGTGCAACGTTCATGTGGGCCTTCAGGGCATGGTGGTCCAACCATGGGACTGCCGTAGCCATAATCCAGTCCACTGTAACTCCTGCCGTGAAGATCAAATCAAGCGTGTGACTGGCTCTATGAGTAGGGGCCATGACATATTGGGAGAATCCTAGTGCCACCATGGATGACACCAGGTCCACCACCTGTGAGGAGGCTGCATCATCAGCATGGACATCGAAGTCACCCAGGGCTATCAGTCTAGGATACTCCAATGCCCAGTCTGACACAGCCTCAACCAGGGATGACATGCCATTGGCCGGTGAGTTGGGTGGTCAGTACACTAACCAGATAGCCAAACTCTCCCTGTCTTCCCACACAAAGCTGGCACAATCTATGCCTGTGAGCCTCAATGGCAGGAGTGCCCTGAAAGAGTAAGCCTCCCAAATGAACACAGCCACTCCTCCCCCCCGCCCCTTAGTCTGTGACTGGTGGAGAACAGAGAACCCAGGTGGAGCCAATTGGGAGAGCGCTACAGTCTCCCCATCTCGTACCCAGGTCTCCGTCATGCAAGCCAGGTCCACATTTTGCTCCAGCAAGAAGTCCCAAAGGACTGTGGTCTTATTATTTATGGACCTGGCATTGCACAGCACCAGTGTCGGAGAGGGATCTTTAATCCTAGCCCCACTGATTGCCACCTTTGGGATGGGGCACAAGCTGGAAGGGGGCCAAGTGTCTCTATCTCTCTGTCCCCTTCCCTTCATTTTTTGCCTGGTCCCACCACTATACTGATTGGTTTAGCATAGGAAAAAGAGTATGGTAAGGATGTATATTGTCACCTTGCTTATTTAATTTATATGCAGAGTACATCATGCAAAATGCTGGCCTGGATGAATCACGAGCCAGAATTAAGATTGCCGGGAAAAACATCAACAACCTCAGATACGCAGACAATACCACTCTAATGGCAGAAAGTGAAGAGGGCCTAAAGAGCCTCCTGCTATGGTGAAAGAGAAGAGCACAAAAGTTGGCTTGAAACTCAACATCAAAAAAACTAAGATTATGGCATGCGGCCCCATCACTCCTTGGCAAACAGAAGGGGAAGTCCTGGAAGCAGTGACAGACTTCACATTCCTGGGATCCAAGATCACTGCAGACAGTGACTGAAGCCATGCAATTAAAAGACACCTGCTCCTTGGGAGGAAAGCTAGACAACATAATATAAAGTAGAGACATCACCCAGCCAAAACTTCATATGGTCAAAGCAATGGTATTCCCAGTAGTAATGTATGGCTGCGAGAGTTGGACCATAAGGAAAGCTGAGCTTTTGATTTATTATGCTGGAGAAGTCTCTTGAGAATCCCTTGGACTGCAAGGTGATCGAATCAGTCAATCCTAAAAGAAATCAACCCTGACTGTTCCCTAGAAGGCCAGATATTGAAGCTGAAGCTCAAATACTTTGGCCACCAAATGAGAAGGAAGCACTCACTGGAGAAGACCCTGATGCTGGGAGAAATTGAATGTCAAAGAAGAAAGGGACAGCAAAGGATGAGATGGTTAGATAGTGTTATTGATACAAAGAACATGAAATTAAGCAAACTCCAGAGGACGGTGGAAGACTGTGGAGGCCTGGCATGATGTGGTCCATGAAGTCGCGAAGAGTCGGACTTGACTGTGTGACTGAAGGTGTATTTTTCATTGGCTGGCATATACCACTGATATTGCAACTAAAGATTTAACACTATTTCATTTAACACTAACAGGTACCACCTGGCAAGTAGACAGACACTGTCCACTGAATCCAGTGGTTGTATTCAATGAAACATTTCTGTGTTTGCAACAATCCTTATGGAAACAGAAGCACTAAAAGCCAGTTTGGTGTAGTAGTTGAGAGCATGGACTCTAATCTGGGAGAATCCAGTTTGATTCCCCACATGCAGCTGCTGGTGTGACCTTGGGTCAGTTACAAGTTCTTTCAGAGCTGTTCTCTCACAAGCAGTTCTCCAAAGAGCTCTCAGCCCTGCCTACCTCACAGGGTGTCTGTTGTGGGGGGGGGAAGGAGAAGGGAAAGGAGATTGTCAGGTGCTCTGAGATTCCTTCAGGTAGTGAAGGGTGGGGTACAAATCCAACCTTTTCTTCCAAAAGTAAACCTTGCCACTTGCCTGCAGAGTTCCATTCTAAGTTTGTTGAAGTCAATGGGCTTAGAAAGATGTTACTGTGTTCAGGACATTTAAGTGAATGTTATTGGAAGTAAATGTACTTTTGTATGCATGCAAGATATAGTGCAAGGTATTTTTGATCAGGTAATAACGGCATATTCCTTTTGCTGTATGGACTGTATGCTATGTGCTGAAGTAGATCTCATGCTATTAATAGCACATGTGGAAGATGTTTGCCCTTCTCCTCATGCTTCGCCAGATCCCAGCATCTCCAAAACAACTAGAGCCATCATTTTGTAGATGCCTCGAGTGTACGTGTAAAACTGTCAAGTGAAAAATTCAGCTCCATCTTTAGATAGTACTAGTAACTGTCGTATCAATTCATACACTCTTGCTGACTTCTAAGGTATCAAACTCATTTGTGTGACCATTTTTTAAAAAATTTGCATTGTTTCAGGCAAGTAGTAAACATATTTACTTCATTTATATCATCCCACCTTCTCCCCAATTTTCCTCTTCTCCATTTTATCTCCACAACCACCCTATAAGGTGGATTAGGCTGAGTCACCCAGCAAGGTCTCCCAAATCCTGTCCCCAGGTTACCCAGCAAGGTCTCCTAGATTCCAGTCCCACTCTCGAACCACTATACCACAAAGACTGTGTTAAACCTTATTAACCATTTTATCATGATATGATAATTTTAAGAACCTTTCCCCCCAGAGTTAAATAAGTTTCCAAAATCAAAAAGGAGAGTGAGGATCCTGGGATTTGCAGAGACAAAAGTAACATGGGATGAGCATTGTAGCAAGGAGAAGTAGGTCGGACAAACAAAAAAGCTGGCTGGATCCAACCCACTAAACGCTCTCAGAAGAACTCCAGAATAAAGATCTGAATTATGTTCAGAAATTCTTCTGACAGTGCGTATGCTAGCAGGGTAGTTTCACTGATGCTACAGATGAGTGCAGGCCTGAACGAAAGGACTGCGGACACACTCTTGCTGCACTTGTCAGATGTGTCAATCCATTTCCAGGTTTCAGTTCAGGGAAGGGGGTGAGGAACTTGATGAACAGTCCCGTCTCAGATTATCCATCTGAAGAATCCCACTTGTTGACAGCTAATTTGGCGTTACTAAAACAGAACGACTGCACAGGTAGTCGCAATCTAAAAACAAAAGCCACGTAATGACTTTTATTATGGGGTTTTATGGGGTGGATACCATCTTTTTAAAAAAGATAAACTTTATTGAATCAAGTAAAAGTTTTACAATAAGACACCCGTTATTAAAAAAACACAACCATCTTTAAAACCAGGACAAAAAAGGCCCACTATGCATGTAGATTTCCCCAGAAAATGTCTCTGAGTCATAGCCAATGACTCCTGCGGCACAGTAAAATAATCTTTTTTTGCAGTGTTTGAGAAGCAGTAGAAGAGAAACACAGAGTTGTCATTACGGATACCTTCTACGTATCACTGTCTGTCAGGGGTGGTCTTAGTGATTCTAAGCCCCTGGGCAAAGCCCAAGATGGAGCACCGGAATCACTGCTACTCAACTGCTGGCCCCCCTCGCCAGGGCCAGGCAAGGGGTGGCCCTCCCCCCATGAGAGATGAGCAGGAGCCACTGCTGCAGCCGGAAGCCAACTGCCAGAGCCCCAGATGGGGCAGTTGCAAGGAAAGGAGGGGCTCAGGGGTCCACCGCAGGACAAAAGCCAGCACTTATCAACTTACTTTTGTTTTCTGTTTTGAGAGTGCATCCTCTGCATTTAGGAACTATCCAAACAAGCAGAAAAATTTGGCCAAACCTATTTTCCCTCATTTTTATTGATAATAGACATTGAACTACAAGCTATCCAGTAAGAAATGCACCTAGATGAGCTACATAAATGTTCATAACTAAGCACCATAGCATGTTCAGGCCACAAAAAATAACATTTTCTTTTCTTTTTTGTTTAAATCTGATTGAAAGGGAATACTGTTAAATGGTTGTTTTCTTTCAATATAATTTTATAAGGATTTGGAAAGCATTAAAACTGCATACTGAGTAACAAAATAAGTTTGCTTAATGCTTCCTGCTGAGGGTTTTTAAAAATGATTTTGCCTCGGTCTAATCTTACTTGTCTTTTCTTGTCCCACCCAAGGAGTAGAAGGCAATCTTCCAAAAAGAACAATCTCACTCAATGCTTTGAATGCATTTGGTGACTCCCTGACTCCAGAAATACCGTGCTGATTTACACATGGATATTCATCATCCAATATTTTTTCTGCTGTCAATTTCTCACTCAGTGGCTTGCAGCTGCTATGTGCGAACTACTTCCATTCAAAAGGACTGTATTGAGGTAATACAAGAGCTCTTGTCATTCACGTTTGTCATCACTTGAGACTTCAGTCGCTGAGTCATAAATGTACATATGTGAATTTGCTCTGTACAGCTGCCTCTGAACCTCTTAATCTTCATCACTGGATTCACAGTGTTCTGCATAATCGAAATCTGGAAACTTAATGGGCAGCTCTCTCCATCTTTTGAAGATCTGGGTTGGAGCAGTTTTCTTCTCTTTGAAAACAACCACAAAATTTTTTATTTTTAAGCATGGCAGGTCTAGACCTCGGTGTACCATCATAGTTCCCCACGCCTGCAAAACAAAAACAAAAATTAAGGAAGGGACAATCATATATTACTACTAAAGATGCACTGGCAAGAAAGCCACCCAAATCAGACTGATCCATAATACACACTTACTTGTCCACAATCTTTGCAGATAATTTCTCCATTTATTTGATAATCGGCTTCCTTTGCCTGCAGAGTCCTGTTTTCTCTTACAATATAAAGCTCCCTAAAAATGTTTGAGAAATAAGAATTAGTTTTTGCAAGTGAGAAAACCATCACTGTTTGGTGAAGCTGTCCTTTTCCTAGGCAGGAAGTGATTCAGGTCATAGGACTGCACTGTACATGTTCTAGGATAACAGAATTTCTGAAGGCAGCTTCAAATTTTGGGCAGCAAGCACAATTGCTGCATTACATTGGGTTTTCTGCGCAAAGTGCACATATCACACAACTGAATGTGTATGTCCAAGAATGCTAACTGCATGACGTTTCTTAGGGTACAGATAGATGAAACTTAAGACATTCACAATTCAATCTTCTAACATACTCTATTTTCTGCTCTGTGAACGGTAAATGGGGGGACTGAATCACTGCTGTGGCACTGGAGCAGGGTTTTAATACACAAACCTTCCCCCAATGCCTTTTCCCAAGATCCATTGCCTCTGAACTGTTTCTAGCCCTGTTATTGTGGGCAGGAGGGGAGACTATTTCCCCCCATTCCAGGGCTAAGAACAATGCTGGTGGGTAAGGAGCATTTCTATCCAGGAGACGGCCAAGGGGAATGATTAACTTCCTACCTCAGAGTCACAGTCCTAATCCATATCAGGTTTCCCTGTGGGTGCTATTAAAGCGAATTAACCATGTCAAAAGGTCCCATCACAGATCTCTTCACACCTTGTGCAGTTGCTCCCTCAGTTATATGAATACAGATGTTTCAAGATTAATAAAGTGTAAGTAGAGCTGAAATGGTAGTGTTCCTGATAAGGGGCAGAATAGAAACTTTGTATTCAGAAGTCCCATGGCCCTGACATGTCCAGTTAAAGGAAACAAGTGCAAGGGAGATATTCTTTGCCTGAGATCCTGAGAACTAAGCAGATGATACTGAGTTACATGGGTAGAGAACAATTTTGAATCTAAGGAATAATTCAGTATAAGACTGATTCCTAAGGTGATCAAGCTCTAGATCAGTGGTACCCCTTCTGAGGATCACAGACATATTTACAAGCCCCATAAACCAAAAGAGCCCCAGGACTACAGTAGGTCCTGTGCATTACCCAAAACACATGTAAACAATAATATATAACCCTTTCAATTACTAGGGTATCTCTGAGCATGTTGGGTCATCTTTCATCACTACTTGGAGTTTGCTTTATGGGTTAGCAGCACACACAGTAGTGGTATGCCCACTCTACCACTTCATGCAGCTGCATACATTGACCCAGCCTCATATACAGAACCCATACATTTGTGACAGGGTATGGTATAAACCCATATCATGACATAGCCATTGTGGACAAGATGTGTTGCATTTCAAAAACGAGAGAGTTTTGTGTAATAATGATGAAGTTACTCCAATTTCTCAAGAAATTGGTCACTTTCCCGGAACATAGGGTGGAAGCCATGGGCAATAGTGCCCAGAAGAGCCACAAGTGGCATGTCAAAGAGTGATGTGCAGTTCCTGAGCCACTGAGTATTACTGAAATTGTTTGAGGGGGAGGACACCAAATAGTGTGTATAAAGAGGATTCCTTTTTTATTATTAATAAGGGTTACATTTCTTTTCATGATTTCTCCTGCGCACGTTCTCTCTCATTCCCTATTGAACGAAGGCTGAACAAAACAAATGCATTATGCTCCTGAGCAATAAATTTTTAGCGGCTGTTCTGGTAGTAGCCCAAATTCCAAAGGAAACATGCTAGATAACTCCCACTTACTGGAAGTCCTTTTTGGCATTGACGTGATGCATCTCTTCAATAACTTGTATATCTTCTCCCGAACATATTTCCTTGTGGCAGTTTTTGCATAAGAATTTTATAAAGGATGGGTTTTGCTTGTAAATCTTACACTCCTGTTTCTTTGCCTTCATTCTGACTTCCCTTTTACTTTGCAGTTGAAAGCCTTCGATCTAACAGCGGAATACAAAAAAGTTGTAATCTTCTGAGGCCACGAAACAGGCAGTTCTTATGCTCTGTGAGGTGTTCTCAAACCAAACTTCAAATATTTCAATGTGTGAAAACTCATATCAAAGTTATTTTAGAAACAATAATATTAGCTTCAAGATAGTGCTTCTGCCTTTCAGCTACTAAATCAGATGGCATACCATCTATATTATGTGAGTTTACTTTGTATGCTTTGGTATACAGTTTGACATTTATAAGTAGCATACTGTGTAGGCTTGTTTTTGCTTGCAAGGGAAGAAAGAGTTCAGACTGCTGAGGAACACTTCAGTAATAAAATTTTCTTCATGTAGTTTCTAAGATGTCAGGATGCATTTACACCAGCCGTTTTTACTCCCAGTCTAGCACTGGTGAGGATGTTCATATGGTTGGTTCTCCTGCCTATGTTTACACAATAAAGTAAGATTGACGGGCAAGTCCTGATTTTCATACCAAAAAGAGCATGTTGGTAAGGGAAGGAACACAAGGCCATTCTCTCTGTAAGAATATTAAAGCCAGAGTTCTCCCCAGCACCAAACTATGCTAGGGATTATTAGGAAGGGAATTGAAAACCAATCAGCCAGTATCATAATGTCCCTGTATAAACTGATGGTTCGACCTCATTTGGAATACTGTATACAGTTCTGGTCACCACACCTCAAAAAGGATATTATAGCACTGGAAAAAGTGCAGAAAAGGGCAACTAGAATGGTAAAGGGGTTGGAACACTTTCCCTATGAAGAAAGCTTGGAGAAATGACGACTGAGGGGTGACATGATCGAGGTTTACAAGATTATGCATGGGATAGAGCGGGTAGAGAAAGAAGTAGTTTTCTTCCTTTCTCACAATACAAGAACTTGTGGGCACTCAATGAAATTGCTGAGCAATCGGGTTAGAACAGATAAAAGGAAGTACTTCTTCACCCAAAAAGTGATTAACACATGGAAAAGTTCTTCACCCAAAAAGTAATTAACACATAGGAGGTGGTGATGGCTCCAAGCATGCATGGCTTCAAGAGGGAATTAGATAAACATATGGAGCAGAGGTCCATCAGCGGCTATTAGACACAAGGTACAGATAGGGTTAGGGTGATGCTCTGTATTCTTGGTGTGTTTTTTTTTTGGGGGGGGGCAACAATGGGAAGGCTTCTAGTGTCCTGGCCTCACTGCTGGACCTCCTGATGGCACCTGGTATTTTTGGCCACTGTGTGACAGAGTATTGGACTGGATGGGCCACTGGCCTGATTCAACACTGGCTTCTCTTATGTTCTTACCAACCAGAATGTATGTGTCCCTGGTAGAGAAGAAAGCGAAATGCTTTTTGTTAATATATCTGCAAACTAATTTTAGGATTCTAATATTTTTGCTCCTCTGCCTCAGTAGTCTTTGATGCATTTTGAAATCTCACCAAGTAATTTAATTGACAATACAATCCTATGCAGACTAACTCCAGTTTAAGCCCACTTGAACCAGTGTGGGTTAGAATGGAATAATTATGCACAGGACAAACTCTGCCACAAATGCTGCATGCTGTTTTAAGATTTCAAAATTGCAGCCTTGGAGATATTCTTCACAGTGTCATGAAGCATCACGTTATATTCCCCCCTCCTTTCTAAAAACTGTACTGAACCTGATGAAGAAGTCTTCTGGAGATCTCAAAAGCTTCATTCTATTGTGACACCTTGGATAATACTAATGAAAAGGTATTAAATGACTGTTGCGTTTGGACTCCTTCTGAACAAATGAGCTACCCTGGTTATGATTAAGTTCTGAACAATACCTTATGAAAATATTCGTCTCGGGGCATGTCTTGGACACGTCTAATTGCTTTATACATCATTTTCTCACGAAAAATATTCACGTTTTCACGTTCGACAGCTCCAGATCCATCTGAAGCCACAAGTACATAGGTACTTTCTTCAGCTCGAGCTCTTCCACGTGCCTGGGATACACATGTGACAACATTAACAGGAATAAATACAGAATGCATATGGCTATACAAAGGAACACAAGTCTGTGTTATTTTTTTTTTAAAAAAAAACACGGTTTGCAGAGAAGTACTGGATTATACCAAAAATTCTATCAGTGGTGTAAATCAGGGATTATCATCACATCCTGTGGTGATGGGTGAAGAAATGCAGTCTTTTTTTTTTTTTTGTCTTGAATATATCTCCAATCAATTTTATTTGGTGACACTGCCTCCCCCATTCTAGTATTATGGGAGAAGACAAGTCTTCTCCATCCACTTTCTCCATATAACACATGATTTTATAAACCCATATTTTCACTTAATTAAAAAAGCCCATTAGCCCAGGCAAGGTGCTCCAACTCTGTTAGTGGCCCTTTTCTGTGCCCTTTCTGGTTCTACGACATCCTTTGGGAGATTGCCTAATAGTTCTGAACACCACAGAACCAAAGAGATTATAACACTGGCTGTTTTATTTTCAATTACATTCCCATTAATCTGTAACACAGAATTTGCCTTTTTCACTGTATCGCCAGGATCCATCTCCTAGTTACTCATGGGACAGTTGAAGTCACCCATTATTACAACCCTTTTTTTGGCTGCCTCCTTTATTTCTTTCTCCATTTCAAGATCACTGTCAGAGTTTTCATGGGGGAGGGGGAGATACAAGTCTAGTACTAATTTCATTTTGGGGACTATACAGAGCATAAAACCAAATACCGTGCCACCTGAATGCAGACACTATGTTCAATTAACAGAAACAGTGTATTTTGTAATATTGTACATTAATTATTACTGTCTTGCATATAGCTGCTGTTGGATGAATACAGCAACAAATCCACTATAGCAAGGTACAATTCTGTCTGGCACTGAAATGGTCAGGCTGGAGAGCCTGGAGCATTTATAAGGCATTTTTCAAACATTGCAGAACAGCCATCCATAGGAAATTAGACAGGATGATAGCACAGCAGATAACTTTGCTTCACACAAAATATGGTTGTGGTAAACAATTGTTCCATAGTGGATTCTCAAGGAGCTAATTCATTTCTCTACCACCAGGTGGCTTTTAAATTCACAGAAAATAAATTATGGGGGGAGCACTTAGACCAGTGGCCCCTATCCTTTTTGAGCCTATGGGCACCTTTGCAATTTTGAGACAGGGTGATGAGCACAACCACATAATGACCACCATGGGAGGCAGAGTCAACCATAAAACAGCTGCCAGAAGAGGCAGAGCCAGCCACACACACACGTAAACAGAACCCACATTCAGGGAACATGAGGAGCAATTTTTAAAAATACACTGGGAAAGAGGAATGTGAAAAAATAAAATCAAGACTGAGGTGGCAGCTGCCACCAAAACAGTGTTATTTTAAACTACACAGCCATTCAGATCTCCAATGGCCAATCAAAACTCCTACTGGGCAGGACTGTGACCTGGCCCCACCCGCTTTCTAAGATGGATGCTAGGTGGATGCTAGGAAAGGTGTTGGCAGGTGCCATGGAGTTGATGGGCAACATGCTGGGGACCCTGGGCTACACATGCAACACAACATACCTGCACCATAGCTATTTCATTTGTAACAAGACCATAGCGTATAACAATGTTACATTCCTTGATATCCAGGCCTTCTTCTGCCACCGTAGTAGCAATGAGTAGGTTCACTTCTCCACGGCGAAATTTCTCTATGACTTCCTTCTGTTCGTTCTGTACCAACATATTAATGGTCAGATTTACTAAATGAATCAACATAAATCAACAATCAGAATAGTTTTTTTAACTGTTGGAAGGATAGCACAATCTCAAAGACTAGGAAAGAGCTGATCTAATACCTTCTCATAGCTGCCAAAACATCTACAGCTGCTAAATGGAAATGCCCATATGCACCTACACTTCATATATAGCAGCATAAGGTATGGGATACATAATGTAAAGAATTACATAGAAGATAAATCAGTTTAAAAATAATCCTCCTTCCTCAAATTTTTTAGAAGTGTGGACAACAATATTGAACTATTTGATGCAGATGGGAGTGGTTCCAAAAAAATTGAAGTACTTAACTGAAATGCAATATTAAGGATGTTTATAAGTTGCAAGATCTGGTGTCTGGTATTATTTGCTTTCTGTTTCAATTGTCTTTGTTGTTTGTTAGGCTATTCTTTGTAGTATGTTTTGTGTCTGTGTATTTGTTGATTGTACTAAATACAAATTGTCAAATAAAATTCTTTAAAAAAAAGAACAGTTCTTTTGGCTTTATTGAGAGATGCTCAGAGTTTTCATATTTGGTTACCTCTTTTTTTCTGCTTCAACATGCCAAAGGACTTCCAATGAATACATTACTATTGACATTAAAATGTGAAAATTGGGCAGAAACAGTTTAGATGGTTTGGATCAGATGCTACAGTAAGAGCATCTAACCCAAATAGACTGGAGGATCCAGCAGGTGCCCAGGGGCTGCACACATAAGTTTTCACATTTCAGTTCTAATTAAATTGAACACCAAATTAAAAATCCAGCTCAATAAAACCCTAAGATTAAAAAAAAGGTGTTTCTGCAGTTTTGGCAAGGTATCTATTCTTAAAAATATATAGCAAGAATGTAATAGAAAAGTATTTACATAATGCCCTGACATGGATGGTTCAGGCTAACCTGATCTTGTCAGATCTTGGAAGCTAAGCAAGGTTGACCCTGGTTTAGTATTTGGATGGGAGACCACCAAGAAGTTCATGGTTACTATGCAGAAGCAGGCAATGGCTAACCACCTCTGCTCATCTCTTGCCTTGAAAACCATACAGGGTCACCATAAGTCAGCTGTGACTTGATGGCATTTTCCACCACCATTTACATAATACATCCTTGCTTTAAGAAGACCATGAATAGATAAACCCTTTTGCCTTTTAAGACAATCCTGAAGTTTGGACAGGAATTATTTGTGTGGTGACAGATAGGGGGGCACTGCAAGAGATGCTAGAAGACCTTCAGGCATTATGTCTCACACAGTGGTCGTACAGCAACTTGCTCTACCAGGTATCAAACATAATTGTGATGTACCAGTCTTTACGCTGGTATATGAAGTAATATGCTCATTAAAAAAGTACACAATAACAAGGTAACTATGGCCAATTACCTCAAAATATGTAATATCCTTGGAAATCTGGGCATAAAAACATCATCGTAGGGAGATGTCCTTGTGACTGCCCCACCAATTAAAGTTGCTGATTTCGTGGGTGCACAAGAGAGGACTTTTTCTGTGGAAACTCCACAATTATGGAAAAACTGCCCCAGGGAGGTGTACCTGGCCCCCTCATTGTTGATCTTCAGGGAGCAGCTAAAGATAGTTTTATTTAGGACTACATTTTGATTGATTTAGCTTTTATTATTGGCAGTCCAATTTGGAATTTTTAAACTCTAACTTTTATGGGTTTCATAATTGTTGTTTTTGTGTTTTATATAATGTTTTATTTATTATTTATATTGTAAGCCATCTTGAGTTCTGCAAAGAAGAAAGGCAGCTATTAAATGTTTTATTTAAATAAATATATAAACTTCAGCAGATTTTTGTTCCACTGAGCTTCCATCTGCCGTCCACCATTCATCTAAGAAGTATGGAGTGGCCTCAGTGGAACTACGCTGTTTTTAAGGCTGACACAAAATCAATGAACCTTATTTACTTTGTTAGTGCTGACGTGGGAGGAGTCCCTGATGTTCTGTGCCTTTGGACACTCTTTAGTACAGATTGTCATTTTGTTGCTTTACATTTCATTTTCCTTCAGTTCTACTATTTGGCATTATGAACAGGAGATGAAGAAACATCTAATAACCCAGATTCTAAATTTGTTTAATACTTTATTTATACCCCACCTTTCTCCCTAATAAGAGATCAAAGTGGCTTACATAGTTATCTTCCATTTTATTCACACAACAGACCCGTGCGGTAGGCTAGGCAGAGCGTGTGACTGGCCCAGGGTCACCCAGCAAGCTTCTGTGGCAGAAGGGGGATTCAAACCTGGGAGACTCAGATCCTAGACTAAACACTACACCACGCTGTCTCTCATATAGCAACAGAATGCATTCTCTCCAACCTTAAAAACCATGTTTTTAAGATTACGTTGCCATTTGAAAATCATGATTGTCCATAAATAAGACTGGATTCTAATACAGTTAAATCCAAAGTTTTATTATTGTAAATTCTATTAAATTAACTAGTGTGGGTTTCTATAGCATGCAATACTAGCCACTAGACAAGAGCTGTTTACTGTTCTCAAAACTCTCAGTGTAATCCTAAGCAAAGTTACACCATTCTAAGCCTAGTGGTTTTAATGGGCTTAGAAGGGTGTAACTCTGCTTAGTCTTCCTTCCTTCCTTCCTTCCTTCCTTCCTTCCTTCCTTCCTTCCTTCCTTCCTTCCTTCCTTCCTTCCTTCCTTCCCATTTATAACCCGCCCTTCCCAGAGGTGGGATCAGGGTGGGTAACAACACTTTATTTATACAAAACTCATTAGTTAATAGAATAAAATTCAAATTTAAAACATCATCATAAGTATTAAAATGGTGGTCACAGCTGATAACAAGTTAACAACACCATGTATCCCTACAGTATTGGCAGTTTGTGTCTTCGTTACATCATCCACCAGATCAAAATGATCTTGTTCTCAAAAGAGACACTCTCCATCTTTAAAACAATTTCTCATATAACAATACTTCCTTTGGTTTCTATTACACCTTATTGTGGAGAGATTTGATTTGAGTGTCTGCTGGACCAGTGGAAGAGGTGAGAACAGGGTAGGACTCTTGGTCCAACTGATTAAAAAGTCTACTCCCTTGCAGAAAATCTGCTACAGCATTTTAAGCTTTGTTTTTTACCTGAGTCATGGGCTTAAATTCACTATTGTGTCCGGCACCAATCAGGTAATGAGCTTTCACTCCAAGTTCTTCAAACTTTGGGTTCTCTTTAATCCACTGATAAAGGGCATAGGCACTCTGCCGAGTCTTTGTGAAAATGATCCCTCTGGGTTCAAATAGCTTCGAGAACTCTACCATCAACGTCCTGCGCAGCTTTGCCAGCTTTTCATTCTCATATTGTTCCTTAGAAGCCAGCTCTTTCAACAACTTTTCTTTGCCTTTCAAAGTAACAGATAAAAGTAAACTTCACATTAAAAACTAGGAAGAATTTGAAGGGGATGGGGGGGGAAAAATCTATCCCACAAGGTTCCCTCTCCGTTTTTATCACAGCCCTGTTGAGAGATAAGTGAGATCCAAAATGTGGAAAGTTCCAAAGGGCACTCCCACTCGCACAGGGCTTTCCCGCCTGCCGATTCTATTTCCCACTGCGTATCCCAACATCAGACATCACTCTGTTCCTGAGGGTCTTTCCCCACTGCCGATACCCAGATACCTGATTTTTTAGGACAGCACAGGGGGGTTGCCAAGACAGAAGAGGTGGAAAAGATCCTTTTCTGAGCAGAGTCACTTAGTGCTTTGGATCTAACCCAGTCACAAGCTCATGTGAGCTTCATGGCTAACAAGGATTTGAACCCAGATCTCCACAGAAATTTGATAAAGCCTAAAAGAGACTGATTAGAGTATCACAATAGGCCTGAGGTACCAATGTTCAAATCTCTTTGGTGCTGTGAGGATAAAAAGAAGGAGAGAACCCTGAGCTCATTGGAGAAAGGATGAGATTAAATTGTACCTTAAAAAATAGGGGGAAGGGGAATGAAGCTGTTAATAATGGTGGTAATACAGCATATCCAGCACTCTCCAGGCTCTTGGAAAAGAGCAATATTTCAGGAAACAGTAAATCTTCATAAGCTCCATAGAAACATGGGGCACACCAAAAAAGTGGGGTTTAGAACTGGGGATAAAATGGGCAATCTTGTACTTCTTTTAAGAAGGAACTTTCAAAAACACATGTACCTGAAAGCTTTCTGCAGCAAAATAAGGAGGGAAAAAAGAATGCAGGAAGTTCAGTCAACTGTGTCTCAATTCAGTATGAGCAGATCTCAGATTCATGCCTTACTTTGGGCCCAACTCGTCCTCTGCCATGCTCCCCATTTATAAAATCAAACCTGCCTGCTGTTTCGGGGAAAAACATTATTTTCCCTATCACGACTCCAAACAGCAAAAATACGAAAGAACAACAAACCAGTGGAACTCCAAGTAGAGCTCAGAATTTTTAAAAAACATTCCACAAAAGCTCTTCAAAAGCAGGAGAAAAGAGAAAGATATGCATTTTTGCTATGTTGGGCTGCCATACTCAAAGTTAAACCAGTGTTAAATCATGGTTAGTATTGAGAAGGAATACAAGACGTCTGGATTTTCCTCAAAGGTACTCTTTACAATACTAAGAAGCATCAGCATCCTACAGTCGCTAGTAAATCGCCACAGAGTATTAGGGGGTAGGGAGGACAATGGGAAGTTGTAAAGAACAGCTCTTCCATCCTCATCATTTTAGAATGCTTTCAGAAACAGGAGGTTTTCTAGGAAAGGTTGGGTTTGTAGGTTGTTGAGGACCAGGGTGGCAGGACAGGAGAAGGGGGAAGATGCACAGGGAAGAAACAAGAAAAGAGAGTGGGTGCTTATACTCCCCCTGCCCATTGCATTTCCTTTGTGGTATCCTCACCCCAGTCACAATTTCCCCTTTGAAATTCAGTTTGGGAACCAAAAAAATGCAATTATTTCAACTATTTATTTTTATTGAGATCCGCTGTACTCCCTAGTCAGGACCCCAAGGCACCTAGGGGAAGGGCCTGCGAAAAGTAATTGTTAGGGGATATTCCTTGCTGTTGGAAAGATATAGATTGCTTTAATGTATGCAACTGTGATTAAGGTTTACATCTGGGGGAAGGGCAGCCCAACGTAACATCAAGAGACCTTTGGAGAGGATTTCCCTTATTGTCCAAGTGAAGGACTGGACACACTTAACCATTGAGGCTACAGAAATATGCACCACAGAAGTATCAGTGAAGAACTATCTGGCATCATTGCTATGGCAGCATAAACTGTAACCTTTAAACCACAAATTCCTAAGCATCATGTCAGCCCTGTGGCATGACCTAGTTGTAAGGAATAGCCAGCCTGTCACCCTTGCTAATGCAGTTTTGTAGACTGTTCAAGTCAGTTTGCTCAAGTGTCACATGCTCACCATAAAATAAACCGATGAGGAACTTATCTGTTTCTTCTAGTTTCAATGATAGGGGCTCGTCCTCGTCTTCATTCACTGCCATCTTCTTGTTCTTCTCTTCCTGATAGAAGCTTTTGAGATGTTCATATGAATCAATCATTCGGATGGTGTCATTGATTTGCAAAGCATCGTTGTATTTCTTCAAATGCTCTGCACAGACACGTTCTTTACGATTCTTTTCTTTAGCAGCTAGTCATGAAAAAAACAACAGCACATGCATTCTCAAAACTGGTTGACAGAGGTCTAGAAGAGGAAGTGCCTTCAAAAGACTTAATGTGAAGCGTTACCTTTCTTCTCCTCTTGAACAACCCACTGTTCATAGGTCTGTGATCCAAACTCGCAGCTTGGATTGAACTTGCAATAGGACTGGATCTCGGTCATTATGCGTATGAGTTTTTCTTTGAATGGATCCTAAAAATGAAACATATGAGCATCCAATTAAAGAGATATGCTGGATATTCTTGCCAACAAGGGACATAAATCCTCTGGTTTAAATACCACCTAGAGGAATTTGCTAAAAATAAGCATGCAGTCCCTTGCAAAATGGCCCTCCTGCTTCATAACAAGCCACTCGACAATAATGAATGCAGCCAATGAAACTAAGCAGATAATAACATGCAGAAATCCCATGTGTTCAATGTAGTACACAGATTCTGTAATCCTCGACTAATTAGGAGTCAGCAATTTAAGGTTCTGAGGGATGACACTCTAGTGGTCAGCTTAGATGAATAGGCAGAGAAGAAAAAGTAGCAGCTATCTATGACAATGTAAATTACAAGCAGATCACTTTGCTGAGAATAGGAGGTAGGGACAGTAGAGCTACCACATCCCATTTGCTCCTCAAAGACCTCCCTAAGAATACTAACTGTTGACCACAATTAAAAAGTCATTTTATGATTAAGGGAGCTTTCACTTCTTCCCCATTTAGATGCCAGAAGCCATTTGCAATAATCCACATGGTCACTAAACTACATTCTACAAGCAGGCAGGATAGTCATTCCGAAGAGAGACATCAGGCATCTACTGTGAACCATGTGACAGAGGAAAGAGAAGGCCAGCTGGCTCTTCAAGGAACCTCACACAAAGCATCAAGCATCTCCAGTCTCAAATTTATTCTACCCTGGATGTGCATTTTGAGGGGATGGCAGTGTTTGCTGGATGCCTCGTGGGAAAAGTGGAAGGTAAGCTGCCCTGCCCTTGAACCTTTCATACGGTTAAAATTATGAGCTTTTTGAACCCATAATGTCATATTATATTCAATGTTTTTGAAATTTAAATAATCATGTATGCATTTTTGAACCGAGAAAAACTTCCAACTAAAATAAAGTTGCAACTCCATGGTGGGCAAGGACACACACTGCAGGTCACAGGAGGTCCTCCCATAAAGTTTTATGTAGCACTTAGATTCACACTACCCATACCTGCCGTTTGTCATCTGCAATCTCAAACTTTTTATAAGGTTCCTTCACTTGATTGCTCAGTTGCTGTGCATGTTCTTTAACAGTCATGATCCTATCTGCATCAAGATTGGCACATATCTGGAAGAAGAAATGTTATTACAGAAATGACGTGCACATTTCATGAGTAATGCTGCCTGAAGCGGCTACATTTCTCCCGGGACATTCATCACAAAACATATCCCTCAATTATGCTTTCATTACCCAAGATGATTAAGAAGTGTGCCTAGCCATATTCCTGGAGATTTTGGCTAGAACCATTGTAAATTTTGACCAGATCAGTCTAAGACTGAACTAGTTTGAATGATTTCTGGTTTCCTCTTCCTCTGGTTTTCTCATCATCAGCTGGCCATTTTTTAACTTTGTGCCATAGCTGCCTTTACAAACAGAAACTCAGACAAATCTATCCAACAAACATCTTGCACTTAAGTAAAAAGCTAAACCACCCCCCCCCCGCAAACTTTATCACATTCTATACTGGTGTACATGTACATATGCACTTGAAATTATACCATTTACAATTAAGTTCTCTGGATTTGCAAATGCGATAATAAACCTCGATAAATGGTCTTATTCTTTCCACAAAACTAAGAAGATGTGAAGATTACTCATTCTTCCTTCCCAATGGCAGTTTTGGTTTAAAAGTCAAACTGCTCACCGTGAGTCAGCTGCAGAGTATAGTTTTCCTTCTGCCTCCTCACGTGTCTAAGAAGTAAACTCATGTTAAAGTACTTATTAAGCTTCTCTTGTCTTTTACACCACTGAACAGACAAATGGGTTCTATTATTCTCAGGGGAAAAGCACATGTTCCACGTGATGCACAGTCACTGGTGAAAATGCAGACCCGTATTTTCCTTCGAGTCCTCCTTTTCCCCACCTTGAGATCTGCAGCACTGTACTTCTGACCAGGGCAAGATGCATTTTACTGCCACTCCCTGTGGATTCCGAAGGCCAGGCCAGGCATGTGATGATGCCACGACACACGACAGGGGGCAGGGGAAGATTCAACACAGGGATGCCATTCTCCCTGGCAGTCCTCTGAAATGTACACTTCTGCCCAATTCACAACTTTTACAGAAAAACCTAATAATTTCTGAATGCATGCCACATGTGTCTGAAGTTAACAATTACTGATGAGAGAACTGCTCAACTTTCTGCAGTGTAACTTGTCCCAGTCTCTCAGTCCTCATTGTTAAGTATTCAGAAACTGAGATTTAAAAACCCAGGGGTTAGTGCTTATTCCTTCTTCTCTTGCTTTCCCTTTTATTTATTTAAATCAGGGCTTTTTTTCCTTGGGAGAACATGTTGGAACGCAGTTCCAGAACCTCTTCGACAAAGTTCTTATTAAACTATTTAAAAGTTCATGAATTTTCAGTATACAGATCGTAAACTTCATTTCCCTCTTGAGAGTTCAGGCACCTCTTGTTTTTTTTGTTTTTTGTTTTAAAAAGCCCTGATAAAACCAACAACAACAACAACAACGGTGCCTTTCCCAAAGGCTTGAGGCTAACGACATAATGGCCTGCCTGAATTGTTTCTGCAAACAATTCAAAACTGAACTATTCAAGACAGCTTTTCTTGTGCAGGGAACAAGGGTGCACTGCACAAAATGTTTTTACAAACTTGCCTGGATAAAGGATTAGGGACTGGGGTCTCTACTGCTGTGCATAGCTTACTGTAAGTAGGAACCAGTTTATGTAAATTTTGTACCATTTTTTGTGTTGTGTGAGTACTTATGCTACGCTGGTAGTTCCACACTTATAAAATCCTAATGCACTGGTTGCTGAATGTCCCGTTTTTGGAGTTGTAATGGCTCACTATGTGTAATCTGCCTTGAGTCCATGTGAGAATGGCGGACTATAAATAACAAAAGTAGAGAAAAATTAATAAATTAACTAAAATAGCCAGCAATCTGTTGCCAGATTGACAATGGTAACAGTAAAACTCATCCCTTTACAAAAAGACCCAATTGTCTCCGCCATACTAACATCCTCCAGCTTTTACAAACATTCAACAGAACGTCCTGTGAAACAATGATGTTTTACAGGTCCTTCAGGATGATGCTTGGCACACAGCCTCCAGAAGGACCATTTCTTTCTCATTTTTTTGGTATTTTTTGTGTGTGTACGTATTTCCATCCCTTGAAGTCATGGCAACCTCTGGCAACTCCTACTGGGGCATGGAGGATGTTCAGAGACGTGGCTTAATAGCCTGCCTCTGGCCTCTCAGCCCTGGTATTCTTTGAAGATCTCCCATCCCAGTACTTGCCAGGATCAGCCCTGCTTAGCTTCCAAGATCTGATGAGATCGGGCTTGCCTGGCCCATCCAGGCCAGGGCTCCAGAAGGCCATTTCATTGCAAAGAAAAGGCCTTATTCCTGACCAAAGTCAAGTGAACCAGCCAGAACTAGAGAATGATAAGAGGAGAGCTCTGAACGGATCTTAGAGGATACACTTGCTCGCACTCTCTTTTAAACAACTGTGTGGCTTTCCACACAACACCCTCCACAATAGTAGCAGGAGGTTCAAGGGTGACTTACTTTCAGAATATGTTCCACAGCTTTGGAAGGGTTTTTGCACCTCCTACACCGGGTGAAGCTGTCAGTCCCAGGATCTGTGTCTGAGGAAGCCATGATTTGCTTTGCTTCTTATTTTGCCTCTTTTCTTTCAAATAACGACGCATAATATTGTTATAGACACCTTCCTTGTGAGTGTGATGGCATTCATCAATAACAATCAGAGAGAACTCTGGAAGACATTCAGTACAGATTGGTGAATTCTCCTGAGCACAATACCTCAGTAAAAATAATATACTTTACTCATCGTTGAAGGGGAGAACAATTGATTGGTTTAGTACAATAGAAAATAATACACGTCTCAGAATGCACATTAGTTCCGTGAAATATCCCAGAAATTGGTACATTACCAGATGACTCTTCTTTTATTCCACACATTCTGGTACTTTTAAAATTGTACTGTAAAATAATACATAATTGCACAACATGACTTAAAACAATGTGCTTTAAGTGGGAAGCTGAACACTGTTCAGAAATTTTGGCTGGTCCAGAGTGTAGAAGCTTGGCTTGTCACCTGACACATATTACACTGTTTTTAAAAGAGCATTACTGGTTGCCTGGTAGTTCGCAGGCTAATTCATAGCCTGGATCTGGAATACTTGAGAAAACCTGTTGTCCCATATCCTTCCCCTCACTCTTTCTCTGTTTTTCTTTCAGCCTAACCTACTTCATAGGATTGCTGGGAAGATAAAACAGGGAATGGAGTTCGATGTACCCTGAGCGCCTTGTAATCATGGTTTACTGGATATATGGTTTATATCCATTCATTCATGAAAGACTGAGCATGCTAGGCTGATCCTGGTTGGTCAGGATCACCTATGACAGTACAATCGGTACAGCATTGTTACTCCAGTATAAGCATATGGGGTTTCAACAGCAGAACAAGACACATGCCTGCTAAACGGACTCCTTCGTCAGGATCTGTGTCTGCATTCAGCAGCGCATTCTCAAGGATCTGAGCAGTGCAGATGATGACATCATTCTTTTGGACGACGCTGGGGAATGAAATTTTCAGCTGAGATTCACCACTCAGCTTAGCTACTCGATAGTGGTGCTTCAGGTAAGGGTAAAATTCTTTCCGGAAATGCTGCTCCACCAAAGGCACCTGAAGAAATTATTCCAAGTAAATATACACATATGGATGGAATTAAAGACATTGTTCTGTTAAAGCTCCACACAAAGTGCTATCCACAGAACATTACCCTGGCAACAGGTAAGGAGGAGGTTAGCAGGTCATTCTAGGCACGAACAACAACAAAAGCAACAACACGGATGGGTTATAGATTACCTTCCTGTTCATTTACAGCTGGGGGCCCCAGTGTTTTTTGAGCCTGTGGACACACTTGGGATTCTGACAGATGATGGCCACAACTACAAAATGGCTGCAACAGGAGACAGAGCCAACCACAATATGATTGCTCTGGGAAGCAGAGACATACACAGACAAAGCCCAAGTATAGCAGAGAAGGGTTATTTAATGTACATGGGGAAAGAAGAGTGAGTGAAAATAAAATCAACACTGTGATGGCAGCTGCCACTGAAACAATGTTATTTTAATCTACACAGAAAATTAGATCCCCTGTGGCCAGTCAGAAGTTCTACTGGGCAAGAGCCCCATATGGTTCCACCAACTTTCTAAAAACAGTTGGTGGACACCAAAAAAGGTGTCCATGGGTGTAGCATGCTGGGGGCTCTGGGTTTAAAGGAATGCCTTCCGTCCTGCAGGTAGATGCTTCTATGATGCATATAAAGAGGAGACATCATACCTTGGTGTTTTTTTGTGTTTTTTTTGGGGGGGGTGTTGGTATTTTTTTCATGTGTGCATGCACGCACCTGGAAGTCATGGAGACCTCTGGTGACTGACCCCGACTGGAGGCCTGGAGGATATTCAGAGAGGTGGCTGAGTGAAGCCTGCCCCTGCCTCCCACCTCTCGCTTCTGGTATTTCAAGGCATTCTCCCATCCAAGTACTTGCCAGAGTCTAACCTGTTTAGCTTTTGAGATCTGATGAGATCAGGCTTGCCTGGGCGATCCAGGTCAGGGTAGCATACCTTGTTGACAAGTACTATAACTTTCCCAGTCTTCTTTTCTTCTCTCTTCATATCCAAATGGTGTTTGGCAATGTAAACAGCCACGCGGGTCTTGCCGCTGCCTGTAGGGAGGCATATGATAATATTCTTCCCTTCCAGGGCTGGTTTGGCTACTTCCATCTGGTAGTCTCTGAGACTCAGCTCTGGTTCAGGTGAAGATCTCTTGTCTCCATCATCCACATAATCTGTGGGACACAGAAATCAATCCATGATGGGCTCTTTCGGCACACAGCACTTTATTTCAAACTGCACATCTAGCTGTGGACAAAGACTTGGATCCTAAGCCTTGTTTCCACTTGTGCAATGCCCTTTCCCACTGCAGAGGCAGTCCTCTGTTGCAGAGCACGTCCTCTGCATCAGGCACTTCCACCCATGCAAAATTGCTTCTAGGTGGGGACAATGCCTCACAGTGCTCTCATTGACACTAATTAACTGCCACTAATTGTCTGGCAGCCTTAAGTTCTAACACTCTTAATGAGCTAGACTTATTTTAGTAGGGCTGAGACAGCACTAAGAGCTTTGACTAACCCAAGGTCACCCAGCTGGCTTCATGTGGAGAAATGCGGAATCAAACCCAGTTCTCTAGATTAGAGTCCACTGCTCTTAACCACCACACCATACTGGCTATCACTGCCACTGTGAATGGAGGAAAAGATCATACCAATGCAAGATCTGGAGGAAATGCAGGAGGCCAGGAAAGAAAACAGTGCTGCAGTGCTGGGGGGGAGAGGGGCTGGGAACAAAACCTCTGTGTAGAAGCAACCCAAGGCCAATGTTTTTAATGATTTCCTAAGTGCCTAGGGCTAGAGGGAAATGGTCCACAGAAGATGAAGAAGGATGCCAGTGGAAAGAGAGCTCAGGATGTAAGTCAAGATCTACACAACCCACCAGACTCCCGCTAAACCGCCAGCTTTGTTCTCTGCCTGCCGGAGACTGCAAAACCATACCTGCATGCATGCCACAAAACACAGCAGATGGGCTGCATTTTGCTTTGTGCCTTGCATGTGGCATAAACCCATTCTAGAATTACAAGTTGTCACACCACCACAAATCAGGCTTCAAGTGTATGAATGAGGCAAGTTACGATATCAAAGACATGACAATCAGAGCACTGAGCCATCCCTGGCCGTGTAACTGAAACACATTTCAATGTAGGCTTAATATTTCCTATACAAAACACAGTCTCAAGGAAAGGGTCATGTATATCAGGAGCAATGTGCAACAAAGTATGTCAAAAAGAACCAACAGCTGATACGAAGCTCTCATACACTACCAAATTATTATTCTGAAAAATAAATATTATTAGTCTGTAAGGTGTCAACGGACTTTTGTTTTATTTTTCCAGGTTACTGGGCCACCTAGTTCAGTATTATCTACACCAGGGATATTAGTCTTGCAAAAGCAAGGAAGCAAGTGATAAAATGTCAAATTTAAGGCCAAGATTTTCCCCAAACAAGATATTTTCCTATGGAAAAATTAAGGATGGGGGGCGGAAGGGAATCAAATAAACAAACAGCATTTAAAAAGGACATGATAGGAATTAAACAGCATGAAAAGTCAATTGTCAAAATATTGTGACAGTTATGGAGAGGAACAGCACCGACTGGAATGGGTGAAAGATCTTCATCAAAGAATATCTAATGCTGTTGGGTGTGTGTGGAATTTTCTGTCTGGTAAAACTGTCAATATCAGCCAATCATAAACACCATAATTATTTGTAGATGGTATAAAGCATGTCATTTTTTCTGTACAGGCAAACTTATTAAAAGCCAACTAAATTAACAGAATGTAATGAAGCCTGCTGTAAATAATGGAAATCTCTCTTAGTTGAAGCCTGAGTTTTATTGGAGCAGCTAAAAGAATGCTTCATTTAACCACCATTTCCCACACAGAAAGAGCATGTCTTTTTCCAGATAGGAGGAAAGGGGATGTAGAGAGCCTTAAATCCCTTTGGTTTCCACTAGACAGACAGGCGCTATCCTCATCCAGTCCTATCTGATCCAGTCCTACTACACTACCTCTGCCCTCTCCCAACGTTATCCTTTTCTTGGTCTTTATAGATGGCTACTCAACTGAACCCATTTTGGGGTTCTCACACATTGTTCACTGAAGAAGAGTTGGTTTTTATACCCCACTTTTCTCTGCCCTAAGGAGTCTTGAAGTGGCTTACAATCGCCTTCCCTTTCTCTCTCCATAACAGGCACCCTGTGAGGTCAGTGGGGCTGAGAGAGTTCTGAGAGAGCTGTGACTGGCCCAAGGTCACCCAGCAGGCTTCATGTAGAGGAGTGAGGAATCAAACCCGGTTCACCAGATTAGAGTCTGCTGCTCTTAACCACTACACCATGCTATTAAGCCCTTAGCCATAAGCAGGCCTTTACTTGTGAGAAAGAACTATTTGGAGCTGCTTTAATGGGAGAGTCTTGTCTTCTTCTCCAGAGGCTGCTGATGGGAAGGGTTGCCTCCACAGGACTGCTCTGTCCCCTGTGACTTCCCTCCGCTTTAGGCCTTTGCCTGAATGAATACAAGCACAGTGCCTAGGGCCCACAATAATTTTAGGGGCTCACAAAAATGCTTCAGTTTCTTTTAAAATCAGAAGGAGAAATAAATGAACTTTTAGGGTTGAAGAAAATATTCTAATTTTTTTCTCACAACAGAAAGGAATGAAATTTTAGGGGCCATGAAATTCTATTAAATTTTGCTTAAAATGTTGAAGTATTTAAAGTTATATTAAAATAAATTTTTAATATCAATATTATTATGGTGGGAGGGGTCCACAAAGGCAAAAGTGCCCAGAAAAGTGAAAATGCGGCCCTGGTGTGGGCTGAGAAACTCACTCCATGATATTACAAGGATTTGTGTGGTGAAGTTTGCTAAGTGATGCTGTTGGAGGACTGTGTGCCATGACACTCACGTATGTTGGGGGCTGCAAAGTTTTTGCTCTTTTCTGTGCGAGACCCCTTTATGTGTACCCCTCTGTAATGGCACCTCTCTCTGATGTTCTGAGGTGATGTGTGTTACGCTGCCTCCATGCCTTCCTTTATTTTCACTGCCACCAAACGCTCTCGCCTTAGGATACTTAGTTGGACCCAAAGAAAAGGATGGCTTAGTTGTATATGGTAGAATGACAGAATGGGTCAGCACGTGGGGGTGACTCTTGAGGGGATCCTTTACTCTGAAATGAACAGTTGTTTTTCTTAAATATAAATATAGTTTATTTATAAGTATAACAGCATAACGGTTTCTGTATGGCTAATAAGCTTAATGCTTTCAGACAGATACATAAGCGTAATGGTTTCTTAAACAGACCTAGTCATACAGGCTTATTTTCTTACTTGCTACTTAAGCTCATAACTTCCACAAAGCTTAAGTTCCCAGCTTGCCACGCAGGCTAATAACTTCCAATGAGAACACAGATTTCTCTCACAGCACTTTACAGCACCTCACTCAAGCTCCTTCCTCCACACACCTACACATCACTAACTCTCACACAAAGCCTCTCTGAACCAAACAGTCAACTCTGCCCCCTAGGGTACAGCTATCATCCAATCATAACACATCTGAAGAAGCGTGCTTGCACACGAAAGCTTATACCTTGAATAAAATTTTGTTGGTTTTGAAGGTGCCGCTGGACTCAGACTTTGTTCTCATAACACACTTCACTCACCCATCCAGCCTCCCCCTCTCCTTTCTTACTCTACAGGCCTGCATTTTAAATCACAGCAAACATTCTTATAAAACCCCACATTAAAATGTAGAAATAAAACACACACACAGCATTTACACACAGAACACTACAGGGGCCAATCTTTGCACCAACTGTGTTTTCTAGAATAACTCAACCAAAGCTCTGGAGATATGACCAGCTGAAAGGGTGGCCACGGCTCTACAAGGGAACAGCCCCAGTAGGGCAGGGACAAAGGTTTTGGATGAGGTGAGACAGGAAGAAGGAAGTGGGAACAAAACAATCAACATGTCTTGCGATGCAATCCTGTACAGGGCTATACCCTCCTAAGCCCAACTAAGTCAATGGGCTTAGAAGAGTGCAACTGCAGTAGAGATGAAACTGTTAATTACTGCTGCCATTGACCATTCGTCCAAGAAAATCATTGTCATGGTTGCTTTCTAACATGGCCTGACTTGGCCTGACGCATAAGGCAGCTTTTGATTCACTGCACCTGGCAAACGTGCCCTTCTAGATCTTTCATGCTTGCTAGAGTACAATGAAGGTCATACCTGAATCACTGCCGAAGCTGACCTGTCCAAGACTTTCGTTGGCGTCACTGACACTTGCGTCTAGCAAGCTGACATCAGATTCTAGCAGACAAAACACATAAGCACAGGTCACCAAAGAATTTTGCATGATCTATCGTTCTCTTTGTCTCAGGTTCACACAGTCCAACTTGACTTACCAAAACAACCCTACTTTGTTTTATAATATAATGTCAATTTCCTGCTGAAGCAGAAACCACCTTTTGGGGTAATGGCCAAAGCAAATCAAGGGGACTGTCAAATGAATTGATCTGGACTTGCCATGTTACCATTACCAGCCCTGGAAGGTCTCTCTTGATGTTTAGGAGGTGCAGTCTTGGAAACTGTAACTGATTTAAAACATCTTCTCATGTGCAAGGGCTACTAATACAAACATACAGGATTAAAGTCTGTAGGTCTCAATGTACTGAAATACTACCCACCACTAAAAAGAAAACCATTACCTAAAAGGCAATTATGCTTCCCTAACAAGGAAGCTACAGGGTGCCATCTACTGGCCTGCAGTAAACCTGCATGAATACAAACGTCAGAAAACAGAAATCAAATGGCATACACATGTGAAGTCAGCGCTGACTCTCATTAAACATTTATGGATGGCTTTTATGCTCATGTCTAATGCATGGTGGTTTTTAATTGTAAGCTGCCTCGAGCAGGACTCCGAAGAGGCGGCACAGAAATAGTCTAAATAAATAAACCTGGTTAGTCTTAAAGGTCGCAGTTGACTTCTGTTCTAAGAGCAGTTTCACAAGAGGAGCCAGTGGCTGGTGTTCTGGACGGTTGCTGTGCTTGTTTTGCACATATATAAATACCTCTTGCATTTCATGATCTTTCCATGTATGTATTCATATAATATTCATACTACAGACCAGTAGTTCCCAAAGTGGCGGTACCAACGTTCCCTCTAATCCCTCCCCCCGAGCGGAGCAGTTCACATCCTGAGCAGAACATAACTGCTGTAAACTTAAAATGGGCAATGGGCAGTGCAAGACCCTGTGCGGCTCCAGACTGCTGCTGAGCGGGACTTCCTGTGTTAATGAGCACCTGCTCACATGCACAGTTTAGAGGGAAACTTGGGTGGTACCACCCCTAGAGAGTTATGGGATTACCTAGGGGGTGCTAAGAGGCAAGGGGCAGCGGGGGGCGGGGCATTCAACCATGTTGTTCACTTACTGATGATTGCCCAAGCTATGGCACCATGCTGGCAAATGGCACTCCCAGTTTCTGCCTCTGCACAGGGCTGAAATCTGGTGCAAAGGATTGAATTTTTTAGTAAATATGCTCTAATCAATGGTTAAATATGCTTTAATCAGAGCGCTGATCAAACCAGTATACCACATTTTGAGAAACTATCAGCACAGTGTCTATTTTTCTCTCAGTTCCCAAGTTTTTGCTGTTACTGTTTTGAATTTTATTACCTTTTTCTTAGTGGACTGTGCAAATCGGTATTCTGAATAATGCTTTTTACGGGCTAGAGTAGGGGCCACAGGGAGCCAAGGGGGCGGTGGTCCCAAAACGTTTGGGAACCCCTGCTATAGACAAAGATGCTCCAAGTGGAAATATATTTTACCAACCCAATTATAGACAGATTATGCCACAAATAGTCTACTAGTCTTTAAGGTGCCAAACAAGACTTCATTTTCTTTTCATGCTTTATGTAGTAATTGATGGTTCCTGCCGTGAACGGGGAGAGGACCAATGGCAGACACCTGGGCCTTGATCTGACACAATGCAAGCAAAGCTGCACTGAGTAGATAGTCACTTTCCTTCTCCCCCTCCTGCTGCAGTCCTCTATGCCATCTGAAACCGGACCTTTGTGGATCACTGAACAGTAGGAACATAAATAGGTCAACTTAGAGGCTACAATGAGAAGGGAGAATCAGCAAAAACTGCCCTTCCCTCTACAAACAGAAGGGTCTACCACAAGCAGAAAGGCAGCTAAGGATACCAGTTCCCATGTACGTTCATCAGGGAGCAGTGGGCCAATCAGGGATCCCAGCTGAGTAGAATGACTTCAAAGAACTGACTGTTTCATAAAGGACTGCTTCCATAATCTGTTCTATACCTCAATACTAAACAGGCAAAGCCCTGTTTTGGATGGTCCAGGCTAGCCTGAGCTCTGTCAGGTCTCAGAAGCTAAGTGGAGTCAGCCTCTGATTAGTATTTGGATGGGAAACCACCAAGGAAGTCCCAGAGACGTTACGCAGAGGCAGGCAATGGCAAACCAACGCTGAATGTTTCTAGCCTTGAAAACCCTACAGGGTTGCCATAATTCAACTGCAACTTGATGGTACTTTCTGCCACCAAACAGGTGAAATTCACATGTGTAATGATGTGTGCTGCAGAAAGGAGTTATTAAAGAGCCCTTTACCTGCACCTTGGCTTGAGAGGAAATGGATGATTTTTATATAGGTGGGGGGCGAAGAGCAAAGATGACCCTGAAGGCCATACAAACAGTCCTGAGTACCAGCTTTACCTCCCCACCCCCGGCTGCCTATCTGTTTTGCATACTCAAAACCTCCCCACACCTGGTTCTGCTTTCCCTTACTCATTCACCTTAATTTATGGAGAGTTCATATAGTTCAATAGCCTCTCCCATCCTGTATTCAAGTGCCATCAGAGGAACATTAATGCTTTCGGTTTACACCAAACTAGTTCATAATACACCCTTAGGCACACTCATGCAAACTGTCACAAGTTTCTTCAGGACCTTTCCCATCCATGGGAAAGCCATGTTTTACCCACGAAAAGCTAATCATGGTATTATACTAGGGGCACATACGTCAGAATGCCCCAGGGTCAATTTTTCCTATAACTGGACATGCTCCGCTCCACAGAGTGTGTGGATGTTCTCAGCGTTAAACACTGAACCCCTGCTAGTTTGCTTGTGGGCTTCTTCTTCCTCTCCAGGAAATGCTGGCCAGTTCTCTCACTGACTTCCGTGGACCTAGATCTCCAAGATTTGGTAAATATCACCCTTCTGGAATTGCTTTCCCCACTACTCCCTTTTTATTTTCTTTAGTTAGTTAGTGTGTTTTCCCCTGTGTGCTTTGTATGTATGACTGCTCCTTATTCTTTATAATAAAACAACTTTTCTGTACTACAGCCAATGCTCCCTCTAAGCTGTGGAGTCTTGTGAACAAAAATGCTACTTGGTGAGCTGCTTGGTACTTGGTAATGCTACTGGCATTAAAGTTGTGAGCGAGTGATTTGGCTACTGCATAAATTAGTTTGCTCTGGAGCCATCCTTCCTGAGCTGAGACAAAAAATGTGTGAGCCGGAGGCTAAGAAACTGTGAGCTAGCTCACACTAACTCAGCTTAGAGGGAACACTGACTATAGCCTGGTTTATTTGAGAGTTCTCGGGGAACAATCCCCATAAACATTGATGGAGATCCCCAAGTTACCCCCTCTCACTAGTCTCCAATTTTTCTAACTCCCCAATTAATTTGGAGACCTCCAATTTGTGTAACAACAGCTGTGTCTAAAGGCTGAACTGCTTTACTTTGACAAAGATTTTATGAGTTTTTAATGTATTTCTACTTGCTTTTGACTTCATGTTATTGTTTTTGCTGTAGTTTGTCTATGTTCCCTTTTGTGTGTCCTAATTGTCATGGCCTTTGGCCCCACACAATAAATGCTGCCTTGCTTGCTCAAGGGTTTCTGATCACCAGTAACCATTCCAATCCCTTGGAATTTGTGTCTGCTGCTTGGATGGAAGCTGGCAGGCAGTTTTTCTTCCTTCCTTGGATCCTGTGATGCCCAGGAGAAAGGCAAGTACATAAATATTTTAAATAAATAAGAATGTGGAGAGCAGAGAGGTAAACAATCTGCATTTGGCCTGTGGCAGAAAAAGTTGCTAGAAGGTTTCTGGCAAGCAGAAAAAGCTTCTAAGGTTATTGGGTATATACTGCTGTGGGAATAGTTTTGTGTGCCTCTGTGCTTGCTAATTTTTGGTACTTTTTGCACACAAACAAAACCCAGGGCACCACATTCTTTAAAAGGCTGCCTTGGGATTTCCTGTCCCTTGGGAAGGAGGGGCAACGTGAAACAAAATATATTTCAATCAGCCCTGAGTTGTGGAATTGCATTTGTTTTGTAGCTAAGCACTCCCTCTGCTGGCAAAAAATGTGATTTCTACAACCCCAGTCTAGCATGAGGATTTCCATGCATGCCCAGTAAATTTAAAGGGAACTGATAGTCTAGTTTGTAGTTGGCCTGACCTGGATAGCCCGGGTTAACACCATCTCGTTTGTAGCTGTACCTCCAAACATTTTTTGCCCTGAAAACCCTATGGGGTTGCCATAAATCAGCTGTTACGTGAGAGCACACACATAAAAAAGAGGCTGGCCAACCATCAGCTTTCAGGTTCAAACGTGTCCTCTGCCATAAATTCACCATGCTGATTCATTGTACAGGGGTGATCTGGATTGCAGCAAAAGATTGTATATTGAACATTCTAAACATCAAGTAGTGCCATTATAACTTCAGTTCGACCTCAGTCTGCCATGGTCTTTTTTCCTGCACATCCCCTGACACTACTGTGAAGGGTTTAACAGAGATAGCTGAAGTAAAAATACAAAGATACTAACACTACACCTCCTATTTATTATGTACAGTTCCCGTTTAATACTTATGCCTCAGTTTGTATTCCTGCGGTCCGCCTTGAGCCTCAGTCGATTCATGTCCCAATTGCAAAATGAAATGTAGTTGCCAACAGTAAACTTTGCAACAATTAAAAAAAAATACTGTGGAAGCATTTTAATGTCTTGTAGTAATGAATTAAAACTGAATTTGGCAGGAAAGATGTTCCAACTGATGCACATGTGGGGTTTTTTCCATCGAATCACAACTGACTTGGGATGGCCTGCACTTACCAATATGTTTCCTAGTGCAACAATTTCAGAGATCTGGGAGGTGAAGAGTTAACTCTTCACTGGAAATGGGGAAAAACAAGAGGGCCTCCCATTTTTTAAAAGCACTTGGTGTATGCCAGGAGTGCCATGTGAGTACCATGGCACCCATTCACACCATGTTGGGGGAGTCTGAATTAGCCAGTGTGCTGGTAGGTAATGACTCAGAGCTCCCAATATTTTCTGTCCCATTCAAGACAATGTAGATTTTATCCCCTGAAAGACACCATGAAATACAGTGGTGGTGCCCCCCAGACACTATGTTGGGGGAATCACTGCATTTGGGTGACCATACAACAGGGCACAGTGTGAAGATGTCCCAAGCTACACATGCCTGGAGGTGACATCTGCTGATAATACTGAGATGGACATGTTGCCAGAAGAGCAGGACAAGGTGCTTACTTTCCCCTCCTTAATTATACCGTTACCTTGTTTTTCTGCCAAAATTAATACTTAAGGTAGCTTGCAGCAAATAATTAAGAAGAAAATCTATTCAAAATGTAACAAGAAAACTAAGCAGAAGATGGAGATTTGTGATAGGTAAAGGCACAAAAGACTAAACTCTGCTAAAAGCTTGGGCTTCTGAAAAGTTCGTAATTAGCACTTGAACAATAACAGGAGAGGTGTCTGGCCAAATGTATCTGTGGAGGACATTCAACTATCAGAGTGCCACTGCAGAAGAACCTCTGTCCGGTAATAAAATAAATAGGCCACTGACAGTACAATCATAAGGATATATACTCAGAAATAACCCCCCATTGACTTCTACGAGACTTCTAATCAGTGTGCTTAAGACTGCAAGTCTCACTGTGCCATCCTATGCAGAGTTGCTTCCATGGATTTAGAAGGGTATAACTCCACTTAGGATGGCACTATTGGTTTGCCAGATTCATGGGAGTCTACTAGAAATATGCAGCTCATCACTTGTGACTTGTAAAGCTGAATCTAACTGCGCCAAAGGATCTGTAAAAGAGGTCAACTGATAGAGCACCTGAAACAGCAGAGGCCTCCCAGAATTCTTCTGAAGCATTCTCCTTGCCAGTTGAACTGGGCTCCATGTCAGTTCCTTTCTTCACCTCCCCCACAGCTGCAGATGCACGCAGCTCCTCATTTTCGTCTGCAGATAGCCCATTCTCATTACATTCTGTTTACAGGAAAAATAAACAAACAAGAATGCTTAGCAAATTCTTTTTCCTTTAAAATTAGTGGCCAGACTCTACATGTGGACAAAATACACTTGGTTATGCACTTCAGTGAACTAGAAGACAGGTGAACAATGGTTTTTTGGTTAGTGGTTAGGAGCATGGACTCTAATCTGGGGCAAGTGGGTTTGATTCCCCACTCCTCCACATGCAGCTGCTGGCATGACTTTGGGTCAGTCACAGTTCTCTCAGAGCTGTTCAGGAAAGAACAATTTCTGTCAGAGCTCTCACAGCCCACCTACTTCACAGGGTGTCTGTTGTGGGAAGGGGAAGGGAAAAGAGATTGTAAGCTGCTCTGAGACTCCTTTGGGTAGTGAAGGGTGGGGTATAAATCCAATCTCTTCTTCTAGATTTGGTGAGTGAACAGCCTTTAAGATACCCACATTAAGGGCACTATAGAAGTCTATGGCAAATTTCTTGTGGACATCAGAAGATAATGATTTTGTCTCAGTGCAATCCCCTCATAGCATATAGGTTTTTAAAGCAGTAGAAAAGAGCAACAGTAGCACTTTAAAGACTAGCAAAATTTGTGGCAGGGGATGCTCACTTCTTCAGATCTGGAGGGTCCAAACTGGGTGTTGCCTGAATGGGAACTAGACGATGAAGGCTGGAACCTGTAGGAAAGTCTGTAGCAATTCCAGGAAAATCTGCTGTAGATCTGGGGGTTCCTAAAAGATCCAAATGTCCTAGAGTCACGGAGAAAGACTCTAGGATCCCTTCTGGAAATGTCTGGATCCCTTCCTGGAGATCTTGTGGTTTGAGAACGGGAGGACCTTCTTCTTCTGATTAGTCTCAATTAGAATACCTTCTAGCTTGCCCCTAAAGAATATGGAACCCTTGAAGGGATAAGATGCCACTATGGCCTTGGTTGAAGCGTTCATCAACCAGTTGCTTAGACAGAGGGTGCACTTGGTGACCATGGTAGTGCCAGTGGCCCTTGCTGAAAACTGCACAGTCACAAAGGTAGTATCAGCTACAAAAGCCACAACCTTCTCTGACCTCAGGAGATAGGAAGTCAAATGGGGGGAAGCATCAGAGATCCTTCTCTGCATCTTGCACAGCCAAAGGAACAGCGGACAGGCTAAAAAAGGCACTAAGCCACTGAAGCCTAGATAGAGAGGTCACTGGCCTCATGGGGTTCTGCACAGGGCTGTGTCACTCCTGTGGTCTGCAGCCTCCTTAAATGCCCCTCTCCCTCCGTGGGACAGTCTGATCCAGATGCCGTATTGGCCACAGGAGCATCCACCATCAGAATATGTAGGTGTTAGCCTGCTGAAGTTGGGAAGGCACAGCACTTCCTAGGCCTGAGCCACCTGAAACGTAGAGTGATTAGGTTTATCCTATTCATTTTTCAGTACTCGGCTAGATATCTTACACAAGGGTAAGATAAAGTCCACTACTAGAGCTGGTCATAACCTCCTAGTCACTTTTCTCTTGATGTGGAAGATCCACCGCAGGAGTAGAAAGTTTCAGGAACTTTGGAGTAAGGGCAAATGATGAAGGAAGACCTCAGTGGCAAAAGACTTTGGGAGGGGAGGGGTGACCCTCATCACTGGTCTGACCTTCCTCCTTTTTGGACAGGTCAGGATCACTTATCAGAGAAAACAGGGAAATTATCCAAATTTGGTGAATGGTCTACTCATGGGTAACATGATGTCTAGGTAAAGGCCAACGCTTCCTTTCTTGCAGACAAGGACCCTAGGAGGATCCTGTCCACCTCTGACTGAAAAGGGCAGCTTCTTGTGCTGCTTAGTTCTACTGGATTGCCTCCGTGGAGGGGAAGGGGGGAGCCCTGGTGCTTGTGGCTGCTGTGATCCCTTCTGCCCATGGCCCTTTCTGTAAAAGATTCCAACCACGGTTGGAAGCTCCCTGGGGAGAGTGAGTCAGAGCTCTCCTCCATTTCCATTGCAACCTTGCTCAACCCTGGTGCAGGGGAGAAAGGTGTGGTCACATCCTGGTGGGAAGAAAGCGTGCCCCTCTATGGCACTCACCACTATCTCACCCCTTACCCATTCATTTGCAGAAGAAGAGGGGGAAAAGAAGAATGATCTCAGCGTCCTGATACAGGGCCCTTGGTGCTCTGCCAGGCACATAATACCTCCTGCAGCTGAGAGGACAGAAGATCCTGCTGAGGGCTCCATTGCCCAGCTCTCCCGCTGTTTCCATGCAGCACTGCAAAGCTGCAAATCCCCTGGGCTTTCCTGAGCCAAAGCAGGTTACCCGAATGGCTTTGTGAGACATGGGAGATCACTGAAGGACAAATGCAGTAAATCAAGATGCTGGACTTCAAACAGAGAGCTCTGAAAACAAAAGCAATTAGAGCGCTCTCCAAACGCCTGCCTTCTCCATCGGCAGATCCAGGTGGTCAGCCGTCTTGGTCTGAAGCAATAGAACAAATTTAAAGTCCAGTGGCATCTTTAACACCAACAAAGGTTTATTCAAGATATGAGCTTTCATGCGCAAGGCACACTTTTTCAACTACATTGGGATGTTAGGTAAGGTTCAAACTTATAGGGATTTAACAGCAAATTAACATGTAATATGATGATGTTTAAGCTATGCAAAGTCAGAACGAAATAACAAGCGGATGCCTATGGTTGCACCATTGATCTGGAGAAACAGGTTGTCACTAAATCTGAAGTGATTATGGTTGAGAACAAACTGGCACAGTCTGGTGGCAAAGTCAGCTGTGTTGTTGTCAGGTTTCTGACAACCTGCATGGCCCCACAGTATACTAACATCCTTATGGCTGACTTGGAACACTTCCTAACTCCCACCCATTCATACCTTTCTTATACTTGCGTTACAATGATGACATTTTTATTGTCTGGACACATGGTAAAGAAGCCCTGGACAAATTCCACGAGGCATTCAATGATTTTCACCCCACCATCAACCTGACAATGAACCAATCCATGCAAGAAATACATTTTCTGGACACTACTGTAAAAGTACACAATGCATAGACAGTACCTTATACTGACCGACAAACATACCTACACGCCTCCAGCTACCATCCTAAACATACCAAACGATCCATTGTGTACACCCAGGCTCTATGCTGCAGCTGCATATGCTCCAATCCTACAGACAGAGATTCTCATCTGAGGGCTCTACAACACACCTTTTTGGAACTAAAGTCTCTACCTGATGAAGTCAGGAAACAGATCAACAAAGCCAGAATGATACCCAGAGAAAACCTGTTAGAAGACAGGCCCAAAAGAGACAATAATAGAATACCATACAGCTCTCAGCTCAAAACAGTTTAACACATCATCAACGACTTACAATCTCTAATGAATACTTACAGTTCTCTTTCACAAATACTGGGGGGCAAACCTTTTCTTGCACACAGACAAGCCTCCGTCTCAAACAACTATTCACCCAATAATGCAACATCTTATTTGAACATGGACACGGGGACCAGAGTTTGCAATAAACACAGATGCCAACTTTGCTGCCACATACACCCAGACAACAAAATCACTGGACCTAATAACATCAACTACGCCATCTCAGGCTCATTCACCTGCTCATCTTCTAACAGTGTATATGCCATCACATGTCAACAATGCCCTTCAGTTCTCTACACAGGACAAACCCTACACTAGAGGATAAATGGACACAAATCTGACATCAGGAATCACAACACTGAGAAACCTTCTTCAGCCTTCCAGGACATTTAAATGGGTGACCTCAAAATAGCTGTTTTATTACAAAGGAACTTCAGGAACAGAATGGAAATTGCTGAATTACAAGTGATTACAACACTTGGAACAAAAACCTCCCCAGAATCAACAGGGATACTGGTTTCTTATCTTATTACATATGGTAACTCATTCAGTCCTCACATATGTAGTCTCAAAAAGAAGGACTATACATCCTCTGTATTTTAGTGTATTTCTTTTTCAGAATAGTATATTAGAATACTGAATGTAATGCAAGGAATATTGGGATGTTTTGCTGACATAACACTGCATCTACCTCATCAAGTGCTGTTAAGTGATCTCCACACCTGGGACTTTCTTGGCTTGCTTCCCACAACTAGAAAAGACACCTTTAGACATTTATCCGCTATCTCTCCTTATAATAAAAGCAATTTCGTCTGGCAACGTTCTATGCACACCAAAATGAGTTGGCTGTGGGCTGTGTCAATCACAAGCTCTCTCTATCCATTGGCTGCATTCCCTGATTCCCTTGCACACAAGCGGCACCCAGCCTCTCACCCTCAGAGTACTGGAAGCTGACACATGGAGTGGACGCTCGGGCAGGAGAGTGGTGTTGTGGCTGAGCCCTCTCATGGCGGCCTTGGTCGTATTCAGCCGCGCCCGGGTGCAAGTCGCTGTTGCAACTACCAGAATTGGAGGATTTTTGGCAGGCAAAAAAACAGAAATATTTCTAGAGCTAGGCAGCTGTCGAGCAGCCCATTTCCCCCCAAATGAATTACTCTCTGCTAGCTAGAGGAAGAACCCCCCCCACCACCATTTGTATCCGGCATAGCAAGGCCAACCTCACTCAGCCCATTTCCACAGCACCCGAAGGCATGATCAAGAGCAGCACCCGCTCACCTCATCTTCACTCGGGGGCGGTGGCTTCGGGGTTTCCAGTGCCTGGAGGCAGCCTTCCCTAAAGGGGTGGTGACAGCTCGGCAGCAGTCTGCCAAGGGACACGCGAAGCTCACTTGGGCAGGCTGGACAGAGGGAGGAGGGGAGGCCAGAGCGCTGAAGCAGCGATGCAGCGGCTTCCCTTGGAGACAGGCGCAGTTTCTGCTGTGGGGAGCAGTCGGACAGAGTCCATCACCATCCCTTGCCATGGGTATTCCTTCTTCCAACTTTTACAGTTTGGACTCTTGGTGTATTCCTTAACCCTCAGGCTTTGCTTCCTGTGGCAAGGTGTGCAGGCATCCTGTGAACCTGGAGTGACTTTTTCAAAATGCCCTCCCTCCCACGGCACTGTTTGCCACGCGCTTCCCACAGGGGATATCACCTACACACAGCTGACTCCTTCCCACTTGCATGTCCACGCAGATGGAGCAAGAGAAGCGCAGCATGCCTTTCAGTCATGCCACATTCTCTGGTCCTTGGGGACAAAACGAAGCATGCAGGAAGCACTGCCCAAACTGTAAAAGGTCAAACATCAAAACTGAGGATGTCGGGCACTAGCAGCACTCCGTCCCTGGAGAAAAAACTGGGCGCAGTTCCCTGGCTGCCCCTTCCCCAAGGTACCATTTAGGGTCGTGGGGTGGTTTTACATTGCTGTTTTCTGGATGCAGCCACTAACATAGCCTGATGCTGATTTCTTCTACACTGCCCAGCTCTCCTATGGTGTTACTATATAGTTCCTGATTTTGATTTCATTTCTAAAAGAAGTTATAGGCCACCTTCCCACTAAATGTTTGCAAAGCAGTGTATAATACAATTTTAAAAATTAAGGGTCAAAAACAGTACAATACAGAGTAAGGCAAAAGAAGCAGAACGAACCAGAAACGAATCAATGTGAGCAAATGATGTAGAGGCTGATAAAATATCAGTAACACTTCCACAGATGACAAAACCAGAAATGAGAGCTTGAACTTGGCACCCAAATGAAACAAATGTAGATCTATCAAGATATGCCTGGGCCTGGGGATGATTGTTTGTTAGACAGGCTGTCAGCTCTGAAAAAGTCAGGTTACTAAATGCTTGATCTCAGGACCTTTCTTTACCCTGTAGATTTTGCTGCCAGTACTGGAAAAATGCAGGTTTTCCTTCTTTTTGTGACTTATGTATTCACTTTCTGCCACAAGTGGTTTTTGCTGTTGTTGTTCCAGTAGTGCAGTGGAGCCCATGATTTCCTGCACTGGCCTCACCAACTAGCCACAGAAACAACAAGGAAATGGAAAAACAAAATAAAATCCTAACACTTGGGAAACATCAGTGGTGATTGATTATTACCAAACTGCTAGAACTATACAAACACTTTTGCACATGGAAGCATCCTTCTATGTTGCATGTTAGGCAGAACTGCTGTGACTGCCAACCCTTGTGTGATGGCAGCCAGATACCAGTTGTATGTAAAGCAGAAGGTGGGATGCAATGCAAAGTGCAAAAGGAATGTTCAACCCTCCCACTGCTCACCCATTCCATCCTCTGAGGTCATGTTTTCCTTACCTAATCACTGATAACACAAGTGAGCCTGAGTGGGATAGATGATGCTTTTTCTGCCTGGACTGGCCCAATGTCATCCAGTGAATTTCATAGAGTGAAGGAGATTTAAAGCAGGGATCCTTATACCCTGCTGAGGTAGCCACCCTCTGACAGCCCATATAATGTGCCAGTCAGGGCTTCAGAGCAGGGTAGAAGCTGCAGAAGGAGGGGAAATGGAAAGCTGAAGACAAAGGGGCAACTAAAGGGAGGTTGATGATTGCCTGAGAGGGAGATGGGATTGCCAGCTTCAGGTTGGCAGATTTCTGGAGGTTTGAGGGGTGGAGCCTGGAGAGGGTGAGGTTTGAGGAGGGGTGGGATCTCAGACAGGTAAAGTGCCATAGATTCCATCCACCAAACCAGCCATTTCCTCCTGGGAAACCATTGCTGCCAATCTCCAGGTGAGGGCTGGACATCACTCAGAACTACAGCTGCTCTTTAGATGGCAGGGATCAGTTCCCCTGGAGAAAACAGTGGGCTTTGTGTCATTATACGCTGCTGAGGTCACCACAACAAATTGACGCTGAGTCCCCAAGACCAGGGCACCTGCCCAGACCCTCTTTCTAGAGCTCGTTGTATTTATTCCCACAACAGGCCTTATTCCTAGTTTTGACATATTTATTGTTTTACAACTGTTGACTTTATAATCTTAGCTTGTTATTTAGTTCTGACTTTGCATAGCTTAAACACCATCATGTTTCATGTTAATTTGCTGTTAAGTCCCTGTCTATAAGTTTGAACCTTACCTACCACTCCAATGTACCTGAATAAACCTTTGTTGGTCTTAAAGGTGCCACTGGACTCTAAATTTGTTCTCCATTGGCAGGAAGATAAGACTGAAAGGGAGATGGGGGGAACTCCTCCCCTCTGCAACAATAAAGCTGGACTTCCTGCCACCAAAAGTGGAGGGAAGGGAACTCATCTGGGTCTCCTTGTCCTTCCAAGGGAGCATTGCCAGTTTTAATCGTCATAAAAATCAAATTACCAGTTTCCTGTCCATTTAGTTCATCTGCAATCTCTTCATGGTGAGCTTCACGCAAGGCAGCCAGAAATGGAGAGAACCACAGTCTCTTTCGCTCTATTCTGCTCAGCAGTTCCCTCACTCCTTCGTGATTTCCATGTACATCACACTGAGCTCTCACCTAGTTAAGAGATAGAGGAGAAAATAAAGGGCGGGAAAAGCTTAAAACAGTGATACTTACTCTGCGCATAACAGAGTTCACAACCAGAAGAGCCACATAACCACTGTATGTCCTGCACCCCAAAACCACCCCAAAGCAAACAACAATACATAACTATAGCATAACCCTTATGAGTACCAGAGTTCCAATGAACATATATGGCTATCTCACCCCACTACTTATGAAACTTAGCCAGCTCCTATAGCCAGCCGATTCCCCCCCTCCAGGGCTTCCAAGTCAGTGTTTGAAACGAAGTAGCATGTAAGCTTTCAGGTTCTCTGAAACTCTTATTAGGCTGGATGTTAAAAAAGAACTTATGGCTTGGGGGCCAGCCTGTGAGCAACTGGTGTAGGGGAGGGAAGACAGGAGGCTGCTTGGAAGGCAGTGGGCAAGCAGGTGCACACAGTGAGGTGTGTATGTGGTCAAAGCTGACAAGAAACAGAAAGGAAATAGCTACAGGGTGGGGCTAAGAGGCTGAGGTAAAATAGCGTGGAGACAATGGAAGTGAAATTGGAGAAAGGGGGGGTTCCCTCCTGCCTCCTCTGACCACAGCTCAGCAAGGATTGGGAAAGCCATTAAATGGAGGGGGGCCTGGAGCTGAGCAGCCGGTGGCAACCATGAGGGGGTTGGCGTGAGTGGGAGTGCAGAGCCGAGGTTTACCAACAAAGGGATGGGGCTAGTGGGGAAGAGAGGTGGAAGAGGGCCAGCACATGGTTTGGGAGGCAACTGGGCTATCTTGTGAATGCCGCTCTGAGGGGAAAGACCTCCAGGCCTCAGAAGCGAGTGGAGGAGTGAAGAGAAAAAGGGGTGCTGATGTCACCATAGCATGTCTGGACAGCTGCAGAGCCGGGAAACAGAGTGTTGAGGTGAGTGGGGGATGGTGACCTCCCTTTTTCCCGCACCTGTTCTCAGCCAATGAGAGGGAAAGGGTCATGGGAGGACAAAAAGTGCCCCCTGGAGATTTCAGAAACAGTCTTCCCATCAGGCCTTCCCCTCAGTCCTGCACTTCTGCAGAAAATGCAGGACGAATGAAAACTTGGAGTGGGGAAATCTGGGAGACTCAGATTCAGATCTCTGCCCCCGGACCCTGAGTTATCCAGGGGTCAGTTGCTCAGCTTGGCACACCTCAAAGGAGTTGTGGTGATGGTGGAGATGGGGTGGTAGAAGGGGAAGTTCGGCGTGCCTCCTCAAGATCCTCAGAGGTAGGCTGGGAGAAGAGAGGAAACGAAGAACTAGAGACGAATTGTAGCCGTGCTCAGCTGCTGAGGCTGGGCATATGAAGGGGACCTGAAAAACTACCTTATTTACTTGCAAGGACAATGACTCCTTTTCCTAAAAGTGCTATATATACAAAAGTAACTAATTTTTATGGAAATGTACAATACACCCTCTTTTATGGTACCCCTTGGAAAAAACCTAGTCTTGCATATGATTACATACATTTATTGGTACTTTTGTGGGTTCCCCAGTAAATCAATTGCTTTCACTGCTAGGAATCAACTGCTTGGTGTAGTGGTTAAGTGCATGGACTCTTATCTGGGAGAACTGGGTTTGATTCCCCACTCCTATACTTGCACCTGCTGGATGACCTTGGGCAAGTTGTAGTTCTGGCACAGCTGTTCTTGAAAAAGAGCAGTTTCTGTCAGAGCTCTCTCAGCCCCACCTATCTCACAGGGTGTCTGTTGTGGGGAGGGGAAGGGAAAGGAGATTGTAAGCCACTCTGAGACACCTTTGGGTAGTGAAGGGTGGGGTATAAATCCAATCTCTTCTTTTTGTATTTTGAGTAAAAAATAATATTATTAGTTGGGTTTGCAGTGTCCTCTAGAAAGTCTATATCTCCAGTACCTGGCATTACATTTTATGGCAGAGATGAGATGAGGAAGCAGCTGTGGCAAGTTGGCTCTGTTCAGACTGACTCTCCAAACCACTTGCTGATGCCAGGTTAACCAGTCTTTATCCTGTCCAAGGCCATGCAACCTCCACCAGAAGACGTAAACAAGAGTGGGGAAGTAGAAAGAAGAAAGCAGGTCTAGGGGGAGGGGCTTGCATATATGTATGTGTAGGAGAATTATTTATCTCTTTGTGAGAGTGTGTTTGTGTACATGAAAGGGAGACTAGAAGTGCCATCTGTGGATGAGTTACACCATTCTAAGTCCACTGAAGTAAATGGGCTTAGAAAGGTATACTCCTTTTTAGGATTACACTGAATGTCTATGGGCTTCTCCACATTCTCATTTTCCTCACCAGAGAATGCAGAAAAGCCCTATGTTTCCATGTGAAAGAGTGTGTTTGTGCAATGGGTACAAGTTTTCTAGATGCCTAATTCCTTGCAATGATGCATATTACCAGGCCTGGTATCAAAACGGCTTACTCAGTCAGTTTCTGACCAATGCGAGCTGCCAGGGGACCTACTCCAATTGTAACTTCTGCCAATGAGGGAGGAAGTCGCCTTCACTCCTCCTTCCCTGGCGTTGCCAGTGCGGGAAGGAGTCTCCATCCCACCCTTCCTTCCCAGCTTTCCCTTTGCAATTTGCTTGGTGCACAAAGCTCCTGCAGGCCTTGAAGCATGTGGCTCATTCATTTTCAAGCATTAACCTGCTAGCTTGTGCCAGGCAGCCTTTGAGTCCTCTGAGCACATAAGGTAGGAGCTTTTCGGGGCTTTATTTTTGCTAGGTGGCTGGAAAAAGAACGGGTGAAAAGGTGGCTGGAAACAGCTTCTGTTAATGAGGGAAGGTCTCCCTCTCCAGCTTTCCCCTTGCAGTTTGCTAGGTGCACAAAGCAATTGCTTCTGAGGGCTCTAAGCACATGGCCCAGTCCTTTTTGTGCCTTAGCCCACCTGCCTGTATCAACTGTCAAGTCTCATCATAAAGTAGGAGGGTTTTTTTGGCTTTATTTTTTCCATGGAGGGGAGTGTTCAAAGGTGGTTAGAAATGGTGGTGGGTGACGGCAGCATCCTCTGCATTCTGCCCCTCACAAGATCAGTTGTAATTCTGGAAGATCTCTAGGCCCCACCTGGAGGTTGACAAACCTACTGCATTCCAGCCTGAGTGCCTGTAGTTATCCTTGAATCCTCCTAAAGCAAGTTACATGGAGCCAAACCAGAGCAGGGCTTTGGGGGCAGATGAGGTCGATGGAAGATGGTGTGAATCAAAGGGGCCATACATCCAAGAAAATACACATTCTGTGAGCAAAGCCTATTTCATGCTCAGAGGAAGAAACAATAACACTTTTATAGTTTGGTTCAAACACATGGCAGGTGGGGAGAGATTCCCATCAGGCACACTGCAACCCAAGAAAGTAGAAGAGAAGACAAATAATAGGGTGGGAATCTTCATGCTTTTTACCAGGGTAAGCAAATTGAAATGGAAATGAGAGTGGTTAAAGAATTAAAGGTAGAGCCAAAGCAGAGGAACCAACTGGAATGGGTGTGGCTAGAGGAGGAAGGAGCTGTACCAAAAGGAAAAGAGGCCCCAGCCCAGTTATAGTTTTATGCCCAGGGCCCACAAAAACCTGTAACTGGTCCTGCATATTGCAATCACCTACATTTTGCACCAGTCGGCCTAAGTGATACGCTTTGCAGAGGCTGTGATTTCTCTCTGTGCCACAAATTCACTTGCTCTGTAGCTTGGCTCATTTCCTTACAAATTCTGATTGGGTAGGCTTTCCGCTCACTGTTGCAAATTTACAAATTGTCCTTCCCACTTGTGAAGTTAGTGTTCTAGAAAGGCTTCTGGAGTTATTCATTTTTTGTTCTCGCCTTGTGCTAACATATGGATTATGCTGAACATGGACTGTGTTAAACAAATCTGTTGTTGGTTGTGTACTGATTTGACTATCAAGCGTATGTTGTAGAAACTGAACTAGGAATGAGGACAGCCACATTCAGATCTCTGCTTCCCATGAAATTTACGAGCAATCTTCTTGGGTCAGCCATTCTCTTTCAGCCTAACCTATTTCACAGGGGTGTTGTGAAGGTAAAATGAACAGGGGAGAATCATGTATCAAGAGAACAAGCCCAACAAGCGATCACACAGTGAACAATACAATAACAAGGAAAAAATGGTGCGGAAAGACACTCAGAAGAAAAACAGAACAAAGATAAACAAGCAACTCTCATGTACTGTTCAAACTAGAATGATGATAAAATATATATAACATCTACAAATATCCAGCAGGCAAGTACATAATAAACATATTTAGTATTCCAACAGGTAGCATACAATGTTTTCCGACAGGTAAGTACACAAACATTGAACAACTCTACAGTACAACTGCAGAGCAAGTCTGTAACAGGTGACATACAATGTATTTCTGTTCTTCCAAAAGGTAAGTATACAAGACAAAGACTCCGGATTTCAAAACTTTGTTTTGCGTATTCTATCTCAATAGAGGCTGATCACAATACATCAAGCATTCATCATGGGTTTCCAAGGTAAGTATCAGCCAAACTGCTTTCCAATCCTTATTGGAAAAAAGATTGACAGGGCAGCCAGGAATGCCGAGGAATGGGGAAGGCATGGTGGAGCCCGACGGGGGGGGGGGGGGCGAGGCAGGTCTCACTGCTGCTGCTTGGCCTGGGCGCCTCTTGCCCAAGAGCAGGAGGGAGTTCCTTCTCTCCAGGCCCCACCTGGAGGTTGGCAACCCTGTAATTGGGCACGCGCCGGGGGGGTGCCAGAAGGTAGCCCCACCTAGGGTGCAAAAAACCCTCAGGCCAGCCCTGATACTGACTGGCTGACCTATCAATCTTTTTTCCAATAAGGATTGGAAAGCAGTTTGGCTGATACTTATCCTGGAAACCCATGATGAATGCCTACAATGTACTATGATCAGCCTCTACTGAGGAAGAATACATGAAACAAAGTTTTGAAATCCGGAGAATCATGTATGCCATGCTAAGCTCCTTAAAGAAGAGAATTGTGAAATGTGTGTGTGTGTGTAAAAGGATGAAGCTCATAGGTAGGCCCTGCATCTTTCCCACCTTGCCCCATTACTGACCCACCAGATTCCATCCACATGCATACTAGGCTTTTCCCCGGCTCCAACCCCATATACTAGGATTGTCAACATCCAGGTGGCCATGGCAATCTCCCAGAATCACAACGGATCTCCAAACTGCAGAGAGTTCCTCTGGAGAAATGGCTGTTACTGAGAATGGACTGTATAGAAATTATCCCCTCCTGAGGTCCCTCCACTCCCCCAAACCTTGGCCTCCCAGGCTCCACTCCCAAATCTCCAGGAAATTTCCCACCCTGGAGTTGGCAACCCCCACATACCAAAACCTTATTCAGGAGTTAGCAATTTCTACTGTGTCACCATTTCACTGATTTCATGCTTCCGAGTTGTGGTTTTTAAGCATCCACTTCTAACATCTCAGACGTACGGGTTTAAAAAAAGAAAAGAAAAAAGGAACATGTGAAATGGCCCTGCAAGCCGAACCGGAGGGAATCCCGGAAGCAGTACTAGGGCCAGTCATCTCCTGCCGAGGAGACCTACCCGCTCCAAGTCCTCGCCTTCGAAGAGCTCCATCTCGACACACTTCTCGGCCACCTCCACGGCCCTCAGCCTCTCCACCAAGCTCCCCATGAAGATCTCCAGCAGGTGGGCGCCCGCCTCGTGGACTTCTTCCATGGACGGCGTGGGCAGCTCTAGGCTGGGGTCCACGTAGGCGGCGGCCCGAAAGCCCCCTTGTCGCAGCGCGTCGCAGAACTCCTGGCACAAGCCTGGCGGGGGGCGCGGCGTGTCCTCCAAGGCATTCAAGAGGACGTCGGCGGCTGCCGTGTTGCCCTCGTTTTGGCACACCGTTCGGATGCGCTCCTTCACTTCGGGGCTCAGGGAGGGCATGTAGTCCAGTACTCGCACCACCAGCAGGCCTCGCCTGATCTTCGGCTTGAAGCGGGAGATCAGGTAGAGGATGGTCTCGTCGCGGGAAGGGGCCGTGGCCATGCTGGGCAGGGTCGTGCGCGCTCTACCAGGAGGAGAAGCCCTTTCACCGCTCTAGCAGGGGATCGCCCCGGGAAAGGGCTCGCCCTACTCTGGCTGGCCGATCCTTTCTCTGCGCGAGAAGAAAGAAGACGTTGCCCCCCGAAAAGGCTCCGAAATCGTTTTCTCGAGTTTCCGTCTGGAGGACGCCAGACCCAGGCTGTGCGACTTCGGCTTCTTCCTTTGGCATTCGTTGGGCGGCTGCGCCGGGCGCGTATTTAAATCTCGCAGTTTCAGTTTCTATTCCTGCCTGCCTAGGCGCGCTTGGTTTCCAAACGTCAAAGCCGCTGAGTCAGCTTCGCTCGCTTGAGTTCCTGGGGCGCCTTCCTGGGTCCGACAGTTTACCCGGCCCGACGCTTTCTGTTTGTACAAATACAAAAGGACGTTGTAGGGGAACCCCGTTATACCAGCTGGGCTTCAATTGGTTTTGCCTTCACAGCATTTTGTCACAGGGAGAAAAGTTTTCTGCAGTTTGGAAACCGGAGCCGGGGGTGTTGCGGACTTGAGTAGAGGGCGCTGGATGCCAGACACAGCGCTTTTACGCAGCCATGCCTTGCCTTTTAAAACCAAGCCTCAGAAATGTCCCAGGCCAGAGTTCCCAACCATAATGTCTTTGGGAGTCTGCTGGTCCACATTTCCGGAGGGAAATGAGTTATTTTTAACTTGTTCGTTAATGATTTGGAGTTGGGAGTAAGCAGTGAAGTGGCTAAATTTGCAGATGACACAAAGTTGTTCAGGGTGGTGAAAACCAGGGAGGATTGTGAGGCACTCCAAAGGGATCTGTCGAGGATGGGCAAGTGAGCCTCAGCGTGACAAATGGGGTTCAATGTGGCCAAGTGCAAGGTGATGCACATTGGCACCAAAAATCCTAACTATAAATACATGTTGATGGGGTCCGAACTGGCAGATACTAAGAGAGAGATCTTGGAGTAGTAGTAGATAACTCACTGAAAATGTCGAGACAGTGGTCCAATCTACATTTGCATTTTTGCGGGAAAATGGCGTGCTGACGGGTGGCTTTTAGATCGTTCTAAGCCGCCTGACCCCGTTTCGTTCCATTTCGAGCCTCCCAGTGCTGGGAGAGCTCAACCAGTCCTCCTGGAGAGAGGGCTGGAGCAGGAGGCTGGTGTTTATGGCTCCTCCTGCAACTGGCAAAAGCGGGGGTGTCCATTACTGCCCTGAAGCAGGAGCGGCTTGTGGGGTAGAGCAGGGACGCCATGCTCTACATAGACGCAGCCTTCTGCTGTTTTAAAAACACTGGGATTTAAGGATTATATTACTTCTAGCAACACAAGAAGAAGAAATTAACTGTGAGTACATTTACTTTGGAGTTTTATGCAGAGGAGGAAAAGAAATCACCCCAACTAAATGTGTTCCGAGCTGAAAAGGATAGCAGCCGGAAGTCGTGTGGGAGGTGACTTTGAATCTTTAAGTGACTATTTCTTTGGGGAAAAGATGGGTCATTGTTTGCTTTTGCTCATCGGCAAGGATTTATGAAGGGCAATGGCTGGAGGAAGCCTGTAGGCATTTGAAATTGGAAGGAACTGGCTTGAAGAAACTGATTAAAATGGCGTTTGGACTGAGGATGGAGGAGGAGATTGATGAAAATATGGAAGTGGGAGAGATGATGATTGAACAATTTCTTAGAGTCCTGAAAGAGGGGATACAAAAGGGGTGTGAGCAAGCATGTGTAGACTTACTGAAAAAAGCACATAACACCCAAGTAGAGACTAAGAAAAAGGAAGAGCAGGAGCAATATATTGTAATGGAAACCCCGGAAGTCTGGCAAAAAGAGAAAGGTGGCTACTATGTGGCAGAAAAGCTGGGGCCCCTACAAGAGAAATGCCATGTAGAAACTCAACATCTTGCTGTCAAAATAGGGAGAAAGAAACAAAAAAAATTATCCTGTGTAAAGTTAAAGGAAAATGGACAACGACTGAAAATTGAAAAAGAAGGAAAGAGAAGAATAAAAAGAAAAAAGCTATGGGCTTGGAAATTTAAAAGAGAACAAAAAAAACCCTATCCTGTGTAAAGTTAGAACTGCCAAAGCAAGAGGGACAACGATTGGAAACTGAAAGAGAAGGAGAAAAAGGAAAAGGGAAAATCTATGGGCGTGGAAATTTAAAAGGGATAACAAAATATGGAAATTAGAGCATGTGAGAGTTAGAGAGCGGAGATTAAGGGACCAGTACACGTATAAAGGGTTTCATGCTGCATTTGCATTTTTAAATCAGTTTCATGCTGCTGTGACACTGTCTTTCTCTATGTTTGACAGCGTCACAGCAGCATGAAACTGAATTAAAAATGCAAATGTAGATTCGACCAATGCGCAACTGCAATAAAAAAGGCCAATGCTATGTTGGGGATTATTAGGAAGGGTATTGAAAACAGATCAGCCAATATCATAATGCCCCTATATAAATCAGTGGACCTCATTTGGAATACTGTGTACAGTTCTGGTCACGAAACCTTAAAAAGGATATTATAGCTCTGGAAAAAGTGCAGAAGAGGGCAACTAGAATGATAAAAGGGTTGGAGAATTTTCCCTATGAGGAAAGGTTGAGGCGCTTGGGGCTTTTTAGCTTGGAGAAACTGCGGCTGAAGGGTGACATGATCAAGGTTTATAAGATTATGCATGGGATAGAGCAGGTAGAGAAAGAGGTACTTTTCTCCCTTTCTCACAATACAAACACTTGTGGGCACTCCCATGAAATTGCTGAGTGGTTGGGTTAGAAGGGATAAAAGGAAGTAAGTGATTAACACTTACTTGGAATCTACTGCCATAGGAGGTGGTGGTGGCTACAAGCATGGACAGCTGCAAGAGGGAATTAGATAAACCTATGGAGCAGCGGTCCATCAGTGGCTATTAGCCACAAGGTATAGATAGAGACTCTGGGGCAAGTGATATTCTGTATTCTTGGTGCTTGGGGGGGTCAACAGTGGGAGGGCTTCTAGTGTCCTGGCCCCACTGGTGGACTTCCTGATGGCATCTGGTATTTTTGGCCACTGTGTGACAGAGTGTTGGACTGGATGGGCCGTTGGCCTGATCCAATATTGGCTTCTCTTTTGTTCTTATTTCCCAATTGGAGGAGGGTTGCTAAACCGGATTCTATATTGAACCATAAGGGAGGGTTTGCCATCTTTAGCTATTAAAATATGGTGGCTCAGATACAACCTGTTAAATTTTGGTTAATGCAGTACACAACCCAATTCCAAACCTGCTTGCTTGAAAAAAAACCCCACTCAGTTCAGTGGGAAGTATTTCATAGTAGGTGAGCCTGCATTGCAGCTATGGATGCCAGTCTCCAGGTGGGGCCTGGAGAATCCCCAGAAGTATAGTTCATCTTCAGACTATAAAAATCAGTTCCCCTGAAGAAAATTGATGTTTTGGAGGAGAAAATGGATGCTGTGCTATTGTACCCCACTGCAGTCCCTGTCCTCCCCAGGCTCTATCCCCAAATCTCCAGGAGTTTCCCAACCTGGATCTGGCCGCCCTTCCCCACAATCTCCTACTGGAGTCCAGGGAGGACCTGGCGACCCTAGTTGCAGCCAATGTTCCCATCAAAGTCTTCACAAACCCACCTGAAAGTAATCCAAACTGGTTTTAAAATACATTTTATTATTATTATTTTTATGGTGGGTTTGTGAATGGCGACCTTGTAGGGTTTTCAAGGTAAGAGATGTTCAGAGGTAGTTTGCCATTGCTTGCCTCCCTGTCATAACCTTGGTATTCCTTGGAGGGAATTCTTTTCAAATGCCACCTGGGGCTGACCCTCCTTAGCTTCTGAGATCTGATGAGACTGGGCTAATCTGTGCTATCTATCTCAGGATATATTTTATACTACATCTTTTAAAATTACCAGCTCCAGTTTCTCCAGTTCCAAGTGCTTTCCTCCCTGCCACAGTTGAAACAATAACAGAACCGGAAGCCCCTTGACCATTTTCCGGTCCTGTTTTGGACCACTTCAACCACTTCACCCAGGAGGAGGTCAACAAGATTCTTGCAGCTGTGAAGCCCACCACTTGCTTCCTTGATACTGAGGTTAACTGGTTAGCAGAGTGCTTCAATAAAGCTACAAATGCAGGAGCATCACTTTACCAGGTTACTCAGCTTACAGAGATACACAGCCACGTTGCAAGTTTAGAAGAGAAATACATCTCTCTTTATTTGAGAAGTACACTTTGGATAGGAAAGAGCAGAGACATGATAGAGTACTAACTTACTAGCTAAAGCAGATCTGGCCCTCATTTGTTATGAGGGCTGGATCTGACATAAATGAGACCTTTATGGGGCAGGCCATGTGTGTCGTAAAATGTAATGCCAGGTAGTGGAGATATAAAGGACAGAAACACAAAGGGTTTTTTTTTTTACTTAAAAACATGCTTAAAACGTTAGCACTCTTGCAATATTTTGTTTATTTAACAATGTCTGATAACTGACACCTCTTGCTCTGAATTACTGCATCAAAATGTCTGTGCTGTTGCAATCTTGAGTATGCTGCTCAGATGTGTATCTGTAAGCTGCAAACCTACAATGACGCAGCAGTAGCGGAACTGGAAAAAGAAGAAGACAGTCAGTTCCACTGCAGGCCTGACAGAAGAAGAAGACGGTCAGTTCCTAATCTGGCCCCTGGGCTGCATGTTTGACACCCATATGCCTCATGGTGCCAAGAGAGGACCACATGTTTCTCTCTTGGTGCATGCAGGGAGCGAGCTCATCTTCAAGTGGATGAGAGAGTGGAAGGAAAGGGAAATGGTCCCTGAGAACACAATCTGCATTTCAAAGGGGTCAGTGGCAGAAGAGTAAAGACAGGAAGAAAGGTCTGTGTGCCTGTTTAGATATCTAGTCTCTTTTGCCATTCAGTCTGGAGATCTGAGACAGGGGACATCGCACCTGGAACTTCCAACACTCGATCCATGCCCAACTTGGCTAGTCAAGGCCTGCAGAGGTGGGGTGTGAGATTGTAAATCTTTCCCTGATGTCAGAGGTTTTCCCAAGGGTCTGAAGGAGGCTGTGGTGCACCTGCTCTTAAAGAAACCATCTTTGGACCATACGTTTCTGATCAACTACTGGCCAGTGTCAAATCTTCCATTCCTGGGTAAGGTGGTTGAGAGAGTGGCGACCAAGCAGCTACAGGCTTTGTTGGATGACACCTCTGCCCTGGATCCCTTCCAGTCCAGCTTCTACCCTGGCCATGGGACGGAAACTGCACTTGTTGCCCTTACAGATGACCTCAGTCGAGGCAGGTCAGCACTGCTGCTGCTTCTCGAACTGACAGCGGTGTTTAGCACAGTTGATCACAATCTCTTGAGTCACTGCCTCGCCGCTGTGGGGATTTGGGGGTCTGCCTTGCAATGGCTCTCCTCATTTCTCCAGGGTCAGGGACAGAGGGTGGTGCTGGGGGAGAGGATTTCTCCCCAATATCCATTGGATTGTGGCATCCCTCGGGGGGCGAGCCTCTCCCTGATGCTCTTTAATATCTATATGTGCCCCCTTGCACAGTTAATCTGGGGGGTTGGGCTGGGGTGTCATCAATATGCTGATGACATCCAGCTCTATCTGTTAATGGACAGACAGCCAGACTCAACCCCAGATATTTTGGGCAGAGCCTTGGAGGCTGTGGTTGGCTGGTTACAATGGAGCTGGCTGAAGTTAAATCCAGTAAAGATGGAGGTCCTGTACCTGAGCCGTGGAGGACTATATGGGAATCTGGCTCCCAGCACTGGGTAGGGCATCATTGACACCAGCACCAAAAGTTTGGAGCCTAGGGATGATACTGGACACCTCACTATTGATGGAGGCCCAGGTCACCACAGTTGTAAAAGCAGCTTTTTTCCATTCGTGGCAAGTACAGCAACTGGTTCCATACCTTTCCACCCGCGACTTAGCTACAGCAATCCACACAAGATCAGTTAAGTGGGCTCATTAATCGAAGGCCTAGTGGAAGAGCTCTGTCTTACAGGCTCTGTGAAACTGTAATAGGTCCTGCGGGGCCCTGATGTCTTCCGGGAGCTCATTCCACCAGTATGGAGCTGCCACTGAGAAGGCCATGGCCCTCGTTGAAGCCAACCTGGCTTCTCTAGGACCGAGTAGGGCCAAGTGATTTTGGGACCCTGATTGTAGTGCTCTCTGGGGAACATGCGGTGAAAGGCAGTCCCTCAGGTATGTAGGCCCCTGACCATAAAGGATTTCAAGGTGAGAACCAACACCTTGAAGAGAATCTGGTACACTTTTAGTGCAGGCTGAATGTGCTCCCACGCGAGAAGGCCCAACAGCAGCCTGGCTGCCACATTCTGCACCAGCTGCAGCTTCCAGATTTGGGACAAGGGCAGCCCCATGTAGAGAGCATTACAGTAATCTAATCTCGAGGTGACCATCGCATGGATCACTGTTGCCAAGTCGTTGTGTTTGAGGAAAGGAACCAGCTGCCTAATCAGCCGAAGATCATAGAAGGCTGACTTTGCAGTGGCTGCTACCTGGGTCTCCATATTTAGGGAGGCATCCAAGAACACTTCCAAACTCCTAACCTCATGTGCTGGCACCAACAACGCTCCATCAAAGGTTGGGAGTGGGATCCCTACCCTCAGACCACTCCGACTCACGCACAGGACCTCTGTCTTCATTGGATTCAATATCAGTCGATTCAGTCTAAGGCAACCAGCCACAGCTTGCAATGCCAGGTCCAGATCTCCCAGCCTAGAGTCAGACTGGCTGTTCAACAACTGATAGAGCTGGGTGTTGTCCTCATATCGGTGACATCCCAGCCCATGCCTCCGGGAAATCTGGGCAAGGGGGCGCATATAGATGTTAAATATCATCGGGGGAAGTACCGCCCCTTGGGGCACTCTGCAGACTAGTGGGTGCCTTCTGGACAGCTGTTCCCCTAAAGCCACCCTTTGTCCCCAACCCTGAAGGAATTAGAAGAGCCACTGCAAGGCAGACCCCTGAATCCCAGTGTCAGTGAGGTGGTGGATCAGTAGTTGGTGGTCGACTGTGTTGAATGCTGCCAACCGGTTCAACATCAGCAACACCACCAAACCGCCCTGATCCAGGTGCCTTCAAAGGTTGTCTGTGAGGGCGACCAGTGCCATCTCCATCCCATGGCCTGGTCGGAAGCTGGTCCAGAAGGGATCTAATGTGGAAGTGTCATCTAAAAAACCCTGCAACTGAGTTGCCACCGCCCTCTCAATTAGTTTGCCCAAATAGGGCCAGTTGGAAACCGGCCAGTAATTAGCCAGTTTGGCTGGATCCAATGATGGGGTTTTTTAGGAGAGGGCATACTATTGCCTCCTTGAGTGCCCTAGCAAAAGTCCCTCAGAGAGGGACTTGTTGCTGATTTCCCTTAGGGTACCTCGTAGCCCATTGCAGCCGGCTTTAATCAGCCACAATGGACACAGATCAGGGCTGCAAGCTGAGAGAAGTTTATCAACCTCCTCTAGGCTGAGTGGACTGAAATAATCCAAAATCTGACAAGAAGACGTGCATGGATCCTTGAGTTCCCTTACTGTCTCAACTGTGGCGGGAAGGTCATGGCAGAGTGACAAGACGTTACCTGCTAATTTCCAGTTCCTTAGCATTTGGTCTGCCTTGTTGTTAGAGTTGGTTTTACTATTGTGAGTTTTATATGTTGTAACCCAGCCTGAGCCTGCATGCAGGAAGGACAAGATAGAAATTTAATCAAATAAAGAAATAAACATTATCAGTTTCTTTTTTCTACTCTATACAGTTTAGTTTCGTTTCTCCACATTACCAGTTTCTTTTTCTCTGTACAGTTTAGTTCCATTTCTCAATGCCTCACATTTAGTTTCCTCCTTTTTAAAACAAATGCTAGTTCTAATGCTGATTTAATGGTCAGCCAAAGGAACATAATTAGTCATTATATCCCATTTATAAAAACATAACCTGAGCATTTAAATTTAAAGATTCAGAATTGGGAACACATCCATCTTCATTAAAACAACAAATTGACTGAATTCATGGCTTTGCCTGGAATGCATAGTTTATGGATCTTTAAAAGTAGTCTTTATGAATCATGTGGAACAATTACATGGTGTCTTTTGAATTTCTAATGCCAGAGGATTGCTGATTTGTTTTTTTTTTTAAAGGTATAAAACATCAATATATTTAATTCTCAACATGGCCAAATCTGTGGATACTTAAATCCAAAGGCAGGAGCCATGAACAGGCAAGATAGATCTTTCTGTACCCCTGAAAAAAGCCCCAGGGTTTGTAGGAAAATTGAAATCTTTTTTTCAAAGGGGGGTAAACCCCTCCCAAAATAACAGAAGCAGTGCCTGTACCTTTAAGAAACAGGTGCTGTCAGTAGCCATTGCTAGGAAACCACAGCAGTATTGCCAGCCATGGGTTTCTATCAGTAAAAGGCAGGATTTGGGGGCAAGGCCATTTCCAGGGTTGTTTGGGCCTTTGACGAAGAACTCAACAGGACTAGGACCAGCAGCAACCACTGTGTGACTTCCATGACTCACTCAGATTCAGCTGCTAGCTGCTGTTCAACAGCAACCACCTCATGGAAGGCAGTGTGGTATAGTGGTTCCAGGTTCAAATCCTGACTCTGCTGTAGAAGCTCATTGGGTGACCTTTGGCCAGTTACATATTCGCAGTCTAACCTGTCCCACAGATGGAAAATAGGACGGAAGAGAGAATGCTGTAAGCTGCTTTGGCTCTCCAAAGGAGTTGCGGCATCAAAACTCTGGAACTCTCTCCTCAAAGAGACTCGCCTGTCCCCTTCTGTTGCTGTCTTTTGCCAGGTGATGAAGACTTTTTTGTTTTGCTTGGCATTCCCTCAGTGATCCCTCTTTCCTGCACTGTTTTTAATTGTTTTGATGTACATATATTTTATTGTATTGTATTGTATGTATATTTTTACTTGGCTTTAATGGTTCTTAAGGGGCCGTGATGGCTCAGAGGTTAAGATGCAGAGCTGCAGACTGGAAGGTCTGTAGCTCGGCAGCTTCTACCAACCTAGCAGTTCAAAAGCAAGAAATTGCAAGTAGATAAATAGGTACCACTTCGGTGAGAAGGTAACAGTGTTCCATGCGCCTTGATGTTTAGTCATGCCGGCCACATGACCACGGAAATGTCTTTGGACAGCGCTGGCTCTTTGGCTTGGAAACGGAGATGAGCCCCGCCCCCTAGAGTCGGATTCGACTGGCTTTCGAGCAAGGGAAATCTTTACCTTTACTGATGGTTCTTAAGATTTTTTTATTATGTATGTTTTTAATCTGCTAAGTAGCTGGGTTGCCCTGATGAGGGCAGAAAGGTAGGGTATAAATTCTGTAAATAAATACACAGTTCTGAGCTCCTTGGAGAAAGGATGGGATAAAATATGAAAAGACAGATGGCCAATGGCATAATAAGGATGCACGCTTTTCTCTAATGAATGATGAAATATATCATAAAGAAAGAATTCAAAGCTATTTCTGAATCAACACCTGTAATGAAATTACTATCTTAAGGGCAGAAATGCTGTCATGGGAATCACTTGAAACTCACTGCCACCCCCTTAAAAATGTTAATATTTTTATAAAGAGAACTGATGTCTTCCATTCGAAGAAACAGCCCTCTCAGTATTCAACAATACCTCATAGGTCACCACTGCAAGATTCTGAATGAATGAGCGATGCTGCTGTGATTCACTTGGTTCTGAACATGTCACACATTTGTTGTAAGCCTGTGCTGTTCTTAAAAGATACTAGCTCTGTTGCATTTAAAGGCTGTGTGGTATAGTGGTTAGTGTTCGGATCATCCCTCTACCATGAACAAAGGTCATGTAATACTTTTATTAGGGCAAAAAATAGCACAACACAGTCAGCTTGCTTTCGAGTTCTCCAGAACCACTAGGTTGGATGTTAAAGGGCAAGGGGGAACCACCACGAGATGTGTGTGTGTATGTGTGTGTGTGATGTCATTTCCAGGAAATCCCAGAAGTGATGTCACAACTCTCTAAGAACCTAGAGAGGATTGACACCACTTCCAAGTTTTCCCTAGAAGTTGTGCTAGTCATCTCTACAAATTGCTGGAAACTGTATGGTTTTACCATAGAGTTACCTAGGATTCCTAGAGAAGCATGGCATCAGTCCCAGGGGAAACCTGGGAGTGATGCCACACCATCAATCTGTTGCCAGAGGCACTGCCTTTTATTCTTGGGTAGCCCCAAAATGGGTGCCCTACTTTCCAACCTGAAGTCCAAAATTTTTCCTCAAAGGAACCCTCCAACCACGGAGAAACTCCTTTTCTCACTAACCATTTTCACTTTAAAAAGGAAACTAGTTACTTCTCCTTGCTCCCCTGAACTACAGTTACCAAAGGGGAAGGAATTCTGCTCCCTCTCTTAAACTATACTGACAAAAAAGGAAGAAATTCTGCTCCTCCCTTAAACTACACTGACAAAAAGGAAGGAATTCTGCTCCCTCCCTTAAACTATACTGACAAGGGCAATTGCCCTTCTTTACTAGCCACTTCTCCAAATGGGGCACAAACGTAGAGCCTCCAGCTTCCAGTGCAGTGAAAGCTGAAGTAGCACTGTTTGGCATAACCCAGGCAGACTCTCTCCTTTCAGCTGCCCTTGAGGGAAAATAAAAAAATTGAGCCCAACTTCAGCCTTACCTGACAAAAGAAGTTAAATACTAAAGAAGTCCTCCTGTAATCCCCCATCAGGGCAGGAGGCTGATAGTTCCCCTTGTGTAAATTTTGCATAACCAAAGAGCTAGGGGCACAAGATAAGAAGGCTCCTGGTAATTAATGGCCCTTCTCAGACTCAGAGTGTAACAATTGCACCTCCCCCTTTTGTTAAGAGTAATTTCTCACTGCAGCCAGAGAGGGAGAAAAGTTTTTTGGTGTTTTTTTTTTAAAGATGTTTTCTCTTTTGGGTTTTAAAGTATAGATGGGTAACTTTTTCTGAATCTCAGCATCTGAATCTCAGTTTCTGTTTTGTGAATTCACAGAGAGTTCTGTGGATTTTGGGGGGGGAGTCAGTGGTAAAATTTTGTGTTCCACCTCCAAACTTTTTTGAATCACAGCAGCAATTCTGCTAAAATCTTGAGACGCATGGAAAATTCAAAATTGGCCATGTGGCACACAGTTTGTGATAAAACCTCCTGAGATAGAGGCAGTCTATCTGGGAGACCTCTCCATTTAGGAAAAATGCCTGGATGGAAATGGAGCATATGTTCTCATGTTTGTTTGTTTTTATAAGTATTATCACAGTAGCATCAGTTAAGAGGAGCAAATATGAAGGCTCTCTGAAAAACTAAAATGCAGTCAATTGCAGAAATGCCAATGCCAATTTCCAGCCTTTTCTCCAGAATACTGAAGTCAGTGTCGCTGGAGAAAAGTGCAATGCCTCGCAGAGTTGATTTTATGCAATGTTCTATAAGTTTGTGTTGTGATCTCGTTGGCTTACTTCTTAAGCCATAAAGAATTCTGTGAGCCTTATCAAGGGCTACTGCTTGTTCTATGTCTTGGATTTTCAATCCAGTCTATAATCCAGATACTTGACAAAAAAAAACCCTCTGCCACTCATGCTATATTCTTTTATCTTTGCTTTGTCTACATTCTGTGCATGCACAGAGTACTATTTCTAACACAAGTTTTATGCCTGAGATACTGTGACAACAGCCCAGTTCTCCACATACCCTAGAAAGGGCCTCTTCTTTGAAGGTGCACGATCAATACCTTACCATCCTCAGTTTATTTTCCTTTTTGAATTTTATTCCTACATGGCCACAGTTTCTTTCTAGCCATACAAACCCCTGCTAATCTTGCTCTCAAGTTCTTTCATATCTGCAGGAACTGAAAGTCTGAACCTGCAATTGAAGTCTTATGCCTGATAGTAAAGGCACACCTTATAAGTTATTATAGGAATTGTTTGTTTTATGTATGTGTTAATAATTATTGCTTTCCAGCTTTTTGTTAGCTTTGTTTTTGGGGTATGACCTACCCTCATAAGCTGGCAGTTTTCCCTGGGGGCCCCCTACAATAGCCATGGCAATTTAATTTCTTTTTTTTAATGTTCTTTTGTTTGGCCATTTTTATAACTTCTTGGCGCCTCCAAACTGTGCACATCTTCACCTGGAACTCTGCTCTGGTCACCATAATAAAAACTAAACGTTCAGCTATTTCCAATTGTACCTGGAGAATACTCTTGCTATGCATATGCATCAAAAACTTTCCAAGGTTCCTGTTCAGCCTACAGACCTGGTGGTCTTGCCAAAGCCGTAGCTCTACGCACCCAAGTCGCCTCCTAATTTAAAGCCTTTGCTCCAGTTTCAGCAAAAGACCTGCCAATTTACCAGCTGCCTTCTCTGGTCCTCCAGCCACTGTGGACCTGCAAGTTGCTTGCAAACCATCTCATGGACATTGGATGCCACCTCAAGGGCAGGCAACTCTCACAACCAGCTGCAAATACCTCATAGCACCCACCCAGTTATTACTTTGGGACCCAAGATTTGCTTTTTGGTCCCTGAAAGCATGAAACCTCTATACTAAGGCTCAGATTGCCTGTGCCTTCTGTCAACTTGGGTATCTAGGGGTGGTGGTTTCAAAAACGTATCAATGTTTCTTACCCACATTTATCTGTAATGTTCAACTGAAGCTCAAATTGATTTGTATCACTGACTATATTCATTTATTGGTCCATGTCATTTTCATGTTTTATTGCTCACATGTTCTAAATATGTTTTGTAATCATGCATTTACACACATTCATCCTCACTTCTTCCAGTATAGCATTTGCATTGCTTTTAGTTATCTTTCTGCTTTAAGTTTGCTTAACCCACCAATTTTTGTTTTCTGTATTTGTCTAACTGTTTACGAATTTTGGTAAGCAATTACCTTTGAGTTCGATATGTTTTTACTTTATAAGTTTTTACAATTATTAGGATGTCTTGCATTTCCTTTTTTTTTTTTGCTTTATAATAATTAGACGCCTTCATTAGCTTTGCTATAGGTAGCATTATGTACAGTAGTCATGTCTCCCTGGAAGATGTGCAGAAGGTCCCTGCACACACATACACAGAGGCACTCACCCACCCTTATTTTAAAACATTTTTTTTATTTTTCCTTTTGGTTCTCAGAGATATATTTTTATAGCCGGTATACCTGACTCCCTCACCCAGCCTTTTCCCTGTAAGTTCTCTCTCTAACCTTGTTCGGCTGTTCTTTCTTTTCTGGTCATATGGAACTCTAACAGCAGCGAAACATCATTTGAAGTGAAGCCATCTTGGCTCACGCCTAAAGACAGCTTCAAGGGGGGGAATTGTTGCCAGAGGCACTGCCTTTTATTCTTGGGTAGCCCCAAAACAGGGGTGCCCTACTTTCTAACCTGAAGTCCAAAAAAGCCAGGCACTCTCAGCTTGACCACAGAGTTGGGCTTTGAGTGGTCTGCAAAAAGATTTCATATTCAAGTTTCATAAGCTGACCTCAGAGCAAGCCTCCAGTCTTCCCCCTCCACCCAGCAGAGATTATGTTTATGGAATAACAAGGAGTTCCAGAGGTAAGTCTTTAGAAGCCACCTGGCACTCTCCAGCACCTCACCCAGCCTTTTGTGTCCTGTGTGTAAATTCTTTGTCTTTCTTGCTCTGTCCCTCAAGATACCGGGATAAACCAATCAATAATTCAAATGTTTAGCAATCCTTCCTGAGCTAATCAGGGACGGCTCCTACCTTTTGTCCACCCCAGGCCAGGACCATTAGAAGTCAGATAATCCATTTAACTAGCTACCCAACACCTGGCTTCTGTTGTTAAATCCAGACCCTGCCTCTCTGGAAGCTCATTGGTCATACCTAAGGTCTGCCCCTACTGGCATCACACACCCCTGGGACCCATCATTGGTCCAGGTAATCTATTGTTCTCACCTGAGACCAGCCCCCAGGGCCGCCCGTTGGTCTGCATTCTTTGCCAGTGCCTATATCCCAGCACTCACATGGCCTTAGACTGTGTGTTTTCTGCCATGATCCAAAATGGCAGGCCACCCCTGAACTCTCTGAGTTTAGGCCAGAATCCATGGACCTCTGCACATCTGGACAGGTTGTATCACCCCTCTATAACCCATCAATCACCTCTGCTTCCTTAGTGCTATATTGTATGAATATTGTTTGTATGTTTGAGAATATTTAGTAAAGAAATCATTATTTTAGCCACCCAGTTTCTGTGTCTGTTCCTGGGTGCTTGGGAATTCTAACTCTGGTATACAAAGGTTAGATCCTATAGATAAGCCAATTACGTATTAATAATTATAATTCCCCATCTTTATTAAATAATAGAGCAATTTGGCTAACAAATCTGATGGCCATTTTTATTTTTTTTTCTCCTGTCTCCACCCCAAACAGTGGGATGAAATGGGTGCTGAAGGAGAGGGGTCTCCTGCTCCACCATAGGGCTTGCAACCTTGCCTTTGTCTTGCTCGCATCCTCTGTGGAATGCTACAATGGTGTGCAGATTTAAAATGGTGCTGCTGATGTCTGGTTGTTCCATGACCTTCTCTGGGAAGAAGCAAAAAATGGAAGCTGCCATGAAATTAGTGCGTGACTGTAGGCCAGCTGATTAGCTACAATCCTCTTAGAAGTAAGTCCCAATGGAGCAGGACAACTTCAGGGATTCCTAAATGAAGCAGATTGCTTGGGCCTGTTCCAATCTGATTTCGGGCCCAGTGATAGGACGGAAATGGCCCTGGTCACCTTGGTGCATGACTTCAGCCAGGATATGGAAGGGGGAGTGCAACCGTATTAATTCTTCTGGACCTTTTGGCGCCTTTCAGTACCATTGATTATGGCATCTTTCTGGACTGCCTCTTAAGACTAGGATTGGGAGGCACTGTTTTGTGGTGGTTTTGGTCTGACCTTGAGAGTAGATTCAGAGTGTGGTGCCAGGAAACTGCTGCCCCATCGCTTAGCCTATGGGGTTCCACAAGGTTTTATCTTGTCCCCCATGTTTTTCAACATCTCTGTAAAGCTACTGAGAGAGATTTGGGCTGAGCTATCACCAGTATGCAGATGACACTCAGCTCTATCTCATAGTTCCAGCAGATCCCAAGGAGGCTGTGGAAATTGTGAATCAGTGCCTGGAGGCAGTTTTGGGATGGATGAGGGCTAACAAGTGGAAACTTAATCCCGACCAAATGGAGGTGTGATTGGTGGGGGGGGGAAGGTTTGATGCAGGAATGTATATATCTCTTATTCTGGATGGCGTTGCACTCCCCCTAAAGGAACAGGTTTGTAGCTTGGGGGTCTCACTGGATCTGGATCTCCTATTGGATAAACAGGTTGCAGCGATAGCCAGGAGAGTCTTTAATTGGCTGGTGAGCCAGCTGTAGCCCTTCCTGGATTGGAAAGTTCTTGCCCCTGTGATTCATGCCCTGGTAACATCTAGATTAGCAACGTGCTCTATGTGGGCCTGTCCTTGAAGACTGTCCAGAAGCTGCAATTGGTACAGAATGCTGCGGTGGGCCAGAATGTTGACTGGTGTGCGTTTTTGGGACCTTATCCCTCTGTAATGGTTTAACCCCCATGAGAGAAGCACTCCCTTTAAAACAGACACTCAGAAACAAAGAATCGTTTTTCCTGTTCCAAAGCAAGGGCTATATGGAGAGGATTATTCTCTTCAATAGCCCATCTCTACAGGTTATCAGCCCTCTGTCTGAAGAGAAGTCAGCAGTTTCTTTATTTCAGGTGTCAAGTGAAAACCTTATATCCCAGCCAAAGTTCACCCATGTTTATTTTTTAAGATTCTTATTTAAAATCAATCTAATCACTCTTGAAATGAGTAAATATGAAAGGCTCACAATGATACAAAAACACTTACCTATGCAAATGAAATCAGAAACAAAGACATATATATTATCCCTTATCCTAAAAGATTAAACACAGTTTCTGAGATTCTCACCAAAGCGCTTTTAGAAAGGTTCACACAACCCACATCTGAGAGATTCAGGGGCATTTTGGGTCTGGCTATCTTATTATATTGGCCCAACACACAGCTCCATCATTAACCAATTAATTCAAGTCCAATATATGATACAAGTCTATCTGAGCTTAGAAATAACTTTCCCATAGAAACGTTGTAAACCAGTGATCTGCCTCTGCTTTCAAGATTTATTTCTGAGTATGTTTCCACCTTTTCCTACATTATGTTTTCAAGGATGTAACAGTGAGAAGGTGAAGACTTGTTTCATTTGGCATACTGCCAGTAAAATTCTAATTGGTCCTCCTCTCTTGTTGTGTGTGTTTTGTTTTTTTATGTTTATAGTTTTCTTGTACTATTAAATATTGATATATACACATTTTAAATGTGTATATGGTTTCAATGGTTTAATACCTAATGTTCGCTACCTTGGGAATGCTATTTGGGTCAAAAGGCAGCATGCCAAAGTTTTACATAAATAAAAACAAAATGGAACTTACTGCTGAGTAGACTTGCTACTCAGTATGATAACCTCAATTTGGTCCTTTCAGCTTCTAGGAAGATTTGATGTAGAATCCATTTATTTGTAGGGAAGCTATGCAAACTGTCCTCAGCTCTTTGCTAAATGGCAAAATAAACCTATAATAAACAGGTATTTTTAAAATGGGGTGGGATTCACCATGTTAATTACCCTGATTATTTACACACATATTCTTATACTTCACGTCTCCCCAATGGGGCCTCAAAGCAACTTACAACAGAATAATACAATATAAAAAACATCCCTGTATACTTTGCACAATTGAATCCATTGAGAAGTAACACATGAAAAGACCTAACTCTGAGCTCCCATAACAATGAATCCAGGGTGTGTGTTACTCCATTCTTTCAATCTCCCATAAACTGATATGATTAATATTTCCATTTTCAAAGGGAGGGTGAGGGTGGCTCTTCCTTACTGGTCTTAGTAGCATGCAGAAGATCTCAAAATTGGTTTCACACGTTTCTAATTTAAGACTACAGTCTTACCAACATTTTCCTGGAAGTAAGCCTCATTGAATAAAATAGGCCTCACTTCCAAGTAGACCTGCTTAGGCTTATTCCTGTTTGTCACACTTCCAGGAAGTTCCAAGGTTAAAAGGCATCCTGGAACATAACTCCACTATTTTAGTACTGAACAGTGAGTCTAATGAAGAGCTCTGGAGAACTCAAAAGCTCACTACTCTGTGACATTGTGGTTGATACTACTAAGTTATTACCCAACTGTTGTTTTTCTTTTTGTTCTATGGGCCAACACAGCTGCCTACAAACTTTATCAGAAATCCCAATGGAGTAACTTACGTTACTGGGTGGCACTTTTATAGGCTACAACATTCCAACATATATATCCCTGAATTTGAAGCCAGTATCTCAGACACAGACTGATAGACATAAGCTCTCTAATCCACGGAAACCTTTGCAAAACTAATAGCAGCATCTTCCTAACAGACGCCAATCACCTCCTTGCCCCGCCCCTTCCGCCAAAGACATCATTCCCTCTCACCAGTGTTTGTTTCTCTTTCCCCCTTCTTGCTTATGCCCCTCCTTCATCTCCACTCGGTAGCCAATCCCAGGAAGGGGAGGACATCCCCTCAGCCAATAACAAGAGGCAGCAACGCATGACGAGCGGAGTAAAGGGACTTCCGCTTTTCTGTTCGTGCGTCGAGCCCGGAAGGAGACGGCCTTTTCCAAGACTCTGGTGGACAGTGGTCCCTGTGGTAGATTTTGAGCCTAACCCCGGTTCGAATTCGGGCAACGTTTTTCCCCCCCTCCCCTTAACGGTCTTCTCTCCTCGCGGCGGGATGACGTACCCAGGGTTCGGAGCGGTGAGTACAAGGGAAGTGATTGGAGGGAAGGCCTGTCTGTCCTCCCCTTCTCCGGCCTTGTGGTCTGCCTGTCAGCTTCTTGCTCGTCTCTTCGCTATTTTCTTCCCTTTCGCTGTGTGGCCTCGTCACGGCTCCGTCGTGGGGGTCGGCGCGGCAGGACTGCGGTCGTTTCTCTCTCAGATGATGCCTGGGAGTGGGTGGGCCCTTCAGAATAATTTACCTGAATTCAAGTAGCGTCCTCTCTGCCCTCCCTCATATTTAGAGGATTGCTGGGGAATGGAAGAACGGGGTGTGTGTCACGTGCTCGTATTCATGTCCTTTTTTAAAAAAAAGACAACAAAAGAACAAAAACTGGCCGTGCTGTTGCAATGCCAGAAAATCGCGGTTTTCATCTCTGAGGCCTAAGGCTGAGAAAGCGTCACGTGCTTAATTTATGCGGTGATGAGGTATTGTTAAAGGCAGGGCAAAGAACTCCCGTAAATTAGTAGTCCTCCGTGCACAACTGTAACCAAATCAAACCTCTTCAACGTGTATGTCTTTAAGGAACTTTTAGAAATTGGGGAATGTGTACCTTACTTCACCCCCCCCCATTAAAACCCTGGAAACTATTGCTGTAGTCAAACTGTCTAACAACACTGAATAGTTCCATCCGTTTTCATTACCGAGTTTAAACTTTACTCTAGAGAATGTCTTCATTCATTGGTGCCATTCTTTGGTGCTTACTACTTTTCCAAAACCAAAAGAGAATAGCAGGCATCTTAGTGTACCGTGTTTGAATCTTTTGGAATTCCAACTAGTAAGTGTTGCTTTCCAGCTCTGGAAATCTAGGAATATTACTCTCTGGCATATGGTTGTAGGAATTTTACAGAAATTGAGCATCCTTGACTAACAGTCAGAATAAAGGCCCTTATCCTTATATTCCATGTTTCTGGGAGTATGTTCACTAACCAGGAAATAGAAACATATAAGTCTTCATCTGGCTTGTGTGAGTGAAGACACTGATATAACTCAAAACTAAGGATTAAAGGGCCTTATATCAACCTTCATCTGGGCAAACCGTCATACTTGCCATACACCTTGGTTTGGTGTGCCAGTCGAGCTTTTCTACCTTTTTAAGATGTTGTAGTGATAATAGTACAGCATACTTACATTTGGCTGTAGGAAAATAAACTTCAATGACAATGCATGTTATATTGAGCTGGTAAGTACAGTGAAATATGCTTATTCTTTTCATAAAAGTATGGCGCTTACCGTGGCCAGATACCAATGCAAATGGCCATGGGTCAACCAGTCCCAGGAGGAGTACCAAGTGTGGCCCATGCTGCATCTTCTGGATATTCAGTTTATTCTGGTGCCTATGCTGCTGCTGCTGATCCCATGTGGACATTTTTCAGCGCTATTTCTGGACAGGTAAGTTAAAGTTGCTGTCTTCAAGTTTTGGAAGTAAGCTGTCTGTTTTGTCTGTTATAGTAGCAATCTCTTAATCTGCTTGTCAGCATATAAAATACTGCTGGTAATTGCACTTTAAACACCATTTAGTATCTGTTGGTCTGTCAGTGATTTGCTGCTGAACACTGCAAATTGATAACCTTCAGCTTGTCTTTTCTGATGGGGTGGGGGTAATTGCGATGGTTATTGGCTTCGTGCAAGTATTCCCACATGGTGGATCACTTTTGTTTGACCTGGGCCTATTTTTGTTGATTACAAAAGTTAAAATAAAACTTGGGGAACAAATTTAGGGTTCTTATTTCTTGGTTCCAATCAGTCATTGACAAATCTACCATATCTATGTATTGAAGCAATGGCACTGTTTCAGCTTCCTCTTCTCTCTTTTTTTATTCTGGAAGCACACTGGAGAGAACCACTGAATTCTTGTTTTTAGCAAGAGTTGTTTTGGAAATTAAGGTCAGGTTTAAAAGTAGGCCATAGTAAGCTATTTTAGCTCTGCATATCCTAGTCCAAATATTTAAGATTGTGTGGCATACCAGGATGGGTTTTTTTTCATTGGCTCTGTTCATGTTAAATAATTATTAGACGTGCAATATTAAAAGCCATGCAAAGTACCTTTTTTTTTTTTTTGAGCCTGCATCAGGTTTCTGGGTTGATATAATAAGAAGTATATTGCACATATCTAGGTATTTTATAGAGTAGCACCAGTAAAAGAGAACTGGTTAAAAGGTTATAGTAAAGATTCATCAAAGGGCATATGCATGGCCCCACAGGTCATTGGTCTCTAGAACGTTTTGGGACTTGTGATGCCATTATGCATTCTCCCAAGATATGGATCTGCATGAAGAACTTCCATTTCAGGTAAGTAACTTTACTTTAGATTTTTCTTTTGCTTTTTTACAAATTGAGGTGATGAGCCACACTACTTGTGATGATATTCCACTTATTCAACCATACATACCAGTGTTTCGGTAGGGACATGTTGTGTACAGGATTTCACTGCACTATAGGAAAGGCTGTTTTCAGGTTTTGCTGACGGTAGTGGGTTTCATCAGGTCCAGAAACCTAAATACTTTTAAGATGACATTCAAAAATTAGTGTAGTTTAAGAACACATGATCTCTAAGTCAGGTACTCATTTATCTTGGTACCTTTAATGTTTCTAGAAAGGAAGCTGAGCATTTTTAGATTCTGCAAAATTGTAAGTCATCAAAGTGATTTTACATTGAATGGAAAGGATATTCTGGGACACAACGTGTGAGTGGTTATACATTTGCAGTTCCTTTCTATTTTCAGAGTGGCATAAAAACAGCTACTGTGGACAGCTGGAAGCTTTGTTTGGATTAGTCATTGAGGCATCAGATAGGCAATGAAGTATTATTGATTTTAAAATTAATTCTGCGCACCTTGTGGTCACCTGAATTGGGTCTTCTCATAAACGTTAATGATAGCATTATATCCTACCTCTGAAGGTGCCAGCTTGTTTGTTAAAGTACTCACATCAGCAGTACTCACATCTGTCTCTTTAGATGAAACTGCACAGCATATATTTGCAGAAAGATAGGTGAGGTTCAAGTTTTTTTCTGCAATCAGAAGTTTCCCTTAAGAGTACATAAGTTCCACAATTTGGGTTCCTGTTTATTGAATTTTGCATGTCTGAATCCTGGGTATGGCCAGCTAAAGTGTTATTAGAATGTCAGTATACACTTGGTGGGAAGAAAGCACAATTGGGGGGTCTGGAAAGCTAGTGATATTTTTTTCCTCTTCCCCATTTTTTTGGTTGGAGAATCAGGCATCTAGCAAGCAGGTAACAGAGCACTCTTTTATGTTCTCAGCCTGGAGAAAGCATGTCTATTACGAAGGGTGCCATAGCATTTTGGTGAAAATAAAAGGCATGGCAGTTCTATTCCATCTGCCATTTAGTTGATTGGTCAGACAACTGCAGCAAGTTGAAGGCTAATTCTTCAATAGAATAGAAAATAAAAAGTATTCCTCGACAAATGTAGTCTTCCATTCAGTATCAATCTTGTGCAGATAAAGAATGACGAAGACAGGAGCCATCAGAATGAAACCACCTTCTAATGACTTTCTTCATTCTGGTACTAGCTGTTCCTAGGGTGGGTTGGTGGTTGCTTCTCTTCCTCTCAAACAACAGCAGAAATGGCTAAAAAAAACCCTGAATTTGATAGATAAAAGTGTGAGTGATAAAACTGCTTCAAATCTCTAGAGAAGTGGCTGTCTTTTATAAAATACCTATCTTGAGTTTAGTAATTTGAAGTGTTTTCACTTGGTAGTTGTCTAGGAAGTTCTCTAAATTGAAGAATCTTGGATCCTTCACAAAACTTAGGGCACTGGGTTGTACTTGGGAGTAGTAAAGACAAGCTCTGATTCAGAACAGCTAGGACAGGGATGTGGAAGATGATGGGGAGTTAATCTCATCAGAAGTGAGGATTTGGTGATTCTCCAGGAAAGTCTTTATAGAAGAATCAGTTTTTGAAAAGAGAAGTCACTTGCCAGAAGTATTCTTAACATAGGGAACTGCCTATAGATATGCAAAATAAGTGTGCTTAGATCTGCCTTCTTCCACTGAAGTAAATAGGAAGTCCTTGCATGCGTAGAAGATCCGTTATATGTATTAGACCTCCCACAAATTCCTGGATTGGTTACATATCCAAAAATAAATGTGGATTGCCGCTAAAGTATGGCTTCAGTGTTTTGCTACAGTGCTTCTTGGATTCACGAGTTGCCCCACCTTTGGAGACCAAATTGCTGCCGTCATTGCATTTCCTTAAAACTTTAAAGCCATGGTTTTGAAACTTGCTATCTTCAAGGAACCCTTTCCATCTTTGCTGGTGATAAGCTCTGTCTAGCAAAGAATTTGGGGGTGTGTCGATAGGGTCTGTTTGGCTGTATGTAAGCCAAGAGTACACTCAAGAATGAATCCAACGCTGTTTGCAGTGGTGCAGCAGAGACGGTCATTAGTGGCAAGTAAGCTGTCTTTCTAGGCAGCTCGCTCGCCATCACTGATCGTATCATTGAAGAATCCTTAATATGTTTTCAAGGAGTCCTGGGGTTCTCCAGGATATGCTTTGAAAAACCATTGCTTTAAGAGTAACTGTATTTATGAGAACTAAAATATATGGGTGAGGGAGAGATCTTTTATTTGTTCTGCATTTCTCTGCCTAGGATCTTGAACACTTGCTGACTTCCATATTTTTCTTAATTCTCAAGTGTAATATTTTAGTGAATTTAGTTTTTTATAGGAGGAATAAACATTCACTCCTGAAGTACCAGTCAAATAAGCACAGTCTGTCATCTGCCATGTAGCAAGACCAGTGGGGTGATGGAAGCGTGGGCCCTGACACTCAAAAGAACTGATCAGGTAGAAATTCACAGAAACATGGGTATTGCTTTTGGAGGGGAGGGTGAACACAGGAATATGAAATCATTTCTGAGTGTTGCTGAATTGCTTTGCATCAGTCAGTGGGGCTCAGAAATATACTCATCACCAAAATTTCAGTGCTCCTTTTCCCTCTGTGAGCTTACCCAATGAAAAATTCTCTTCCTTTTGTTGGTAAATGCCATAATCACCTTATTGTTATATAGCCACATCAGACATCTTCTTGAACACAAGGTCATGTTGATTCCTAGTCTACTAAGTATGTTTGATAGAGTTGTAAATGTTGCACCTTTGCAGTATTCAAGCATGGCTAAAATACGTTTGAGTTCATATTCTCTCCTGCTAACAGTGATATCATTTTTATATCTGCACAGTACTTATTTATTTGATGTAGCCAGGAGGAAGATGAGCTGTTTCAGGGTGGCGTAGCTAATACTGTTTGCACCAACCTCCTGGAAACTCCTCAAAAGCCCTATCCTTTCAACTTCAGGTTAATGGGATTAGAATGGGGTCAAAATCAAGAAATACTGGATTTTGAACTTGTCTCCGTTTTTATTTATTTATTATTAAAACATTTAAGCCCTGTCTTGCCTTGTGGTTTAAGGTCACTTACAATAACAGTTTTTAAAAAATTCAGTTAAAAAAAATAAAACAAACCCCAAATCCCTCCCTCCCCCATAAAAGAAGCTTGTCGATATTTTTATTTATTAAAACATTTAAACTTTCATTGGAGAAGCTCGCAAATAGCACTTTTGTTTGGGGTGGGAAGGATGTAAAGTCAGTTTCGTGAAAGATAGTATAATATACAGTGACACGTTACTTGCATGCAGAACTTTCAGTATTGGGATAAATCTCTGTGCCAGGTGTGTCCTCCTAGCAGGATTACTTATAGATGTGCCATGGTAGTAGAAAATGCTACACTTCATGCCATGGTGGTGAGTGATCTTCTTCCCTTGGAGGTTAAATCTTATTTGATCATCTTTTGAGCTTGGGTCCCTGAGAGCGGGAAGATCTTTTTTGTGTATGTACACAGTTGGGCTTGAGTCTAATCTGCAGCATTTGTGAATGTGTAGTATAAATGTGCAGGGGAGATGTGAAAGGAAAAAGCCTTTTAAGTCTTTATATTTAAATAGTTTCTTTAGTAATTTACAAAATGTGAAACACATTTTGTGTTTTTTTTAAAAAGATCAGCATCTCAAGCAACTTCATATGAAAGATCTGTTACTTTGAAGTACCACTATAATCTCAAATTATACTTCACTTTAAGTTAAGAATATAAGCTTTCTGATTTTCTATGTATAGTATGATCTGAGTATGGTAGACTGCTAGATGAGGCATTCTTGTGAAGTATTCTAGGTCTGCAATTCTGGCTAGATTTTAGTTGGCTGTCTATTATTCGTGTACACTTCATCTTGTTAATCAAGTTAATCTGTGTCCCTGAATGTCAAACATGTCTGCATTCACTTTACAGGATGGTGAAGTGGATGCTGAAGAGCTACAGAGGTGTCTAACACAGTCTGGAATCACTGGAACTTACACTCGTAAGACTTCACTTCCCCTTTAAATTAAATCTTCATGCACTATTTTGTGTGTGCTTTTAATTTTAAAAAATCAACATCTCCAGAGAAAACCTCTTGCAACAGGATGTGTATTGTGAAGAGTCACAGATTCATTTCAAGTGTCTCCTGTGGTATTTTTGACTCTTCTTAAATATTTGATGCTTGTGCCATGTATGCTTTGGTTTGGCATTGAGATGAGAGTAGTCAGGTTGCTGTTTACAAAATAAACACCCCCTTTTGAAGTTCTTCAGATTGAACTCCTTATCTGGACTACCCTGAGGGCCAAACAGATCTGACCTGTGAATGCTGCTGCCATTTTAAAGATGTTTAAAAATGTTGTGAGGGCACTTAAAAAGACTCCGGGGTAGGGGAGAACAATAGACAAGAGTGCCTCAGGCCGTTGGGCTGAGGACCTGATCAGGATCAGGCCCTCATAGCATTTTAAAATGGAAGTGGCATGCACAGGTCAGACATGTAGACACCATCATGTCGTTTGGCACTGAGGCAGCCTTTCCTTTAGTAGCTTTTTCTTATAAGATCTTTTTGGGACTCTTATCTTTGATGGATACTTTTTGCTAATTAGAGAGGCATGTGTATGAATATTCTTTTCCCCCCATGGTATCTTGCATAGAAACATGCTGCTAATAGACTAAATACTGTGCTATGTGTCCTGTGACCCAAAAAAGACCACCTAAACCGGACCGAATGAAGTCCAGTTCAAAGTTAGTCCTTTGAAAGTCCACAGGTTGAAACTGCATGCATAAATATTTCAATAATTTAAATTCTGGATCATGGAAGTTTAAGCAACAATAAGATCTCTGAGCCAGCATTCCTTGCATGTAAAGTTTCTGAAGTGAATGCTACGCAAGTAGCAATATTTTGTGTACACCTGAAATGGGATGGTTGGGATAGCCACAGTATATTGTAAAATTAGCCTTGTATAATAGAAAAAAAAGATCTATTTCATCTGCATATACATGGGTTTAGCATATAAGATGCTTCATTTTCCATGGAAGCTATGAGAAGGTTCAGAAGGCAGCTAAGATGCCCTCAAGCCATTATTTATGTCCTCAAATATTGGTAAAGCTATGCTGTGTTTCAAAAACTTTTGGACAATAATATTTGTTTTTCTTTCTGTTTCCTGGTCCTTTTGATAAGGAATTCAACTTTTCAGCATGCCAGGGATTGCTTGAAGATCACTTTCCAACTGAGGAAGCATTGTCATAGTTCCAATTTGATGTCAGTTTCTATTACTCTTCTAACAGTGCCATTCTAAGTAAACCTATACTCTTCTAAGCCCATTGATTTCAGTAAACAGAAGGGTATCCCTCTACTGAGGATGACACTTTCTGTGTTTTGAATGGCACTTTCAGCTGGTAACGCTTTTCTGGAATAAATTTGACAGTGTTTCTGTTTGAATACAAATTATGCAGGTTGTATAGATTGGCAAAACAGGAATTATTTCTCATCCTTAGTATGTATTCATCATGAATTTCTGTTTTCAACAATTAGTCATTGTATAATTGCACTTGAATCGTTAGTTTGTATGAACTTCACTGTGCTGCTAATTATGACAGACTGATGGTGGCTAAAGCTGAAATCCATACAAGTTGGCTTTGTAGTAATGCTTTCTTTGCTTATAATTTCAGCATTCAGCTTGGAGACCTGCAGAATTATGATATCAATGTTGGATGTATCCTTTTTATAAACAATGGCCAGATGGAACAATCAGCTTAGTACTGCATTCATGTAGTTGGGTTATGGTTGCGGGTGCAATGGAACCAGGGTTTATTGACTGGTCTCAAAGGGAATTTAGGAGCATCTCTGGTTTAGATCCAATACCTTTGCTCTGTGCACGCCTCTCTCTGGGTGCCACAGAGGCAGTCCTCTGCTTTTCAATGAGCCCCTACATGTCTAGATCAGAGGTAGTGATCTTTGCAGCAGGGACTGTCTCTGTAGCACCTGCAGAGGTTATATGCACAGAGCAAGGATATAGGATCCAAATCTCTATTCTAGACTGCAGCACAGCTCAGGAGAAGTGAGTGGGAGGGGAACAAGGAGAACTGGATGAGAACTAAATTGACCTGGTCGTGATTATCAGGGCTAGACTGCAACCAAACACATGGGAGTAAATCCCACTGAATTTAGTAAGTCTTGCTGGTGACTTGTAAGGTAGCTTTAAACAGATGTCATATACGTATCAGAACCTTTGTTCTGTGTCTAGTGTTAATAGGATGGGATGCTTTGATTGTCAAAGAAAGTGTCCACTGTTTCAAAGCTTGCTTGCAATACTTCTTCCCCACAAGTTTTCAGTACTTTTAACTGCATGTTTCATTGAAGCATGGGTGCTGGTATTAAACAATCAAAAAGCCTGTTACATTCCCAGGCTGTTCCTCACTTTGGTGAGTTTGCAGCACTCTCCTGAATGAAGAAAATAGGAAGGTGGGTGGGACCATTCATTAGGCCAGAGTTTGACTCGTTCCACATAATGAAAGCCATAGAGCAGGGGACCAAGTAGCTATTAAAAGGTGCTTTTAAAATATATATATACACACACACAAATTATTGGTCCAGCAAAAAGCATTTTTTCACTTTTTCTATGACGACTGCCTTATGAAAAGATAGTTTTGTGACCTGTATTCTGGTTTCTGGTAGTAGGCTTGTACATGGAACTGCCTTATAGTGGGTTGTATCCTGCAATTGCATTCATCTAATGCCAGAGTGTTCCCATGGTGTGAGGACCTTCTTCCAACACGTGTAGAAGTGTCTCAGCATTACCACAAGCTGAGGCAGAGTTATAGGATAGTCCAAAAAGTTAGGCTCTCTACTTCAGCTGTCACTGCATGCTCATATGTCAGGCAAAGGTCTTTCCCAAGCCTGCTGTTCAAGTTCCTCTTTAAAAACACCTTCAAGATTCCTGGTATTAAGTATTGAGGCCCTGTGAAAGGGTAGTTTTGTGACTTTCATCCTGGTTTCTTTTATGGTAGTAGAGTTATATGTGGGGAAAATGTACTAGCAGCTGACAAAAGTATTGAATAAAAAACCATGCACCAAATGACAGATTATAACTAAAAAGTAAGCTGCATATCAACTTCTGCCTTCTGGGAACTCTAAGAGGCCTCAAGGAAGAGGACATTAGAAAGACAAAATGAGCCGTTACATTAGTAGAGTTAGGTAGGATGGAAAACCTGGTTTTTTTCACCTAGGTTGCCACATTTGGCATGGTGTTGCTTTATGAGTAGCTGTTTGAGAATTCTGTTAAGTTTTTTTTGTTAACCAGCTGACCTCAGAGAGATAATACTGGGAAAATGGGCTTCAATGAATTTAAAGAACTCTGGGCAGCTCTAAGTGCTTGGAAGCAAAACTTCATGATGATTGATCAAGACCGAAGTGGAACTGTAGAACTTCACGAATTGACTCAAGTCATCGTAGCTATGGGTAAGGTAACACCAAAACAAAATAGATTGCTTTCGGACCTGTTGAAGATAAATTCTTAGCTGAAACTGTATGTTGTGTACACAAATCTTGGCAGCATTTCTTGTTGCTCATATAACTTGGAAATAGTTTTGATGAGCTCTCGCAGGCACTGCAACAATTTTGAACGTAAGATAGTTTGTTTGAAAGTAGGATGTGTACTGAACATGGCATTATTTCTATAACTTATCAGTGTAACTTCCAGGTATTGTTGGTAGACTCCCAATAAATTTGCTCAGCAGCCAGCAGGTAGAAGAGACTGCAGCATTCAGAGTTAAATTATAGCTGGGTATCCTGAAGGACAGGTGTTCAGACAATCTCTCTTCGGCATTTGAAAGCAGAATAGTAAACAGATTTGTGTTTTGGAATGTAGAAACAAGGCCCTCTTCAATGAAAATATCTTCATATGGCACAACAGTTTTTGAAAATGGAGTTGGGTTAAATGAACATTTTCAGCTCCTATTACCTGGCTGTGTAGGCAATGAGTAATGTGATGTTGAGATGCTTAGAGGTACACAGTTTAGTTCCAGTGGCTGGGCTTGGCATTTGTGGGCCTTTTAAAGATAAGGACAACCAATTGATGGGACATCAATCTAATCTGACAAGTTCCAAGTAGGTCACTGTAGTAAATACGTATGTATGATTTTTAGATCAGAATAACAGATTTTCCAGCAGACTCCAGTCTTGGAACCCAGGTCTTTCCAAAACAGGTGCAAAGCAGTGCAGAGTGGGATTGGAGAGGCAGAGTGGTGGGGGAGCAGCACATTTGCTATGTTGTGTAGAAAAGTAGGTGAGGCCGAGTTAAGCACTCCCTTCCCATCTGCCAGTTCTTGGCTGCTGGTGGCCCCTTCATGATTGCGGTTTCCTTATTTGATGGCGGACCTGTGTCCGTCTCTGGTCATCAGAGTGATAAAGCAAGGTAGACGAACCCCATTGACTTCAAGCCATTGCCTGGAATAAGTCTGCAAAGGATTACACTGTTAGAAGGATGTGATTAAGGCAGGGAGAAAGTTCTACAAGAGTGATCTGCTAGTCCTAGATGAGAATCCAGAGCGGCAATAGAGCTTTCAGAAAGGAAAGATAGATTCAGGTGAGTAGCCCTGTTGGTCTGAAGCAGCAGAACAAAGTTTGAGTCCAGTGGCACTTTTAAGACCAACAAAGTTTAATTCAAGTTATAAGCTTTTGTGTACAAGCACACTTCTTCAGAAGAAAGGAAAGATGTCCCTTTCCTGTTCAGCAGGTGCTTTATCTTAGGAATAGGTCCATTTGTTGGCTTGTCAAGGTTTTCCTTTCGGTTGTTGTGATTTGTGACTGCTGGAAATTGTCTCTGTATGTTTAACATCCAAAGCCTTGTAAACTTTTTTACTTTATCCAGGTTATAGGCTAAGTCCACAGACATTAATTGCTATCGTCAAACGTTACAGCAAGAACGGCAGAATTTTTTTTGATGACTATGTGGCTTGTTGTGTGAAGCTTCGGGCTTTGACTGGTGAGTTGTTTTTGGTGAATAAAGGTTCTGTACCTCATGCATATTTACTTAAACCATAACTTCAGAATGAGGTTTAATGTAAGGACTATTGCAGTTTATTAATCAAACTGCATCTGTATGTGTTGTATCATAACACTTGACAATTCAGAGTAGTGAAAATAGCATTAAGACTTAATTTCCAAATGTGATATTTTAATTATAGTTACAAACACTGTAAGCTTGAAAAGCCATTTTAGTGAACAATATTAGAAGACGTCTCTGCTACAATGTGTGGATTATCCATTTTATGTGACAGTTAGTGGAATTAATTGCATTGAATAAAGGAGTATTAACCATTAAAATAAAAGATGTCATTTAGAAAGATGTAGTCCTTTGCAGGCTGAGGCATTTAAATGCGGTTGCAAATCAGTGCTTGAAATTAGCACAGTACTAAAGCGCAAGATTTTGACAACAGGAACTTATCTATTTTTTTGTAGATTTCTTCAGAAGACGAGACAGCATGCAACAGGGCATTGTGAATCTTGTATATGATGATGTAAGTAGCAAAACTGGCTATTCAGATTCTATAGAAGGTGCCCTTACAAGAGATGCATGACGTAACTTGCTAATCTGTTTTCTGTTATGTGCTTGCAGTATTTTCAGGAGTTTTTTAAGCACTCGCCTATCTCCAAGTAGTGTTGGCAGTTACTGTCGAAATCGCATGCATAGGCCTCCGTGCACTAGGGTGACCCTGGTCTCCTCATCTCCTCAGTTTTCTTGCTCTACATTCCTACTTAATTTATTTAAAATATTTACATACCACACTTTTCATGCACTGCTTGAGGTCCTAGTAGCCTTGTTCACAGAATATAGGAGTCAGCTGTCTGGATGCTTACAGGTGTCAAATAATGACTGATATGTGAGGCAGGCTTATTGCCCCAAGTGATATTTACTTGATGGCTGTATTGTTTGAATTGTGCATCACTCTCTAGTTAAGACTGCAGAGCTTCCTTTTGGAATTTCTAGTAGCAGCCTTTGTCACAATTTTTTATACACTTAACTGTGCTAATAATGAAGCCTTAACTAAGGTAGCCCCATTCCAAAATGGTTTTGCATGCAAGGGCTGCAAAAAAAATCCATCTGCAAAAACAAGCTGTGTTTCTAGCTTCAGCAATTTCAGGCTGTAGCTTCTGGTATTACCAGTCATGGTTCCTTAATAGCTGTGACCATGGCATTGTTTTCTTACTAATATCCAAAATCAGTCTCTTGCTAACATGGTATTCTGGAAAAGTATTTTTCTGTGCGTGCGTGAGTATTCTGTGTGTGTGTGTATGCCTGGAAGTCATGGTTGACTTCTAGCGACTCCTAGTGGGGCTTGGATGTTTCAGAGAGGTGACTTACTGTTGTCTGCCTCTGAGTCCCAGCCCTGGTATTCCTTGGAGTTCTCCCTTCCAAGTACTTGCCAGATTCTTCTGAGATCTGATGAGACCAGGGTTATCCAGGTCAGGGCTAAGGTACTGTCCTAATTCTGAAGCTATATTCGAGGCCTGAAGTATTGTGTTTATCTAGGGCGTAATCATTTTTAAGGTATGCAAACACTGGTTCTTAGTTTACAGGGTTACATAACCTGTTTCTCAGCCTGGAATATGTATAACCTGTCAGATGTCTGGGACATTTAACTCATGTAAAGTACTGCTCTCTCTTCAGACTTTTCTGTACCATTACTTGACACATGAAAGCTACCTAAAATTTGAACTGAATTTTGTTGGAATATTATTTTCTTGGTTTCTGTTTTAAGTAAAACGTCTAGGCTGTGGTAGCCATATCTCTAGAGATGTCAAGGCTGGTGGGTGGTGTGGAGAGAACAGTTTGGGAGGTTTCCCCCCTTGTTCCCCCCCCCCACGGGCCTTTTTCAGTTTTTCTGATGAAAATATGGGAAGCACTGGGAAAAATTCTTTTGAGGGAATGATTGAAATGTGCTAAGATAGCACAGGGATAACTTATCTCTCTTGCTTCAGTATTGAATGTATTTGCAGTTTTGCTTGGAGAAAATGAATGCATTTATACCCTTTCTGTAAAATATGTCATTAATACAGTTTTATATTGTTAATTACAAACAATTCATTGTATGTTAAAGTAGCAAAATGGTGTAGGTTTGATTTTTAGAAATATTGCATATATTTCAAATTTTCCCAGTTTTTTCCTGACAATCTTATGTTTCATATCTTCCAAACATGTGGAAGTTTTACAGCTCTATGTATTGCATCCCATGTTCAGGTTACAGGTGTAAAGATATATGTATACAAGGAACATTGACTTATCTAAAACTAAGGCACATGCATAGCCCACTGAGATACTGGGTATATTTAAGGCAATATCAGTTGTGTTTTTATGATAGTGTACAGTGTAGGGATAATTGCCATGGATGATGTACAGGGATACTTTGTTTTTTAAAAGTAAATCTGAGTTGTGTTGCCTCAGTCATTCTTTGTAGTGTCTTTGTAAAAGCTGCTTATTCGAATAGTGAACAAAACATGCAGCCTGTGCTTTAATATTGATCGTTCTAACAGAATTAAATGTGCTTCCTTTGCAGTTCCTGCAGTGCACTATGGCTATCTGAGTGCCAGCTGTTGAAGAGAGTGCCAGAATATGACCCATCTGTTTTGAGGAAACTAATGGATGCTGTGAAAATGAGGCTGCCACTGACTTTTTCACGATTCTGCCCGCTAACGCGTATCTTCTGTATAAAATACCTTTGATTTTTAGTGTGTAGTTCAACAATAAACAAGTGTTCATATTTTACAGTAGTTCTTAGAAGTGTGCCATTCTTTATGCATATTGATGTTAGACTTTTAAAAAATATTTTTGGGTTATGCTCTCAGGATCAATTAGAGAAGATACACAATCATGGTTTATGTCAAGGTTCTAAACAGGGTTCAGCTTATCCTTAAAGTGCAATGGGCCTGTTGTTTGGAACCACCATAAAGGCTGGCTGCTGAACAGCAAGCTTTCTAGTGGTTTATGAAAACAGCTTATGCTGCACATCTGTCAAATTCTAAATGTATGAAGAAAACCTATCTAGTTGATATCTTCTGTGCTATCTTAAATAAAACAAGCTCTTGGATTTGTTTTCGGCTGAATCCTCAATAGATTTACTCAAACCTAGCCTGGCGGAATATGCTCATAGTGAAGATTATTTAATGGTGGTTGAACAAATCTTTCTTAGAGCTATTTTTTATCTTTAAGATCTATTCTGCAGAGTAATTCATGTGCCTCTGTAGGGCACCCACCACTTCCCTTAAGTTTAGAACATTTAAAATGCTTCTAGATGTATAAAGGGGAGAAAGGCTTTCTAATTCACCCTTCAGTGGGCATACTGTTTTCACATGGAATTCCAACTTTATCTTTGCAGCCCAGTAAACAAATGCCTGACTTTATTATCCAGACCAACACCGTATGTTCCCCCTGCACTCTGCTGCATGAAAATAGACCCATGTAGCTTGCTAGGGAAGCTCCTTGTTAGGTGAAGGAGTTCCTTGTTTGGTTACAGTGATGTCAACAGACTCTGAAATGGTGCCAAGACAGCTGTATCTTCTAGTGATGTATAAACTAGGCCCAAGGCAGTCCCTTTCACTGTTCAACCCTAATTTATACACCTATTTTAGGATTTGTGGATTTGAGTGAAACATCCAAGTTAGCCCATGGCTAATGGATGGACAGTGTTTAGTTACTTTCTAACTACTCTGTGCTTGCCTGAAATGTGCTAATCCAACCTTATTAGCCATTGTGTAGATGCTGCTGTTGACAAGAAGGGGTTGCTGTTGCTCCTGCAACACTGACCTTTGTGACATGTGTCTTGAGTCTGTTCAGCTATGCTGCACAGAGCCACTTGGCAGGCACTGGTGGAAGAAGGTAGAATTTGATGGCCCTCCATGTTGCAGCCCAACCACTGTTGTAACAGCCAGCGGGTCAGCTTGTTAGTGCAGCCCAGCACTCCGTGGTATCTCTTTGTGTGTGTTAAATTAGTGCTTGGATCCACTCGCTTAAGCAAAGTTTGCCTTAATTAGCTATGGGGGCACAAATTGCGGATGACCCAGTGTCACTTGAAATGTAAAGGGTCAATTTACCTGACAGAAGCAGTAATTTCTCATGCTAGTTAAGACACTTTGTGTGGAAATCTGTAATGTATGTATACAAACCTATATTGGTATCTAAATTCTGTGTTTTTCCCCACCCACCTGAAGAATTATACTAGTATCTGGATTCTTTTTATAAAATGTCTTTCAGCCCCTGTGACTCTTCCTTTGCAGCTGCCAACATGAGTCCTACATTTGCATGCATAATTTTGCTGTTCACAATTGTCAAGTAATGGTTGTAGATGATTTGCAGTCTATGTAGAGACTTCCTTACCGTATGAAATTGCTGGATACTGTCCTAACTGTACAAATGCTCTTGTAGTAACTATTTTCATTACCATCCTGGCCAATTGTCTGAAAATAAACTTGGAGCTGGCTTTATATTCTTTCATAGAAAGGCTGTGTAAATCTGAGAGATTCTTTAGTAGATCTTATAGGATAATTTCATTACTTTTAAGAAAAACTCAAATTCTGTATAAAACAATGCAGCATTTTGGCAATGCATAGGAATAATCAAAATGTTAAGATTTTTTTTGGAGGGGGCAATCTATATTTCTGAGGAGAAAAATATGGCTTTCTGGAACTGCACCGTACTATGTCTTGTTGTATATAGAAAACTAGAATGTCTGGGAGAAAATACCCTTCTTCCAAAGTTGCTATCTTTCATGTACTTTGTGTATTCTGGTAATCTGCAGTTACCTTTACCTTCACGCAGATGTGCTTGATTTTAAGAAGGTGGGCCTCTGTATTCCAGAGGAACAAGGCATAGTACTATAAATAGTCATAATACAAGCCCCTGGAAAAAACTAAACCGGTTAACGAAATTTGTCTACTTACTAGCAGACTATTGTTAAAATACTACTTGGTGACTTCCTTGTATAGGTAATGGAACAGATAAAATTTAAGTGTTGTGGGTTTGCGTTAAAAGCAGTGCTTTGGGGCACTGTACCTTTAGTGACCTTTCTCCAACATGAAGAGAGGGTCTCTATTGAGCCTCTGTCTGTGAGATGAATCCACATCAGTGCTTTTCAGTAACTGGGCAGCCATGTGTGGCTCTTCTGAGCGCTGTTCCCCATGGTTTCCACTGAACATTCCAGGAAAGTGCCCAGTTTCTAAGAACTGGGATGATCTCATTAATATGGGCCCAAGAGGAACAGTTTTAGTTTTAAGCACGAGGCAACTTGTCCATGATTATATAAAAATTGTCAGCATGTAGGGGATTGGTCTCTGAGGTGGGTCAGCATATGGTGGTGAAATGCCATACCGCTGTTGAATGCTGGCCCATAAAACAAAGCTCTCCACAAGTAGGAAATTTAGCACAGGGAGAGGTTCTAAATTCCTATTCCTCTGCAAAGAAATAACAACATTCAGTATAACAGTTCCAGAGACCTCAAATCTTGCAAAATGTTTTGCCATAACTGACTTGCAAGCTGCACCCTTCATGCCATGAACACATGAAGCTGCCCTGTGCACAAGTTACATTGAATGTATATACAATGTATGCATGAGTTTTCTTGATATGGGCATTGAGCAATTTTCATGTTACATGCAATGCATATAATTGGACATGTCACTTAAACCCCACATTTATCCAGGTATTGGTCTCTGGTTTCATTTAAAGTGAGTGTGTATTGTGGTTCCTACAGATGTGCACAAGTCTATGCAGGATGTGTATGTGTGCAGTGTAACATGAACAGGACTACTGAATCAGACCATTGGTTCACCAAGGTCAGTAACATCTACTCCGGATGGCAGCTACTGTCTACCTACCTTGAGCTGGAGATGCTGGGGGTTAAACCTGGGACCTTCTGCATGCCAAACAGATGTTTTGTCACTGAGTCATTGGCCCATAGGTACAGTAGGGCTAGCAGTGGCAGTGGAAGACAGCCCTACATACTTAAGAGGTGTTCTGATAACTTAGAGGGATCTGTAATAGTTCCATATTGTTTTAAGGATGGTGGTGTACAAGTCATATAACAGTCATGGGGTTCTGATAGTTAATGGGAATTGCAGATCTGGCTCTGCATGATCAATGGAATGAGTACCACTGATCCATGTGATGTCTTAATGGTGGCGAAGAGGCAGACAATTAAAAGCATCCTGTTTGTGCCCTGCATGAAGCTGGGTCATTTGGGAATGGTGAGCTGTGAATACATGTCAGTTTGCATGCCTTATTTATGGGTTACGTCATTTGCCCTGACCCAGTAGGAGCTCAGAAGAAGAAAATCGCACGATCCTTCAATCTCATAAACCAGGTTTAAACTTTTGCGGCTCTAACACTTTTTTAAAAAGTTCTAATTGAGCAAAGGTAATCTGTACATGAAAGTAAACTTACAAATGTGGACAGGCAGTGGATGTTTTTGAATGTGTTGAAAGATGCCTGAAGGTTAATGGGCAGGTTGCATCTACTAAAGTACATCTGACGATCCTTAGGTCTGTGCACACCCTTCACCAAAGCAAGATCATTGCTGCCATTCATCTGGCAACATGGAGGGCCCTTCCGGTCGCTGCTCCTCCTTTCCCTCCCCTGATAAATGGTGTAACCAAAGTTAACCGTGTCAGGTAACCAGCAGGGAGTGCAAAGGTCAGCAATGTGCAGACTTGGTAAGCAAATTAAATGGAAGTTAGAAGTCCTGTGCCTTTAGTATGAGTTCTATTGACAGCCACTTCCTTTAACTTAATGGTTCTGTTTTTACCCTCCTGTAAAGTATATGATATACTATCAATGCTGCTCAGCCTTCTAGTGAGATAGAACTTGCTCTTTTAATCTCTGCTTTTATATGAATGTGTCTGCCCCATGTTCGGGTTGATCTTCAGTTTTCCCTGCTGCAGTGAATATCAGTGTACTGAGAGGCCATGGCTTTTATTTGTTCGTTACTGCAAAAAGACCTCTGACTCACTAAAGCTGCTGGAATCGAATCAAACTTGGGTTGCCATCAATGCACCCCCTGGAGGCAATACTTGTGTTAGAATTGTGTTCGTGTTCCAGCTATTCTAACTGACTCTTTTGGAGAGCATGTTTAGGAAAGAGAGAAGGCTGTAAGGAAAAACTGGGCTAAACAAACCACAAGCAGCAAGGAAAAATAGCCAACATTTATATTTGCAATCTAGATTTAATGACGTCAGGCTTCAATATGCCATTTTCATGGCAGAAGAGCTAGCGTGTTCATGAGCCAATGGCACTCCATTCAGTGTTTTTAAGTAGACCTTTAAAATATCCTTGGAGTTATATAACTATCGGTTCACTGAAATATGCATTTTGAACCCTTGTTTGGAGGTTGGGGGAGGGGGATCCATGACAATGAGTAGATTTAGATTCCTCACTTGAAGCTGGTGAGCCTCAGCTGATAGGCAATTGCTACAAGAGGGCTCATTTGAGTCAGCTGGAGCTTGGGAAGTTCAGTTGAAACCCAGCTGCATAAAAACTGAGCAGGTAATTGACATCTGCCCAGAGAAGATGGGTTAAAATATGACAAGAATGCATAATAGGAAGGAAATCGGGTTACTGGGGCTGAAGTTATTCTAGGATGAGATCCTGACGATTACCACTACTTGCGTACATAGTGTGTTTAGGACACATCTTGAATCAAGGTCCTGCAGCGTAGCTGCTTAGAATTGATGTTGATGAGGAGCCACTTCACACAATGTGGAAATGCCAAGTGTATTATTTGTGTAGATAGCAAAGTGTCAGAGTATGTGAGCATGTGCATGCATTGGCAGTCTCTCCTCCTTGGAAAGATACAAAAGCATGCGTGAGGTTTCTCGGTTAGAATGTTATGCCTTTCCCTGGCAATCCTTTGTCTTCTGAATGTTCCGCAGCCATGTGGACTAGTAACAAGATGATACGGTTCTAGAATGAGCGGGCTGTGCTGAAATGCCACATATTTATCTGGCAGGAAGTATCCGACAGCTGCATATGTATGTTAAAGCCTAAATCAAACACACACAGAGTGAGAAGCAGCTATGTCTGCTTTACCAGCACTATTCAGAAAAACCTCGCTCTGAAATAAGTTTTCTACTGCTCTTAAAAACCGAGCCCAAAAGAGAGAGAAAGCTGCCGTCCACGATTGCACCTTGGCCTGCCCCTAAAGCAGGAGAAGTTGCTGCCACTGTGCATTCTTCATCATTCGTTCCCAGCTCTTGTCACCTTGACTTCCATCTGTTTCGGGGCCAAGCTGAAGTCTTGCTGGCATCATCGGTCAGGCAAGGAAGATGAATGGCAGAACCTGGGGAGAGATGAGGCAGGAGGTGTAGCAGGGGTGGCCACCTCTCTGACTGCCTATAGACCATCAAAAGGAAAGGTGCGGTCTCCAGATTGCAGGCTGGCAACCACGAGCACAGCGCACACAGAAGGGGATTCTTCCAGAGAATGAGCAAAACCAATCGATAACACCTGAAAGTGGGTAAAATTTAAAACTTAGTATTCAGATTGTACTACCCAACTTCTCTTGTCATTCCCTTCGAGAAGTATTGGCCCCGGTCACACTGGGGGAAAAGGTGCAGCTGAAGTGTGGCTTTTTAGAGCCTCATCAAAAGAGACGCGTGGCGGCGGGATCAGACAGATCCCCCCGAGCCACCACGCAGTTGCTCCCCAGCATGATCAGATGCTGGGGGGGAAGCCACGGACAGGAGATTGAGGCGAGTCTGCTGCGCATGCGTGGGCATGCACAGTTCAACAGGGCCTGGAAGCTATGCGGAGATGGGTGCGGCAGCAATCAGATGCCCACCCGTGCTGCGCGTCAACCGGTTGGTAGCACTGTTTTGGTGCTACCTTTTTGATACGCGGTTTCGCCAGGAAGGGATGGATTGAGGACGGGTGCGCTCCACTTCCCAGATGTTGCGGTATGATCGCACCCACTTGATGCGCCCCCGATCCATCCCTCTTGTGTGGCAAATCCTCCCGTGTGAACGGGGCCATTGGAGTCTCTAATCTTCTAGTGCTTTCAAAACTGCATCCTTCCATGCTCTTGAAAAGGCCAGGTTAGGAGGAGATAGTGCTAATGGTGAAGTGTAGTTGTAAGGGGTTGCTACAAGCATTAGAGAGCCAGTTTGGTGTAGTGGTTAAGAGCAGCAGACTCTAATCTGGGAGAACCGGGTCTGATTCCCCACTCCTCCATATGCAGCCAGCTGGGTGACCCTGGGCAAGCCACAGTTCTCTCAGAGCTGTTCTCTCGAGAGCAATTCTTAGTCCCACCTACCTTATAGGGTGTCTGCTGTGGGGAGAGGAAGGGAAGGAGATTGTAAGCTGCTCTGAGACTCTGAGTGAAGGGCGGGGTATAAATCCAATCCCTTCTTCTTTGGCTTTCTCTGAAACACTCATTGAAGCAAAATTTGCTGCTTTGGCTGCAACATCACTACTTGACAGAAGTAGTTTTCACCAGCTTCCTCCTCCCCCAACAGCCTCCTGCACCCCTAAATGATGGTGAGTGAAAGTCAGGGGACACTGGACCACTCCTAGTGGTATGGAAGGCTGCCAATAAGCAAGCCACAAAGCGGGCCTTTCCTCCCACTTCTGTGAACCTGTTAATCTCCATTTACACAGCAGCATGCCATTTATGGGAGGTGGAGGAAGATTCCAGCGATGTAGAACCTTGTTTGGAACTTTTTAGAGCTACGTAAAGAAATGGCAAATACTGGCATGCATTCCTCCTGCACCTGTGAGCCCAACAGCCAGATGATGGCCTATCCCCCTCTGCTGAGGGGTGTGTGTGTGTGGGGAAAGGAGTCTGAATGGAGGCGTATTCTCCCCTCCGTGCTGGGGTGTTGTAGACAGAGCCTCAGAATAACTGGCTCTTTTCATGGGCTTGGGGGATCAAACCCTCCTCGATGTCGAGGCATTTCTGCCTAGCCATACCCTGAGGGGTCTCTGGCCTCTATGCCTTCCATGTGGACCTAGAAGCCCTTCCCTCCCCCTCCATTCTCTCTGTGCCGAGAGCGAGAGAGAGAGAGAGAGAGAGAGAGAGAGAGAGAGAGAGAGAGAGAGAGAGAGAGAGAGAGAGAGAGAGAGAGAGAGAGAACAGGCTAGGAGGCGTGGCCTGGCATGGGCTGGTTGAATGAAGGCCTTCGCTTCGAATGAAGAAACTTGGAGGTGCGGCCTGGCAGAGAGAGACTGCCTGCCTGAAAGATTCTCTGGCCACTCCCATCACTTCCAATGAAGCAGCTTGGAGGCGTGGCCTGGCAGAGGCTGCCTGTCTGAAGGGGATCTTTCACCTCTCTGCCTTTCTGTCAGTTTTGACCAGAAACCTGGAAGTGTGACCTCATAAAGGCCCGTTTAAAACCTTTGCTGTGCCTGACTGAAGGAACCTTTCCCTAGCTGTTCTCAGGTCCACGGTGGAATCTGTGGTGGCATGGGTTCACACAGCCTTTGTGGAAGGTACTAGGTGTCAGAATGCTATTGTGCCCTTTAGTTGCGGTTGTTTGGACCTCTTCAGCTTCTGTAGTTTTGAAGAGTGGCTGAGGAGGGCAGAGTTTCCCCTTCATGTTGTTAGCCATGACCTAGAGAACAGGCTACTTATGCTTAAGTCCTGCTGTGGTTTTTGACCACTCGCTATATTGGGACTGCCTGGATTCCATGGTTAGAACCAGTTCTCTGCCGAGCTCCACTCCAAGCCCTATTCCTAAAATCTAGTTTTAAAGGCTGACACAGCAGCCCTGCTGTAGTCTCTCAGCACTGATATTTAACCCTACAGGGCTTTTCAATGCAGGTGTTATTTCCAGTGCAGGCAAGGCTTACTGTTTCCATCTTCATGGGGAACTCAGAATTAATCGGCAAGTATCTGTTGGGAGGCAAGCCTAGGTAGTCTGCCACTCCTCTCGGTTCCATGGTAATCCTCGGAACCATCAATGAATTGGGGGATTCCTTAGTCCGCACAAGTCACTCTTATGTGACATCATTCACACTCAGCCCTACCCCACCTTCCTGAGTAGATATAAATTACTTGCCTACCTTTTTTCTTCTCACCTTGACACAGAGAGTTCTCCATCTTTCTGTGTTATACCTCTGGATGCCAGTCACAGCTGCTGGTGAAACATCAGGTCCTACAATGCCAAAACCACGGCCATACAGCCCGGAAAATCTACAACAGCTACTGTTATAAGATTCTTTGACTCCCCATTACAGAGTAGAATAAAATCCTTACTACTCTTTTTAAAAGAGAGCGTATGTTTTTTCTGCTCATAACAGCTGCCCTAATAGACAAGGGTCCAAAGGGCAAACTATAATTAATGGCTCTTGTTGCATCCTCTGCTACAATCAAGGATTATATTCTTGATTCCATGGGTCATCTATATTGTTCCTGTTGGCCTACAGGTCAAATACCACTTTTTATTTAACCACTGCAGAGTATTAACGATATAAAATTAGCCTAGTCGGGATGCAGTTTGTTTCTTTTTCTTTCTATACTGCACTTTCCCATTAGTTTATAAATCAACAGGTTACTATGACCTTTGTGTTGTTCTGTTTGAATGTATCTTAATGCACTGTGGCTCATGGCCTATGCTGGTGATCTGCATGATAAATCTGTCCCTTTAATTCGGATCACTCATGTTACCCTACCTTAGTTCACACTAGGAGATAATATAAACAAAATAAACAAGCGAAAAACAGAACAAAACAAAGCATTAAAAGTAAATGACCTCCTCACAGAGGCTGTGAATTCTGCTGTCCAGTCGGACAACATTCTGGAGGCAATAACAGGCTTGTTGTCGGATCCCTGAGTGACGTTTCTTTCCCGCCTTCACTTAACGTGATGTCTCATGGTTCTGCATACCTTTTGTCCATGTACAAGAGGCCAAGTTCCATCCTTGGCATCTCCTACTGACAAAGTCTCTGGTGATCAAGATCTTTTCACCTCTTTTGTTTTGTACACCAGGCTTCCTGCAATTCTGTGTGCACCTATGTCAATTGGTGGACTTAGATTCAACAGTTTGTCATCCTCTCCTTTATATGAGGGCTACTGGTCTCCAACTGATTATATCATTCCACTTAGTGATAAATAGGGAGGATCTGTGGCTCAGTGGATGAGCATCTGCTTGGCAAGCTGAAGGTCCTAAGTTTAATCTTTGGCCCTCCAGTTAATGGTCTGGCATTAGGTGACGTGAAAGACCTTTCTCTGCCTGATACCTTAGAGAGTTGCTGCCAGTCTGAGTGAACAGTACTGACCTTGATGAACCAATGGTCCGATCCACTATAAGGCAGATTTGAGGTGCTCTGTTACATTTCCCCCCGCCTTGGACAGGGAAAATGATTCTTATGTCTTCAGTGCAGCACCTGAAGGCCCAGATTCAGTGACTCATAATACATGTCTTTTGCTTGGCAGTTCTGTGTCTTGACCACTCTACTTTTCATGCAGGCAGTACCCCTCTTGTTGAAGAGGGAGGTCTCCAATGGTAGAATTCCAACGTTCCCTTTCACAGGGTTTATACTTAGCTGCCTCTCAATGTGCACAGAGATTAGTGAGGCCTATGTGCAGCTTCTATATTAAATTTCCCTGGCACTTTGACAGATCTTATTGATCCTTTTCAAAGCAATCCGCCTGAATCCCCCCCCCCGTTTACTAAGATTGTCAGCTCTGTTTAGCTTTCACTGCTGCATTTCCTAGCATTTTTACATATCTATATGTGACACCATAAATAAGACTGTTGTTTTGCTGTGTCTTTTACCCTCCATGGGATACCCGAACTTAAGTTTTTTCTTTCTTTCTGAGATGGACCTACTATGCATCATACATGTGGTCTCAGCACAGCCTTTTATAGCATTTTTTGGCCTATGATCTTCTAGAAGTAGTGCCATTTCTGATGGCTCCTTCACTATATATGTGGGAACCTTTTCCCAGTAACTCCTGGTGTCCTGCAATATTAATTGTCTTGACATTACTTTGCTTTGACATGATGGGCATATTTACTTTGTCTCTGGTTTTAGTGCAAACGCTCCACAGAGTTAAAGGAGGCACTGTAATCATGTTTTAACTGATTAGCAGCCACCAGTTCCTTGGTATTCTGATTAGAGGTCTGGGCTACTTGGCATAGCCCTACAATATAATATTCCAGACCCTGGCCTTCATGCTTTATTCCTGACAATAACCTTATAGTTGAGGAATGCACTTCTAATCTCTGACAAAGACAACCTGTTGTTATGCCTTTTTAGCTCTGCCTAGATTGCTGCACAAATTGTTCTGCAGACTACACAAGTTTTTTCCTTGTGGTGCATTTTGTCCATCCTTTCTTTAGCCACATCACACTTCTTTTTACTGCCTTCGTTACCATCATGCAGATCTGCTTATTCTCACTCCTGCTGACAAATTAATATGTTGATCATCTCCTTTTCTGCATTGTAGCAGTAGCCTCCCACTTTTCTGAGTGGCAAACATCACTCTTGTACCTTGCACCTCTAAGTGGAGAGGAGAGTCTCTATAGAAACTACAGCAAGGTTTGGACCCTGCTTCTTGTGCTGTTGAATGTTTTTGGAACTGATATAAAAAAACACCTCTCTGATCTTTTCCTTGTTGGATTACTAAGCATGCTACAAAAGATGGGTATAACCCCTTGTTTTATTTTTGGCACTTATATGGTGCTTCAATTATGATAGGGTTCTAATTTATACCCTCTCCATGCATGAAATTAAAAAAAAAAATTGTTGTCCTGCTGGAATCCCCTACCAAGGGTGGTCTCTCACTCCTCATGTAATGCATAGTCAGCATCCGCACACAATCCATCCTTGTGGGTTGGTTAATGCTATCACACTGTGTTTGAGTGCACAGCCTTTCATTACTACTCTCTGTATGATGGCTCTTTTCAAAATAGTGCTCTTTTTTCTTTACCACATTCCCACACATATGTTGGTGGGGGCACTTGCACAGAGCTTACTGCTCTGGTACAGGAGAGTTCTGGGTGAAGGTCAATTTGTGCCGCTAAACAACCATTGATAAAAGCGGTCCTCGGTGAGAGCTTCACACCCACCCCCTTCACTCAGTGATCTTGCTAATCTTCCCATGTGGGACTGCACAGAAGCCACGATGATGAAAAACAGGTTGCACTTACCTGTAACTGTTGTTCATTGAGTGGTCTTCTGTGCAGGCACACATCCCTCCCTCCTACCCCGCTGTGAACTCTCTGGAACTTTGGTTTTCTAGGGGTCACCGGCGGCAGCATGAAGAGAACTGAGGGAGTAGTGCCCCTCCTCCTGGTCATGTGAGTGTTTTGGCGGGAAAATGCCAGAGGGAGGAGGGCGCTCCTAGTCTATTAAAAAGCTTGGAAATCTTTCTGTGGCTGGCCTGTGATTGCGCAGTTCCATGTGTGCCTGCACAGAAGACCACTCGATGAACAACAGTTACAGGTAAGTGCAACCTTGTTTTCTTTTACAAGCTATGAAAGTAGAATCAAGGTGAGAATCCGAATTAGGGGGGGAAATTTTGCATATCATGTACTCATTTACTTTAATCAGACTATGACAAAACTTAAGAAATCATATTGTATTAATAGATAGAAGGAGGCAAATGTTTCCTGACTCCATTTAAAAGGTTTCTGAGCATAATTTTCAAATCAACTTAAAACTGCACAAACAACATGTCCATTCCCCAAATGTTTCAGGAATTTTTGTTGATAGTGACTTGCTACATTTGTTCCAGGGTGAGTTCATGCTCCTGCTTCTGACAGGTAATTCTTTTTGAGTTATAAATGCATCCTCCATCTGTGAAATTGAGATCCAACCATGCAAAATGCCTCCTTCGTTTTCTGTTGTTGCTCTGCACACGCTCCAAAGTTGATTTCACACATCAGAGCACATTGATAAAAATCAGTAACCGCAGAAGAATGGTGGGAAAATGTTGTCACCTCATCATGACGTCTCCCTGTCAAAGTTAGTTGTTCAACTCTCCCCCTTAGAAATGTTAAGCCTTGGATGGGCTTATGCTCAGTTTGTTAGAGTTCAAAACATTTGCAAAGATGCGTCCTGTGAACCCCATCAGCTCTGACCTACATTAATCAACATCCTTGCTTCTCCATTGGTGGAGTTCTGCTTGAAAGCTTGGAAGTTTAGAACACCATGTGACCATTTTTTAGTCAAGGCAAAGACCATAGAGGGAAAGGTCAATTCTCTAAAACAAACACAATAATTGAAGCAGTATAATATTTTAATAAAATTAAATCTATTCACAGAGCTTTATGCATGTACAGTATATACTGTATTTAAAGCCTATGGAACACAGATAATTTTATTCTAGTAGATGAAGCTTTGGACAGAAGTTAAGCTTACTTGCTTTTAATAATGTTTACAATGGTACGCGATAGTGAATTTACATATATACATATATACATATCTATGCACACAATCACATATATATGTATAGATATGTACATATATATTACAGTTTAAAAGACCACCTATGTTTATAGGGACATAAATACATATATGTCTCTCTCTCTCTCACACACACACACACACACCTCTTTTAGTTTGGATCCAGCACAGTGTTTTTGTGAGCAGAAATATTTCCACCTCTGGAACATGACTTTCTCACCTCCTCCTTATTGTTGTAGCCCAAAATGCCTCTGAGAAAGTTGCCCTCTCTAGGCAGAATCCCTTCCACCCACAGGAACACTGCATTGGCTCGAAACCTTCATTTTTACCATTTTGAGGATTATTTTACCCAGTACAGACACTGAAGATCTGGTTATATTCCAGCAGATGATCCCAAAGTTGGATACCCTCTATGAATGGAAGGAGTTTTTCACTCATGGAAAGACTCCTATGAACAGAAGGGCACTTGTGGACCTATTTCATTAACTTCAATCAATGGTGCTGCTTTTGTAGGAAAATGGGAATAGGGATGGGCACGAACCGTCTCACCAACTGAAGTTTGTTATGAATCTTGGGTGGTTTGCAAACTGAAGTTCATGGCAGGTAAACCAGCACGAACTTTCCATGAACTTTCAAGTGGTTTGTGGCAGTTCATGCATGGATACATTTCCAGACTGTCTCCGGTCAATCAAAATGTTTACCAAACTTCAACAGGAGGAGTGGAATTCTCCAGACTTGGAAACACCAATAGGGGCCTCCAAAGCTTAACAGGCACAGTTGGCTGCCAGTAACAGAGTTCTCATTCTGCTCTATGGGATCAGCTCAGCCCAACACCCTCTCCTCTGTTGGGTATTGACAGTTGACAGAGAGACAGGAAACTTGTTAAAAGCAGAGCACATTCATTTGTTCCTGATTGTGAACACCTCTCCCCTGGTGGGGTTTGGGTGTAAGGTGGACTCAGGACTCTGAGACACTCCATCTAGGGGCATTGCTACTGGGTGCCTCGACTGAGGACCCATATCTATATCCTCCCATACTTCCTGATTGTAACATCTCTGTGTGCCAGGAAGAGGAAAGTGGGTTCAAAGGGTGCTAATTTTGCAGGGAAGAAGTCTTCTATACCCTGTGTACCACAGGCCCCCATCCCTGGGCACCAAACCCATCCTTCCAGCCTACTGGAGCCCAGCCCTAGCAGGGCACCACCAGGGGTCTTGGAGCCTCCTTCCCCTGATCTGTTCCTTGGGCTCTCCACAGAGGCAAAAGAGTTGTTAGCACTGTCCAAACACCAGCAGTTGCTAACACTCTTTTGAGAGGAGGACTCTGACAGCAGTGATTCAGAGGGTGGGGTAGGGGAAGCATCCTCACCTTCCACATCTCAACTCCTTGTTGCTGCTTCCACCTTGAATACTCCCCTCTGTGCCCACTCCCAACCCAGCACCAGAAAGCATCTGTGCCTCCCACCTTCTTCAGTCCTGGAGCCCTGTTTCCAGTCCACAGTTTGGAAGCATTTCTATACCCTCCCCAGTGACCCCTGTGTGGCAGATGGCCAGGTGTGCCACATCCATATCTGGAGGGGTGCAAACCCCCAACACTTGTCCTCCTCTGTCCTTCACATGCACCTGCAAAGGGTATACCAAACTAGGTTGCTGCCAAATAAAAGAGTGGTGGCCAATGGGAGGAAGAAGAAGCCCACTCCCTCTCAACAGGGAGAAGCGGAGGGGAAGCAGGAGGCCCCTCCAAGAAAGGCTCCCCACATTCAAGGTACTGTGGGTGAGACACCAACATCTACTTCATAAAACAACACCTACCTCATGGAACAACATCCACCTCAGCAAACATGTACCTCAACTAACATCTGCCTGTACAAGCAAGCCCCTGTTTGACTACCCCTTTCCATTACATTTGTACAATTCACGACAGATCATCTCTTATCTGTATAATGTGTTCCACTAATGGTGAATAACCAGAAATTTCACCTAGGGTTGGCCTGTGACCAGAGGATCTATGTGTTTGGGCCTGAGGGGGCCTGGGAGTGTTGTGGGCATGCCTCACTGAGTTCCATGGGGTTAATTTGGGGAGCCCCTGTCAAAACCCAGAGGATGTCTGCCTTTCTGTCCTTCAGAGACCTGGGGGTGGCCTTGCCAGCTCAGCATGTGTTTCCATTCTTTTTCTGCATAGAAGAATGCACCCCAGTTGACAGGTGTGCTCTGGACCTTTGTGTTTCAGCCCAAGGGGGGCTGTGAGACTTGTAGGCATGCTTCCCTTGCTTATGCTGTGGGCTAGGGTGCCTGCTAAGCTGCCATGGGATACTTTGGGGAGCCCCTGTTGAAACTCTCTGGATGTCTGCCTTTCTGTCCTTCAGAAACTACCTTTGGAGACTTGGGGGGGGGCTGTGAGTGTAGGGGGGATGCTTGCCTTGCTTCGATTGTCTGGCTGGGGGGCGGTCTGCCCAGGTGAAGTTTCCCTGTGAGTTTGATGTCACTGGCTTGTTCCTGAGCTGTTCCATAGACTCCTGTAACTGCAGCTGTCTTTTCTAGAGAGAGCACTGGGGGGACCTTTTTTGGGGGGTCTGTTACTGGGACTCCAGGAATGTAATCCACCCCCAATTTGGAGAGATTGTAAAGGAGCAGGCAGCAGGGTGAGGTTCCCTGTGTGTTTGGTGTGTGTAGCTTGCAGGCGGTCCATTCTACATGCTTTTGAACCTGCACCTGACATTTGCCCCAAAAGCACTTTCCTGGGGGTATCTTCTTTGGGGAGGCATAACTTGAACCCCCTAGGTCCACTGTACATATAACTTTGAGGGCACATATAGGAGCATCAGAGGGAGATCCCCTGCAAGTTTGATGTCTCTAGCTTGCACAGGGTCCATTCTATACACTCCCGAACCTGCATCTGTCATTTCCCCAGAAAGCACTTTCATGGGGGCACCTTCTTTGGGGGCCTGTAACTCAGACCCGTTAGATCCACTCCTCACCAAACTTAGAGGCAGAGGAGAATGAGCTGGAGATTCCCTATGAGGTTGGTGTCTCTAGCATGCTGGGGGGCTGTTCTACTGTTATAATGCCAATAAAGGTAAACTAACTAGTTCAGATAGAACACCCATGTGTTGGATGGCTTGCCACAAGACTCAAGGAGAAAGCTCTGCTTGATACAACACTGGAACACGATGGGTTTTGAGTTCCAGCAACTTGCACTGACCTAAAAGGGAGAGCAGAATAGGGATAAAGTACACGCTTACATATTCCTGATTCCGTAATGGCCTGGCCAGATGTGCTCGTTTATGAAGCCAATAAGGGGAGGGGAAAACAGGTGATGACAAGCCCTCTATTTATGTGCATTGTGTCTTTGCTAGGATGGATCATGCCCCATATTTGATCCATGGAATGAAGTGCATCAACATCGGAAGGTTTGTATATGAATGGGTAACTCAGATGCCTTTGGGTCAGAATGTGCTAAGGCTTAAAATAACATGTGCTGAGCCAGTGAATGTCGTGTATGAGCACATGGATAGAGGCTGGCAGGTGAGAAGGGAGATCTCAAACCATAACAGTGACAGTCCCAGGAAACAATGTCATTACTGAGCCAGTTACACAGTTTGCAGCAAACAAAACGAACAAAGTCTTCTGTATTATATAGAAATTATATTTATTGCATTTGATTATGTTTGAGGGTCTTGACAGCTAACTGCTTTTGTAGTGTGGCAGCTTTCAGCTATGATGAGGTTTTCAAAAGGGGGGGATAAACTGGAAAAAAAGAAAAGAAAACCTGCAACAACAAAAGGTTCAGCCAATGTGGATGCAAGTCAGCGATTAAGCTTTCCACCAGGCAGCACAGTTGCTCTGGCTGTATTTAAAATGAAGAGCCTATTTTCTAAAGGTGTTTACACAAATGACTTCTGAACCCAGAAGATGTAGCTATTGTTCTCCTTGCCAGTGCCATGGAAGGGCTCTGTTGATCTGCAGGAAGTTCACTGCCAGAAAGGGAATTATTTCATTTCAACGGTAAACAGGAGGAAAGTTTTGCCTTAACTTCAGACTAGCTCAAGAAAAAACAACAACAACCCACATCTTTTCTGTGTGGATCAACGTTCCAATTTTCCGAAGGCATATATCCGCAATCAAACTGGAGTTCGTTGAAAACAGTAAACAGTTAATCTCCATGCAACAGAACTGTAACCATTTCCAAACATGCAGGTGCGTTTAAAAAAATTAAAAAATATAAGGTGCCTTGAGAATGCTGGCAATTTTACATTTGGAACATACCGTTTTTTTTGTTTTGTTTTTAATATATATATTTATATATTTATATATGTACATTGTTACCAGTTAACTTTACCTTACAAGCTACAAAGTTAGGAAAATATACAGTACTTTTGCATATAATGGTATATCCTTGTAGCCCCTGAGTCAAGTATAGAGGATTTAAATACAAAAAAAGGAAAAAAAAAAACCCCAGCCATTAAAAGCACTTACATTTTAGGTGATGTAAGAGTATAAAAGGGTTATTTCCCAGGAAGACCAGGATCGGAAACATGCCTATGAAGACCCAAGATTCCTACAGCACTGAGGGAAGAATCTGGCAAAGATGGGTGTCTGATTGGGTGGAGGTAAGTCTTACAATGTTGTGGGGGTAGTTCTAAAGACTGGTCATGCTCTTGTTCCAAAAACGATGCCAGATTATCTTCTGAGGCTGTATTAAGATGCACTCCACTTGAGAGGGATTCTTTGGATTTCGGTTTCGATTTTTCAAGGTCTAGGAATTCGGGACACTGAGGAAATGAAACAACACGACAAGTTATGTCACTGAGTGGAGTGGTTAGGTACATACGGGCCGTCGAGTTATAACTGACTTATGGCGACCCCGGTGCTGAGAAGCAGAGGTGGTTTGCCGTTGCCTTCCTCTGCGGAGCCTTCCCTGATGGTCTCCCTTTCAAGCACGGACCCTGTTTGGCTTCTGAGCTCTCCTGAGATCAGGCTATACCATGCCGCCTTCCCTCCTGGTGTAGAGGCTAATGGGGACCATAAGGCTTCCCTCAGGGCTAATTAGAACTTCTGGGGGCAAATAAGGGGCATTTGGGATTTTAGCCCGCCCTTTCGCCCCATCTGCAAAGGCAGTTATCAGGCGAGAACTGTTTTATACTATTCGCCCCGCTCCAAAGAATAAGATAACAGATTTCTCCCCCGGGCCATTAAAAAAGTAACACATAGCAAACAGGAATCAGATATAACATAAAGGTGTTGGCTGATGGCCATCAAACACAAGGGCTTCATAGAATGACACTCATGTTGTCATATGCATGTGTCAAAAATATACCGTTATAAGTAAGGCTGCTTTGCCTGGAGTGCTGTTTTTGTGTCCTACATGTGGATTGGGTGGGGGAGGTAAGCCGTGATAATGTTGTGTACTTGGTGGGTGAAGTGGTTAAAAGAACAACTAAGTCAGTGTGATGGATAAAGATGCAAGATATCAGGCTTCAAATCTCCCTGTGCCATTTACTCCACCAGGTGACTTTGATCCAGTTGCACTCTCAGTCTAACCTATCTCACAGGGTAGTTGTGAAGGAAAATTAGGAAGGGAGAACCTTGTGAGTTCTTTGGAGAAAAGGTGGGATAAAAGTGTTATATGAATAAGAGTATCTTGAGAGTCTGCCAGTAGGATCTCTACCATCAGGACTGTTGCACCACAAACATTTTTAAGCAAGAGTCTGTAAACATCACACAGTCCTGGTGTCTGCCTTCTCTTTGTAATGGTAGGCTTTTCCACATTCTCATTTTCCTTGCTTGTAAATTCCTGTTTCTTTGGTTTTATTTCCCCTGTTCTGCATGTATTTTGCTCCCTCTAGTGGTCAATTTGATATAATACATACGACATAAAAACCTGCAGTTTAAATTTGCAGGGAGATATGCCAGACACAAATGATGTAATATTGCATTAACCACTAGAGGGAGCAAAACACATGTGGAATAGAAAGCCCCCAAGAAACAGGAACTTACAAACGAAGAAAATGAAAATGCAGAAAAGCCCTGTGCAGATTCTCTTGAGTCCCCATCTGGCTTCCTGTTTTTAGGAATTTAATAATGAATGATCAAACATAACCAACTCACGTTTGTCTGCTACTAAATATTAATTGCAAAGGGGTAGCCATATCAGTCAGTCTGTTATAGCAAAATAAAACAAATATTGAGTGGCACCTTAAAGACTAATATTGAAATAAATGTTTTCAAAATGCCACTGGACTTTTGTTTTATTTAACTGAATGTTAGCCCATTTAGCTCTCCTCCATTTATCAGTGGTTGATATGTTAATTAGAGATAATGAGGAGACTTGGATGCAAAACAAATGTACTACTCTTTTGACGTTTTAGTCTTTTGGCTGCAGTTTGACAAACAATTTCCTTGTCAACCAGAGGAAAGAAGAGGGAGAATTGCCTCATGGCTCTTGTCAGCCTTTTTATAGGAGGATGGTGTGATTCTTCTGCTCTCTCCACCTATCTTACAGGGCCATAAAAGAAACACATGATGACAGGAACCACATGTACTGTGTAATGTCTCATGAGACCCTATGTTACTAAATGCATCTGATGGTGGCTTCTTGTGGCCAAACTACATGACTTGATTGGCCCTGTTGGGGTTCCACTGACCTACATTGCTTTTCTCCATGGCCAAACAGTAGCTGTGAGGCACCTAATCAAGTGCCACAGGGCCTGACTTGCAGTGGGACTGTGGCACAAAGGAAGGGGTGGCTTCATCTGGCCCAGGGAGGCCCTTTTGGCCCCACTGCAGGACTGCACATGCACTGCCCTGTAAAGGGGCAACAGGCCCCCCCAGAGCCATTTTGGCTCAGGAATAGTGGAGGGGGGAAGCTTGAGCCCTCCTCCCCCAGCACCATGGTCCCAGTTGACATACAGCCTGTGGCACTTGGGTAAGTAAGTTCCCCACAAGTGCCTTGTGGCTGTGGAGAAGCCTGGTCAAGGGGACCCCAACCCAAGTCATGGCCAAACTTATCATATAGGGTGGCCCTCACCCACCAAGGTTTTTAGCTTAGTAAATTCTGAGAAAGTTTTGTCATTTGTATGCATGTGTGTAAAGTGCTGTCAAGTCACAGCTGACTTACGACAACCTAACAAGGGGCTTTCAAGGCAAGTGAGAAGCAGAGGTGGTTTGTCATTGCCTTCCCTGCAGAGTCTTCCTCAGTGGTCTCCCTCTAAGTACTGATCCTGCTTACCTTCTGAGATTGGGCTATACCATGCTGCCTTCCCTCCCAATATTTGTACCTGTCCCCACAAATGCATACCTGTGCAGGGCTGAAGCTTTTGTCTGTTTTAATAGATGCAATAGGATGAAGACTTTGCACCATCCGGACAGCTGGCCTCTGATAATCTGTACTTGCGGTCACCATGCTGTAGGCCGGTGGAATGAGTGCCGGCTGCCTCTGCAACAGCTGGAGGATGGTTTGAATGTCAGCAGTCATTTGGGATTCGAGTCTGGAAAAATAAAAGGCAATAAAAATGTGTACTGGTATGAATGACCCAAGACTCTTGTGAAAGCACAACTTAACAGAGTTGTGGACCAGATTAAACAGGAGTGTGTGTTTCTTAAGGTGAGCTTGGATCCTAACTAGGATTTCTGCAGGCACAAGGACTTCTGCAAGAAGAACAGAAAATCCTCCCCCCCCTCAAGCCCAAAATGCCTTCTGAAATCCTGTTCTTGGCCAACAGGGGACCCCAGTCACAGAATTTGGGGGGACATTTTGAGCTGCTGCAAGAGGAGCAAAGTGGGACAATCATGCTCTGTGGGCGGAATCCTTATGCCTGTGGAATCACGGGTCAGAATCAATCTATTGCATCAGAGCCCAATTTGACGGGGAGGGCAGGGTATAAAATAAATAATAAATAATTTTCTTCAGAATCTGTTTCATCCACACTTCTGTACTACTACCTTTTGTTTAAAGTCAGACCTAAAAGAGTTTTTTAAAGTTAAATTTATTTATTTTTTTAGTGTATTATCTCACTTTTACGACACATTGGTTTGGATCTATGGACACAAGGATCAATTTCTTCCCCTCTCCCCAGTAGTCCTTTCTGACCTGGGAAAATGGATTCCCATGGTTATGAGACCTGCACAGACTAATAGTAGGTTGGGTGACTGTGCTGAAGAAGGGAAAAGGGGCAAAATCACCCTCTCATCTATCACAACTGATCTGATGATGGAAGAGGCAAGGGGGCAATTTCACTTCCTTCCTTCTTGGTGCAGTTCTCACAACTCATGTGACTATTACTCCATGAAGGTCTGACAGCCTTGAAGATAGGGTTGCCCAGGGCTCTTTTTGTAGAAAAAGCCGAGCAGGAACTCATTAGCATAATAGGCCACACCTAACAGCAGAAACTCATTAGCATATTAGGCCACACTCCTGACACTGCAGATCTGCCTTCACAGAGGAGAGAGAGCTTGTACCTGAATTATCCTTGGTCTTAAAGGTGCCATTGGACTGTTTTGGATTGCTAGCTATGAGGGAGGAGAGAAACACGCAGATCTGTGCAGAAAGAAAGGAAGGAAGGAAGGAAAGAGGGAAAGAGGAAGAGAAAGAAATAAGGAGGGGAAGGAAAGAAAGAAAGAAAAAGAAATGTGGAAAGAAAGAGAAGGAAAGAAGGAGGGAAAGAAAGAGAAAGAAAGAAGGGAAAGAGGGAAAGAAGGAGATAAGGAGGGAAAGAAAGAGAGAAGGAAAGAAGGAGGGAAAGGGAAAGAAAGAGGGCAAAGATGGGGATGGAGGGAAAACATGCTGGCTTTCCCATCAGAGTTTTCTGAGGCTGCAACAGAGTTTTGTTAGGCCTACCTATGGCAATAGGAAGTGAGTTTCTGGTTGCCTTCTTAATTACCCTGAACACCTGGTCCGTATCCAAGAAGACAGAGAGAGAGACTTGATCTCTGGTGCAAGAGATGGCTCCCACTCCACAGTTCCTGACTAGACCCCACCCCCAGCCATCCCTGAGAACAAATGGCCCTCAGTCTAGTTGTGCACATGGCTGCACTGTGCCATGTTTGCACACAGCCCTGTACTGAAAGTGGGAAGAAAAAAGGGGAAGCGATCATTGGCTGGCACAGCCTGGTTCCGCCTCCTGCTGTTCAGAGACCTTAAGCAACACTGATCAGCTTCAAAGAGAGCCTGCAGCTGGAGGAGGAGCTCTTGCAAGAGATCAGAGGAGAAGGCATGAAGCCCTGCCTGCGCCCAAGCCCTCCACTTTGCTTTTTTTGCTTCCTGCCTGCCAGCCTGGGCCACCCAAGGACTGCTCTGCTCAGCAGGGCCACCCAAATGTGTCCTGACATTGCAAGCCCCACACACCGCCTCAGCAGACAGGCACAAATGGAAGAGCAGCTCACTCCATCCCATGAAAGACGTTTCTCTTCTCTCCCCCCCCCGCCCTTTGTTGAATTATTAAGCAGGTCACGCCTTGCCAGCTTGATTTCCAAAAATATTTGAAGTCAATGGGAGAGTCTCGCAGTTTCCTAGGAACTGGAGACTGAGCAAGATTCTGGTGCCACTTGCAAAAAGAAAAAACCCAGAAGCAGCCACCGTGGTTCCCCCCTGCCTCCATGCAACTTAGGGAAATGGGCTGATGCGATGTACACAGACAGGTAGAAGGCAGCGGCGGCTCAGTTGGGCCACCAGAGGGCTGCTGGGAGCAGGGGGCATGGCCAAACTGGAAGGCAGCTACAACGCCATTCTGCTGTGTTCTGGTCCAAAAATAACCCTGGGGTTGCTAGGCAGGGGATCCCCCGATTTTGGGGGCTTCTGCCCTCCACGGGCCAGCTGGCCAGCGGGGGAAGCCCCACCCCCAAAAGAGCCACGTTGTGCAGTGTTGTTCCCGATGCAATGACGTCACACAGAAGTGACATCATCACATTGATGACACTCTGCTTTTGGGGCAAAACTCTATGGGTTGAGCCCAATTTTAACCATAGAGTCTGCTCCAAAAGTAGAGTGTCACCCCAGACATCACCAACATGTTGTTGTCACTTCCATGTGACACCATCACATTGGGGGATGACACAGCCCGCTCCCAGATAGCCCCCCAAATCCCCCCACCAGCATGATGATCGTGCCTGGCAACCCTACCTGGGAATTAAATTTCCTGGGTCAGAAGGACTGCTGGGGAGAGTGGAAGAAGGGAAGGAACCCCATCTATCAGTGCCATTTGTTGGGAGATTACTGAAACCAACTCACAGACTGTAAATTTCTGTTCTAAGACCCAAAACAACTGCTCTAACCAGGGATACTGGAAGTAATGAGGCAACGCATAACTGCTATTCCCCAGAGAAGGAGCGTATCATTATTTTGTACAGTCAAGATGCATAAAGTGTCCCATCTGATTTCTTTGTGCAATCAGGAACTAGAACTGAGGTTCAAACATTTTACTACCAATATTTTATCGAAGTCTTGAAGCAAAGAGAATAGTATTGGGAATCACAGCCTTTGAGGGAGCTTGCACCAAGAGTTTATAATTGGGGGGAGGACTGACTTAAGGGTCACAACAGGATCCATAAAGACAGAACTACAGACCAAATCATTGAACTTCCAGTCAATTTGGAGGTTTTCAGAGCCCTCAGCCAAGGAAATTGCTATTCCTGCTTCAACAGAAGCTGTCTTTATTGACAGCAATAACATAAATTATAAGTCAAGGGCTGTAACTACGATGAACCAGCCATGTAGTGAGTCTATTGGTCCATCTAGCTCAGTAACCACATACTCTGACTGGCCAGGGCTCTCAAGCCGCGAGGGAGAGAAAGTTTTTTTCTCCCAACATTTGAGCCTTTAACTGGAGCTACCAGAAACTGTTTACATAGGTATTTTATGTCTGGTTTAAATTATTTTAACAATGTTGGTTTTAGTGGATTTTATGATGTGATTTTTTACAGTGCTCTCTTTGTAGCAGGAACTCCTTTGCATATTAGGTGACACACCTCTAATGTAGCCAATCCTCCAATACAGTAGCCCCTATAAGAAGAGATCTGTAAGCTCTTGGAGGATTGGCTACTTTAGGGTGGTGTTGCCTAATATGCAAAGGAGCTCCTGCTACAAAAATAACCTTGATTATGTATATTTTAATTTGTCAGCCACCTGGCTGGCTTTTAGGATGACAGAAAGGTGGGTATAAATTTTATAAAATAAATAAAATGTGCTTTCCTGGTGAGTTCCAGTCCCTCTCCAATGATGGATAAGTGCCACTCTAGCTGAGAAAACAGGGACAGTGATGCCTTTGGTCCTCTTATAGATTTGTACTGGAGAGTGTGAAGATCACATCTGTTAGCCCCAGATGTCAAGAAGAAACTTCAGATTTCCTACAGCAATTCTGTCCCCATGACAAATGCAGAAATGCTTGGGGACAACCCCTCCTCCCCCAAAATCCCTTGTGTAAGAATTTAAGATTTGAAATTAAATCTAGTCCATCTAAGCCAGGTACTGTTAAACCTGGGTGGCATCTTTCCCAGACCTGCTACTCGAGATCTCTTTGTGTCAAGCAGTAGAGTCATGTCGTGTCCTGAAACATAACTGATATGCAGCAAGTCCTCTATTTGTTAATGTTCAAGGTGCTGTGGTCCCAGCTCACTAGATCATAAATGAATTCACCTCTCCAGCCTCGTAGTACCACCATATTGCAAATGATCACTTGAAACTGCTGTAGATGTATCAGCAATCAGACAGCAGGCAGATCTCTCTGCATGCATCCTGCTACCTGCTGTCTTGTAACATGTTATTTTGCTGATTTTTATTTGACACTGGAAAATGCTGTTCAGGATTTATTGACTCATAGAAGCTAAGGCAAGTGAGTTTGCATTTCAGTTGGTTTTAAATTGCTTATTCAAATGAACTGTGTGACATGTCCATGAGCGCTGAGGGACTAATATAGACCAAATTTGTCAATCCAGGATTACTTTGCCTATTTGTCATGGCAAAAGACTTGATGTTAATGGAATTCTGGGGTGGGGATAAAAAACTGAACATGCTTGAACAACAGCCAGTTTCTAATCAGAGGCAGCTTTGCTTCCTCGCAAATCTCTTCTGCACTTCTACCCAAAGTCTATTCCAATTGGGTATGGGAAAGAAGGTGGCCTTACAAGCTACTGCAGAATAGAAATGGACATGAATCGGGAAAATTTGGTTTGGTTCATGGTACATGGCTGAACTGTGAAGCAAACCAGGAGGCCAGTTTGTGAACAGAACCAGTTTTTAGTTCATGGCCCTGCAAACCCTGTTGAAAGGGACTGCAGTCCCTTTAAATGGGGTTTGCAAAAAGCCAGAAAAACAGCTGAGCATCTCAGCTGTTTTGGGCTGCCTTGTGCTTTAAACTTCAAAGGGACTGCAGAAGAAAGCCTGAAAAATAGCTGAGTGTTGAGAGCAGCTTGCTCTTCACTGCACAACTGTTTCAGGTGGTCTTCTGTAATCCCTTTAAACTTTAAAGGGGCTGCACAAGACCACCTGAAACAGCTGAGTGGTGGAGTGCTATTTTTTGGGCTGTCTTCTGCAGTCCCTTTAAAGTTTAAAGGGACTGCATAAGACAGCCTGAAACAGCTGAGTGGCAGGGAGTGCCTCCCTGCCACTCAGTAGTTTTGTGGCTTACGCAAGGAACAAAAAGAAGGGGTTTAAAAGGACTTAGAGTCCCTTTAGACCCCTGCTCTCTGCTCCATCCATGACCCACCACGAACCACCACAAACTGTTTTCAAATTTTGTGGAAGTTCATGATGGTGGACCTGTCATGAAGTTCTGTTCTCAAACCACAAAGAAATTTGTGACGAACGGTTTGATTTGTGCCCGTTCTTGCTGCAGAAAGCAAACGATGTCCTGGAGAGCTGCTGAAGGGAGATGTCAAAGGGCATGGCTTACCTGCAGACCATTATGATCCTTTGAAACCTAGACTGTGCCTTTATTCTTTGTTTACCAGGGAGAAGATTGAACCATTTACACTGTGGTCAGACATGCAGTTCAATCCACTGTTGTCCTGCCTCTAATTGATCCAGGTTATCTTGTAACAGAGAATCATGATCAGACTCACCACTTTTAGCACCCCTTTTAGCACTCTTACTCTGTCCTTGATCAATCAGAAGCAGCAGCCAGAGAGTCTTGCTGTCGGCCATTTTTTTAAAAAAGTTTGTCCTTTGAACATGCTCACAAGCTCTGATGAACCTGCTGGGATATGTAGTCATTGGCCATTTTTTAAAAAAAAAGTTTGTCCTTTGAGCATGCGCACAAGTGCTGACGAGCCTGTTGGGATATGTAATTCACTGCTATTCTCCCTCTCTAAACTTTTAAATTAACCTTTCCCCAAAGCACAGAAAAAAGCTGAAGTACAGAGGTGTCTTTCTTTGAAAGTTTTAATAAAGAAAACAAAGTTTTGAGCAGTCTGTGTAGGAGAGGGAGAGAGAGAGAGGTGCGAATACACAGTTATGCTCACATCTCTAACTAGTAAAAAAATGTTGGCTGGAAAATAAGAGACCAGTCAGACCTGCTTCACAGCTTGGGTGCACAACAGAGCAATCAGACAACAGGAAATCCATTTTGGAACCAGCTCAGACCAACAGGACTGGACTTTCCCAGGTATCAAAGAAACACACAATGTGGAGGGAATGGGATGCAGACAACTGGGGAACAACAAACAGATGTTGCTGTCTGATCATGCATTTTAAATCTGTAAGGGAACAGCAACAGATCAAACTGCACATCTGATCACAGCCCTGGTCTATGTCTGTCTTTGGCTGATTGCGATGATCCAAATGTTTTGAGTTACAAGAAATAAGATTTTTTTGAGAGGTTCATTACAAATTAATTCCTAACTAGAATTGCTACAATGTTTTTACTGCCCCATTTACACCTGGGGTGATTTTAAAAGGTCTGAATCTCAGGAAAAACATATGTGTTCTATGATTCCCACCCTGAGGATGTCCTCTGATATTGACTGTCTTTTATTCACATTTTAAAATGTTAGGATGTTTTATACTTGACTGCAGAAATAGGTTAAGGAATCACTACTAGCTTGCCACACAAAGGTCACAGATTACTTCTTTTTATTGTATGCAGCAAACAGAATCTGATTGAAGCATCTCAAATTAAATATCATTGAATTACTGAGTGATTATATTGATATGGATGCCAGCTTCCTGGTGGGACCTGGGGATCCCCTGGAATTACAGCTCATCTCCAGACCACAGAGACCAGTTCCTCCTGGAGAAAACAGAAACTTCAGTGGCTGGACTCTATGGCACTGTATCCCACTCAGGTCCCTGTCCACCCCAGGCTCTACCCCTATAACCTTCAGGAGTTTCCCAACCTGGAGCTGGCAACCCTAGCCCTGCCCCCCACCGGTGGCCAGAGAGGACCTGGCAAGGCTATATACTGGTGATAATCTAAATGAGACAATTTGTAATGACTGGAATCTTAGTTCAGTACTTCCTATGTGCAATTGATTTTAGCATCTATTCATCGTGATACAGCGACCCTTTGAGATTCAGAATCCTTTTCACAGTTTTATGAGGGCTTTTTTGGCAGAGGCTATTACAGCAGGATTTTTGTGGGTTGCCATGGGGAGGGTGGAGGCAGGAAAACCAGGGTTAGAACGAAGTCCTTGGACCTACAGAAAGATTAGTCAGGATCCAGGTCTTTACTTTTCATCCTGTCTGCTGCAAATGTGGCTTAAGGCAAAACTGGTCAAAGTGAGAGGTGTTCTGTTTTGCAGCTGATCTCTGTTTATTCCATCTCCAGAATATGTTATTTAGGATGCTTACTGTGAAGGATCCTGGACATGTATTTCAACAGCTAAGAAATTATAGGAAATCTTTTGTCAAATAAAGGGCTGCTGAAGCTTAAATAGCTGCCGCTTTCTTTTGTAGGCTATTGCTGGCTGAACCATTTGTTGCCCCGAGGGAGCATTTTCAAAAACTGCTTAAGAGACATGATATTATTTGTTTGCTGGAAACTAGGACTGTCAGCACTGATTCAGGCAAAATTATTTTACCTGGATTTAAAACTTGGACTCTTCCAGATAATAAATTGAGGGAAGAAGGCAGACCTGCTGGTGGACTTACCAGTTTTTATTAATCTAGGACCAAAATTGATGTGTGAGCAAATTAAGCTTGAGTTATGTTATTTCCTGGAAATCCGGGTGTGGGTTGAATAGGTTTTCTCTCTTTTGATATTTGACACCTACATGCACCCCCAAGAAATGTTAAGTTTAATATAGAATTAGTCTGGAACAAATTGCATTCTACTATTGAGTTACTGGAGTGCAGATACATTGATTCTTGTATTCTCTTGGCAGGTGATTCTTACACATGTATGGGAAGGGACAATAAAGTACAAGCTGTTATACTAGGTCATGAGGAAGATGATTTTGTCTTTTTTTTCCTCCCCAAGATCCGAGAGATGATGAAATTAGTTTTCCCAGGTTTCTATTAGTAAAGACCTTCTTCAAATTTAATCTTCCATTGTTACATGAAAGGGGTTATAAAGATAAATATGGTGGCCTTACTTTCATTACTACTTTAGGGATGAGAATGGTAGTTTATATCTGTTTTCTGTAATACTGGAGAGTTGACAGAATTGGGCCAAATTTCAGGCAAATTTGGTATAAAATGGTAGAGGTACAGAATTTTTTAAAAGCTGCCTTGACCTTGCAGGTACACCAAATTTTCAACTGTTCATCTTACACAAGAAGGACACACCTTAAACATTACCTTTTCCATTTTAAATGCTGTGAAAATTTCACAAATATCCCAAAAGTATTTACCTAAACGAGTTGATGAAAATCCACCACATATTAAGAAAGTTAGGAGGGTTCAGAGTTTCCATTAAAAGTGCTGTGGAACAATGCTCCCTCTAAGCTGTGGAGTCTTATGAGCAAAAATTCTACTTTGTGAGCTACAGGCATTAAAGTTCTGAGCAAGCAATTTGGCTACTGCATAAATTAGTTTGCTTCAGAGCCATCCTTCCTGAGCTAAGACAAAAATGTGTGAGCTGGAGGCTAAAAAACTGTGAGTTAGCTCACACTAACTCAGCTTAGGGAACACTGCTGTGGAAGTGTGGGGGAATAATCTACACAAACATGGTCTAAGCCTTCTCTGAAGAATGTATTCTTGAAAGGACAACAGCTACTCTGTGCCCAGAAGAACTTGGAGAAGATACCCTCAGCCACAATAGTACAGCCAGATATCTGGTGAGGTAGGTTGCAGCTGCAGAATGTTATGCAGGGGAAACAATTGTTTATAGGATAAAACTTATTGGGCAATATCCAACCAAATGGTAGTGGTGCACCATCAGTGGAATGAAACGTTTCCACCTCCTCCATCCCAGTGCACCCCTGAAACCCCAAGGAGCAGTAATGAATGCTAAAGGTATGCAGGAGGAAGGGCAGATCAATAAAAACCACCCCTGCTACTGGAAAGTGCCATCGTCACAGCTGATTCATGGAGCCCCCCCAGGTTTTCAAGGCACAAGATGTTCAGAGGTGGTCTGCCATTGCCTGCCTCTGCGTAGTGACCCTGGGCTTCCTTGGTAGTCTTCCCTCAAAATACTAACCAGGGCCAGGCCTACTTAGCTTTGAAAATCTGATGAGATCAGGCTGGCCTGGGCCATCTAGGTCAGTACACACCCCATTCCTCCCAAAGCATTCTGAATACTAGAAGAAGAATATGCAGTTGAGGTGCAACTGAGTCCACCCACAGGGCATTCCAGGCAAGAGATGATCAGAGGTGGTTTGCCATTGCCTTCCTCCGCATAGAAACCCCGGTCTTCCTTGATGGTTTCTCATCCAAGTGCTGACCATGGCCAACCCTGCTTAGCTCCCAAGCTCTGACAAGCCGGGTCTAAGCTCAGCTATTCAGGCTGCTGAATACTGGGAAGTGATATATAAATGTTATGTAATCATTATCACCTGTGTTCAAGGTCCACCTTTCCCTCATGCACTTTTTTTTTACCTGTTGAGTTGGTCTTGAAGTAAATCTAGCCTCTGCTCCACTTCTCCATAGTTGATCTCACTGTCTATTTCAGAGACACCCCAGGTGACATGAGGCAAAACAGACTGACTGGATGGCTCCTGGTGGTCCCTGCTGTGGTCCTCCTCCCAGATTCTTCTGTCACAGATGTCTGTCAAGAGCATAAAGACTGAAGGTCAGCTAAACATTAATATTGTTCGAATGGAAGTCCACACATGTGAGAGAATACCATATTAGGGGAAGTCCACCCAAGTGCTTTTGCTTTGCTTATCATACTTTTAGGCCATCAGTGGCACAAGCCTGGCATGAAGAAACAGTTATCAAGGAGTCTGGGTGTGTATGTGGAGAGTAGGTGACCTCAGGTGATACCAGCAGAAATCATATTCTTGGGGTCTGATCTGATCATGAGGCATTCTGAAGACCCTGCCCAAGGTAGTGAATTTAGGGTAAACTTTAGAACCTGCATAGTTAGGGTGAATTTGGTCCAAAAATACACTGCATTTAAACTTGAACCTTATTGGCACCAGGTTTTTGCAGCAGCAATGATGGGGGAGCAGCTCAAAGATGCGCTTTTGTATTATGTGCAGCACGAGCATTGCACATGGCTTCCCAAAGTGAGTGCCTTTTGTGGTGCCACCATGTACAAGCAAAAAAAGCTTTTACCACCTGCCCCCACCGGGGCTGGCATATGTGACATATTTCCAGTGTCTGGGAAACTAGTATCAGAGAGAAGAAAGATGTCTCGTTATGGTAAATCCACACTTCAAAATGGTGCAAAATTACTTGATTAATTTCTGTAATGAAATGTAAATGATACACAGTTCCCCTGGCTGAATTAAGAGGCTTTATATGAAAACAATGACTTAAAATTTCATTTTTCCCCCTACAGTGAAGGTTGGAATTCAAAGAACACCCTCCTGAATAAAAGGGGACTTGCTTCTGAGTAGACCTGCTCAGAATTGTGCCTGCATTTTTCAGGAGTTTGCAATTCTGGGAGGCTACACCAACAGTGCCCACAAAAAACCAACTCACTGGAACAAACATTTGCAGAACATGTAAACTAACAATTATGCTGTGAACTTTAACTCACAACCAACTAAAATAATGTTTTAAGATTCACAGCTAAACTGACTCTAAACTTGGCCATAGGTATGGTTGACAACCTCCAAGGTGGGGCCTGTAGATGTCCGGGAAGTACAGTTGATTTCCAGACTACTGGGATCAGTTCCCCTAGCTCCGGAGGGTGAACTCTGTAGCATCACATCCCCACTGAGCTCCCTCCCCAAACTCCAGTCTCCCCAGGCTCCACCCCCAAATCCCAGAGTTTCCTACAGAGTCACCTTGATGTGATGATCTCACTTCCAGTTTCGCATCAGATGTGACATTGCATGTTAGTGACCCTCCCCTTTCCCCTTGTCAGCTTGTCAAGTGGTGGTGGGGAACAGGGGCCAATGCTATCTTATTTTAACAAAACAGCCCTTGATGTATGTCAGCATTTCAACTGCATATTCCCATATCTGTAATGTATTAACTGTTCAGTCCTGCTCCCCTTTTCTCATGGAGATCTGCAAGTGCTGTGCCACGTTATGCTAAATTAAAGGATTGCTATATGTCCAGATAATAAATCTTTTAAGTGCACAGCCCATTAAAATGGCTCTCATGTGGCTACCATGGGGCTTGCACACGAGCAGTCCTTGGTGAATTAGGCTTTCAATCTAAAGTATGCTATGACCGCATCTTACGGTTAATATCGTAGCGAAAGAAATAATGGCCAGCCATAAATCAATCACATGCTCTTTTACCCATCCTCAGTGGTTTTTATGAACTGCCTTTGATGTGTGACATGGAATATGTCTAGCTATCTCTATCACAGGATTTTGTGCTGCTGACTACGGGTGCAATATGAGATTTTCCAACAGGTGGGTCCACAAAGCTGTCCTTACTTTGATTCAGGGAAATCAGGGCTCACATCTTCAAAAGTGGCTGCTGATTTTGGACATTGAAAACTGAAAGGTGTGGATCAAACAGACACTGTGGAAAATGCTGGCTGCATGTTGCAGCCCAGGTCAAGCAGAGGAAGCCTGAACCACGGGGTGGCTAACTGTGTGTGTGGGGAAATCCTGCCCCTTTATGTATGTATGTATGTATGCATGTATGTATTTTAAAAAATATTTTTATATTTACATTTATAGCCCTCCCTCCCTGCCATTTGGCAGGCTCATTTATATCCTGCCCTTCTCGCAAGTGGGCTCAGGGCGGGTTACAACCTATACATTACAATCGATACAATTAAAAGTGAATACCAAACAATAAAAACAGTTAAAACAGTTAAAAAGATAGCAGCAATTATATATTCAGCAATCCTAAAGCTGGGAACAATCAGGCCGCGGCCGAACCATAGAGATCTTGCTAATAGCCGCCTATTAATAGCAGAACTGTAACAGCTGCAGCAGGGAGGCCAATTAATGGACGTCTATCGCCTCACCCGAAGGCCTAGTGGAACAGCTCCAGTTTGCAGGCCCTGTGAAACTGTAATAGGTCCCGTAAATCCCTGATCTCAATAGGAAGCATGTTCCACCAGGCCAAGGCCAGGGCAGCAAAAGCCATGGCCCTGGTTAAGGCTAGGGACAAACAGCAGATGATGGTCTGCGGAGCCCAGGACTCTCTGGGGTCCTTTAGATATGTCAGTCCCAGGCTGCATAGGGCTTTAAAGGTCATAACCAAGAGACTTAACAAATTGTTATTTACTAGGTGACGTTATTTCCCTCCATGCCATGGAAAGCTTCAGCAACCCATTTCCCCACATTGGGTGTCTGTTATGTGCCATCAAACGACTTCCAACTTATAGAGACCCTATGAATTAATGAGGTTCAAAACATCCTTTCATTAACAGCCTTGCACTGGTCTTGCAAACCGAGGACTGTGGCTTCCTTCATTGAGTCAATCCACCTCATGTCAGGCCCTCCTCTTTTCCTGCTGCATCCAACTTTCCCCCGCATTATTATCTTTTCCAGTGAGTCTTGTTTTCTCTATTAAAGGGATAGGACATTTTTCGCCTGACCTGTTGGCAACCCAGCTGGACCACTGGGTTCTGCTTCTTACAACTGTAATTTTGCAGTGAGATCTGATGGAGGGGCTTCCATGATACATGTCACTGAGCCTACAACCCTAAGCACATTTTCCTAGAAGTAAGCCCCACTGAATAACATGGGACTTACCTCTGAGTAGAGCTGCTTAGGCTTGGTCCTGAAGGCTATTAGGGAGGTGGAAGTGATCTTGTAGAGTGAACAGTTCATTTCCTCCCCTGCCCCCTCCATTAGAGAACTAGTGCTCCTATGGAGAGATAACCCTTAGCCTAGCGGTGCACTTGTTTTCCTTAGCCTAGCTGAGCACTACATCTGAACTGTCTAAAGAAGCTTATGAAGGCTGAGCTGAGGAGTAACCCTAAACCCCAATTATCTGACAGGCATAAACATGGCTAATCCTCATTCCTATGTACTCAATCATCCTTTCTGTACTCCCCCTTCTTTACTGGAAAAATTGAAGGCTTTGATCCAGAAGAGGATTTTTCATCAAGGGACGGTGGGCAATTTCAGTGATACCGTAGTTAAAATATAGTGTGTGGCCATCAGTCAATCCCCATGGACTTCAATCAATTTCTAGTCTTTTATTAACAATATGGGATGTGTGACAGTAATATATATTTAGCTATCATGGAAGGGTGGACAAGTTTTGCTGATTTCCCCCTCCCGCTGCAGACCTCTGGTTCCTCCTTAATGCTGTTCCTGTAGGAGGGGTCCCTGTCCCCCTGGAACAAAATTTTGGGGTAACTTTTGGGCTGCAGGGCAGGGGAGAGAGAAGCAAAAAAAGTCATGTCTCACTGACAGAAATTACTTTTGTTGGTGGAAATTACTGCTGGATTGAAGGCAAGGATTGGAATGAATGCTGGTCCCCTGTGATGTACCAATAGGGTCGCCAACCTCCAGGTAGTGGCTGGAGATCTCCCACTATTACAACTGATCTCCAGGCACTAGAGCTCAGTTCACCTGGAGAAAATGGCCACCTTGGAAGGTAGGGTCTATGGGCCTTCCTCTCTCCAAATCCTGCCCTCCTCAGGCCCCACCCCCAAATCTCCAGGTATTTCCCAATCTGGAACTGGCAACCCTATTTACCAATCAGGTGCCTGGACAAATCAGAGTTTGTATACTTTCCACAAACCAGCAGATTAATCGAGGTTTAAGCCATGGCACAGAGTCCTGGCATAGGGGTAGGAAACAATACTTATTCACACAGATGCCTGTAATTCATACCTCACAGGGAAGCTGGAGTCTGTTTCAAATCTTAATTGTACTCCGTGCAAGAAAGGAGGGAGGAGGAAGAGAGTGTCAAGGCATGAGAAAAAAGTGACATATATGACATCTGTGACAAATTTCAGCTCAGTGTGACATCTGAATGCATCCTAACGTATTGACTGCAAACCAAGATGGGAAATGCTTGTCTGAAGTGGGTTTACAAACTATGTTTTGTGTTAACTTGCAACAGGCAGTGTAGGGATTTTAGTTTGATTGTCATGGGTACACATGGAATGAGGTCCGTGATGAAAAACTTAGGGCTTCCCAATGCTCAAGGTAGTTCTAAAACTATTTTTACAGATTCTTTAACAATCTTTTTTCAAGAACATGAAAGGATGAGTACATACATGTCCATACTTGCAGCTTATTTTAAAAACGAATGAACAAGCAGCACAAGGCTGTCTCTCTTTTTGTAATGCTCCACCATTCAAGATTATCTTTCCCTTACAAGACTAGAATTAACTAGCCTACAAGCTTCTTACTATCCAGTCAATTTAATTTCAACACTCTACTGAGTTTTCCTATGGAAGGAAATACATTCTGTGTGTGTGTCTGTGTGTTTGACACACACACAAATTCTGTAAGATTATCAATTTATGAATGTTAGATAAGACCTGGTGTCACTCTACTGCTGAGGAAGAAGCCATGATTTTTGTTCTTCAGGAATGATTTCCCCAAATCTAACAGATCTCTGTCATCATATCTGTGCCCAGCCCTTCCATATTTAATTTTCTTCCTCTAGGGCATTATTTGTAGATGACAGATTTTGTGTATGAAACAAGGCCCAATTCACATGTTCATGGCATGGGGTGATAGCTGTCTTCTCAAGGCCATGTTGTACCAGTGATGTTCGAAGGGCTAAATTGTCTGGGACAAGCAGACCACATGAGAAGCTTCTGTCCCTCCATTGCTGTTTCTCGGAGGCCAGCATCACTTATTGGCATAATTTCTTCATTCTGCATGGCTGACCATACCAGTCAAGTATGAAGCAGGCCTGAATTACCTGTTCTTGTAGCATCAGGGTCAACTGGTATTTATTTGGCTGGTGTTTGGGGATGGTGCATGTTTGCTCTCCACTTGTGCTACTGCATAGACTGCCTTTTGTGCACTGATCTATAGAGGGTTCTCATGTGGACAATTCTATGTTACGGCAAGAATGGCGATTCTTTTTTGCCCACCACCCTGCTTAGTCAATCAGTCGCTTCAGCAAAACAATTTCTCTCAGATAGGCTAAAGTTAGAAATAAAAAAAATGTACAGAAACATTGGCAACACAATAGAACAACAAAAATAACACAAAGGACAGCAGGAATACTATTTAAACACAGATGTCATGAACCAGTCATGGCCTTTGGGAGGAATAATTGCTTGGAGGGATTACCTACCCGAATGGTTTTTATTTGAACAGAAGGAAAATTTTAACTTAATGTTTCCGTGCATGCTCTTAAGAGCACACCACTGTATTTTCCCTTTAAATGTGAATATGTTTTGCATAGATTACCTTTGCAAGAATGACTTCTGTTTTCAGCTTGGATCCTCTCTGTGACGTGCACCATCTCTTCAAAATCCAGCACTGCTGCCTTGCCCATTATCGATGGGTAGTCAATGATCCCGGGGAACAAGGGCTTCTGCTCGTCATCAATGGATGACACAAAAGACGACGACCGGCTTCTCTTCTCTTCAAAATGTTTCTTGCCGCTCTGATAATGCCTGGTGTTATCTGCTGAGTCCCCGTCCTCTTTGTCATAGTCTGCAAAAGAAGGAATCTTTACTGTTAGTACTGTGCCATTTATTCTGGGTCTTCAAGGATGCAGGAAAGTAGCTGTGATATCATTTAGCCAACTTGTTCTCTGCTAGGGATAACATTACTTTAATGTCTCATTCCAGAGAGAGGCTGAAGAATTTCCTCATGCCAGTCCTGCAATTCACCACTACGGTGGTTGCACCTGGCACCCCTGAGCTTTAAAATAAAAACAAAACAAAAACAACCATCATGTAGAAATAAATAGATCTGACAAGGAAGGGAAGCAGATGTGTTCCTCTCTTTAATACTACTTTGTGCAGACTTTGAACTGAAATGTCAAGATATTTCTAGCATAGAAGATTTATTTCAGGGATGTTTTATGATGGGAGTCTCAGTGCTCGTTTGTAGTAATATCCTGGGAGAATTTCTCCATCTGCTTTACATTCTTTATTAGCCCACATAATTTGGCTATTATGTAGGGGATGTACAGGGATCTAGGCAGTTCCAATGCTGACTGTGGATTCTGATGCAAGTTATATGCTTTTTAATGTAATTATATGTATATTTTCCTTGGAAGTAAGTCCTGCTTCATTCAGTAGGATTTCCTCCCAACTAAGAACACATAGGGCTACAGGACCTTAGGTATGAAGTTTTATCATATTATACGGCTATGAGCTGCATCTAGCTGGTCCCAGCAGTTACCTGACTGTCTCACAATGACAGACAGCCCCAAACAGGTCCTCTGGCTATACAAACTTGCAAAAAGGTTGCACCTCTGTGCTTGCTGTAAAAGCATCAAGGTTTCAGGTGTAGCAATCTGGCCTCTTATGTGGAGAGAGGAAGCAACTGATGAAAGACTAGCCCCCCCCCCACAATCAATCCTCTTTTCTTTTGGAAGACATCCCCCCCCAATCTGAGAAAATTACCTAGCCAACAGAATTCTAGCTGGAAGTTATATTATATTCTCCTGGGTCTAGACCTATGTGCTGAACCTGAAGATTGCATTCTATATTGCTATGTATTCTGATAAAATAGGAAATTTACTGCCTAGAAAAAAACTGAAGATCCAAAGCACATCTTATAGATGGAAGAAGTGAAGAGTAGGTTTATGTATGCATGTACAGCACTTGTTTTCTTTATCTCTTCTATATTTATTTATTTAGTTACAACATTTATATCCCGCCTTTTTTCCCTCACAAGGGCCACCAAGGCAGCTACCAATTTAAAACATACTCGATAAAATACATTATAAAACAATTAAAATAACTCCCCGTCCCAAATGTACCTCATTAAAACAACTTTTAAAAAAGAGTTAAGAACAGAACTAAAATACATACATAAAAGGGTTAAAATGCATACAAAACATAAAACATTGGTTAGGAAGGAGGGATTACTGAGGGAATGCCAGATGGAACAAAAAAGTCTTCAACTGCTGGCACAAAGGACAGATGGTCTCCCTGGGAAGAGAGTTCCAGAGCTTTGGAGCCATGACTGAGAAGGCTCTGCATCAAGTTGCCACCTGCATAATCTCAGAAGGCTGGGGCATCTGAAATAGGGTCTTCGAAGATGATGGAAACAAGTCCAGCAGGTTCAATAAGGGATTAGGTGGTCCTTAAGGTATGTTGGTCCCAAATCATGTAGGGTTTTGAAGGCTAAGACCAGCACCTTGAATTGTGCCCCCAAACAACTGGAAACCAATGTATGTGGGCCAAGTGATATGGTCCCTACAACCCACTCCAGTTAACATCCTGGCTGCAGCATTCTGTACGAACTGAAGTTTCATGTACCATGTGTATACCATGTATATCACTGTAAGATGAGGCTGTGGCTCAGTGGTACTTTGCATGCAGAAGGTTCTAGGTTAAATCCCTGGCATTTCCAGTTAAAATGGTTAGGTAGTAGGTGATGTGCAAGACCTCTACCTGAGGTCTTGAAGAAATAATTATGACTGAAAGGTGATCTAGCATGGGTTATCAGTAGGGATGGGCATGAACTGGGAATATGTAGTTCAGTTTTTGTTTCATGGTGTGCCTGGTTCATGGTGTGCCTGGTTCATGAACCATGACCCGTAACAAACTTTTAGAGGCCAAATGAATGGGTTCAGTTCATGATGTACATGACCTGGTAGAATGGATCCTGTGCAAGCTAAAGACACCAAACTTGCAGAGGATCTCTGGCTTAATCTCCTCTACCTCCCCTCCAAGTTTGGTGAGGACTGAATTTACGGGGTTCAAGTCATGGCCCCCCCAAAAGGTGCCCCTGAGAAAGTGCTTTCTTGATAGCCTCAGGTTCAGGAGGTTCAGAAGTGTACAGAATGGATCCTGTGCAAACCAGAGACATCAAAGTCACAGGGGACCTTCCCCCCTCATGCTCCTGTACATGCCCTCCAAGTTGTTGCTTTGAAGTTGTATAAATATTTTGATTGAGTGGAGGCAGTCTGTCTGGAAATGTATCTGCTCATGAACTAGCACAAACTTCCATGAACAGCTTGAAAGTTCATAGAAAGTTTGTGCCAGTTGACCTGCCATGAACTTCACTTTGCAAGCCACAAACTGGCCAATATTCATTACAGACTTTATTTCATGAGCTGGTTCGTGCCTATCCCTAGTGGAGAACTCATAGCTTCAACTGCCAGTTACCCAGTACACACATGGACACATGAAGCTCCCTAAAATTTCCCAACATCAGTATTGTCTCCTCTGCCTGGCCATGGCTCTCCAGAATCTCAATCAGAAATCTTTCTCAGCATTGCAGGCAGTGGTGGAGAGGTTAATCATGAACTAGGATCTGGGAGACCCAGGTCTGAATCCCCACTTTGCCAAGGAAGCTTAGTAAGCGACCTTGGTCCAGTCATCCACACTTGGTCTAACATGCCTCACAGGGTTGTTGTTGTTGTTTAGAGGATAAAATGGAGGAGAAGAGAACAAAGTAGGATGCCCTATGTCTCCTATGAGGAGAAAGGCAATGTATAAAGGAAGCGAATAAATAAGTACTAAATCCTGTCTAAGTCCTTTAACAGGAATTGTCAGATGTATTTCCTATATATCAGTGATCGGAGTGGGGATGAGGAATGTGAAGATAAGAAAAAGGTGACTAAGATTTTACAGTGAGCAAATGAATGGGATGAAATTTGAACCAGAGGCTTCTGGATTCATAGTTCAGTCTCTTACAAAGCAATCCTATGCAGAGTTACTCCAGGCAATGTCCACATATTTCAATAGACAGACTAGACTAATTCTGCATGGGATTCATGGAAACACCTCACTGGGGCCAATTTTTGACTTTGCTGACTAGAGACATGCCATTTGCTATTCTCCATCTGTTATGCAACTTCTCAGCAGTTGATGTTAAGGAGGGTAATCTTCTACAAGGGCAGTGGATAATATATGGGCAATAAGAGGGAATTGAGTGGATCCTAAATAAGGACCCAATGACACTTCAGCATAAAGAAGTCCAGAAGCTGATGAATTGAAGCACAAGCCTTTAAAGATCTGAGGCTGTAATACTTCTAACAGGATTCAAAACCATCTGTATGATTTGGATGTCAAAGGAATAGAAAGTTTGGTTAGGATGTCTGTATACAATTACTTCAAAGATTGTTTAAGAAGCAAAGAATTCATTGCTGAAGTACATTGTTCTGCTGTTGGCAAACTAAGTGGTTAAGGTACTAGAGGGAAAGGTTTAAAAAAAACAAAAAAAACAACCAACCCTGAGTAGATATCATCTAAATCCTCGATGAAGCTGCAGCAGAAATAGTTGCCATGGCAACGACCAGAACAGGCTAACATGCAGTAAAGGACAATAAGTATCACCCTGTGTTCAGCACTTCAAGGGGAACAAAAGCTAAGTCTAATATATCGGGTGCGTTTAGACAGCGTGCTGGAGCGGTTTAAACTGCTCCGGCACGATGCGTTTTTTTTAAACTGGAGAATCGCAATCACACTCACCTCCTCCTTCCCTCCTTCGGAGCTCCCTGCCGTCCTCCTGCAGGTGGTGGGGGGGTTCCCCTCTCCTTTGAGCATGCGCATAGGCAGCCCTCTCCCGAACAGGAAGTTTGGCGCGTGCACAGAACAGCGATTTCAACCCGTCCCTTTAAAGTTTAAATGAAGACTTTCTCCCCGAAACTGGCCTCCCCAAGATCCTGGACTCGTCTAAATGCCTGAACTAGGCACCACTGAAGCTTTTCTTTACATAACTTAAGTGCGGAGCTCCGCTCAAGCGCACACCGCTAAGGGGGGAAAAAATGGCGGACTAAAACTGGAAGCTGGAGGCAGCTTCCCAGAGGGGAGGGGGTTGAAGCACCCGGAAGTGGCTGGATGGAGCGATCAGACAGGGAAAAGTGCGGCTTGAAACGGAGAATCATGGAAAACACCACTTGGGTAAGTGGTGTCAAAATACTCCGTTTCAAAGGGGGTTTGCTCCAGAAAGCAACGGCTGGGGATGGTGGGCAGATGTTGGGCGTGTGAACGCGCAGGTAAAAGCCGTTTCTGAGCCGTGCCGAAAACGGCTCAAACGGCGCGTCTGAACGCACCCACCTACCCATAAACCAAGAGGAGCTAGGCTTTCAGAGGGTCTTAGGCACAACTCAACAGCAGCTGAAGAAACATACCAGCATGACAAAGAAATCAGTTCTTCTCCATCCATGGAGTTCAAATTGATAGGAGGCTTCAGGGTTCAGTAAAATGTTACAGCCTCTCAGGGGCTGGTTCACACGTGCATGTTAATAATGTCAAGGACTGCAGTATGAACTGATGGCCTTGCGAAGAAAAAAAATCCCCAGCAGAAAAATCAACCGGGACAGAAATGCTGTCCTTCCTCACAGCACCTCAAATGCAATACTTTCCAATGGAGGTTGCTCATACATTCATCTGCCAGCTAGCAGGTGTTGAGAGATCCCTGCATGCATGAACCAGTTGCAAGATACCACCAAGTTCAGGCTGCTTTCACCCCAAAAAACAGCTTTCAGTCTCTCTCTCTTTTGTATTAATAGTTAACATGGAAATAGCTGTTTCCCATTTCAATGGAAATCACAGAGTATATGATAAGGGCCCATTTTTCTGCAATTGTAAATGTGCAGGTGTCAAAGTGCAGTCATTCGTTGCCAGTCTTCACTATTGTTACAGAAGAAGCAGAACACCCAGCTTCTCCACACATGTGAAAACCCGAATTGGATATTTCTTAGTGAGAGTAGAACTATGTTTAAGAACATAAGAACATAAGAGAAGCCAATGTTGAATCAGGCCAATGGCCCATCTAGTCCAACACTCTGTCACACAGCGGCCAAAATATACCAGGTGCCATCAGGAGGTCCAGCAGTGGGGCCAGGACTTTAGAAGCCCTCCCACTGCTGCCCCCTCCAGCACCAAGAATAGAGTGCATCACCTGCCCCAGACTGAGAGTTCCCATCTATACCCTGTGGCTAATAGCCACTGATGGACTTCTGCTCCATATGTTTATCTAATTCCCTCTTGAAACTGTCCATGCTTGTAGCTGCCACCACCTCCTGTGGCAGTGAATTCCACATGTTAATCACTCTTTGGGTGAAGAAGTATTTTCTTTTATCTGTTCTAACCCGACTGCTCAGCAATTTCATGGAGTGCCCACGAGTTCTTATATTGTGAGAAAGGGAGAAAAGTACTTCTTTCTCAACCTGCTCAATCCCATTCATAATCTTATAAACCTCAATCATGTCACCCCTCAGCCGTCGTTTCTCCAAGCTAAAGAGCCCCAAGCATTTTAACCTTTCTTCTCTGCACTTTTTCCAATGCTATAATATCCTTTTTGAGATGTGGTGACCAGAACTGTACACAGTATTCCAAATGAGGTTGCACCAATGATTTATACAGGGACATGATGATACTGGCTGATTTGTTTTCAATTCCCTTCCTAATAATCCCCAGCATAGCGTTGGCCTTCTTTATTGCAGCTACACACTGTCTAGACATTTTCATTGAGTTATCTACTACGACTCCAAGATCTCTCTCTTGGTCCATCTCTGCCAGTTCAGACCCCATCAACATGTATTTATATTTAGGATTTTTGGCTCCAATGTGCATCACTTTGCACTCGGCCACACTGAACCCCATTTGCCACGTTGACGCCCACTCACCCATCCTCGACAGATCCCTTTGGAGTGCCTCACACTCCTCCCTGGTTTTCACCACCCGGAACAACTTCGTGTCATCTGCAAATTTAGCCACTTCACTGCTTGGAATGACCTCTTACTGATTACAATAGAACTATCAGTGAAGAGGGCTAACCCTTTGCATGTTTCTTTTGAAGTCTGTTGAACAATTGGGAATGCTTTCCCAATACAATATGCATCATATCAAGTTTCAGCCAAGTGAAATGCAAACACTGGCAGTAAGCTCTTAATGACTGTTCTGTCTTCTCTCTTGTCTGATCCATTACCATTTTTGTTATAATTTAATAGCCAAAACGGTGTGCTTGCCAAAGTCAAAAGGTAAAATGTATTACAGTGCTATTCTTCTAAGTATCATCCCCAGCTTTCATAACTACTGAACTGAATGATCAGCAACATTGGACTTCATTGGACTAGAAAGGTGTAACTCTACTGAGGATGGCTCCCCACATCGTCGTAGATCAGCTTGTGGCAGAATGGTCCAGAGCCAAGCCTAAGAGCAGTACAAATAATGTTAAGTTTCATTCACTTTCACAGATTCTGCGAGACTTCAGTACTTGACATGCATTAAGGCCTGAACTGATGAAAGGCATTCTACAGCCACCCTGAAGCAGCAACTAACAATTCCACAGAAGGCACAAGCTAGGTGGCTACTTTTTTTCTCCTTCAGGTGGGAAAGTGTGTTTTCTCACACAGAGTGTGAAGGTCAGTCCAGCAAGCCACCTCTGTCAAAAGACTTCTTTATTTGGTGAAGAGCAGTCTAAATATTTCATGGGGGCATTTTCTCGACAGTTTTGTCGTCATTCTTGGCTTTGCACTTCAAAATGTCTCTCTGATGGAAAGGTAATGTCATTCTGCTAAACGATGAGCTATTGAGCTAAAGACTACCATGCCTAGGATGCACAGATCCATGAAAGTGTGGAACCAGAAACTTGGGGGGGGACGACGACACCCCAACTTATTGGCTTGGACGCTATCCCTTTCTTCCGTTTGCACAACCCTCTGCTCTGCTGTGGGGATGATTCTGTGCTGGGCAGTGAGTTCCTCTGGCTCTAGCAGTTCTCTCTCCTGCAAGCCCTGTGTCTGTCAAGGGGCAGAAATGCTCTGGTGCTAGAGGCATATGCTCAGCAGTCTGTGCAATGGACTGAGATGGGCACTTAAAATCCAAGCCAAGCTTTTTATGAGTGGGAGTACCAGTTTACAGGGTGGGTGGCTTAATTTCATTAAGTACCTTCTTCAAAAGTCACAGGAATAAAGGCATAACACAGATTTTTCAATCCTGTTAGGAGATTCTGAAGGGTTTAGAAATGAATGCCAGACCGGAAGCTTTTAGGTAATCACTTCCCTGCACCAACAGGCTTCCCTTTGTTTTTCCAACAGCAATTTCTCATTCTGCATTACAGACTTAGAAAATACATGTTCAAGTGATGTGTCTTGGCACACCCAAGGAGGCTTTCATGTGCATAATATAACTTGTGCCCTGGATCATTTGGACTCCGATCTTGGAACTGCCAGTGCAGGCTTTCTGGGTGGGGACTTTGAACCTCCCAACACAATCCAAGGCTGGTATGCTCCACTGGAGAAAGCAGAAGGTACCATTCAAGACCAGTCAATAGTATCCCACCACTAACCTCCCAGCCCAAAGCTGCTTCCTCTCTTAACATTCTCTGTTGGAGAAAAAAAGTTACAATTCAGAGTACTAAGCTTCAAGGCCAATATTTTAAATTCCATCACTTGAGCTATGGGGCTCTTCCCGTGACCAGAAGCTGCTTGGGGATACACGCATCTGCTGGGCTTGACTTTGCCAGATCAACTTCCTGCTGTCTCTGGGAAAATAGTTCTGGTTCTGCAGTTCCTTAGTCTGACTAGTTATGGATTGCTCTCTGCTCCTTGCTGCTTCACCCTGATGTCTGGCTGCTACTCCAGGTCAGGTTCCCTAGACCTTACGCAGCTCGCTATGGGCTCACAATTTGGCTGGAACATGACAGTAGACAGCTTAGGGCTAAGTAAGTGAGAGCTGAGGTTGACTGAAAAGACCTTCGCATTTGAATTCTAAAGTCAATGAACAATTTGTCAAATTAATGCACATTGACACTGGTTATGTGCTATGGGCTTCTGAATGTTATTGGGGCAAGTTGGGTTCAGTGTGTTCTGAAACCTGAAGAGTCATTGGCTACAGAGAAAGAGACAAAAACTTGGATGTGATTAGCACTGCAGGAATACTGCCCAATGCAGTTAAGAAGCAATAACACTTACCTTTATCAATTTCACTTTCAAAGGACAGCTTCCTTCTTCGTAGCTGACTGTTGTCAGAACCATTCGTGCTCTGCGACCTTATCGCGAGGTCAGTCTTGAGGGGTAAAACATGCGTACATGATAGATTAGACTCATTTTACTGAGTTAGTTTTAGACAACTATTTGTAAGTTGCAAAAGGGAAAGAAAAGTAAAAGGCATAGCTCGCCATTCACAATGACTCACATGGGTGATAAAAAAATGAGTCTTTAAAAGGGAAAGTTACTGCGCATGTTTGAACATTAACAAAGCTGACGTTCCCTTCTTGTGCTCGTAACAGTGATTAACGATTGTTGATTTTGCTTATTAGAAATTTAATTAAAAACATAGGTAGAAACTTTCAGTGATGCCTGTGTTCCCACACAGAACTCCAAGCTGCTTTAAAAGCCTAGTTTCCCAGCCAAGGCAGCACCCCATCCAAGACCTCTTATTCAGAAATGATTCCTACCCTGCTGTTTCTGTCCATCTTACTTTCCATACAGAGCATTACTTAATGGACTGTAAAAATAATAACACTGGTGGCCTATGTGGAATTGCAGGAGAGGGGACCATGTGGACTTCCCCCATTTCCTTCTCCAGGAGCCTATACTTTACAGGTCCTTGAGCAGACAAAAGTTTTCCTCCCACCTTTCCCTCTTGAACTGACTTTCAACATTCTGACCTTGTGGGGCATATTTAGTTCTCATCAGACCATTTTTGAAGGCTTCCCCCCCCTTTGGATTAATTTACAAAGCCAAGTTTTTCTGTGTAGTCGGGGAGTTCTCTAGGTTTTGTTGCCTTCATGATTGGCAGGGTGGTCAGTCTCTTTACTACTAGATGTAGGTCTGGATCCAGCAGTCCATCAGCAGAAGGCACTGATGGTCATGGAGCTTCCCCACTTTCCCCTACCACAGTAGTCATTTCTGACCCTGGGACAGTTGATTTGGTGGATTGTGGGATCTGTGTGGAATGATAGATATATAGGTGCAATGAGGAGAAGTAAGGGAACAAAATTACCCTTGCTGCCTCTTCCATCAGTGGTGCTTCTTCCATCAATGGAGCGCCATTAATGCAGAAGGCAGGAGGAACCAATTTCACCCCCTTCCCTCTGCTCACTGCAGCCCACCAGCCCACATGGCTATTGCCCTACCTGGGTCAAATGGCCTCAGGAATCAACTTTTCCAGGCTGCTGGGGGAAGGGGAAAGCACAAAGACACAATCCTTTCATGGGCAGAGTGCTGGATCCAACCCATAGTGATGCCCTGATTTGGCATGCAATCTGTGCATATGGGTGTCCTTTGGACATTCCCAGTATGGATGTGCACCCACTCACATCATACCACTCATCTAAGCTCCATCAAGCTGGATGGGTGCATCTTATGATGGTATGCCCATTCGCTTCTGAGGCCAGAATGACACTATGTGATCAGTTGCTCACAAATGCAGCTAGTTTAGTGGAGGGCATTTTAACCTAGATTAAATGGAGAATCGTTTGACACTCTTGGACCAAATGAGTAAAGATAACAGCAGTTTACATCTATCTGATGGTGATAGTCTAAAGTATATTGTTTTGTTATCACAGAATGAAATTATCTTTTTCAAGCGGGTTTTTTTTTAAATAAAGTGCAACAAGATTTGAAAACATACCCCTTATAGGATTGTATTATTGTATGCAATAATGTAGTAGCTGTGTATAATTAGCTACGATGTTTAATTACACAGTAAAAGTTGCATTGCATAACAATAAGGCTGGCAAATTACAGACTTCTTTGATTTACTCTTCCAGCTCTTCCTTCTTTGATTTAGCAGAACTGAGATATTATTTCCACAGCAGAAACTGGATCCCCTCTTCTTTGAATGTTTAATTTCTTTGATGAAAGATTTCAAGGGCATTTATATGTAAAATTTTTGATAAAGATCAGGACACAGAAGTGCTGATGTCCCCCCAAACAGCAAGGAATCGCTGAAAACTTTTTGCTGATGCAAGCAAGAAAAAACACACTGCTGGGTTTGTACCATTTCAAATGAATGGGGGGGGGGTCCACTGGATGTGAATATGCTCCCAATTTAAAATACTCCTATGAACACACAGAATGAGCAGATCAGAGAGAAGACTTCAGGCTATCTTTTTTACCCATTGCTGTTTTCAAGTGTATAAGAAGGTATTGTGTGTTGGTGATTAAACACTCACCACTCCCAATCGGAATGCAGGAACGGATTTATTACAGGGGGTGAGTTGCAGTGGGAAAGTGGGATCCAACTATAATAAATAAATAAATAGGCCTTCTGACTACACACCCTGACAAGGTCCCACGTGGTAAGAGATCCTCCTCTGGATGCCTCCTGAGCTCTGGGGATGGGAGGATCCCTACCCCGGAGGGCCACATTAGTGCCCTGTTGTAGCTACAAGTCAACACACTTCAATACCCATGAACCTGAAGGGCCACCAGAGAGAGGTAAAGAGGGAGAGTGCTCTAGCAATCATTGAGCCCTATGACCATCACCTCCCATTGGAGGATGGACTGCGCCTTATATACATCTGTTTAAAGTTTTTTTTTTAAAAAAATCATAAAAATTCATATTTTAGCAAAAACATGGAAGAAGCTGGAGCTGATATGCAGTTTCCCACCCTCTGCCAACTGCCAGACCTCCCTCCTTTGGGCTGCTAATCCATGATACAGACACTAAAACCTCCACAGCAGCAAGACTGTCTTTATCCTAGGGAGAGAGAAGTGGCAGCTGACACACAGGATAAGTTCCTGCCACTAAGGCATTTCTCATGTTGTGCTATTGGCTTTGATTGAGCTCTGCTGTTACAACGGGTATCACCCTTTGTCCTCCTCCAGTCTTTTGCTAACAGGCAGGAGAAGAGGTGTGGTGGAGTCAGTGACAAGAAGAGAAACCAACTAAAATGAATTCCATTGATTGTGGAAGAAGGCAGAAAACGCAGGGAGTGCTACCTCACAGTAAATGATGCTGCTGATTTGCTGCCTTTCCCTGTCAATAAGGATTAGCTCATGGTGGGCTGCAGCTCTGGGACTTGACGTGATAAGATGGAAATTCAGAAGAGGGCTTTATCATATGGTAGCTTCCTAAGTCAGTGTCTTAAGAACAGAAATGCTGTTCTAAGTGTTGAAGAAAGAACAGGAAGCAGGCTAACTGAGGTGGCAACCCACAGCTATTAAAAATCAAAAAGGGTTTTTTTCGACACTAAACTTAGTATGATCAAACTGCACCCAAAAGGTAATGCAGCACAGCAAGAGGCTACAGTGATTCTTGAAGAATTTCTGGTTTCTTATCCATATAATTGTAGCTATTCCATTCAGAATCCCCCATTCCCATTTGTATCAAAGTACATTTTTATAATTTCTCAAGCACTAATTTCTTTGTGTGTCTCAGCCATTCAATGGTAAGATGAATACCACAAAAGACAAACAATGACCCAAGACTCTTTCCCACACTAATATTAATCATTACGGAGCTTGGCTTTGTGGATTTTAGTCCTCATCTTAATTGTATTAACTGAAAGACAATCATTTTAATTCACCAGTGAATGGAAATTCTGAACTTAGACTTCACATACCAGTTATCTTTCTATGAAGCACTGTCAAAAGTACTGTTAACAGAACTTAGTTGACCAAATGAACTTTCTCCCACCACTACCTCCCACTGCAGCCCACAGAGTTCATAGAAATACTAGTTCTGGGGGGCAGAGCACACTTGGGAATGGTGTGGGTATACAATTGTGGGGGGAGCCTGTAGTGGGAAGGAGGAAATTAGCTGAACTCCCTGCTTCTGCTGATGGAAAACCTTTCCATCAGCAGACGATGACCTTGGGATCCACCCTTATGACTTCAAGCTAACAGAATGTGAATCCAACAACATAAGAAACAACTCTTACATACTTTGGGGTTTTCATGTCTCAGATTGAAAGTGAGCTCCAGATTGGTGAGAAAAAGGTCAGAAAATTCTGGGTACATATCCAAAACTTCTAATAGGTCTTCTCGTTGAATCTTATGCAAATCACAGTAGGTTAAAGCTCTCACGTCTGCATTCGATTTCCCTGGTTTTGCATAGAGATGTACCATCTCTCCAAAAATATCATTTTTGCCTGCAAGGAGAAAGGAAAAACAGACACAGAAGAGATTAAAGAAATGTAAACGTTCTCTCCCCCACCCAAAAAGGACAACCACACAGTTCTCCAAAATAATATCCAGATCAAGTGGTTACTTTCTCTTGGTTGTCACACATTCTTAACAACCCATATACATGCAACAGATCTGTACAGTGCAGTTTTCCTTAGAACTGTACCATTCTGAATAGAAGGAGGAGGTCACATACTTGTATATTCCTCCTTCAGAAATACATCCTGTATTAGAAAATTATCATACTCAGGAGATGAGTGGCAGCCTAGCTTTTTCATATTTATTCCCCAATAGGTAGGATTTTTTTTAAAAAAATAGGAAGTTGAAGTGGTACAATTTAGGAACATTGCACCGCATGATTCTGCTGCATATCTAAATCATCTATGGAAGTTCTACATCCTAAGAGACTGATAGCCTGCACTTGCACAGATACCTGACACCTCTGTACCATATGATCAAAGATGAGAAATCTGGTGGCCCAATTTATACAACATTTAGGCCACTGGATGAAGTACGAAATCATCACTATTGTCTTATGTAATGGGTGTTTTGGAAAGCATGTTCTTTGAACAGCATGATCCTAATTTTTTTTTTTACTCAAAAAATAGTTGTATTGAATCCAGTGAGGTATATTCTCTGATAAGGGTGTGCATAGCCAAAATATTAGATTTCCAATGAAGACAAATCTGCTGCCCTGACCTGGATAGCCCAGGCTAGCCCGATCTTCTCAGATCTCAGAAGCTAAGCAGGATCAGCCCTGGTTAGTATTTGTTTGGGAGACCACCAAGGAATACCAGGATTGCGACACAGAGGTAGGCAATGGCAAACCACCTTTGAATATCTCTTGCCTTGAAAATTCCACCAGGGGTCACCATAAGTCAACTGTGACAATGCCCCTCCCCAGACAAACCTAGAAATGTTACATTATTTTCTTCAACTACTCTTCCCTCAACTAATCAATGTCCTGCCTGGTATGATTAATCTACTATGATTAGTCTACTACTAGTCTGAATATCAGTGTTAGGAAGCAACTTCAGGGGGAGGCCTTGGCCTCAATGCTCTGTTGAGGGGCCTTCAGAATAACTGGCTGGCCACCATATGAGACAGAATGCTGGACTAGATGGACCACTGGTCTGATCCTGCAGGGCTCTTCTTATGTTCATATGCTATTAATTCCTTGCCAGAGTGTACTTGTATAACTTATTTGCTATACAACTTTTGTTAGCTCTTGTTTACACTGGTCATGGTATCAAAAGTGGCAGGAGTTCGACAATGTCTATGAGCTTTTCCACTGGCACAAGAGGGAGGAGAGGCCCCTTATAACACCTCAAAAGCTCTTCTGCTGGAGGAAAAGAAGGCCCCTTAGTCTTGAGGAGAGCTTCAAACTCTGCTAAGTGGAGTACAAGAAAACAAGCTACAGATTTCAGTGGGAGAGGTTTAAGAATATACTTAATTCTCTGATGATACTTAAGGAGATTTTAAAATATTTAACTTGGCTAGATAGTGTGGCCATCACTACATCCTCGAACAGTGAATTCTGCATTTTAATTACTCTGTGTAAAGTAGTATTTCCTTTTGTCTGTCCTGAACCTACTGGTCATCAGCTTCATTGGACGCCCCTGAGTTCTAGTATTCTGAGAAAGGGAGAAAAATTTCTCTTCGTAAGAGCCAGTTTGGTGTAGTGGTTAAGTGCGCGGGCTCTTTATAACAGCCAGTTTGGTGTAGTGGTTAAGTGCGCGGACTCTTATCTGGGAGAACCGGGTTTGATTCTCCACTCCTCCACTTGCACCTGCTGATGTGATCTTGGGTCAGTCACAAGCTCTGGCACAGCTGTTCTCTCAAGGACAGTTTCTGTCAGAAGTTCTCTCAGCCCCACCTACCTCACAGGGTGTCTGCTGTGGGGAGGGGAAGGGAAAGGAGTTTGTAAGCCGCTCTGAGATGCCTTTGGGCAGTGAAGGGCGGGTTATAAATCCAATCTCCTCCTCCTCCTCCTCCTCCTCCTCCTCCTCCTCCTCTTCTTCTTCTTCTTCTTCTTCTTCTTCTTCTTCTTCTTCTTCTTCTTCTTCTTCTTCTTCTTCTTCTTCTTCTTCTTCTTCTTCTTCTTCTTCTTCTTCTTCTTCTTCTTCTTCTCCTTCTCCTTCTCCTTCTCCTTCTCCTTCTCCTTCTCCTTCTCCTTCTCCTTCTCCTTCTCCTTCTTTGTCAGCTCTCTCTACCCCGTGGATAATTTCATCAACTTCTATCACGTCTCCCCTTAGTCATCTCTTTTCTAAACTGAAAAGTTCCAGACTCTTTCCACATAGAGAAGGTGCTCCAACTCCCAAATCATCTTGGTTGCCCTCCTGTACATTTTCCAGCTCTGCAATGTCCTTTTGGAGGTACAGTAACCAGAACTGTACACAGTATTCCAAAACGAGGCCACACCATAGATCCTTACAGGAGCATTAAAATATCGGCCATTTTATTCATAATCCCTTTCCTAATAATCCCTAACACAGAGTTTGCTTTTTTCACTGCTCTTGCATACTGGGTTGATACTTTAATTGAACTATCCACTACGACCCCAAGAGCTTTTCCCCTATCAGTCTCAGTTCAGACCCCATTAGTCTATACTTGAAGTTGGGATTGTCTGTCCCAAAGTGCATCCCCCTACGCTTACCAACACTGAATATCATTTGCCACATCGTTGCCCAGTCACCCAGTTTGTGGAGGTCCTGTTGGAGCTCTTCACAGTCAGCCCAGTCATCCTAAATAATTTTGTGTCATCTGCAAACTTGGCCAGTGCATTACTCACCCCTAGTTCCAGATCATTATGAATAAATTAAATAGTAATGCCCTAATACCAATCCTTGTGGGATCCCACTGCTTAGTTCCCTCCATTGCGAGAACTGTCCATTGATTCCTACTCTTTGCTTCCTCTCATTTAACCAGGCTTTAATCCATAAGAGAACCCATCCTCTTATCCCATGAGTGTTAGCCACATAGGCTTTCTTTTAGAGTTGGTGGTGCCTTTCCTGACCTGCAGAAAGCATTCTATTTGGGCTTCAATTAGTGTGGTTTTAAATAGCTTCCAAGCATCCTCTAGGGATTTGACTCTCTTGTGTTTCCCTTTCAGCTTCCTTTTTACTGTTCCCCTCATTTTTGTAAAGTTCCCTCTTGTGAAATCAAATGTTACAATTTTGGACATAAGAGACAACTTTTCATTGCCCTGAATACTGAACTCAATATCACTGTGGTCACTGTTCCCAATTGGTATAACAACCTCTACATCTCTCACCAGGTCTTGGAACCCGCTCTGAAACAAGTCCAAGATCACTACTCATCTGGTTGGCTCTGTGACTAACTGTTTCTGTGCACAGAAATTTATGATGTCTAGGAATCTCACTTCTAAAGCATGACTCAAGCACATGTTTACCTAGGCACTGTGAGGGTAGGTGAAGTCTCCCAGTACAATAACATTATCTGCCTTAGTCACCTCCCTTATTTTCTTCTCCATCTCAAGATCAGCCTCAAGGGTTTGATCAGGTGGCCAACAGTATACCCCCTTAGGGTCCAATATTTCTACCCATATTGCTTTCTGTTGGGGAGTTAATTCCCCTGATGTTTTCTTACTCATTTGATCCTATGCCCTTTTTGATGTACAATGCAACACCTTCCCCAACCTGTCCCTCCCTGTCCTGTCTACAGAGCTTATACCCAGGAATGACTGTGTCCCATAGATTTTTCCCCATTTCACCATGTTTCTGAGATATCTATTATATCTAAATTGTCACTGAACATCAGGCACAATTGTCATTGAACATCAGGCAACAAGTTTGGCTTGTTCCAGAAAGTTCCCCAATGCCTATCAAATCTAAACCTTTCCTCCGGGTACCACTTCTCATTCACGCATTGAGACCCCTGATCTGTGCCTGTTTAGCTGGCCCTGCACATGGAACCAGCAGCACTTCTGAGAATGCTGCCTTTGAGATCCTGGCATTTAGATTCCTGCCTAGTAATCTAAATTTTTCCTCCAGGACCACACAACTACATTTCCTAATGTTATTGGTGCCAGCCAGTGTTCCCTCTAACCTGAGTTAGTGTGAGCTAGCCCACAGTTTTTTAGCTTCCAGTTCACATATTTTTGTCTTCGCTCAGGAAGAATGGCTCCAGAACAAACTAATTTATGCAGTAGCCAAATCGCTTTCACAACTTTAGCCAGTAGCTCACAAAGTAGAATTTTTGCTCACAATACTCCACAGCTTAGAGGGAACATTGGTGCCAGCATGCACCGTGACTGCTGACTTTTCCCCAGCACTATCAACCAATCTAGATAGTGCATGAGGCCCACAGCCTTCCCACCAGGCAGGCATGTTACCATGTGGTCAAAACACCTGTCATAGACCCCACTCTCTATATTCCTAATGATCAAATCACCTACTACTAGAAGTTCACCTTCTCCCCAGCTCCCCAGGGGTATCAGTACGAGGTTACTTTTAAGGGATCACATCCCTCCTTCTCAGACTGATGCCCTCTGACCTAGAAACTCTCTCCACAACAGCAGAAGAGCTATCAGCACATGAGTGGGACTGTTCTGGTAAGTCCCTGAGGGTCTTTCCCCAAACCTCACTCTCTGCCTCAGCTTCTCCAGGTGGGCAACCTAAGCCTCAGGGGAACAAACATGCTTTCTGTGAGCCATGAGCTCCACACAGCAAGCACACACCCATAATTTCCACCCAGTGGGTAGATAATCATACATGTGGCACTCTCTGCAAAACATTGGATAGCCCCTGCTCCCCTCCCGGCTTTCTGTTTTCATATCAGATTAGTGGTTTAAAGGTATCGATTTTAATTTTAAACTCAATTAAGTATGATATGAATATAGTTTATCTAACATGTTGAGATATATACAATGGGTTGGATCCAGCCAGCTTGTTCATTCAATCTCACCTACTACCCCTCCTTACATCCCCCATCTTTTATCTATACAGATCCCATGATTGCCAGCATAGACATTTTGGTGGTCAGAGGTGACCCCCCTTACCCTTTTCACCCACAGAAAAGCTAGCCGAATCCAACCCATTATTACCTCTTATTAAAAATATAATGGTGACTGGATGAGCAAACATGGTTTCCCAGTTTTATGAAATGTCTAAGAAATGCTTACCAAGAATTGCTACAACCATGTCATTCTTGAGGATTTCTATGGAGCCTCGTGACAGGAAATAAAGTGCAGTCAGAACATCACCACAATGCACAAGAGTATCCCCAGGAGGTGCATGTGTTGTCTTAAATTTCATAGCCAAAGCCCGGAGACAGCCTTTACTGGCCCCCTGGAAAGCTTTGCAGTTCTGAAGTAAACTTTGGTTGAGGTGTAGACAGATATCAGCTTGTAAACATTCTGGAAATCCCTTTAAGACCTGATGGAAACAAGGTGAGAGTTTAGCACAACTACAGTGCAACCTGGCGCATTTCTGAGGATATCCAAAGCAGTGAGAAGTCTTGTTGGCTCTGAGCACCTCTGAGACCTGGCACAAGTCCCTGACTGTCCCTACTTTATGCTCACCATAAAAAGACTTGCCATGTTAAAAGATGGGCTCACTATTGGCAAATACATCTATGGACTTCTCCCACTTTTCCTGTGGCTGACTAGTAAGGGAGATGGGTGAGGCTGGAGAAGTATATGCACACTCACTTCATTGCATTGCTCTTCCAGTCTTTTGGTAATTGTGGAGTGTGAGCAAGAAACATGTGGGTTGTGTTACACACAATACTTCATGAATAACCAAAGCTTTTATTAGAAGCTGGTTCTGAACGTGAATTACTGCAGCACTTAATCCATATTCTGCTTGGCGTTACTTCTGTAAAGGGTCTCACACATAACAGTGGGTCAAAGTCCCATTACTGGATTGCCCTTTTGGCTTTTCAGCCACCATTGTGCTCCAGTGGGCCTTGAGATAATCAACTTCTAGCTCCATTTCAGCCAATGACTAAATGGCTCTGAACAAATTGCTTTGTCTTTCTTTCTTTCTTTCCTACCTCATAACCTATTTCACCTTTATTCGATGAATGTGATAAGTATTTAAGAAAACAGTCCCTAAAGACAGAAATTGATTTTGTAGAGCCAACATCAGTAAAAGAAATACCTGACATCACAGTGAAATTGTATACAGAGTTAACTCCCGTCTTATGTTTAATTTCAATGGGCCCAGGCTGGCGTACTTCTCCAGAGGACTGAAGTTTAGGTTTACTAATTCACTAATTTAAAAGTAAGTGTAACAGTGTGTTGGATCCTGCCAGCTTTTCATCTGGTTCAAGAAGGAGGTGGGACACAATTTGGCCTTCACAAATACTATGCCAGAACTTGTGGAACCCATATATATATTGTGGGACCCATATATATTCTAAGTACATCTTCAAGGCTGAATTATTTTGTTTTATGTCAGCACAATAAAGGCCTGTGCAGCTGTTTCTGTTTCATATCAAATACACATATATATTAACACATTTCTCCCATTCTTAACAACAGTGGCAGGAGCAACAAGAAAACGGATGATGATAATTTTGACATGAGAATATCACTTCACCAAAGCCAAGCTATGATTCAAGAAATGAAGTTCCTAAACCTTCAACAGATTCTGATGTTTCTACAGTTGAAAGTAAATGATAAAATTATGCAATAACAGAGAACATTTTTATATCACTTCACCAAAGCCAAGCTATGATTCAAGAAATGATTTCTAAACCTTCAACAGATTCTGATGTTTCTATGGGTGAAAGTAAATGATAAAATTATGTAATAAGAGAGAACAGTATTATAACAGATGCTCATACATAAAAAGTTGACCAAATGGAGGAACCAAGAACAGAGGTGCCTGCCATTTCAAATTTCAAGAGGGCAGAATTCTATGCTTCTCATTCTTTGGTAAATTAAAAGTTGGATCCAGACTAAATTATCAGTTTCCACTGATTCCCCATTCACACTACAGCCCCCCCTCCCACCCAGAAACAGCATTTCATGGAGATGCCAGTGCTAGATTATATGCCAATGCTAGAAGTCTATGAGCCAAGATGGGGGATTTGGATGCTTGGTGTTCAATGACAATTTAGATATACTAGATATCTCAAATACATGGTGAAATGGGGAAAATCTATGGTATACAGATATTCCTGGGTATAAACTCTATAGACAGGACAGGGAGGGCTGGATTGGTGTTGGTGTTGCATTGCACATCAAAGAGGGCACAAGTTCAAATGAGTTAGAAAACTTCAGAGGAATTAACTCCCCAACAGAAGTGGTGTAGGTGGAAATACTTAAAAGTTGCTTAAAAGTGGGGTTTTACTATTGGCCTTATAAAAAGTAAAGAGGGTTCTTTTAAGAAGTGGAAGGTCTGCCCCAATGAATTGAACAGGAGGGACTACAGGCTCTGGCAAAAGAAATGTCAGTCAATACTTAGGCATGCGAAAAGAGATTCTGAGGAGTGGGTTGCTAAAAGCATAAAGACAAGCAAACATTTTAAAAAAGTATTTATTTGGAGCAGGAAACCAGCCAGAGAAGCAGTGGGGCTTTTGGATGACAAAGGAATAAAGGGATTGCTAAAGGAAGATTGGTAGGTGGCAGAGAAGCTCAATGCCTTTTTTTCTTCTGTGTTCACTGTGGGAAGTGTGGGGCACATGCCCATGCCACAGCCCCTATTTTCAGGAAGGGAGTCTGAGGAACTGAGTCAAATTGAAATAACCAGAGATGAAATTCTAGACCTATTGGGGAAACTGAACACTGATAAGTCTCCAGGTCCTGATGGCATACATCCAAGGGGTCTTAAGGAACTCAGATGTGAGATAGTTGTTCTACTAACCCATATATGTAATCTATCACTAAATTAAGCCACTGTACCAGAAGACTGGATGGCAGTAAATGTGATGCCAATTTTTTGTAAAAGGGATCCAGAGGGGAACCAGGAAATTACAGGCCAGTTAGCCTAACGTCTAAGGCAAATTAGTAGAAACTGTAATCAAAGATAAAATTGTTAGGCACATAGAGGAACAAAGCCTACTGAGGGAAAATCAGCATGGGTTCTGAAAAGGGAACTCCTGCCTCACCAACCTTTTGGAGTTCTTTGAGAAAATAAATAAGCATGTAGACAATGATGACCTGGTAGACATTATATACCTAGACTTTCAAAAGGCTTTTGACTCCTAAGTAAATTTAGCAACCATGGGATAAGAGGACGGATTTTCTTATGGATTAAAAACTGGTGAAACGACAGGAAGCAAAGAGTAGGAATCAATGGACTGTTCTCACAATGGAGGGATGTAAGCAGTGGGGTCCCACAAGGATCAGTATGGGGGCCAGAACTATTTAATTTATTAATCAGTGATCTGGAACGAGAGGAGAGTAGTGTACTGGCCAAGTTTGCAGATGAACAAAATTATTTCGGATGGTGAAAACCAAGGCTGGCTATGAGGAGCTCTAAGAGGATCTCCACAAACTGGGTATGTGGGCGACAATGTGGCAAATGATGTCCCGTGTTGGTAATTGTAAGGTGGTGCACACTGGGACAAAAAAATTCCGACTTCAGGTATAGGTTAATGATGTCTGAACTTGCTGACACTTAGAGGGGGAAGAGATCTTGGGGTCATAGTGGATAGCTCAGTGAAAGTGTCAACCCAGTGTGCTGCAGTGGTGAAAAAGGCTAACTCTATGTTGGGGATTATTAGGAACAGTTGGTATTGTAATGCCCCTGGGTAGATCTATGGTGCAGCTTCATTTGGAATACTGTGTACAGTTCTGGTAACCGTATCTCCATCTCCAAAAGGGCACTGTAGAGCTGGAAAACATAACAGAGGAGGGCAACCAAGATGATTTGGGGGTTAGAGCACTTCCCTATGAGGAAAGAGTCTGGGACTTTTCAGTTTAGAAAAGAGATGACTAAGGAGGGACATGATAGAAGTTTATAAAATGATAGATGATGTGGAGAGCATTAAGAAAGAGAATTTTTTGTCCCTGTCCCAAAATACTAGAACTCGAGGGCATCCCATGAAACTGATGGGCAGTAGGTTCAAAATGGACAAAAGGAAATACTACTCTACACAGAGAGTGATTAAAATATGGAATTCACTGCCAGAGGATGTAGTGATGGCCACAGGAATAAACAGCTTTCAAAGAGGATAGATAGATTCATGGGAGATAAGTCTGTCCTCCACTAAGCCTCTGAATCCCAGAGCCAGGAGGCAACATCAGGGGAAGGCCTTGTCCTCTATGCCCTATTGTTGGTCCTCCTGAGGAACTGGTTGTTAGACAGGATGCTGGACTAGATGGACCACTAGTTTGACCCAGCAGGGCTCTTTTTACATTCTTATGTACTTATCAGGAGGTTGCGGGGCGGGGGCGGGGGCGGTAGGAAAGTTCTGTTCTGCAAATGGAGAATTTAGTCTGGATCTAACCTTAAAATTTCAACAAAAGCCATGTATTTTAAAAGCATTTGTTGTGATTACTTACCATAAATGTGCAATGCTATAAGTAACTCACCTTTTAAAAAAGAAAATAATTATACCTTCAGCATGCACGGACAAAATATTTTGCCTTTTATTTGTTTGTAACAAAAGTCCCTCAACTCTAACCAGTATACATAAGTTTCAGCAGCCCCCTGGGGCCATTTTGGATTGCAAAAATAGCATGGGAAGGTATACCCTGTTCCCCTTGTGCAGAGCCCTGCATATAACTGTTGAATCCCCTCCTCTTAAAAAACAAAAACGCCCTGGCAGTTTTGTGCATGAAGCTCCCAGCACATAATTTGATTAGACCCTCAGTGTGTACCATCAACAAGCTGACCACAGTTTCAGACATGTGGTCTGAAACACAATGGGTGGTGCTACATATCTCCCTATCCACCCTCAGTGGCACTGTTGCTCAGGACATTCACACTGATATACACATTTATGGAGAAGCCAGCAAAAGGCAAAAGATAACAACAAAATAAAAAGCACTTAACAGGTCAGCTGCAACTAACAAAACAGAAATCACAGTAATCATGGTTACGTTCATTTGAGCAATTGTTCTGAATAATGAGTAGGGCATTCTAATGAATGCTTGGTATCATAACTGCTTCACCAGCATTTTACTAAAGTCAGTGGAGACCGATACACCACTGTGAATGTTTAGGAACAATCTGTTATATGAAATTACAAGGCGCTGAATGCAAGCACACATACATGACCCTGCTTGATAACTGAATCAGACCCTTGGTCCATCAAAATCAGTGTTGTGTTCTCAGACTGGCAGCAGCTCTCCGGAGTCTCAGGCAGAGATCTTTCACATCACCTACTGCCAGATCCTTTAACTGGAGATGCTAGGGATTGAACCTGGACCTTCTGCATGCTAAGCAGGTGCTCTACCATTGAGCCACAGCTGACCATAAAAAAGCACTTAAACTAGTGGAATGGGACTTCTGGCAGTGGGTGGCGGCAATTTTTTGCTTCCCCCTGCAGTCCCGCACTTGGCTCCCTACAGTGTCCATGATGAGATAGTTTGACCCCTAGGAGCTGATTTTCAGGAGGCTCAGCAAGCTGCACTGGGAGGGGCGAGGTGAGAAAGTCCTGTTTCTCAAGCTTTGGTCTGGATGTGGTAATTTAGATCCCACCCATGGTTACTTGTCCTTTACTCTTTGGTACCATGTTCATTTACTTCAAACTAAGCCCCACACGGTTCGATGGGACTTATATCCCAATGTGTGCTTAGTAGCGCTGTCCAAAATGGTACCATCACAGTTGATATAGTCAGAACCAAATGGATGAATATGTGCAATTATAGATAGCAACTAACAGAAGGACCTATTCTGTCACTGGTTATCAGCGGATTTCATCCACTTTCCTTTCTACTTAGAACAAAAGTATAAAGGAATTTATTTTCTAAACATTATTTCCTTGAAGAACTATGATGCCGACGAAAGCATCTGGGAGTGGGGTGAGGAGTTAAGTGGAGGGAAAGCCTCCTCAGATAGGGCTTGAGGAATTGATAGCGAAAGAGGGAAAACTACCAAGAGAATAGTTAGGCAGTTAGCTCAGTGAAAGAAAAAGAACTCATCTACAAGATAGGTACACAGCGCTTAGGGGCCGATAAAGAGCCAGGAATAGAGCCTGCATCCTGTGCTACCTTAGGGGAATAGGGGGTTAGGGACCTATAAGGGCACTGAGGGAAATGTTGGAATATCCAAGGTCTATAGTGCACCTACTTGAAGAAGATCGGAAGCATAGTTGAAGGACTGCTAGTTAGCATAGATAGATTAGGAACTAACCACGGTTTCAGATTATGTAATTCCTGTCTCCTGACTGGCTCTTTGAAGACTTCCTGCTCCAACTGAACCTTCCCCCTTCGTTCCAGTCTCTCACAGCGGTTAGCTTCTCTCCCTCCCCTCTGTTCTATCAGAGTTTATTTCTTCTTTAATAAACCAAGTTATTTTCTTTAAACAGTTGGTGCTCCATTCCTCTGCATGTTTAAACTCTGCCAACAGGAAATATCCCAAGAGGCATATGAACCCTTTTTCAACAGTCTGAGATTCTTGGGTTTAAGAAGGAGTTCCCAATAAACATTCTTTCTCTCTCTCTGACAGGAATAGCCTGTCAGTTCAGGAAAGCCCTGGGTGTGTGAATCTGTAACTGTTCTAAAGTGGAGTTCTGCTATCCTGTACTAACCAATAACTTGTTACGTTCTTTGTTTTATCCACCAAACCACTAAGCACTGAACCCTTCTAAAGAGGAGAAAATAAATGTATTTATTTCTATTGTGAAAGGAGGTTGTTGGTGTGAATCAGTTCAGAAGAAGGGGGGGTAGAAGTAATAGAGACCACCTCAAATTCCTATTCTACCCTCTCAATCTTTCACTATAATAGCCATATGTAATACAGCACAGTTCACTGTTAATATTGGCATACTGACCACTTGAAACTCACTCACAACAAAAATAACATTAGTCAGATACACCTCTATTTTATTCTGCATGTTGCAGACCTTGGCCACAACCCTGGACTCAGGAATACTTAAAGTCTATTGAAATCAATGGGATGACTAATTTTGTGCTGAATTCTGCAACCCTTGAACTCTGTCAGTGTACAAATATTTGGTCATTCAGGGTTGGAACTACACATGATGTAAAAGGTGCATGACCAGCTTAAACTTTATGGCAGGCACAGGGGTTCTGAATTTGATCCAAGCAGTGGAACAGGGTTACAATGGGAGGAGTTAATGCCCTCCCTGTACCATTTTTCTGACCTAAATCACCCTAAAATGTTATTAGATTCACAGAGGGAAAATATAGATATATATAAGTATTTGAATGTAATCATTAAAATGTCAAGAGATTTCATTAATTATATAGTTTCAGCCTTATGTATTTGCATTTTTCTGATAGCCAGGCAAAAGTTATTAAGGGACTACCACCACAAACCTGACAGCACATACATTTGTGGGATGCTTACAACTATGAAAAATAGGGCGTAGTCTTAAATTTGCATAGCAGTTACAAGTATGCAGAGCAATCAAAATGTTTTTGTGGATAAACTTTTCCAGGAGGGTGTGTGTGTCATCTTATAAGCAAAGTTATCTTCCTTTCAGGTAAATAACCTAAATGCTGATAATGGTTAAAAAAACAGGTCAGTGTTCATTTAAAAATACATGCGAAAAAAGAGGTTGTATTACCTATAACTGTTGTTCATCAAGTGGTCTTCTGTGCAGGCACATATGGAGATTTTGCAGTCACAAGCCAGTTGTAAAAGAGCTAACAAGCTTTCTAAAGAACTTTCTAGAGCCTATGAGTGCCCCACCCCCATCATCAGTGTATCCATTTTCCCGCCCAAAGGGTCATGTGATGGGGCAGGGCGTGCATTCTTCCTTCAGTTCTCCCTTTACCACTGTGAGGATTAAAACAACATGAAAGATAAGCAGCCCAGAGAGCGGAAAGGAGGAAGGGATGTGTGCCTGCCACTTGATGAACAACAGTTACAGGTAAGAGCAACCCCATTTTCATCATCATGGCTTCTGTGCAGTCCCACATGGGAGACTAGCAAGTTCACTCACTGAGGAGGTGGGTGTGGGCTGTTTAACAGAAGATATACTGCAGAACCGCTTTCCCAACAGCTTCCTCATTTCAAGCATCCACATCCATGGAGCAGTGCTGAACAAAGATGGAAGGAATGGACCAAGGAGCTGTTCTGCAGATGTCACCAAGCGGCAGCCAAGACAGGAAGGCTGATGATGTGGCTTGTGCTCTGGTGGAGTCAATGCTCTGATGTCAATGGGACACATTAACCCAGCTGCACTGTAAGCTGTCTTGATAGCATTCAACACCCAAGTGGACGCTGAGGTGATGCTGCCTTCCCTTTATTAGCCTCTTTGAAAGAAACAAAAAGGTGTTTGTCCTTCCTAAATGGTTCTGCATATTTTAAATAAAAGAGGAGTGCTCATCTGACATCTAGTGTATGAAGAGTTTGTTCAGCAGCACTGGTTGGGGAAGGGAAGAAAAGTGGTAGAATTGTAAATTATGTGAAATCTAGAAGGGTAAGTGGTGGGTAAGAAGTCCAGGCTAGGCCTCAGGACAACCTTGTCTGCATGAAATTTGGTGAAGGCCAGGTCACAACTCAAAGAGCTCAGTCCCCCCCATGCTATGTGCAGAGGTGATAGCCACTAGGAAGGCAGTCTTGTATGAAAGAAATGACAACTCAGCCTCGGCCAGGGGTTCAAAAGGTTTATGGATTAAACTTGGATAACACAAGGGATAAACCCCATTGTAGAAGAGGGCGAACAGATGATGGGTACAAATTGTATAAACCCTTCAGGAATTTCTGGGATTCCAGAGAAGAAAACACTGAACACATGTCAACCGGTTCGTGAAAAGCTAAGATAGCAGCTAGATTAACTTTAACAGAAGACAAGGCTAGACCTCTGTACTTAATAGTAATAGGTAATCAAAAATCTTAGGCAACACACAAGTGGTGGGACCCATCCCCTGACAAATGGTGCAGTCAGAGAACTTTTCCACTTAGTGTTATAAGATTTCCTTCTAGAAGGTCTCCTACAGGCCACCATAACCTCTCTTGCCATTTGTGAAAAACCCTAGTGCTGAATCAGCCATGCTGTCAGGTGCAGAGGCCAGATCTCTGGGTACAAGACAGGGCTCATGTGAAGGAGATTGCAGGCCTGGAGGTAGGCATCTGTGTACACCTTTGGATACTCTCCACAGTGTTGGGAACCACACTCTCCTTGGCCAAAACAGGGTGAGAAGAATGCAGGAGGTTTTATCGGCTACTATTTTGGCTAGCATCTTGTGCAAAACTCCTTATGGTAGGAACACATAAAATAGGCAGCCATGCCAATGGAGATGGAATAAGAGATTCCCTGTCTGCAGCTGCCCTGGAACAGAATAGGCTGCATTTTCTGTTGACCTCTGATGCAAAAAGCTAGACCGCAGGGTGTCCCATTTTGTGGAAAACTAGGTGACAGTTAATGGTCGATTATAGACCATTCCTGATTTATGCATATGTGCCTGCTTAGGGTGTCCACTATGGTGCTGACTTGACCCGCAATACATATGGCCACTAGTTGCACTCTGTGTTCTGTCACCCACTACCAGAATAGGGTTGCCTCTTTTCAGAGCTGAATGAAACCCGTGCCTCCCTGTTTGTTTACATAAAACTTGGCCATCGTGTTGACCATTGCCAGCAGAGCGTGACGACCGACAAGCAATGCTGAAAAAGAAGCATGAGCAAGTCTAATAGCTCTCAATTCCGGTAAGTTAATATGGAGTTGGACCACAGCCCTTGGACTGTATGTGTGCCACAATATGCTCCCATGCCTGCAAGAGGTGCATCCCTAAACAACTGCACATCATGTTGCTGAGTGCTGAACAGGACTGCCACTGAAAAATTGGGTTTTGTCAACCACACAGGTTAGGCTGTTAGTGACCCCTGCCAAGGAAAGAAAATTGCTTCCATTGGGAATCAGACATGTGGTTGGTGGACCTCAGAAACCAATTTTGGAGGGGCTTCATGTGGAGCCTAGCAAAAGGCACAACAGCTGTAGTCAATGCCATGTAATCCAGAAGCTTCTGGATAGTCTTTGCAGATTGAAACCTGTTAGAGGAGATCCTAATAATAGATTGAACTCTCCTTGGAGGTAAGAAAGCTCTTCCATTGACTGCATCTAACATGGCCCCTATAAACTCTACAGATTGAGAGGGAGAAAGGTAGGATTTCTCCCAGTTAACAAAGAAACCTAGTTCCTGGACTAGGTTTAGTGCCAATTGTAAATTGTGCTGCAGACGTTCCGTAGAGTCATTGACAAAGAGCCAGTTGTCAAGACAGAGGTAGTTAATATAGCTCTTAAACCTAAGGTGGGACACAATTACAGACACACATTTGGTGAATATCCTGGGTGCTGTAGCCAGTCCAAAGGGGGGGAACACATAGTCATAGGCCACCTCCTCACAGTGAACCTGAGGATTTTCCTGCTAGCTTCATGGATTGTAATATGGAAGTATGCATCCTTTAAATCTAGGACTGCAAACCAGTAGCCCTGTTTTAGAAGTGGTAGCAGCTCTTGGAGGGATAACATATGAAATTTGGAAACCCAGACATGCTTATTCAGTGCTCTGAGGTCTAGAATAGGTCTTTTTCCAATACCCTTTTTGTTGGTAGCAAAAAGCCTGGAAACAAACACTGTCCCCTTAGCACTAACAATAGCTCCCTTGGACAGGAGAAACACCATCTCTTGGGAAAGGAAGTGAGATGTGAGATTTGTGTAAGATGATACAGAGGCATGGAATCTAACTCCACAAAATAACCCTTTTTTATTACAGATAGAACCCAAGCATAATCAGTGATATCTAACAAGGACAACCAGTCCAGAAAGAAAATTGGAGGTGACAGTCAGGTCAAAGCTGACCCTCTAGAATGTTGTTCCCTTGGGGACTGAGATGAGTGGTTGCCCCTCTGTTTGGAGGGTTCCCCACCCTGGGAGTTCTGATTGTAAAAGAACTTGTATGACTGCTGTGAGTTTTGAGGGACCTGAAATCTATACTCAGGGAACCTATATAACCCCAGCGATTTAGCAGTGAGCTTGTTTCTGCAGAGGCAATCTACAACATCATCTTTTTGCTCACTGAACAACTCTTAACCTTTGAATGGAAGGTCCTCAATCTTGGCTCTAGTGTCCTGAGTGAATGCAGAAGACCTAAGCCAGGAGTGCCTCTGGAGGACAATTCCTGAGGTCATAGCTCTGCTGTGACAGTCGGCAGAATGTCTGGCTGCATTCAGCTGTTGTCTCCCTAACTTCTGACCCTCCATGAGCAACACCCCAGCTAGGGGTTTCTCATTATCAGGGAGGAGGTCAACAAATTGACCCATACAATCCCACAACTACACTTGGTAGCGACCAATAACAGCAGTAAAATTGGAATGGTGAAGTCCCATGGCACCAGATGAGCAAATTTTTGGCCTGAGAAAGTCCAGTTGGCAGCTTTCTTTATCTAAGGGTGTGGAATGTGTTCCAACTATACCCTTGGTGGGTAGCACTTCAAAGATCAGGGAGTTTGCTTGAGGATGGTAGAACAAATAAGTAGTGCCATCTTCCTTGACTTTATACAAATTCTCAAGCTTCCTAGCAGAAGCTGCACTGGATGAAGGTTTGGCCATATTCCTATGGCAATGTCATGGATACCCTGAAGCATAGGTAAGGCTATGGGTCCCTAGTCTGAAGTATATAACACCTTCATAATGGGATTGGTGGAGTGTGGTTCTGAAGACATATATTCAAGATCCAATGATTTGGCCATACAAATCAGCTGCTCAGAATACAACATCAAACCCTCAGTTGGAGATGGTGTTGAAAGTTCGCCTTTGTTAGATGAAGATAAAGATGTATTTTCAGATACTACTTCCAAATCCAGTTCCATTGGCTCTGTGGGACTGGACTGGACAAAACTGTATCATCCATAGAAAGGTGGCTGGGTGCACATTTCTCCCTGGACCTTCCCTGTTTTTGTGAATTAAAAGGAGGCCAGGGAAATGGGACACATTGACCCTGTTGGTTCCACAAAGCCCACTGTGGTGGGATCGTCATTGGGAAGGCAAACCAGGAAGGTTGCTGGGAAGCTTGTTGAGAGACTTATTGTTCATCCCCTTTTGGTTTATTCAGATGTGGGGGAACCTTGTAAACATTGTTATCGGATGCAGCTGGAGATCAATGTCATTGCCCCAATGGCAATGATGTTCTTGGAATGGGTGAGAGATGTACCAACTGAAGCAGTGATACTTGACGCTGAGGTGACATTGAATGATGATTGGTCGGCATCAGTGTTCAGCTCTTAGGGGACTCACCAGCTCAATGTCTAGGAGAAGGTTTGATTTCAGCTGCGGGCGATATCGACAAGTGGCACTGAGGAGAAGCAGACTTTTGTTGCTTGGGTGGTCTCGAAAGTTGGTGCCGAGGGGCGGGTGACTGACATTCTCAATGTTTAGCTCTTTTCTTTGATTTTTTGAAGGCAGTTTTGAGGTCAAGTGGGCTGGCATCAGTGGCTTGGTTGCTACAGAAGTCAATGGACTCAGTACCAAAGCTACCAACATGGCTCTCAGTCTTTTCTCAGACTGCACCCATTTTCCCTCTTGGGGATCTGGAGCACCCAATGCCTTCTCCCACAAGGCGGCCTTAAGCCTCACTGCTCTCCCATCCCTAGCCTTTGGGGTCAAATGATGGCAGGCTGGACATGAGGCTGTGTTGTGCTCTTTGCCTAAACAAAGTAGGCATGACTTGTGGTCATTGTTTTGAGCCATTTTGGCTCACATTCCTCACATTTCTTAAATAATGCTACTTGGCCTTCATACTCATAATGAGAGGAAAAAAGACCGAGACAGAAGAAAAGACTTGAGCTCTCCTCATGGCAGTAAGGAAAGAACTTGCCCCACCCTTTGGGTGGGAAAAGGGATACAGTGAAGACCAGGGTGGGGAGAAGCAATTGTAGGCTATAGAAAGATCTTTAGAAAGCTTGTTAGCTCTTCTGTGGCTGGCCTGTGACTGCTCAGTCCCCATGTGGGACTGCACGGAAGCTACAACAATGAACAAACCTGTTTCAAAGTGCTCACTTAGTCAAAGAATACTCGGCAGTGGAAGGAGCCTAATGGCCTCAGATCCTTTGAGACTGACATTAACAAGTAAACAAAATTATACAAACTATGGACATGATGCAGCCCAAATTAGGACTATGAACAGCCTCATACTACACATGTTTAATCCAGTAAATACCACTGTGTTCTCTGGAATGTACAAATAGGATTTTTTTGTAAAAGAGCCCCCCCCCCAAAAAAAACCCACCACAGTATGATGTGAATATGAAGTCAATTGAAATCCATAAGTGTTTATTTTGGGGTAGTTCCACAGGTTCCAACAAGATTTATTGCATGCAGTTTTTCTGAAGCTGCAAATCACCACTTGCTTTTCAACAAATCTGAATCCTTGGCTGAATGAGCTGAACCTTATTTAGACAACTACCACGTTATGTCATCTGTTTATATTGCATACATTTTGTTTCAGTTTGTCGAATTTCCCAGATTTTGTTGAGCTGTATAAACTTTGGGGGACATGGAGCAAGATCCACATCTTGTCCCTAAAGTTGAGATGCAACCAAAGTTATACCACAACACAGCATGCCAAGCACCCTGATATTCATTAGGCTGTGCTGTGGCAATAGGATGCTCTCCGTGCTTCCTAGTAGGCTTTACCCAGGCATAGTCAGGCCTGGCATGCAAGTTGCAGTGGCAGATGTAGCCAGGACAAAGCAGCAAAGATAAGGTAGGGGAGCTGCTTCAGGTGACAATGAAAAGACCCACATGAGCTTCTGTATATATGGGAGCCTGTGAACGGAAAGGAAGAAGCTTGTCTAGAGTTATGTGTTCATCTTTGTTTAGATTGGCCAGAGAGCACCAGCTCCTCCTTCCTCACTTTCAGTCTTCTAGCCCTGTAACTACAGGAGCCTTGCTAGGAGCTCTGGGAGCCTTGTTTATCCTTGGAATATCTCTACCCTTAACAGGCTGAGACCCAGTATGGTGTTGTTAGTAGCAGGCCCAGGTTCAAACCCCCTTTCTGCCATTGGCACTTGCTGGATGACCTCTTGGACCAGTCCCACACTGTTAGCCTAAATGACCTCACATTAAAAAACAAAAGAAGAGGAGTAGGGCTGCCAAGCCCATAGTCAGGGTGAGGGATCTCCTGGCCCCCCTCCTGTTGCCTGCTGTCACTCTGAGCGCGACTTCTAGAGCTACCTACGCCACTTTGAAAGTGATGTGACACTGCAGTCAGATTTTGGGATTAATCCTAAATGGCCTGGGACCTACATATCTATGGGACCGCCTCTCCAGGTATACCCCCTAAAGAACATTATGTTCTGCAGAGAAGAGCTTATTGGTGATCTCTAGCCTGAAAGACATCTGGCTGTCCTCAACCAGAACCAGTGCCTTTTCAGCCCTGGCCCCAACCTAGAGGAACTCTGCCAAATGCCCTGCGGGACCTGATACAGTTCTGCAGGGCCTGTAAGGCAGAGATGTTCCACCAGGCCTATAGTTGAGGAGAGTGACAGTCTCCATCTTGCCTGACACCCCCTTAGCTACACTGGATCACTTCAGGGCCCGGCCCCCCGACTTATTTTGAAGGCCCCCGACTTTCCATCTGCCACCTCTTCTTGCCTTTCCCCACGGCTAAATGGCCAGGGGAGAGGTGTCTGCACCGCCCGTCGGAGCCCCTCACAGTTTGGTCCTCCCTGGCAAAGCAGTGGGGCTTCTTGTCCTAAGCTGGAGCTCTGCTTAACTTCCAGGCTTAGGGAAGCACCTGGCTCCTGGTGCACGCCTTTGGGAATGTGGTTTGACACTGGAGGAGCAGGGCAGCGTGGTCTCCTTTGCTCTCTACCCAAAGCTGGGATCCGGATGTGGGTGCTGTGGCCAAGGACCCAGGTGTGGCGGGTGAGGTGCTGGCGGGCTGCTTATCCATCTCTTCAGTAGCTGACCTGGGCCCAATCCCAGTGGCGCACAGTGCGCTGCTGCCCCTTCTGCCCACTCCACAACTTCAACTGGGAGACACTCCCAGCGTAGCGCATCCGTGGGTGCTCGTGCTGCAACCTCTTGACAATAGGCGGCAGGCCAAGGGGCTTCGGCCTCGACCTGCACCTCCTCAAGGACCTCTTCAGCATCTGAGGGAAGCCTGTGCAGCCACCCCAGCAAGCAGGTGAGGGCCAGTGGGAGCAGGAGGGGGTGCAGAGGGTCGGTGCCTGGGGATGCTGTGGGAAGGGTGGAGGAGTAAAGACTCTTTCTGGGTGGCCCAAAATCTTCAACTTTAAGTAAATTAACTTTAATTAATTAGCCAGTGCCCCCTAAGAATTTTAAATGTCCCCGGAATTAGAAATTCCTAGCTACGGGCCTGCCCCTTTCTTCCCCTCCCCCATGGGGTAACAGTATAACTTGATTATTCTTTAGTGCCATCTGAAATTGTTCTGAAATTGTTTTAGATTGCCTTTCTTTTAAACTGTTTCAGTGACTCATGAATGTCTTCTTATATTGTTGTTCACCACCCTAAGTGTGTGTACAGAGGAGGGTGGTCTAAAAGTCTAATTTACAAATAAATCAATAAATATGGGCCCCACTCACATAGGGTTGCCAGAACTCCTGGTGCATGTGGGGATCCCTTGCCACAGTCCCTACCTCCCCAGTCACTGGCCAGTGGAGGGACTTACTAGGAGAATGAGGAAGGCTCAGGCCACAGTGCTGGCATCAAACAGTAAATGACATCATCACACCAGTGATGTCCAGGCGATGGCCTGTTATTAACAAAAACTCTATGATAGGTGCTGTTTTTATCATAGAGTTTTCAGTCAAATACCAGAGCATTGCAGCAGTGTTGGAGCATGATGACGTCACTTCCGGTGTGATGCTGGCGACATGACCTGGGCCTTTCTCTTTCTCCTGCTAAGTCCCCTCTCATCCCTTGCTGGTTGCCTGGGGGGACATGGCAACTAGGGTTGCCAGGTCTGGGTTGGAAAATACCTGGAGACTTTGGGGGTGGATCCAGGAGAGGGTGGGGTTTGGGGAGGGGAGGGACTTCAGCATGGTACAATGCCATAGAATCCACCCTTCAAAGCAGCCATTTTCTCCAGAGGAACTGATCTCTGTCAGCTGGAGATCAACCGGAAAAGCAGGTGATCCCCAGGCCCCACCTGGAGCCTGGCAACCCCAGTGGCAACCCTATACCCATATCTCCATCTAGACAGGAAAACAATGTAAGCTGCTTTGGTTCTGCATTTGGGGAGAAAGCTGGGTTATAAATGAAATCAATGCTCTTTCAGGTTCATTGTAAAAGTTGGTTTGTTTTGGTTTGTTTTTGGTTTTTTTACTCCGCATGGGCGTAATCGATCTGCACTGTGATCCTGAGTATGTGATTACCAATTGGAAGCATCTAGTTAAACCAAAAAAGTTGGATAGAAAATATTTTCAGATATTAATACCAAGAATGAAATTATTTTATTTAGGCCAATGGCAGTTTTCCCTTCTAAAAACTGGCTAATCTTAGATAGGCTTAGTCATTAAGAACAGTTGCCTATTTTAATCTTTAGAAATAGACGACTACTTTATTCTGCCTGTGGGCAATTTTTAAAAAAATGCCTGAGGCATCACTGGGGATCACTTCCAAGGAATATGCTTCGAGAATACGGGCTTTCAGATCAGTTATAAAATATCTTCAATTTCTACAAAATGTAGTATTTTATAAATTGTACTCTTGTGCATTCCTGAACGTATATTTTTAATGAGGTTGCTTCTTTTCCTTCTACTCTTTTCATTCTGAAAGTCTGAAGTAGATAATTTAAAACATAAAATCCAGTTATGGCAATCTCTTGGCTGAGTCTTCACATCATCTATCTCCATCCAAAAACCCACCTCGGGCCCCTGGACAAATATGTTTTTCACAGGTTCCATCTTAAAAGAGGACTGCAAAGCCTTCTGTTCAATAAGAACCTTCATGTTTTCATAACATTGAGGCTAGATTCTTTAACCAGCTATAGCTGGGCTTGCCCTTAGTGGCTGCAGAATATGGCTGGCCTGCCTCAGATGTCAAGGTCCATCACAGAAGTCAAGGTCCATCACAGAAGTCAAGGTCCATCACAGAAGTCAAGGTCCATGAATTCTATCTCTGTTTGTCTTCTGTGATGGTGAAGCAGTGAGATATAAAGACAGGCAACTGCTACTCATTTTCACCTCATTATAGTCCTCCAGAGGAACAGATAATGCTAGCAATGCAATGGAGACTCTGCTGGCTACTTGGTTTCCATGGGAGTAAGAATCGGTGCTGTAGGTGAGTGTCCATAGATTCCCCATCATTCTAAAGGGGCACAAAAAAGAACTGAAGGACTTGTAAATAAATGTAGGTGATAAGATTCGATATCACTGATTTTAAGATTTAGTAAGAATTTCAAGAATTTGTTGAAGGAATGTCTAAAGTTTAGGTGGGCTGGATTCAGAGGTAATTCTCAGCAATGGAAAGAATGTCTGTTCATGAAATGGGAATTTCTCACCTCCCCCCCCATGCTACATCTTGAAATAACCCCTCAAATACTGTTCCTGGGGGTAGGGGACCCTCAGGAACTGCATGAAGGGTGACTTGGAGGTCTGCAGGAGGAATTGGGGAAAACTGCCCCTCTTCTATTAGAAGAAATCCACTGCAAGATTCAACCCTATGAATTTGAACTTTCAAAATATTACTGAAATCTTATAGTTGCTCAGAAAGTAGCATGATTCTGCATTTCTACAATTGATTTTTTTTTTAAAAAAAATGTATGATAAAAGGAAACTTACTCTTAATCTTGGCTGACTATAGACTCTGATGAATACAGTAGTCAGTGAAAACCTTTCACACGAACTGATGAATGAACGTCCTCTGCAATTCAGCAGCACTGACTCATTTTTTCATTTTGACTGACTAAGGAAAGAATGTATGATCTAATGGATTTCCTCACAACAGAATATTTTTTACATTGGTTCAAAGTCCCAGGGAGGTTTTCATTGTCTTTTTGATGCTTGGTATCTTTGATTTCTCTTTGGCAGGTTTTCAGTTACACTACCGGGTGATGCTCTGGGTACTCTGTTGAAATTCAGCCCTCACAGGGTTTAATATTTTTTTTTACACACTCTGGCAGGACGATAGGAAGGTCTAAAAAAGAAACACTGCCTGTCTCTTACCATCTGCAGACAGAAATTCTGAATTTTTGCTGAACCTCCCTTCCTGCCCTCCCTCTCTTCAAAATTCTCTTTTGATCAAAACAGAATTGATTCAAAACAGACTCCAAATTCCTAAAAAGAGGAAAAGAAACTGATCATTGAATTTCAGGGAGAAGCTGGGTAAAGAGTAACTAAGGTTGCATTCACATGGACAATTTAATCCATTTCCCTTGCTGTTCCCTTATGGATTTAAAGTGCATGATAAGACAGCAACATCTGTCTGTTGTGCTCCAGTTATCTGAGTCCCCCCCCGCTGCGGGTTTCTTTGATACCGAGAAAGTCTGGTCCTATTGGTCTGAGCTGGTTCCCAAACAGATTTCTTGCTGTCTGGTTGCACTCCTGCGCACCCAAGCTGTCAGGCAGGTCTGACTGGTCTCTTGTTTTCTGGCCACCATTTTTAAAGAAACTAGTTAATGATGATCACATAACTGCACATTCGCACCTCTCTCTCCCCCCACAGGGGCTGCTCAAAATGCCTCTGTTCTTCAGCTTTTTTCTGTCCTTTGGGGAAGGGTGAATTGAAAAGATTACAGGGAGGACAGCAGTGAACTTCATAGCCCAGCATTCTCAGCAAGCACTTGTGTGCATGCTCAAAGGGAAAACTTTTAAAAGTAATGGCTGACAGTGCCATGAACTACATATCCCAGCAGGCTCATCCCTGCTTGTGGGCATGCTCCTAGGACAAACTTCTAAAAAAATGGCTGAAGGGCTGACTCCATGCTTGGTGCTGTCTGATCACTCCATGACCAGTAAAATCACTTTGAAGAGTGCTAAAAGGGGTGAGTCTGGTCAGGATTCTCTGTAACAAAATAATCTGGCTCTATTAGAGGTGGGGCAACAGCAGATTGAACTGCCTGTCTGATTGCGACCTAAGAGGATTTCTTTTAACATTGCGACTAGAGATCCAGGAGATCTGACTCACCTGTATCTTTATACCTCCACTTTCTTCCCTGCAGTGTGTTTTGAGAAATGTAGTTCTCAGAATGCCTGATGTGAATGATGTCCCCCGCCCCCAAGACCATTAATTCTAGCATCTAAAATCACCTAAGTGAACCACAGACAAAGGAAAGAAAGGGACAAAGAAGCCAGATTCTAGAACCAGCAGCACACATGACAAGAAGAGAAATACGATTCCTTCCCTCCTCAGCAACCTAAATGAGAAGTAACGACATTGCACTGGGGATGTCGCATGGGGGACACTTTGGTATTTGGGCAAACTCTATGTTTTCTTCAGCCTCAAAACCATAGAATTTGCCCAAATATCAGAGTGTCTCTGCACAACGTCCCTGGTGCAATGACATCACTTTCAGGTGATGCCATCACATTGGGGACATTGCACGGTGACATCCCTGTTAGGGAGACAGGGCTTCCCCCACTGGCCGGCAGTGAGCTGAAGCCCTGAAAATTGGGGTTTTCCCTGGCACTGCCAGGGGAATGGCAATCCTAGATTCTAACCCAAGATTTCTATTCTATTCTATCCAGTCTGTTCTCTCTGTTATGGAGTAATATTATTTTCTTCCTTTCAGTGAAATTATACTCTTAAACCTTTCTTTTTAAAAAGGTGTCTTTATCTAAGCACTTGATTTCTACTGAAGTGAAAAACTACCTGTTTTACTTTGTTATCAGTCTTCCCACTTCAAAAGTGTATTGTTTTCACAAACACCCATCATACAATTAATTATACGTATAATGGAATAATGCATGTGTTTACTTTATGTGGCTGAACCAATGATCACTTTAGATTTCACTGCTGCCTGAAGACTTGAAACTGCCAAAAGAGACCATGCGATATTCAGGTTAATCAGCAGGAGCCTGGCACTCAAGCCCACCTGGAGAAGAAGAGCCCTCCTAGTTGACGACCATGCAAAATCAAATGATTCAGAGTACATGCAAGCCCATCCCAGATGCACATGGCTTTGAGCTATGAATGCACATGGTTTTGAGCTTGGGTCAGCAAACCACGATTGGTCCTTGGCAACTAGCATGCATATGGTATGAATGGAAAAAAGCAGCAACACAAAAGAAAGCAAAGAACACTCGGCAGGAGAACTTCATCCAAATGTAACATTTCTAAAGAACAGCTACACCAAATGCACAGGACCTTTTTTGGGCAGAAAAGAGCAACCAAACATGTGGGCTCAAACCATGGCTAATAGAGCTTAAAGAAATGCTTCAGTTTTATACCATTTCAGTTCTGTTATCTTTATTTTTTTATTGCCCAGGGCCAATATTTATTTTTATTATTTATCCCATTGTCATGCAAAATGAAGTTATAACTTAAAATAGAAAGCATTAAAAAGAAGTTTTAAACCCAACAGATAACATGGATATTCTATTTTTTTTTTACATTGGAATTAAATAGGATATAAATACCTCCTGCTCTTACCAGTGGATGGTGTTATTCCATGTATTAGGGTATGAAGCAGACAGGAAAGAGATAAATCTTTCATAAGTATAACATACAAAAGACAACTGTCATATCATTCTCTCACTAAGGTGCATATGTATCAATATTTAACAGGAGTTTCAAAGTTGTTTGTTCAATTATTGTCCAAAAACTAAAAGCACTCAGATTTAAGTAGGCGTAACAAACAAAAGATTCCAAAACAAGTCACTATTATTGCTTCATGTTGCATTTAAAGTGAATGCTTCATGGCATCTCATATCTGACATCACAACTCCAAGAATATATGATAATAAAACTGCAAATGCAAGACTACTTTCCAACACATCTTGCATCATGAACTGCTTAGCTGGACAACACCTCCAACCAGAAGTCGTATCTGTTAATGAAACATGGTTGTGCACATTCTTGGGGGCATCCATATCATTTTCTACCTTCAGAAGTAACTGAATGAGTTATATCAACTCCAACTGAAACTTGTGAGCTTTATCTGGCAAAGTCCTGAGTGCTCAGGTATTTATTCCAGTTGAATCCCACTCCCATTGGGGTCATGTGGTACAGTGCTCTAGGGAGATCACTAGATTATAGATATGTTGTATGTATGGTTGCCAACTATGGCTTGGGAAATACCTGATTTTGGGGGTGGAGCCTGGGGAGGGTGGGGTTTGGGTAGGGGAGGGACTTCAGTGGAGTATAATGCCATACACTCCACCTTCTAAAGCAGCCATTTTCTCCAGGTGAACTGATCTCTGTTGCCTGGAGATCACTTGTTATAGCGGGAGGTCTCCAGCCACCACCTGGAGGCTGGCAACCCTAGTTGTACGCAAAGCCTATTGTTGTCTCAAGTGTCAACTCTGTTCCTATGTGTAGTGATGAATTAGGGTCCTTCCCGACGGAAAGATTCCTGAGGGTCAGGCTTGCTGATCACTGACATCTGCAAGCCATAAGGTTTGACCACATCTTTGTCCTTTTTGGTCCAGCACACATGGACTAGGGTCTAGCAGTATCAGTGCTGGTGTTATGTGGTACAAAAGAGGTCCATGTTATAAACTTTACCACAGACAAAGTAACTCATCTATCATTGTCAGCCAAAAGATAGAACAGATGGAAGTCATGTGAACAGTAAGGAAACCTGCTTAATAAAGGCTATATATATATATACATATATATATCTTATAGATGAATACAAGTTACAACTAAATTCAGGGTGAGGGAAAAGTTCAACTACGGCATTACCACAAGGGCAGAGTCTCTGGGGATGGCTAATAACCTCACGGTGACCTGACTGTTCTGCAAGTGATGAAGCATTTACTCTAGCCAAGAAAAAAAGTTGATGAAAAGATTGGGACTGTTAGAAAGCGAATAACTTGGCAAAACAGGAAAAAGAGGGGCTGAAAAGCCACCCAAAAGGGGGGGGGACAACAATTAATAAACTAATTCTTCCTTAAGACAACAGCACACATTCTTATTGACTTCATTTAGGCTTTGGACCATCCACTTTATAAAAACAAATTTCCTCATATGGTTACTGTGGCTAGACAAGCATGGTGTGCCACTATGGTCTCTCTTTGCATTTTTTGAGCTTTAAAACTCTTCACACTGGGAAAGCTGGAGTAAGCACCAGAAGCATGGGTAATGTTTGTACAATAGGCAGATATGCATTCTCTAACAATAAGAATTTTTTCATGGTTCCTGGCCCAAGAGATATCCAGCTGTCCTCAACCAGGGCCAGGGCCCTTTCAGCCCTGGCCCCTGCCCAAAGGAACTCTCGGCCAGAGAATATCCACACCCTATTAAATCTATTAGCTTTCCGTAGGGCCTGCAAGGCAGAAATGTTCCGCCAGGCATTTGGTTGAGGACAGTGACAGTTGGCATGCTCACACCCTCCTGCTCATCCCTCTGCTTTTACCCAGGGGGCTGGAGGGAACGGAAATTTCTCATCATCTTAGACAATATAATTAAATAATATATTATTTTTAGTAGTTTTTAATGTTATTTAATGGATTATTATTGTGTTGGTTCTGATGTAAGCTGCCCCGAGCCCTGCTTGCAGGGAAGGGCACCCTAACAAGTTGAATATAGTAATAGTAGTAGTGGTGGTGGTGGTAACAACAACAACAACAATAATAAAAACAGGTGTGAATCTCCACATTGCTGATGTAGACCTTTACCCTCCCAAAGTTATGAAAGTATCTACAAGAGTATCTGCCTTCAGTGTAGTCCAGTGCTCCTTTGGATCCTGCCTTCCTTTCAGCACTGGAGTGTTAGTTATTGCTTATTATGAGCTATTTAATTTTTGTGACTAGTTTCAGTGCCATTTCTTATGTGGTCTCTGCCAAGAGGAATCTGAAGCTCTTTTCCCACTCTTGGCAGACACTCCTACTCAAAGAAGATGGGAAGGGCAATTTTTGTTGTCTCTCCCATCACTGCAGCTCCCCACGATGATCCCCCAGCTTGTTCCTGGGGCTTTGCTGACCCATGGGGGAATAAATTGGGTGGGGGGATAGAGGACTGAAGAAGAAGAGGGGAGGAAGGAAAGTTACCAGTTATGCATTATAGCTCTGCTCACACTGCATAGGATCCAAGCCTTCATATACACAAGTGCCTTCAAAACAATACAGTCTAATTCCCACAGACAAATCCATGATCTCTTGAACAATCAACACTGGCCCCTCTCCAAGAGGTAGAAGCAGTTGTTTTATAAACCTACCTCACATTTCATTGCTTAATTAATGGCTGTTAATATGATACAGATAACGCGCCTTACTATACAGGGCATCAAAGCAGACAGGTAACCTAAGGCTGCTGAAAGTCATGAGATTTGTTTTTCCCCCTGTACTGTTACAAATGCACATTGTCAGTTGGCAAAAGCAAATCTACATACCATGTTCATGTCAATGCCGTTTGTGTAGGTCCAAGCATGCTGGAAGTACTCTTCAAGCCGCTGCCTCAGAGGGTTGGGAATCTGATGGAAGCGTATAAACTCCTTCACGCGCAGCATCTGCATGTGATACCGGGCAGTCCCTGAATACAGTCTTTGGATTATTGCCGATACATTTCCAAAAATGCTTGCATACATTAATGCTGGATAAAATAAAACAAACAAACAGATGGTTACACCATATCATTGCCCTTGGGATTCAAGTAGCTCTTAGAAGACTAGTAACATAACCTAAATTAGGTCTTCACCTTGGTGCAAAGGGAAAAAAAATAGTATTAGAAACCATCTAGTCCAACCCCCTACTCAGTGTCAGACATCCAAAGCTATAGCATCCTTGAGAGATGGCTCTCTAGCCTCTGACTGAAGACTTCCAGTGAGGACAGCCCACACGGCCCCGAGGAATTGTTTCTACTGTCAGATTGTTCACACCGCTAAGAATTTTTCTCCTGTGGTTAACTGAATTCGACCCTCCTGTTACTTCAGCCCATCAGATGTACTCTTGCCCTTCTGGAGCTTTGCCCATTCTCATATGCAGTCCTTCAGGATGTTTAATAGTGCCAACACATCATTTTAAAAGCTCATTTTAGTTAGTATAATTTTAGTGCTCAAACTGCATGTAACTGATATGCCCAGTTTCCTTACATCATTCTCCTGTATGGGCATCCGTGCTGCTTCCAATAAGTCCCCACCAGTTGCCAGGAGGGACCTGATAACCCTACAACTGTGGTTGCCCAGGCACAGTGGGCATTTTTTCCTTAAAGCTACTTCTTCTACAAACCTGGGGCATTTCTCAGGTTTGTAGAAAGATCTGACTTGTCTGTCCATGGCTCCCATCTCCAAATTTAAGTATCCACAAACAGAGGCCACACTTCACTATTAGAAATATGACTGAGGTATTTTTTTCTACTTTAATTAAAAAAGAAGTGCTTTTTAGTTACTACAGTTTCAGTGCTCAAACTGACTTTAACAGGGGAGTGTACTATCTGTGCTCCTGATATGTACAGTTGCCACTTGGTGTGAATAGAGCGATGTGTATATTTTACTAGTTTTGATACACACAAACACTTAACCTTAAAAAGCCCTGGCTATCCAATTGAGGATATCAAAGCTGCAAAATACACACGTTGCCCTATTTGAACAACTGTGCATATTGGGAAGATTTTGGATAGTGTGATCTCCCCTTACATGACTGAAGGGTCAAAATTGTAATGGCTGAAAAGGGTCTGGCTCCCCTCAGCTGCTGGGACATTCATAACCCTCAGCAAAATAGCATTTGCAACCTCCCTACCTGATTTCAGGAAGGGCAAGGATCTAACCTGCATGTGGTGGCCTTCACAATTTTCAGAACCTGGTCTACCTCATCCAGAGAGAGCTAGGGTTGTCAGGTTTCTTACCTCTTTGCAATGGGGGGAGAAGCTCCCGGTCCAGGACTTTCATGCACGAGTGCCACAATGACATTACCCAGAAGTGACATCATCACGCTAGGCACGTCATTGGGGGATGCTCTAGCATTCAGCCTGAAAAATGATACAATAGAGTTTTCAGGCTGAATGTTAGAGCGTCTCCATGGCAATGTGCTGAGCGCAATCCGGGCACTTTGGGGGTGGGGTTCCCCCACCAGCTGGATCCGGGCTGGTGGGTCAGGGGTCCCTTGAGCAGGCAAACCCCCACCCCCCCAGGGGATCTGGCAGCCCTAGAGAGAGCAAAGTGAAATGAACCATACCTAAAGAACCAGATGGTGCTACAGATGCCCATCCCTTGTGACTTAATGTCAAGTTGGTATCCAGGTCACATCCATTCTTAGAGATTTTATCAGCAAGAGAAAAGCTCACAACAATACTACAATGTATAGCCAAATTTGGGATTCCCTATTTAAAGTCATTAATTGCCACATTACCTCAAGTAAATGAGCTGGGCATGAATTAACTGGTGCAAGAGTTCTGGAGAAGTAGCTTTGCTTTAATGCAATTACTACCATCCATAGGCTTCCCAATGGGCTCTAAAGTGAGCTCCAGCAGATCTGGCAACAAATATTCACCACCTGATGCTCCTAATGGCTCCCTGCCCTCTTCAGTTACTCAACTCCAAAGTAAAGCACAGGGCTAGCCTCTTATTAGAAACAGGATGAGGTCAGTATGGAATGACTGAATCAATTGCTTGTTGGAGTCTGACAATGCAGCCAATGGTATATATCAGGGGTGGCCAAACTGTGGCTCAGGAGCCACATGCGGCTCTTTCACACATATTGTGCGGCTCCCGGCAGGGCAGCTGGGGAAGTTAAATATTATTAGCAAACAAATATCATAGGATAAATACATATCATTATCAATATCTGTTTTTACCACTTTTGTTATTATTTTTGAAAGTCTCATTTAATGTTAATAAAAAGCAAATTGGCATATTTACAAGTAAAAACGTGTAATATTTGTTCATGTCTTGCAGCTCTCAAACATCTGACGTTTATTCTATGTGGCTCTTGCGTCAAGGAAGTTTGGCCACCCCTGGTATCTATGCTATCGCTCCAGTGAGCAAAGTCTGAAGTATTCTTCCAGCCTAAAGAGCCTTCCTCCAACTTAAATGGCTTGTCTTCCTACAGCCTTAGGCTGGTGGAACTTACTCTCATCTAAGCAGGGCTCTTTTTGTAGCAGGAACTCCTTTGCATATTAGGCGACGCACCCCTAATGTAGCCAATCCTCCAAGAGCTTACAGTAGACCCTGTAAGAAGAGCTCTGTAAGCTCTTGGAGGATTGGCTACATTAGGAGTGTGTTGCCTAATACGCAAAGGAGTTCCTGCTGCAAAAAGAGCCCTGCATCTAAGGTTTGATGTATGCCACTACTCTTGGAAGTCAACAGGATCCATTGACTTCTGCCATGCCCAGTCCCACTGACTCCACCCAGTCCCACTGACTCCTTGAGAGGCCAGGGACCCCAGAACATGGTTCTTCTCCTAGTTCCTTCTTGGAACCCCCATGCACTCCTGCAGACAATTGGAATGACAGCCCATTCCTAGATATATGCATGTCAGTGCCTAGAGTTGTTTGTGCTGCTGCAGTGACTAGCATCATTTTGTGCAACACCAGTGCCAAAACCCTGGCTTGCTATGCCAGGACTGCAACTGATAGAGAGCATAGCAGGCCAGAGTTCTTATTATGTGCCAGATACAAAAGGACATGGACATGGAACTGGTTATGTGTGGGCTGAAACCGGGTAGGTGCATTGGTCCTGTTACCACTTCTGTTATGCACACATGATAACCCATCTCCGTAAAGGTGTGCTCAAAACACCTTTGTGTAGTATTACAATGACGTGTTAAGTATTGGTGTTTTTTTCTTGGCATGGGGTCAGTTTCCTGGCAGCTTCCTTAGCCTGCCAGCTCAACAAGCCAATTTGGCTTGTGATATCAGTGCAAGACAAATGATCATGACATTGGGATGGATCCAACCAGGTTTTTTTTCCTGGTGAAAAAAGACTGCGCAAAGAAACCCTGGCTGGATCCAACCCATTATGTTGTTATCATCTTTAATGTATCAGCAATAGTTTGACGATGCAACTGCTCATATAATGTGAATCCAGCTGAAGTTAAACCTTTTAAATTTCAGTAGGAGGGTCACACACATAATTAAATCCCATTATTGGCTTGCACACACACTGGATGCATTTCAAAGGATTTGCTTTCAGGGCAGAGACTGTGCAGCCAAGCCACTTAAACCATACTGAGAATGTCTGCCTCCCTGCCTGGATTCTGACAGTCAATTACATAAAGGCAGTTAAAGACTAGTAAAAGGACAGTTCTGATTTCCATTTAAAGACTTCACATGGTTTCTGGCAACACTGAACCTTCAACTGCATTAAATTTATGTTTATATACACCTTTGGAGTAGCAAATGGGATATACTGAATGCAAACATTTTGAGCATCCTTGAATGAGGGGAAAACAGTCTCTTTGTAAATCTAGCCTCAACCCCCCCATCTTATTTTCTACCAGCTATATTCACATACTGGAGGACCCTATTTGGTTGGAAAGGTGGCATAGAAATGTTTTTAAATAAACAGTACTCTGCAGAAGTCTGTCATCCACTAACTTTTGCATCAGAATGTTAGCAAATAGATCATCATCTTGCAAATATTTTAAGTTCAGAATACACTTAGTTGCAACCCAAAACATATCCAGGAATGCTTATTTCCTGGATGGGCAGTTATGGAAGGGAAGCAACATACTGGCAAGGTTTTCTTCATGTTAGGGTTGCCAAGTGTCTTAACTGGCGCGGGGGGGGGAGAGTCGGTCCCAGCCCAGGACAATCGTGTGTGTGTGTAGCATGTTGCATGTTGATATTGATGTTTGCACATGATGTAGGGCTGCCAAGTCACTTCTGGGCGACGCCATTGCCCTGGGCACATTGGCCCAATCTGGGCACTTTTGAGGTGGGGTTCTCCCCGCTGGCCGGATCCGGACCGGCAGGTTGGGGGCCCTTTGGGCAGGCAACCCCCCCCCCCCGGGGACTTGGCAGCCCTACTTCATGTGCAAACATCAATCTCTTTCTCTCTTTTTTTTTAGTGTCTTGTCTTATATATCTCCAAAGTCTTCTAAATTATCTGCCTTAAACCTCTGCATTTCTCCTGGTGTCTTAATCGTATATCTTAACGTGTGATAAGTAAAAGACAGTCCTTGTGGTATTTCCCATCTGAACCTAATGTTAAGCTGCTTCAGCTTGTCGACCAACTTCTTGTATTTCTTTCTATCCTATAGAATCGTTCTTGGGAGTTCTCTCAGTATTATTATCTTTTTACTATCAATCTCCAAGGGTTGTGTAAATTGTTTCTTTAAAATATCCTCTTTCATCTTCCTTGTTACCACTTGTACAATCACATCTCTCAACAATTTCTTTCTTTGAGCATATGCTGAGTTCACTCTATAAATTAAATCAAAATCAGAATCTAGCTCTCCTTGATCTTCTCCCAAATACTCTGTCAATGCTGTTGTCACCACCAAATGTATGTCTTCCTCCGTCGCTTCCTCAATCCCTCTTAGCCTCAGATGATTTAACATCGCTCTGTATTCCATCATTGACTCCAGTCTCCGATTATCTTGTAGTGCTGTTTCAATTTTTTTATCTATAACGTGTGAATTTTGCTCCAATTCAGTCGATTTTACTACCAGACCTTGAACTTGATTGTTCATGTCTGCCACTTCTTTTTTAATTTCTGCCACCTCTGCAATAACCAATTCTTTCATTGCCGCCACATTCTTCTCTTGCACTTCTTCCAGCTGCTCCAGCTGTTTTTCCAACTGTTGTTCTATCTGTTTTACCAGTCCTTGAATTGCATCCATCATTCTCTTTTCCATTGCATAGATTGCAGCTTGCCACTCTCTCTTTTCTTTCCCTGCCATCCTTGGACTCGATGCCGAAGCTGCTCTTTGCTTTTGTTTTGGGTCTGTTTTGAAACTTTTTAGAACTTGCTCCAAATTCTCCTTTTACATAATCCAACTGTTCTATATGTGTTTATTCAAATCGCCACCTTTTAACACTGCTTTGAAATCAATTTCAGTCTTAAAATTAAGTTTTAAAATTTAGACCTCCCCAAAATGGCGGGCGCGATTTCTCTATGATTTTCTGGCTAGAGTAGGCTCTTTTGGAACTTCCTACTTCCTGTCCCACCTCATAAACTGTCCTCCAGGAAACAATCCACTCTGCCAATCTTCCAGTCCTCCAAGATCCACTCTAGCCTTCTTTCTTGTTTCCCTAGTCACAGTTCCAGCCGGAAAGAATTGTCTGCAACACCTCTCTTGCACAGCCTCGCGATCTTTTCTGTTAGTTTCGGTCTCTGACTCAGCTCTCTGTTATTTTTCACAACCGCAGGAATATTAAACAAAGTCAATTTTTCACTAATTTAACGCTTTGACAAGCTCCTTTTAAATCCACAATGAACAAATTGATTCTTTGCAAGTCTTATGCACTTAACCATCTGCTTCAATTTTCACTAGAACTTCATCCTGGTAAGCAAAATACTTCTGTTAGCTTGCATGTTTATCTTTGGGTTTCACATTGCTTCTTTTTGCGTTTCAACTGATCTTTGTTCTCAAGAAGTCGGGAAATGACGGATTTATGCTGATTTCTCAGCTTGGTTGGCTCCTTTAGTGTTGTCTTGCAAATGCCCGCTTCAGGAGAGGGGATCAAAGCATAAACAAGCCTCTTCCGAGAATTGATCACACCAATCTCAACTCTCACTTGGACTTTGATGCTTACTTGCCAACCTCATGCCTGGGGGATGCTGCGTTGGGCAGTAAAATGCCCAAACTGTCACCGTCCACCCTCCACGATCGCAAGGTGTGTCAATTCGCCATTTTACTTCGACCAGAAGCCCCGTGCAAACATCAATCTCAACATGCAACATGCTACACACAACGCTGCTTTAGACTAAATTGGACCCTTGGTCTATCAAGGCCAAACGTGTCTGCAATGACTGGCATAGCTCTCCAGGGTCTCAGAATGAAGTCCTTCACACCATGGACTACTTGATCATTTTAACTTGCAATAACAGGGATTGAGCTGGGGACCTTCTATATACCTCTTCCACTGAGCCATGGCCCCTCTGCAGAGGCAAAGTATTTTGGTGTTTTTATTATAGTTGCTCTGCTTCTATGCTTTTAATTGCAGGCCAGTGACAGAACTTAAGCACATGAACCATGGGGTTGACAGCTTCCGGGTGGGGCCTGGCAATCTCCCACTATTACAGCTGATCTCCAGACAATAGAGGTCAATTCCCTGGAGAAAATGGGTGCTTTGGAGGGTGGACCCTATGGCATTATCCCCTGCTGAGGTTCCTCCCCTCCCCAAACTCCATCCTCTCCAGGGTCCATCCCCCAAATCCCCAGGTATTTCCCAACTCAGAGCTGACAACCATATTTTACCACCATTGATGTCCATGGCAGAAAAAAAGAATGCAGTCACTAAATTTCATTCCATCCAACTGCTGTTAACAGCAGAATTAGTCAAAAGGGTGAGAACACACATTTTACAATGTGCACACTGAAGCACGTGACTGATTTGTCTGAAGGAGCTTTGCCGGCATAACTCCAAATATTCCTCCTTAATTGGTTCACAGATCAGAATGATTTAGACCCAAATAGGATTCTTGGGGTGCCCTTTATAGCATCAACCCTGCAAACAATTTAGTGAATTTAATTTCCTCAGGTTAAAATTATTTATGCTAATCCAATGCAACACACTGGGGAAAAAAAATCAGCTGAGACTCAGATGCTGCGTCACCTTTTTATAATTGTCATTTTGATTCTCGCTCCCCTCCCCCTTTATAGACACAAAGAGAACAGAGAGTTCTTTTAATTTCAAGGGAAAACAAAGGTTCCTTTAATGCTGCACTGAAGCGGCAGAACTTCAATGAGAATGTTAATGTTCTACCTTGATTACCAATTCGTAAAATGAATCCTATTTAACGTGTTAAAATAAGCTCTTCCAAAAAAGAAAAAAATGACATGGTTGCTCAAATGACTATAGGCTCTTTAAAGAACATTAAACCCTGAGGAAATTACTTCAGAACCCTCTGTAGAAAACTGCAAAACATGGCTCTAGAATCTAATATAACAAAATGAGGGCAAGGTGGGTTAATTCCTCTTTCGGGTGGAGAAAGGAAGAGCAGAAAGTGGCCTGTGTGTTGCCACATTGAAAGTTTTGTGAAGGGACTGAGGGAGACCAGATGGCCAGAGGCAAAGGAAGGCACGGCTCCCGTACATTTCACCCCCCCCCCCCACGCACAGGATGGGAAAGTTCCATAGATGCTGCTTTTCCTGCCATGTCTCCTAAAAGTCACAGAGCCCTGCCTCCAGTCCATCTGCTTGCTCTAGGGTAACTGAAGAAGTCTGACCTTGTTGACCTGTCCTACATGGCAATTAAAAAGCATTTCAAGGGTTCCTCCCTGCACCATACAAAGGGTTGTTGTTGTTGTTTTCTTTGCCTTCGAGTTGCAGCTAACCTATGGCGACCCTGTAGCATTTTCAAGGCCAGAGACGTTCCAAGGTGGTTTGCCATTAACTCATGACCCTGGTATTCCTTGGGGGTCTCCCTTCCAAATACTGACCAGGGATGACCCTGCTTAGCTTCCAAGATCTGATGAAATCGGAATAGCCTGGGCTATCCAGGTGGGCATATAAACTGTAGGAGCCCAGAATTAAGGCAGGACATTCATAGATAATTTTCCTATTTGCTCCTCTGTTGGCATCTGAAAACCACATCTATCTAAGGTAGCCAAGTCTCTTTAATTACAGCAGGAGACCTCCTGCTACCAGCTCCCACAGCTACTCAATGAAGTAGCATCACAAGAGATTTGGAAATTCCTTGAGTGTTGCTGCAACACCGTGATGTCCAGGTACGTAACTGGAAGTGGTATCATAGCATTGTGTGCCATAATGTCGCACCTGACCTGCCCTCAAAGCTACCAGGGTTTTCTAGTACATCAGTGGCAGTCCTACATCAATCACATTTTTAGACAAACTTCCCCAATGTGGCAGGTTAATTTTGACAGCATCATCCATGAACTCCAGGGCTGAAGGGGGTAACTGAACCCAGGCTTTCCTAGTCTCTTATCTCAACACTACACTATCAGTTTTCCCCCTTCACCTACACCACACAACAGTTGTATTTTAGTAATATAAATTTCCTTCAATTCCACGAGCCCACCGAGTTATAAAAAGAAATTAAATATCCCTCTTTGATATTAATGCTATGAGTCTAATGCACGACACGGTGCACTCAGCATTATCAGCTACTATTTCTTCCCTATGGCTGGTTCTCAGGCAGGAACTCATTAGCATAATAGGCCACACCCAACAGCAGAAACATATTAGCATATTAGACCACACCCCTGACGGCACAGCTCATTAGCATATTAGGCTACACCCCCATGTTACCAGAAGTGTGGTCATCCAGCCACACCCAAATTTTGCTTCTTATTCTGTTTACCTTGTTTGTTGTCAAAACCCAGGGCTTTTTTTTGCAGCAGGAACTCCTTTGCACGTTAGGCCACACATCCCTAATGTAGCCAATCCTCATACACTTCTGTGGTTGGGTGTGGCCTGTTATGCTATTGAGTTCCTGCTGGGCGTGGCCAACTCGGGAGCCAGCCGTTCCTGTGCATTCCTGCCCCCAAATAGCCCTGGCTGGTTCTACAGTGGGGCCATTATCTCTGGGAAAAGAATGTAGGAGGCAGAAGCCTCTGTCTTCTTCATGTCTCGCCTTGTTCCAGCTGTGCTATGAGACAGGAGAATTTGGGAAGTCCCACTGAGCCTATGTAGCTTGCCAGGCTGTCTTCAAAGACACCTGGGGAATGAGGCGGTGTTAGCTGTTCTGGCTCCTAGATGGGAGTGAGGATGAGTAGAGGTGGCAAAGTAGGTGGGTTGTGAGAGGCGGGAGATAAGCAGTGAATAAGCACCGAGGGCAGCAAGACATGGCAGTGGCTGGGGGAGGGCTGATGCAACACCCCTTGTTTAGCCACCACTGTTCTCTGTCCCTTTCCCATTGATAAAAAGGGAGTCGAAATATGGTGGGCACTTGGAACTAAGTCTTATTCCATATTTGTAAAAAAGATGGTCACATAGACTGGGTCCAGGGTTGTCTGGGTGGGGGAATTTCTGGAGACCTGGAGGTGGAGCTTGGGGAGAGGAGGGGCCTCAGTGGGTATAATGCCACAGAATCCATTCTCCAAAGAAGCCATTCTCTTTAGGGGAGCTGATCTCTGTGGTTTGGAGATCAGTTGTAATTCTGGGATATTTCTAGGCCCCACTTGGAGGTTGGCAACTCTAAACCTCTGCTTTTGTGGGGCACTTTCCCGCCACCAGTCAGCTAGCTGGCAGGGGGGAAATCCTGTCCCCAACTGGTCCGGAAAGCAATGCGATGACATCACGCAGAAGTGACGTGGTGATGCTCTAATTTTTGGGCAAAACTCTATGGTAAAATCAGCTACAAACCATAGAGTTTTGCATAAGAACTAGAGCATCACCCCTCCCCCAACATTGGCGACATTATGACATCCCTTCTGAGTGACATCATCACGCCACAAACGCAAAGCGCACACAGCAGAAGGTCCCAGAGAGGACCAGGGATCCCCACCACTGACTGCCAGGTAGGACCTTGCAATCCTATCTCACTTGGTCACGTGAAACTTGATTTTGTTATAGTTCCTTACCATAAATTCAGTCTTGGGTATACAGAAAGATTAACAGGGTTTTCATTGCACATATCTGTGTGCACCAGTTGGTTCATTTGATTTGCCACACTTCCCTTTGTAAAGTCCTCCAGGGGAACGTCCTCCTGAGAGAGTTTTCACTTGGAAGCACAGCAGCGTTTCACTTGGCATGACGCAAAACGCCACTTAGCTCAAAGAGACCCCTTGCAATTTTTCATTCCCGTGAGAATTTTAATTGACAAGATGTAACTGTGCAATTAACTGCCCTGTCACATCAGGTATTATACTTTTCATGTATGCATTCAGAGAGAACTGCATCCTATGGCCCGTTAAGTCCTTGACAGGTTACACTGTTACAGAAGCCACTGGAAGCTTCTCTTAAGGAGGGAGGAAGGAAAACTCAAAAAGCAGGCAGTCAATTGGAAAGTTGCATATCTGTATATCTTCCTTGAATATCTATCTACAGTGCTTAGGACTAAGACAAATAAAAGTTATTCCAGTTATATGCCACATGCTGCCTTCCCTCTGCATTGCCAGGGGAACCAACCCAATCCTGACCTACTTTTTTCTTGTCTCTCTAACAGGGGAAATATAAAGAGGATACAGAGTACATAATACTTATCACCCGTAATGGTCTGTCCTCTTTAAAACCCTCACGCTGCAGACTTTCAGTCTTGTTACCCCCTCTTCAAGTATTCTTGAAATGAATGAAGTACATAAATGAAAACACTTTCTTGCCAAAAATAACATACTGGACTTTTCTGCCGTGGCAAGGAGGGTGGGGTATACATCTAATTAAATAAATAAATAAATAAATAAAATAATGTTTATAGTCTCAAGTTTGGCCCCTTTAAAAGAGATGAGATGAACTGGTCACAAGGAGATTGTTTTCACAAATGTATTGATTGAAAGCAATGCATTTTAGATTTTACAAATGTGATAGACTTTCTGACATTGATACAGTCTAGAATGGAGTTTCCCAACCTTGTGGATCCTGTGGGTATTTTTGGAATTTTGAGAAAAGCTAGTGGATACAACAAAATGGCTGTTACAACGGGTGGGACCAATCACAAAATGGCTTCTTAGCTCAATCGCAAGAATTGTGGAGGTTCTGCTATGGAGGTCCTAGTATGACAGAGGCATCTGCTTCCAAATGGGTGCTCCCTGGGCTTTCTTTTCCAGTGACATGAAGGAAAACCAGATCTGACTTTTTGCTTTGAAAATGAGAAGGTGGGTGACAAGAAACTCATCAGTAGGCACCATGTTGGGAATCACTGCTCTGGAGTATGCTGTAGAATATGCTTTGGTGCCAAATTAAACCCCTGGATGTCTTTATCATCCCACATGCTGTGATCTTGTAAAGCCTTTTCCATTTTAAAAAAGGAGCATTATGGAGTGTCCATGTGTGAAGCAAAGCACCCTAATTCCCCCTCAAGGGTTAACATGATTATCAGTAGGCCTACTCCAGCTTGCAGGTGTCCATCATTTGGGCCTTCCTGCTGATAACAACCTTATCTCTTTCAAGGCTGGATTCAAGAATGTAGTAATCGGCTAATCGTGAAAACCTGTGCTCAGTTGTGTAACTAAATGGGAGGGGGGAGTTAGCAGTGGATAGTAACATTTTCTGGAGACTTCTATCAAGTGAGATCCCTGACTAGATCTGAGAGACCACCTGGTGCCAGAGGGCTATAATAAGGCTATAGGCCAGAGGGAAGCCATGCTAGAGTTGTGCCATTCTTGTGCCATGCTAGTACACTTAGATATGTTATGCTATATCATGATGGACTGTGACACATAGAATGCTTTAGGTTACAGCTTGGACTTTTAAGCTACATTAAGTGCCATCTACTACTAGGTATTAAATGTATTAGATAGAAAGTTAGCTTTTTTATTTCTTTGCTGCTAAGCAGTAGAGATTGTTATAAAATTGTTCAATAAATCCTTGTATATTTTTACAAAGATCTGCTTTATTTGTGTGCATTTAACCTCGAGGACCCACAGGGCTGGGTGCTGCTCAAGTAAAAAGGAGTGGTGACCCAGGAGGACCCAAGTTTGGGTCCTCGACACTATGGAACTAGATATCTCAAGAACCTACTTCTTTATATCCACATATATTTTAGTTCCCATCCAAGGAGGATCTACTTAAGAGTACCCTTTTGCCTCTTTCAGAAGCTAAATCAGCAGGTACAATAGATAGTATGACTGCTCTTTGGTTAACTTCTGAAGGAGATATAGCTTTCAGAATATCTTTTCATGATTGATATACTCTCTTGTGTTTTAGCTATCAGTTATACTGATCTGCTTCTTTAGTTATCAGTTATGCTTCCTAAATTAGAGAGAGGATGTGTACATGGCTGAGCAGAGTACCAGCTCCAACCTAGTTTAATTTTTTTTAAAGCATAACTGATGTCTAAAAATACCAGAGAGTATATCAATTAAGAAAAGACATTCTGGAAACTATCTCCTTTAGATGCTCGTCAGAGCAGTCATAGCAGGTCTTCCTGGGATGGAGCCTGGAGGGGGTGGGGTTTGGGCAGGGGAGGGGCCTTAGCAGTGATTTGATGCTGTAGAGTCCAAACTACAAAGCTATCATTTCCTCCAGGGGAATTGATCTCTGTAGCCTGGAGATCAGTTGTAATTCCAGGAGATCTCCAGGCCCCGCAGAGGAATGGCAACCCTACACCAGACCCTTTCATCCTGGGTTGTATCCTATCCAAGTAAACTATATAAAGTGGAGGGGGGATAATGCAAGTCAAGATGTAAAAGCCCCATCCTGAGTCTGCACTTTTAGCAGTTTTAAAACAGAATGAAGACAATTACATAGTGTAGTCTTGGGCATGTTTACTCAGAGGTAAGGCTCACTGTGTTCAGGTTAGTGTGCCTAGGATTGCAGCCTGAATTAGATTAATTATACATTTACAAAAAAATGTCATGTTACATCAAAGTAACAATGAACCAATAGTTACTCTCCAAATTGCACCAGCCAACAGTCATTCGGATATACCTTAGTGCTAGAGTGGCCAGCCAGGCAACCAGCGAGACTTCAGGGAGGGGGTGGTTTGGGGACATGGGGGGCACCATTGCTAAATTACACCTCTCTAGAAATAATAAAACCATTGAGTTTCCTGTGATAAAACCATAGAGTTTCCAGTGATTCCTAAAGCAAACTGAGCATCACTTCTGGGTTTTTTTATAAAACTGACATCACACCTTTGCCAATGGCTATTTTTGAGAACCTTACTTAGTGCTAACTGGATAACACTAATCTCTTGTAAAATAGAGCAGAAGGAAAGACAAATGGCACAGTAGTCATCCCAAACTAGTAAACCTTGAGATTAATTTAAGGTTGTTTTCTTATGATGCTTGGTTTGGATCTGGGTGGAATGGAGGGACAGATGGAATCTTTGGGAGGATCCAACCACCCTCTAAGGATCCACTTTGGGGTCAGGAAGAAATTTTTCTCCAGGCCAATTTGGCTGGAGTTCCTGGAGGTTTTTTGTCATCTTCTGGGTATGGAACAGTGGTCACTGGGGGTGCAGTAGGGGAGGTATTCATGAATTTCCTGCATTGTGCAAGGAGTTGGACTAGATGACCCTGAAGGTCCCTTTCTGCTCTATGATTCTATGATCCCTCCTCCAGCCTAAGCAGTCTTCTTCCAAAGTAAGTGGTTCTTCCTCCAACAGACGCCTGGAGGAAGGCTTCAAAATTTCCTCAGTGGACTGGTAGGATAGGGATATTTATTTATTTAATTCAATTTATATATTGCCCTTCCTGCAAATGGGCTCAGGGTGGGTAAAATCAGTAGAAAATATCCAGAGAGTTTAAAATAATCATATAAACAATAATAGTTAAAAGAGAAGTAATCTAATTGTCAATAATTTCTAAGTCCCACGGCATTAAAACAGCATCAAAGAGAGGGCCTGCCAGCCGAAGTGCAGTAACATGTCAGTAACATGGGCAGGTTTCAAAGGGCAATTTTCAGCAGGGGAGCCAAAATAATTGGGTGCACTGCCTCAGCCAAAGGCCTGGCGGAACAGCTCAGCTTTACTGGCTCTGTGAAAGTGCAATAAATCCCGCAGGGCCCTGATCTCAACTGGAAGGCTGGAGCCAGGGCAGAAAAAGCCCTGGCCCTGGTTGAGGCTACGCAGATGTCCCTTGGGCCAGGGACACCAAGCAAATGTTTGGGGGCCCTGCCTAATCCAAAATATGTGGAGTTGTTTGTTATGCACATCAGACAGTTTCTTAGTTGTACTATTACTTCACGCATGCATGTCATTGCTGACCTCTTGCAGATAAAACAGATTGTCGGATGAGCTTCTGAAGCACCTCCCATGCCAAAGAAGTGAAGGAAAGCCAAGGCTTTCTTGAAGAGATGCTATGTCAAAGAAGCAAATGGGCACTGGAAATCAGCAGGCACTAAGGCACCTCTGGGCGCCACACTGGTGATCACTGTCCTAAGCCCTCACCTCGTATATGGTCAATTTCCTTCACTCCTCTACCCAAATACTTCTTTATTACCACAATTGCACATGTACACATATTATCAAAATATTAGTGGAGGGGGGGGAGAAGAAGGCAAAAGAGTCCTACTTACAGCCAATCAGCATGACACAGATGGAAAATATTTTCTCGGAGTTGGTGTTGGGAGACACGTTTCCAAATCCTACACTTGTCAGACTGCTGAAGGTGAAATAAAGCGCTGTGACGTATTTGTCCTTGATGGATGGTCCCGAGCTGATATCGCTTCGATTGTAATGTTTTCCCAGTTGCTGTCCCAGTGAATCCAACCAGCCAATTTTATTAACCAGGTAATGCCGCTCGACGTTCCCAATAGCGTACCAAATGCAAGCCAGCCAGTGAGCAATGAGAGCAAAGATGCACATTAGTAACATCAGAACAGCAGCTCCGTATTCGGAATAGCGGTCCAGTTTCCGGGCAACCCTCACCAAACGTAGTAATCTGGCAGTCTTCAGGAGGCCAATGAGTGTCGTTGTCTGTGGCGAAACAAATGGGTGCTTTTAAGAACTGACTTTACATAGCTTAAATAGTAATTTACTTTTTCAAATCCAAGAATAGGAGAGGGATTTAAGGTCATATATCTGTTGGAAAGAAACACTCTGCCCCAGCAAATTTGGCTGAAGGGTTGGAGGCTGTGGTGGGATGGTTGAAACAGCCGGATGAGATGAACCCTTCTAAGATGGAAGTTATATGGCTGGGGCAGGGGGATCTAGGTTTGGGGTGCCAACTTCCAGCTCTTGACGGTGTGCCCTTAAGACAGGCACCAACCATCAGAAGCTTGAGCGTGACTCTGGATACCTCCTTTACAATGGAGGCCCAGGTCACAAACGTTGCCGAACTGGCATTTTCCCAATTCCACCAGGTCAGGCAACTGGCTCCCTACCTGTCTCGCCCTGATCTGGCCACAGTAATCCACGCAATGGTCACCTCCAGATTAAATTATTGTAACTTGCTCTACATGGGCCTACCCTTGAGGCTGATCTGGAAACTCCAATTAGTACTAAATGCAGCAGCGTGGTTCCTCACAGGGATTCCTGTGCTGTGTGAGCTGCACTGGCTTCCGGTGGATTACTGGATCAGATTCAAGGTTTTGGTGTTGACCTTTAAGGCCCTTAACAGTCTGAGACCCATGTACTTTTGGGACTGCTTCTCCTGGTATACTCCCCGAAGCGTGCTGTGCTCAGTAGATCAGAATCTATTGGTGGTCCCCAGCCCAAGAGACATCCAGCTGTCCAACCTGGTGGAACTCTCTGCCAAACAACCTTTGTGCCCTGCGGGACTTGATGCAGTTCTGTAGGGCCTATAAGGCAGAGATGTTCCATCAGGCATTTTGCTGAGGACAGCGATGGCTCCATCCTTTCTGGCACTCTCGCCCTCTGCCTCCTTGTGAGGTAGTGGCACTATTAATACCTTTAGAGCAATCTATTACGTTAATTATTGTGTTTTATTGTTTTAATTTGTTTTTAACTGTAATACATGAACATATTGTGTTGTACACCACCCTGTTTTTATGGGGGAGGGCAGTTTTAAAATCTGGTTTAAATAAATAAATAAATAAATAAATACCTCAAAGTACAACAGCACCAATTAAATATAGACCTGGAGAATAGCCAGATTTTTACGTTATAATGCCTGCTATATAAGTAATGAACAACTTTGGAATGAATTTGTTATAATTTTTCTTCAAATAAAAATACCAACCAGATATCTCCTGTAGGCCATATCATGAATGGCTTTTGACACACATATGCAAGTGGTGTTATGTTGCCACCAATTTATGGTGATCCCAGCAAGGGGCTTTCAAGGCAAGTCAGAAGCAGAGGTGGTGTGCCACTACTTTCCTCTGCAGAACCTTTGCTTCTGAGATCTGACAAGACTGGGCTATACTATTACTACACCTTCTCTTCTGAAATTCCCCTCAATTTAAAAAGTGGTTTGAAACATGGCATTGGAATTAGAGGTTAGTGGATCTCTGTTGTTTAAAAAAGACAGTAGCCCAAAGATACCTTGGGCGTATGGGACTCACTGCAGGGGTCTTAGGGTTCTCTAAAACAAGCTAGCCTCATTTATGCTTCCAATTAAACAGCAAGAGGACTAAAAATTATACCTGCAAGTCAAACAGCATTTTAAACTCCAAAATGTGAGCTGATTGTAAATTACATCAAATCCAAAGGGAAAGTTAGGCATCTACTGAAATCTCTCTGTCTGGTACACTGGTGACAGGGCTGCATTTGCACATGGCTGTTCCTGATCCGAAAGACCGAATCAGGCAGGTCTTATGTAATTCAATCTGACCAGGTAGTAAATACATAGTATGTTTTGCCAAAGGCATGTTCACTATAGGCATTTAAACTAGATGCTACAAGCAACTCTGTGCACGCAGTCCAATTGGGTTGCTCTGATAGCATGTGCAATTATGCAAAAGTGTTATCCATTATTGATCCTCTAAAACCTGAGTATTACCTACATTATAAATAGTAACCAGAGAAATTCCGTGCGGGCGTGCAAAAGCGTATCGGATCCGGGAGAAGAAACTGTGACACTTGAAGCAGTCGACAGGTAAAACGTGTGACATTAAAACAGTCAAACAAAATTAGTATTTAGATTCCCCCTCTCCACTTTTTTTAAAAAGAAAGCATGTATAAAACATGTTGTTTAACAACTGAAAACATTTAAAACTCTGCTGGGACTAGCCTGGCTGTTAAGTGCCCTTTTCAATGTTTTATTAAACCTTTGGATATTTGATGTGTTGCTGAATTTAGATCTCAGTAATTGTAGTCCTGAAATAAGGAACGGGAGGGGGAGGGAGAAAAATGCGCTCCATAGGCCATGTTGGCTGAAAACAACATATTCTATTTATACCCATTTTACAACTTTCTTCCTGCAACAACACATTGTGAGAGCTCAGTTAAGTGCAGCACACTCAGCCACCGCTGTAGAATGGCAGTGCCAACAAACGAAGAAACTGGCAGGGGAATCGACATCCGTTGTGGGTGTATTTGAAAAGTGTGTTCAATCTGATGTGCATTGCCATATTTCTCTGAGGTTTCTCCTACAACAAGTTGAATACAGTGGGGCCTGCAATTCACAAAATGAATCACCAAGGTTGTTTTTTTAAACAAGAATGAAAGCTGGAAAAATGGGAATAGGCTGTATATAACATGGGCTATGAATAATGAAGGTCAAGGACAGGATCAGCAAGTGTCATTCTAATGGGGTACTTTAAAAAGATTCCATGCACACAATGCGAGGGGGATTTTTGCTGTGCCTTCTTTCCCAGAAGCCCTCCTTCTTCCCTCATGCTGCTCCGGTGGGGGGGGGGGGCTGTCCCCTAGGATAAGCATTTTAAGGGGCATTTTAGGGGCCACAGGAGTGAGGAGGCTGGAGATGGGGAGGTCTTGCTTCCTTCCATGCACAGAAGTTTTAGACAGGATCCAACCCACAGTAATCAAATGAGTGCCTAGAGAGGGCCCCAATCCTACTGATAAAGACTTGTGGCTCCTGCCTAACTCGTGGAGGCTGATTAAAAAGGTCCAAGGCCAGATCAGAGAATGGTTCACAGTTTCAGTGAGCCATGTCTTCCTTAGCTCAGTGATTTGGTTTCCAGGGAAATTTGATTTTTTACAGCACAGTAGCCCTCCTCTCATGACACGCACAGTCTTTGTACCTGGTCTGGCATTTCCCAATAAAGATATGTGTGCATATATAATTAATTTTATTTAGTACATTTTTACCCCACCCTTATTTTGATGAGGTCAGGGCAGCGCACATAGTTGTCTCTCCATCTAGGGTTGCCCGGTCCCCCTGGCCACTGGCAGGGGATGGGGTGTACAGTTGCCAGACCCAGAAACTCCTGGAGATTTAGGGGTGGAGCCTGGGGAGGACAGGGACCTTGGGGGGGGGTCAGTGTCTTAGAGTCCAACCCTCCATAGCATCCATTTTCTTCAGGGAAACTGATCTCTGTAGTCTGGAGATGAACTATCATTTGGGGGGATCCCCAGGCCCCACCTGGAACCTGGCTTCCCTACTCCCCTCCATAATTTCATTCTTACCACAACCCAATGAGGTGGGTTAGACTGATAAACAATGACTGGTCAAAGGTTCAGCAGTAAGTTTCATGGTGCGTAGGGATTTGAACTGCCCTCATCTGACATGCTAACTACTACTCTACACTGGCTGTAACACAAACCCTTGTATCGATCTATATCAAAGGGGAAAGATCTAAGTTGGTAGGTACTGGAATAGCAAGACTTGATGGAACTGAGAATATTTATTTACTTCATTTGTACCCCGTCTCTCTTCAGTGTGGTGTTGTGGTTGAGAGCAGCACTCCTCCACACAAAGCCTGCTGGGCGGCCTTGGGGCAATCACAGTTCTCTCAGACCTCTCTCAGCCCCACCTGCCTCACAAGGTGCCTGTTGTGGGGAGAGGAAGGGGAAGGTGATTATAAGCCACTTTGGACTCCTTAAGATACAGAAACGCAGGGTATAAAAACCAACTCCTCTTCTTCTGATGGGAATCCAAAGCAGCTTACCTCCTTCTCCTCACCTCTGTTTTAGCCTTCAAAAACCCTGGGAGGTTGGTTGGGCTGAGCGGCTGAGCCTGGGCCAAAGTTACCCAGCAAGCTTCCAAGGCTGAGTGGGGATTTGAACCCGGGTCTCCCAGATCCTAGTCCAACACTGTAATCACTACACAACATTGGCTACACCTGCAACATATACATTAAAAGCCATTCCAGTGAGGAAGACTGTACTAGTTGCACCGGACCACATATTTTCAACTCTTTCTCCATAAGGATCGTGTTAAAGCTCATTCCACCAACAGTTTCCCAAATCCTGGTGCTAAATTGATTTATGATTAGTGGGTGTGTGGTGAAGGGCACCATATGTTAAGATCTGATGAAGCAGAATAGCAAACATATGAAGACGCATTGGTCTGACTGATTGACGAATTGTATTTAGGAAAGGCATTTAGCTCTTCAGAAGAATGCATCCTAATTAGTGAAACAAAAGTAGACCTAATGTTTTTTTGGGGGGTTGCTGGGTGCCAGAGTGTTGGATTTGCTTGGGTACTTTGCCTTTCCCCACATTGATTATTTTAATTACTTTGTTTTTTGTTTTGTTTTTGGGATTCTTGTAATGCATCTATACTTACGTGGAAAAGAGCAGGCTGTTTTAGTGTACAGCAGTATATTTCCAGCTATGTTCAAGGGTTCCTGGAAAGCTTATTGGGAGTTTCTCAGTAAGGTCTTAGCATAATGGTAACCCAGCTGCCTTAAAGGACAGTTTCCCCAGCTCGACTGACCTTTGCCCATATTTATTTACTCTGTTTACTTCCTTAATAGTCCACCTTTCTCACTGAGACTCAAGGCAAAGTACAGAGTAAAGCAGTGCCATCAGACACCATAAAACATACCAGTGCAATAGGACTAGAATGACAGAATTAGAAATCAGTGTGAACCACAAACTATCAAAGACAAAGTGTGCTATAAACAGTACAGAAATTGGATCACAAGTAAGGATGGGCATGAATCGGGAAAATGCAGTTCATTTCAGTTAGTGGCATGCCTGGCTTGTGAGTCATGGACCTTCACGAACTTTTAACTGCCAGATGAACTGGTCCCCCAAAGTAACCCCATGGCAGCTTGGCAGAGACCCCTGGCAAACACTGGAACCCAGCAAGGCATACCCACAATGCTCCCAGGCCCCCTCAGGCTCAAACACATAGATCCTCTGTTCACAACCCACCCCTAGGTGAAATTTCTGCTTATTCACCATTAGCGGACCACATTGCACAGATAAAAGATCACCTGTTGTGAACTGTACAAATGAAATGGAAAAGGGCAAACACACAGGGGCTTGCTTGTACAGGCAGATATTTGTGGGTAGATATTTGCTGAGGTGGATGTTGTTCCATGAGGCAGGTGTTATGTTATGAGGTAGATGTTGTTTCATGTAGTAGGTGTTGGGTGAGGGAGATTTTCTTTGGAGGGTAAAAGTAAAGGGGTAGATGCTTGCTGAGGTGAATGTTGTTCCGTAAGGTAAGTGTTATGCTACGAGGTAGATGTTCTTTCATGAGGTAGGTGTTGTGTTATGAGGCAGATTTTGTATCATGAAGTAGGTGTTGATGAGGGAGATTTTCTTTGGAGGGTAAAAGTAAAGGGGGGAACCCAGAGGCTTTCTCAGTGGGGGTATTTCAGTGAGAAAGGGTTTGGTGGGGGGCCATCCCACCCCCACCCAGCAGAGGCAGCCATACTCCCACCCAAATGCCAAGGGCCACATGTCAGATCACCCAGAGAGGAGGAGGAAGGGGGGCATGCAGTGGGACAACGGGAGGCCTGGATCTTACTCTGTGAGGTCCAGAGAGGGATAGCCCAGCAGGGGAGGCTGACCTTGAGGAAGGCCATCTTGTCCCCCCCCAGCTGGGTTCAGGTGGGAGTAGTGGGGGCTGAGAATGTTTCCCAGGTGGGAGAACACCCACTCATTCTGGGCACTGGTGGGAGGGCAGGAAAGGAGACTCATGGCCATGCAAGAGAGGTTGGGCCAGATGACATTCTTTTGCCTCTGTGGAGAACCACAGGAACACTTCAAGGGAAGGAGGCTTCAAGACTTCTAGTGATGCCCTGCTAGGGATGGGCTCCAGTGGGCTGGCAGAATGGGTTTGATGCTCAGGGATGGGGGCCTGTGATATGTGGGGGGAGGACTTCTTCCCCCCACAATGAACACTCTTTGCACCCACTTTCACTGTCATGGCACACAGAAGTGTTCATAATCAGGAGGGGTGGGTCCTCAGCCAAGGCGCCCAATAGCTAAGCCCCACTGCTCGGCATGACCAGAGGGATGGGGTGGCTCAGAGCCCTGAGTCCTATTGGTGTTTCCAAGGTTGGAGAATCCCCCCCCCGTTGCTTTGAAGTTTCATAAAGATTTTGATTGAGTGGAGACATTCTGTATGAAAATATATCCATTCATGAACCATCCAAACTGCCTGAAAATTCATAGTAGACCTGCTATGAACTTCAATTCATGAAGGACCAAGCAAAATTCATCATGAACTTTATTTTGTGAGCTGGTTCATGTCCGTCCCAAATCACAAGCTATGGGGCAATGCGGTAAAAGCAAGTGATAACCTCCAATAATAACGGCAATATACCACAATCCTATTCTGTTATAAAGATGCATTTCAGGGGCTGTTTTGTTCAACAACTCTTCTAATCTCTTTTTACAAATGCCCTCCTGAGCATTTCTGTTTGCCCCTTCTGGAGAATGATAGAAGTGTGAGAGTCTTCCTGACTTCTTCATATGGTGCAGCTCACAAGAGGGGGGCTGAATACGTTTTAGGGTTTGCACATCAGCTAGGATCCACCGCAGCATTTCTATGGGCAGGAGGATTTCCACCTGCAGAATGTGACTTTCTTGCCTCCTTCCTCCCACTGTGGCCTAAAGGAAGCACCATTTCAGAGGGCATTTGGGGCTACATTGGGAGTAGGAAGGTGAAAAAGTTGTGGTCTGTGGACACAATTCCTTACGTCTGTCAAAAGACACCAGGGCAGGATATTCCCAACCTTTTTGATCCTGTAGGCACCTTTGGAATTCTGACACAGTATGGTGGGCATGCCCACAAAATGGCTGCCACAAAGTATCTGTCAAAGGAGACACAGCCAGCCACAAAATGGCTGCCACCATTTACTTTCAGTCAAAAATTTTAAGATCCTTCTGCTGTAGTGGCGGCTACTGCCAAAGCACGGTTTTTAAAAATCTGCACAGCCAGAGGGTGATTCCGCACTAGACCTTAAATCCTGGTTCAACCCTGTCCCAAACTTACATTGTACACTCGAGTTCACCCCTGTAATTATCTCAGGGTATTTTTTGTTTCCCCATTACATTGAGGTCACCCTTGTTTTGCCCCAAACTTGTCCTGGGATAAACAGATGCTGTTATAACCAGGGTTAAATGCAAGGTATTGTGTCATGAATTGAACTCTGATAAAACCAATGGCCAGTCAGAACCTTTGCTGGGTAAAAGCCCCACATGTCTCTAAAAACAGTAGGCAGGTACCAGGAAAGGTGTCATTGGGCGCCATGGTGCCCACATACAGCACACCAGGGATTCAAGGGATCCAAGCCCCTAGTGCATCCACGAGGCCCAAAAGATCTGGGGAGTTAATTGTATGAAAGTCTAGAACATGCCCCCAGATCCTTTAGAATGTGTAGGAATTTAGTGGCACACCATGCCAAAGCAGAAATAATCTTCTCAAGACAAAAAAAAACCTTTTGAAAGCACTCGCTTGCAGCAACTGGTAAGTGTGTATTCTGAGTTCTATGGTGCTGCCCTCTGCTGACAAGCATGAGGCATCAAAAGCCTCCACAAAACAATCTATTTAAATCAAAACTCGGGGTAACAGTTCCTTGTAGGGTAGTCATGCATGGAGCAAAACTGGAAACAGATTTCTGAGGCCAGGTGGTGGCGATGTGGTCTGCTCTGGGCTTCAAATCTTGGTGACATTTACCTTGAATTCCAAAGGGGGTAAAACCATGTTTTTGTCATTTCCGAATTAATAACTTTGCTAACAAACTTAACATTTTCCTTAGTTGTACCACCACGGTATGCATAAAACATGGCAGTCACAATGGCATGTATTATTAAGATGAGGGCACTTCTTTCTCAGCTCAGCAGATAAACATGTGCACAGAAATCCATCCCATAATACATCATGTGGTATTTTAGATCCTGGCCTTTCTAAACACAGCAGGCAGCTGAGCATTTCTAAGCCGTGGAGAACATGCCTGGGGTTACCTTTGAAAGGGATGCCATTTAATAGAAAAGGATGGTTGGCACAATTGTCAGCAGGGGTCTTATTGTTCGATGGAATTTGCCTTAATGGGAAAATCTTTCTCTTTTTAAAGGCACCTTCCATGGTTGAAAATGATGGTTAGTAAAAAGCATCACATGGTAGAAGTTTTACATTTGCTATCATTCTCTCTCTATAGGGATCACCACCAAACAATTCCGGTCAAAATTACAAGGCATTAAAAACTAGCAAAGGAAATCCACACTGTTACCTAGTGAGGGAAAAACATAACAACTAGCATACACATACACAAGAACTGAAGGAGCCTTCTGAAATAACTTCAGGAAATTCTTTCTCTTTATTGTATTGGTTTGTCTAGACTAAACCTTTTGGCTGTTTAATAGCATGTGATGACCCACTCCCAACCCATTCAATGTAGACCGAATATTACAAAAAAATCCAAAGGAAGACTCCAATGTGAAATTGCTGAATTAGATCTCATTAACAAGTTCAAGACTATTCACCACCCTGGATTTAATAGGGACCTGGGATTCCACTACCTTTATAAGTGTTAATAACTTGCATATACCATACTTTACAGATTTCAATCAATTCAGCTATACCTTTGTAACTTCTTATTGCATTTGTTTATCCTGCACTAAATGCTATGCTAATCCTGCTTTGCCTGTATAATAACAATTGGGGTGGGCCTCACACACTCTGAGTGACCTTAGTAACCTTCCTACTGGATCCTGTTTTAAACCAGCCTCTCTTTGTAACATCTCCCCCTCCCCCTTTGGCTGCCTTTCTGTTATGGATATAACAGCATCAGTCTAATGGATGTACATAAGATGGCATTCGATGATGTGAGTTCTCACTTATGAAATCTTATACTAGAAAAAAAGATGTTAGTCCAAGGATGCCACTGGACTCCTGCTTTATTGTAATAGCATGGATAATAGGCTCTGATTATTCTTTTATCACCTCCTACTGAAGAGATGGTGGTGGCGGAAAGTGCTGTCAAGTCGTAGCCAACTTATATAGTCCACCCCATAGGGTTTTCAAAGCAAGAGAGGTTCAGAGGTGGCTTGCCATTGCCTGCCTCTGACCGAAGAGATGAGGGTAGCATATAGAAGACTTTTCCAATTTTATCCTCACAACAACTCTGTGAAGTAGGTATGCTAAGGGGGGAGGGGCTCAAGATCACCCAGGGAACTGCGCGGTTGAGGGCTTGTACCTAGGTCTTCACAGTCCATAGGTGGAGCTCTGGCTCATTGGTGGAGGATTAGCTTGCATGCCGAATATCTCAGGTTTTATCTTTGGCATCTCCAGGCAGAAAGGATCAGGTAATAGTTGAGACCCCTGGAGAGATCCTGAGACCCTGTCTCTGCCTCGCAGTACTGACTTGGATGGACCAATGATCTGACTCAAGATACGGAAGTGTCATCTCATCATGTGATTAGTCCACACCACAACCCAACAGCTGCTCACAGGTAAAGTTATAATGGAGGAGGCACTGAAGGTGGAGGCATACAATTATTTAACCCTCTGTATGACTTATTTCAGCCACCAGAAAGTAGACAGCAGGTATTCCAAGTCTTGGTATTAGTTAAATACATGTTCAGATTAACCTGGTTTGGGGAATTATGGATTGGAAACCAAAGCAGCAGCAGCAGCAGCAGAAGAAGAAGAAGAAGAAGAAAAAGAAGAAGAGGAGGAGATTGGATTTATACCCTACTCTTCACTACCTAAAGGAGTCTCAGAGCAGCTTACAAACTCTTTTCCCTTCCCCTCCTCACAACAGACACCCTGTGAGGTAGGTGGAGCTGAGAGAGCTCTGACAGAAACTGATCTTTTTCAAGAACAGCTGTGCCAGAAGAAGTAGAAGAAGATGAGGAGTCGTCGTCTCAGAGTGGCTTACAAACTCCTTTCCCTTCCCCTCCCCACAACAGACACCCTGTGAAGTAGATGGGGCTTAGAGAACTCTGACAGAAACTGCTCTTTCAAGAACAGCTGTGAGAGAACTTGTGACTGACCCAAGGTCATCCAGCAGCTGCAAGTGAAGGAGTGGGGAATCAAGCCCAGTTCTCCCAGATTAGAGTCTGCACACTTAACCACTACACCAAAGTTTTCATCAACCCACCTCTTCCCTCAGTAGCTTCCTGCACCCCCTGACAAGGCACTGCTGGAATTAGGAAATCTTCCAAAACAGGATCCCTTCATCCTCAGCAGTGGTTTTCTCAGGGGATGCAGGAAGAAGGAAATGGCTTCTGAGAACATGCTGCACTGAAAAAAGTAGAGAATTCAAACCTCTGTTCTTTGGAGGCTTCCAAATACATGCCAAAGTATGTTTCAGAGGGTCGCCTTGTTGGTCTGCAGTAGAACAGCTAGATTTGAGTCCAGTAGCACCTTAGAGAATAACAAGAGACTTGACGAAGGGAGCTCTGACTCTCAAAAGCTCCTGTCACTAAAATCTTGTTGGTCTCTAAGATGCTACTGGATTCGACTCTAGGTTGAACTTGGGATGACAGGAATAAAAAATGTAGATGTTCGGGACAGCAAGCAAACCACCCCGTAAGTGTGGAGATGATTGGGAGGATCCCACCCGAAGACTAGGCCACAGGTAGCAAATCTGTAGTTTCACTGCTGTAATTAGCACTGGTAGCCCTCCTGGACAAGAGTGGGAAGAATACTCCTGGATGTCTAGCTGGCTCTAGGGTAGAGTCAGGTCTATAATCCTGGTGCCTCTCCAGTCCAATAGTAATCGAGAGTGGTGGTTCTCAAACTTGAAGAAGAGGAGGAGGAGGAGGAGGAGGAGGAGATTGGATTTATACCCCGCCCTTCACTCAGAGTCTCAAAGCGGCTTACAATCTCCCCTTCCCCTCCCCACAGCAGACACCCTGTGAATTAGGTGGGCCTGAGAGAGCTCTGAGAGAACTGCTCTTGAGAGAACAGCTCAGGTCATACCAGCAGCTGCATGTGGAGGAGTGGAGACTCAAACCCAGTTCTCCCAGGTTAGAGTCTGGCCGCCTAATCACTACACCAAACTGGCTCTCACTTCCCCAAACCCCACCCTCTCCTGGACCCACCCCCAACCCAGACCTCTCTGCTGTTGGAAGGCCTACATTTAGCTACTGCTTTTTGCAAATCCCGTTATTGCAGTAAGCATTATAGAATGCAGCTCGGCATGAGTAGGACTCGATTCTGTTCCCAGCTCTGCAAACATGCTGCAGGCAATGCAAATCTGGAAAGTGACGGCTGTTGGTTATGGCCATCACCAGCCAGTGGTGAGGAGCAAGCAAAGTCCTTGTGGGAGAATGGGGCTAAGGGGGGAGAGGTGGATAAAATGCGACAGCTCTGCCCTCTGTGACGGACAGACACTATTCTGGTGACCTTTGGCTGTGCTTTTGGTTCCTGATAGCATTTGCCTTGTGGAGAACACAGTGACTTTTGAAATATTTTATTATAATTCCTTGCTGACTGTTTTGACTGCAAATTGCCCATTGTGAGTCAAGTCTGGAAGTGTCTGGTTGTTTTGGAATGCTGTGTAAGAACTGAGATGAGACTCTTGACATGATGTAAATGAAATGATGACAAGAGATTTGGGGGAAAAGAAAGACGGCTTGAGAGGAGAGAACATTGTATGCTTTTGCTTCATGCATCTGTGTACTCATTTTTTTTTTAACGTATCTTTCTTGAACCCAGTCCTTTTCAAGACAGACCTGATATTCAACCAGGGATGGTCCCCTTTTTTGCAGTGGGGTTTATGCAGGAATAAGCCAGACCCTCCCCTTCTCTCTTCTCCGTTTCTCACAGCCCCCACTCCCAGCTCAGAAGCCTTGTAACCCACCCACCTGTGAGAGAGTTTTATGTTGCAGTTTTAAACCAGAGGACTGTTTGTGCCTGGAGATGGTGACGCAAGGTGACTCTGGGCAACTGTGCACAACCATGGCTTTCAGTCAGGTGGCTCTGTGCAGCCCTGTCCCCCCACCTTTAGCCAGCTCATGTATAAACGGAAGGGGCTGCAAGTTGGCTGGGCACCCTCGGCCAGGAAAATCCACCCTCCCGCTTAGGGTTGCCAGTTCCCAGGGGGGAGCAGGGGATCCCTTGATTTTGTGGGCTCCTGCCTGCCAGCAGCCAGCTGACCAGTGGGGGGAAGCCTCATACCCAAGAGTCATGGCCCTGCATGACATTCCCAACATGGTGATGTCACATGGAAGTGACATCATCACGCCGGGGACATCACATAATGACACTGGTTTTGAGGCAAAACTCTATGGTTTGAGTCCACTTTTACCATAGGGTTTGCCCAAAAACCAGAGTGTCACTGTGTGACGTCCATGACTTGATGGCATAACTTACACGTGACGTCTTCATGTCAGGGACATCACACACGGCAATGTTGCCCCCCACTCCTGGAAAGATCCCTCTCACCCCCCCCAGCAGGAGGTAAGGACCTGGCAACCCTACTCCCAGTCCATGTTTTCATATTTTACTTATGCTGTTGCTATTCAGCTTTGCTATGTCTTCATGGGGAGCTGCTGGTTAACATGGCTGGGAAGGAATTTTACTCATGGTCCTGATTAGCTAGCAGCCCCCGGGGTTTTCACCTTCCCCGCACCAAATGTGTATATAGAATGCATACTTGCTTGTACTGTTGGTGTTCAGGCACTGGCTGGGGAATACAGGACAGGGTAAGCTGGGGTGGGCAACCTGCATGACCCTAAAGCAGGGGGTCTCCTGAAGGGGCTCTGGGAGCCAAATGCATGACAGCCACCTTTGGGCAGACATGTCGACCATAACCCCAGGAGGCTGGTCCTTGATTACCCCAACAGACCGGTTGGGGAAGGGTTGCTGTCAACTGCACCTGTTGTCCCCAGCCTAGACTTCACTAAGACTTGAAGAACCTGTCATCAATAAAGCTGTGGCCTGCTTCTCCCCAGTCCAGGGTGTGGACACCATTCTCCTCCTAACCCTGGAGGGCTGTTTCTCACAGTTCAAAAATTGCACTGAGGAGTGATGGATGGTAGTACCTCATAGGCACTGAAGCACTGACAGACGATTAGGATGGTTTCTAGCACCCTATCCTGAATGGTTGATCAGAAATGGATTACAACAAAGGAATAATGGCAATGGAGAGTTCAAATCTCATTGAATATACATTAGGAGCACAGAGCTGGCACGCATGTCCAGTTCAAAATTATACGCCCGATTCAAATCAAATGCTCTTGCTTCTGGGAGTGTTTGGGGGAAGAGAGGGTAGAATGTCTGGATTCCCCAAACGCCTTTACCTGCTGCTGTAATGCCAGCTTTCTTCCCCTCTTTTTCCCAGTTCTCTCATCCAGAAATGAGGCAGTTAGTTTATCCTCGCCCCACATTACAGACACAACAGCTTCTTGTCATGGGTTCAAGATGGGTTCTGAACTTTCTCTGCAGATTTATTACTTCCAGGGGAGCGACTGAAACCTAAACTTCTCCAGAATGTGTCAAGTAAGTTTACCACTTCGGAAAAGGCATGTGAAAATTAGGCCTAAGAGGCAATTTCTCAGATATGTAGAACAAGCCCTGCCACAAGCCTGACATCTTCTAGGCTATTTATGGTGGTTCTATTCTGCTTTCCCCCCCTCTCAAGACCTGACCCAATTTCTCTATGGAATAAGGCGCAAACGGAGAGAGAAAATGGAAGTAGAAAGACAAGAATCTCCTTGAGCAAACATTTGTTCCTCTCCTTTTTATAACTCTAGCTTGGCTTCCTCCCCAGATTTGGATCTGGCTTCTAAAGCAACAGTTGTAAATTCTGCTCCATGAAAAAAAGGAACTGTATCTAAGGAATCTGCATCTAGGGATGCCAGTCTCCAGGAGGGACCTGGGGATCCCCTGGAATTACAGCTCATCTCCAGCCTCCAGAGATCAGTTCCCCTGGAGAAAATGGATGCTTTGGAGGGTGGACTCTATGGTGTTGTACCCCACTGAGGTCCCTGTTCTCCTCTGGCTCCACCCCCAAATCTTCAGGAGTTTTCCAGCCTGCAGCTGGCAACTGTACACACCCTGTTGGTGGGCCGGGAGGACCTGGCAACCCTCTGCATCGTACTGGTCCACACCAGAGATTGCCAAATAGAAAGGCTTATTTGTATAAATCAGATACTGTTGTCTTTTTCTACTGTTGATTGTTGTGAAGTATTTAGAAGAAGAAGGGATTGGATTTATACCCCAACCTTCACTTGGAGTTTCAGAGCGGCTTACAAACTCCTTTCCCTTCCCCTCCCCACAACAGACACCCTGGCAACGTTCCCTCTAAGCTGTGAAGTCTTGTGAGCAAAAAATTCTACTTTGGGAGCTACCGGCATTAAAGTTGTGAGTGAGCAATTTGACTACTGCATAAATCAGTTTGCTCTGGGGCCATCCTTCCTGAGCTAAGGAACAGTGCTGGGTTGATGTGGGGATAGGGTTGCCAACCTCCAGGTAGGGCCTGGAGATACCCTGGATTTACAACTGATCTGCAAGCTACAGAGGTCAGTTCTCTGGAGAAAATGGCTGCTTTGGAGGGTGGCCTCTAAGGCATTTTATCCTGCTGAGGTCCTGCCCCTCCTCAAACCCTGCCCTCCCCAGGATCTATCCCTAAATCTCTAGAAATTCCCCAACCCGGAGCTGGCAACCTTATGTATACTTTGAGAGCACAGAATCGGCAAACTGTCTCCCCATTTCCACTGAAGCACCCTTTTATCATTGAAAACCAAGCACTGGATAGAATGCAATGGTTTATATGGGAAAGAGAGTCTTTAAAATCTACCTCAAAAGGAAAGTTTGTATGTGTCAATTTAGTTGTTATGATAAAGTACATTACAGCTTCAGCTTCTAATAACATAGAAAACAAATCTTTGGAAAGAGAACAGGGTCAGGCATGTTTTCACAAAATATGTTGTGTCTTTTAGACAGTGAACAATACGTCACTATTGCTTTTCTACAAGGACTCTATATTATGTGTAATAATGTACCATAAAGTAAAATCTATAGGCCAAAGTTCTCAACTGACACATCATGGTTAATGCTGAGATACTCTGAATTTATATCCCACCCTCCCCATAAGCAGGCTCCGGGCGGGTCACAGCAGTTAAAATACAGCATAATAAGAAATACCATTCATACAGAGTTAAAACTGTTAAAACCAACCAACAACAAAAGACTTGATTTCCAGCATCCACAAATACCTCCTACAAGTGAAGGGCATTTAGTGACTAAAACAAGGACCCATTCAACGGATGCTGTAGTGATCATCCTGTTGGTTCTACAGTTAACAGCGGAGTGCAGAGGAACTGTGATGGGGAGGGCCAAGGAGGAGTTCTGCCTAGACCAAGGTCGAATCTGCATTTGCATTTTAAAATCAGTTTCATGCTGCTGTGACGCTGTCTTTCTCTATGCTTGATGGCATCACAGCAGCATGAAACTGATTTAAAAATGCAAATGCAGATTCGACCCAAGCCTCTAGTGGGACTTTATATAAGTCAAGGTTCTGAAGTAAGTTTTTTCAAAAGTCAGGTAGTTATTTTTTAACCAGATAAGTAGCATAGGAAGCTGCCCTGTAGAGCGTTAGATGATTGGGCTCATTTAATCCCTGATTACTTCCGTCCAGGGCTCTTTTTGTAGCAGGAACTCCTTTGCATATTAGGCGACACACTCCTAATGTAGCCAATCCTCCAAGAGCTTACAGAGCTCTTCTTACAGGGGCCACTGTAAGCTCTTGGAGGATTGGCTACATTAGGGGTGTGTCGCCTAATATGCAAATGAGTTCCTGCTACAAAAAGAGCCCTGCTTCCGGCAGCAGCTTTCTAAGGCTTCAGGCAGGTGTGTCACCTGCTACTTGAGATCTTTTATCTGGAGATCTCCATGCGTGTGCACTGTACCACTTAGATAAGGGCGTTCCCCAGAAGTTTCTCGTTTAGGAGTCCTCAACAATAACTTTAGTTACTGGTGTTATGAGGCTGACTCCAAATTTGGTTGGGCATGCCCAAGAGGGCTTGGTGTTTGCTCTCTCCCTGTCTTCATACCTCAGAGTAAACCAGTTTGGATACAGCATTTCCATCAACTGTTCAAGGAAAGAAAGCCAAGAATCCTGGCAGCAGGGATGCCCAAAATAACTCACTGGCACCAGGTGTTTTTTATTTTTTTCTGGGCAAAATCTCCATTGAACACAATGGAAACTACCTCTGAATAAATACATAGGACCGGTGAGGGCTATGAGGCACTGAGCTGTTGTACACTGAGGGCCAGCACTCTTTATTCATGCACCAATTAAATTATGACGGAAAGTAATGGTAAAGTTTTTGTCAAGTAATGGCAAAATAGCTGCCCACTGTGTTTGTCAACATTACTTACACTTTCATAAACAATACTTTTTATTGTGTTACTCCACAGGCCTTTACAACAAAGGGTTTCCACCAAGTCTGAGGTAATATTGTCCTACCAGGGAAAGATTTCATCCCCCCCCATTACAGTAACTGCGTTTTGGTTTGGTTTGGTTTTGGACCTCCCGAGTGATAACGGCTTCCTACGGAGAACAGGAAGTATCTAATACATGTCCACTGTCAGGAAACATGAAGCGCAGACACATCAGGTAATCATACCAATGTCAATCAAAAGGGAGACAGGCATAAAACTACTTGCTATTTTTAGCTTACCTCATCAGAGCCGGATCCAAAGATCAGCAGGTCAAAAGGGATTGCAGCAACCATGTCAATTAGGAACCAGCCTTTGAAGTAGTGGATTGCTATTTTGGCTGGGTCACTTACCACTTCTTCATTCTGGTTGACGTATGTCGTTCGAAAGTTTATTAGAATGTCAATGATAAACATGATATCCACAATCAAATCGACCATGTTCAGTGGGTTGCAGGAATAGCCGCACTCCCGCCTCTTCTGCTCCTCGTTGTCATTGAGAAGGAAGGCGGCAGAGTAAGGGGTGAAGATGGCCGTGTAGATGACCAAGAGCAAAATGAGCCAGTCCCAGACAGCTTTGAAAGGGCTATAGTGCAATATAGTAAATTTGTTGATGCGAGGTGTTTGGAGTTTATATTCTGGTAAAACGTCAGCTCCTAAGGATAGGACCTAGGGGAAACAGAAAAAACAGGGGGAAGGGGAGGAAAATTGTAAGAGAGAAAATTGTCTAGCAGGCCAGTCCTAAACTACATTACGTCCTTTAAGTCCATTGAAGTAAATAGGCTTTGAAGGGTTTGTTGTAGTGGTTAAGAGTGCGGACTCTAATCTGGGAGAATCAGGTTTGATTCCTGACTCCTCCACATGCAGCTACTGGTGTGACTTTGGGTCAGTCATAAGTTCTTTCAGAGCTGTTTTCTCAAGGGCGATTCTCTAGAGATCTCTCTCAGCCCCACCTACTTCACAAGGTATCTGCTGTGGAGAGGGGATGGGATTGTAAACTGCTCTGAGACTCCTTCGGGTAGTGAAGGGTGGGGTATAAATCTAATCTAACCTCTTCTGCTGCTGCTGCTGTTTTGGACTGGGCCATAAACAGCATTTAGGAAAAAGGGCAGATCTACACTTAGTTTAGGATTTTCCATTTAGGAAGTTAAAGATTTATATTTGTCCAGTTCCTTTAAATCCCAGTGGTTTTGCTGGATTTTTTCCATCGGCAGAAGAATTTAAAAAGCAGGCCCCTATGCTGAAAATCTCTCATTCTCTCCTTATTCACACTGTGAAAATGTGAACACCCCAGGGGTTAATGGCCAGTCTTTTCCTTTGAAAAGCGCATTATGGAATGATTAAGCAACACCTAGATTACAAATTGCTTCCAAGCAGCAATTAAACAACATGGGTGAAAATGGAGGCTGTGTCGATCTATTATGTATTCCTTGGCTATGCCTTGCACTTAACTAATGGACACTGGCTGCCTTTGAATGCATTAGCAGCATCGGTGTGGCAAGCCAAATGACCATCATTCCAGGCTATCTAGAGCATTTTTCTTTCTCACTTGCTGCCAGGATTTAAAGATGTGGGTCCTTCCTCTGCCCAAGAAGACCTCACACTAGACCTAAAATCCCTTTTCCCTTAGCCCTTCCTACACAGACAGTATGGTGGAGGAAAGATTGTGGTAGCAGGCTTTGGCCTGACCTATGCATGCTCTATGCGAACAGAACCATCAGTATGTGCAGACTGGCACCTGTGTGCATGCAGTCTCTGTACACATGACTGGGTAACCTACTCAAACCAGGCTCCTCAATTATTCAGTCAAAGCACATACAGTTCACAGATTTGCTGACTGTGGAATTTGTGTAAATTGGGGCCCACTGTTGTGCTGTCATACCCCACCCTGCACCTATTTAACCACCAAGAACATAAGAAGAGCCCTGCTGGATCATACCAGTGATCCCTCCAGTCCAGCACCCTGTCTCACCTGGTGGCCAACTAGTTCCTCTGGAGGTCTAATAAATAATAAATAATAACAGGGCATAGAGGCCAAGGCTTCCCCTGATGTTGCCTCCTGGCACTGGTATTCAGAGGTTGACTGCTGCTGAACATGGAAATTCCCTTTAGTCACTGTGGCTAATAGCCACTGATAGACCTGTTATACTAGTATAACCTATAAACAAGTCTCAGTTCTTTCACAACAATGAAAACCTTTGCTTCAAACCAAAGCCGATTTGCTCAGTCATTTTGCCTCTTTCTTCCATCAGTACTTGGTTCATTTATGCTATCACAGCCAAGGCACATATTGACCTTCCTCCTTCCTGTTTATATTTTCAATTGTTCTTTTTAAAAACAATCTTTTTGACTGTCACTTTAGGGCCTCTAACTGGGTGAAAAGGTGGGATATAAACATTTTGAATGAATGAATGAATGAATGAATGAATGAATATGATTACTTGAGAGACATGGAAAATATTTCAGAACCAAAAGAATAAGATACTTCCTGTGGCCATTTTTGCAAAAACCCAGTAGGGGGTGACCCCCATGAAGGGCTTCACAGGACCATTTAGCCTCTTGGGAGACTGATTCAGAAGGCTGCATTCACAAAAGGTTGTAAAATTTCTGAAACATCATTTGTCGCCCATTTCCCATGAAACAGCACCAACCATTCCAAACATCTGTAGGTACCTTTCTGTGTTTTGCAAGTAACAACAGAGTTACCTTCGGTAATGTATTCCGGAGAAAATAAACGAGAGCCGAGTCACACAACAGCCACTTCCAGCCTTACAGCTCCCGCATGCGGCTGCCAGAGTTGCAAACAGTATGACAGAGTGGTGTAACCGTCCATCAGCACTGCTTGGCTTTCTAGATCTCCCTGCAAATGGAAACTGTCAGCCGCTTGCCGGGACACTCAGGCTGCTGCTATTCACAGCATTCGGTGCCACTAATTAGCAACCACTTCCTTCTGTGGTCCTGACAGGTGCCCGTGCTGGAGGGGGTTCCTGAGATGTGATCTTTCTTTTGTTTTATTTTTAGCTCTGTCCGGTGATGAGCTGTACTACATTGACCACACTAGCGTTGTCTTTTTGGGTCTCGTTTGAATTAATGGATTGCCCTTGTGACATAGTCATGTATTAGGGACTGCAGATGACTTCGCTACTGTCTCTCAGCATCCAAGGTAGGCAGGAACTAGGGAGGAATGCAACACCTGCCTGTCTGCAGTGTACAGTGACTGGGGAGAGTGTGTTACAGGGACTCTAACCTTGATCTGGGTGGGCTGGAAGGAGCCCATCACATCCCAGTGGAAGGGATGTATCACATCCCAGTAACAAAACTGTAGATGCAAGTTTCCTGCTTTTTAGGGCACAACAGTCGAGAATGAGAAAGTTGCCTGAAATTGGAAAGTGGCTGTGGCTTAGTAGTAGAGCATCTGCTTTGCATACAGCTGCCCAGTCCTCAGCATGTCCAGCTAAAAGGGTCAAATGGGAGGTGATGTGCAAGGCCATGACCTGAAACCCTGGATTGTCAGAGTAGACAATACTCACCTCAATGAACTAATGGTCTAATTTGGGATAAGGCAACTTCATGTGTTCATGTACTACTTTTGTTCTTCTTGTTCATTACTTTGCCTCTCTCTGTGGTGGACTGGATATGCTGTAGCCCGAAGCCTGGACCATATTTTTAAAACTATCTTCTTCTAAGCAGCTCAGGCATGGCTCTCCCCCCGCAATTTTGTCTCCACAACAGCCCTGTGAAGTAGGTTAGCTTGAGACAGCGAACAACTGTCCTGAGTGAGCTTCATGGCTGAGTGGGGCTTTGAACCTGGGTCTTCTAGGTCCTAACCTCATGTTCCAGTTACTACACCACAAAGGCTCCGGCAAGTATTCCATGAATTCATGACCTCATAGGTGCAAAAGGTAAAGGTAAAGGTTCTCTTGCTTGAAAGCCAATAGAATCCGACTCTAGGGTTGCGGTGCTCATCTCTGTTTCAAAGCCGAAGAGCCAGCGCTGTCCGAAGATGTTTCCATGGTCATGTGGCCGGCATGACTAAACACCAAGGTGCACGGAACACTGTTACCTTCCCACCGAAGTGGTACCTATTTATCTACTTGCAATTTCTTGCTTTCGAACTGCTAGGTTGGCAGGAGCTGGAACTAGAGACGGGACTCACTCCATCATGCGGCACTCTTGGGTCTCGAACTGCTGAACTACTGACCTTCCACAGCCTGCAGTTCAGCATCTTAACCACTTGAGCCACCACAGCTCAATCAGGCATTAAATCAGTAAACAGTTTATTTCAGTAGCAACTGGTCTGTTGTGTCCATCTTGAAAAACTTCTGGAAACTGTGCTAGTTGTGTTTGTGTTTGCATGGTTCAACTGGCACAGCTCTGAAGAGGGTAAAAAAATGAAACCTAAACAGTGCGTTGTGTTACTGATGGGTAGAATGGTATGATATGGCCTGATCTTATCAAATATTGGAAGCTAAATAGGGCTAAATAGTGGAGCTGCGGTGGCTCAAGTGGTTAAGACGCTGAACTGCAGGCTGTGGAAGGTCAGTAGTTCAGCAGTTCGAGACCCGGGTGCCGCATGACGGGGTGAGCTCCTTTCTCTAGTTCCAGCTCCTGCCAACCTAGCAGTTCGAAAGCAAGAAATTGCAAGTAGATAAATGGGTACCACTTCGGTGGGAAGGTAACAGCATTCCGTGCACCTTGGTGTTTAGTCATGCCGGCCACATGACCACGGAAACGTCTTCGGACAGCGCTGGCTCTTCGGCTTTGAAACGGAGATGAGCACCGCAACCCTAGAGTCGGATTCGACTGGCTTTCGAGCAAGGGAACCTTTACCTTTACCTAAATAGGGCTGGTACTTGGATGGGAGACCATCATGGAAGGATCTGCAATGAAAGGCAATGGCAAATAGGGATGGGCACAACCTGGGGAAATGTAGTTCATTTTGGTTTGTGGTTTGTGGCCTTCCTAATTTGTGAACTATGAGCCATCATGAACTTTTAGGGGCCAAACCAATTGGTTTGGTTCATGATGTGGTAGACCCCCTCCCAGTGTGCTAAAGACATCAAACTCTCCAGCTGCCTCTCCTGTACCTGCCTGCCAAGTTTGGTGAGGGTAGGATTTACGGGGTCCGAGTTATGGCCTCCCAAAGAAGGTGCCCCCATCCTCCATTGTTTCCAAAGGATTAAGTTCAAATCAGAGAATCTCTCAGTAGAAACTGGTGGGGGCATTTTTGCAAGCCCAGAAGAACCAGTGCAATGTACCCAGCAGAACCAGTGCCACTGTGGCAGTGCAAACCCAACAGGACTAAGGTCAGGCCAGCAAATATCTGCAGTAGAAACTGAAGGGGGGGCATTTTTGCAAGCCCAGAAGAACTAGTGCAATGTAGTAGTGCCCAACAGAGTGATGTACTAAAAGGAATGACAGGATTGCCCATTGGAAACAATGGGAGAAGCTTAAAGGCCCATTAGAGAGAATGGGAGCCAGGAATGCCAACTGACTTGCATGGGCTCCATTGAAATACATTACAGCACAAAATAGTTGCAATGAAAATGAAGAGTGGATTTTCAATTAACTTCTCTGGGCCAAGATAAACTGCTCTGGGACTGTTATAACAGGTCCCAGAGAGGAAAGACAGTCCCCATAAACAGAATTAGTGCTCTGGGATTGGAATAAAAGCCACCCCCCAAGTGGAATGACAATCCCTGGGAGTAGCAGAAGTGTTCTGGGGCTGGAATGACAGCCCCCAGAGTGAAATGCTTCCTGCTTTATCTTTGACATCCCTGACCTCCACCTCTCGACACACACTCCTACACACCATTCACTATGACAATTGCAAGAAGGATTCATGAATGAAAATTTACCCATACAGTATTGACTGTTAAATAAAACTGGTTTATTATTATCTCTAGTATGCACACTGTTTGCATATGAAATATGTTGGCAGGTTGATGGTGGCTGGTAGGCAAGCTGCATGATACCATCATCTGCAGCTGCAACAGAACACCATGCAGTCTTCTGATGTGAAGTTGCTCTGGCAGGACTCTTCTGGGCAGGCTGTCCATCTGCTGGTAACTTTAGTGGCTAATAACAAAAGGTATTATAGCAGAGGTTGTTCCTGTACATGTATGGTCACCATGCATAGAAGCTGATGATGTAATTCCTGGTAGGAACCTGGAAAATACTACTCCCGGGGCTGTCATTCCAATCTGGGGGCTATCATTCCAGTCACAGAACACTTCTGCCACTCCTAGGAGCTGTCATTCCACTCTGGGGGCTGACATTCCAGTGCCAGAACAGTTCTGCTACTCCATGGGCTGTCATTTCACTCCGGGGTCTGTCATTCTAGTCTCTGAACACTTCTGCTGCTCCCAGGGGCTGTCATTACACCCTGAGTTGTCATTCCAGTCCCAGAACGCTTCTGTTACTCCCAGGGGCTGTCATTCCACTAGGAGGCTGTTATTCCAGTCCCAGAGCTCTAATTCTATTTCTGGGGACTGTCTTTCCACTCTGGGACCTGTTATTCCAGTCCCAGAGCAGTTTCTGGACACAGAGACATTAATTGAAAATCCACTCCACATTTTCATTGCAACTATTTTGTGCTGTAATGTATCTCAGTGGAGGCCATGCAAGTCAATTGGCATTCCTGTCCTCAATTATTGCCAATGGGCCTTCAAGCCTCTCCCAATGGGCAATCCCGTCATTCCTTTTAGGACATCCTCCCAGTGGAACATAGTGCCATTGTGACAATGCCAGCTCAACAGGACTGATGCAAAGCACAGAAGCACACTCCGATGGGGAGTTGTTGTTGTAAGCACAGCAGAACCAGTGAATGTACCTAGTGTGCAGCAGATCCCACTGCCACTATGGCAATGCAAGCAAAAGGAGAACTCATGTAAAATCAGAGAATCCCTGAAGTTACAATGTGCCGAATGCGCAGCAGAACACAGTGGTACTTGCATTACAAGCTTAAAAGGATTGCTGTCAAAGCACAGAGTCACAACAAATCCAAGGAAGGGTGGGATTTTGAAAGTTCTGTGCAAGAAAATGGAAAGGGAATAGAGGCAATCAGGCAAAGGGGGGAAAACCCCTCTTGAAACTGACATGACTAGTTTGAAACTGACCAGAATGTTTCCAAGACTGGAGAATTCTGCCCCCTCTGTTGCTTTGACAATTTGATAAACTGTTTGATTGAGCAGAGGCACTCTGTCTGGAAATGTATTCATTAAGGAAGGAGAACAGCTTGAAGGTTCATGGAAAGTTCATGCTAGTTGACCTGCCATGAACTTCATTTCACGAACCACAAACCAGCCAAAGTTCATCATGAATTTCAGTTCATGAGCCAGTTTGTGTCCATCCCACCTCTGCTTCTTCTAAGTTGCCTTGAAAACCCTTTGCTAGGGTAGCCATAAGTCAGTTGCAACTTGACAACGAATACATATATATTACTCATTGGGTTTTATTGTTTTGTTTTATGGCAGAATGTTTCATGCAGATTTAGGCCATGCTACAAAATTTTTTAACACTCTGATTCAGCTTTCAGGCAGTAGCTATGAAACATGTTTTCATATTTTATAGAACAACATTCTTAAAGAGATAAAGTTAAACAAATAGAAGATTAGCTAAAAATGAGTATCAGTACAAAACCTCCCAGTGGGTAATAATATAAAACAGATCGGCACACTATTACTGTATCACCCAAGATATAAACAAGCACAGGTGAGTTCTAAAACATACAGTAGATGTCATGATATTATCTGAAGTTAATCAACAAAATCTAATTAAGTATTGTTCACAGAATTTTTAAAATGATTATTGTTACAGCAGCCGGACAAAGACAAAAGAATACAGTTACTTATTAACAACTACACAAATGTCAATATTTGGTTTGAATCAAGGAAGGTTTCTTCTCATTCTATTTTTATGCCACTAAGCATATGAAGTGTGCCTGTTAGTGCCATTCTAAGCAGAGTTATACCCTTCAAAGTCCATTGAAGTCAATTGGCTTAATAGGGGCATAATTGTGTTTAGAATTGCACAGTTTCCTATAGTTCATCCTTCTTTTGATCCTGTTTTCATCTAGGAGAGATGATGAGCTAAGCGTTTGGGACTACCTCTTTTAAGAGAAGTGTCTTACCCTGAATTTTCTAGAGGGTTTCTAGTTAAGCTCAGAGGTATCTCATATTGTCTGTGCTATTTCCACCATAAACCTGGGTAGTGAAAGCAAATGATGCTGGCAAAGCCTGGGATTCCATGATTTACTACTTTATAACACAGCGTCTTTTTGGGAAGCGAGCCTAAGCATGTCTACTCAGAAGTATGTCCTGTGTTAATCAACACGGCTGACTCTTAGAAAGATATCTTTTGGACTGCTACCTTCGTTCTGCAGCAATTCAGAGACTGAACTCAACAGACTTGAAAGGGCTTGACTAAGATTGCCAACCTCCAGGTGGCACCTGGATATTTCCCACTATTACAATTGATCTCCAGATGGCCAAGATCAGTTCCCCTGGAGAAAACAGCTGCTTTGGAGGGTGGACTCTATGGCGTTATACCCTGCTGGGGTCCCTCCCCTCCCCAAACCCTGCTCTCCCCAGGCTCCACACTCCAAATCTCCAGGTATTTCCCAGTCCAGAGTTGGCAACCCTAGGTGTGACTCTACTTCAGAAGGCCTTTTGTTCATAGACAAAAAGGCAATGAAAATCTTGCGAATCAGCATGAAGAATTTTTGTTTTGGGGTACAATCCAATTCGGACAGGTTGTAAGTCTGGAAGGAAAAGCAGCCTTGGTTTCTGAGCCTGTTATCACAATGTCTGTCTAACCTCACAGCCTAAATATAAAGAACAAACAAACAGGAGCTGTACCACAGCAGTACATACAGGGCTTTTTTTGTAGAAAAAGCCCAGCAGGAACTCCTTAGAATATTAGGCCACACTCAACAGAACATTAGGCCACACCCCCCATGTTACTAGAAGTGTGGTCATCCAGCCACACCTACCTTTAGCTTCTTATTCTGTTTACCTTGTTTGTTGTCAAAACCCAGGGCTTTTTTTGTAGCAGGAACTCCTTTGCATGTTAGGCCACACACCCCTAATGTAGCCAGTCCTAATGAGTTTCTGCTGTTGGGTGTGGCCTATTATGCTAATGAGTTCCTGCTGGGCATGGCCAACTCGGGAGCCTGCCGGAACTCCATTCCTGTGTGTTCCTGCCCAAAATAGCCCTGAGTACATATATATATATATAAAAAATACAACTGTTGCACAGCTAAAATACTAAAAATAAGGTAATTTTTAAGGACTTTTTCACAAGAGAAGAAAATCCTCTTTATCCAGGGTTGGATCCTGAAGAATCAGAAATTGGAGCAGGGTTGCCAGCTCTGTGTTGGGAAATACCTGGAGATTTTGGGGGTGAAGCCTGAGGAGGGTGGGGTTTGGGGCATAAGGCCTTGAGTCCATCTTCCAAAGCTGTCATTTTCTCCAGGGGAACTGATCTTTGTTGCCTGGAGATCAGTTATAACAGTGGGAGATCTCCAGCCACCACATGGAGGTTGGCAACTCTATTGTGGAAGGATATTTCCTCCCCAGTACTCTTGTGTCAGTCATAGAAGACCCGTGATTAGGAGCAGGGAGTTTTGGATTCAACTTCTGCCAAGAAGCTTACTGGGCGACTGCTCTTTCTCAGACTAACCTACCTCACAGGGCTATTATGTGGGTAAAATGGCCAAAGCTGCCCTAAGCTCCTTGGATAAAGGCTGGGTAAAAATAATAATAAAATCATGCAGGAGATGAGAAGCAATCTCTATTGATCCCACTTCCAGCTGCTGTCCCTTGAGTCACTTTGCAGCCCACTCCTAAGGGTCTTCTGATTCCCTCTTGCTTTTCAGGAGAGAGGGAGAAACAGGAATGAGGGTGGCCAGCTCTGGGTTGGAAAACACCTGCAGATTTTAGGGGTGGAGCCTGAAGAGAGTGGAGTTTGGGGAGGGGAGGGCCTTCAGTGGGGTATGATGCCATAAAGTCTACTTTCAAAGTGGTCATTTCCTCCAGGTGAACTGATCCCTGTCACTTCTAATAGTAGGAGATCTCCAGCCACTGCCTGGAGGTTGGCAACCCTAAGGGTGCTAGAATGAGCAGGAAAAAGGGCAAAACCTGATCTGTGGCCTCTCCTCATTCATGGTTCTTTAAGGGTCCAGTCCATTGCATTTCAAATCTCACTGCCACCACTTCTTAAAAACACACTCCCTCTGGTTGAAAAAGGTGGGTTGGTTTTATGCTGCAATTTCATTAGCTGTCTGATTTCTTTGCACCATGGGGCACTCCTCTTGGGAGGATAAACTAAGCTCTTGACTCATAATTCTCTTGCGATTTGCTGCCATCAGATGCTACCTGGCAAGGATACTGTTTTATGCCATATATTTGTTTGAAAATATGGACCAAATACCCTAAAGAAAAACCTGAATTTTTCACTGAGGTCTTACAGCCGTAACAATGGTAGGTGTGGAACTGAAAATTAAACCAAAACTTATTCCATCTCTGTCCATGATTTCTCTTTTGATGTCATAAAGTACTAACAAAACTGCATTATTATTTTTTTTGGGGGTGGGGGGTGGACTAGCAGGGAAAATCATTTTGATCTTTATATCATCTGAACTTCTCCCATTCAGCACAACACATCTTAAGGCACCATAACACACAGCCAAAAGTGTTTCTATTGTTCTTAAATCAATACTGTTCTGCTCTCTGTCGCAGCACACTTGTATCTGGGTCTTTTAAAAAACCTCTGTATCAAAGTCAGTGCAATAGCTCCCACAAGCATGCCTTGGTTTTAGTTCACGTTAGTATTTTTATGCTGCCTTTCAACCAAAAAGTACCCCCAACAATAAAACAAAGACTTTTCAATAACAGAAATCATTTCTTTAAAATATTCAGCTAAGAAAATTTAGGTTCACAAAAACCAAGAGGCGCTATCCTACAGTTAGTCAATTCAGCTCAAAGGTGTCCCAGAACAAGTATCTCTTTAACTTAGTCCAAAAGGCCTGTGAGGGCAGTACTGCTCTCATCCCCAAGGAAAAAGAGTTCCAGAACTGAACTATCATTACAAATTTTCTGTACATTCTCTTCAGTAGGGCTATCACGACACTCCCATTATATTCCCAGTAACATTTCCTACGTTTTGCATATACCCCTCACCTTTTCAATACTTTTCCTTCATAGAGGAAGTCTGGGAAGGTGCAAAGGAACACCTGAGCACTGATTAAGATTGCTGCCTACCTGCTAGTGGTGGGAGCCCTCCTGTTTATGCTCCTGTGTCCCCTGCGCTCATTCAACAGAGTGGTGGGGAGGATGGAAATGGGGGACAGGAGTGACAGTGATCAATGTCACAATGTTCTATCCCCGAAGTGACACCATAATGTTGATTGACACTTCCCCTCCCTGTGTCCTACCTCCTAAAGCTCCCAGAGGTTGCCAGCAGAGGCCCAGCTACCCTAACACAGTTCCCTTCCTAGAAGAAGAAGAGAAGAGATTGGATTTATACCCTGTCCTTCACTATCCAAAGGAATCTCAGAGTGGCTTATAATCTCCTTTCCCTTCCCACAACAGACACCCTGTGAGGAAGGTGGGGCTGAGAGAGCTCTGACGGAAACTGTGCCAGAGCAGCTGTGCCAGAGCTTGTGACTGACCCAAGGCCACTTCAGCAGGTGCAAGTGGAAGAATGGGGAATCAAACCCTGTTCTCCCAGATCAGAGTCCACACACTTAACCACTACACCAAGGAAAGTACAAGTACCCATCAAAATGGAAGCCCAAAGTGAGGGCTGGGAAATCTGACCACTTTATAAAAGGAGTTAGGACTGGGAAAATGACACAAGGGAAAGAGTTAACTCCTCTTCTGCCACACTGGTTTGTATCAGAGAACCCCCTGCATCTATCTACAGGGAATCTCACTGATCTCCCAGAATCCCATGCAGTTTGATCCTAAAACATACTGCAATGTTTTAAAAAATACTGTGCATGATATTTACAATATTAACAGTACAATCCTAATCAGAGTTGCAGCCTTATGAATGGACTGAAATCAATGGATTCAGAATGGTGTAACTCTGTTTAGGACTGCAATCTAAATTGCTGACTGCCCTAATGTGATGAAATTGCTGTTAGGAGACTGTAAACATATTGAGATGAGTAAAAATACAATAAAGAAGGGTACAATTAAACTCAAAGACTTTTGAGGGCTTTTAAAATGCAATCATTTTTCATCTTCTTAAAAAACAAACAAACCCTGAGCTTTAGCCGGTCAATACAAGGGCATAGCAGCATACATGATCCAGAACCTTGTATTTTAGAGACTCACTCTGGAATAATTCATTCACTCCTGCATCTCAGGTATTCCTTTAGGGGCATACACATATACAGGTTTACATATGCAAACCTCACTTGGTGGAAAGTGCCTGTCAAGTCGCAGTTGACTTATGGTGACCTCAGAGGGTTTTCAAGGTGAAAGACATTCAGAGGTGGTTTGCCATTACCTACTTCTGCATAGCTACCCTGGACTTCTTTCGTGGTCTCCCATCCCAGTACTAACCAGGGTCCACCCTGCTTAGCTTCCAAGATCTAACAAGATCAGGTTATCCTGGGCTATCTGGCTCAGGGCCCCACATAATTCCCATAAAGAATGCTAATCTGAGAGTCAACAGCGAATAACAGCTACAAGCATACAATCTATTATAATTTCTTCAGTCATTTGTTTGGCTCACCAGATGCCAATATGATTGCACAAAACACCACAGGGTGCATCCACGTAGTGATGGCTGGCCACAGAGGCACATTACACATGGTTCCACAGGGGCTTCCAACAGGTAGATTATGAGCTACCAACAGCTCACCAGCTGCTGCAGAGTAGCTTGTGCATCCCCTAAGATCCAGGGGGAAAACCCGCAAAAAGATCTGTGCTATTTCTTTTTGATTTCCTAAGATATTTCTCTGAGCTGCTTAGCTGAAAACTTCATTTCAGGTGCTCTTCCTAGCCCATAGTCTGTTCATGATATTATTCATTACTCAGAAGCCGCTCTCATTAAAGAAGAGGCTGGCAACAGCTGCTCCACATAATCCCAAGCACAGAGGTAGACAGGCCCATAGCTACGGTGGGGCTATTCGGGGCTCAGCCTCCTTACTTAAATCCACAGCCCCACAAGATTTTTTTTGCCTAAAATGTGTTTCTTTGAGTCAATTTTTAGCATTTCTTTAAAGGCACACACTCCCTCTGTCCGCTCTCCCCAGCTTCACCAATTCCCGAGCGACCTTTGCCAATACAAGGAGCAGAGGGCGAAAGAGGCCAGACCAGGTATAAATTTAACCTTCTCATATACTGGGCAGTTGCTGTAATTCCACTGCATTGTTCATAGGTGGTTGGTAGAAAAGAGGAAACATTAAAAATATTAAAAACACTGACGCTACCCCAAGACCCCTTAAAAATTTGAAAGCCCCCCCCCCCGGAAAAAAAAATCCTAGCTACGGGCCTGGAGGTAGATACGCTGAGGGATTGTGGAAAAGAAAAACTGTAATTTTCTTGCATGTGTGAATTGCCTTCCTACTTCAGAGAAGGCATGTCAGCAACCATTACAATATTATGTCAATTTTAACCCTGAAATTCTTCGGATATACCTTTTAGAAGATAGTAAAAAATCTGTATCTTACGCAGTGGCAAGGTTTTGTGCACTGGCTCTTAGAAAGCGGAACTGTTTCTCTAAGAAAATGCTAAAGGCTGAAGTATAAATTTTAATCACGCTGTGATTTTAATCTTTATGTACTAGTTGTCCAAGTTGTATTTTAACCTTGCTGGTCCTGACTGTAATAAATTTGATTTGATTTGCATGTCAGCAACCCAAGAAGCCTACATCCAGAGATTTGTTTGTTTGCCTTCTCCAAACTCTGTCCAAAGATCGAATTCAATACTGATGCTGTTTCATTTCTCTTAAAATAACACTGCAGGGACTAGGCCTAATTAGGAGGATGGCCTCTGTCTTGAGCCTCAAGCTCAGAAGGGGTCCCAGATTTAGACATGTGCTACTTTTCTAACACTTGATAAATTTCACAACTTATTTCTGTCCACATCTATAAAATAGGACGCACCCTATCAGCTATGAGCTGTGAATTGTAACATGAGATGTCATTTGGCAAAAGACAGAATGCGGTACCTATTTATCTACTTGCAATTTCTTGCTTTCGAACTGCTGGGCTGGCAGGGAGCTCTCATGCAGCACTCAGGTCTTGAACTGCTGAGCTACTGACCTTCCAGTCTGCAGCCAAGCACTAAATGGTAAAGGTATATCATCCTATTCGCCCCATTGAATTCATCTGGAATCCAAAGGGAAAGGAAGCAAACAAATACCCATACAATTCATTGTATCTTCGATAGCAGAGTTAATTAGCTTGTATAACCCACAGGAAAATACAAGGCTGCAAAAGAAGAGACTCTGATTATTGACCAGCTAATGGTTTCAAATTCCCAATTAGAGTTAAACATTTCTAAACAGAACACAGTTAAGGTTTAACATAATTGGACAGGGTTACGGTTTCAAAGCAGTGCAATTGTCTAGCAGAACTTAATAATGGGTAATAGGCTGGTTGTAACTGCTGTTGTCATGAGCACAGGAGGCTTCTTGGGGTCCAAAATGTTATAGTTTAATGAGTGAGAGGCTGGACCTGGAATTAGAGACCCTACAACGACAGCCACTTTCTTGTTAAATCGTTTTTCGGTCTGGATTGAATATTCGTCAGTAAACTTTATATCATTTGTAACAAAAAATATTTGCACTGGCCTTATTAAAACAAGGTACACACAAATAATAATGTTAACGGCCGACAGGATCTATCCTGTGCTACCCACCCAATGTGCCTGGGGTGGAGAGCACCATACTTTCAGAGCAAACAGTCAAAGACAGTAAAAATTAAGAAAGAAGAAAAGTTGGAGCGTGGAAGATAAAAATAAAAGGAAAAAATGGGACAACAGAAAAGTCTAGGGAAAGGACAGCAATGGAAGAACCCAGGTAAAACCTCAAGCTGTTGCCCAAAAAGATTCCCATAAAGGCAAAGGTTTGTGGCAAAGGTTGCCATAAAGGGTCAGGGATGGCCTGCTGTTTATCACTGATCTTGCCTTCTTAGCACAAAGAGCCCGCGTCTTGCTATCTCAAAGGACCGCTATGTAGCTGTGCAAACATGGGATTTGCTATATGCCAAGATGACCCTTTCGGCCCTCAAAGCATCCCTCTGAATCCAAAGCACCAGATGGAGTGCCCAGAGAGCATTCAGCTATGCCAGGATTCAATGATGAAAAGCCAGGTTGAGAGAAAAAGACAAGATAAAACCAAGCTTCCACGTCTTGTCCCCAACTGTATACCCTTTTGACAAGTGAGAACTTTGTGTTCAAAAAGTAGGCAAACCTAAATGAAAAGAAGAATATTTCACGAGGAGTACCTTTCCAGCCTTGCAGTTAAGTAGCTTTTAGGTAATCCCTCAAGCAACACAGACTGAGTAGAAATGCTTTTGAATTTCTCATTGGTTGTGGTTTGATATCAAATACCTCTTTTCATTCCTGCACTTCAGTGAAAGCATAGCACACATGAGGAAAGTATTTTTTCCTCCTTTTTTTACTTTTCTCAGATATTTTCCAGCATAAAATAGGTATCTATTTTTTAAAAGATATTTTTGAAATGATCTGCTTATTGAGTGAGATAGGTGGAGATAAAACAGCTTTAAAAGGGGATTAGATAGATTCTTTCTTTATTATTTCTTGCTGTTTTTGCAACCAGAGTCAAAAACAGCAATTCCTCATCCCACCATAAACCTCGTCCCACAGGAAAACATAGAAGAACTTAAAGGTCGCTACTACAAAAGCTGTCATGTGATTTGACAACAGCTACTAGAAATATTGCCACACACTGGGTAGTTAGTTTGTATTCGACAGATTCATGGAGGATAGGTCTGTCAGTGAGTAAAGGGAACCTCCACAATCAGAGGCAGTAAACCTCTTAGTACCAGTGCCAGAAGGCAAATTCGGGGAAGGCCTCAGCCTCTATGCCCTGTTGTTGGCCCTCCAGCGGAACTGGTTGGCCACTGTGGGAGACAGGATTCCAGTGTTTTGTCTTCTACTTTCCTCGATATTTTTAAAGGAAACCAAACAGCTACATTTCTATTGATAATAATAAACTGCATTATCCCTCAAAAGCATACGAGGACATAGCAAAAAAACAAAAGGCTGTATTCAGGCATAACCACTAACCACAGAAAAGTAAAAAATGGGGGCTTATCTAACTTCTTTCTGTGCTTGTATATATTTATAACCTGCTTTTCTTTCCAAGCAACTTACAACACCATTCTCCACCCCCCCCTTTATCCTTCGAACAAAAAGGACAACAACTGTGTGAGGTAAATTAGGTTGAGAGAGTGACCAGTGAGTATCCATAGCAGAATGAAGATTCCAGTCTTGAGCTGTGGTCAGATGAAGGGTTGGCATGGTCCGGCCACATCTCTGACTGCACCAATTTCAGTTGTAGCAGGAAGGTTTCATCAGACATCATGCCTGAATCGGCTGCTCCACGCCCTCACTCCATGGTCGATTGTTCAGATTATTGATGCGTGTCAACCACAGAGTGCGCTGTCTGGGTGGTTTTAAAGAATTTTTGGGGCGCACATGCACATGTGTGCTTATGTGCACATCCCAAGGAACCAAAAAAAGGGCTGAGATGGAACTGAATGTTCACACTTCCCAACTCGCTTGAGTTCACAACAGGGAATTTCAGACCACAGTTTCCTCTAAGCTGCACTAGCGGGGGAGCGGGGGGGGGATGGCGCACAAAATTTTAACAGGCAGCTCAGGGGTTGTGAGTCTCTTCTCACAAGACTTCCGCCCCCCTTCATTGGAAACAATGGAGGATGGGGCACCTCCTTCTGGGCCCCATCAGCAGCTATGCTGCAAATCTGGTGCCTCTCCCTAAAAAAAACACAGCCCCCCAGATACCCCCAGATTGATTCTCCATTAGAGCCTATGGGGCCTATTGACTATAATGATCTCCATAGGCTACAATGGAGCTGGGAAAAATTATAATTTTTTGCACACTCATATTGTGCTTTTCAGTATGATTTGTAAGCTGCCTTGAGTCACAGAGGAAAATGTGATATAAATATTTAAATAAATAAGTAGTTTGGGCAGGTTGATAATATTTAAGCAACTTTCTGTTTGTTAGGTTAGGCAGCTTTCTGACAATGATTGTTCCACCTCTGTTATACTTGACCTGTAATGCTGGTTGTCATATTTCACAAAAAAAACACCCCCACACACAAAGCAGATGGCAAGAGTCCCCTCCCCAGTACAGGTATGTTTTCTAAGGCTCAGCACAAGGTGATGGTCCAAGGCCAGGTCTACCAATATAATGGACTGGGGTCAGTAGATCTGGTCTCTGGAGGCCAGGTCTACCAATATAGTGGCATGGGGTGGGTAGACCTGTTCTCTGGAGGTTAGGTCCACCAATACAGTGAAAAGGGGTGGGTAGACCTGTTCTCTGGAGGCCAGGTCCACCAATACAGTGGAAAGGGGTGGGTAAACCTGTTCTCCAGTCAACAGGTCTACCAATATAGTGGAAAGGGGTTGGTAAAATTTGACGATTATATTTTCTCTTATAATATTTAAATTATTCTTAAAATATTGTTTAAATATAATTAAAATAATTTATTCTGAGATTTTTATAAGGTTATGGAAGTAATCTTCTAAAAAACTAATGTATGTGATAGTCAAATGTATACTCACAACTTTAATGCTACTAGCTTTTCCCACTAACAAGGTAGAATTTCTGCTCACAACACTGTGGAGCTTAGAGGTAACATTGGTTCAGACATCCAGAAATGCAGATTGAAAATGCCAGTATCCACAAAGACTGGATTTTCCCTGGTGTCTGGTAACTCCACTTTGAAGTCAGGGCAAAATGGGCTGCCAACGACTGGGGAACAAGAGGCAGATGTTGCTGTCTGATCGTGCACTTTAAATCCAGCAGGGAACAACAACTACATTGGATCAAACTGCTCATCTGACCACAGCCTTGGTATTTCAGTTCCTACTCGGACTCTCTAAACACTACACCACACTGGCTCTCATTGTGAGTCATAGGCTGTATGCCTGCAAACACAGCAGATGAAATAATACTTTACAATCTCAAAATCATTATTTAGTTCTTATCAATAAAATATTTTCAACCGGTGGTAAAGAAACAGTTGGGCATTGCTGGTGTTATCCCAGTATATTCATTCCTTAAAATAAATGCTTCATTCTAACAAACAATACATACACATATTTCTGCAATGAGAATATGACAAAATAGGTAGGAAGACCTACCCACCACTTCATCTAATCATAGATATTGGCATAAGTAAATTTTCAATATAGCCTGAGTCAAGCCAGCGTCAAGGTTGCAAGCTGTTTTAATCATCATCTGACCCACATAGCTAGTTTGCTGGTAAAATGCAACCATATAAAATATATCCAAAAAGAATTCAGGCAGATGTTGATGCCAATGAGTGCCTCTTAGAATGCATTTGTGATGAACATATGTAATGCTGTAACCTGGTCTAAAAACCTTGAGTGACAGGGGATTCAAATGTAATTCTTCAGTTGAGAGTGTCAGTTCGGAATGGCAGTTAAGATATGACAGTTGACTGGGAAGGAAGGCTAAGGGGCTGAGAAGATCAAGAAGGATCTCCATTCAAGCCTGAGTGGAATAGCTTCTAGAAAAGGGGGGTGAACCCTATCCAGTCTGAGAGAAATAGCTCCTAGAGAAAGGGGGTGATCCCTATTATGTGGTTAAGAAAAGAAACTGGAACTTATGTGAATGTTCTTGCCTTCACCAACATTAATGTCTGTGATACCAAGAAGATTATGCTTGTTTATGTAAGCAGAGACTGCCAAGAAATCTCTCTCCTCAAGATTTAAAGACCGGTCTGAATAACCAAAACACTTACTTGTTTGTGACAAATTATCTGGCATTTATTTTTACACAAAGTTATCTCATTCCTGTTGTCTGTTCACCTCCTAAGTCCTAAACCTAATTCCTACCTGACGATTTCCTCTCAAAGTTTGTTATTTTTTAACTGCCATCAGCTTCTTGTATGCCATTATCAAACCAGGCCTCTCCCCTCAGTTTCCTAGGCTGGGTCATTTTTTACCAATACAAATTCAAACGACTGGGTGGGACAGCCAGAAGAAAAGGAAAAAGAGGCTGCTCCATCAAAAATAAGATAAAAGGAAATGCTGTGAGGCAGAGCAAAATTGTCATAGTGTTCATTAAAGTAAGTGGGAAAATCCAACTAAATGTTCGCCACAAAAACAGGCAATTATGTAGAACAAAGTTTAAGTCCAAGCAGTAGAACAAATTTAGAGTTCTTTAAAATATTGATATCCCACCATATTACATTGGACTCAAGTTGGATAGCAGGGTCAGCACACCTCAGAGAACCACAAAACATAAAATTCCACTAATGGATAAAAATAATACACAGATTTAAATACAGCTAAATCTGCTGACACTTGCTTTAAATGCCCTCTGAAAAAGAACTGTCTTCCACGGCCTTCCAAAATGTAGGCAGTGAAGGCACCTTCTGTACCAGTTCTGGTAGGCCATTCCAAAGCACTAGATCCACCATAGAAAATCCTGTGACCTAGCTGTTTCTGTACAGACAGTTCTAAGAAAGAATACCACAAGGAGGGAGATAGTTCTCTGAGGATTGTAACTGATATACTAGGAGATGCTGTTTGATAAGTATGAAGGCCACAGGACATGTTGGGCTTTAAAGGCAGTAAGGAGTGCTTTGAATTGGGCCCAGAACCATTGTGACAGACAGGTCCAGTTCCACCTCTCTGTGCAAAGAACCAATGAGAGTTGAGGGAATGTTGGTAGGGGAGATGGAAGTTAGAGCCATAAAGTTAGTTGGAGAGAGAGCTGGGGCTGTGTAGAAGGGAGATGACACCTTGAGCCATTGAATGAGAAAACAGTACCTTGAAGCTGGCTGAAAGGAAGCTAAGCTTGTAACAAATAGATTTGGAAGTATGAATTGAATTAGAGGTCTCAGGTTCAAGTGTCAAGAAATGTTATATCTATTTACCTGAACCACTTCAATGTTGTTTTAACCCTTCAATAAAAGTAAACTCTTTTCTTGTTAACCCTGATGACTGAATGTGTACTGTCACAGGAAAAGAAATGCATGCACACAGAACTTGTCAGGTCTCGCCCTTGCTATATAGATATGAATAAATGGTGCCAGCATGAGATTGAAGGAGTGTTTGGGTCCCAGTCCCAGCAGGTCTGTGAAGTGCCTGAGCGAGGGGTGCTTGATAAGGGAGCTGTGCTGCCCTGTCTAGCAGTGTCTCTGGAAATGAGAAAGGGGACCTGATGTATGAAAGGGTCAGGGCTCTCTGTATTTTGAAGACACAAGACAGGTGGGCAAACAGTGATTGCCTGATCTACCTATATCTCTGAACCTCTATGACAGATGTTATAGTGGGTGGTAGTGTCTAGCAAGAGGGGTTACAACCAATGCTCCCTCTAAGCTGGGGAGTCCTGTGAGGAAAAATTCCACTTTGTGAGCGACTGGCATTAAAGTTGTGAGCAAGTCATTTGGCTACTGCATAAATTAGTTTGCTCTGGAGCCCTCCGTCCTGAGCTAAGACAAAAACGTGTGAGCCAGAGGCTAAAAAACTGTGAGCTAGCTCACACTAACGCAGCTCACAGGGAACACTGGTTGCAACCATTGACAGAGTGTGTGGCCCAAGTTAAGGGAAATGTTTTACATATTTTTATGTTTTTGGGATTAGCTACAAGGGGGTTGGGAGGGAAGGTATAGATTTATCTCATCAGATAATGGAAGCTAAGCAGGATGGGCGCTTGGAGGGGAAGCCACTTGGAGGGGAAACCACAATGGCAACCACCTCTGCAACTCAGTTGCCTTGAGAGCCCCTTACTGGGGTCACCATAAGTTGGTTGCAACTTGATGACACTTATATATGTACAGGAGAATTAAAAGTACAGTTGTTACTCTGCTATCTCATTACTGTCTTCCCTGATGAATACAAAGTGTATGTTGTAATACAATTTGTTATAGATTCTATAATTACATTTAGCATTCCAAAGCTTTACACATTCCAAAAATTTATAAATCAGGAGTTCTTCTTGCCGGCTGATCTGAAATTAGTTTCATGTTGCGAGGGTAATGGCAGTAAACAGAGAGATTTACCCAATGTACTTTAATGAACTCTAAATCTTATTCTGCACTGTGCAACATATGCTAACTACTGCTCTGCTTTCCGTAAATGCTCAGGGTAGAATACTTTTAAAAAACTTTCCCGACAAATGGTTATTTGCATATTTGTAAGGGTACAGGAAACCATCAACCATGCCTGTGCTACTGCAACTCGTTTCCCATTAACCCAATACCCTTGTTCCCCTACCACTAAAAGATTTTGAAGGAATTAAGCAGATGGAGTCATTCCAACAGTTATTCTGAACTATGAACAGAATAAGCCCATAATGACGGGTTCTATAGCCTCTGCCCTCATAATAACCATAAACAATCCATCCAGTAAGCTGTTCAGTGCAAAAACTTTACATAACCGCTAACACTTATCACACAAAATGTAGTTTGTTTCACCTGTCTCCGGCTATTATTTTCTCCTAGAAATTGATTTTAAAATGAGATGTGAAAAATAAAACCCAGCTTCAACAGGCTTTCTGTCTCAGATCTTCCTTTATGTTGGTCTGCTGGTCGAAAATCAATCACACAGCCAAGCCCCAAAGAGCTACTTAAGTTGAAGTAGCAAATAACAGAGGTTTGCTCCACTGCAGCTAAGTAGCCCTATAAATAGCAAGCAGAGGATAACACTCAGGTAGCCTTCTCTCCACCATAAATCCAAACTAAAGGATTTCCTGCTTGTACTATCATGGTCTAGGGCGGCCTTTCCGAGAATCAGAAGACTTGCATATTATAATTAGTGGGACATTTGCTTTAGTCTTTGTACAGCACCAAGAGCAATCAAAAATCGTCTTTACATCACAGATAAAGACTGCTGTTGGGAAGAAGAAACTACAGGGAAGAAGTAGAAAAAGAGCTGGAATTATACCCCGTTCTTTACTTAGAGTCTCAGAGCAGCTTACAATCTCCTTCCCTTCCACTCCCTACAACAGACACCCTGTGATGTAGGTAGGGCTGAAGAGAACTCTGAGAGGAACTGTGATTGACCTAAGGTCGCCCAGCTGGCATTATGTGGAGGAGTGGGGAACCTGGTTCTCCCAATTATAGTCCTGCTGCTCTTAACCACTGCACCAAACGGACAAAATTTCTGGGGGGGGGTCAGGTTGCTCGGGGGTCAGGACACCAGACAAAGTACAGCTGAGGGACAGAAGGAGTAATCCAGCTGCAAAGGAAGATGAGATGTGACTGAATGGGAGAGCATCTGCTCTGCATGCAGAAGGTCCTAGATTCACTCTTTGGTATCTCCATTTAAAAAGATCAGGTGGTATTTAGCATTGCCAACAGATCTGGATAAAAACCTCTTGCTCCTTTAATGGATACTTAATGCTATGTTATCAACACCCATGTTATTTCAACACATTGAACCTCTATTAAAAGGGAGAAGACAGTTTTCTCCAGGTCTGTTAGCAACCAAATTAGTAGGCAACGTGAAAGACCCCCTACCTGAGATTCAGGAGAGCTGCTGCCAGATAGAGTAAACAATACCAACCTTGATAGATCAATGGTCCGACAGAGCAGAAGACAGCTTCATATAACTAGGGGCACAAAATTCTGGAATCTTGGGAAACAGGCAAGATACTACTGGATGATATTAGCAAAAATATACCTCTTTGAATCAAGCAACTTATATTTGCTCCTCAGAAAGCCCAGAGGGTACCTTTGCCTGGAGTCCCAAGGTGTCTGTTAGCAGCCCAGGAAGTTGCTTGACACCAGTGAGGATAGCTCTGTTGCAGAGGATTCCTTTTTGCATTTTGTTTTCTCTTGTTTAAGAGGAAACCTAAGTGGCCTAAAGTGGGAGATAGGGAATGCAGAGAGGCAGTGTGGTGTAGCGGTTAGAGTGTCAGACTAGGATCTGAGAGAGCCAGGTTGGAATCTCCTCTCTGCCGCGGAAGCTGGCCAGGTGACCTTGGGCCAGTCGCACACTCTCAGCCTGACCTCCCACACAGAGTAAGCAAAAAAGGGCAAGGATAAAATGGAGAAGGGATGTTATGTCTAGACCACTCCTCCCTCGGAAGGACGAGTCTGGTACTTAAGAAAAGGTGACACAGGCAAGCTTCTTTCTTAATGTCTCACAGGGTCACTCATTCTAAACTCTTCCCTGGTCTGCAAATATGATCAAAATAGGTCCTACAATCACATGGAATGTGTGCTATCAAATATTGACCAGAGGCCTGTCTGGGAAAATTGATCCCAAAGGTGCATTGTGAAAGGGTCTGGTTTCTGGCAACCCCCTTCCCTCTTTAAACCCATCACTGTCAAGGGTTGATTTCTCAGTAAAGGCAGCAAAACTAACCAACTTCCTACCTTGCCTGATCTTTCCTTACCTGGTTACCCTAAGAAAGTACCTAGTAAAAACCATTTTAATCCCATAACACTCCTTGTAATGGTTTTCTTGTCCTGGCAATTAGAGGTCACCAAACACAACAGACATTTTCACATGAATGTTACATTGCTTTTGCAATTGCTGGGAAAGTTACGATGCTTCCTTGCTCAGACAAATTGTTTCACTATTACCATCATAGCATTGTTCTAAGAGCAATCACATCATGCTTCAAAGGGTATATCCAGCCACACACTGTTCAGTAGAGTGTGTGTGTGTTTGGATGTCCACTAACCTACACCCCTACTATGAGGTTGGGTACACTTCCTTCCTTGAGTGGGATGCTGGTTCCCTTCACTCATCCTTCTCCTTGGATCTCTGTTTCTATGAATATGTAAACATAGTCCAACAGAATAAGTTCCCTGCTCTGTCTGTATAAGCTATCACTTGTATGTGTGTACACAGAGTGCTCTTCACTTAATAAGTTTTGATTTTTTTCTTTAATTCTCTTTAATAAAAATAATTTTATTAATCATGGCCTGGTTCATTTTGGGAGTTCCCTAAGGGAAAATCCTGGTATACATAGGTGGAGGTCCTGCTTGATTACCCTCCTCTTGCATTATTTGGGTGTCCTTGTTAAATCCCCCAACATACTCAGGAGACCCTCACAAACACTTAGGGTAACAGGGAAGAATGACGCAAGCTGATTTGGGACCCCACTGGAGAGAAAAATGTGGGGCATAAAGTAAGTCAACAATTAAAAAATAAATACAATAAAAAAGAAAAAGAAAAGGTCATAGAAGTTAAAGGAGTCAGCCTGAAGCAGCCTTGCTGGAACTCACCAATTTAAAGGAGCAAATTTAATGATATTAAGGAGCACTTCAGTAATAGAACCTATCTCTCAGCATCTGAAATCTGTTTTAAGAAATGACATTTTACTAAATGTTAAACGATAACCAACCGCTTCTGTCAAATATGATTGCTTCATTGTTGTTGTGGGGAGGAGACAAATATTTATGAAAATATTTATATCCTCTACCACAGGAGTGTCAAACATGTGGCCTGTGGGCTGGATCAGCCTCTGAGGGCTCCTATCCAGCCTGCAAGGAACTGGCTGTCTCCATTTCTGCTCCTGCATCACAGCTTGCTTTACCAGACTCTTTCAATTACACAGAAGAGATAGATCGGCAAGCTTCCATTCCCTGCACTGGCTGAGGCTCCTCCCCCTCCTCCTCTCAGGGGGATGGAGGGAATGAGCCAGAGCTTGCTTCCTGGCCAGGCTGTCTCAATCACACAGAAGACAAATGCAAACCTTTCTTCCCCTCTATTAGCTGAGTCTCTTCCCTTTCCTTCTGCCTTGCATTGCTCAGCTGCCTCAATCACATGGGAGAGATACAAACACCTTTAAGACCAACAAAGTTTTATACAAGGTATGAGCTTTTTGCCTTGCTACAGAGAGAGAGTGAGAGCCCTGTGTGTGTATGTTTTGTTGGGTTCATTGTGCCAGGGCTATGCAACAGGGTTCCCTCCTCTTTTTCACTGTATTCATGCCCTCATGATCCAGGCTTCCTCAGTAGCAAAGCAATGTGAACTATTTAGATGAGGAATAACAACAAGCCAGTGAGCTGGATTAGGCTGGTAGTGTGTGTCCAGACCAAGTTAACCCAGCACGTTTCCTTTGTAGACTGGGGATTTTGAACAGACTTCCCAGATAGCAGGCTGATACTAACCACTATATATGGCTATCTCTCTATTCTTGCTTTGCCTCATAGTAGTTATTTCTCTGGGGAAGACTATAGTTTTGTAGACAAACACATAGCCCTTAGACTGTTTCAGGATGCCTTCTCATGTTCTTGACCAGTACACAAAGCAATTTATGTACAAAAGCTCATAATGCCCAACCATTTCATGTTTCCCCTTGGGTCCTAGGCTCAGAACACTGAGATGAGATTTCTGTAATGAATGTCAATAAGTCAAAAGTAGGTTTGCAGCCCTCTGGATACACACCTGATCAGCATACTCAAGACTACTACAGCACAGACATTTGGGCTGAGTTCAGATTGGCAGTTTGCTCTAAGAGAGGTGTGTTTCAGCAACGTTTCACAAGAAAATTAAAGGGAGCATTCACACAGGCACATCTGTCCGGCGTTCCCCAGCTGTACTCAACCCGTCTTGTAACGCTTCGTTTCCAAGTTAAAAAGATACCTGTTAAAAGTGGTATCAAACCCTGGAAAGCAAGTCTATCCCACATATATCCTGCACCAACACAATGTGAACACTAAAATCCACGATTTTGATTGTGTGCTCATGCGCATGTGCACTCATGCGCATAAGCGCATATCTCCAGATTAGAAAAACAGAAAGCTGCACCTTACAGCTGCACCTTTGGGCCAACAGTGTGAATGCTCCCTCATGCCTCCTCCCCGGTATGCTCCCACATCAGTCGACGCAGTGTGATCGGGAAAACCCGGAACAGTTTGTTCTGGGGCTTTTTTTTGCCACGACTTGCTCCTGCTTCAAACTGCCAGTCTGAACTCAGCCTTTGATGCAATAATTCAGAGCAAGAGGTGTCAGTTATCAGAGACTGGTAAATAGACAAAATACTGCAAGAGTGCTAGTGTTTTAAGCATGTTTTATTTAAAGTTTTTAAAAAATCTTTCATTGTGTTTGTGTCCTTCATGAAGTTTATATCTCTGCTACCTGGCGTTACATTTTTTGAAACACATGGCCCGGCCCAACAAAGTCTCATTTATGTCAGATCCTGCCCTCATAACTAATGAGTTTGACACCCCTGACCTACAGTCTTCCTCAAACCTACTTTCGCACAAAAGACAGACTCTGAGACATCCAAAAGTCTCCTGAGAAAGAATTTTCAGCCTACAGCCCCATAAACACAAAACCACATTGTTTGTTAGCTGCTCTGTACACACACCAAGCAGGCATACTGGGGACTGGGGGCTGACAGAGAGGGGCAGGACTTTTGCCTGACTGTCACAAATACATTCTAATTATTTCAGTTAGAGAACTAGATTAGGAACTGTTGTGGAACTGTCAGCAGTGATCAAGACACAAAATGATAAAACAATACAGATTAAATTTAGGCTAACCTGAGCTACACACATTGCCTACTTATATCACATGGCCTTTTTTTACTCTATCGTGTGTTCTGCAGCACAAGCAATCCTAAGAGGTTATGATGATTAATGGTCTGTTCAAAAGCTTTAACAGTCCTAAAAATTGTCTTTATGGTTAGAAAGCAAAGCAAACACTACGGCTGCAGTCACACATACTAAATGATCCACTTTCAATCCACTTTCAGTGTACTTTCCAACTGGATTTTACTGTGTGAACTGGCAAAATCCAGTTGGAAAGTGCATTGGAAGTGGATTGTTTAGTGTGTGTGACTGCAGCCTGGATTTGGAGATAAACATAAAGCGCAGGGATACCAGAGAAGTTGTACAGAGAAGTTAACAAAACAAGCAAAAGGCATGTTCAGGGGACTCCAGAAGAACATTGTTTTGTTATGCCTATGGGATCATGACCCAGTAGCAACATACTGGATCAATTCCTGAATAGAGAAATTGTGGTTCATGATACATCCTGAAAGCTTCAGTTCTGCCTAGTTGTACATTTCTACCTTGTGGAAGCATTGAAGGATGATTTGTACATGTGAAGCAGCTGTCACAACTTTGATCACCACAGACAGAATGTTCATACTTTTTGATGGAGGCAGTTAAAACAAATTAGGCAACGAGACATCAAATATGAATAGGCCATGTCTGAATCAGCTGTGAGATCTGGTCTTTCTCCAAGAACCTCTGATTTTACACACACACACACACACACACACACACACACACACACACACACACACACACGAGAACTATGAGTGCTACTGGATTTTCCTATGTGGACAAGACAATATTTAATTAATTAATTTACTTATTTCATTTATATCCTGACTTTCACCCCAATGGGGACCCAAAGCAGCTTACATCATTCTTCTCTTCTCCATTTTATCCTCACAACAACCCTGCAAGGTTTACTAGGTTAAAAGTATGTGACTGGCCCAAGGTCACCCAGCAGGCTCCCATGGTACTATTGGGAATTTGAACCTGGATTTCCAAGGTCCTAGTCTGCCACTTTAAGCACTGCACTATGCTGGCCCTGCTTGATAGACTGGAGAACTGCTGCCAAAGTAGACCATATTGAGATATTAGGGACTAATACTCCTGACACAAGATGAAGTTATTTGATATGTTCATATACTTCCTTCCGTAGGAGAGAAGAAGAAGAAGAAGAAGAAGAAGAAGAAGAAGAAGAAGAAGAAGAAGAAGAAGAAGAAGAGGAGTTTGGATTTATACCCCGCCCTTTGCTACCCAAAGGTGTCTCAGAATGGCTTACAAACTCCTTCCCCTTCCCCTCCCCACAACAGACACCCTGTGAAGTAGGTGGGGCTGAGAGAGCTCTGACAGAAACTGCTCTTTTTCAAGAACAGCGGTGCCAGAACTTATGACTGACCCAAGGTCATACCAGCAGGTGCAAGTGGAGGAGTGGGGGATCAAACCTGGTTCTCCCAGATTAGAGTCCGTGCGCTTAACCACTATACCATTTTCATTCACATCCTCATGTCTGCACAGAGACACAAAAGCACCACTTTATACCAAAAAACCCACCAACCATTATATATATCTACATGCTTCTCTGAGCATACCAAACAATCCATTGTCTATAGCTAAGCCATTTATGCCAGTTCCTTGGCTAAAGACTCACAGTTGAAGAATATATAATAAGCATTCTTGGGATTACAATACCTTCCCAATGAATTGAAGAAACTATTAACTATTGAAGAAACTTTAGCTATTAATGTAGCTAAAGTCAGTGCTGTGGCAATTTCTTGTTTTTATTTTTCTGACCATGGTAACCAATATGTGCCAACTGCACTCAAAGTTTTTAATGGTAAAACTGGAACTCAGTTATTATATGAAATACCCCTTTGGATTTAATGCAGTTGACACTTCAGTGGAACATTGCCCTCAGATATAGACAGAAAACATAATTATAGTGCCCAGTAAAACTTTGGGTTCATCCTACAATGAGATATATGTCATGTGTCAATAATGCCTTTCTGGTCTCTACACGGAACAAACAAATCAGTCCCTACACAAAAACAAAGTTAAAAATGGACTAATGTCTTCAGAAATCAGTACAAGTTCACTGTCACTGGACACTGTTTTTGACCTCAAAAATAGAGCCTTTCAGCAAAAGCATTTAATAGGGAAACTCTGGGCTGAAACTGTTGAACTGAGATTCGTTAAGAGGTTTCATCCTACCTCCTCCTCTGGCTTAAACAACACTCATTACAAGTGTTAATTAGCTTAACACGATAGTGTATGGATTCTATATTTTTCTTGTTTGTATTTGAATATTAAATAATCACATTTCACCCAGTACTCCTGAATCACATGGCCATCTGACTCTGCTGTTTATTTTTGATTCCCCACACCCTTACATAAAATGACTATCTGAGGAAAGTTTATCTGGATTTTTTTTTTGTTAGTCTTTAAGGAGACACAAGAGTCCTGTTTTTGACTTTTCAGTTCTTTCCATGGGCTCAGGGGTTATACTCCAGGACTCCACTGGTCATGCCTGTGGAGAAGTGGGCCCTGGGAGCCATCCTAGCTGGAGCCCATATAGGGTTGCCAACCTCCAGGTGGTGGCTGGAGATCTGGAATTACAACTGATCCCCAGGCGACAGATATCAGTTCACCTGGAGAAAATGGCTGGTTTGGAAGATGGATTCTATGGCATTATACCTCATTGAATTCTCTCCTCTCCCCAAACCCTGCCCTCTTCCACCCCCAAAATCTCCGGGTATTTCTCAACCTGGAGCTGGCAACTCTAGGCCCATACCATGACAGGCTTGTGTGTTCTACGAGCTGGACGCTCTACCCTCCATCCACTTGTTGAGTCTAGTTACATATTTGAACAGGTCTCATATCCTTCAACATCAAAGGGAATGGGGAAGCCCTTGAGAACAACCCCCCCCAAAAAAAGGTGGTGCACTTTAGCACTCTTACCCTTGAAGGGAATTGTCAAATGTGGCTACTTTAAACAACCGGGCCCACTGAAGGCCATGCCCATTGAAAGTACAGCCTTTTTTCCAGTTACAAGCTGTTCCAAGACATTCTCCACTTATCTCTTCTAGTCCCCCCCGTGATTGAAAAACAAGGGGTGAGGTCACATGTGCCAGATAAGCGGGGGGGGGGGAGCGAGGTTTTTTGCGCCGCATCAATTTGACCCGCTACAACGTGATCAGACGCAGTGGCGGGTGAATCAGGTTCCCCCCCCCGCCGCGTGTTTCCAGATGTGCTCCAATGAGGAATCAGTGACTCAATGGGAACACGCCGGAGTGATCACATGGGGAAGTCCGTCTGCTGCCCATTGCAAACCCATTTGCTACTGCCCTTTCCCTGGTAATTTTTTACTCCACAGCTTCAGCAGTACGAAACGGGTTGGCAACGGGTGCAGGACGCTTGCCAGATGTTCTCATGTGATCGCGCCCAGAAAATCTGTCCATCGTTCATGTGTATCACGCGGCTACTTCTGTGTGTGAACGGGATCAAGGGTGTTTTCTTTTTAGCCACCACACAGGTAAGCTTAAAAAGAGAGAAGGGGTGGGAAAAACATTACTGGGAAGCAAGATTTTTTTCTAACAATCTCTGTACATGGAGGAAGAGTATTTTGGTTTTAGTCCTGCATTGCTTCAAGAAAGCTTCCCAGGTTCCATCTAGCAGGGTTGGAAACTGGGGTTGGGACATATTTTCATTTCAACCACCTGCAGGCTTTAATATTTTTCAACCCAAACATCATTCAGCTACCATTTACAATTTGCCACGGTTCATGACACTGTGGATATTTTCCAGGTCAGATGTATGAGGTAGTAGGCAATATTATTTGGACGGGTGTCTGCATGTGTGTTTCCTTGACTCATCCATTAAGACATAAGGTAATAAAAATTCTTGAGAATCCAAAATATGTATTAGATCACATATGCAGAAACTCTCTTAAAAATGTCATTCCTCTTTAGAAAAAAGAAAACCCCTTAAGAGATAAGAGCCAAGTGAAAAGCGTCCTCTGGACTAAAGTTGAATGGGTTCCCTAGATTCCTCTTCACATGTGCCATGTCAGAGGATTTTCATGAAGTAGATGGAGACTTTCTTTTCTTCTGATATTACGTGTTTGGCAGGCAATCCTCATTTATCCTCATGGCAGATCAGTTTTCACTTCCTGCTCCTTAATTAACTACCTGTCTTAACCTTTGACTTCCAGAAAATTCAATGAATTCCTGTCAGTTTGGTGTTTTTAATTAGTACTCACATTCATGAGCATGAATCAGTCTCCAATTAAAGGACCTGGCTGGTGATTTAAAATAATTTCTCATTCTGATCGGGACCTTTTGACCTTGCAATCTGAAATGGCACACCTGAAGACAAGCAAGAAAATTTACTTTTGCTCACAATCTTGCTAAAGAGAAAAATGTGCTCCATTACTGCATGTCATTTTTAAAAAACTTTCTGTACCTTTCAGGCAATTTGAGTGCTAGCTGGTTAAGTTTAGTTACAGGGTCATCTGTTCATTCTGCAATATTCAGCCTTGATTTTGTGCTTGATTTTGATTTTATTTCCCTTAGCTAGCCAGCAATGATTAAACAATTTGTTGGCATGCCAAGGAATTAATTAGCATTTTTTTTGGGGGGGGGGTTAGGGTTGTTAGCTCCAGGTTGGGAAATTTCTGGGGATTTGGGGAGGACATGGACCTCAGTGGGGTACAGTGTAATAGAGTCCACCCTCCAAAGCATCCATTTTCTTATGTAGGAACTGCAGCTAGAATCTTGTTTGCAACTTACTGAAAACTTTCATCAACACCTTCTGAACATGATCTAATAGTGAAGACTATGGAAAGTGTGGAAATGGACAAACTGACTTTGATGTTAAAAGAGCAAATGGAAGAAGACTTCATTGGACTACGGACTCCATTTTATAATTGGATAAGAGAGAAATATAAAGATATGAACTTTCTAATAGTATAATATTAAGAAGCTTTTATGAATTTTTAAACCTCACAACTTATCGGTGTATAACATGAAATGACAACTAGAGGAAAGTTACATGCAGAAAATCAGTACTTTTGTTCCTTCCCTGCCCCTTTCCCCTTCCCTATCCTTGTGTATCTTAAAAACTTAATAAAAATTTATTCAAAACAACAAAAACAAAGCATCCATTTTCTCCTGGGGAACTGGTATCTGTAGTCTGGAGATAAGCTGTAATTCTTGGAGATCCCCAGGCCCCACCTGGAAGCTGGCATCTAGGGTTGCCAGGTTTCCCTCAGTTACCAGCAGGGGATGGGGGGCTAAGGTTGCCAGATCCAGGTTGGAAAACTCCTGGGGATTTGGGGATGGAGCCTGGGGAGAATGGGGACTTCAGTGGAGCGCAATGCCATAGAGTCCACCCTCCAAAGCATCCATTCTCTGCAGTAGGGCTCCCAAGTACTTACTGCATGTGAGTGGGGGACGCATGCTCCCTGGCCGGACCAGTCCTCCCTGTAATGCACCATGCCATCGCCAGGAAGTGTCGCCAGGTGATGCTCTGGCAATGGGGCTGAAATGGTACCATCGAGTTTCCAGCCGCATTGTCAGAGCGTCGCCTAGCGTCACTTCCTGGCGACGGCATTGTGTGCGCGTCTTTCCTTCCCGTGGGGATGGTCCTGCCAGGACGTATCCGTCCCCCGCCGAAATATGGTAAGTTCTTGGCAAGTCTACTCTGCAGGAGATGAGCCATCATTCTGGAATTAGAGGCTGGCATCCCTACTGGCATCCCTAGAAAGTATCCTCTAAATATCAACCTAAAGTACAGTGTCTTAAAAAGGATGCAAGTTTTCAAGGCAAGAGATTAAAAGATGCGGTCTACCTCTGTGTCTCCCATCCAAGTACTAATCAGGGCCAGCCCTGTTTAGCTTGTGAGAATCTGAAGATCAGGCTAACCATGCCTGCTTTGGCTACAACTGCATAAACTGCTGTTTGCCGTTACAGCTACTGTAAGGGTTAATGCTGCTGTTTGCCCCTAAAGAAGAGGAAGCCCTTAAAGTAATGTTGCCAGCTCTGGGTTGGGAAATACCTGGAGATTTTGGGGATAGAGACTGAGGAGGGCAGGGTTTGGGGCGAGGAGGAACTTCAGTGGGCTATAACACCATAGGATCCATCTTCCAAAGAGGCCATTTTCTCCAGGTGAACTGATCTCCGTCTCCTGGAGATCAGTCACAATCGCAGGAGATCTCCAACCACCACCTGGAAGTTGGCAACCCCACTTCAAAGGGACCCCAGTTCCCTTTTCAAGAGAAAATACCATATTTGTAATTTTGGAAAAAGTTCAATTCTCCACCTTCCTTCTTTTTTAGCAGAGGCTTTTCTCTCTGCACACCTGTGCACCATTGTGAGTTGTTCTCATTCTGCACTGTTGCGTGTTTGCACAGGTGTATGACGATTTGGATCCAGCCCTCTGATCTCTGGTGCTGGGCCCAGCTCCGTAATGTCTGTTTGCTCCCCCTGCCCATCTCCTCCCCCACAGCTGCTATTTCACATCTTCCATATATAATTACACTTTTGAAAATGATGGTATAATTAAGCACCCTTAGATCATTACCGTAATTAGGACCTGTGCTGCAATTATAGAAATAAGTTTTGTGACTATACTGCAAACAACAACAAAAAAGCAGAAATCTTACCAGATTAGGGTATTAAAAATTAACACAGCAGAGCCTATGAAAAGTATATTAATTTATGTCAGGCATGGAAAGAGAGATTGTTGAAAGGAAAAACCACAGTATAGTCACAGGGAACAAACCACAAGTTAAGAGACAGTGACAGACTAGAGGAGCATTAAGCTTACATTCCCAGAGTGATGAAAGAGATAATTGGAAGATGCGGAATAAACCTTTGCCTACCGAAATAATTAAAAAACAATTAGAAGCTATTCACACAGCATGATTTCCTAGTCTAGTAGCCTTCAGTCTTAAGTCCTAGGACTGTATTGGGGACAGAGGTGGGAGGTTATTGTCATAGTGAGGAGTACAGTGAATTGAGAGCCAGTTTGGTGTAGTAGTTAAGTGCATGGGCTCTAATCGGGGAGAACCGGGTTTGATTCCCCACTCCTCCACTTGCACCTGCTGGATGATCTTGGGCAAGCCATAGTTCTGGCACAACTGTTCTTGAAAAAGAGCAGTTTCTGTCAGAGCTCTCTCAGCCCCACCTACCCCACAGGGAGTCTGTTGTGGGGAAGGGAAGGGAAGGGAGTTTGTAAGCTGTTCTGAGACTCCTTTGGGTAGTGAAAGGCGGGGTATAAATCCAATCTCTTCTCTTCTCATCTCTCTTGTTCACAGGCACCCGTGACTGCTTGTGCCTTATCATTCTTCTGAACTCACACATACAGGCAGGCTGCAGGCTCTTTTTGGTGATGCTCTCAGCTAGATAGACAGTGCTGTGTCTAGTAGAGTAGTCAGAGCATATCTCAGGTAACAACACCTTGAAGGACCGATTTCCCACAAGCAGCTGCACTGCCCTCGCTCTTCCCTTCCCCTGACTGTATCTGTCAATTTCCCACTACTTGCTGTGTGGCTGCATTTTGACCTGCAGTACCCATCGATTTTCCCTGCATCTTCTCGATCTCAAAAAACAAGGATCTAGAAGACACGGGGGAAATTGGGGGAAGCTGTGGATCAAAATGGGGCTGTGCAGCAAGTAGTGGGAAATTTACTAATATAGTCAGGGGAAAGGGAAGAGCAAGTGTGGCGCAACTGCTTGTGGGAAATCGGTCCTTGTTAACTTAGGGCCTGTCCGTGTAAATCTTTCTCAGCTTACTTGTGTGTGTGTGTGTGTATAATGTTTTGCTTGCTTCATGGCTGCTAACATTGCCAGCCTTCAAAGGGCCTGGAGATCTCCCAGAATTACAGCTGATCTCCAGACAAAGAACAGTTCCCCGGAAAAACTTTCCTTGTTTTGCTGTTATTTGTTTGATACACCTGTTAATCTCTCCTTATATATAATTGTCACTTGGGGTGGCAAGATTTGATGCACGGCAAAATCAGTTGGCTCCCTGCTGTGTCACTTACACCGAGTCCATATCCATTGGCTGCCTGCTTCCCTCAGTCCCACCCACAGTCTCTGGCCAGACTCTTGCCCTCACTCTCCAGGGAGCCGTCCACTGGGCATGGACCCTCCAGTGGCCACTCCTGCAAGGAGGCAGAAGGGTGGGCCTGGCTGGCCTCACCATGGCCTGCTCACTCCCTCTGGCCCCACCCTGAGCCAGCCAGGCTGGCACAACCAACATCACCTTTTTCCTTGCCAGCCTCCGTACACCACCTGCTCGCCCCTCCCTCCGCTGTGCTTGCTACCTCCACTTGCTCTAGCCATGACAGCAGCACTAGGAGGAGGAATCTGAGGTGAAGGAGCATGGGGAGGGGCGCCAGGCAGGCAGGACAGAGGGAGGTGGCCAGCAGCAGCGCTGTGGCCACCTCAGAAAAAGAATACGCTGGCTGGGGATGCGGACGACAGGATGGGCAGGCGGCGCTGACGGGAGGGGAGAAGGTCAGGGGCCTGGGGGAGCTTCCTGGAGCCCGTTGTCTTGCTGGGTGGGGGACTATTTTGCTGCCCTTCCCCACTGTTGTTCACCCTGCCCCTCCCACTGAGGCCTGGCGCCTTGCCACGGGGCCAGCTCCCGTGGCTGTTGGTGTCCTTCCTGCTTGCTTGCCCTCCAGCCCTGCCTCCTCGCCTCCCGTGCCTGCCGCCGCTGGCTCCGTTCACACCCACACCGATCTGGCCGTATTCTGACTCTGGTGCATTCCAAGTGATCACCCTGATGCAGTCGGGACCCTCTGCCCTGCCTGCCCAGGATGGGGCCTCCATTCCTGGCTGCTGAAGAGCTCTTCAGGTGGCTGCCTGCCGCCCACTTGGCATTCGCCACACCTCCTTCTCGGCTCTCCTGGCTCCTGGTAACTGCTGCTGTGGGGTGCCAGTGCTAGGGCCTTGATCGGGGGGCTGGCCTATGGGGGGCCAGCCTTGATTGGGGGTGGGAGAGCCTCCCCCCATCTCTTTGCCTTCCTCTTTCCTTCTCTCTTTCTCCTTCCTTCTCTTTCTCCCTTTTCTTCCTTCTACCCTATTTCCATCCTTCTTTCCTTCTCTTTCCTTCCTTCTTCCCTTCTCTGTCTCTTTCCTTCTCTTTCTCTCTCTCTCCTTTCCTTCCTCTCTCTCTCTCCTGCTCTCCTTCTCTCTCTCTCTCCTTCTTTCTTTCTTCACATATCTGTGGTTCGCCCCCATACGTACCAAGCCAAAACAGTCCAGTGGCACCTTTAAGACCCAAGTTTTTTCACATACATCCTCTCCCTCCTCTGTGATGGCAGATCTGCATGTTTCCCCCCCAGCTACCAATCCAAAACAGTCCAGTGGCACCTTTAGGACCAAGTTCTATTCAGGTACAAGCTCCCCCTCCTCTGTGAGGGCAGATCTGTGCATCCCCCCCCACCACCTATAGCCTACTCTCCACTATCCCATTCTCCAATGACAATCTGGAGCTGTCTTAACAGTGCTGGATCCCTGCATTACCCAGCTCTACACCGTCTAATCCTACTGGTGCCACATTCCTCACTACACTTGCCCTGGAGACGATCCTGGACTCTGTGTCATTATACCCTGCTTGGGTCGCCAACGTGAATTGACATTGAGTGCTCACAGCTGGGGCACTCTCCCAGAGCCTCTTTCTAGAGCTCATTTTATTTATTCCCACAACGGGCCTTATTCCTAGTCTTTTAATAATCATCACTGGGGATGGACACAGTCCAGAAAAATGGTGGTCTGTCTGGTCCATTTAGTCCGTGAGGTTCATATACATATGAAATATTTGTTAGCCACATTCCCACCTTCTGGAACTTGAAGTGGCTGACAATATAAACAGAATTTAAAAAAATAGAAAAACATAACATATATTAAAAACCCACAGTTAAAATCACAATTTAAAATAAATAGAAAAGAACCCTAAACTAATCAAATGCTGATTCTTCTGGAATTTGGTGACTGCATGGCTTATGTGTATGTCTAATAAAGATTAAAATAAAAAGATTACCTAGCTTTTTACATTTCAGCTTTCTTCTTTTTGTGTCCATGGGATGCGTTGTCTCTTTCTGACAATCAGTGCCAAGACCCCACCTGAACTTGTCAATGCAAAACAGTAGCAACTGGACTGTTCTTCTGAGTTGGTTGTCAGATAAGACAAACAGGACAGAAATCAACTTGGGTTTTTGAAAGGACTGTCATATGGCTTGGGACATCTGGAAATCAACCAGGTAAAAGAATACTTTTCACAGGCTCCTCCTTTCTAGGTCTTCTCTCTAGTCAATCACAACACACTACAAAATTAATACTGCCTTCATAGGGTTGCCAGCTCCAGATTAGGAAATACCTGGAGATTTTGGAGCAGAGTTTGGGGCAGAATGTCATGGAGTCCGACTTTTCTCTAGGTGAACTCTCCAGCCACTGCCTGGAGGTTGGCAACTGTATGCCTTCAAGGTTTTAAATATGGGATCATTTTGTATAGCAGTTATCTGGTCACTGGGAATGTATTTTTTATTTATTTAAATCTCTGTTCTACTTCATTACTTAGCAACTTAGTTAACAAACATTTTATAACACAAAAATATATAAAGATAGCACAGATAGGAATATATGACTAACACACACATACACATATTACAAACCATCTGTCTCTGGGAAAACTGTGCTGCTCACACCACCATGGCCTCTTGACTGTTATCTGCTCAGTTCCTGGATTGGTCAGGGTAGGATAGGTGCTTCTGGGAAAATCTTGCTTTTTGCCTGCCACCACTACTGAAACAAAGCTACAACAGCCAGATGTGTCACTGATGGTGGATGAGAGCAATTCTATCTAGCTCTTCACTATGAGCAGGGCTCTTTTTGTAGCAGGAACTCCTTTGCATATTAGGTGACACACCCCTAATGTAGCCAATCCTCCAAGAGCTTACAGTGCTCCTCTTACAGGGGCTACTGTAAGCTCTTGGAGGATTGGCTATATCAGGGGTGTGTCGCCTAACATGCAAAGGAGTTCCTGCTACAAAAAGATCTGTGACTATGAGGATTCTAACTGTTATCAAATCAGTTGCAGATGGGAAAAACAAAGAAGGTATCAAGGAGTATGGCTGGAGGACAATATGATTTTTTTCTGGCCTACTGTAGCCTTCTATGTGCTCTGCAAAACAGTACCTGGGGACTGGAGGGGCTTTCAGGTCAGCGTGGGTGTGATGTGGGGATCTACAGGAGGAAGAGAAAACCAGTAAATATTGCATGGTCCTGTGTGTGAACAAAACTTCTGTTCACTCACTGAAGGGGGACAGTGACCAAAGGGGACAATGAACAAATATTCTGGTGAGGTGTATTCTGGCAGTATGTATGAAAGCATATAAACTCTGCTTAATCGGGGCTATACCAACACAAAGGTAAAAACATTATCTTTCCATTTCTTACCATTTTGTGGTAAAAGACCAATACATTTTGCTATCTGCTACATATCACACATATTATTCTCTGATGGATAAAGATAAAATGTGTTACAGAAGAACCAAATGAATGGGGTATGTGGGTGGGAGGCTACAAATTACAGTGTGCAGCATGATACTGATGTTGCAAACAGATATAGTGTTGGAATCAATAACTTTTGGCTAGTGAAAAGGGAAGAACCCCTTTTGACTACCAGAAGGGCCATGTTGAGGATCATGGGAACTTCATGGATAAAAGCCATGTGAAACATGTGTTGTAGTCAAGGGGGAAATTGAGTGACACTGAGGGTGATTTCCCACTAAAGCTGCCTCGGGGTTGCACCGCCGTTTGCCCTGAGACTATTAGTCAATTTCACACCCGAAGCCGCGGGGCTGCATTTTGACCCGCGGCTTCGCCTGATTTCCCCACAGTTTCGTAATCCTCAAAAAACAGGATTACGAAACTGCGGGGAAATCGGGCGAAGCTGCAGGTCAAAATGCAGCCCCGCAGCTTCGGGTGTGAAATTGACTAATAATCTCGGGGCAAACGGCGGCGCAACCCCGAGGCAGCTTTAGTGGGAAATCACCTGACTAAAAAGCTGGCTGGATCTAACCCATGCAACATAACGGCAAATTTCTGGCTGAGCAGATTATAACTCTACATGCATTTAGATCACATCTTCAGCTGTTGATTATTGGTATGAGCGCTGTTAATTTCAGGGATCCTCCCAGACCTGGGGTCCCCAACATGGCATGCATGGGCACCATGGCACCTGCTGATAGCTTTCCTGGTTTCCCACCAAGTGTTTTCTAGAAAGTGGGTAGGGCAGGTGAGGCTCTTACCAGCAGGGCTTCTGATTGGCCACTCGAGATCTAATTAGCTGAGTAGATTAAAATAACACTGTTTTTGCCGCAGCTGCCACCACAATGCTGCTTCTGCTCTCTCTCACACCCCTCTTACCCAGTGGGTTTTTAAAATTTACTCCTCTTGTCTCCTGCACCTGGAGCTTCTTGGTGTTTATGTGTTGCTCCACCTCCCATGGTGGCCCGTTTGTGGTAGTACCCACACCCCTGTGTCAGAATTCCAAAGAAGCCTGCAGGCTCAGAAAGGGTTAGGGTTGCCAGGTCCCCCCTCATCACTGGTGGGGGGAGGACAGCCATAGGGTTGCCAGATCCAGGAAACTCCCAGAGGTTTGGGGATGGAGCCTGGTGAAGGACAGGGACCTCAGTGGAGTACAATGCCATAGAGTCCAACCCTCCATGGCATCCATTTTCCCCAGGGGAACTGTTCTCTGTAGTCTGGAGATGAGTCATATTTCCGGGGGATCCCCAGGTCCTACCTGGAGGCTGGCATCCCTAGGAAGGGTAGGGACCCCTGCCCCAGACATTTTCATAAGGAAAGAGGGGGGAAGTACAGAAGGGTCATGGGGGAAAGAAATCCTTACTTGGTACTTAGTTCTTTTATTTCTCATTACCATAATTCTTATGTAAGCTCTATGCATTTCACTTGGAACAGGATTTTATACAAAAAGATAACAGAAACATGAGCCGATGACATCTTATGCTGCAAGTGATCTGTGAAGAATTTTTGGCACCTTGCAGAGCATTTTGAGTTTGATTTTAAACTCCGAGACTTTTAGAGGTTCCTGGCAGGTCAAACTAACCTAAACTGATTCTGCCTGAGTTTATATAAATGTATAAATTATTTAGGTATCAAAAGTAGATCTAATTTTTTAACAGGTCCACTCTAATATGGAATAACTAGTAAATATGAACAATAAATTTGAGCATTAAATGATGTTACCCCCACTTAGATGGGGAACAGTTGGATTACACTATCATAAATTATAAAAGTAGGCTTGGTAAACAGTAAAATGATTTCCCTATAAAACTAGGTTAAATAATCAAAGGTATTGTACCCAATCTGGATAAGAGTAACAGTGCTATCCTAAGCAGAAATGCAACTTTCTAAGCTGAATAACTTTAGTGAACTCTGGAGGGTGTAACTGTGCTTGGAATGACATGGTAAGGCTGCAATTGTAAATCCAATTGAAACTTCCCTGAATAATTTCTTTATTTTTGGAGGCTGAACCAAAAAAACCTAATGCTGAGTAGGAATGGGAGAGTCACAAATGTTAGGTGACTTGACATGGGCTTTCTTTGCCTTTTGCATTCTTAGATGGAGCTTTCAGTGATAATGAGCTCAGTCTGTAGCACATCACGAACATGAATTCAACAGTGTCACACACTTTCAAACATATCTTGAAGCTTGGTGAAATGTCTGCCTCTTATCAGCCTAATCACAGACATAAAATCAACAGCTAAGCATGTTGGAAGTGGAGATGTACTTGTAAATGTGCAGTCTGTGAGCACTAATGTTTTCTCCAGTTCTGATAAGGGAATGTTTGCAGCTGCTTTCCTGTCGAGCCATCACAGTCCAATAAAATGTTGTTTGACAATAAACTGAACTCGAGAGTCTCTGAAAGTGCCCCTCGTCTTGCTATTGTAACATCAATTATTTTCTGAGCACTTGTGATACTTCATGATATCGGTTTTGCCTGAAGTTTTCTTAGCAGCTTTCTGACGGCTGGATATGAAGGAAGAGTGGGTAGCCTTGCTTTCTTGAGTGGGTTAGTGGTTTTTTTGTTTTGTTTCATTGATGAGCCTACCATTTCAGAATTCATCATAACTCACAGTGCCATTTCCCATCAAATACGAAAATCTCAAAGCTGCGTCTGAACTGACTTGCTGCTTAACGATGAAAATGCTCGGTATGGTTATAAAGAAGGCACTGGTAACTCACTTAGGATTTCTGTGGCTGGTTTTCACCCATCCCCCACCTTAGCAAGACACCTCTGAATACTTCAGGATCGGAGTTGTAACAAGGGCGAGGCAAGTGAGGCACTTACCTCAGGTGCACAAAGCTGAGGGGCTCAGGAAAAGCATATCATGACGAAAACAGACATTGTGTCATTATTACTCTTGTTATTTATGTATTTACCTTTTAAACCAGGGGTGTCAAACTCATTTGTTTTGAGGGCCGGATCTGACATAAATGAGACCTTGTTGGCCTGGCCCATGTGTGCCATAAAATGTAATGCCAGGTAGCGGAGATATAAACTTTATAAAGGACACAGACACAAAGGTGTTTTTTTTTTAACTTAAAATAAAAACATGCTTAAAACACTAGCACTCTTGCAATATTTTGTTTATTTAACAGTGCCTGATAACTGACACCTCTGGCTCTGAATTACTGCATCAAAATGTCTGTGCTGTTGCAATCTTGAGTATGCTGTTCAGGTGTGTATCTGTAAATTGCAAACCTATGATGACGCAGCAACAGCAGAACTGGAAGAAGCAGCAGAAGACAGCCAGTTCCGCTGTGGGCCTGATAGAAGCCCTCTGGGGGCCTGATCTGGCCCCTGGGCCCCATGTTTGACACCCCTGTTTTAAACAAAATAACTGCTATGAAGGTATAGGGGGCACAATTTTATATTCTTGCCTCAGGCACAAAGTTAGCTGGCTATGACCCTGTCTCAGGTGCACCATTTTGTGGGGTACTTTGGGCTGCCACAGGAGGGGGGGATTGATGAAAACTGGAAATTATAGGCAGGATCCAAGCCAAGGATTACCTCTTTGTACTGTGTATTCATGAACCAGCAGTGAGAGCCTTCGTAAGTCTAACAAGATCAAGAATTTCACCCCAGTAAGCACACACATTTTGTGTTTTCTCCCGACCAGCCTTTGAGATCTTTTGTAAACCGTGATTCAGTTCACTGATTATGGAAATGACTGCATCCAATTGTGCCTGGCATTATGCTGAATTTTGTCCCCTGAAATAGAATCCTCATATGCCTAATTGTGTCAAGGACATGCAAATATTTAGTACTGTCTGTCACTATCCAAAACATATTCCATTTCATGCATCGCGTCATTTCAGCTAGGACTAGCATTCCACAGACAGGCCTTAATTAATTAACTTCATTTACACCCCAACTTCTTCCCAAGGGGGACCCCAAGCAACTTAAATTGTTCTCCCCTCCTCCATTTTATCCTCAGGACAATGCTGTGAGGTAGGTTAGGCCGAGAGTGTATAACTGGTCCAAAGTCACCCAGCAAGTTTCCATAGCAGAGGATAGATTCAAACAGAACCTAGTCCAGCACTCTAAACACTATTCCACACTGAATGTACCACTGTGTGTACCATTCATTCATTCACTCACTCACTCACTCATTCACAGTGTGTACCATTCACTACTAACTCAACCATACTGATGCCAAAGACTCCCATTTCCACAAAAGCAAAGACTATTCCACTTCCTCAGAGGTACTTATCTATGTGGTGTTGTGAAGCCTTGGCTTATGAAAGCCACCTGTCATAGCAATCAGATCAGTGAACTCTTTTTGGGGTGACTTAAAACAATGTCAGCAACAATGTGAAAAAACTGTCATCACAGAAGATGGGAAGGGGAGACTGTGTGAGCTGTGGAAAAGTACTGAGGGAATTATGCATAACAGCGTGTGCTGTAGCTGACTATGTGACATGGCAAAGAAGATTTGGTAGGCTCTAACATGTGTCATTGACAGTCCTGAATTTGGAAGTCATCTGTGACAGCTAGCCCATGAAAGTGCAAGGCTGTTATCATCCTGAAAAGAAACCTAATTTCACTGGGCTTAGCACAAATTCTGTACCATCCCATGCAGCAGATATTCTTCTGCTTTGAACTCCAGTGGGAAGCTGTCAGGGGCTGGTTGCAGGGATTGTTATCAGCCCTGTGTTGAAAGATCTGCATTGGTTACCCAACTGTCTGTGAGCACAACTCAGAGTGCCATTTCTTACCTTTAAGCCCCCAAAATCCTGGCTTTGGGACAGAGTACCTGAAGGACCATTTCATCCCATGCTATCCAGCCCATCAGTGAAGATCTGTCTCTCAAGCCCTGCTGTCTGTTCCCCTGCCTTCAGAGGTGAGGTGGGTGGTGACTAGAGAGGGCATTTTCAGTGGCAGCACCTTGTTTTTGTTAACAATCTGCTTCCATTTTATGGATACTTTTCACGCTGCTTATGTATAATGCCTTGTTTTCTAATGGCTTGTTTGGTAGTTTTTAGCTATAAGCTACCTTGAGCAAGACTCTGAAGATGATAATGTTGATTTTCTGATATGACAGACATAGGTTGCCCAGAAAAAGTGTCTGAACACTGTCATAATCAATCAGCGTCCCAGAAAGTGATGAACAGTCAGTATGGGCTTACAACAGGATGGCTCTGCTAAGGATTGCTTGGTTGGTGGTGGGGAGCACCCATCTGCACGAAGTATTCTGTTAGTTGGCTGGAACACTTAGAATCGAGTCCAGTAGCATCTTAGGAATCAACATGATTTTGGGTGATATAATCTTTCAAGATTCAAAGCTCTCTTTGTCAGATGTTAGTTAGTTAGTTAGTTAGTTAGTTCATTCATTCATTCATTCGTAGACCTTTATTGGCATATCATCAGTCATAAAACAAATTAGAACACTGTACCATAAAAATTAAATTCTAAGATTCCATATAAATTAGGTGCAGTCAAGAATAGTACTATCTAAAATTTTGTACTTTAAGAACTTCTATGAGAAATTTGGCAACATCACTGGTGATGTCAGGGACCAAGTCATTCAAAAGAAATTGGCATTTTGACTTATTACTCAGATAACGTTTGGGATGAAGCCAAGTTAAAAGCCATTTTTCATGAGGTGAATCATATAGGGGACATTCAACCATTATATGCTCAATTGTGTCCAGGGAGTCAAAACCACAAGGACAAGATGTTAGTTGGTTGTGGATCTTCAGGACATTATTGCGACACTGATATTTATCTTATTCGCTGATGACAGTAACTGCCAGTATTCTCCTCAGAACTGCCTTGGCCCTTTCCCGCTGTCCCTGTGTTCAGATCTCTCACTTGTTGTGTCTAGAACTATAGAAGGTACAAGTGGAGACCCGCAAGAAACTTGCAGGATGGTAATTCCATTCCTCACACCTTTGCTTCCTCCCCTCTACCCTTACCTATCTCACACTCTTTCTCCCTTCTGGGGGTGGAGCCATAGACTCAACCCTCCAAAGCAGCCATTCTATCCAGGGGAACTGATCTCTGTCACCCGGGCAACAGTTGTACTTCTGGGTGATCTCCAGCCCTCAGCCAGAGGCTGGCAATGGTAGTTCTCATGGAGGAAACAGCTGGTTTGGAGGGTGGAGTCTATGGCATTATACCAGTCTGAAGTTCCTCCCCTCCTCAAACCCCACCCTCCCCAGGATCCACCCCTCAAATGTCCAGGAGTTTCCCAATCCAGAGTTGACAACCCTATTTCCTTCCCACCCAACAGCCAACCTACCTTTATCTGCCTTTATCTTTCTTCAGCTTTTCGTCTCCACCCCCCTTCCCCACAGCTTCTACCAAGGAAAATTATAGTCTTTCTCCACAGTGGGGACCAAAGCAGCTTACATTATTCTCACCTCCTTTTTATCTGCACAACAACCCTGTGAGGTTGGTTAGCCTGAAAGTATGTGACAGGTCCAAAATCACCCAGTCAGCTTCCACCGCAATGTGGGGATCTGAACCTGGGTCTTGCAGACCCTACTCTGAAGCTCTAACTGCTGCACCACTGCTGGCTTTCATAGAGTGGCTGTTGAACAGCAGCAAGCAGCCCGGCTAAGTTGAGTCATGCAAATTAGGTGGTATCAAGTCACCCAGAGGGTGCTGCCTAGGGATGCCAGCATCCAGGTGGGATCTGGGGATCCCCTGGAATCACTGCTCAGCTCCAGACTACTGAGATAACTTCCCCTGGAGAAAATGGATGCTTTGGAGGGTGGACTCTAGGGCATTGTACCCCGCTGAGGTTCCTATCCTCCCCAGGCTCCATCCCCAAATCTCCAGGAGTTTCCAGACCTGGAGCTGGCAATCCCACTACCTCCATCCCTTGCCAGTGCCCATGGGGGGACCTGGCAACCCTAGACTGCTGCCAGCCTAGGGTTGGCAACCTCCAAGTGGGGCCTGGAGAGTGAACTCCAGAGATCTGTGAACAACAGAGATCTGTCTCCCTGGAGAAAATGGCTTCTTTGGAGGGTGGATTCTGTGGCATGATACACAGCTGAGGCCTCTCCCTTCCCCAAATCCTGCCCTCCTTGCACTCCACCACAAAACCTCTAGGAATCCCCCAGCCTGGCCCCAAGATTCCCTCCCTCCCCCTTCCCTCCAAGGCCAAAAGAGGCCTGGAAAGAAAGGGCCCTTCCCCCACCCTTTACTGACGGAGCCAGTCAGAAGCCTCTCCCTCCCCCCCAACGTTCTATCTCTCACCGTTGATGCCTGGAGTTAGGTCCCTGCAGAGGCCATTTCAAAAGGTTTTGGGGGGAATTCAACCGTCCCTGAAGGGATTTTCTCACTTTTTGGATTTTTCTACAAACCCAGGAAGTCTACTGACTATGTAGGAAAAGCTGTTGGGGGAGAGTGAGGCCCCTGTTGGTGGGAATAGGTATCCGCACAAAAAAAAAAGTCTGGGAAATAGAATAAGGATTATGCATAAAAGAGAAAGGAGGGGAAACTCCCTGATAGCTTGTTGGCATAGAATTGTGGGAAACAGTGGAGTAAAATGCAATGTTAAGACTGTAACTTTAGCTTGGAGAAACGACGGCTGAGGGGTGACATGATCGAGGTTTATAAGATTATGAATGGGATTGAGCAGGTTGAGAAAGAAGTACTTTTCTCCCTTTCTCACAATACAAGAACTCGTGGGCACTCCATGAAATTGCTGAGCAGTCGGGTTAGAACAGATAAAAGGAAATACTTCTTCACCCAAAGAGTGATTAACATATGGAATTCACTGCCACAGGAGGTGGTGGCAGCTACAAGCATGGAGAGTTTCAAGTGGGAATTAGATAAACATATGGAGCAGAGGTACATCAGTGGCTATTAGCCACGGGGTATAGATGGGAACTCTCAGTCTGGGGCAGGTGATGCACTCTATTCTTGGTGCTGGAGGGGGCAGCAGTGGGAGGGCTTCTAGTGTCCTGTCCCCGCAGCTGGACCTCCTGATGGCACCTGGTATATTTTGGCCGCTGTATGACAGAGTGTTGGACTGGATGGGCCATTGGCCTGATTCAACATTGGCTTCTCTTATGTTCTTATGTTCTTAACTGGTTGTATGCAAGCCACTGCCCCTTACTCCCTTCCTCTGTAATATGGGGAAAACACTACTTTATGGGGCTTTATAAAGATTACTGATGTTATGTATGTGAAATGCTTTGGCCACTCAGGAAAATTATTACACAAATGCAAAGTATTATCAACAGAACAGACACTTAACGCATCTAGTAAGGGCTATAGTTTTCGGTTCAGTTCTGTGAAGGAGGATCTTCTGATCTCCACTCACTGGTCTTGAACAGTTCTTGGGGCAGCTGTCCCTATTCAAGTAAATATGAGCTTAACTGAGCAGGGATCAACATATTTGGCCCCAGCATCAGTATTTTGCACCCCCACTAGTCCCCACACAAGGGGAGAAGAGCATCAATTCCCATCTGACTGGCACTCTTCCTATTGCAGTGTGGAACAGAGGCATCGAGAGGTCCTTGGAGAGCATTATCTTATTTTGCATCTGTACTGACTCAGAAGGACTACACTTTCTGTACACTGTACACTGATTTTGAGCAGGCTGCCCTGGACTTTAAACACCATTACTGGGGGAAAAGCTCCAGTCCCTCTCCTCCTCCTGAAGAACTGGACCACTGTACCATACAAGAGTGAAAGGGGTCCTAAGTTGCAAGATGCATTCTGAATATTTACTATTGTGCCTTGGATATATGTTGTCCTTTACCTAGAAAGTAGGATTTTTATTAAAGGCATTTAGCTGCCCTTGAGATTTACCAGTTAGTCTCCACATTTTCTGACATTTCCCAGTGGCTGCTTACAAACTATAATAATGATTTGTAAATGTCAACAGTCCCTCCATTTTTGTCATCTGCCGTGATGCATGTCACAGGAACAAGGTCTAGAGGGGGAAAATCTAGTACAGTTCATATATTTAGTGCATAGAGGATGTGTGTATGCACAAAGAGACATTCTGCCTGGTATATTCCAAGTAACTTTTACCCAGAATGCAGTATTTATTTATAAATACATTACAGAACTAATCCTGGAGACAAATGCAAGATAGTTAGAATGAAGCAAGTTGCACTATTTATGTTTAGGCATATACACTGAAAAGAGAAGATAACATGTATTTTATGGAGCCAATCTAAACAATGCAGTCAAAGAAAGTTCCTACCTGTGTAACTTTCTCAGTGACATTGTGTGTTCTGTCTTTCACTTTGGGCGCAATAATTGTTTTCTCTGAAGAGGGAGGTGATGAACTTTTTTTTTCACTTTTGATATCAGAAAAGTTCAGGGTGAGCTGGGGGATCTTGTTGATGGTGGTGTATTTGTTGAGATTGGAATCTGATGTAGATCCTAATAGACTTGACTTGATATGATTGAAAGGACCTAAAAAACAGGGAGTGAGACATTAGCATTGTTCCATAATGTCATGATGACAATTCAAGAAGGTATCAGTGAACTCAAGAAATGAAACATGTTATTTGATACATGTCATTGTTAGATTTGTTGGCTCAAAATTGCTAATCTATCCAATTTAGAACCTACCAATGCTGGTACACTTGATTCTTTCCTAGCATGCAAGTTGCCCCTTATTTTTTTATGTGGTTTCAACAGTAGTCTATGATACACTACAAATACACTGAGAATCATGAACGCCTAAAGCAAGGAATACAGGAATCCTTTGTGATACAGCATCAACTTCTTAGCATCCTTTCAGATGGCCTATTGCTGTTCATCAGGTTAAACTAAGTAACTAACCCATAATGCCTCTCAATATGGAAAGAGATCAGTCACTATATATTCCAAATTTCAGTGAAGGAAGCTGGTTTAGGTTCTTTCAATGCCAACCAGAATTTAAAATGCTCATGAAACAAATCCTGGCCGATCTTATACAACAAAATTTCATTCATATATGGTAGATGTGTGACAACAGATTCCTGTTGCATAGAGGAAGAAATTCTCCATGGGATATCATATGACAAGTGTTAGCAGGTCATTAATCACAACATATGTGTATTAAAGAATTTTATTGATTTGAATCCATCCAGGTGGTTGAATTAACTCTTGCAAACACATATTACACTCTAAAAATCAGTAGGGTGTATAGTGCTGGACTTGTGCCAAGTTCAACTTCCCTCTCCAACTGTAAAGCTGAAGCAGGTCTTTGGCCAATCACCCTCTCTTATCCTAGCCTTCTTAAAAACCTTGTTGTAAGGACAAAAGAAAGGGGAAATACAAACATGACCAGAGAGTAAAACTGATGAACACAAAGCAGGACTTAGCAGGGATATTGGTTTCTTATCTCACTGCATATGCTTACCTCATTCAGCCCCTACATCTGATATTCTCACCAATCCCTCAGAATGGCCATTTTATTTTGTCTCTTATTTGGAATAATATATTAGAATAGTAGATTGTAATGTATCATAATAAATAGTCAAAACTGGAGTGTATTTCTCTGGTGTGAGCACAGGGGAGATAAATCTCCACAACAGCCACCCCACTTCAAAGCACAGCCAGCCACCCAATGTAAAGTTGCCTCCATGCTTGAGAGGAGACAGATGGCAGGGTCTCAATTAATTACTTTCAGCACTCTACAATTAATCTCCTGTTTTGACATATTTATTTTCTTCACTGTTTCCCCCCCAGAACTAAACCCCTCCACCAAAATGGTTACCTATATGTGTGAATCATAGAATCATAGAACTGGAAGGGACCTCCAGGGTCATCTAGCCCAACCCCCTGCACAATGCAGGAAATTCACACTCCCAGTGACCCCTGTTCCATGCCCAATTGTTCCATTTTTGTTTCTGTCTCTGTCTTGACTTCCTGGCAACTAACCCCTCCAATACGTAATGGTTGAGGAAATTCTGTTTCACTGTATCTGAAGAAGTGTGCTTGTACACGAAAGCTTATTCCTTGAATAAAACTTTGTTGGTCTTAAAGGTGCCACTTGACTCAGTCTTTGGTGAACACAATGTATATGAACTTAAGCAGCTGCATGAATACATAGAAAGAGTATGCTTTGCAAGCCCAAGCTCAGAACCACTCTCAGCTCGGACAACGAAGGATGTCCTTGGCCAGTCACCATGACTGGGAAATGATAGGTCTTTGCCATGATGGTACTGCTTGTGCTATGAACTGACAAAGAGGAGCATTCTCCAACACTTTCAGTCTACTGGCTTAGATCCCGCAAGCTAATGACAATACTCTTGAGTCTATCCCATCTCCCTCCTTCCCCAGCAGTAGAGTTGTCATCCTCCAGGTGGCCTCCAGAGATCTCCCAGTATTACAGTTGATCTTCAGATTATCAAGATCAGTTCCTGCGAAGAAAATGGCTGCTTGGAGAGTGTACTCTATGGCATTAAACCATGCTGAGGTTCCTCCTCTCTTCAAACCCTGTTCTCTCCAAGCTCCAACCCCCAAATCTCCAGGTAATTCCCAGCCCAGAGTAGTAACCCTACCCAGCAGCTTCCTGAGATCCTTGAAAGGTAATGCTTGGGGGTTTGTGGACAAAATGATATGCAGTTAGTACTCAGAGGGCAAAAATCAAAGGTGATTGCCCACATCTTCTGTCTACTTCTAGAGAAAGTGCAGAGTAGCAAGCTTTTAATTTGAACTAAAGGGAAAAGGGGTGATTTCACCCAATTCCCCTTTCAAATTGCAGCCCCCTGTGCCACATATCATGTTTATTTTGTTTATACCCCACATTTCTTCCCAGTGGGGACTCAAAGTGACTTACAATGATGCTCTCCCCATCCTTCATTTTCTCTCTTCAACAATCACCCTATGATGCAGGCCAAGCTGAGAGAGAGTGACTGACCTAAGGCCACCCAACAAGTTTCCATGGCAGAGCAGGGGTTCAAAGCTGGGTCTCCTCAATCCTAGGCTAATGTTCTCACCACTTCCCCATGCTGGTTTTCAACATTTTTGTCTATGAGGCTACACAGCATCAGCTTTTCTGGGATTATGGGGCCACAGCCGGGGAGAGGAAAGTAAGAGAGATCCATGACCATAAGCAGATTGCAATTCATAGGATCCAATACCAGTTGAACTAGAATGGCACTGTCATTGACAGAGGAGGGGAGGCTGGTTCTTGTCCATTTCCCTCTCACATTGCAGATCCCCCACTTGACCCTCCCATTGTTCCTGTGGGGACAGTGGGAAGCTCAGTAGGCTGCAGCAGAAATGGGGATGTAGGGAAATTCTCCTTGTCAGATTAATTCCATTGGTGGTAGTTTGGATCCAGCCCACTGACTTTTAATTTATTTGCATGTAATAAAAGCCTGTCCTGTCAAAGTCTCAACACAAAATAACAGTCTCAACACAAATAAAATGCACAGTTATCAAGTACTTTTAACGAGCACCAAATTCACTTATGAATATTTATTCACTTACAAAAATTCACCACACTATATCTAAACCACTGCTAATGTACACAGAAAGCGAATGTTCGAACATGATAAATCACTATATTGATGCACTGCTGATGGACTTTTGCTCATGCACTCCATGCAGTTCAGCTAGGAGACTTTTCACCAAATACACAAACTTTCTGTGACATGCATGAAATCATATAGAGGACCAGAATTGAACAAACCCTTCCTCACTGTCCCCTCCCTTCCAATTAGAATATTAATGTGAAGGTAGGAATTCAATTTAGCAAAGGGTTTGGGTAGGATGGATTTTTCTCAATAGATCAATGAAACATAATCAACTGGAATCAAATTGCAGATATGTATATAGAAAAGATGGCCTTCTTAAGGTGCCTTGTCCTACTGAAAAGGGCAGATTTTGACATGTAACATATGTGCTTAAGGATCTTCTTTTTTGGCGTGAAATTGCAAAATGAAATTCATGCATGCACAGCTGAAGACTACAGTAAGCTTAAACCATACCCCCTGCCATCCAGGAGCGTGAAACTAGTTTTAAGGAGACAAAAGAGGGATTAAGTGAAGAGTGCCACGAGGGTCAAGATTTATTAAATTGTTTTTCATGTGTGAAATGTAATGCTGAAATAGATTTAAAATGCCTCATTACTATGATTGTTCATTAACAACCCAATTTGTAGCCCCCCCCCCAATCTCTTGGAAGCTTCTGTAGTTATTTGGCTTACAGAGGAACTGCAGTATCCACAGTTAAACTAGGTCTCATCCATGCAGGCACAAACCAACCAAAGCCAAGCAGTGTTAATCCTCATTGATTTCAAAGAAAGATAGGTGAGTGTCTGCTTATCTTTACCACTGAAATCAATGGAACTTCCAAGGATTGAATCCAAAGTTGCTTTCCCCCAAGAGCAGCATTTGGGGGGAATACAGCGGGCATTGATGGGATGCGATAGGTGGGACAATTCCATTCCATTGGCAGAAGTCATGGTCTGGACTACTGCATCCCACTACAGCCCAGTGAGTCCTTCAGAATGCTGCTCTTAGGTGCCAGGAGACCCTCAGGAACAGAATGAGGAGCCCCCGGGGGCCTGCGATGACAGTGTGGAATCAGCAAAAATGGCCCTCTCTTCAACGGTGGAAGACAATTCTTGGATGCAGCCCACAGCCATGAACTGAACCATGCCAACAGTCTTCAAAACAATTCCGGATTCACTGTTCAGCCATTCCTTTACAGTTTCCTCTGACTGGCATTTTACCATTGTTACATGGTGAGAGCAAAAAAGATTGCTAACAAAATAAAAGCAACCTCTGCAATGTGCCCAGCTCCATAGAGATCAGCATGAGAATGTTGCATTTGAACATTTCATACAGCAGGCGAGTTCACATGCCAAAGAATGTGGCTCAGAAAGTACTGGAAAATACATCTGATATATTTACATTACCTTTGACATTGCGACCATTGTCTGATATTCGGCAGAATAAAGAAAAACAGAAGAAAATAGAAACAAAACAAAATAAACTCTATATCCAAAGAACCCAGCAAGGTTATTAAAAAACCCACCCCTATATATTTATTCAAATTTTTGCCCCACCAGATGTTGAAAGATTCTATTTTTATCCTGTTGAACCAGTTTATTTTCATAGTCAACTGATTACTGTCACAATCCAGCTAAATTTACAGTAACTTCTTAGGATGTTTTCCTGGGAGTAAGCCCCACTGGATGAAATGGAACCTACTTCCAAGGAGACCTGTCTAGGATTGTTCCCTTCAGAATGTACACCAGCCCAGTCTTAATCATTTTATTTATCTCATATATTTCCAATTTTTTTTTCCTGTTTGTATTTAGGAATGTCTCATTGAACACAGAAAGATTTACTTCCAGGTAAGCATGCTTAGGATTAGACTGAAGTCACATTTATTTCAGTGAGAAAAACAAAGGATTAGATCCAGAGATTGGCTTGCACAAGAATCACGGATATTTTCTGCATGCCCGTTCCCACCCTAGTAGTCCCTTCCAACCCTGGAAATCTTGATTTCCCTTACTCCTTGCTTTCCCTTTTCTCTCCAGCAGCAATAGGCACATGCTGACCCATAGCTACTGTGGGGCTATTGGGGGCTTGGCCCCGTCCTTAAAGAGCCAGTCCCACACGGTATTTTTGAGAAGGTTTTGTTGAGAAGGTTTTTTGAGAAGGGATCCTTTAAATGCTTTTGAGAAGAAGCAGGGTATGGCGTATGCCCCTCTCCCTCCCTCCTGCAAGATTTAAAAGTCCCTCCAGCTGATCGGTGGGCCACATGCTCACCACTGATCAGCTGAAGGGCCCTTTAAATCTTGCAGGGGAGAGGGAGAAGGGTGGCCACATGTGGTTGGGCTTGGGAGCAGATTGGAGCTGACATTAAAATAGAGGCAGCCCCACCAGAATTTTTTTTGCCCCACAAGCCACAAAATCCTAGCTACAGGCCTGGGCACATGGGTCCATGGGCTGCAGTGGGGATGAGATTTTTCTTCTTTCCTCATCAGATAATGGGAAAGAGTCATTTTGCTAATTTCCCTCTTTCCACTGCTTCCCACCAAAAGTAGGAGCTGCCTTTTTCAGGGTGAGAAGGGAGGGGAAAGCAGGGAAGAGCCACCACCATCGCTGCCTTCTGCAGATGGATTACTGGATCCAACCTAGTAGGACTGAGAAGTACATTAACTTTGGCTGGACCATGCCCTATCTGTTGCATGTGATCATTCTGATAAAGGACTAATGTACTAAATAATTTAGTAACGTCTTCCAAGCTGAATATCCAGCTATTCCAGTGTAAAGTATGATTCCCCAGCATTATATTTTCAAAACAAAAAATACTCTCAAATTGTAACTTAAAATTAGTTTAAAATTAAATTATAAACTTCCTGTTTTAAGGCTTGAAGCCTGCAGATTATGTGGCTGACCATTTTTGTCTAACAGTTATAGGGCTTTCCAATTCTTAATGGTGAAAAGTGGTGATGATCATTCTTAGTCCAGATTATTTTATAGGCTACTAAAAGAAGCCTAAACACAATAGCTGATGTCTTCCAGTTTGTTTCTGATGACAGAAGAGGATTTTTGACAACAGAAGGACGGTATGATCTTCACTGCAGTGGGAGGAAGAAACAGGAAAAGCCCACTCTACTCTGTTCACAGATCTCACAGGATACAAGTCATTGTTTTGAAGAAGCACCAGTGGGGACTGGGATCTGCTTGGCTTGTTGTCCCAGTGGTGGGATTCTTAAGCCAAATTGTATGGTTATGTGGAATCAGCTTTTTAATACAAGATCTTACCAAAAAACAAAAAAAACCCCACCCACCAGGTATATATATTCATATAATCATTTATACCACAATGATATGTCCAATATCGGTGCCAATGATTACTGACAGACCCAGCTTCACTTCCAGCTATCAGATTAAATGCAATAAAAGCAAGGGAAGTGAACAAGTAGGGAAAGTGGTACCATGTCTTCCATTGAAACATTTACCCTTTCAAGTACCCACTTACTTATTCATAGTCTCTTTAGTACGAGACTTGGATTCTGCTAAGAAAAAAAAGGGGGGGATTTTTGCTGATTCCTCCTTTCTGCTGCAGACCTCATGCTGCTCCTGGGTACCTTGCCCCCCCCCCCAACCCCCCAGCATTTGGGGGTATTTTGGGCTGCAGTCAGAGGGAGAAGTCCTGCTCCACTGATGGGAATCCCTTCTGACAACAGAAATTCTTTGCAGGATGCAACCCACAACCTCTCCACCCCATAGGTCACAGCAGGCCTTCATCATTCCTTCCATCTGTTAGAGGCCTTGCCTAACTGATTTTATTCCTTTTACCTTTCCACTAATCTCTGGTGCTGTGCTACTCAGAATTATTTAGCTTGTCAAACTAACTATAGGAAACCTTCCAGCCTGAGCCAGTTAAGGAGTTGTATTCCAGGTTTTTTAGACTTTGCGGATTTGGGCTGGGCAGTCACCTAAATCACAATTAGCAATAGTCAAGGTTTCTCATCGTGCTGCACGAATACTGATTTTCAACTGTACCTTCACTAGCATGCCGGTCTCGAAACACATTATTGGGCTGGATGTTAAATCCTTCTATGTTGTGTACTGAAGAGGCTCTCCGTATACTGCAGACGCTCTCCTTGGACGGAGTATGGGTTAGCGCACTACTTGAATGCAGCATATCTGGGTACAGTCGGTCCCATTGCCGTTTGGGGGATGAATGATCAAGAGGTCCCGATATATTCACCAGAGGAGAACATGTGCTTGGCTGGATCAGAGCCTTGGTGTCATCTGCTTCTGAGGGACTGCAGCTTTCTTTCGTTGGGGACTTAAAGTGCTTCATAGCCATGGAGTCATCGCTGCGCTTGGAAGAATCCACTATCACCGCATCGGGATCTTCCTGTGGTAAGGACTGCTTTCGGTATGATAACAGACTCAGCCCGGGAATCCTGAACCCAAAAAGTTTGCCTAAGTAAAAAATAAATAAATAAAAGAGAGAAGATTAAGGAAAATATTTTCCAGATCAGGGGGGAAGGGTAGCTTTTGTTTTCTCTTATGGTTTTCACTGTGTACATTAGCAAAATGACACTGGCCATAATATATGGAGAAGGGCCCGTGTGGTGAAGTAAAGCAAGGCATCCCTGAAAAAAACTCCTGCATATGATTGCTAAATTACATTGGGTACTTTCACACACACTAAATAATGCACTCCCAATCCATTCTCAATGCACTTTGCAACTGGGTTTTAGTGCGAGAAATGGCAAAATCCACTTAAAAACAGTCACTGGAGTGGATTGAAACTGTATTACTTAGCATGTGTGAAAGCACCCTATTATTATTATTATTATTATTATTATTATTATTATTATTATTATTATTATTATTATTATTATTAATTTAAGAATGCAGATAACGTATGTGTGTTTGGTAACTCCTTGGTTATTTCAGTTACTTTAAAAAACTTAATTGGAAGCACATGCTGAGCTGCCAGAAAGGAAAAACAATAAAGGAAAAGATTTCCCGGCTCACCAGAATGTCCCCCCCATTCATATCCTGATTTGGTACACATGAGGGGTTTCTTTGCAATGCCTTTGACAAGCTGTGGCAGTTTTAAATGCACTGTGAACACAAGGGGAGAAGCATGCAGAACAGAAGAGAACTGGACAAGCCCTGTCCACTCTGAATTGAGATTTACTTCTAAGTAAATGTCTTTAGGATCAGGATGTCAGGTTGTATGTTTAAATCCTATAGTTCTGTGTGGGGCTAGATTATACTTCATGTCCTTGGGGTTGTCCTCAAAAGTCAGACTTTCAGGGTCACAACAATTCCCCTTAAATGGGCAGCTGTGGGAATCCCATGAACACCCTGGAGTCACTGGTTAGAAGCATGTTGCCTAATTTTCAGAAGAGGGAGGCAGGGTTCACCTGGAGTTGGATGTTAATACTAGCTTGCAAGTGTAAAACCTAGACAATGTGGCACACAAGAATGTTATAAAAGTAATTTGTGCCAGGGGTCTCCCATGCTTTGATCTCGGAGAATATGCTGTGAGAATAAAGACAAGTTCAGAATGTATCTTTCTGTACTGAATATGTAGAAAACATCTCAATATATCAGACTTTCAGATCAGAGAGCATTTTTCCCACACTAACTTCAACCCTTGCATTTCTTTTTTTCCGGGAACTGTATTCGCTAATATTGGCCTTTGGTGATACATGCCTGACTCAAGTCACCCCTGTCTTCTGGGGATATAGGTAGAGAACCAGTGTAGGGTGAGCACAGAGAGCAATGTGGTTTGCATCCACAGGCTAATTCTTGTAAAACAAAGGAAGAGAAATCTGAGACATTTCTCAGTGGCTTAGCTAACTTTATATTAAATTGCTGCATGGGCCAAGGTTTCTATTCATTTGTACATGGATGTTTTAAAGACATGTGGAGTGGGATGTGGCTTAGTGGTAGAACATCTGCTTGGCATGCAGAATGTCCCAGGCTCAGTTCCCAGGATCTCCAATAAAAAATGATCAGATAGTAGGTGATGTGAAAGACCTCCACCCAAGACTTGTGCCAGCCGTTGCCAGTCAGAGTAGACAATACTGGCTTTGATAGACCAATGGTCTGACTCAGTTTAAGGCAGCTTCATTTGCTCATGAGCATGTAGGAGGAAACAGAGCTGTACCACCAGTATATGTAAAATAATCATGCCTGGTATCTACAGTGTGCTGTCACATTTTTAATAACCATGCCGACACATGCTATTGAAGTGAAGGCCACATTATCTGGAACAGCAAAGAATGAAGTCCAGAAGTATGACTGAAAAGGTCACATTTAATAAGGATGGAAACTACTTTTTTATTTGGGTTTATTACTATCTATTTCTCATTTTAATTTATCTTCAACATCAAGATTTATCTCATGACATCATGATTCATCAAGAAAGGGTACAATGAAGTTGTTTTGCGATATTATACTTCTACAAAGAGAAAGAGAATTGCTGTTTAATTGAAAACAGTTACAGCAAATGGTGTTTCTCACATTAATGGAAAATACATAAATGCAGGGCTCTTTTTGTAGCAGGAACTCCTTTGCATATTAGGCGACACACTCCTGATGTAGCCAATCCTCCAAGAGATTACAGAGCTGTTCTTAGGAGCTCTGTAAGCTCTTGGAGGATTGGCTACATTAGGGGTGTGTCACCTAATATGCAAAGGAGTTCCTGCTACAAAAATAGCCCTGCATAAATGTCATCTACGTCCCATGAGTTGCATCCTAATGTGCTTCTATTCACATAAGGGTGTATCTGCAATTTCCACAGATGTCCCACTCAGGTTGCAGGCCCCCACACTTGATCCTACGCTCTTTGTGGGTGTTACACTCATGTTGCTCCATATGGAAGAAGGAACCTTCCTGCATCCTGCTGTTGGGATTGCATGCATACTGCTCACACTACTCTGGAGTGGAACAGCAGAATGGCATGAACCTACATCTCCACTCATGAAGCCTTTCTTCTGGCTAGGGCTGCTAGGTTCCGTGAGAAGCTGGGAGGGGTACTTACTGGGATGCTCTGGGAGAGGGGAGGGAAAAAGCACAATGTGATGTGACTTTGGCTCTGGTCACACTGCAAAGGACATGCGCTTTGTTCCCGGTTTATTTAAATCGGGAACATTTTTATTCGCTTTGGGCTGTCTACATGCAGCCGCTGGCCTCTTTCCCCTCTTTCCCAGCACCTGCTTGTCTGCTGCTGCGCCGTCCTTCCAGGTGATCCTGCCGGCACAGGGAGGCTCGGGCGGCTGCAGCTCCTGCTGAGACTTTGGGGGGGGGATGCTGCCGCCGCCGCTGCTGCCATTGCCCCACAAAAATAGGCTCCGCCGTCTCCGCCATCCTCCTTGCCAGCCCCATCCAGGCTGCTGGAGCCCCCACCTCTCGTTCCCGCCTCCAGGGCCGTCTCTGTGTGTTTTTTTTTTTAAGCTTCTGGTTTGAGCACTTGACTAAACATGCGCTTAATAAATCCAGTATTTAAACTTTAAATGGATTTATTAAGCGCATGTTTGCTCAAGCGCTCAAACCGGAAGCTTTTTTTTTTTTAAAAAAAGAAAAACCCCAAGAACGTTCAGATGGCCCTAATCGCAATCCTTGCGAGAGAGGGGCTGTCCACATAGGCGAAACCGTGCAATGAAAGCGGAAGTGCCAGGAAAACACTAGTTTCTCCAGGGGTCAGGAAAACCCGGAAGCATTGCACGAGTAAGCCTGCTTCGGGGCGGGAGGCGGATTCGCGCATGTGAACGTGAAACTGACATGCACAAGGAAACGGCAGCGAATCCTGATCAAAACGGCAGTGTGACCGGACCCTATGTCACTTGGAAGTGATGTAAGCATGTTGGTGACATCGGGGGTGACACTCTGGTTCTTGGGCAAAACTCTATGGTTTGAAGCTACTTCTACCATAGAGTTTTGCCCCAAAACCAGAGCGTTGCCCCCCCAACATCACCAATGTGCCTATGTCACTTCTCTAAGAACATAAGATCATAATAACAGCAGTGGTAGATCAGACCAAAAGGCCCATCAAGTCCAGCATTCCGTTCACACAGTGGCCAACCAGCTACGTCTAGGAAGCCCACAAGCAGGATGATTGCAACAGCATTATCCTTCCTGTGTCGCTCAGCAATTGATTTAAAGAGGCACATTACCTCTGGCACTGGAAGGACTAGATATCCATCACGATTGTATCTATCTCTCACACACTCATGATGAAAAACCTCAGTTTAAAAGCCCAAATGAAAAGGAATGTTCTAGCCTGGTTTTTAAAATGCACCAGCACAAGGCGGGCTGCCATGGGGAGGGACTTTCACATGGAGGATGCTACCAAGGGGATGACCCTTTCCCTAAGTTGTGCCTACCCATTTCACTTCTGGCAAAGTACACAGACCAGGGCCTGTCCAGAAGATCTTAACTGTTAGGCAAGAACATAGCGGAGAAGGTGATCCTTTATTATTTGATACGGACGGATAGGCTGATCTCTCAGTGCCACCACACTGATCGATTAGGGATGACTGTGTATACACATCCACACAGGTGCCATACAGAGAGTCAGACAGTAGTTACAGCTGTCCCCGAGTAACTTTCATCCACAGATCCAGCTTTTGCTGTTGAGAAAGCTTTTGCTTGGCAGCTTGTGTGTGCTTGACAAAATTAGCCACAGTGGGGGGGGGAGGAAGAGTGAAGTGCATCCAGTTTTTCAGTGCATATGAAACTGAGTTCTAAAACAGTAGATAACTCAATTGTGCAAGCTAATGACATCAAGGCTTAAGCAACTGCTGGAGTTCTGTGTTTGTCAATTGCACTGCACATTCATGAAACAGGATCATTCATAGAATTCCCTTGCACTCCCTCACATAGAAAAGGTTGATTCCCCCCCCCTTCACTGCTGTTCTATTTTAGTAAATTCATGGTGATGCAGATGGTCTCTTCTGCTTCGCTAGGTTAATACGACCATGTTGGGCTATGTTGCTGATATAGCTGTCTATCTGTAGCTCAGCTGGAAAGAACACACAGTTAGAATGTTGGTCGCCACTAATACTTTCAGGCAGGAGAGAGAAAATCTAGAGTAGTGTATTTGCCATTCTTTTTTAAGGGGTGTGTGTGTTTCTTCCAAATGTATACATCCCAGTTATCTGCTGTACTTTAAAAAAAAAACCCTGAATGATCTATTAAGATGTGCCAAATTTTAGTGGATGAACAGTTCAAAAGTGATGGGCTTTGTTCTGACCTGGATGGCCCAGGTGATTCTGATTTCATCAGATCCCAGACGCTAAGCAGGGCCAACCCCGGCAGGTACTTGGATGGGAGACCTCCAAGGAATACCAGGGGCAGGAGGCAGGGGCAGGCTATCAAGCCACTTCTCTGAATGTCCTCTGTGCCCCAGTAGGAGTTGCCAGAGGTTGCCATGACTTCCAGGCCTGCGTGTGTGTATGTGCGCGTGTGCGTGCATGCACACACATACAGAAGAAAAAAAGAATTTCTTATTCCTATATCTTAGAAACAAAACGCTAATTCCTTTTATTTCTGGAAGTTCAGTGAGCTTCTTCCCAATTAATGTGACTTGTGTAGGTGTTTTCACGTACATCCCGATCCTATTCCTTGTACTTGTTCATTTTCATTGCTATGCATTTTTATTTGGAAAGAATTCTAACTGGTGACAATGGGCATTTCTCCTCAGGGATAATGTAGAGGGTTTCAGTCCTGGTTTATAAAGCATGATAACATAATGTATAAGAGCTGGATTGTGTCTACTGGCCACTTCTGCACTTCCATTTTTGTCACTCATTAGTCCCTGTTATTTCAGGGTTTTTCAGGGTTGTTTCAGGGTTTCCCCCCTCAATGTGTTTTGCTCTCTCTAGTAGCCCCAGAGGGAGCAAAACACATGTGGAAAAGAGGAGGGGACCCAAAGCAATAGGGACAAACAAGTTACAAAAGTGACAGTGCGGAAGTGGCCACTGACTACTCTCCTGCTGCTTTTCTGGGAGACATTTTGTGTATTTTAATTTCATCCTTTACATTTTATAACAACTAGTAAACTAAGATAATGGTTTAGTGGGTATCTCCATTCACAGTATTTGATCTTATCCTCTATCACTGATTTTCTACTCATTTCCAGATATGGATGAATGGTGACTGCTTGAGTTAGTTGATGGTGTGCCAGAAAACTTTCTTCTGTGCTGGGGCTCAAAGCAATACCTGTAAAGGAATGTGGACTTCCCTAGTGCCAATGTGGAGGTGCCAATATTCACACCTACTGACTTGACTACTACCAGGGTGGTATCATCATAGCCTGAAGTGAGGCAGTTGCTGGGGCCCAGGGCTTCTGGCAGGGCCCACTGCCACAGTCTACGCATCTCCCCTGTTGCCCATCTGTCCCTCACCACACATTTGCTTGCAAGCACCCTTCCGTCCATGCTGCCAACTGTACACCCTGCCCAGCATTTGTCAGGGAATAGGCACGTGAGTGGTGCAAGCATCTGTGAGTGAAGATGGCGAGAGCACTCATGAAGGGGTGAGAGAAAGACGCACAGGCATGTGGGTCAGTGGGTGAGAAAAGTGGCATGAGGGCAGTCCTGGGGGGGAGATCCGGGCCCTTTTTGCCCAAGGACCCCCCCAAAATCTGGCACCAGTCCTGGCTACTACTGATGAGAGATGGCTTTGAGATTTGGGATGGGGTTTGGTTACAGAGTGTGGGAATGAGCATAGGCCTGGAAAGACTAGAGAAATCCATCGACTGCTCACTGCACCTAATCTGCCTGCTGGGTGCAGTCAACCCTGCTCCCAACAACCTCTCCGCCCCCCAGATAAAGACACAGTGGGAGGGGCTGGATATAATAATACTGCACAACGTAAACAGGAAGCACATGTCTTCAATGGACTTAGAAGGGTGTAACTCTGCTTAGGATGACAGTGCTGCAGTCATACTCTGCTCCATGAAGGAAGGATTTGCTTCAAAGCTCTGGATCAATGAGCCTGAAAAGATCTACAGTGAAGAACAGACATCTCTTACCCCCTAGCAGGGATTAGTATTCCTCCAAACCAGCAGAATGGAAATCTACAGCAATCTTCTAAAAAAAGTACTCTGCTGCTAATATCTGTTCCCCAGCTGGGTATGCTCAGCAGTTCCAACCGTGAGAGACTTGCAGAAAAATCATATGTTTTTTCCACAAATACAGGGAGCAAAGAAGAGTGAGGCATCCTTTAAAAGTGGTTCGGCAGTACTTTCGGCTACATGGTACCACAGAGAATGCTTGTGGAAACAATGAGCAGAACTGAAACTTGTCTGATAAGCCTTCTAAACAGGCTGTCTGAAATATGGATCCGCTCAATAAAGCAGTTGCTTTGAGCAGCCTTTACATCTGGACAAAATTGCCTGCTGTGCAGGAAGAATCCCCGGGTCAGCCCCCTTGCTGCTGGGGTTTCTGGCAAGTACATATTTTGCGCCACAGAATCCTCCCAAAAGACAGGTAATCAGAAATGGGGTAACATGGAACTCACACTGAGCTTAAAGCTGTTAATCATTTAGAGGACAAAGGGGTAAAATCAGGCTTTGTTTTCTGAGCACAAACAGAAGCAAGACAACAAGGCAATTCCCTTCAGTCTTAAAAATTGGGGGAAGATAGCAATAGGTTTTTAAAAGCACTGCAGGTAAAGAGTCTATGTTAAGCTAGGGATCTGGAATAAGAAATTCTGCAAATTGTATTTCTTTCTGTCTTCTTTCTTTCCTTTTTTGCCATCAAGTCACTGCCAATTTATGGCATCCCTGTAGGGTTTTCAAGGCAAGAGATGAACAGAGGTGATTTGCCACTGCCTGCCTCTGTGTAGCAAACCTGGTATGCCTTGGTGGTCTCCCATGTAAATACTAACCAGGGCTGACCTGCTTAGCTCCCAAGATTTGAAGAGATCAAGGAGGAGGAGGAAGAAGAATAGGAGGAGGAGTTGGTTTTTATACTCCACTTTTCACTACCTGAAGGAGTCTCAGAGTGGCTTACAATCACCTTTCCTTCCTCTTCCCACTACAGACACCCTGGGAGGTAGGTGGGGCTGAGGGAGGGAAGGAGGGAGGGGGCTTCATACTGGCAGCCTGTTGGGGCTAGGGCCATCTCCCAGGCAGACCCCAATTGCCATGGGTGGTGGTGGGGGTAGCTGGGCTGGTTGCCTCCTGGCAGCTTAGGGCCACCTTGTGGGCAGGCCATCCTTGAATGCACCAGCTGTAGTCATCTGAGGAATCTATTTAAGAGACCAATCCTAAGCATCACCTTTCAAATACATTAAAATCAGTAGGGTGGGGGTGAGGGATTCCCTGCTTTTGCGGGCTTGGGTCTGCAGTCAGCCAGCTGGCCACTGGGGGAAACCCCACTCCCAAAAGGACGTCCCTTGTCAACATAATTAACCCAATAACATCACTTCCAGAAGTTACATCATCGTGTTGGTGACATTGGGGGTGACACTTTACTTTTTGGGCAAAACTCTATGGTTTGTAGCCATTTTTACCATAGAGTTTTGCCAGAAAAGTAGAATGTCACCCTGACATCACTGATGCCATGATGTCACTTCCAGAAGTGACATTATTGCATTGACGACCTTCCCCCCCACCTCCAGAACGGCCCCCCCAATCCCCCTGCTGGCAGCAGGTAAGCACCTGGCAACCCTAGAAATCAGTGGGATTAGAATGATGCAACTCTGTTTAGGATTGCACTGTAAAATGTCAATCCCAACACTCTAAGCAAATGTATGTCCTCATCCCCCAGGGCACTGCAATGCAGAGCAGGTGAGGAAAAGGATACTCCTGGGTACTGTGGGTTAAAGAAGAAAGGCCCTAGTTGGTAACCAGAGTGATGTATTTTGCAATATAATGAGGATGATGGGGATTGCTGATGAATGGAAAGAGCAAAAGGAAGTGGGCCAGCTGGCTGAGAGAGTTGGCTTCCCACCAACCACTCTGAATGAGGCTGAGAAGGCTGGCAGACCTCACTCTTCACCTGAGATGGTGGCTCCCATCATTCACACCTGCTCTGTGGGGAAGAGGACAGGACTGGCTCAATTCAGCAGCTACTGCTTCCATTTCTGAAATGGCAATTCAGCCATTCCTCACCATTTGCAGAAATCTATGTCTTGCTACAACATGCAAGAAATGAGCAGTGGTGGCTTGGCTCCAGACTTTTCTATGGGCACAAGGACTTCTGCGCATGGAGTGCAGCAGTCACCCTCAATCACAACAATCACCTTTTAAAAATTATTTTTAATTAAAATAAAAGATTTATAATAAACAGTAGATACTTTCAATCAAGTTTGCATAAACATTAATCTCAATAAAAAAAATATAATTCCAACCATAACAGATCACCACATAGGTCATATGTATCTTATACATCTATTAATCTTAACAATCATTGGCACACTATTCATTGTCTCACCATATATGTAACAAATCTATAATATCAGGAATTTCTTTCTGTTGTATCAAATACTGTGATATAGGAAACCACGTCACAGAAAAATTGGATTGTGTTCTTTGAGTCTTCTTTTGCTGGCACCCACACAGGATTTCCCAGCTTGCCAAAACAAGATGACCACATAACTCATGTGTTCTGTAGTCTTGTTCTCTCCAATAAGTTAATCCTGACTGACATAGAGAATTCTGTGCTCTGTGTTCTTCTTTCTGTATTCAAGGAGTCCAATAGCTCACAGCAATGAGTTAGTTTCACAAATTGTTCCTTTACCATTGGCATCTTATAGATCACTCCCCAGAGAAGCTCCACTTATCTCCTTACAAGTTTTGAAAATCTTTATAAAGCTCTTAAGTATGATGCCATCAAGGTCTGGCAAGGGATGTTCGTTCATTCATTCATTCGCCCCCCCCCCGGTCTGAAGGACCATGACAGGTTATCTTCATCTCAAATGGCCCTCACCATGCTGCTTTTACTCCTGCTGGGAAAAATTACAAGTACATTGATTTTTTTCTTTACTGGAGGTAAAAGCAGCTTGATGGAGGAGATTATCATATGGGACTTTGAGAAAAATGCCCTGTTCCTTTAGTAGAGGTGTAATGTTTTGAAATGGGCAGTTAAAGCTTTTCATGGCATGGAGGTCAATGACACCAGGTGTTAAAAAGCATCCCATTAAACCTCTGTTAAAGGGACAGGACATTTTCCTCCAGGCTGGCTGACAGCCATATTATCACTAGGGGAAAAGCACAGAAAGTTAAGAATTCACCCAGATGTGACTGGTCCCTTCAAATTCCAGCTTTACTGGTTGTCTTTTATCAAAACAGAAGAGATCAGGGCCCTGTGGGGTCTTCTGCAGTTCCGCAGGGCCTGCAAGATGGAGCTCTTCCACCAGGCTTTCAGTTAGGAGCCACCAGCATCTGTGGTTATGGGCTGGCCCCAGCCTGGAGATTGAGCCATACCATTGCGTGATGCCGAACAATCATTGTCTTGGAAACAATTGCTTGTATACTATGTAGTATGCCATCTTAATTACAGAAAGACAATTACTATCCCTAGCACTTTGAATATCTGATTGTTTTAAACGTTTAAAAAGTTTTAACTTTGTATATGGTTTTATAGTACTGGGTACCCGACTAATGTAAGCTGCCTTGAGCCTGTTCGTGGGGAGGGCAGGGTATAAATGGAATAAATAAATAAATAATTTTTTATATAATTTGTAGTTCCACCTTATGGAAATATCTGATGATACCATGGATATACAGTGGCTATTTTGCCTCCTAGACTTCCACAAAAGTTGTTCACAGGGGTGGTGGGGTCAGATAATGGAGAATATGGAAGTCTGCAGTAGAAAGGCAGAACTGGCAAAAATCACCCCCACTCAAATGGAAGTGTCCTTCTGCCTGCCAGAGAAGGACTATGGATCCAACCTACTGTTCACTGTACAAATGCTTAGGCAACAGGAAGGCCTATAGGCAGATGGTATCTTTAGATCACATGGAGACTGACAGATCTGTTCCCCATGAGACCAAATGGTTTTGGTGCCAACTACAAACAGCTGGAATACCATGAAAACAGTCATAGGGAGCAACATTTCATGACCAAACATGTTGATGACATGAAAATAAAGCACTGAGTGGCGAGATGTAATTCTGAATCTGATATAGTATACCAGGCTTAAGTGCTATCATTTAAATTTACCAGCAAAATGACATAATCATTAAGTGTCAAAAATGTATCTACATGACTAAGGAGTGCACTGGCTGTAAAACAGATGGGAAGGATGAAGAAGATGAAGGGTAGGTTTTTATACCATGTTTTTTTCTACCTTAAGGAGTCTCAAAGTGGCTTACAATCACAGTCCCTACAACAGGCACCTTGTGAGGTAGGTGGGGCTGAGAGAGTTCTGAGAGAACTGTGACTGGCCCAAGGGCACCCAGCAAGCTTCATGTGGAAGAGTGGGGAATCAATCCAGTTCTCCAGATCAGAGTCCGCCGCTCTTAACCACTGCACCATGCTGATGTTGTAAGCCATTTTGAATACAGATTGGGAAGAAAAGTAGGGTATAAAGTTCTAAATAAAATAAAATAAACTTAAGCTTTCTTATCTGATCACTCAAAAAGTAGCATATGATCTTTAATCCAGGAAATTAGGGGGGGATGTTCTAGGTTGACACAATTTATGACCTACCAAGTGAATAATTATCATATGGCATAGTGTATAGTATAACCAGGAAATCCAAAGATTGCCTGACAGCCTTAAGTTTTAACTCTTTTAACAAACTAGACTTATTTTGGGGGGCTAAGAGACTTCTGAGAAAACTGTGACTGACCCAGGTTCACTCAGCTGGCTTCATGTGGAGGAGTGTGGAATCAAACCCAGTTCTCCAGATTAGATTCTGCCACTCTTAACCACTACACCATGCTGGCTCTCTGAATGCAGCCCAAACCAGCCTATATGATAATGTACTGCTTGGTGTGTCATTTGTTCTGGTAAGTTCCCTTGCTCGAAATCCAGTCAAATCCGACTCTAGGGTTGCGGTGCTCATCTCCGTTTCCAAGCCAAAGAGCCAGCGCTGTCCGAAGACGTTTCCGTGATCATGTGGCCGGCATGACTAAACACCCAAGGTGCACGGAACGCTGTTACCTTCCCACCGAAGTGGTACCTATTTATCTACTTGCAATTTCTTGCTTTCGAACTGCTAGGTTGGCAGGAGCTGGAACTAGAGATGGGAGCTCACTCCATCTTGCGGCACCCGGGTCTTGAACTGCTGAACTACTGACCTTCCACAGGCTGCAGTTCAGCGTCTTAACCACTTGAGCCACCGCAGCTCCTCTGGTAGCATGAAGCTACCAGATTTTTACCAGAATTTTTACCAGAATTTGTTCTGGTAGCATGAAGCAAATACAATAGGGGGAATTTCCAGACTGAACAAAGCTACAATAGTTTGGGAACACCACTCAGACAGCTGGTCTAGACATGGAAACAAAAGAAGCAGGAGGGAATAGGATTTCAATGGGGAGAATTACCTGAAGAAGAGCCTCTTGAAAGGTTGTTACCATCTGAAATACAAGTAAACTACATTTACAGAGAGCAGTCATTTAAAAAGAAAAAACAAACAAGTTAAGGGGGAAAAAAGCATTTCATGGTTAGCCTTAATGGTGTGAAACCAGCTACACTGATCAATCAAGCCTCTCTCTTTTTCCTGGAAATAGAAGGGCACTTCTGGTTTCTAAAAACAAATCCATTTCAAATTTTGCTCAATTGTATCTCTTCAACAAATCTTCAAGACAGGGGTTGGATCCAGTGGAGGATTTCTGCAGGACTGGAGAGAACATTTTCACCAACCCACCCTACCGTGGCAGACCACTGTTTCTCCCCCACATGTGGCTGTTGAGCCAAAAAGTTGTAGAAGTCCTTATCCACAGTGGATCCAAACCACAGATTTCAATAATACTTTTAATTTAAGGGATGATTTCCACACTCAGACTGCTCTAGTCATGTGTGGGAGAGCAGTGAGAAGGGCAGAGTCATGGAATGGAGGCTAGCTCAATCCCCTTGATATTTCTGTTTGCCCATCTTGGGTGAATAGCAGGGCTATTTAAAACTATGCTCAAAAGCTTTACATTTGTTAAAAGGCAATTCTAAAATTTGTGGCATTCCAAATTCCAAGCAATTCTTTGCAAGAACACAGTTTATCCGTTATAGAGATTTAAGGGCGGGCAGTATCAAGGCAGTGGGTGGGGGAGCTGTGGGGGCCCGCAAAGCATTGGGGGCTGAGTGACTGAGGGTAAATGTAGGGGGTTACCAAGCGGTGCTGGTGGATTTGTATAGGGAGGAGCTCCATGCTACATATGATGAGTGGACCAATGAACAGGCTTCAGTCCTCATAAATAGCCTATCGAGGGGTTGGCTCTCTGCTCATGACTAGCAGTAGCAAGCAATATGTGAGCCGAGACAGTAGGTTTCGAGTATCCCTAATTACAATGGTAGCTAATGACTGTTATACTTCTTTGATACTGTGGTGTACATATAATAACAAACCTCTGCCCCTGAAAATAAACTGTGACTACACAGTATCTCTCTAAAATAACAGATGCCTGAGAAATGTGGCTGTGTGGACTTCATGGAATCCCTAAACAGATCATGGAAGCAAAGAAATGGCAAAGCCAAATTCCTCTTCAAGCGAGTTTATTTATTTATTTATTTATTTATTTATTTATTTATTTAAGTTCAACTTTTAAGCCACCCTCTCCTGAAAATGGGTCTCAGGGAGGCATGCAACAGTGATAAAATTACAGATCTTACAAAAATTTCAAAGTTAAAATACATAAAAATACAGTTACAGCAGCCTAAGCCAATCTGATGGCGATATTCCTGGAGTATCATTACCTCATATAGGAAGGAGGCGGGGAAAAGAAGAAAAAGAGGAGTACCAAACTAGATGGAAGACCATCGCTGTCCTCAACTAAACGCCTGGTAGAGCATCTCTGCCTCACATGCCCTGCGGAATGACGAGTCAGATGTTTCACCAGGTGGGAGCCAGGGCAGAAAAAGCCCTGGCCTTAGTTCAGGACAGCCGGATGTCTCTTGGGCCAGAGACCACCAGGAAGTTCTTATCTCCTGAGCACAAGGCTCTTCTGGGGGAATACCAGGAGAGGCGGTCTCAAAGATACATGGGTCCCAGGCTGTTAACTTGAAACATGGAGGTTTTGTTTGCCTCAACAATGGAGACCCAGTTCATAAAATAACTTCAGAGGAACCTTGCTTGATCAGACCAAGTGAAAGATCCAAACAGCCCACCATTCTGTTTCAAACAGATGTCCCTCCAGAACAAGAATACAACTGGGACCCCAGCAATTAGAGGAGAGGTTTGGCTCCATAGAAGAGCTTCTGCTTTGCAAGCAGAAGGTCCCAGGTTCAATCCCCAGCATCTCCACTTAAAAGGACCAAGTAGCAGGTGATGTGAAAGACCTCTGCCTGAGACCCTGGAGAGCTGCTGCTAGTCTGAGCAGACAGTACTGATCCTGATGGACCAATGGTCTGATTCAGTATAAGGCAGCTTCATGTGTGTTGTCAAATATTATTCCATGGCACACTGCCTCAGAAAGTTGATTTCATTCAGCAATCAAAGCAAGCAGTCTCATAAATAGGTCTGTAAGGGGTGAGAACTGGCAATCTCCCATTTCATAATCCACAGCAAAAACTAAGAGAGAACCCAGATGGACGTCAGACCAGATCCATAGCACTATGAGCCCCAGTGTGCATATGTGGCCTATAAATTCCACTCTTACTCACTGAACACAATCATTCATCTCCTTGAGCATGCAGAGCTCCTGTGAAACTGATGGGGAAGTTTTTGTGGATGCAGGAGCTTCATGTGTGCATTGGAGCCAGTTCCAGTAATGGAGTGTTAGATCACCAGTGTGGTTCCTGTGTTACGTTCAGTTGTCTAGAACAGTGTGGATTTATTTTATATGCATTGACTTCAAAACCATATTAGTTATATACGATGACAGCAAATTCATGTTGCATAACACTGGGGAGAATTTCATTAAGAGCACTTGAATAATAGATGTGCTTTCTTTAAATAATGTACTTGGGCTGAAAGATTTTCTATTAGTATTTCAGCTTTTCATCTGACTTAAAGCTTAGTGTGGTTCACTGAAGGGGGCTCTAAATTGTATAGCATGCTTAGCTCCCTAAGCAGAGGCTTTTAGAGAACCCCAAACTAGAGAGATGGGCTTCAGTAAGCAGAACAATGCAATTTCCTTTTGTTGTCTATGCAATACTATGGGTACAGAGGTTATCAACAAGAGCCACCCTTTAATCTCCATATTATCTGACTTCAGTACCAGTAATGCTACATTCTAATGATCCTTGGGAAGAGAAGAACTCTACAGCAGGAGTCATCAATTATTGCACATAACGTATAGGCATGCCACTTGATTCAACAGAAAACCCTTCCAATATGTTGCCCTTGACATATCCAATAACCTGAGGCCTCCATCCTCTAGTTAGTAGGAAACGGCTGGCAATTTTTTTGTTCTCCTGCCATTGTGCATCATGGTTGTCTTTGATCTGGTACAGAGCCATGGATGCCAATTCTAAACACAGTACATTGGCACCAATAGGAATTCCAAAACCCTTTAGGGTGGATTCTTCTGTACCTTGGAAAGGATCCTTTCCCCCCTACATATTATCCTCCACTATGCAGACATATGCACATCTGAATAGGTTACATATCCCCAGGCACCTGGATTGTTTTCAAATGGCATAGTTTATCTGGAGCCAATAGAAGCAGAAAAGCTTTTTGGATGTGTCTCTGCCTGTGTGATGCAGAAACACATATGTAATTTGCCCGATTGCTACAGCTTTTTAAAAATTCATCTTTAACTTTGTGAGGTTATTTTATTTCTGTTTTTCCTACCACCACTTAGTATACTCCCATCCAATCTCCTGTTTCTGTACATGGATAACAATCCCCTTAACAATAAACCCCCTTGTCTCTTGAAAGATGCCCTGGTGAAACATTCACTGCTACTCACAAAACTTCCTGTGTGTTTTTCTTGTTTGAGTGGCATGAGTGAAATGGATGCTACATATGGGGCAGCCTGTGGCTGAGAGCTGAACAGGGCAATCTTAAACAGCGCAGCCTCCAGAGTCCACTGAAGTCAATTGGATTCAGAAGGGTATAACTCTGTACTGTGAGCTGCTAATCTGGACGTTCCAGCTACAAAAGTCACTTCCTCTGTGGACTCACGAGGTGGCCTTGGAAGACAGTCTCTCTCAGGCTCATACTCCCCCCTGCAACATGCAGATAATAACACTATCTTGTTGTACATGTTTGTGGTATGCAGCATAGCACAAAAAGATACAAATGATCCTTTGAATACTTTAAGGTGTTATATAGATACCAAGTATTATTATTGGCACTGGATTTGACTATACATAGTTCAAAGTTATACCCGGGTCCCTTGAGGGGCAAAAGTGGGGGCAGGGTTTAAGTGGCTAAACTGTGACCATGGTGATGATGCCATACAGGGAAGGGAGGAAGGCAGAGCAATCCTCTTCTTGCTTACCCAGAAGTCAGGCCCACTGTGTTGATTACTTCCAAGAAAGTGTACAAAATGCTGCAGTGTATCACTTTAGCCTGGGTATGGCTCACACTGGCTGGCTGATTAACAAGGGTATTGACGAGTTGTTCTGGAGGAGAAGGGGAAAGGGCTTCCCCGTGCCGAACAGCTGTGTGAAACATTTATGTGATCAAGCGTGCTTATTGATAATTTCATTTGGGGAAAGAGTGGTTCCTTTCTCTGCTTGTTCCTTTCTTTCGTATATAGAGCTGGTTCTTGTTTTATGTTTTAAGAAACACATTTATAAAAATGAAAACACTAGCAAATTTCTTTTTATTGATTCGCTCACTGCTTTGCTAAGATGTGGCATGATAATTTCTGATTTTGTTCCAGCACTGGGAAAAACTCTCTCTGTGGTTCCTTCAGTTCTGCTAGCTCCTCAGCGGGTTGTAAAAGCACACATGCCTCATGCACAGCATGTGAAGCTATACCCATTCTCTCCGCTGGGACCCATTCCAGCTGGAATTTCCGTGAAACTTTTGTAGAGCTTCAGCATGAATTTCCGTTCAGGTGCAACGTGCAAAATGAAATCTCTTTTGCACTTGAATGGTTCGAGCTTCTTGGTTTTCCCCATAACAGTGACTAAAGCACTGCTGACATTTAGCAAAGTTTGTTAAGTGTGGCATGTCACAAAAGATTTGCATCCTAGGTGAAGTTAGAAACAAAACATTTTTGAAGAGAGATCTGGGCTATTTTAAGCACATTTTGCCCAACTGCTGTCTCTTGTGTGATGCTATTGTACAACATTTGCCATATTTGCTGAAATTGTACTGGCTGTTTGGCATCCAGCAAATTTTGTAAAATCAGGCAGGGGCATATTCAAAGCATCTGTTTGGGTATGTGTACAGATAGGATCCAAGATATGTCGGATGTAGAAATGTTGCCCATTGGATAAGCCTTGAAGGTGGTGGTGCAATCCACCAACCTTTTTGTTGTGTCTGAGGACTGAAAGAAAGCATGCCCTGAGTAGGGTTGCTATCCCTCCAGTCAGGCCAGGGGAACCTTGATTTCAGGGCCCCCAATCCGCTGCCGGCCAGCTGGCTGGCAGGGGAAGCCCTGCCCTGAACAGCAGCTTCCCGTGGGGAAGCCGTTGATGCAAAGACATCACCAGTAGTGACATCATCATACTGGGGCTGTTGTACTGTGATGCTCTAGCATTCAGAGGGAACTTTACTGTTATCATAGAGTTTTTGCCCCAAATGCTTGAGCATTGCCATGCAACACCCCAAGTGTGAGGACATCACTAGTGGTGATGTCATCACGCCATGCACGCTTTGTGCATGCAGCAGAAAAGTCCCACCGAGGAGCTGGGAGCCCCCCCCCACCTCAGGCAAGGTGAGATCTGGCAACCCTAGCCCTGAGTGTGTGATGTAACCACAGGATATACCATGCAAAGTGTACTTGGCTAGCCTAGCACTTTCACAAGAATGAAGGGAACTGGGTTCAGGACAGGACATGGGAGAGCCTACCAAGTTGCAGGCTGGGATGAGGAGCTTGAGCTCTAGACCAGTGTTTCCCATCAGTGGGTCGCAAAGCCTCCGAAAGCAGGTCACCGGTCCGCCCTCTCTAATGGCAGCTCCTGCTCTTTGCATCCTTCTCTTTCTTCCCTCTTTGCCAACTTCTCACATGATTATCATCCCCTCCCATGTGGCAACTCCTATCTTCATGGTACTAGCTGCAAGAAGACAGAGGGAAATTTGGAGAGTGTAGATGGGAGATGTTCAGCATGCCGTTGAAAAACTAGAGGAGGAGAGAAAGAGGCAAATGTGTGTGCGGGCACTGTTGGTGCTGCTCTTTCATCGCCCAACCTGTTGCCCAGCCCTCTGCATTACTTCACTGCCCTGTACCTGCTGTGGGATACATACTGCACCCGAGCCCCTTGTCCCCTACCTTTTCTCCTCCATCTGCCATTTTTGTGTATCTCTTCAACCCAGTGCCCCCTGAGTGCACATCCTCAAACTCCTGCTGTCACCCAGCTGGCAGGGGAGGGGGAGATGAACTCCCACCTGCTTGGGGTTCATAGCGGGGGCAGCTGCACCCTTTGTGTGATGTTTGCTGGTTTCTCAAAAACACCTGGTTGGGTATTACAGAAAACAGAATGCTGAACTAGATGGATGCCAGTGTCACACTTTACCTATGGCAGCAAAAAACCTTGGGTTCATCCTGGATGGGTCACTGTATAAAGTAAATTTGGACTCATGGGTCACTATACCAAAAAGGCTGGGAACCACTGCCATAGACGGTCAATGGCTCAGGGCTGGGAGTCAAGATGGCCTCACCCACAAAGTCTGAGATGCACAGACAGAGGAGATCTGAGTGCTCTGCATTCCATTAATGGCACACACTGTGAAGTGGGTATGGAATGAGCTGGCCTATGGGAGCGGCTGATCCTTTGATTGATGTAAAATTGAAATAAAGCTGCCCCATTCATGAGCCCACCTGATGATGTTGGCTCTCCTTATTCCACATCTGCCCGCAATAAGTCTTTTTTATCCTTGCAGAACAGCAATATTGGTTCTGGCAGGTGAGATATAACATTTTTTTTTGCTGCTGCTCTTTCCAAACAAAACTCAAGACCATCCCTCCCCCCAATCTGTAACTGCAAGAACCCTTCAGCAAGGGAAGATGGTCGCTTGCAGTTGTTAGACATGAGTACAGGGAGGCAGTGCCAATCAGATGGAGAGCCATTTGGCCTGGTCTCCATGTTTTGGCATTTGATAAATTTTGCAACTTGTTTTTATGTGCATCTCCACTGGAACATTCTCTCAGCTTAGGGCTGTAACTTCAAGGAAATGAGAGATGTGATTTGGTAAAAGTCATATTTTTTTTTGTTAGCTGATATAGATTTTGCCATAATAAAGAGTTAAAAATGGTCATAAATATTATTACAAACATACGGCTGAGGCCTCAAAAGCTGGAAGCAGCCTGGGTGCCGCTGGACCCTTGAGAGGGCCTGACAGTGGGAGAGGGGTTGAAATACTGCTGGTTTTGCCAATAAACTGTGATAATTCACAAGAAAACCCTTCTTCATGATCTACAGAGTTGCAGCTCCACACTGGCAAATCCCTGGAGGTTTTGGAGGTGGGGCCTGAATAGGGTGGGGTTTGGCCAGGGGCGGGACTTCCGTGGGGTCTACTATCATCCAGCCCATCTTCCAAAGTGATCGTGCTCTCCCTGTGAGCTGATCTCTGTCACCCAGAGATCACTTGTAACCCCAGGAAATCTTTAGCCACCACCTGGAGATTGGCAGACCTAGAAACCCGCTCTTGAATGCAAGGGTGACGAAGTTTTCGTTCCTTACTTTGTACTGAATTTTCACTGCCTAATAGCCTTAGCTTTTGCCAAAGAGCAGAGCTGGGCAAATAATTCATGAGTAACGCATTTAACATCTTTAGCTTCTTATTGTGCCATTAGGATATCTGCAAGCAGATTATGTTTCCAATTTGAAAAAAAGGATTTGAAAAAAACCCAACTACTGTTCAGATGGTTCTTAATTGGATGACTGTGCAGACAGTTCTGATATGAATATCTGTGTGCGCCAGTTTGAAATTGGATTTGGGGGGGGAGGGAGGGAATCTCTTTGCCTTCAGCTATGCCCTGCATTTCGCAGATATCCCTTTTGAAAAAGCACTGATTCAAATATGAATCGGAAATGAAAGTAGAAAGAGTGCAAAAACCAACGAAGGGTCCTTTGCCTTGCCATTAAGGCCCACTTCCGAAATTAAATCTGTGCCTGAAGGGAAATCTGTGACTGTAAAATACTCTTACTCAGGATGAGACACACAGGAAGCAGCACTTCCCATGCAGAAAGAAGAGCCTATTCATTTTTTTTTTTTACAGTGGAACAAACTACTATTTTAGGAGAAGGCTGTCTGTTGGATAGACGGGCTTGTTCGTTGCAGCCAGAACCTTGGTTACTTAAAAGTCTCCAACTGTGCTATCTCCTTGGCAAATAGAGTCCAGCTTATCACATGGCACCCAAGAGCACCATGGCATCCACCTATGCGTGGTGCTCCCTTGCCTTCTTTAGCCTTGGAAATTCAAAGGGTCTTGATTAGGACAGGAGAAAGCTTTGGATCATTCCCCAATGGTGGGCTGACTAGTAAAACACTGGGCTTATCCCAGGCACAGCCAGGCACTCTTGGCTTTGCCACGGATACAAACTTCCCTATATCTCTTGATAGCCTCATCCTGTGCCCACCACTTTCTTTGGAAACTAAAAGAGCAAATCAAAGAGCTGATCCTGGCCACAAAGGCAGTTGTTTAGGGGAGGGGCCGTGGCTCAGAGGTAGAGCATTTGCTTATTATTATTTATTATTATTAATTTTGATTTTTATCCCGCCTTGCCTGTACGGGCAGGCTTAGCATGCTGAAGGTTCCAGGTCCAACCCCCTGCATCTCCAGTTAAAAGGTGACACGGAAGGCCTGTGTCTGAGATCCTGGAGAACCACTGTCAGTCTGAATAGGCAATATTGACCTTGATAGACCAGTGGTCTGATTCAGTATAAGGCAGTTTCATATGTTCATGTACGTTCATGTTGTGGCTACCCTTTCTCAGAGGAATTCAAGGTATAAGCTTTTGTGTGCAATGTATCTGAAGAAGTGTGCGTGCACATGAAAGCTCATACCTTGAAGAAAACTTCGTTGGTCTTAAAGGTGCCACTGGACTCGAACTCTGTTCTATGTTTTCCTCTAGAATTAAACCCAAACAAATGGTAACCATATAAACTAAACTTGTAATTCCTGTCTGGTCCTTGAATCTGTTGAACATCTTCATTATGCTGTATGCTAATTTACTGCTCACTCCCTAACTATATGTATGGACTGGTAATTTCCATTTCATTGTATCTGAAGAAGTGTGCACGTGCACACAAAAGCTTATACCTTGAATAAAACTTTGTTGGTCTTAAAGGTGCCACTGGACTCCTAATCATTTCCAGGTCAACATGAAGATGGCATGGAGCCGAGGACCAATAAATCTAAAAGGTAAATACCATGGGGATAGATTTCTGCAGCACAGACTGTCTAGTAAAGAGTTTAACCCCAGGGATTCTCATGCCTGCAAATACCTTTCCTGGTGTTTTCAAAAGTGGGCATGGCCAGATGGGGCTTATGCCCAGCAGCGCTTCTGACCAGCTCTCTGATTGGCTGTAAGAATTCAAAAAAAATCTTGCTTTGGCAGCAGCTGCCACCACAGCACATGGATCTTCACTGCATGACTGACGGTAAGCTGTGTGTATGCAAGAAAGTATTTTAAAACAATATGTTCAATTTAAAAGGCCTTCTGTTAAGCAGAGCTTCTGTCTTTTGTTAGCCTGACCTCATCAGATCTCAGAAGATTAGCAGAGTCAGCCCTGGATAGAACTAGGATGAGAGGCCACCAAGGTAGTCGAGAGTTGCTACACAGAGGCAGGGAATGGCAAGCCACCTCTGAAGTTTTTTGCCTTGAAAACCCAACTCCATAAGTTGACTGTAACTTCACACACATGCACTGCCTGAAATCCTGAAGAGTTGCTATTAGATTTATGCATAACCCTGATCTTTGGTGGTCGGCTCCACTTCCCGCGGTAGCCATTTTGTGGTTGCATCCATCACTCTGTGTCAGAATTCCAAAGGTGCCCGCAGGTTCAAACAGGTGGGGGACTCCTGGCTTAGTCCAATTTTTGCCATTCTGTTGGCAAGGGTCGTTCCACCTGATCTGGCACACTTTCCTTCTCATGGGTCAGGATGAAGACTAATGATAGGTGTCTACAGGATGGCAGACAGGCAGGGCATTCTTTTCCTGAATATCTGAAAGTGTGAGATGATCCCTCTAATCTGACATTTGAGAAGAATAACATGATGCTTCATTAAAGAAAATCCATGCAGATTTGCAGGGCAGGCAGGTGCTTTGCTCAGTGCTTTCCTATGCAGTTACACCTTTCTAGGCCTATTGACTTTAATGATGTAGCTCTGTTTAGGACTGAACTGTATGTGTGTATGGCCATGGATCTTGTGAACCTGCACCCACAAGTTACCAAATTTCCAAAAAATATAAACATCATTGTAGCATTATACAGTAAATGTTCTCAAGTACACCCACTGTAATTCAGTGGGTTCTGAATCGTATTTTACTTAATATAGAGCCAGTGTGGTGTAGTGGCTAATAGTGGCAGACTCTGATCTGGAGAACTGAGTTTGATTTCCCATTCCTCCACATGAAGCCAGCTGGGTGACCTTGGGTTAGTTATAGTTCTCTCAGAGCTCTCTCAGCCCCTCCTACCTCACAGGGTGTCTGTTCTGGGGAGAGGAAGGGAAGGGAAGGGAAAGCTGCTCTGGGACTCCTTAAGGTATAGAAAAGCAGGGTATAAAAGCTAATTTTTCTTCTTCTCTCCTTAATATTCATGATATGTAATTATTTATGAAACTCTTTTATGTGCCTATTTTTTCAGCCCTTATGAGCCGACATGCCAGCTACACTGTACAGATCCATGCCAGTTTGGTGTAATGGACATGAGCATGGACTCTAATCTGGGAGAACCAGGTTTGATTCTCTACTCCTCCACATGCAGCTGCTGGCGTGACCTTGGGTCAGTTACAAGTTCTTCAGAGCTGTTCTCTCAGGAGCAGTCCTCGAAAGAGCTCTCTCAGCCCCACCTACCTCACAGGGTTTCTATTGTGGGGAGGGGAAGAGAAATGAGATTGTAAGCCACTCTGAGACTTCTTTGGGTAGTGAAGGGCAGGGTATAAATCTAATTTCTTCTTCTTCTTCTTCTTCTTCTTCTTCTTCTTCTTCTTCTTCTTCTTCTTCTTCTTCTTCTTCTTCTTCTTCTTCTTCTTCTTCTTCTTCTTCTCTTCTCTTAGAATGGCACACCTGTCCACAACAACAAGAGCCAGTCTGATGTAGTAGTAAGAGTGTCGGTAAGACCTGGGAGACCCAGGTTCAAATCTCCACACTGCCATGGAAATTCATTGGGTGACTTTGGCCTGGTCACAGACTCTTAGCCTAACCTACCTCACAGGGTTATTGTAAGTGCAAAATGGAGGAGAGGAGAATGATGTGAGCTGCTTTGGGTTCCCATTGGGAAAGATTACATATAAATGAGGTTTTAAAAATAATGCCTTTTCAATTGCCACCCTTCAGTTATGGAATAAGCTTCCTTTGGGGGTCCAAAAGCATTCCTCATTGCCAGCTTTTAGAAGAGCTGTGAAAACCTTTCTACTTCAGATGACCTGATTGTGATTGTATTCTTTCTGAGAAAAAACTGATGTGTGCAGTTGCTATGTTTTTAAAAATATAGGATCATTTAGCAACATGATTTTAGCAAATAATCATTAGTCACCTTGGGCTTGATAAGGAAATACCGATTAGAAAGTTTTAAAATTTTAAAAAAATCTTAGGAAAAAATTAAGATCAGTATTTTCAAATAATAAGAAATTCAGTTCACACTGAAGTACATTGTAATGATGCAGATCAAGATCTCTTTGCAGTGTGAAAAAATAACAGTAATTGTGAGTGGTACTATTTTTTGAATGCAACACTGTTCCTGATTGTTGTATGTATCCTATCTTACCTCTGCACAGAAATCCATATGCCCATCCTTGGAAAGATGTAAACCTAAAATCCTGCTTCTAACCTAAAATTTCAGATGAGTTTATCTGTAGTAGAAATGCAAGGTTTGGTTCCAGTAGCACCTAAAGGCCAACAAGATATCCAGAGTAGAAGCTTTTGAGAGTCAAAGCTCCCTTTGTCAGATACCTTTGTATTCAGATACCCTTAAATACCCAGATAGAAGAACATAGGAACATAAGAGAAGCCATGTTGGATTAGGCCAATGGTCCATCCAGTCTCTGTGTCACACAGTGGCCAAACCCAGGTGCCATCAGGAGGGCCAACAGTGGGGCCAGAACTCCAGAAGCCCTCCGACTGTTGCCCACCCCAGCACCAGGAATACAGAGCATCAGTGCCCCAGACATAGTGTTCCCTCTATACCTTGGAGCTAATAGCCACAGATGGACCTTCTCTCCATATGTTTATCCAATCCCCTCTTGAAGCTCTCTATGCTTGTAGCTGCCTGCCATAATTTCCTGCGGCAGTTAATTCCATATGCTAATATCTGACAAAGGGAGTTTTGACTCTGGAGGGCTTATACCCTGGAAACCTTGTTGGTCTTTAAGGTTCTACTGGACTCATATCTTGCTCAGTTGAACATTTCAGTTCATTCATCTTTCTGAAGAAAGCAATTTATTTACTTTTTTTTTTTACAAAATAAGAGAAGCCTTTTTGTTTATATGTTGGTGCTGCTATGGTTTCCAGTATGTGTGCTATTTGAATGCCACAAGCTCATTTAAATTGTATGCTTTCTGATATTTCAACACATTTTTTTCTTAGTCATGAGCTGCAGATGGAAGGGCCTGCAACACCTTTTGTTCAAGTTCTGTGTGAAGCCACCAGGTGTCCCGCTAAAACTAACAAGACATTTGCATTCAATCACAGCTTTCTAGTCTAGCATTTGTTTGTCATTATTGTTATCAAGTAATTTTCAATTCTAAACACTCTTGGTCCCTTTAAATGTTTTCATAGCCACATGGGAGGTAATTTCCCCAAATCTGGTTCCTGCTTGGCAGAAATAGTATTCAAATGAACAAACCACATGGTTAGTAGCTAACCACATGAGTCTTTCCTATGCAATCAGCTCTCTCCACAGTAGGCCAAATTACTATCTACATTTCTGGATCATTTAAATGCTGTGACCCATCTTCCCCTTGGACAGGGACCCATTGACTGTATCCTGTCCATGGTACAGTCATCTGTGGAGATAAGATAATGAATCCATATGGAGGCAGTTTTTACACAGCTAGGGTAACGGTTCTGTTCCAAGAAACTTCCTTCCTTAAGTTAGAGCAATCAATGATCAGTTTCTTTTTCCTTGTGTTGCATCCCCCCATTCCACAATCTCCCCCCCACAATAATCACACTTACGGTTTGTGACTTTGGCTGAAAGTATCTGGTTGAATTTCTCTGGAGACTCTACATTCTCCTCATCCGTGACATACTCAAAGTTAATAATAAACATCATGGCTACACCATCCTGATTTTTCACTGGGATAATGTGGGTGTTGCAGATGAAGGTGGAGCCTAAGAAGGAGAAAGAAAAGGTAAATGAATCTGTGTCTGTGAAACCATTAGCATTTATTTCCGCTGAATTCTCTAGCACTCATTCTATGACTTATTCAAGGGAAAAGAGGAAAAACCATTGATTTATTTTGTTTCAAAGGCATGAAATTTTTTTCCCCTCTGAATTCCAGGATCTCCTTTATCTCTTTTATACTGCTTCCTTTAGTGATATTTTTATTCAGTAGAAATGCTTTGAACACACGTGTGGCATCGTACCGGGAAGGTATTCAGCAGCAACCCACCACCTGCAATTTACCCTATCATCAGTGATACTTAGTTTGAGAAAAGCTCCATTATTCTCTTAAATGTCACCTGTTTGGAACTCAGACTTTTGGCTAAGCTGAAATGCCAAAACTTGCTGAAAATATACAGCTATCTTCATGGTTGCTGTCTCCTGTGTGGCATCTGTGCAGTCTTCTAGTCCTACCGAATGTTGAATTATTTTTAAAAAATAATTTGGAATAGAAGATTTCCCACCTCCTAAATCTTAAGCAAATTAGCTCCCTGAATTCAGCTCCGCAGCCACTATACACGGTGAGAGAGTTTCTACTCTATATCCACTGGGATGGATCCCCATTCTCCAAGTAGCTCATATGATAGAAGAATCAGTGAAGGTGTAGGAAGCTCCTAAGACTGGAGGAAGGCTTCAACACGGAGACAAAAGGAAAGGTGGGGTATGAATATTTTAATAAATAAACTTTGCTTAGTGGAGTAGTAAGTTAGGGGTCCCTGGTTAGTACTTGGATGGGAGACCTCCAAGGAAGACTGCAGAGGAAGGCGATGACAAATCACCTCTGCTTCTCACTTGCCTTGAAAGCCCCTTGCTGGGCAACACTTTACACGCACAGGATAGGTGTAGGACTAGGAGAGTGGTAATTCATGAGGGTTACATGAAGCACCATTTTAGTATGGATTTGGGGGAATCCATACATGCACGTTATGGGAGGGTTTTTGGAAAACAAGTGAAAACCTTTCCTTCCCTTGCTTCAGGCTCCCTGTGCGTGCATGGGTAGGTAAGTTTGTGCATGTACGGGCTAGGCAAGAGTCCAGGGGCATTATAAAGTCTCAGGACCATGGACAGCTCAGAGGGAAGGTTAGCTGGAAGATCACCAGCAACAGGGAGCTTTGTGCTGCTCCAAGACCTATTTTGGAGCTAAATGACTCAGGGAAATGAATGATTCATGCTTTGCTTTTCTGTAGAGTCCAAAACCAAAACAGAGTATGTAACACTTTTTATCAGGACCAATCAGAAGTAAACAAAACAGTGTTCAAACTTTTGAGTTCCCCAGAACTCTTCCTTGGGCTGAATGCCACAGCATAAAAAGAGGTGGTGGTGGTGGATGGGACAGATGATTTTAAAGCCCATTTCTCACCAGCATCCCCCTGCTAAAGGCTGGCAGGCACGTAGATGTGCTTTGGTACCAGGCTGTACCCTAGTTCCTCTGAGCAACGAAAAACAAATGGTCTCTCTTCAATGGAATCGATACTAGGTTAGAAGTGGCATCAGAACTCCCAGAAGAGATTCAAGCGCAACAAAGAAAATTGCAGGGGGGAGAAAAGGTAAGGATAGAGAATGCTTTTAGAATGTTAGCAGAGGATTTTGGTAATGTTGAAAAGGAGTTTAAAGATCTTCTGATATGGAAGATTTAGGGAACAGAATGAGAACATCAAATTTAAGAATCTGAGTGCTGTAGTAAGATGCAGAAGGAGTGGACCTTAAAAGAATATTTGTGCAAACTTTTCTCTGGCTGGTTGGGGGTGACTTTGAGAAGGAAACAGGTATACAGAAAGCTTATTTGACAGATGTAAAAAGAAGGAAGGTCCAGAAAGAACAATTTTTTTTGAGAGATAACCCTAGTAAAATGTAAAGATATAGAAACAAGGAAAGCTGTCTCAGATTCATTCAGGGGCAATAGAATTACTTGATAGTCATTGTATGAACGATTGTGGAGTTTCTTTTTGCAAAGGACTGCTCATATTTCAAGGGGGCACTCTTGATGATAGAGAGCTCTGATGGGGATAGCCTCCTATTTTCTTGGGGTGGCAGAGGAGGAGTTCGCTCCAGTGCTGCAAGCCAAGCTGGGAGTCAATTGCTAGAAACCAATCAAGCCAGCTGGGTTACCTCCCAAGAACAGGGGACACACCCAGTCTCTTTGAGCCTTTCCTGCTCTTCTAGGAAAGTCTCTAGAGGAACAGCTGCTTTGGCGACTCCTTTCCAGACCTAGTCTACTTTTCCCTCTGAGTCCTCAGAACTTTCCTGTAATAGGAAGACATCAGGATCCTGATCCATGACACTATGTTGTTGTTGTTCAGTCACACAGTTGAGTCCGACTCGTCGCAACCCCATGGACCACATCACATCTCTGTTTATTTTTGTTCTTCCTTCCTGTATTTGCCTTTGGTCATCCACCTAGAGATGATCTATCTAATTCTTCTGCCAAGGAGGTTGTGGCAGCATAGACAGTTGTTACTCCCCAATTTAACATTTCCATCCAAAGCAGTGACTTCAATGGACTTAGAAGAGTATAATTTTGCATAAGATAGCACTGTTAGTCTCAGCACAACTCTATGCGATAAGAAAGTCTGAGAAAAAGTGCCTGGTCCAAGGTCATTCAGTGAGTTGTGTTCATGGAAGATGGGAAATTTGAACCCAGGTCCCCCAGATCCTAGTCCAGTTCTGTAACCTCCATACCACACCAGTCTAAAATATCATGGGCTTCTTCTTGCTAGAAGACATGTATGGATTTCTCTGGGCAGTGGCTTCTATACAATGGAAGAGCCACTAAAAACTGGAGGTATTTTTAAGTGATCTCAAATGTCATCCATCTCCTTTCTTTGCTCAAAGGATTTTGATATGTTCTCTTTTTCAACCTTGAATTTTTAAACTTGCTCTGGGATTCTGTTTCATGCTATCAAATGCTGCAAAATCAAGACAATATGCCAGCAGCAAGACCTGAGTATTTTGCAGGAAATGAACATTCTGATTTCAGCTGAAGAAATGTGGCATGAAAATATGTGAAATAAAGAAGTGGATGGAACTAGGGGTGAGCAGTGCTGTGGCCAAGTCTGCAGATGACACAAAATTATTCAGGATGGTCAAAACCAAGGATGACAATGAAGAGAAGGATCTCCTCAGACTGAGTGAGTGGGTGACAATGTGGTAAATGAATTATTGTATTGGTAAGTATAAGGAGATGCACACTGAGACAAAAAATAAATAAATCCGAATTTCCAGTATTGGTTAATAGGGTTGACTCTGAACTTGCTGAGACTGAGAGGAGAAAGATCTTGGGGTCATACTAGATGGCTCAATGAAAACGTCACCCCAATATGATGCAGAAATGAAAAGGGCAAACTCTATGTTAGGTACGGTTAGGAAAGGGATTCAAAATAAAATGGCTGATATTAGAATGCCCCTCTATAGATCAATGCTGAAGCCTCATTTGGAATACTGTGTACAGTTTTGGTCACCATATCTCAAAAAAGATGTTGCAGAGCTGGAAAAAGTACAGAAGAGGACAACCAAAACGATTAGAGGGATGGAGCACCTTCACTATGAGGAAAGGCTTAAGAGACTGGTACTTTTCAGTTAGGAAAAAGACGACTAATAGGGGACATCTAGAGGTTTATAAAATTATGCGTGGGGTGGAGAGAGTAGGCAAAGAGAAATTTTTATCCCTCTCCCAAAATAAGTTCAGGATATACAACATGAAATACTGCTCTGCACAGAGAGTGATTAAAATGTGGAATTTGCTGTCAGATGACGTAGTGATGGCCACAGGACTAAACAGCTTTAAAAGGGGATTAGACAGATTCATGGAGAATTGGTCTATCAGTGGCTACTAGTCATGGAGGCTAAAGGGAACCTCCACATTCAGAGGCAGTAAACCTCTGCAAATCAGTGCCAGGAGGCAACATTAAGAGATGGCTTCAGTCTCTATGCCCTGTTATTGACTCTCCAGAGGACCACTGTTTGAGACAGGATGCTCAACTGGATGAACCACTGGTCTAATCCAGCAGGGCTCTTCTTCTGTTCTAAGTGTGCACTGAATCTCAGCCGAAGTCACATTTTATTGCTTTCAACTACGATTTGTCATGACTAACTTCTTCTAGATTGTGCCCTAGCATGCCCCAAAATTTGAACTACTCTCCTCCACTGAATATAAGGAAGATACTCAAATCACAATGGCGCATCAAACCCTGGGCAGCTACATCCATTTCTGCACAGCAGCTGAAAGGGAACTTAATAAGCCTAATTATTTCCTTAGCTACCTACTTCTTTCTTCTTTGACTCTAGAAATACTAATTGAATTCAAGGATAGCCAACCTTTGGTGCTAGGTAAAGAAAACCTAAAAGTTCTGAGTAACTGCACCCTGGATACTGACGATTTTAGCCAGATCACAGCCCTATTCCATCAAGATAGCTTCAGCTGTAGCTGGTATGGTGCATTGTCCGGGATACAATATGGGTAAAACCAGAATCACAGTCCTCAGCTCACCCCTCTGACAGGAACCAGGAAAAGGTTGAGCTACCAATGGAGAGAGGCACAGAAATGATTAGCTACATCATTTTTCTTTGTTGTCCAGTTCAAAGTATATTAATTACACCGGTCACCAACCACAATAATAACATAGCAGCATATTGTACAACATTTCTTACATCAGTAATGTAGACTAATAAATCACCACACGGAGATATACCCCAAAAGCCAGAATCCCTGACCAATGTGTCATTGCCTCTTGACAGCCATTTTGGTTTTTAGTGCTGGGCAGACACTGTCTCTTGTTCCTTCTCTTATGCGACTTAGTTTGATTAAAGAACTTGAAATAGATAGCAATATAGCACACTGCATAAAAACTCTGGTGGAAGCCCCATGGATCTCCAAGTTCTGGCATCCTGAGGAACCACACTATCGGTCTTATTGAATTTAAACAGTAGGGTGAATTCATTCTCCCTTGAAACATGGCCCAGTAATGAAAGGCTTCTGCTTCCTCCACAGCTCTATAATGAAAGTGTTTGGTCTCTTGCACTCAGCCCTCTTCTATCCACGATAATGAAGGACTTCCAGGTTCATTCACATTCCAGGAAACCACATGGTGGAGCAAGTCTAAATGACCCATAATATCTCCATATCTATATATCTAATTCTGAACAATCCCCTATGTGCAGATATCTAAATCTGCAGATAGGGGGCATACTTACCCCAAGTATTTTTCTGTAAACTTGGGTGACTCCCCCCTAGGTTTGCAGAAATAATCTGAAAAGTTTTTTAAAAAATACATTGGGGGTGTTTCAATCCCCCCCCATAAAAAGTATTGTCTGTCACCACTGCTAGGCTCAAAGGTAGGGGAAAAGAAGGAGTGAGAAAGAAGGGGGATTGGCTTGGGGGAGAGAGAGAATGGAAAAGATGGGGTATTGGATTGGGGGGTAGAGAAAGAAGGGGGATTGGCTTGAGGAGATAAAGAAAGAGGAAGATAGGGGGAGAGGGAAGGAAGCAAAGGTGGGAGAATGCCCCCTCCTTGCAAGTTTCTTGCAGGTCCCCACTTATACCTACATAATAGTGATAGACAACTCACTTATGTGGATCAAATATATGAAAGGGTGCATTAGCCACAGATAAAGGCATCTTTGAACCCGAGGCTATCCTCAGGTTTGTAGAAGAAATACAAATTACAGAAATCCCCCTTGAATAACCTGCAACAACTGTGCATGCATAGTAATTGCATCAAAAAGCGTGAATGTGCAAAAACAACCAAACAAAAAGGAAGGGATAAATTGAGGGGAGGGGAAAGGAAGAAAATAGCTACTTGGAAGGGGGAATTAGGAGTGAGGGGCATTTGAGAGGGTTGGGGAGAGTGGAGAAAATAGATGGTTATATAAGTTGTGCATGGAAGAGTAAATGGGTGTTTGGTGGGTTAGGGAGGCAGAAGTGGGGCCACTATGAAGTCAGGCAAAGCCAGGGAAGAAGAAATGGGAGCCAGTGGGGGATATGGGACTTTCCCTAACACATGTCCTTGCAGGACCTCCCTACATAAAATATATGCAGCTTTAGAACAGCAAAACTACATATGAAATTATAATGTGAGACTCAGCCCAAGGGGTTTAAAGGAGTTCTTAGGTTGAGATTAAGAAGTATCTAATTGGCAGTAAAGACTGGCACTACAGATCATAAAGGTATTATTTCAAATTTATAAATCTTTAGCTCATAAACAATGATCTATATTATCTACACAGCAACAGGCCTGGCATAAAGATTGTGGAATATCTTTATCCCAAGAACAATGGGAAAAAATATGGTCTTCTAGTCTATATGTTACTAAATCCTTGAACACAAGACTATAAAACTTTAAGCTCTTTTCCAGGTGGTATATAACTCCTCTCAAACTATATCATTCTAAAGCAAAAAAAAGACCCAAAGTGTTGGAAGAGATGTGGTCAAATGGGAGACATGATACACTGTTGGTGGTCCTGTCCAAGGGTACAGGAATTTTGGACTATTATTATTTCAAAAATGGAAGAAATCTTAGAATTACAAATTCCTAAATCTCCTGAAGTGATATTGCTAAACTACTGGAATGATAACCAAATTTCTTATAATACTAGAGAACTACTTATTGCTTTAATGCTCATGGCAGCAAAAATCATATTAGCACAAACGTGGAAATTAAACAAAACTCCTTCTGCTAGACAATGGTTTTTAAAGTTATGGGATGTAGTAGCAATGGATAAACTAGCCTCACAATTACTTGCAGTAGAAAATCCATCAAAGAGGGAATGCTTTCTTAGGAAATGGTTGGGTTTTTTTGAATATATTTCAAAAACAAATGATACAGTTAGTGCCTTACCTGCAAAATAAGTTGATTTTGTTTTTTGTTGAAGTTTATTATGTTATATTAACCTGAAGAGTTATTGAAAAGTTATTGATGTATACTTTATATGACAACACTATATTGTAAACTTACTGAGATATGAAACTCTTTGATAAGTTGTATTTGTTGAAAAGTTATAAAAATAAAGATATATATATATATGTATATATATGTATATATATGTGTGTGTGTGTATATATATATATATGTGTGTATGTGTGTGTGTATCTGAGGATGGACTATTAAAGGACCTTACTGGATATCATAATCATTCACCACCTGGATTTTCTTATTCCAACAGTACATAACAGGAAGCGAATGATTCCAATATCCCTATCCAAAAATACCAGACCTTGCCTGATTGAATTTATAGAGAATGGAACCACTCATAACCTGCAAGGAGCTGATGAGTTTTCTGAGATAGTTGAAAGAGCTATGAAAATAAAAGGAGGAGGAGGAGGAGGAGGAGATTGGATTTATACCTGGCCCTTCACTCGGAGTCTTACAGCAGCTTACAATCTCCTTCCCTTCCTCTCCCCAAAACAGACACCCTGTGAGGTAGGTGGGACTGAGAGAGCTTTGAGAGAACTGCTCTTAAGAGAACAGTTTTGAAAGAACTTGTGACTGACCCAAGGTCACCCAGCTGGCTGCAGATGAGAAATACAAGAATATACATTTACCAAGCATTACCAGAGACTCTTGATCAGATATTAGTATAGACTCCTCATGGAATGTGGCTTCATAAAAACAAATCAACAGGAGTTTTGTCACCAATTGCAGTGCATTGTGAACTGCATCCCTCCCTCTTTAACAGGATGCTTTTTACTAAGGGGGTCTGCATATATTTTAATTGATCAGACTCTTGCCTTTTAATGGATAATCAGTTAATTATATTTCAATACATTTTGCCTTTCAGTGTAGGTGGCTGTTCTATTGAAAGATAACATACATTTTAATAAACATGCCACATAATAAACATGCATCTTAATAAACCTTTCAGTGGCAGAAACAAAGGTCATATTGAATATTTGCTAATCATTCCCTGTTACTGTAATATACCGTCAACACACAGAACTTCATCTATATCATTAACATGAAATCCCATCAATTAAAATTCATCCTCTCCAATTAAAATTGAGTGCCATTGATTACGAACGCCTTAGCTGATAAGTCAGAAGAGTGACAGAGCAATCCTAAGGAGAGTTGCACCCTTCTAAACACATTGACTTCAATGGACTTAGAAGGGTGTATCTCTGCTTAAGACTGCACTGTAAAATAGTGAAAGATTCCAGGTCTGCTATTTACACTCTAGTGCCCACAATAAGGCTCTCACCAAAGATTCTGGATTTTTAACATTTACAGTCTAGCACAATATTTGTTCGAGCATCATCACTACAAAAGTTCAATCTGTACAGAGAGTAAATATTTTATTTAGTTTTCCCTCCAGTTTTATTTATATCCTCTGCCAGAATGCTGAAGTTTCCAGTGTGGGGATTCTTTAATCTAGCTTTGCTTTTCTCACGGCTTTCGTGCAAATTTTCCTCCCCCCATAAGCCTACTAATGTGGCACAGAGGAAGACAAATATTTGCAAAACAAAGCCACTCTTTCTTCATTTGGGTAAATTCCAATATATCTGAAGTTCTGAATTAGGAACATTTCACACACTGTACACTTGTTGCCACCCAGTAATGTGTGAGCCAACTAATGCATCACAGGTAGTTCATGCAAATTGCCTAGGGGAATCATAAATGAGCTTGGCAGATATTCCAACAATATAATACAGTAAACAGGCAACTATGCCACCATTTCAAACATTACAGGTAGATGCAGGAAGAAACAGCTAAGGACTGCAACCCATCAGGTTTCCCACTAGAAGGGAAAAGGGCTCCCTTTTGACCACTGGAAAAGTTATGGCAAGGACTGTGGGGCCTATAGGATAAAAGCCAAATAGTAGTAGTAGTAGTAGTAGTAGTAGTAGTAGTAGTAGTAGTAAAATTTATTGTGTAGCCATTGGCCATTACAATTTAAAACAATATACAAATTAGACAATTTACGGCACTGGAATTTGAATTAGATTTAAAATATAATAACTTCTAAAAACCTGCACATTCAGTATTTAAATTAATTAAAATCTCAAATATAGATACCCATCTCCAGAAACAGATACAGAGCCTCAGACATTGCAATTAAAAGCCAAATAGGCTGAGGTGAACTGGGTCAGACCAAGAGGAAAAATGGGTAGGAGTCAACTCTGAGCCTGTGGTACCAACCTGTGGTACCAAACCTGTGGTACCAACTCAAGGTGGGATCTGGCGTTCTCCTGGAATAACAACTGCCAAGATAAATTCCTCTGTAGGAAATAGCAGCTTTGGATTGATTGATTGATTGATTGATTGATTGTATGGCAGAGCTACACACAGGAAGCATATAATAATATAAAATATGCAACCAAGTTGATACGTATAACCAAGACCGATTGGGCAATCCCCCTAAATACTAATATCTAAAATTTCAATCCACTCAATCACAGCTCAGAAAAGTTCAAAGAGCTCTGTCACAACTCCCTGGAAAGCATGATGCTCACATTCCTGTGACAGATGGAAAATAGTTTGGCGGGCTGCATGACAATCGCATTCTGGTCCTGGTATTTTGCCCCATTTAAACAACAGGTCTGCACAAGTGCCAAAGCCTGTTCATATTCTAGTAGCCGTCTTGCACACTTCATGTGGCAATTAAAATCCTGAGGGCCTCTCATTGGTGTTTATCAGGTTATGGATATTGGGTGGAACTAATTGCACCCATGTTTGCAACCATTCATTCCCTGGATCAAAATTCTGTGGTTACAGGATTTGTGCTGATCTTATTGCTGGGTGTCGGGATCTTAGTCTGGATAGGCCTGCACTTGCCATGTCTTTGTGGATAGGCAACTTCTGTTTTCAATTATCGTTCTATATTCACAAAGAAGAGCATCTTAGCTTCGGAGATGTGGGAGTGTGATGTGGCACAATGTGGGTAGCCAATAGGTCAGAGTGGGTTTAATGCATCTGCTGATAGTTCTCATTGTTGTGCTGAGTTGGACATCAAGTTTGTGGACATGGAGGCTGTTGAGCCACACTGAAGCACTGTATTCTGCAGTACTATACACTAACCCCAAAGCTGAGATTTTAAGTGTTGTAGTAGACGCACCCCAAGTTGTACTACATAATTTTTGGAGAATGTTGTTTCACATGAGTATTTTTGCTGCTATATGGGTAAGATAGTGTTATAGCTCAAGGTCCTGTCTAAGGTAATGCCAAGGTACTTAGGTATATGATTGCACATAAGTTGGGTGCCATTAAGGTTGACATTCAGTTCACAGTTGGCAAGATTGTTGTTGAGATGGAAACAGGAGTATTCTGTTTTCCCTGGACTTGGGATAAGCCACCATTCATGGTCATGTTCAGCCAAAATTTTGAGGTCCCTAGTCAGTACCTCCTCAGTCCTTTCAACTGATTTAAGCCTTACTGGAATCACCATATAATCAGCATAAAAAAATCTTCCTAGATATTGTCTCGGGATCATCAGAGATTTATAGATTGAAAAGAACTGGGGTGAGGACCAAGCCCTGGAGTAGACCATTATTCAGTTTCTTCTGCTGGCTGATTGACTGACCCATAATTACTTGGAAAGTTCTATTGCTCAGCATGTTTTTTAGGAGTCAAAATATTTGTTCAACAGACCATTCCTCCAGACTATGTCATAAGTGCAGTCCCATTGACAAAAACTGCTGATGTCTCAAGACACTTCTGATACCCTGCCTCAATGAATGTTTTTGAGCTGAGTACCTGGTCTTCACAACTGTGATGGTGTCTAAATCCTGCTTGCTCTATACAGACACGTTGGTTAATTCTGTCATTGATTCTGTTCAAGATTAGCCTCTTGAGAAGTTTATAATAGGAGCTCAGAATGGAAATAGATCTGTAACTTTCTGCCAGATGTTTTGGTTTTCCAGGTTTCAGAACAGCAACAAACTTTGCTTTCTTGAATTCCCCTGGAGTCTTCCTGTTCTCATGATATCAGTGAGAAAGTCTGTGAGCCACTTCTTAGTGAATGTACCACTGTTGATCAGGAACTCATTATGGATGCAGTCAAAGCCTCATGCCTTTCCACTCTTGATGTCCTTCAGTGAATTGGAAATCTTATCAGCACTGAAATCCCAACAGCTTGCAATCTTCAGGGCAGGTGTGTTTCAAAATCTGGAGTTCTTTTTTTATCCTGATTGTAAAATCTCGATCATTTGGAACTCTAGATAGGAATACCAGTTGGGCAGCTACCTGGTTTGATGTTACCTCTGGGTTTCCTTGGAGCACACGTGGGATTGCACCTAGTTTTTTCAGCTGGTTCCAGGCTTCTGTATGGGAATGCCTGAAATCCAAATTCACAGCTTTGGAGAGCAGACTCTATGGTATCACATCCCAGCTGAGCTTCTTCTCCTCCCCAGACTCCATCCTTCACAGGCTCTGCCCACAAATCTCCAGGAATTTCCAGATCCAGAGCTGCCAACTGTAAACAAACCCTATATCCAATTCCACTATGTGTAAAGCAACTTTTAAGAAAATAGACCGGGGGGGGGGCTGGTTTGATGCCCAAATGAAGCAAGTGGCAATTGAGGATGGCCATGTCAGTGTTACATTCCAGTCCAGTTTGGCATAGTGGTTATGAGCAAGGACTCTAATCTGGGAGAACTGGGTCTGATTCCCCACTCCTTCACATCCAGCTGCTGGTGTGACCTTGGGTCAGTCATAAGTTCTTTCAGAGCTGTTCTCTCACAAATCATTATCCAAGATGGATGTGTAGCCTTTTGAATATATAATGGGAGCAAGAGAAAGAGAAGGAGGAAGAAACAGCAACTATTGAAGAGATGACAGAGCGCTAAAGAGATGGTCTGCACATTCCCTTCCTTCCTGCAGGCAGCACCAAAAGCCCAGAAACAGGTCTGTCAATGGCAACTGCCATCATTTCTATTTCCTTTATCCATAAGCTTCAAATGTGTCATGAAGATTTGAAACTGGGTCTCCCAGATCCTAGGCTGACACTCTAACCACTATATCATGCTAGTGGTGTCTGTGTGTGTATACACACATAGGTAAAGGTAAAGGTTCTCTTGGTCGAAAGCCAGTCGAATCCTACTCTAAGGTTGCAGTGCTCATCTCCATTTCAAAGCTGAAGAGCCAGCGCTGTCTGAAGATGTTTCCGTGGTCATGTGGCCGGCATGACTAAACACCAAGGTGCACGGAATGCTGTTACCTTCCCACCGGAGCGGTACCTATTTATCTACTTGCAATTTCTTGCTTTTGAACTGCTAGGTTGGCAGGAGCTGGAACTAGAGACGGGAGTTCCCTCCGTCATGCAGCACCCAGGTCTCGAACTGCTGAACTACTGACCTTCCACAGCCTGCAGTTCAGCGTCTTAACCACTTGAGCCACCGCAGCTCCTTGTATACACACATATACGTATATATAGAGACACACATCTCTGATACCACATACACTTTGACTGCTTCCTTCCACAGACTTTTTCAGTGCTCCTCTATAAAAACCAAAATCAACCCTCCCTAACTTTCTACTGGGCCTTAGAACTTTAAAAAATTTCCAACAATCACACTTGTTCCCAACAATCACACTGGTTGTTCACCAGCTCTGCCTATCACAGGCAAACCAATCCCCTCCCATAATTGCTCCCATAATTTCTTCAATCGGAGACGGCTGAAACTAAACCCAGCGAAGACGGAGGTCCTGTGCCTAGGTCGGGGTGGGTTGGCAGTGGGGATCCCACTCCCGACCTTCGATGGGGCACCGGGGGTGAAGAGTTTGGGAGCACTCCTGGATCCCTCCATAACTATGGAGACCCAGATGGCAGCCACTACTAAATTGGCCTTTTACCATCTTCGGCTGATTCGGCAGTTGGTTCCCTTCCTTGACCACGATGACCTGGCCACAGTTATCCATGCGATGGTCACCTCGAGATTAGACTACTGTGACGCTCTCTACATGGGGCTGCCCCTGTCACCAATTTAGAGGCTGCACCTAGTACAGAATGCCGCAGCCAGGCTCCTGATGGGCCTCCCTAGATGGGAGCACATCCGGCTTGTGCTGAAGGCACTACACTGGCTGCCAATAGCATACCGAGTTCGCTTCAAGGTGCTGGTACTTACCTTTAAAGCCCTTTATGGCCAGGTTCCGACATACCTGAGGGACTGTCTTTCCCCATATATATCCCAGAGAGCACTACGGTCAGTGTCACAACATTGTTTAACTATCCCGGGCCCCAGGGATGCCAGGCTTGCCACCACCAGGGCCAGGGCATTCTCGGTGGTGGCTCCCACCTGGTGGAATGAGCTCCCGGAGGAGATCAGGGCCCTGCAGGACTTGGTACAGTTCCGCAGGGCCTGTAAGATGGAACTCTTCTGCCAGGCTTTTAATTAGGAGCCACCCACCACTACCACCAATGACCAACATTATTAACATCATGGTAACAGGTCGGCCCATTACGAGATCGAGCCACAGAGTAACGAGAGGCCAGAATACTGCTGAATTGGGACTTAGTACTGTATTTTATTGCATGCCACCTCAAACTGACTGAATACTAACTATCATTGCATGCACTTTAATTGTCTGATGTATGATAGTTTTATCCTGTTTTAAAATGTTCTGTCTTAATTCGGCACATGGTGCCAGTAATCGTGAGCTGCCTTGAGCCCGTTCGCGGGGAGGGCAGGGTATAAATCTAATAATAATAATAATGAAAGGAAAATCACATTTCTCAGCCTTTTTCTTTTCATTAAGCACCCTGTCTCAATTGTGTTTTCTTTTTACTTCTAAACCTTTAACCTTTTCCATTTAACTTTGATATTTCAACACCCCTCCCCCCACTGTCACAACAAGGCTTCAGAATTGGACTACTGAAAGCCAGAAAAATAACACTATCACAAATATACACAGGTAGAACCAGGAGACGCAAATCAAAGTTGGGTTGGACTCTGCCAAGTTCTTCTTCAGAAGAAACAGAAACATACTAGTTTAGCAATTCAACATTCCATAAAAATGAAAGCAGCACATGTACGAAATAAATCATACCAGTCATTCTGTATAGTAGTTATTATGGGATTTATTATCCTTCATTTTTTTTTAAAAAATGCTGAAAGGTAATTGTGTAGATGATAAACCGGAGTACAAACATAGATGAATTACATGGCAAGATCTTAATTTACAGTAATGTGATGAATGAACTAATCCTGCCACATTATTCCATGCTCAGACTTTGAAATTTCATAAAAGGATATTAATTCCAATTCATTATAAGCAACAGCTTCTCTTAAGTGCTAAATTACCTTGTACAGTCCAAGGTATTCTATTAAAAAATCATTTTAAAAGGGGGCACAGATGTTTCATTTAATAGATTGGCTCACTGGTCACACCAGACAGATTCTTGGGTATTTTACAGGAACAAACAAGCCAAGCAGTAAGGCTTCAAGGAGTACAGTCATCTTTTGAAATTCTGAAAAGATTGGTACTATGTTCTATTTCTTGTATGGAGGTGAGAAAATGAGGAAGACAATGGTGTAAGTGATAACTGCAACTACAGTTGCAAATCCAAACAAATGGTGACCATATAAACTAAATCTGTTATTCCTGTTTGGTCCTTGCAACTGTTAAACACCTTCATTATGTTGTATGCTAATTTGCTGCTTACCCTCTACCTATATATATGGACTGGTAACTTCCATTTCATTGTGCCTGAAGAAGTGTACTTGCACACAAAAGTTCATATCCTGAATAAAACTTTGTTGGTCTTAAAGGTGCCGCTGGACTCAAACTTTGTTCTGCTGTTTCAGACCAACACTGCTACCCCACCTGAATCTGTAGGGTACATTTTGTCTGTCACACTATCATGCCTAGTCAAACAGGTTCTGTGGTTTTAGCATGCTAAAAACCTTCAGGACCTGCTTGAACATATCCTCTCATTCTCAGGCACATGTGTGATGCTGTTCTCAACAGAAGCCGATGCTCTTCTGCAAAGGACAAGAGACCTGTACATGGCAATGGCCCATCTGGCACAGTACCAGCCATACAGATTGTGGTTTGCTCCTTGCTTCTGGAGTAAGAAGAAAGAGTGATGTGCAAAAAAAATCACCTGCTTTTTAACAGAGACACAATCCAGAAATCCCTACCTTTCTGTTCAGCTAAAAGTGCTATATTCCTCTGGCCCAAAGAGAATTCCACAAATGCAAGAGGCTCTGGGCATCAGCAGAAGGTTCTCAGTCCCCACCTCTGCTACCAATAGCTGAACAGAGTAGTAGTGTAAGAAACCTTAGCTTTGGCAGAAGACTCTGACTTCTGAAGAATGTGCCACCACTGGCTCAGTGGTATTTTATGTATTTAGGTATTTATACTTCTCCTTTCTGCCCCATAGGGAGTGAAAGCAGTTTGCACCCTAATTTCCCCCCTTCTCTGGTTTACCCTCACAACAACAATTCTGTGAGGTCAATGCGATGGAGAAAGAGCAGGTCGAGGTCACCCACTGAGCTTCCATGGTAGAGTGAGGATGTCGATCTGGGCCTCCCAGATCCAAGTCCAGCACTCTTAACTGCTACTCACACTGCCTCTCAGGATACAATTCAAACAGTCTTGGGTAGCTTCAGAGACTTTTACTGTGGAATATGCTCTCATGAGTCAGGGAACACAGCAAGCAGATCCATGAAATGTTACATTCAGCCACCATCTTGAATGTACCTGACAAACAGTACAATCCTATGGATGCCAGCCTCCAGGTGGAGCCAGGGGAATTGCCTGGAATTACAACCTCATCTACAGTCCACAGAGATAAGTTGACTTGGAGAAAATGGATGCTTTGGTAAGTGGACTCTATGGTATTGGACCCCACTGGGGTCTCTGTCCTCCCCAGGTTCCATCTCCAAATCTCCAGGAGTCTCCCAGCCTGGATCAGGCAATCCTAGGACTCTCCCTCCCACACTGGTGGCCAGGGGGGATCAGACAACTCTACTCAAGTCTAAATCCACTGAAATCATTGGGTTTAGACTGGAGTAACTGCATGGGATTGCACTGAAAGTGGATTCTGGCTCACAAAATCTGTCGCCAAACTACAATGGTTACTCTTTAAGGTGCTGCAATACTCTTTGCTCTTTTTAGATCATTCTTTTTTGTGATACTTTATTATTTTCCACATAGCATGTTTGCAACAAAAATCTCATACATTTTAAACCACTATATATATATAGTATTACATCATATTATACACAGTGTCACTGGCAGTGTCTGCTTTATATTGTGTATTAAATTTTTTTGTTTTTCCCTCCGTCTTTGCCAGTGATTGCTTAAAAGACTATTTATTATCTACTCCTTAAACTCCTAGGCAAATAATACATAGGTAATAAAGTGATATCTAGAATTAACAAAAGTGTTTCAAGTTTAGATCATTCCTAAAGTTCAGAATATACAGCAGTGTGTACAGGAGCTGCCATTGGTCAATGGACCTGACATTTAACTAGATGCCGAACTGAGCATTTGAAGAAATTGCATGAGATTATGCTGCTGTCCCAACTTGCCATGCACAGGCTGCATTTTACAAAGCCCTGAGATTGCTTCTGTACAGCTAGCAGGAAGCATTAACGCCAGTAGTAATCTGATTGCAGTAAGCATCGAGAGAGACGGTTTGGCTACAAGATTCCCACAGATGTATCTGCAAGACAATTATCTTGCCAGAACCACTGGAGGCTGATTCTAATGGAGATGATCAGCAATACAGTCATTGAGCTAAAGAAATTAATGGACTTCCTTACAGTGGTTCTCCTCTTGACGCCAGAGTGGAATGAAATCTAAATTTATTTCCACCAGAGAAAGAATCCAGAAATGCCCTACTCTCATACGGATCCAAATCCAACCTCCTTAAAGTCCACTGAGCTTTTCCAGCCCTGTGATATCTCTGAGCAGGGTGTGAAAGCTGAGGGGGCCTTGCCTTTTGCATGTTATCGCCGTGGTTTCAGTCCATTTACTAAAACAGTTAAGCTGTGTCACTTGCCATAGTTTCCATGGGAACAAACAGGATGACTTTAGTAAACAGAAAATAAGCAATTTAAGACTGCTCCATCAGGAGTAAAAATAGAAACGCTCCAGGACACGTGCTGAAAAAAAGGAAAAAGAAAACTCCTAGACTGGTTAAGCGGAAAGTTGGAAGAGAGGCTATACATAACCATTATGTTTGCAGTTAATTAATCCAAACAGATACTGACTGGAAAGGCTTCCAGAGTGACAGTTCCTGTTTCATCAGAAAAGGCAGTGGGACCCTGCAATGAAAACCCCATGGCATGTATTTTGCATCAAGTCAGAATTGCATGACTTGCAGATGTGTTGAAGCCTGCCTCTGATCATGGAGATATATGCATTTGAGCACTACAATGAACCTGAACTAAGCAATGGTTATGGCTGCTTGTTCTAGGTTCAGGACTGCAGTGGTCAGCCCAGTTGTCAGGTTGCCAGCTGGAACCCAGAGATTCCACCTTGGAATCTGGAAACAGTTGTAGTTTCTCATGCCTGGTAATAACAGTTGATATCCACGCTAGCTGTGTGGAGTTCTTCTTCTTACAGCATGTTGCACAGTCATTGTGGCATAGTGGCTAGAACGTTAGAACCAGGACTAAGGAAAGCTGGCTTCAAATTGTCACTCAAGGCCAAACTACATGTTACCCCCAACCCAACAGTGTTCTTTTGCAGACAGCAAGGTTGGGAAACTAATGTTCCCAAGTGTGCCAGTGCCTGATTCAGCTCAGAAGTGTGACACTGGGGGTGGGGCTCCAGCAAGGGTCTCCAACATGGTACCTATGGGTCCGTTGGCACCTTTTCTGGTGCCAAGCAAGTGTTTTAGGAAGTGGGTGGGGCCAGGCTGGGCTTTTGCCCAGCACAGCTTCTGACTGACTATTGGAGATCTGATTGCCTGTGCAGGTTTTTTAAAACATTGCTTTGGCAGCAGCTGCCACCACACCACAAAGATCTGCACTGTGTTACTGACATTAAGCTGTGGCAATCATTTTGTGGCTGGCTCCACCTCCTGCAGCAGCCATTTTGGGGTACCCCTTTTGTTACTGTGCCGACCACGTCATTTCAGAATTCCAAATGTGCTCGCAGGCTCAAAAAGGTTGGGGCCTCCTGGGCTCCAGTCTTTCCTCTTGCGCCATTTTCAATCAAGCTGAAATACCCATGGGGGCTGTATGGGACCTGCAGAGGGACTCCACATGCACCGACTCAAAGGTGGCACAAGTAATGTGCAGTTTGGCTCTTAACCATGAAGCTCACTTGAGCAGAAATCCTAAACTGGTATTCTTCAGAGTAATTTCCACTTGATTGAGTGGGGCTTACCAACATTTTCAAAACTTTCAAATTTTCTCAAATTGCACTGACTCAGGCAGTGATCATATGCACAATTAGACCCACCATAGGTGTAAATGCCTGGTGGATTTAAAGGGCGTGATCAGACAACAACATCTGGGAAGCGCCCCGCAGCTGTCAGCAACCTGTTCTGCTCCACCGCAGAAGCAGAGTTAAAAGACACCAGGGAAAATCCTGTAGAAAATGAGTTGTGATGGGCCACAGATGAACTTTCCCCTGTCTGATCACTCCAGTGCGCTCTCATGGCATTGGGATGGTCTGATCAGGCCATTCCGACACCGTGCTGTTGTTTCCCCCCCTTCTCAGTATGTGCTTCATCGCAAACTCCATAGGGAGCCCTCAGTGTGGAGATGTGATTCATTGATTCCTTGTTTAAGCACATTGGAAACAAACAGCAACCCCCTCCCGACTCACCCACAGTTGCATGATCTGATCATGCAGTGGTAGGCTGTGCCCGCAGCTTCCATAGACTGTGTGATTGTGCAACTGCGGGTCAAATTCCTCCAGAGGAAATACCCTCACTTCCTGCCTGTTTTTTCTGGTGTGTGGGACTGCAACCTCAGTTTAGTGGTGACATTATCACCGTTTAATTTGTGTCCTGTAATGCCATTTAAAAAAGAATGGTCTCCTGAAACCTCTTAACCCATTAACGACTCCACCAGACATGAAAGAAATTCACGTCCACAGCTTCACACTCAATTACATTTAAATCTACCAGTGCAGGACATTTTTTGTTTCATCCAAGAGATCTGTCAGGATGTGATCGAAGAGGAAATAAAATAGCACAAGTCCACATGAGACACAGAAAGGTGCTGCAGCCAATTAAAGCAGCAAGATCAATCTGGAAACAAAGCGAAGTCAGATTCTCAGCTGCCGATCTCTGATATCTACCAGAGCTGTAACATTTTTAGGTTGCCAGCATTTATATAGCCAAGGATGGAAGGCATTCTAAGAGCCTGACTCTCTGGAATGTCATTTATTTGTAGGTGAAAGTCACACTGATTCCTCAAGCATTAATAATAATTATTAGTAACAAATACTACAGAGCTCTAGACAGGGCCGTAGCCAGGATTTTTGTTTACTTCAGGGGGCATCTAAATAAGTCAGGGGCACTGTGTCAGGGGTGATGAGAAAGTAAAAGTAAAAAAAAAAAAGCTATGGGAGAGGACTGGAGTAGGGATCAGACATGCCCTGTGGTGTGCCTAGCCCGCAGTCAGCCAGAGGTACACTGCCGGCAGGCAGGGCAGGGTGACGGCTCAGCTTGGAGTGGCTGTGGTGCACACAAAAATAAAATAAACCAGCTGGATAGCAAGTCAGGAGGCCTGGGAAGTAATTCGGGGGCCCCGGCCCTAAGATGCCCCACTGTAGCTACGGGCCTGGCTCTAGAAGGAACAGGGAAAGCACACAACCCCTGCCATTATCATTTTTAAATATTTGCTAATTGTTTAGCTTATTCTTGCTGCAAAAGGCAGGCTGCCAACAACACAGAAAGAAGAAGAAGAGAAGAAATTGGATTTATACCCCGCCCTTCACTGCCCAAAGGCGTCTCAGAGTGGCTTACAAACTCTTTTCCCTTCCCCTCCCCACAACAGACACCCTGTGAGGTAGGTGGGGCTGAGAGAACTTCTGACAGAAACGGTCCTTGAGAGAACAGCTGTGCCAGAGCTTGTGACTGACCCAAGGTCACATCAGCAGGTGCAAGTGGAAGAGTGGAGAATGAAACCTGGTTGGGGTTTCGGTTTCGGCGTCGCGAATGGCGGCCGCTTCTCGGGACGCTCCCGGAGGCGGTTAGCCCACGCGCAGTTAGGGGGGGTCTTCGCATGTGCGAAAGACCCTAGTGAGCCTTAGGTAAAGGCTCCGAACCGGGGGCGCTTGGGGAGTAGCCTCTTTGCCGGCAGACAGCCGGGAAATTGAGGCTTTCTCCCCGCCCCAATCGGCCCCGCTGCGGTGTGCCCGTAATGGGACTTAGCGGCGCCACCGAATTCCAGGAGTGAAGACAGCGCTATGGCTTAAAATAAAAAGAAGAAGTAGCATCGAATCGTGAGTTGGAGATCTATTTTGAAGCGTAAATCGGAGCCCCCTGCATGCGTATAAGCGTTGGGAGGAGGGAGGAGTTCCCACCCCCTTTGAGAAGCAAGGTCCACAAAGGGAGCGCGAAGGGGGCTGAGAGAAGAAAAAGTGTTGGTGAAAGTACCGTTGGGGTTGCATGGAAGATTTTGATTATCTTAGCTTCCTGGGGGATGCGGCACGAACTTTTTAAAAGTAAACAAAAAAACAAAATGTCGATACTGGAAAAAGTCCTGCAGATACCGGAAGAGAAGAGAGGAGGGACTTCCGGTCCAGACAGCCCCCCCCAAGAGCTTGCTGTCAATCAACAGGAAAAGGAGATGCTGTGCCCCCTGCTGGAACAACTGCGGAAAATCAACGAAACTTTGTCTAAAATGGATAGTGTTCTCATCAGTCGACAGAAACAGATATCGGAAACAACTAGAAAGATGATGGAGATTGAACAGAAATCGAATTTGATTCTAGGCTTCCAGGGCGTTAAAGAAGAAGAGAAAGAAGATCTCGGATTTACCTTGACAAATGTCTTGGCACCCCTAACTGGCAGTGAAGCGATAAAATTAAAAGAAGAGGTGGATGAGGCTTCTAAAGCCTATTCCGCTTTTATAAAAGAGAATACTCTGCCAGTAGAAGGGGATGTTGAGCATAGCAAGCGACAAACTGGAGATCTAATTTCATCAGAAGAGTTTGTGGAGCCCAGGAAGCCTGAAAGCCAGAAGTTTAAGGAAAAAGAGAAAAGAAAGAAGAAGGATTCCATCTTTAAAATACAGAAACTTCTGAAGAGACACGCCAGCAGGGAGGAAGATGCAGTATTCCAAACTGGGACAAGCGAAGAAGACAGCAGCCCAGGGGAAAGTGGTGATGGAACGGAAGACTTCAAAGTTAAAATGGACTTAATCCATAACTGGAAGAGATTTAAAAAGAAGATATTTTGAGGACTGTTTGTGTAACATCTGGAAGGAGCTGTTTAATTACTAACCCCAATGGACTTTACTAACTGCATTAACAGAGTGACTTTGGACTTCGCAATAGTTAAAAAGAAGATCTTCTAACCACGATAGATGCCAAAACTGGTATTGGTTATTAACCTAAACTAACACTCACTAACAGAAAAAATTTCACTCCATCTTTTTCTTTCTCCATCTGTCTACCCTTCCTGTTTCTTATAAAAAGAATAAAATTCTCTCTTTTTTAAGAGAGTTTTACAAAAAAAAAAAAAAAGAGAATGAAACCTGGTTCTCCCAGATAAGAGTCCACACACTTAACCACTACACCAAACTGGCTCTCCTGCTAAGCAGAATTTTGCACAGATGCACACTTGAGCACGGCATTCTTTAAAATAAAAAATTGTGAGAAGGGAAACAATTTGGAAATCCTGTCTCCAAAAATCTCCTCCCTTGTGGATTGTCTGAACTCTCAGGGCCTTGATCATGCTCTTTTCTTCTCTTCTCCCTTTCACCAACATCCAGCTGCTTTCCTGGAGCTTATTTGTTTCTCATCAGGACTGTTTTAGGTTTTGTCCCCCATTTGAGGTTCTTTATCAAGTATTTCTGTATACCTGGGAAGTTGCTTGAATATCAGACACTGCCTGTGGGTGACTCAGTTTTATGACTTTCATCACCTACACAAGGGCCACAAGAGACTGGAGGGCTGCATAGCATCATGGGAGCAGGGAATAATTTGGATATCAAAATCCCCTCCTCCAGGATTCTTTAAGCTCTTTCTTCTCCCTCTGCAGACTCACTATTAACATCCCACCCCCTATGGAGCATTTTCAGTCCTCATTAGACTGTTGGTGGAGTTATCTGGTTAATTTACAAGGTCATATATTTCTGCATATCTGGGAGGGAAGTCTCATGAGTAGGCAGAGACTTCTGCCCTTCTCTATGGGAGGCTGGACTTGTCACTTTTCCCAATCAGCATGGGACATAGCCACTTTACTATTAGATACAGTGATGCGTACACAATCTACTATGTCAGCTCTTTCAAACATGATTTAACACTGCCATTATAAAATTTTACTGTAGTGAACATACCCATCTATATAAGCTGCTTCCCTGGAGAAATGAAGTACAAACTTCATTTCTTGCTTTTTTGTGCTTTCATAGCCAGAACCATGCTGATCCTGCAGATAAGAAGTGTGGGAAATACCTTTGAAAACTGAGAGGCACCTAATTCTTATGGTTAAGTTTGGCTATGCCTTTCCAGTCAATTGCAATTCCTCGTTTAACCCAGGCACATTTTCTCTCACACATTTTACTCCAAGGAGCTCAGAGCGGATTCTCCCCTCCACCATGATATCTGTATAACAAACCTGTGAGCTGGATCCAGATTAAGATTTCCATCAGTGGAACAGAAGAAAAAGGAGGAAGAGAGGGAGGGGGAGGAGGGGGAGTTGGATTTATACCCCACCCTTCACTTTGAGCTTACAATCACCTTCCCTTCTTCTCCCCATAACAGAAACCCTGTGATGTAGGTGGGGCTGAGCAAGCTCTGAGAGAACTGCTCTTAAGAGAACAGCTCTGAGAGAACTGTGACTCACCCAAGGTCATCCAGTTGGCTTCATGTGGAGGAGTGGGGAATCAAACCCAGTTCTCCAGATTAGAGTCCACCCCTCTTAACTACTACACCAAACTGGATCTCTTTCCTGCCTCCCCCTCCCACTGAAGTCCACAGATCACCACAACATGGTGCTCTTTGGGGACGGAGGACCTGAAGAACAACTTGAGGGGAGATCGGGGGAAATTGCCAATTTAGTCAGGATCCAACCCTGTGAAACTGACTGGCCTAAGGTCATCTAGTAGGTTTCAGAGCTAAATGGGGATAAACTCAAGACATTCCAGTTTTAGTCTGACACTCAGATCATCATACCACAGTGTTTTTTGGTAATTTCCTACTAATAAGCCCCCCAGAAAAAAGGCCGTTAATCATTAGTAGCTAGACAGTTTATACATTTCAATGGATTTCTTATGCTCCTTTCTATGAAAGTAATTCAGATAATCTTGTTTTGTTTTCCAATCCTCCCTGGTATTGAAGATGTCTTCAGACTGATGTCATCAGTAAATTTCATTAATATACTTCCGTTTTTACTATCAAGGTTGTTGATTAATATTGATTAAAATTATTCCCAAGCTTGAACTTGTGAAACCTCACTACCAACTTCAGTCTCACTTTCGGTAAATTGCTGTGTTCTTTCCTGAGCGAGCTCCCTACCTACCTATTAAACTTTCTTCATTAATGTGTCTCTTTCCTCTAACTCTGTAATTTCCCAGATGGCACCATATCAGGTGCTTTACTGAAGTACCAAGTTATCCTGGAGATCTTCCTGAGAAAAGATATCACATTGGTCTGTAAACTGACTCAAAATTTTACAAAGCCTCTGAAGTCTTGCCATTCAGAAAAGACACTGAACCATTCCAAAGTCTGAAGACCAAGATGGCCATTTTGTGCCTTAGTGATCTTTAGAGATAACTGATCTTATAAGATTCAAAAACAGCAGCAATCACAATAACATTTTCCTGTAAGTAAGCCCCATGGAATAACATGGAATTTATTTCTGAGTAGGTCCACTTAGGATTGCTCCCACATGCCTGCAAAATCAAAATGGTTGTGCACTCTCATCAAGAGTTGAGCAGCCAACTGATAAGAAACCAGTGAATATATGTCCATGTCTGAACTATTCCCCAGACTGTTGCCCTATTAATATTGGAGAAAATGGAACTTCCCGAAGGAAACAAAGAGTGAAGGACTAGGGACTACAAAATTCTGGGGGCCCAGGGAAAACATGTTACCCCCCTATACTGAGTCAGACCACTGCTGTATCCAGGTCACTAACAACTGTTCTCCATGGTCTTAGATAGAGTTCTTTCACATCATGAAACACCTGATTCATTTAATTGGAGATGTCAGGGACTGAAGTCTGGACTTCCTGCCTGCCAAGCAGACCCACTACTGCTGTTCCACAGCCTTATGCAGAGCCAAGCCACATGCTGCTGGGAATGGTATGAGGAATGGTTTTTTTGCCAGTTTCCTCCTCTTTACTGTAATCCATGCATTCCTTGGTATTTTATCTCCTGTGGCACAGCATCAGTTTCTTTGAAAGCTCAGAAAGCCATTGAGGGAAGGACAAAGGGAAGAAGATTTACGTTTATGAGTACCTTTTGCTTGTGGTTGATAGGATCCAACCAACCTTTAACATTCATTCCTCCAGATGTATGCAAATCAAATTTTGCTCGGTACATTCAGTAGGTTACTTAGCAATGTGACATTTTTCTTGGGAAAATATTTTATTCTATTTATTTTATTTATTTATTAATCAGATTTATATCTCGCCCTTCCAACATAGGCTCAGGGCGGTGAAAATGAGGCAAATGCCATACATAAACATTAAAACATGGAGGCAAATGCCATACATAAACACTAAAACAATAGTCAATTGCCTATAAAACAGATTTAAAAACAGCGGTCAACAAACCATATCAATCCAAACAGAAAACCCGTAACACTAGACACTCCAGAAAACACAATTATCACTGCTCTGATGATGTCCCACTATAACTGTGATCCCATACCCGGGCCAGAACAGCTCGATGTTAAGACGGTGGTGGTACAGTAGCGGTGGCAGCCTCTACTCAAAAGCCTGGCGGAAGAGCTCCATCTTACAGGCCCTGTGGAATTGCATAAGGTCCCTCAGGGCCCTGATCTCCTCCGGGAGCTCATTCCACCAGGTAGGGGCCACCACCAAAAAAGCCCTGGCCCTGGTTGCAGCATATTTAACTGCCTTGGGGGCTGGAATAACCAGCAGGTGTTGCCCCCCTGACCGTAGTGCCCTTGGGGGAACATATGGGGAAAGGTGGTTCCTCAGGTAAGCTGGACCCTGGCCATATAGGGCTTTAAAGGTGAGAACCAGCACTTTGAAGCGGATCCGGTATGCTATTGGCAGCCAGTGCAGCACCTTCAGCACAGGCTGGATGTGGTCCCACATAGTGAGACCCATCAACAGCCTGGTTGCTGCATTCTGCACCAGCTGCAGCTTCCGGATCTGCGACAAAGGCAGCCCCATGTAGAGAGCGTTGCAGTAGTCTATCCTTGAGGTGATCGTCGCATGGATCACTGTGGCCAGGTCATCATGATCGAGGTAGGGAACCAACTGTCGTGCCAGCCGAAGATGGTAAAATGCTGACTTGGCAGTGGCTGCCACCTGGGCCTCCATCATTAAGGAGGAGTCCAGGAGCACCCCCAAGCTCCTAACCCTCGATGCCGGCACCAAAGGCGTCCCATCGAAGGTCGGGAGGGGGAGCCACAGCCCTGGACCGATCCAGCTCAGGCCCAGGACCTCTGTCTTCACCGGGTTTAGTTTCAGCCAGCTCAACCTGAGCCAACCAGCCACGGCTTGTAATGCCCTATGGAGGTCATTGGGACTGGAGTCTGACTGGCTGCCCAGCATCAGATAGAGCTGGGTGTCATCTGCATATTGATGACACCCAAGCCCATGACTCCTGTCATTCCTGAAGACTGCCCAACACACTATCCACAGCAGATCACAGATAGCAGGCTCTGAATGACAAAATGTGTGAATGTGCACCAGGCTAAAGTCCGTTTTAATACACATGCACATTGAGAAGACAGCCAGTTTTCTCACTGCAAGATGACTTTCTGCTCATCATGTAGATGGAAATGAATTGTGTGAAGGGGCCACAGTGTGATGGTCTCTGTTACAGTTTCAGCAAGCTATACTGCTGACAAAATGATGAGAAAATGTATATAACTTGACCAGTGCTGAAACAGAACAATGACTGAATTTTATTTGAATGTCTTAATTGACATATTTTGTGGATGCATAGTAGCATGTACAAATGTAGAGTCGCCAAATGACATGAGAAAAAGGGGAAGAAAGGATGCTGTTATGCATGGAAAGTCTGCTCTTTGCACCTTAATCACACCAAGCCCTTTCCAAGTTCTGCCAGCAAACAGAAAAGACACAATAGAACACTTATGAATCAGGTACATTGCTGGGATTGGGTATGGTACTTTTGTATTGCTTTGTGCCACAAACAGATGGGAGTCAACTTGCTAGAGAGCAATCTTTCTTTTTTATGCCTCAAGCTATCAAAAGCCGCTTTCTCAGCTTATACATAATGGCAAGGTCCCTGGACTTACAATGCCAATGTCTGATAGCTGAATTTTTAATTTACAATATGACCTTACAGTGTGTAATAGCTTGTTGTGGAGTTTTTATTTTCCGCTTTTTAATGGCTACAATAAAGAGAGGGGGTGTTGTTTCCTCTTAGGGAATCATTCTTGCAGGTCAGTCTTGCAGCTGTTCCATGGATGAATGAGTCTAACACAACAGGCAGGATTTACATGAGTATTTCAGCGGGCTGAAAATATATTTACATTTAAAATATGTTTTTTTAAAAAAAAAATAGATTTGAAACTGCCACATGTCTTGAATGGTTCAATCTACACTGAAATCCTATCACAACACATCCTGAAAAGTCTTTGAAAAGTGGGTTGAACTCGGAATGCTGTGTCACAATCTGGGGCATTTTAAAAGACAGCTGCAACACATCCAAATTCAGTTTAAACCTGAGTTTGTGTTGGGTTCATTCAGCCAGCAAAAATGATCATGTGAATCCACCTGCAGCAGCATCCTTGGATGGTATTCCCTCCATTAGATGCAAGAAAACCATTCTAACTTGTGCCATGATTCTCACTAGGTGATGCTGGGCCAGTCACACACTTTCACAACTAACAGGGCAATCCTGTGGGAAGTTATTCCAGTCTAAGCTCATCAACCTCAATTGACTCAGACTGGAGTACCTCTGCATAGGATTATTACACAGGGTTGTTGCATGTTGGACCCTGACAGGTTTTTCACTCAGTCTAGTCCCATTCCCCTTCCTTTTACAGTTCCAGTCCCACATGGCTTTTGTCCACACAGGTCCCATGACCACAGCTAGGGCTGCCAGGTCCCTCCTGGCAAACAGCAGTGGATGGGGGGGGGCTTACCTAGAGAAAGAGGAAGAACCAGGCCACATTGCCAGCATTGCACAGAAAGTGATATCATCAAGCTTCAATGTCACTATGACACGCTGGTATTTGGGCAAAAACTCTATGGTAAAAATAGCTTCTACCATAGAGCTTACCCCCCAAAGACCAGAGTGGCATCACTTCCTGTGCAACACCAGCAATGTGGCCTGAGCCTCCCTCTTTCTTCTGGTAAGTCCCCGCACCAGCCAGTTCATCAGTGGTTAGGGGGCAGGGCCTGGCGGCAGGGGACCCCTGCCTCCACCATGAGGTCTGGCAACCCTAACCCCAGTATAGCCTTCACCAACAGAAAAGCTGAAGGGATCCAACACTGTATGTCACTCTGAGCTCCTTGGACAAAGGGAGGGGAAAATATAACAGATTTCTAGTGTGAAATCTTACAGAAATCCATATTTATGAAACAAAGGCTAGCATTTCCTTTCTTGATTATAAAGAAAACCTTTTTACCTCAACAAACAAATCTACCATTTTCTCAAATCATTCAAGCATTCCGAGCTAATGTGTGGCAAGATATACATCAATGTGCAATCACCTCCATTCAGGAGCACTACCAAGGAATGAGGACCAGAAGTGATTCGGTCTAACTGCAGCTGTCTGCCCTTTTTGGATTTCTAGGGCAATTATCCACACAAACAGCTAAATCGGAGGACCCAGACTTAAATAATAGGGTAGGATGGTTTGAAACAAATGCCCTTGCTGAACGAATATGGGGATCTGCTGGCTTCTCTCCTAACTGACATCGAAGCTCCAGACGCAAAACACACGTCCAAACATTTCTTCTCAGATCAGCAATAGCCAAACCAATGACTTTTCCAATGGCCCTGTTATCAGGAGACAAGCAGGTCTTCCAAGAATCCATGTTGCATGTTTCATATGTTAATCCATCCGTAGACTAGTGCATCCTGTAAGAAATCCAGGAGCTGCAAAGAGGAATGAAGGGTTCTAATCAATACTGTATGATGTGCTAATAGAAAAAAAAAATGAAGATTTAAGACCCAGGAGTGTTCTGTCTACTGGATCATATCTCTACTCTATTGAAATGTGCTTACCCTTGATTGTCCACTGAACTCTTGGGACTGAGCTATTAAATCACATCATGCTACGGGGAACATGCTCTGATGCCGCTCTTGTCTAGCTTCTGTGGACTGAGATGTCTCGCTCAGTGCGTTGACAATGTGGATGTCACAGGCTTCCCTATTAAACTGACTGCAGGTAGATCTATGCGGCCATCTCCATCTATAAAGATTCAGCGCAGAGGAGGAACTAAAAATAGCTCAGGGGTTGAAATGTATTATGCACATCTTCTTCCTGGTGCAACACTGAAAAGAAGGGTGTGTTTGTGTGTAGTTGCAGGAAAAGACTGGAAATAGACATGAATATATTTGGCTGGATATTTATTAGGCAGTTTAGTTTATGGTGATTAAATGGAATTCTTCCCCTTGACATCCCTCCCCCCCATATCAAACAGACATTTAGCTTGTCACTGAAGCTGCTTCTAATACCCATCCACTTGATTTACTAGACTGCTTTTGGGCTGCAAGTTTATTTCCTTTGTTCATTTGGAAGAAAGAAGGCGGCCACTGAAAAATTTAACCCTCCAGAAACTGTAAATGTTCACAACCGAATTATCCATTTATCTGAAATCTGTCAAAGCTGCTGCTTAGTTTTGCACCAATTCCATTTACTGGAAGGGGAGGGGCTTCACCTGCTATAAATACCTCCAAAGACCCATCCCAGAATTCCTTATAAGATCTCATAGACACAATAGATTGTCTCCATTCGACCAGCTGCAAACAGAGCAAATTCATGGAAAGGATCTTTGCCACCATCCGCCCTTTCATTGCAGTTCCTTCTGCCTCTGAAAAGATGCTCCTGAAGATCAGGGGACCCTTGATGCTGAGCAAGTACTGAGGGAAGGCAGGGCTATTCTGTGAATGTTGAAAGACTGAGAGATTCTTATTTCTGGCTGCAGACATACACACCCCACGTCCCCCGTGGATCCTGACGATCCCTCTAGAGTGTGTTTTGAGTAGTTCAGAGGGCTGCAGTGAGGAAAGGAAAAGATCTCTTAGTGGTGGTGGTTCTCACATTGTGGGTCAGGATCCAAAAGTGGCTTGTAACTGGGGTTGTCAACCTCCAAGAGGGGCTGGAGTTCTTCTGGAGGCAACAGAGATCAGTTCCCCTGGAGAAAATTGCTGCTTTGGAGGGTGGAATCGATGGCATTGTCTCCTCTTGAGCTCCCTCCCCTCCCCAAACTTCCCTGCCCCTAGGTGTCACCCCCCAAAAATCTCCAGGAATCTCCCAACTCAGTATAGGCAACCCTACTTGTAACTTTCTCATGGGGTCTTGCAAGGCCAGGGAGGAGGAGGAACTGGGTAAGCTGGGACAGGAGGACCTGAAAGGGTTAATGGCAACTTTGGATGTATCTCTACATATTGCGCTCAGGAGCTGTGAAACATAGCCAGTAGCTCAGTAATTCTATGTATTTATAATCTCAGATTTATAATCTTATTTATGATCTTGTTTGGTTTGTGCTCCCATGAATTTCTGGCTGATTGTAAACCATACTTCTTGCGAAGATTCCAGTACAACATAGCTGCAACTCTATCATAACATTCTTTATTATCAGTTTGAACAATTTTATTGCAGGTTCTGGCCATGTTGGTGACTGTTTCATCCTCTGTCTTGCAAAGTCTACATTAGCTGTTACCACTGGTCTTCTGAATCTTGGCTTTCGTACTTTTTCATTTTGAGTGCTTTTTCTTGTGAAGCTAGAATGAGTCCTTCTGTTTCTTTCTTCAAGTACCCATTTTGGACCCACTTCCAGGAGTTTGTGTTATTGATTTTATTCTCAGTCTTTTAAATATTGCCCATGCAAGTGCTTTATTTCTAGTTGTCAATGCGAATTTTGGTTTCAATCTTTCCCCCCAATCTTTTTATAATATTCTTGTTTTTCTTCTTCTTCTTCAGCAACAAGGGTAGTACTAATATTTTATACAGACAGTCATCACCGCACATGATGTACGGAGTGACATAAACAAATAAGACAGGTTCTTGAGGTCCAAACTGAATGGGACATTGGAGATCTGTGACTAGAACCCTTGGCCCTACAAAGCAGCCCCCGGGGGCAATATGGATTGAGGGTTTGATGCTGGAGAAAGATATTTTAATTCTTCTTTCTGTGTCATTTTCTTGACCAATAATGCTCCATGCTGCTTTATATCCTGGGCACTTGTAGTCCTGTCTTTTCCTAAAAGTATCCCACAAACGGGACATTTTATGACCCACATTGGAGTTCCCACAGCTGCTATTTTGGGGGATGAAACACACATCTGGTCACAATCATAGAACTCCAGTACCAACTGTAGTTCGATGCTGACAGAGGCCTTGCCATCTAAATGTTGGCCAAAAATAAAAAGGAAGTGAGAATGAGGGGAAAGCTAACCAGTGATGGATGTGGGCCAACTCAGTGATGCATACTGGGGCTTTGTTTTATTTCTGCAGGACAACTCAGGAGTTAAGAAATAAGTTTCTCAGAAAAGGTGAGTTTTGAAGGAAAACAAAGAGGGAGATTGTGCCACATGGGTTTTCTGCAGAGAAGTTCTAAACACAGGGAATAGAAGGGGTTGGATCCAACAAGCTTTTCTGCTAGTAAAAAAGGGAAGAGAGGGTACCATTTGACCATCAAAACACTATACTGGGGACCATGGGAACTGCATGAACAAAAGCCATGCGGGATGGGTGCTGTAGTAAGAAGGGGAATTAAGCAAGAATGAGTGGAAAAGTGAGCTTGATCCAACCCACAGGGAAATAGGCAAAATCATTTATGGGAGCAAAAGCTGAAGTCCTTTGAGTGAGTTCATGGCTGAGGTAAGCATTCATCTGGGGGCTTTGGAGCTCACAACCCACATTCTTCAGTATTCCATTACCAAAACTGAAAGCGATAAGGCCAGGGGAAAAAAATGCAATGATGCATCTGCCATTTAAGGAGACACAGTATACGCCTTCTTGAACAAACAGAGGACTATTTAAAGCCCTACAAAGAAACATGAAATCACACCAAAAATGAGAAAAATCATTCAACAGAGAAATGAGTGTATGCATACATTAACATTGGACTAGGAGAAACTGTGCAGTAATTTTCTGTCAGAATTATGTCAATACACTTAGATGAAAAAAGAGGTAGATTTGCTACTTCTCCCGGAGGACAAAAAGGGTATGGATAATTTGCACGTATTCATTCAAGACAAGCACATTCTAAAATGCTCATTGCTGAGCTCCTTTTTTTAGAAAAAAGGAGGATCCAGGGAATAAAACAAAGTCTGCCAGAAGTGCAGACATCTTGTTTGGGGGAAAGAGGCCAAAGTCAGAGAGTTCAGTTCAACACAGATGACTTCTGATCAGGCCATTCATACAAGTGATGCCTGATGTTGTCAGGGATGTGTACCAGTGGCAAATACATGAGACTGCAGCAGTTCCAAGCACAAGTTTCTATTTTGTGTGCCTTTATGCATTTTTATGAGTCTGTATACATGCAGTAGAATGGCCCAGTCAGAGTTCACAAGAGTAATCAAGAAAATATTTGATCAAAAAGGAAACTCTCTCTTTTTGGTGTTCGGTCGCCAGCTCTGAGTTGGGAAATGCCTGGAGATTTTGGGGAGTGGAGCCTAAGTAGGGTGAAGTTTAGGAAGGGGAGGGATTTCAATGGGATATAATGTCATAGTGTTCACCTTCCAAAGCGGCCATTTTTTCTAGGTGAACTGATTTCTGTCACTTAAAGTACTCCACACAGTGCTGTACAAGTGGCAGAGCTGCCCAGCAAAGCCCCAGCTAGCTGAACAAAAGGCTAAAATATATTTTCTTTCAAAGATTAATGTTGCGTTCATTTCAGTGTGCTCATATGAGAGTAACTCTGCACAGGAGTGTACTGCTATTCAGTCTATGAAACAGTGGATGGGGTGGAGGTTGGAGGGATTCTTTTTCATTAGCTTTATATTACAGTTCATCTACTTTTTGAACAGAGGCACTGGAGCATTAACAAACACTGCAACAAGCCAAAATTAGTCACGCAATTGTATCATTGCAATAATGATGGGGAGTCATCTACAGAATTTCTGCCTGCCACGTATATGCTCTTAAAGGTATTGCAGTTCCATCATTAACAAAAGCCAGCAAAAGGGGTTTCTGTGTTATTCATCTGTTAAAAAGTTGAGTGGTAACCAACATTTGGGGGAAAAATAAGTAGAAGTTATGCAAGAACAGTGAAACTAACTCAATGGTTTGGGAGCCACACAACGCACCACCTTTAGCTCTTCCAAGGGAAGTGCTTTTCCTCCCCTTTCTCCATGACTAGCTTGCTCTCCTTTGGGCACCTTGGTCATACCAGTTTCTTGCTTAAGCAGTTGGGCCTTATGCTGAGGAGACAGTGAGAAGGCAGAGAGGAAAGCCATTGCCCTCATCACAAAGGCTGGCTAACATTGTGTTACTGAATGTGTGTGTTTGGTGGGGGATGCACAGGACATACAGTAGTCATGTGGCCTTTCTGGTTGATGGTAATTGTGAACGTGACTCTCTGCAAGCCATAAACTGAGTACCATGTTGCTAGAATGAAAACGTGTGGGTCTTTAAGGTGCCACAAGATTTCTGTTCATTTTCCCACCAACAACAGACTAGCATGGCTCTCTGAAACTACTTGAAACTTATGTTTCCAAATGAATCATGACTCAATAATGGAGGTCATACTTTTCAAATATAAGTTCCCAGATCCAATTTCTGACAATTTTAGGTTGCAGTCACATACACCAGAAAAAATGTGTGTGTGGGGGGGAGGAATGAGGCTATTTCCTTCGTAGGAATTCAATCCACAGTTGCATGATCACACCTCTCTTTGAAGCTGCAGGTGCAGTCCATCAGTGTGTGATCAGATGCAACTGCGGGTGAGTCTTTTTTGTGTGCCTTTTTCCCCTGTGCACTTAAACGAGGGACTGATGAATCGCACCTTCGCACCGAGGGCTCCCTATGGAGTTTGCGATGATGCACATACTGTGAAGAGGGGAAAAAACAGCAGCACGGAGTTGGGATGGCCGGATCAGACCATCCCGATGCCATGAGAGTGCACTGGAGCAATCAGTCACGGGAAAGTCCATCCGTGGCCCATCGCAACCAATTTACTACCGGATTTCCCCCCGGTGTCTTTTAACTCTACTTCTGCGGCCGAGAGAACGGGTTGCTGACAGCTGTGGGGGGCTTCCCAGATGTTGTTGTCTGATTGCACCCTTTAAATCCACCCGGCATTCACACCTATGTTGGGTCTAATTGTGCATATGATCCCAGCCTTAGTTACCAGACTCCAGAAAAGATCTTTGCCTCCTAACCTGGACACTTGATGCTAGTTAAAGTCAACAGACCTTAACCACTAGGCTAAATAGACCATTAGCTGAAAGAAGACAGCTCTTTATAAGGATGAATAGAGAGCCACCAACATTTGACAGAGATAAATAGGCACATTGTTTTTACATTAAACAAGAATGTGTGGATGGACAGACAGATGGATGCAATGATGCTTAACAACTATAGCAGTCCCATAGCTCCTTAGTTCTCTCTGCCTGCCATAATTCTCTTTCTTTTAGCTGCATTCACAAATACATAGAAACAAGATATCTCTTGCAAAATATCCTTTGGGACCAGGGTAAAATCTATTTAGTTTCCCCTGGCAGGAGCCTGCTAGTTCTAGTAGCTCCTGACAAACATCCTGCTGACTTTCTCTCTTTCTGCTATGACCTGGGTGTGCCCAGAGGCCTTGGAAGTGAGGGCTGGGGACTGAGTAGGGTTATCAACCTCCAGGTGGAGCCTGGAGTTCTCCTGGAGTTCCAACTGATCTCTAGACTACAGTGATCAGTTTCCCCGGAGAAAATGGCTGCTTGGGAAGGTGGACTCTATAGTATATCATAGAGTCCAGAAGAAACTGAAGTCCCTTCCCAAGCACTGCCCCAAAATATCCAGGAATTTCCCAAGTTAGAGTTGTCAACCCTATGCTTGAGCCAAAGGGTTCTTGACCTTCAGCCCCAACCTGAGGGTTAGCTTAAAGACGGCAGGAAAATAATCTCTGTCAATGTTCCCTGTAAGCTGTGGAGTCTTGTGAGCAAAAATTCTATTTTTGTGAGTGACTGGCATTAAAGCTGTGAGCAAACAATTTGGCTGCTGCATAAATCAGTTTGCTCTGGAGCCATCCTTCCTGAGCGAAGATAAAAATGTGTGAGCCACCTGGCCAGAGGCTAAAAGACTGTGAGCTCGCTCACACTAACTCAGCTTAGAGGGAACTCTGATCTCTTTACTTGTAAACATCTTCTCCCCTCTTTGGTTGCAATCACACTCAGAAATAATGCACTTTCAATGCACTTTCCAACTGCATTTTACTATGTTAACTGGCAAAATCCAGTTGGAAAGTGCATTGAAAGTGGATCAAAAGTGCATTATTTAGTGTGTGTGATTGCAGTGTCCTGTTTATTTCTACACAAATTTTACAGAAGGGGTGCTATTGTTGGCACTGCTGGGTGTGTGTGGTGGAGTGGCTTCTTTTATTTAATTCTACCAGTGGCTTATTCATTTACTTATTTTAACAGGGTTTTTTTTTGTTTTGTTTTATGTCAGTTTGTTTTCAAATTATATTGTGTACCACCTCTGGGACCAGATATGTTCAAAAAGGTGGTCTTGGAACATACTGAATAAATAAACAACAATTCTTAAATTCAGGCCCTTCCTTGGAAGGCAGTATACATGTCCTACCCTGCCTTAATGAAGATGGAAATGTGGCTAGTGTCAGTTAAGAGCCTGGCCTTCCAGCATCTGCCAATTAAGAGTCTCTGAGGAAACACTTTACCTCAGCTGTTAATTAAGGAAGCAGGGAACACCCAGTGGAAAATGTAACAGACAATGGGGAGGGAGGTGTGGAAGCTATGTCTCTTCAAATGAATGTACAGGAGTTGTTGGCAAATGTGCTCTGATCCCAGGTAGAAGGATATCACAGCTTCTCTCCCTCATCACACGTTTCCCACCCGTTCATTGTTCAATAATGACATGGGGGGGGGGGAGAGGCTTGCTAATTAGGAAAGGTCCCGGTGCTGGGAATTAATCTCATTGTAATTACATATAATTAAAACGGTTTTCAAAAATTGAATCATTTCACTGAAACTTTATCTTGCTTCCTTTTATAAACAGTAAAAGAATCAGGCTAATGAAAAGAAATAGTTCAGTCCATTTGAAAGCAGATACAATGCCTGCAGAGCAGGAAGCTGGGCTTATTCATGTAATAACAATAACAATAAGTTGATATTTCAGCAAAAATTAATAAAGGAAGTGTGCAGTAGTTTGGGCTACTTCAGACTGTGTTGTGATCAATGCTCCCTCTAAGCTGTGGGGTCTTGTGAGCAAAAATTTTACTTTGTGAGCTACTAGCATTACAGTTGTGAGTGAGCGATTTGGCTGCTGCATACATTATCCTGCTCTGGAGCCACCCTTCCTGAGCTAAGACAAAAATGTGTGAGCTGGAGGCTAAAAAACTGTGCGCCAGCTCACACTAACTCAGTTTAGAGGGAACACTGGTTGTGATGATTTTTAACATCAAAAATCTCCGTCTGTATAAATACGTAAGAAAAAAATATGTTCCTGCCCCTTTTCACCTCCCACTGGTTGCCCACATTTGACTGGCAATTCTAGACTGGGGGGTGGTGATGTTTGTTTATTTATTTATTAAATTAGACTTACTAGGCCGCCCTTCCCTGGAGTGGGTTTAGGGCGGCTCACAACAAAATAATATACAGATCTCAATTTAAAATAGAATTAAAATAATCTGGCAGTTTCCAGTAAATAAAAACACATTACCTTCAGTATACAAGATGGCGGGAAAGAAATCCCACTCCCCCTGCCTGCCTGGAGGGAGGGTTTCGAGGGATGGGGAAATGATATAAAGGTGCCGAAGAAGCCCTGTCGCTGTCCTCAACCAAAGGCCCAGCAGAACAGCTCTGCCTTGCATGCCCTGCGGAAAGGCAATAGCTCCCACAGGGCTTGGATGTCTTCCGGCAGAGTGTTTCACCAGGCAAGGGCCAGGAGTGAAAATGCCCTGGCCCTAGTCAAGGGCAGCCAGGCTTCTCTTGGGCTGGGGACCACCAGGAAGTTTTTATTTCCTGTGTGTAATGCTCTTCCAGGGGCATCTTGAAGATATGTAGGTCCCAGACTGCTAAGGGCCATAAGGCCCACTGGGGAAAAAGCAGTGTACAAAAGGTCTTAATAAATATCTAAATAAAATAAATTTGGCAATATGAAGCTTAGTCATCAGTTCCCCAGTGCATGCACAATGCTAGTAGAAGGGAAGACTAAAGATTCTGCTGCTACATCCTCTTTCTGCAGCCTGCTTAGTCTGGCGCCCTGAGCATTTTCTGCACTTCAAAAAAGGGAGCTATAATTTGCCTCTAAATACCTCACAAATTCTCTTTTAATTTGTCATTCTACATTCAACATCTCACTCTGTTTCAGGAGCCACGCTGTAACAAGCATTCCTTCCTGAAGCCCTCTGGACCTCTTTCCATTTAGGGCTGCGACTTGGCTGTATCAGTGCATCGGATCAGCTAGTAAAATCTGAAACCCTTGTTTGAATGTCTTAATGATGAAGTCCTTTGTTAGTGGAAATTCACTTTAACATTAATGAAATCCTGGGACCTTGGCATTTAACTCTCCTTCACACTGTCTCCTAGTCACAGTATCAGCTCCTCATCTAGTATCTCTCATCCATACAGACAAGGCTGAAGATTTCATTTGGCATGGATCTGGGATCTATTAGTTATTTCTGATAATTAATCTGGCTCTGAGATGGATGAGGGATGGCACATCTCCTTTATAGAAACATCCTGAAGCTAGAATCCTTGCCAAAGAAGATATCCTTGCTTCCCTGTGTGTCTGTTAGGTTGGCATGGTGCCCCATCACCCTTGCCAGGTACTTAGGAGTGTACCTTGGAAACATGGTTTCACATGCCATGATTCCCCCTAGGCTTGCCATTCCTCCACTGGGGGCAGGGGTTTGCTTGCTTTAGGGGCCCCTGTTCCACTGGCCCAAATCCGGCTGGTAGGGGGAACCCCACCCCCAACGTGCCAGGATCACGCCAATGTACCTGGCGTGATGATGTCAGCTGGAGGTGACGTCGTTGTGCTAGGCACGTCTCTAGGAGATGCTCTAACACTAAGACAAAAAACTCAATGGTACCGTAGAGTTTCTTGCTGAACACTAAAGTGTCCCCCTGGCAATGTGCCTAGCTTGATGACATCACTTCTGGGTGACATCACTGCGGTGTATGTGCCAGAAGCTCCAGGAAGGGAAGCTCCATTCCCCTGCTGGCAGAAGGTAGGGACCTGGCAACCCTAATTCCCCCCATTACCTTGTTGTCTTTTAATACTGTACCTCTTCTCTTTTTATTAAATAGAACTGGGCAAACAAGTCCTTGGATGTGAAAGGGGAAAAAAAGCAATATGGATCAAGAGAGAGGCTGTGGCTTGGTGGTAAATCATCTGCTTTGTATGCAGAAGGTCCCAGCTTCAATCTCTAGCATCTCCAGTTAAAAAAAGCTGAGACACTTGAGAGCTGCTGCTAGTCAGGCAGTGCTAACCTTGACAGACCAATGGTCTCACTCAGTAGCCCAAAATGGATTGCCCACATGCCCACATGCAATAACCTGACGACTCTGCTTTTTGACTGATACTGATGAAGGGGAGGGAGAGTTTGTATGGCTACTTTTGTATGGCCACAGATGATTGCCCAGGGACGGGGCCAGCAAACTTGCACCCACTCTCCCTCCCTGTATGTTCAGCGCATGCATGGAGGTGCTTTTTCTATTGATCTACTATAATGCAGCTTCCGGCATTCAAGGTCCAAATCTACAGATCTTACCCACCCTCGACCTTTGCTGGAAGAAGGAAGAGAGGAAAGATCCCCAGCCTAGCTCATTCATTCCCAGGCCAGAACCCTTTCCCTCTGAAGCAAGGTAGGCATTAATTAAAGTACATTAAAGATCTCTCAGCGACATTTATAGAAAAAAAGGCATTTCTAATGTAATGCTAAGATGTCGCAGCACCATGACACAACACTTTAATCCCTGTGCTTTGCTGGATTTATTGTGGCAAGATAATGTTACTTTAATAAAGCATTTTGCAGCTTTCTTTTCCTTTACTGTATAATTTAAAAAACAAACTCCAGCCACAGAAGTGCAACACAATAGACCATGACAGCCCTTTCATTATGATTTTTTTTATTGCAGCCCATGTAAACGAGTGTATAATGGATACTATTTACTTAATGAATAGTAATGTCTTCTTTCAAGTTATTGGGAGGCAATGGGCAATTTCTTTATTTAGATATTTGGTACCATAAAGGTCTCTCCCCCACACACACACACCTCTTCTGTAATTTCATGCTAAATGTACTTTTCATGGGCACTACACTTGTATTTTACTGTGTGGAATTCTGGGGGCTGCTGTAGATAGCAGTTGATCTAACCAACAGGAAGTCGGAGGAGGAAGTCCATGGGGTGATTTTTAGGCCTGTCACAATAGGGTTGCCAGATCCAGGTCAGGAAACTCTTGGAGATATTGGGATGGAGCCTGGGGAAGACAGGGACCCTAATGGGGTATAATGCCATAGAGTCCACCCTCCAAAGCATCTATTTCCTCCAGGGAAACTGATCTCTGTAATTTGGAGATGAGCTGCCTGGAGGCTGGCATCCCTAAATCACACTCTTTTCTGCATCAGAGTTCTTAAACCATAGAATGCAGCATCTTTGCCCCAATGGCTTGCTGTGTTCCCTGCTGAAATTAAATCCCCCATTAACTGTTTACTTCCAGGGAAAGCCTGGGGCTCTGACTTAATTCCAAATGAGTTGTTTAGGGTGAATCCTAGCTGGTGGCCTGATCCAAGCTGTTAACACCCAGTTTACTTTAATTTGGGGGTAAATTATATTCCTCGTATTTGTTAAGGAAATTACTTGACTGGGTTGAACAGTATGACATTCTTGGTTGGGAGCAGATTGGTTTTAGAAGGGGCTGGTCTGTTTTGGACCACTGTTTCATTCTTTTCCATTTAGCTGAGAAATATTCTTCTCCCCTTGATGGCACTCTGTTTGCTGGCTTTATGGGTTTAAAGGAACCTTTGATGCTATTCTCAGAGCAAGACTCTGGAGGAAAACATTTCATTCCACCATGGATAGAAGATTGCATACAACAATTTCATATGGATTGTACACCTCAGATCCATTGTGGTGATGAGGAGGAATTGACTGAGCCTTTCCGTTTATAAGGGAGTTAGACAAGGATTATTTTGGTCCCCTTATTGTTTAATATATTTGAATTATTTTGGGGGGAAATTTTCAGGAGACCTGGCACACACCAAAGTTAGCAAGCTGTGGCATTCCAATCTTGCTGTACATGAATGATGTGGTTCTCTTGTCCTGTACAAGGGTGGGATTGCAAAGATCATTAAAAATTTTCTCCAAGTATTGTTCTAGGGAAGGTCTGTTGATGAACCATCATAAACCTAAGGGTATGATCTTCTCTAAGAAGAGAAAACTGACCTCTTTTTGTTGGCTGTTGGATGGTATTAAGTTGAACAGGTTAAGGATTTTGTTTATCTTGGCATTCGTTTTTGACATAACCTGAGTTGGAATTCTGTCTCAAAGGCGATATTTAATAAAATTAAACTTGGTGTTCGGGCTAGTGCAAATGTCTTTTATACTAAGGTGGAAAATATATTTCAGGAGCTATTCAATGTTTTAACTTAAAAGTTATTCTGATTGTTCTGAGTCCACTGGACTCAGGCAAGGAGTGCAGGAGTGAGCTGCTGATGACATGACTGTTTTTTTTTTTTAACCTGTCCTAAACTGGGGAGCATTATCTGAGCTTGCTGTGCATGAACTTACTTCCTAACATTTTGTGGCTGGCTTCACCTCCTGCCACAACCATTCCGTGGTTGACTGCACCTAGGGGATCTCCTGCCCCTGACTCCTGTTTCCCACTGATGCTGCTGCTGTGACCAGCAAGAAATTTTTTTTAAAAAATCACTGTTAAGTGACACTCTGATATCACTTCTAGGGAAAACCCAGAAGTGACATCAGTCCTTTCAAGGAATTGATGCTATGGTTTTAACATAGAGATTCCAGCAAATCCTAGAGAGGCATGATGTCACTTCTGCATTTTCCTGGAAGTGACATCATGCCATTGCCAACAGAGCCCCCATTTTCCTGCCCTCCCAGTCTCCCACTGTTTGCTGTGCTGTGCCTGGCAACCCTAACTGCACGTCCTGCAGTGACCATTTCGTAGTTGCACCCAAGCACCCTGCATCAGAATTCTAAAGGCAACTTCAGGCTTGTATGAATCCATCTTCTAGCTAACAAAATCACTGGCATCCTTCTCTGGATGTTCCCAATTTCTGGAGATGGGACCTTTTCTGTGGTTGCCCCCATTTATGGAACTCCCTCCCAAGTTCATCTAGTGCCATTGCTTAGTTGCCAGGTAAAATCTGTCATATTCTCCACAGCTTGGCTTTGTTATTATTTCATCTCATTTCATTTTTGTTTTGATTGCTACTTTAAAGTCGCTGTGCTTAAACTGCTCTTAACCTTCTCTTTTAAATTCAAACTACGTATTTAAGTTTAAAGTGCTTTTTTCCCTGCTTCTTTAACTGATTTGCTGCTTGTTTTGCCATTGTTTTAGATTTGATCACTGGTGTAAGCTACCTGGAGATCACATATGATGGAAAAGCATTATTTAAATACCTTAATCAAACAAAGATTTAAAGTTACTTTGTTTTTTTGGCTAGAATCCCAACAGCAATTACTTCTGCACACCTATGAGAAGTCTGGAGTCCCCATTTTTTCCACATAGCAATCCCACATGTCATAAAACAAAACTCCTTTGAATTTGAGGGGAGACTTGGAAGCAGCCCGCGTTATGATGTGTATTTTCCCATACAAAGCAAAAAAAGAATAAGAAATCTCACTGGGCATGTTCAAGCCCTCAGGCATACCTCAAGAACTCATTGGATTCTGGACGCTATGCTTCTAAAACATCCACAAATCCTGTTACAGAAAATAAAGGTACATATGTAGTTGGGGGGAGGGGAACCAGCTGCAGTTCTTTGCAAACCAAACAAATCAACAGACAGTCAAGTGGTACTTGAACAAGGTTTAAAGCCCTGACAAAACGTAAAGGGAAAACAAGCTTTTGTAAATATTTCAGAGATAATTAATTAATGATGAATAGAAATTGCTATCCATGGCAAATTATCATACATCATACTTTGCTTCAAAGGTTTGTGTAAATAATTTAACAGTACACCCCATACGCCATTACAAGTAAAGCGTTTATAAACTGGAGCACAACATTACTCATAAATGTCTCGTGTCTACAATATGTTTGCTGCATCAACAGCTATAATTCATTAGGAAAGCTGCATATACGATTAATACTTTATCAAACAGGAGAGCACTGTTTTTATTATCCCTTGTTATATTATAGTAATACTACCAATAGTTAGCATTCCAAAATGGGCCAGGCTGTGTAGAAACATTTGGTGGCAGTTATAATAGGAATGGAATTAAAGTTGCCAGATCCCTTCATCATGCTGGTGGGGGGATTGGGGGGGGGTCTTCCAAGGGTGAGGGGGCTGTTGCGCAACACACTGATGTCACCCAGAAGTGATGTCAGCATGCTGGCGATGTCGGAGTGATGTTCGGTTTTTTGGGCAAAACTCTATGGTAAAAGCGGCCTCAAACCATACAGTTTTACCCAAAAAGCAGAGCTCCACCACCGACATCACCTATGCACTGACATCACCTCCAGGTCATGTCAGTGTGTCATGCATGGTATTGGGGGTGGGGGGAATTTCTTCCCACTAGCCAGCTGGCCAGTGGAGGGCAGGAGCCCACAAAAGCAGGGGATCCCCTGCCCCTATTTGGGGAATGCTATCCCTAAATGGAATTGTAATCTAAATTGGCAGCTATAAAAGAGTTTTCCAATTGGCAGGGTGGATGGACATAAATCAAGGTAATTTACATTGTGAGTTCAGGCATGAAGAAACAAAAGCTAATTTAAGCTGTCATTGCCAATTGATCACTTAGGAACCAGCTAAATAAATAATACACAGTAATTTGCTGACATAATGATAAAACAATATTGATTTAAAAATGAATAGTAACTTCAGAAAATACACTATAAGTTTCAGCCACGCAATCTAGACCTGGGACAGTGGCACATCACTGACAGTGATGCAACACAGCTAGTGAGCTTTTCTGCATTCTCACTTTCCTCACTTGTGTGTTCCTGTTGCTTTGGGGTAACACATGTTTTTTGCTTTGGGGTTCCACATGCATTTTGCTCCCTCTAGTGGTTGATTCAATATTACATTGCTTTGTTCCCAGCCTATTTCCCTGTAGGTTTAAACTGCAGGTTTTTATGCTGGACATACGGTGATGTCATATTGAACTGACCACTACAGGGAGTAAAACATGTGTGGAACAGAACACACACACATACACAAAAAGCAGCAGGAACACACAAGGAGGAAAATGAGAGTGTGGAAAAGCCAAGTATCTTCTGCTATTTCAGCAGAGAAAATTAATTCCAAATAAATAAATAAAAGACCCAACTCCAAGGAACTGAAAACACAGCAACTGCACTGCAGTACACAATGATGCTACCCAATTACAAGGCGGTATGCTGATGACACCCATATGGCAGCCATATATGGAAACAGTCAACCAACAGAAGCCAATCTTGGCTTGCTTTCTGTCCCACCCATACATTGAACACAGCCAGGGAAAGATCAAAAGTAACAGGCAAGACTTCAGTGAAACCAGGAGGATTGTAGATACTGGTAGATACTGGACACCTGAAAGCTTCACAGATGGCAGTTCAGCTCCCCTCCTAGAATCATAGAGTTGGAAGGTACCTCCAGGGTCATATAGTCCAACCCCCTGCACAAGGTATTTTATTGGCTTGGCCGAGCTGAATGCACATCCCTACATAGGTATATCATGTTTATTTCTGGCTTCTTGCCTGGTTTTTTGGGGAGGGGGTTCAACCACACCTCTACATAAACCACTGTCCATCATGTGCACTATCTCCCTAGTATATTTTGGGTACAACAAAAGATTGTGGTTTACATTACATTATTTATAGTCCGCATTTCTCACTGAGATTCAAGGCAAATTGCAGTGTAAGGCAATGAAGTCAACAGGATGAGACATCTAATAAGCAGATAAATAGGACTAAGATCACGGAATCTCATAGCAAAGCATAAGTATTAGATATGATATGTTAAATGCTGAAAATAAGTAGAAAAAGATGTAGTGAAAGCAAAATAATAGGTACAGCAAACACATAATATGAACTGTACATAGCAGTATAGTCTACAGTCCTGTTCTCTTTATTAAAACACCTTACCGAACCATTCCATTTTCACATAGTCCTATTGCCTTTATAAAAATGCCCTCATGTACAATTCTGTTTTTTTATATATAAATGTTATTGTTTTTCTCTCTACATTCTATACACTACACACTGCCTAAAATACAGAGTAGGCAAGGATCATTAATGGTCTAATTGTGATTTTTGGATATTTTCCTAATACTTAAGAGTACAATATAATAGCTTTGAAGAGAAAAAGTATAGAGAAAAAGAATTAAATAGCATAACATAAATGTGCATTATTACGCATAAAAGGATATTCTCAGATCTTCATTTAGTTGCTTTCTTTCCTTTACATTTCTTCTTCTTCTCCCAGGGGAGTTTAACCTTATATGATCTAGGGGCTGCCGCCCCCAGTTCAGATTCAGAGTCAGAGTCAAAAATCTCACCAATGGATGAAGATGTGGGAGAGAAACTGTCACTGCTTATCTCGTCTTGATCACTTTTATCTTCTATGATGTTGTTGTCCTCTGCTCTTCCTTTTTCCTTTGCTGGACTTTGATGCTGCTTCAGAAATAGTTCAGCCTTATTAAGAGAGTCAATCTTTTCTTTTTTCCCTTTAAAGTTGAAAAGAAGTCCTTCTGGAATAATCCACCAATAAAGAATTGAGTTTCCTTGTAGAAATGATATGAGATTTCTATATTGCTTCCTCTTCTTCTGTATCTAAAATGGGACATCTTTTAAAATTTTTATTTCTTCTCCTTGGATTTTTAGCGCTATCCCATTAGTCGCTTTGAGAATGGAGTCTTTTGTTGATCTTTTAGAAAATTTTACAAAAGTTTCCCTGGCAGGTTATTTTTTCTTAAGAAAATCTGGATAGGTTCAATAAACCATGTCCATATCTGCTTGTAATAATTCAGGTTTACAGTTTGCCAGGGGAGCCAGTGCTTCACTTAAGATCTCTTTCAAATTTTCATCGTTCTTTTCTGGGATGCCTTGAAATCTTAGAACATATAATGATCTTTCCACTTGTAGCTGTAATAGTTATTTTTCAGATGCCCTTTCTTTATCTGTGGCTTCCATTCTTTGATCCAATGCTTTTGTATTATGATCAACCTTTTTCAGCTTTTTGGCTTTTTGGCTGTCTCCTCTGATTTTATCTTAGTTTCTTTAAATTCTTTCTGTAGAGCCTCAAAGTTCTTGTTGAGGTTAGTCATCTGGTCCAACAGAAGGTGCAGTGCTTCAGAAATCGTATTGGCTATGTCGGTAGCTGGTTCTGGTCTGGTAACTGGTGATGTTAAATTGGCAGTTCCTGTAGACAATTTCCCTCTGGATACCATTTCCCCCCTCGTTGAGACATTGTTTATGTTAGAAGTAAAAGTTCTTAGAAGTTCTGAAATTCTTCTCCGCAATCTATGATGTAACCCTCTGCACTCAGTGTGAGTTAAGTAACGTTTTTGCTTCAAGATTTTGGCTTAGATTTTGAGTTTCGTTGCTTTTCTCACTGTTTTGTCTAGGGTAGGGTTGCTCCTCCCCCTCTGGCAGAGTTTTCCCCCCTTCTCTAAGTTTGGGGCTTCGCCGTTTCTTTGCTGGTTCCCGCTTTAGCATTTATTATTTTACTGTTTCATCACTCACATTTATTGTCTATAGTTGTTGATAGTATAGGGAAGGTCTCTGTTGCTTAGATCCTTTGCTCACTCTGGTTCCGGAGTGCGCCTGTGAGCACCATTGCTGGCCTTGGGACAGCGGGTCCTTACAGGGCAAAAAGGAGCCTCAATCCCTTGGCTGCGGCTTCGGGAGTGGCTCCTTCCGTGTCCCAGGCTAGAAGCCCCCTAGCTTCAGGGGAGACTGAAATCATCTGGTCTCCCTCCCTGCCACCCCGATATGGATTGCACCCATCAGAGCTCAATGAGGTGCGTCTGTCTGCGAGTTGCCGAAACCAGAAGTCCTACAATTCTGTTTTATACAGTTTGCAGAATGACAGATGTGTGGAAGCCTTCCTGACCTCCTCAAGTGGGACAGTGTACAAGGCAGTGTTCCCTCTAAGCTGAGTTAGTGTGAGCTAGCTCACAGTTTTTTAGCCTCTGGCTCACACATTTTTGTCTTAGCTCCAGAGCAAACTAAGATATGCAGTCGCCAAATCGCTTGCTCACAACTGTAATGCCAGTGGCTCACAAAGCAGAATTTTTGGTCACATGACTCCACAGCTTAGAGGGAACATTAGTACAAGGTGGAGGCCACAACAGAGAATGCACATGCTACAACAAAGTTTGTTAGTCTTAAAAGTTCTACTGGGCTTTTTACTATTTTGCAGCAACAGACTAACACAGCTAACTCCTCTGGATCTATGAGATACCTTAGACTCCCTAGCTTTCAGAGTCTTATCCCAATCCCTTTCATGTACCCTTGAAGATCAGAGAACACCTTCTTGGCTGCACCACTTATGTGCCAAGCATCAGCACCTTGAGAAGAATTCTCCATGACTGACCCATCATGGTCAGTGTTTCTCCACTGAAGGTCCATCAAAGTCCAAGCCCAACTATTTTCACAGTTGCTAAGTGAGAGTAAGGTACGGTAGATGAATAACAGAGTACAAAATAAATAAATAAATGCAGCTCTCTTTCAAGAACTCTGAAGGTGAAGAACATTGATATTCATTCTCTATAACAATCTAATTTGAAAATGAATATTTTAAAAAAGAAGATAAATTACTCGCCTTGGTTTCAGACTGTGCAACCCTTGCTACTTTCAGTGCCACTCCACTCCTAAATCAGTGTGTCATTTGTTATCATTGCCATTAAGCAGAAGTTACTCCTTGATATGAATAATGGTCTTATGCTTTTGAATCAGTAGGGTCATTCCTTCCAAGGACATAATCTGTTGAAACTTTCAGGGAAAACAGGAAGGTCCTGTGAGAAACAGCTCTTGGGAGAAATCAGGAGGAGTGTAAGATGGATACATGCTGTGATGCATCCCTGATTCGCCAGCTATCTGATGTGCGGCCTCTGTAAGATAAATGGATTTGACCCAGGAGGCTGGCTTTTGGACAACGGACTCATCTAAGTGTGGCCTAGCAGGATCTCAAGTCAGATGTTTTAATAACACTGCTCAGCAGTTCTTTCTGCCTTGGTATGAGTCTCCACTCCTTCCAGCAAAAGACAAAACATATCCTGTTTCATACAGGGAGGAAATCCTGTTTCAAAATGTGTGGAAGACAGCAGATATTTATTTATTTTAAACATTTCTATTCCAGACTTTTTAAAAAGTGTTTTAAACACAGATACATATAAATTATTCAGAACAAATCAAACATAAGCACACAAGTGGAAGATGGCTAATAAGAGTTGATGAGGGAACAGCGAACAAACTCTTCACTTGCTGGTGGAAGACAATGACAAAGGGAGACAGACATATGGAATTCACTGCCACAGGAGGTGGTGGCAGCTACAAGCATGGACAGTTTCAAGAGGGAATTAGATAAACATATGGAGCAGAAGTCCATCAGTGGCTATTAGCCACAGGGTATAGATGGGAACTCTCAGTCTGGGGCAGGTGATGCACTCTATTCTTGGTGCTGGAGGGGGCAGCAGTGGGAGGGCTTCTAGTGTCCTGGCCCCACTGCTGGACCTCCTGATGGCACCTGGTATATTTTGGTCGCTGTATGACAGAGTGTTGGACTAGATGGGCCATTGGCCTGATTCAACATTGGCTTTTCTTATGTTCTTATGTTCTCCCCGGGGAGGGAGTTCCAAAGTTCTGATGTTACAACCAAGATAGGGTTGCCAGGCCTTCCTTACCTCCTTGCCAGCAGGGGGTGGGAGAGAGCTTTCCAGGAGTGGGGGCAGGGCAACACCGCCTTGTGTGATGTCCTCAGCATGATGACAACATTGCACGGAAGTGACATCATGATGCCAGGGATGTCATGTGGCAATGCGCTGGTATTTTGGGGGAAACCCTATGGTAACCATAGAAGTTTGCCCCAAATGCCAGAGTGTTGCTGTGCAACATCCCTGGAATGATGACATCACTTTGACATGAGATCATTACATCGGTGGCATCACACCATGTTGTGGATGTCTGGGGCGGGGCTTCCCCCACCAGCCAACTGGCTCACAGTGGGCAGGAGCCCTCAAAATCAACCCTAAACCAAGAAGGTATTTCTCAAATCACGACCCATTTATCCTCAGAAGTGGTGATTCCTCCCCGTCCTGGACTGATGAATACATTATTGATTGTCTTGAGATACTTGTTTTTACAATTGTGTTGAAATCCTAAAGGAGTAAATGCTATTGAATGACATGGGTTTTACTTCTGAGGAGACCTGCTTAGGATTGCTCCCTTAGTGTATTTTTATAAATATGTTAAAACCCTCATTAATTTTCTTATATTTGTAGCAGTATGCTTACAATAACGAACATGCAGCATTGTTGAGGCTTTTTCTTGTGGCCTCATAATACAGAAAGGTTCTTCTGCCATTTTATTTTTCTAATGGTCACTGCATCATCAAATCAGATCAAAAGCTCAGAAGACGCACGGGAACTGCATCACTTCCTCAACTGTGATACTGCAAGGTGCAGGGGAGTAGAAGCAGGAATCCCACCCCCACTGCTGCATATGGAAAACTAGCCTTGAAAAAAGGACATTATTATGGTATATGATCACATCGGCGAGAATGGCTTTTGCGCAACAGTGGAAAGCGGAGAAGGTGCCAGATATACAGGACTGGTTAAGGAAATTGCTGTTTTTAGCCGAAATGGACAAAATGACGAAAAAATTAAATGGACAAATGGCAGAACAATATCTAAAAGACTGGGAAGACCTGAAATTGTATATGGAAATTGAGTATAAAATGAAAGGGAGAATGTACAATCTTGATTCTTATTGAAATTGAATGAGAAATGAAATGAATATTTGATTGTACTGTACCTTTACTGGAAAATATGTTAGAAAGAGTTAGATTTCTATGTATTAGAATTGTGTTACCTGGTTTGTCGATTGTAATAAGTCTAAATTTGATTACCTTTTAATTTCTTTTTTGGTATTAGCAGTGTTGGAAGCCTATTGGGGGGAAGGGGGATGGGATATAATCTTTAAACTGAATTGGTAATGATGTTTAACAATGTTGAATATATTCCAATAAAAAAAATTGTTTCGAAAAAAAGGAAAACTAGCCTAGACTTGCAGTTGAAGTGGCGGGCCCTCATAAACATGGCATTCTTGTTTCACTGAACATGGTGGCCTTTAAATATGTAGTTCCAACTTGCATTGCAAAATGGGACAGAAGAGAATCATAAAGCTTCCAGGCAGGCAGGCCCATTGCAACAATGATGTTTGGATGGAAAGCCTTTCCGCGTTGCAGCCAACCTGTTGGTTTCTGGTAAGCTCCCCAGTGGAACTAGATCATTGGGAATACAGAGCTGTCTGGAGTCAGAAGGTGAGATGGAAAAGCCAGGTCTTTCAGAGTATAACTGGCTGGCCTCCCTCACCTCCCATCAAATCATTTCTCTTTACATTGTTTTCTGTGTCAGTCATACCCACTGACAGAGACAGCGAAAGGGAAGTCGGAGGTCAAGTTCTGCTAATAAACATGCACAGAGGTTTCACTTGCAGAGAGATCTGCTTGAGGCTAAACTATCCTTACTTTTCTCCCCCTTCTTAATGGCCTCCAATACACACAGTCATTAGTCACATCTCTTCTCAGAAACCCTTTCCTATATTGGCGCGTGCAAGGAAGAGCAGCATTTATAATAGTGATGAAGTAGTATCATTTCAATGCAAGTGTAAAGTAAGGGACGATCCTAATTGCACCCATGGGGAATTTTTTTTGGAAATTCCCTTTTGTTTCTGTAATGAATGTGATTAGCCATACATTTTCCTCTTTGCAAAGCAACTATTTTTCATGGAGACAACATAAATATTGAACTCAGCTCAAATCAATGGGTTTTCACCTGACAACAGATCAATGAATACCTCTAGAGCTCACTTTTTCAGAGAATGAGGATGTTCAGCATCACAGGAATTTGTAGAAAAGTTTGATTTTGTTCCTTATTCTCCCTGATCATTAGAAGTAACACATTGCTGGTCCCAAAGAAAAAAGAAACTTGTAAATCCATGTGTAGACACTTTTTTGACACTATATTGTTGCCCCAATGTTGGCAGCATAACATTTCCAGCCCTTCACCTGCCTGGTCACCTTCACCCATATTTGTGTAATCTGCCCATAAGCAAGTAAGTGAAACCCAGCCCCTCCCCAAGCCAGGGGCCGTCCAATTGGCCAACCCATTTTTCCAAGCAGGGATCCTTCATAGCTCCCCAGCTCCTTCTCTCAAGGGCTTGGGGTGGGACCCTTCCCTCCAGTTGCTGTTGCCACCTCCAGGGTATTTATCCTGCTTTCCACTCTGATGCCAAGAGAATCATCAAAGAGGGATGTTTGGTAACACAGGGCACAGCAAGGTCATGCAGGCAGGAATCCAGTAAGTCTTTTTATATCTTAAACAAATATAAGCTTTACTAACATATCTCTAAAGAGTCCACAGTCTCTAGCATATCTTTGGAGAGTCTACAGAAATTATATTCCATAATAATAACAAATAAAATGAAGCATAGAAAGATTTCTAACTTAACTTGGAAACTACAGTAACTGGTATCTATTCTTTGCTCCTGCCTGGAAGATGCAAATGGTGCATGCATAAAAATGATGCTCTCCAGCTGTCATTCACATGAATATGCTCCCCCATAGTCACCCCCACACCCCTGCACAAAGGAAGATCCAGTCCTTTTCAATTCTCTTCCCTGACATGTGTAGAAAGATCCTAGCCAATTGGGTTCTGATTGCATGGGCCCACCAGAACTCACCAGCCAATAGGCAGGTGTTTGTACATCAGAGAGATTTCTGCCATGCAAGTTGTGAAAGCATCTAGTTCTAGGAGAAATGAGGGTTTCCCAGCCTCCCTGTTGCTACAAACATCTATTTCCATATAAATGTCAGCCCTTCCTAAGGTGAAAGGGCTCCTGCTGCTCTCAATCCATGACAGACAAGACTCAGAAACTAAGAAGCAACCCCCATGTCAACAGATGGCCCCAAGCTTGACCTTCTAAGGACATAACAACCCATAGCAAAGTCCCAGGGGATCTGAAACTGAAGGGACAGCTACCTCAGACTCAGGTTCAAAGTTGGCATTAAACAAAACAGACTTAGACCAAAAAATGATTGTCACAAAAGTCAAAAGCAGCTAACATAATTAGCCCTGAATAGCAAGGCTAGCATTGGGGGTGGGGTCCAGGAGAAAGCCACTTTCGATAAGTGTTCTGGATGCTGAACTGTCCTCCGTCAAGCTCACTTATATTGATAAGAATTCTGAATTTTCAGAGAAGAAAGATCCATGTAATCCCCATTTTGGAAGAGATCAGGCATAATTTCCCCCAGCTTTTTTTTTTTTTTTGAGGGGGAGGTGGGTAATCAGACTGATAGGTGAAAGCAGAGGTTCTGAATCGCAACCTTGTGGAGTTAGTGGGCATTTTTTTATTTCTGAGAAAATGGCCATCATGGCATAACTGTAGACACCGGATGTAGGACCAATCACAAAATGGCTGTCACAGTGTGTGTGTTGGGGGGACGGACGGACAGTAAATTATTAGGAAGTTCCAAGCCAAACATGCGTTAGACACAGCAGTTTCAATGAATATACTTCCTTCTGGGGTCTCTGAAGTAACTCCTACTCCAAGAAGGTGGAGGAAATCCAGATCTGGTCCTGCTTTGGTGATGAAGCAAGTGAGCACAAGAAAGCATATCAATGGATACCATGGCACCCTCAGGTGCCATGCTGGGGATCAAATTGCCTTATGATCTTCTCTACCTTACTCCTCTCATAACGACTCAGACACAATGAAAATCAGAAAACCTGGACTAATATCTTTCTGAGCCTATTTGAAGTCTATCTAACACACTGCAGTTGACATCTTATGCAATAATAACCATGATGCTACTTTCATAGTGCAGCTGTTTCCCAGTCTTTCATCTCACAGTATTCAAAACTACTGTGGCACAAGACATTTTCTATACCAAAGTCAAGATACCCACTTAGAGAATTATTAGAAAGAGCCCATGCCAAGATGCTGTTTCAAGATGATTGACTAAAATGGTGTACACGGTAGTTGGAATACATTATGGTATGTACGTTATACATCAGGCTGCTCAAAATGATGAGGATTTGCTGTCAAGCTATCAATTATGGTATGTCATCCTGCAGGGCAACTTATGTAATGTCATAGGACTCTGAGAATTCATTTGGAAATAAAACAGACAGGACACAGAGTATTCTACTCAGGCAGACAGCCATGATTAGAGGCTCAAATGGGTTGGCAGATAAATTCTCCAGTGTTTACATTATTTTTTGCTGTTCAACTTCAGAGTTTCTGTGACCTGAAAACTGCAAGTGGCCCAAGCCAGAATGAGAAAGCAGCATGCAGAAATTGGCTTCTTTGGTACATATTCCCTTGCTAATCTTATTCAGGCCCTTAGCTACAGTGGGGCCCCCCATCATGCATCAACCAGGTCCCACAAGGCCTCACCAGTTCCCCCCCCATCGCTCTCCCTCTCCATCTGTGTATTTCCTCACTCTGATGAGGTGGCTGAAATTGTGACTCCTGAGCCTGCTGCTGCTCTTGTTTCTCCTGTCTGGGCCAGTACAGAGTGTGGAAATCTCTCTCCCTCACACACAGGCACCTTGCCTTGCCTCCTGTAGGTGGCGGTGTGGAGAAGGAAGCAGGGATGGCTGCAGGGGCCCACCTGGGAGCGAGCCTGAGGCAGTGGATGGTGGAGTGCATGTCCAAGTGGGCAAGGAGAGAGAGTGAGAGGGAGTCTCGCTGCCCTGGGTCCCGGAATTGCTGCTGCTGTCTTCTTTCTCCTCCTCCTTCTGCTGTTGCTTCTTCCTCCTCCTCTTTCACCTTTCCTCCTTCCCCCTAACGCCGGCTTGGGGGGTGCAGCTGAGAGAGGGCACCTGCACAAGTTAGTGCTCTGAGGGGTGAGAGGGAAGGAGATGTTTTAAAAAATTGGAAGGGAGGGAAACAGTGACTTGTCTGAGAAGGATTTTTTTGGGTGAAGACCTTCTTGGCTCTTTTTCCTTTCCATTTTCAGCTGTGTGTGTGGGGGGGGGGGAGAGTGAGAGATGACAGGCAGATAAGAAGTGAGAATGGGACCTCTTTGCTAGTTGTTTCTGAGGAAAAATTGGCTGTGGGTGTGTGTGAGGACACTGGCCTCCTCTCTTTGGCCATGGGAAAGGGTCGGGGAAGTCCAGATTGCAGGCACATTTCTGTCTCCCCGGTTCTTCCCTCATACTAGCTGCCCAAGTTTGATGCTGTGTCATATGGGGGAAGGTGGTTAAAATACAATTCATGTATGAAGAACGGCAATTCATGATTTATTTATTTTTTCCGGCTGCCCCACAAGAAAAAAAAAAATGCCCCACAAGCCAAAAAAATCCTGGCTATGAGGCCGATCCTATTTGATCTCATCCAGACTACTACATGGCAAATAGGAACTGTACCCTGTGTATACTCATAAGTGATTCATCTGAGTTTGAAAGGTGGTGATAGCGTCACTCATGGAAACATCCTGACTACCATTTCAGGGAGTTGTATCGCCAAACTGCTTGCTACTGAAGTACCCAACAGTTTAAGACATACTGGCATAGTTTGGTATGTGAATGGGATTCATGCAAAACCTCCATGACTGACTTGACTTCCATCAGATGAGGTGATGACCACACATCTCGGTTTATCCATAACATGCAAACTGTAGCTTTGGATAGCCTCAATTTGCATTTGGGAACATGCCAAAAGTGGGAGAGGAGATTTACAGTGCCATCCTAAGCAGGGTTACGCCCTTCTAATTTCACTGAAGTCAATAGAAGGGTGTAACTCTGCGAAGGATGGCAGTGTTAATAATTTAACCACTACTAATTTTTGCTATTAGAAACCAACTCTCTCACTCTTCTGTTAGCGTTTAGCATAAGATATGTGTCCTTTAAAAATACATTTATTTTCTTTGAAATGCTTATAACAAATGAGAAATTCTGGTTTCAACCAAGTAGAAGTTTGAGAGTTAAGTGCCTTCTTCCTTCCCTACACAGCGCCAAGACAAACTGCAGTTGCACCAGATTGCAGTGCAGGGCTGCCAATCTCCAGGTGGTGGCTGGAGATCTCTTGGAATTACAACTGATCTCTAGGCAACAGAGATCAGTTCACCTGGAGAAAATGACCACTTTGGAAGGTGATCTCTATGGCATTATACCCCATTGAAGTCCCTCCCCTCTCCAAATCCTGCGCTCCTCAGGTCCATCCCAAAAAATCTCCAGGTATTTCCCAAACTGGAGCTGGCAACTCTATTGCAATGTGCATGGTATGAACTAACCAAGATGTGATCTTCAGCTCTTCTGTTCAAACTTTTAGACAGAATAAAAGCCCTGTTTGTGGCATTTGAGGGTTATTTCATACATATCATCCTCAAGCAATAACACACAGCTGTTTAAGAGCTAGAATGGCATGCTCTTCCATTTACTGCGAACCCAAGCTTGAGAATTCTTGTTCTTCTGAGTAATGTTTGATGATCCTTACATTTATTTAAAACATTTCTATCTTCCCTTCTCTCCTTAGATTCAACGCAGGAAACAGCATAGCAATGCAAGAACAGGAAACATATTTACCAAGATAAAACCAAACACGCAAGGTAATAACAAAAATTAAAAACCAATACAAATTAAAAACCAGGATTAAAAGTGCATACAGATTTAAAAACAGCTGCACAGATTAAAAACGCAGCCAAATCTGCTTAACAAGTTTACCCTCCACCAAATGCCCTGTGAAATAAAACTCTCTTAGACCCTTTCATAAAAACATCCAGTGAAGTCACCCCTCCAGACCTACTCTGGTATGTCATTCCAGAGGATGTAATCTATCCCTGAGAAAGCTCGTGACCTTGGCTGTTGCTGAAAAGAGAGTTCTAAGATAGGGCACCACGAGTACAACTGGTGCATGGGAGAATATTAGGAAGTGCAGTTGGATAGGTATGTGAGCCCTGAGCTGTGAAGGGGTTTAAAGCTGATAACCAGCACACTGAATTAGTCCCAGAAATAAATAGGTAAGCAGCATAGTTAATGCTGCACTGGGGTTATACCTTCCAAGTGGCTGACATCTGCCAGGAGTTTTGACACTGCCTTTTGTACTAACTGAAGCTTCTGAGCCATCTTCAAAGGCAGGCCTACATGGTGATCATGGAAAGTCCCATCAAGTTGCAGCCATCTTATGGCAACGCTGTAGGGTTTTCAAGGCAAGAGACATACACAGGTGGTCTGTCATTGCCTACCTCTGTGTGGTGACCATGGACATCCTTGGTGGTCTCCCATTCAAGTACTAACCAGGGCTGGCCTTGCTTCGCTTCCAAGATCAGATGAGTTCTGGCTAGCCTGGGCCGTCCAGCTCCACACACAGCATGTTATAAGAGACCAATCTGGAGGCTGCAGTAATATGCTCCATTATCTTGCTCCTTAAGCTTTCAGGCATTTGCAAATCTTGCCACTTGTCCTTTTCCATCATCTCCCAATCTACCACTTTCCCTCTTTTCCTTCCATTGAAGTACTTGTACATGTTCTTTTTGGGGTATCTCAGTTATTACCTACTGAATTAACGGCAATGCTGATATTTAAATGGGAGATTTCCCAGTGTCCTGCTCAGATTACCAGGCTATGGATCTCAGCAGATAACTGCATGTTCTAAGGGTGTCCACAGGAATTTGTTCATATAGACCAGCCGTAGCTTTTCAGAGCCTAGCAATTGTAACCACTAGGACTTTAGGCCGTACAATGAGTGAGTGAACACCTCCCAAATCCCCATCGTGAAGTGCATGTCTTCCTCTCTCAAAATGTCATGTTCTTCTTGTATAAAACTAAAAGATTATTTTTGTCTCTGAGTGCCAGTATTAATAGCAGGTCAATGGCTATTTCCATCTGCCTCTCCATCAAAGTGTCAATGCTGATTAAACACATTTAGCTGCATTATGCAACGTAACTGACTCTCAGGTTGGACTGCTATTACATTTTAATGGATGCACTCTTGTTCCCCATCACTGTAACACCAATTTCACTAATTCCAAGATCATGGCTTGACCTAGTTAATCATAAATGGCAACAAAAGGGTTTAATGTGCTTCTTTGCTGTAGAATATCTGCTCTGTTGGAAAGGCTTTTTACAAGTAATAAATTAGTCCTACTCTGCATTAAACTACTGAATATCCCTTCACATTTAATAAACCCTCTCATGCACATAGAAATCTAGAAGTTAAAGAGAAAAGTTCCAGTGTAGCTTTATCCCTGACATACTAATTTTCTTCATGCAATGAATAATCAGAGCAAGTGTTCAATATGCAACCTGAAGAGGTATGTACAGGAACAAGTTCTTGTCTTCTGTGTGTGGACTATATCTTTGCCTTGTTAGGATTAGGGACCCATGGTTCTCATGGTGATTCATGGCAAAGAGAGGACAAATATACCAAAACACACATCCCTCAACACATGACAAGCCAGCATACTTTTGATCCAGAACAAAAAGGGAAATGCATTGTGTGCATAATAGGTACAAATTATCCTAGACTGCAAGCTACCAAACTGTGGCTTTTAAGCAGTTAAAGGGCACCTTCTAACCTAGACAACTCAAGAAGCATAGGTCCAAATAACCCTTCTACCATTCTCCTCCCAGCTGCATGGCTAGGGTCAGTCACCCAGAAGCACAAGCTGCAACAGCCTAACATGGGGGGCTTCTGGATGTCATGGAGCACTACAGTGGGCTGCATGGGAACTGTAGCAAGGGAAAGGTAAAAGGTTCCCTTGGTGACACATAACTATTTGAGGAAAACACTAGAAGGCAGAGGCTTCATGGTGGAGGGCTAGAGCATCATGGAGGGCTTCTGGTGTCCTGGCCCCACTGCTGGACCTCCTGATGGCACCTGGTATATTTTGGCCGCTGTGTGACAGAGTGTTGGACTGGATGGGCTTCTCTTATGTTCTTATGTTCTTATGAGGTGAAGAAGTGAGGTATCCTATGAGGAAGTGAGGTATCCTATAGCAGCAAGAGAAGCACTGCAAGAGAGACTCTAGCAAAATGATGAGTTTCGTTTGAGGCTTGTAAACTTACAAATTGGCATCAGTTCTACAAAACTTGCAACAATCCCTTGCTAAGGTTTAAATGGGACTGACATTAAATGTGATCTGTTTCACTGATGTTCCTCTTGTGGTCTGTTTCACCGAAGGTTGGTCTACACCTGCTGCAGAGTTATGATGGGAAAAAGACAGCAGATTCTTGAGGTGGTAGATGTACCAATTCAAACTGCAGGTAGGTATAGTTCCAATTCTGGCTTGGGAGAGTCATAGAGATCTGGGGGTTGTGGATGAGTGGGGTTGCCAGCTCTGTACCGGCCAGTGTTTGGAGATGTGGGGGCTGAGGAAGGTGGAGTTTTCAGGGAGCGCTATAGGAAAAGTCCCCAATCTCTATAGTAAAGACCATTGAGACTGGGGAAATCCCTAGAGCATCATGGAGGATGTAATGCCAATTCAGGATAGAAGTTTAGAGAATATGATGTCACTTTTGAGGGATACTCTAGGAATTCCTACAATCTCTATAGTCTTTACCATAGAAATTGGAAGAATTCCAGCAGCACCGCCACCAATGCTATCTTCCCCCATTGTTTCTCCTGCTCCTTAAATCACTGGCAGGATTGGAGGGAGGTGGTTTGCCTACCACAGATGGGCAAATGGCAAGCCTACTGGGTAAAGCAGAATTTGGGGAGGAGAAAGAGCTCAGCAGCGGTGTGATGCCACAAGATCCACCCTCTGAAGCTGCCATTTTCTGCAGAAGAAGAAGAAGAAGAAGAAGAGGAGGAGGAGGAGGAGGAGGAGGAGGAGAAGGAGGAGATTGGATTTATACCCCACCCTTCACTACCTGAAGGAGTCTCAGAGTGGCTTACAATCCCTTTCCCTTCCCCTCTCCCCGACAGACACCCTGTGAGGTAGCTGGGGCTGAGAGAGCTCTTTCCAGAACTGCCCTTGTGAAAATAGCTCTGAGAGGATTTATGACTGACCCAAGGTCACACCAGCGGCTGCATGTGGAGGAGTGGGGAATCAAACCTGGTTCATCCAGATTAGAGTCCATGATCCTAACCACTATACCAAACTGGCTCTCTTTTGTCCAAAGTCTTTTGTCCAGAGATAAGTTCAGGAGATATTGCATTTTTGAATAGCCTCCTGCAACAAGAATTCCCTGTAGGCTAAAAAACAAACAAATAAAAAAGCTAGCACAAAAAGAAATGTGCTAAAGTGTACCCAAAGTTGCTAAACTAAAACCTTTCTTCCTAATGGACTTGCTTTATTTTTAATTTATACAGATTTAAGTAGTTGGTTATTTAAAAAACGATACCCTCGCTTGCAGTCCAAGGTAGTACAGTCTGTTCTATAATTTTAGGATGCTGCTTTTCCATGCTGCCACTTGCCTGGCCATGCTGACTTGAACGTGGTGCTGACAGGCAGAATAACGCACTCATGGGAAAAGCTCTTGCAGAGAGTCTCATTGTAGCTGGACTACTACTTAGGCAAAGCAGCTACACCCTGCTTCATTAGCATGCCAATGCGACACCCACCAGAGCTCTCAGTCTCTGGTGTGTTTACTCAAGATGTTGAATCGTCACACGGGACATTGGTTTTGCACTGGCACTGGCAAATCAGGCCTGACTCTCTTAAGACCAGATGCTCTTAGTCCCTCAGCATTCCAACAACACAGAAGGGATATACCGAAGTATATATAATGAACAACCAAGTTTATGCAACTAATATTTTTAAAAAGGCATATGCAAAGAAAGCATACAGATCTATTTTTTAAAAATCTGAATGATACTAACATGGAACTAGTAGTAATTAGTCCCTACCCAAACATGTGACTCAACCACTATTCAATACTGAATAATGCATTCCCTATTTACAGAAACATGGAATTTATTTTCAAACTACTCTTGCTCCAGCTGAGGTGGGTTGCTTCTATGAATTCTGCTAAGGTTTCCAGACCTAGCAACCCCAGTGAGACTGGTAGGGTGGGACTTACCTAAACAGTGACTTTCTGATGCTGCAATGTCATTTTCAGCTATGTAACCGGCAGTGGAGTCACTGCCACAGAGATTTTACCATAGAGTTTTGGGCGAATCCTAGTCATCACATCCAATTACGCAGCTTTAAGTGACATTATGGCTTCAGAAGATAGCCATTTTGTGCCCCACCCATTTCCCCCTCTTGCCCATTGAGTGCCAGCAGGGGATTCCCCCACTGAGAGCGAGTAAATATACTACACCTCAGGCCTCACAATTTGACCACTAGGCCTACAAAATACTTTCTCAGCAACAAAGATGGAACCTTACTAGGGTTGTCAGGTCTGGGTAGGGGAAATACCTGGAGATTTGGGGGGTGGAGCCTGGGGAGGGGAGGGACTTCAGCAGGGTACAATAGCATAGTCCACTCTCCAAAGCAGCCATTTTCTCCAGGGAAACTGATCTCTGTTGCCTGGAGATCAACTGTAATAGCGAGAGGTCCCCAAATCCCACCTAGAGGTTGGCAACCCTAAACCTTACTCCAACTGAAGTATGATTCACAGCTGCAGTGCCCACATGTGGAGGAGGTAGAATGAATTGCATCACATCAGACTACAGGGGGAGAATCAGAGGGGGCAAAACCTTCCTCCTCATTGTACAAACTTTCTGTTTTGTAGGATACGAAGGAACACCCAAACTGGAATCCACAACACTGCTGTAGCCAGGTGGGATCGTCATTCTGGAGGGGGATTGGGGGGTGTTTCAGGAGTGGGCGGTGAAATCACACAACATGCTGACATCACCTGGAAGTGACATCATTATGTCCGTGATGTTGGGGGTGACACTCCAGTTTTTGGGCAAAATTCTACAGTAAAATCTGCATCAAACTGTAGAGTTTTGCCCAAAAAACAGAGCATTGCTGCACAGCATCCCCAATGCAATGGCGTCACTTCCAGGGGATCCCCCACCCAGAACTGGGGAATGGCAACCTTAGTTCCTACTGATGTATGTGGGGGACCTACTATGATTGGAGTTGCCTTGTAGATATATATGTGTATAGGTGTCCTTGCAGATATGAGAGTCCCGAGTCAATGGAAAATGTGTATATTTTCATCCATAATCCTGACCAGTTTGCATTTGACTCCCAATTCTGAATTACAGATCATTTTAGGAACACACACACACCCCTTTAGTATATACAAGAGGTGGGACCGTGATACTCGCGGGGGGGGGGAGTATTCCAGCCCATCAAGCTTCCCCCTCCCTCCCCCCCAGCAGTGGTGGTGGCAGCGGCAAGGCTGGCTGACTGCCAAGCTTCCCCCTCCCCAGCAGCGGTGGCGAGGCCAGCCGGCCTGCCAAGCTTCCCCCTTCCCAGCAGCAGGGGTGGCAGCGGTGAGGCTGGCCAGCCCACCAAGCTTCACCCTCCCTCCCCAGTGGCAGTGGCGGTGAGGCTGGGTGGCCGACCAAGCTTCCCCCTTCCTCCCTCCCTCCCGAGCAGCACCAGCAGCAGCCCGGTGGCGGGGAGGCCAGCCGACCCACCAAGCTTCACCCTCCCTCCCCAGCGGTGAGGCCGGCCAGCCCACCAAGCCTCCCCCTTCCTCCCTCCCCAGCAGCAGCAGCAGAGGTGAGGCTGGCCAGCCCGCCAAGCTTCCCCCTTCCTTCCTCCATCCACAGTGGTGGCAGCAAGGCTGACTGGCCCTCCAAGCCTTCTCCCGCCCTCCCGTCCCTTGTGGTGGTGACGGTGGTGGCGGCGATGAGGCAGTTTGCAGAGCGTTCCCTGCGCATGCGCAGGGAATGCTCTTTTACTTTTGGGGGGATTTAAATATTCCCCGTATACTTTTTTCAACTTTTTAGATTTTTCTGCACACCTGGGGACTGCCCCACATGCGCAGGAAAATCTCCCTGCCTCCAAGTGCCCCCATTGTGCGGATTTAGATATCCGCATGCAGGGGGCCACTTGGGAATTAGATATATAGATTTCCTGTGAACAATAACAACGATCCACATTTATTACCCTCTGGTAAGAATAATATTTGTGGCAATCTTCCCTCTTTGGGGGAAATGCACATTTACTTCCCCAGAAGATGAATCCTTTCTTTTTGTTCAATGACAAAAGCATCTTTCATGACACAAAAGATGTTAGTTGTAAGTAAGATGGCTGGACTTGTCCTTTGCTGCCCTGACCTTTTAAACAAAGGATTTTTACACTGTCATTAAATATATATAACTTCAGGGATTCAATTGACAAGTTGAAGGCTTCTGGGATTTGCCTTAATGGCCAAGCTGGCTTCGACATTCTTTGGCAGTTCCTTCTTTTGGTGAATAATTTACAAAGGTTCTCAAAGGCTTTCAGACAACATCAATACAAAGTTGCAATCAACTCTTGAAAAGAATCATATAACAGCTTTGCCTGAGTAGCATCTATGGTAGCACAGAATTAAAACAAGACTTGATGTTGATTCTGAAACTTTAGTTTGGTTTCAAAGGTATTCATATGCGATCAGCTTGAAAACTGTAATTCTGAATAGGTAAAAACAGGAAGAGAAACACATACTTGAAACGGCACAGAAAAGGGAATATTAAGAAATAGAGTATAAGTGCACATGGATTTCTTTATATCTGCAACTAATTCACTTTAACTACTTTCCACTTGTTACCTGTAAGTAAGGTCTTGCAAGTACAGCTGGATGGTCACAGAAAGGATTTCTTTCTCTTGAAAAAAAAATCACCCCAAGTATAAAGCTGCTCAATAAGGTCAATCCACACATTCAGTTCCAAGTCACATGAACATATGAACCTGCCTTACACTGAGTCAGACCACTGGTCTATTGAGATCAGTCTTGTCTACTCTGACTCTCCAGGGTCTCAGGTAGAGGTCTTACACGTAACCTACAACCTCATCCTTTTAACTGGAAGTTCTGGGGGCTGAACCTGGGGCATTCGGCATGCAAAGCAGATGTTCTGCCACTGAGTCATGGTCAAGTATGCCACTGTCCTTTGAGAAATCAAGTGATATACATGCATTTATGAACCAGCAAAATACTAGGATACTGAACGGTCTCTGCTTATTCTATAGATTGGTCCCTTCTAGGGGTATGTGTCATACTTTACATGGTATTGCCAGGTCATATGCTTGGAAAGGAATATAAGATAAATTCAGGTTGCAGTCACACATGCAAGATAATGCAGGGGGGAAGTGAGGCTATTTGCTTCATAGGAATCTGACCCACATTTGCGTGATTACAAAGTCCCTGGGAGCTGCAGGGGCCGCCCTCCACTGTGTGATCAGACACAACCGCAAGTGAATTGGGTTGTTGTTGTTTTTTGCAGCATGTTTCCGGTACACTTCAGCAAGGGATCAATGATTCATATCTCTGCACTAAGAGTTCCCTATGTAGTGTGCGATGATGCGCATACCGAAATGGGGGGGAAACAATGGCATGGAGTCGGGATGGCCTGATCAGACCATCCCGATGCCATGGGAGCATGCTGGAGAAAGTCCATTCCTGGCCCATAGCAACCCATTTGCTACCAGACTTTCTCTAGTGTCTTTTTACCCTGCTTTTGTGGCGGAGCAAAACAGGTTGCCGACGGATGCAGGACACTTGGCAGATGTTCTCGTGTGATCGCACCCTTAAAATCCGCCTGGCATTTGTGCCTATGGCGTGGCGAATTCTGCATGTGATCGCGACCTTGGTGTTTTATTTTACCCATCTTTGTCTTCCTCGATTTATTCCTTGCAGTCTGTTTCATAAATTGGTAGTAACCACCAGAAGCTGAGATATGCATTTAGCGCTTATTTTTTACTGCAGGTGCAGGCTCATCAAAGAGCAGATCTGCCTTGAGCATCAGAAGCTTGTTCCTTCATCATCAAATGAGTCAGCCACTCTACATCTAGGTTAGAAAGGACAGGAAGGGGGTTGTAACTACCAGCCAAAAGTAAGCCTGCATCACCTCTGTTGCTAAAGACTCAAACATTTAAGTTGGGAGAAGCCTGGATGTAATCTGAAATGCAGCAGAATCACTTTTGGTTTGATGTAAGAAACAGATGTAGCCAAGTGCCATGGACCTTAACATGAGGCTATTAAGAAGATCCTCTGCCTGTCTGCCTGTCTGCCTGTCTGCCTCTGTCTCTCTCTGCTTGTCTCTGTCTGTCTGTCTCTCTGTTTCTGTCTGTATGTCTGTCTCTCTGTCTTTCTTCTCTTTCTGTTTACACAGAGTGTGAATAATACAGCAGATTTTGGAGTAACTTTCAGCTTGTAATTAAATTGGGCAAAGCCTGGTTAAAATTTTCTTCAATTTTTAATGCAAGTTAAATATATATTGTCAGCATACTTAGAGGGGTAGTATTCCTATTCTGAAGACTCAGAACGAATTGGGTAATGGAATAATGACTCCTAAATGAAATAGAGGTAGGAACATGCATGTTTTAACAGGGTGGTGTCAGCTAAAGACATCAGTGATAAGTTCCAAAAATGATTTGTAGTACAAACAGTAGTTTATATTTCATGTTTGTATGTCTGTGAACTGAAATTATATATATATATATATATATATATATATATATATATATATATATATATCGTATGCCAGCTCACAACTTTCAGCTCACGAGGTAGAATTTCTGCTCACAAGCCGACATGGCTGAGAGGGAACATTAGATTGCTCTACTACAGTAATGGATATTGCAGTTGGATTGCCTTATCTACACAGTAAAAGACAGTTGTGAATAATTACTACATAGCATAACAATAGCATAACATCCAGTGATGTGTGGGTATAGTCAGAGGCACCAAACCAGAGATCAGAGTGTGAAATAAACCAAGATGCCAACTCTGTCCTCATATGTACTCAAGCAACGCTATTTCTGGACCTAATGACTTCACCTGTACCATCCTGGGCTCATTTAGTTGCTTATCTTCCAATATGATATATGCTCTTATATTCTAATGCACTCCTGCACCCTACACAGGACAAAAAGGACAATCCCTATAGAAACATGTGAAGAGAAACAAACCTGACATTAATATTCAGAAACCAGTAGGAAAGCATTTTAGCCTCCCAGGATGTTCTATTGATGATCCAAAAGTCACCATTAGCCAACAAAGGTCTTCAAATGGAGACTCCGTCAAGAAACTGTTGCATTAGAACTCATCTAAAGGTTTGACAAAATCTATCTGTCAGTCCTAAATGAAGGCTTGATATTCTGTAATTATTACATGTTTGCCAGCTGGACTGGCAAAACTAAAGAAATGACCCAAGACTGATATTATGTTCTCTGTACTTTGATTTGCTTCTGAATTTTGCAAAGTTACCTTCTACACGGTACTTTCTATATTCCATGGATCCTCCTCCACCCTCTTTTTTTGTTTCTAGTAAGGACACTCTACAATGCATCAGAAGAGGCGGCCTCCAGTCCATAAACACTCATGCTAGAATACAATCTAGTGCCACTAGATAGTGTATTTTTGGGCAACCAAAATGTTCTCTGTTCTAGGTTGCAAACGCTCCCCTCCTCAGTTATGCAGGTCCAGTCTTGTATGCTGATTCTAAGCACATTTATGTTGATCTAGATCTTGATAGAGCTTGAGTTAGATAATGTGTTTGTTATGTATAAACATTATCCAGAAATACAGAGGGGAAAATGGTTTTCGTTCAGTTGAAGATTTTTTGGCGAACTGCTTCATTGTAGCTAAGTGTTCTTACAGTGTTCCTGGGTGTCACATTGGGTTATGCCCAATCATTTATCAGCTGAATACACTGAAGACAGGCATCACACAATTTGGTTTAAAGTTAAATCCTGACACTGCCTTTAGAGGCACATGAATAAATATGCCCTGATCCAAAGGACTCACTCCTCAAACAATGCATTTGCTATCAAACAGTCGTTGGAGCATATGCCAAACAGGGATGTACAAGCAAACAGTAGCTAATTGAAATATGACTCAAACCATGTCCTTACTTTAATCTAATGAATCCAATGGCAGCAGTGGTCATCTTGAGCCGGAGCACTCAGGAGCGGTGCTCTGGCAGTGAGAAGCTGATGCCCTGCCCCTCCCTCGCCAAAAGCTCTGCTCAACTTGCTGCCAGCCCAGGAGCTCCTGGCCCACCCAGCAGTGCCTGCCTGCAGCCAAGTGTGTATGGCTCCTTTAAAGTTGCCAGTCCTTTCTAACACCTCCTTCGCCAGCCGGGACTGGGTGAGCGAGCAGGCGCTCTTGGACTCTTCTCTCGCTGATCCGGCTGCTCTCAGCCACTTTCTGCGCCTCTGCACTGCTGACTCGGGCATGTGAAGAGAGGCAGGCAGGCGCCGCCTCTTTCCCTCCTGCTCCCATGATGCTTCTAATTGCTTCTAACTGCCAGAGCGCCACCCCTCCCTGCCACCTGAGGGAGCGCCCAGGTCCCTGCAGCCAGGACGAGTCTCCTGGGCTGGCAGCAAGTTTAACAGGGCTTTTGGCAAGGGAGGGATGGGGTGGCAGTTTTAAGATGTGCTCAAGGATGGTGCTTCTAACTGGGCATCACGAAGGCAGGAGGGGCGGGGATGGGGCTGCCAGTGGACAGATTGTGTGTGAGGGCAGAGGTGCAGATGATCCCACACAGAAAGGCTGCGGCATGCAGGGCCAGCTCGATGAGGAGCAGCCCTGACAGCTGCACCATCTTCCAGCTGAGGGCAGGGCAAACAAGCAAGGAGAGGGCCACCAGCCTGGCCGTCTCCACCCCATTGGGCTGCTGGGAGGAGTTGCCGGCACCCGGCCCAGTGCCTTTAAGATGATAGGCAGGCATCAGTCCAACAGGGGCAGCCTCCCTCTGAATGGAGAAGCAAGCCACCTTGGGAAGTCTCCCTTTCACACAGCTATTAATTTAAATGTTCTTTAGAAAGGTGTGGAGGCGCTGGCTCTTTGGGAAGGTAGTGCTGGGTAGTGCTTAGAGTAATTGCCTTAGTTTTTTAAACTTTATTTTGTTTATGTCCCACCTTTCCCCCCCAGTGGGGACTCAAGCTGGCTTGCACAATTCACCTCTCTTCCATTTTGTCCTCACAACAAACCTGCAAGGTAGGTTAGGCTGAGATTGTGTGACTGGCCCCAGGTCACCCAGCAAAGGTTTCAGTCTGACACTCTAACCACTACATGACACTGGCTTTTACAGCCTGGGATCGAGCTATAGGACAGGCATGCTAGAGTCCTTCATCTCTTCCTAGAGGTAACGTCTAGACTACAAACTTTATTGGGTGTATTGGGGGCTAACTTGTTTTGCAATGGATCGAGCTCAGCAGAAATGTAGGAGAGTGAGTGAGCAGGTTTCCTATGAAATGCAGGTTACTGCTGGTAACCCCCCCCCCCCAATTTAGGCAGATATTATTTAGCAGCTCTGGTTGAATTTCCACATCATTGGCTGTTGGTGGGACTATAACAATCATTTGCAACTGGATTTCTCTGTGTGGGACAAGCCAGGTGTGGCTGCAGGCTTTTCAGGAAGACAACGGATGGTGCTGACAGGCAGCATCCTGGGAGGGGGCTGCATAAAGCCCTTCCTGCTTTTCTCAGCCAGAGACTGTTTGACATTTGCCCTTGGAGAAAGAAGGTGTTCAGCAGCAACCTGTGTGTTTTAATTGGTGCATACCACAATCCAGCATTGTTCCCCTCTCCCACACAAAAGATCAGGCCCAGAGCCAGGAGTAAGAGAGGTTTCAAAGGAGGAGAAATGGAAGTGGATGGAAAAGCATGACTGAGTGGATGACAGCACAAGGGAACATCTGAACTATGAGATCAAGGGGGTGTGAGAAGAACCAGCTGGGTGTTGTAGCCTTGAAGGTGATCCACAGGAGAGTACCGAGGTGCCTTTGTAAGAACAGGGAGAGACAGAGACACGGGCACCTCCACACGTTACAAGAAAAATGATGTTTTCCATAAAGTTCTGCATTGCCTTGATTTAATACTTCAGTTGATACAAAAACCTGCAGCCCAATTACTAGTGGGTGGAAGGCAGGAAATACATGTCACACCAGCAGAGGGGCTGTGGCTTATTGGAAAAACTTCTGCTTGAGGTTCAGTCCCTGACATCCCCAGTTAGAAGGACCAGGCAGTAGTAGGTGATGTGAAAGACCTCAATCTGAGACTCTAGAGAGCTGCTGCTAGTCTGAGTTCACAGTACTGACCTTGAGGGACCAAGGGTCTGATTCATTATAAGGCAGCTTCATTTGTGTTCATTCTCGAATCACCTATCCTGCAGTCACTCCATCAGTTGCCGGGTCCAAAAGGTGCTGGTTGCCATGTACAAGGCCCTTAATGAGAGGCTGCATCTTCTACTATGTTACAGCAGGTTTGATCTTCTGAAGAACTCACCTGCTCTGAGTTGGGAAATACCTGGAGATTTTTGGGGTGGAGCCTGAGCAGTGGGTGTTGCCTTCTGACACACGTCAGATGTCAGGGTGTGTGACATATGCAAATAAGTTATGCTAATGAGTTATGCTAATGAGAGAGCCAGTTTGGTGTAGTGGTTAAGTGTGTGAACTCTAATCTGGGAGAACTGGGTTTGATTCCCCACTCCTCCACTTGCATCTGCTGATGTAACCTTGGGTCAGTCACAAGCTCTGTCCTTGAAAAAGAGCAGTTTCTTTCAGAAGTTCTCTCAGCCCCGCCTTCCTCACAGGGTGTCTGTTGTGGGGAGGGGAAGGGAAAGGAGTTTGTAAGCCGCTCTGAGACGCCTTTGGGTAGTGAAGGGCGAGGTATAAATCCAATCTCTTCTTCTTCTTCTATGCTAATGAGCTTCTGCACCTCTTTTTCTACTAAATGACCCCTGAATGGCAGTAATTTCCAACATTCAGTAACAAATAACAGTGAAAGGGAAAACCCATAAGCTTAGTCAGAGCATAGTTTCTATGCTTGAGGAGCTACTACACAGCCATTTGGCCTCAGGATAAGAGCAGGCTCTTCTATTGGTCCAAAATTTCACCCTCTCAGAATAAGCAATGATAGATGCTTGAAGGGTAGAAAGGAAGGAAGTCGAATCATAGCAGTGGAGGCATCAGGCTGTGTGTGTGTGAGAGAGAGAGAGAGAGAGACAGAGAGGCTGGACGATCATCTTTTGGGTATGTTGTAGGTATGTAGGGCTATCTTTTGCCTATACTCCTGCAGAGTGCAGGGTGTTGGACTAGATGACCTGCAAGATCCCTTCCAATTCTATGATTTAGACCTGGAATCCCCAGTGTGGTACCAGGGTACCCACTGACACCTTCCCTGGTCCCAACCAGGTGTATTTAGAAAGTGGGCAAGGCCAGATGGGGCTTTTGACTGGCTACTGGAGATCTGATTGGCTGTGCAGATTCTTAAAGATATTGCTTTGGAAGCAGCTGCCACCACAACACTAGAATCTTCAACTGTGTAACTGATGATAAGCTGTGTGTATGCAATAAAATATCTTTGAATAGTATGTTCATTTTTAAAAGCATCTTGCTCAACAGAGCCTGAAATGTTGAAGAGTTCCTATCAGAGTTATACATAATCTCATTTCCTAACATTTTGTGGTTGGCTCAATCTCCCATGGTCGCCATTCTGTTCTTGCGCCCACCATTCTTTATCAGAATTCGAGGGGTCTGCAGGCTCAAAAAGGCTGGGGACACCTGATTTAGATTTTCCATATCAGGCATCACAATTGCAAATGGAAAGTAGTTTGGCCAGCTCTGACAGGAAACAGCTTTATCCAGTTAGCTGTTTTTCAGTTGCAAGATGCTTTGGTAGGAAAAACACAAAGATTTCAAATTAAAAAATGGTTCCCAAGATCTCTGTTCACATCTGATGAGCAAACTTTTCTCTCTCTTCAGCTCAGCTGATGTAGCCATACCAATATATTCTTCTGTATTTCCTAGGCTGGGCTACTGTAGTATACTCTAGGTGGGATTGACCTTGATGGTATCTCATAAACATCAACTTCCACAAACTCAGCAGCTTGTGTGCCAGTTGATGTGGGCTGCAGTAAGCATGTGGTGCCTACCCATGACTGCACTGGATTCCTATTATTTTCTGGGCTCAGTGCTGGTTCTATAAGGCTCTTCACAATTTGAGACCCACATAATTGGAGAGCCTGTTTCTCCCAATATGCAACCACACATAGCTTTTCATTAGATCTGACTAGCTCCTCCTGCTGGTGGCCTCTCTCTAACAGGCGAGGACCTTTCTTGGTGAAAATTAGAGTTCCAGGTTTTGGGGACAGGTTCCTTATTGAAGACCATATTTCCCCTTCCACTATTGGTTTTAGGAGGCAGAGTAACACTGTTTTATCTGCACACATCTGCATGCAAGCTTTTGAAGCATTGTGATGGTGCTGACTCTGGGCTGATTAAGGCAATTTGGGCGCCAGACATTTTGTTGTTACAGTTTTGATACAAAAAACTGATTATACTTGAAGATGATTTTTAAGTAATCTTTTTTTTTAGTAAATACAATTTATTATTGGATATATCACATGTTCAAACATTTTCAACCAACCTACATACCCATTTTTCTAATTTCCCTTCTCCCCCCCCAAACAAGACTTCCCACCCTCCAGCCCCATTAATATCTCTCTTATTCTATTACAATTATTCCTAAACTTATTTTCTCTAGCAAACGGTAACAATTCAGAAATCTAATTCTATTTCATTTTCCACTTAATAACTATCAAAGCAGATTAAGCCGTTTAATGTCCCAGTTTTTCAACAAGTATTTTTGAAAGTCTTTCCAGTCTTCAAAAAAGTTTCATCTTCTTCGTTGTTTAATTTTCTTGTTAATTTGTCCATTTCTGCTAAAAACAACGTCTTTTAATCCATTCCCATGTTTCAGGTACGATTTTTAAGTAATCTTGTTGCTAACAGCTGCCAAAGAAAGGAGAAATGGGAGATAAAAATTTAAAATAAATAAATGTTTCCCAGCCCTTTGAGATTTCCTCCTGTTTGGAACATACAGATACATGGCTTCTTGAAACATAAAACCTCTCTCTCACACTCTTTTTGGAGGGGGAAGGAGTCACTTATGCTTTTCCTTTGATTTTTGAATCCACAAAGCAGTCAATTTTGCTTTCTGTGCCCAAAGGCATCCTTTGCCACTCTGAAATCCTTGGGTATAAGGGTGAGGCACGTCTACATTGATCTGTCTCTGCTGTAGCATCTCCTCTGCCAGCCTACCAGGCTCCTACAGTCACTGGTTCCCCTGCTCAGCAGTTTTCTTTGTTGCGCTGTCATTTCTGTGTGAACCGCTTGTGACCTTCACCCTTTTTCTGCTGTTTGTGCTCAGGAGTGTGAAAAGCTTCCTGATGGCTCCTGCTATTCTTTCAACTAAGGCACCTTGTTTCTTTTGCCCTTTACTTCCAAATGCCCTGGTTTGTTTTCATTCCCTTCTCTTTCCTTGACAGCATCATGGGGATTGAAGTGAATTCTTTTCTGCTGCCCATCCATCAGAGCATTTTCTTTCTGTATTTTGGTGTTTTTTTTAATGTACTCATGTTGCCTGGTTTCTTCACTTTTTCTAGGAAGGTCTATATACTCACCTGTTTGGCTCCCTTAATACAAGTCAGATGGAGCCATTGCTCCAGAAAGTTCATGTTGTACACTGTACTACATACTGAATAACTCAGTTGGGATTCATGTAGGCTGAGTTCAGACTGGCAGTTTGAAGTGGGAGCCAGTCGTGGCAAAAAAGCCCCGGAATAAACTGTTCCGGCTTTTCCCGGTCACATGGGGCCGACTGATGTGGGAGCATACCGGGAGGAGGCGCGCAGGAGCATTCAGACTGCTGGCCCAGAGGGCGGCTGTAAATGACTTTTTCCTGGCAAATTGGCTGGATGCTTATGTGTGCTCATACACACATAGGCACCCAGCCGATTTGTGGAGGATCCCATTGCACCAGCACTGCATTGGGCAGTAGAGCGGAGCACAGTCAATCATATCGCTGCTGCCTTATGCGCAACACGGGTTGCTCCCGGCTTTTCGGCTGAGCATTCACACTTCCCAGAAGCGGAATGCAGTGGGATAAAGGCACTCTCTGGGATTTGCTATGACTTTCAACAGGTATCTTTTAATCCTGGGAGTGAAGCGGAATGGCATGGGTTGCCTACAGGTGGTGAACGCCAGGCAGATGTGCCTGTGTGAATGCCCCCTTTAATCCACTTGGGAAATGTGGCTGAAATGTGGCTATAGTGGGACAAATTGCCAGTCTGATTGTTCCAGCCGTAGATTGTTCCTCTTGGTAGGGGATAACATTACTTTTGGGGGCTATAATGCTGCCAGGACCTGGCCTCCCAGCCAGTTTGCAGGGTTAGTAGTGATATCATGGCCAAGGGAGCCAGGGCACCAAACAGCCAGCAGGGGTTAAGCTGTTAACAGTTAAGCTGAAGATGTTGGCCATCTCTGTTTCATATTTCCCCATATCCCTTTTTAGCACCTTGTTACCATAGTAATTAGAGGGGATTTACATTTGACCACTACTTTATCTCAGAATAATTCCCATTCTTTAATTGGAAGCTGCCTCGCCACAAACTGAGTCCATCACCTTCAGTCTCAAAATGATACACTGCATTCTTCCAACTCAGTCTTTGAGTACCTCATCTTCCAGCCTGTGTAAACCAAGCCTCAGTCATCCTCTAAGGAGCACAGCAAAGAGGACTGGCTGTGAGGAGAAGCTGCAGTGATTTCCTTGCTCTTCTCTTAAGCCAGTCACTGCTGGAAAGTTAACTGAAAATGTAGTAATGGGTGGCAGCTCTGAAAGGACTGAAAGAGAGCTCTCCACAGGTGACATGTAATTGTTGATACTATCAACTGTTGTTACAATCTCCTGGAGGCTTCTGAGCATGTGGTGGATAATTCCTAGGCTGCTGAGTAAAAGGAACCTACAACTATGAATTTAAGGGGGTTTTCTATTCCACAGACACTGGGAATTAATATCTCATTCATAGATTGCATGTACCTTCACAACTGGCATGATTGATGTCACCTGAACTGCACTGGAAGCACTTCACACAAACAGTTTATCCCTCGGACTGGCACCCATGCAATGTATGTTTTGGATGTTTTCATTTCAGAGACCGTGGCTTGTATCCAACAACAACAAAAGCCATCCTGAAGTCTTAAGGACACTTGAGTCTTTGGAAGCAGCCACAGCAACTTCCACTGATGCCCCTTCCCACTCCAAACCATCACTCTGAGAATCCTGAGCGCTGACTGACCCTCTATGAACAAAATTTGGTGGGGTTCTAGTGAGGGAGGAAGTGGGAAAGTACTGCTCTTGAGGCCTGCTCTGTGAGTCACTAGCCTGGGAAAATTAATGCTATAACTTGAGGTAGAATGTATATATATAGCAATTCTTAAATATTTCTCCAGCCAACATTACTTGGCACAAATTTTAAACCTTTGGGTTGGATCCAAAAACCTGCATGTGGAATTCAGCTTGCAATATGAATGGTTTCTTGCCCCTTCCCATCCTGGTGCAGTAGGGTTGCCAGCTCTGGCTTGAGAAATACCTGGAGATTTTGGGGGTAGATCCTGGGGCTGGTGGGGCTTGGGGAGGGGAGGGACAAATGCAGTCTATAATGCTATAGAACCCACTTTCCAAAGCAGCCATTTTCTCCAGGGGAACTGATCTCTGCCACATGGAGACTGGTTGTAATACTGGAAGGTCTCCAGCCACCCCCTGGAGACTGGCAGCCCTATGGTGCAGTTCACAACACCCCTCCCAAACAGCTATTTCTGAGGGTTGGGGGAGCCACCCGAATGGTGTGTGATGCAGTGTGGGGGATTTGCATTAGGAAGGAGGAATCAACAGAAATTGTTCTCCCTCTCTTGTACAAAAGAAAGAGCCCTGCCACTCAGCACAAAGGAAGAGTTTGGATATCACGGTCTAAGATTCAATATTATATACATATTCTGTTCTACATGCATATCAAAATATTTTAGCCACACTTTTTGAAAAATGTTTGGGTTTCTCAGGTTTCTGAGAAAGTCACAGATTGACGTTATCTGCAAAAAAACCAAAACAAAACGTTTTTCTTTGCTATGAAAGAAAGACATTCTATTGAATGTCTTTCCTGCTAATGTGATTCTTCCTCTGCCAAGTTGGTTCAATTGACTGTCACTTTCTAGTGATGGAACTTTCACCTGCAGAATTCTATCCACTTGTAGTACATTTGTTAGTGCTCTGGCGAAGCGTCTGCCAGTTGTATTGCCAATCTGATGTTGACGGCTGCTGTCTTCTCTCTCTCTCTCTCCCTCTCTCTCTCTCTCTCTCTTGTTTGGTCCCTCTCCAGTTACTCTTCTTAATCTACATGAAATCAAACTTGGCTGGGTTTTCACATTCCACCTCCTTGTTTTCTTCTTGATAATAATAGCTTTGCCTTGTGTGCTGTTCTTTCAAGAGTTACTATGGATATAATCACTAAATCCCATTGATTTCTTCTGCCTTATTTTTCATCTATTACAGTTCATAAGTAAACATGACAAGCCAGAGAGCCAGATTATCACACTGTTTTGCAGTTTGTATTGGGAAAATAATTCCTAGTGGGTCATGGTTGGTTGAAATATACTATATAGGGATTACAGGGCTTTCCAACCTGTTAGAACAATCAGCCTAGCATTTCAGTGCTTGAGGCACTACAGCCACTCAGATGCTATTGTAAAGATACTAAAGTGCAGTCCTAAATAGACTTAAACCCCTCTAAAACTATGTATTGCAGAAGACTTCAACTCTGTTTAGGATTATACCATGAATAGATTTGCAGAGCTTCAATGGAATATTTTATGGACAGGTCTAGTTAATTTTCATTCCAAGGGACTCGGGGAACATACATGGCTTCCTTCTGTATGCTATCCTAACAACAAACCTGTAAAGCAGACTGGGGGGGGGATGGTGGCTGGCTAATGGCCACCCAGTAGGGCTACTGGCTCCAGGTTGGGAAATTCCTGGAGATTTGGGGGGTGGAGCCTAAATAGGACAGGGTTTGGAGACGGGAGGGACTTCAATGGGGTATAATACCCTAGAGTCTACCTCCCAAAGCAGCCATTTGCTCCAGATGAACTGATCTCTGTTGCCTGGAGACCAGTTGTAATTCCTGGAGCTCTCTAGCTATCATCTGGAGGTTGGCAACCCTATCACCCAGGGCGCTTTACAGCCAATGTGGGTCTCCCGAGTCCTAATCTGACACTTTAGCCACTTCACCACAGTGACACAGAAGTGGTAAGCTGAGACAGATTCAATTATCATAGTGTTGTGTACCCAGGGAAGTCCACACACGTGGTCGGGCAAACACGTGGTCAGGCAAAGGACTTGACCTTCGCCTCTAGAGACAATAGCCTGAATGGATCCTAGTGCGCACCTATTGGGAGGCTAGGAACCTGGGAGGCACCTATGGATCCAGGGGTGCACTGTAAATATCCAATCACAGGTGTGGGTGTATGTTTGGGTGTGGTGTCAGTTGGGAATATAAACCGGCCCGCGAGCTGGCAAAGGCATCTCTTGTTCTACTATCTACAATAAAGTATGAGCTGAATTCACTCTGCCATGCATAAGTCTCAGTACTTCATACGTAGCTTTTACTGTTCAGGTATACGAGACAAGAAATTTCAAAAGCCTGTTGATGGGGAACAGACCTGAACAGCAGGGATGCTTAAAGCCATAGTTCTCCAAGAGGAAGAATATCCTGTATAGAGGAGTCATAAACTGCAACTAGAAGAAGTGGAAGTTTTCCTCTGATGCCCTCCCCAGGGCTGTTCTTGTACCCTTGAAGGGGAGAGTACAGCTTGTTTCCTCCTACATTTCATTAATGGAACCGGAAATTAATAGCAGGGCCAGCCCTACCATTAGACAAAGTGAGAGGGCCTGCCTCTGGGGACAGATTTTAGACTTCTAGTAAAGGGCAGTACATTTTTCAATTATTTTGTTGATTATTTGAACTGCCGATGGGAACGCCATTAGGATTTTCTCCTTCAGGCATCAAAACATCTTGGGCCTCCTCTGAGTAATGGATAAACTCACATTTTTAACCAGATTTTTGCTTCCTTGGCTCCATCTCTTGGGGAAAAGATGCTTTAGGTCCCTGTAGTAGTCCTGCTTCATTCCCTTCTTTTTGGTCCACATGTCCAAACCTTGGACAATCTACCACATAAAATGCTTTTCACTGCTTTACCTTCTTTTAATCTGGAAATAAACTGGAAAGTTCTTCTCTTTCAACTGATGGATGCTAAGGGCCAAAAGAGAGGCAATAGTAGCAGCTATGTGTTTTGTTTTCACAAAGCTGGGTGAGCTGGAACTTGTGGCTGAGAGGAGCAACTCTTTTCCATCTTCTGTCTTGTCTCCCTGTAGTCCATTGTGCATATTCTTGATTTCCCAGTCTAGTTCCAGTAATGGAAGTCACCCAGGCTCTGATAAAATTACCTGTTGCTATGAAACATGGTGCTCTGACCTGAATGGCCCAGGCTAGCCAAATCTTGTCACATTTTGGAAGCTAAGCTGAATTTGGTGGCTTTCATTGGGAAGAGATAGGGGTTTAGACCCCTGCTTTTTGCTCCCCATGAACCTCCACAAACCGGCTTAAAAGTTTGTGGCTAGGCTGCTGTTCATGAACTACAAACTGGTCAAAATTTGTCACAAGCAAAGGTTCATGAGCCAGTTCATGCCCATCCCTGGTGGACTCTTTGGTATCACTTCCCCACTGAGCTACCTCCAATCCCAATATTACATCTTCCTTACGCAGTACCCACCCCCTAGTTCTCCAGGCGTTTTCCAAGCCAGAGCTAGCAACTCTAGCCTACCACCACCATGTCTATTTTGGCCCTTATGAAGGTGCAGCTTGAAAATGTCCTATCCTATTTCTTCTCTTGTGACTGTAGTGCTCTCCTGGGAAGGATATGAGTATCTGTTGAGGGTGTCAGTGCTGCATTTCATGTGACAGAATGACAATAAAACTGTGTCTTGTCAATAAAGTGGAGTGAACTTTTTTTTATGGGGAGAGCTTCTTGTCACAGAACAAATAGCTTGCGCATAAGCAGGGAATCTGGTGAAGCTGCCAAGTCATGTATTTGATGGTCAAATAAGGAGTGATAAATATAAAGCAGAGTTCATGTTTCTAGTGGATGGAAATTCCATTCGAGTCTATTTCCACTATTAATTATTAAATAAATTCACCCGAGTCTTTCGGACGACAAGTTATACTCTAATCTCTTTTAAGAGATGAGCAGATTGTGAACCAAGAGGGCATTTTACATCTTTTATGCTTTGAAGGGTTTTCTGGAGTGCCACATTAAAATATGGTATGTTGTTTGTGTGTTGGTACTTTTGAGATATAAACTGCTCTGAAGCGAGGACAGGAAATGTCTGTGTTGTGGTTGAGCAAAATCAATCTTTCAAAACCTTTAAGTGATTACTCAGCTGTACTGGAGGAATGAAGTGCCCTCCTTTAGGTAATGCTCAGCCCATACTAGTTTGGTTGTGTTACCAGTAGAGAACCTGTGATATGACTTGGAGCAGAAGTGTTTTGTAGCAAAGCAATTCAAGTTAAGGCTAAGAAGTTGCCAGTTGCAATTGGCAATGCACCAGGAGGATTTGGGGGATCAGAACAGGCACAGCATTGAAAAATCAGAAGTGACCTTCATGACATTGGGGCAACACTCTAGGATTTGCTATTTCCAGCCTTTGAAGTACTGGTGGGGACAAGAGGAACTCCAAGGAGGTCTCTCCAAGAAGTGGGACCCCCACACTAAGAACACTTTCCTGGGAGTAACTTCCACTGAATAAATAGAGGCTTACTTATGAGTAGACTGGTTTAAGATTGCTCTTTAAGTCGCTCATACCTGAACAAAACAAATCTCTCTCCAGGTTTATTGGAGGTGGGGAGATGATTCATGTAGTTGTTATATGGTGCTATGTCTTAATTCACTAGCAGTGTAATCTTAATAGGATTGCCATCCCCCCGATGGGGGTGGGTTTCCCCCTGCTTTTGGGGGCCCAGATCCAGTGATGACCAGCTGGCCAGCAGGGGAATCCCACCCCCAAAGAGCCCCATCACACCCGATATGCCTGGTTTGATGATGTCACCTGGAGATGACATCATCACTCTGGGACAATGCTCCCTCTAAGCTGTGTAGTCTTGTGAGCAAAAATTCTACTTTGTGAGCTACTGGCACTAAAATTGTGAGTGAGCAATTTGGCTCCTGCATAAAATTAGTTTATGCCATCCTTCCTGAGCTAAGACAAGAATGTGTGAGCTGGAGGCTAAAAAACTGTGAGCTGGCTCACACTAACTCAGTTTAGAAGGAACATTGTGTGGGAGACACTTTAGCATTTGGCTGAAAACTCTATAGTGACCATAGATAGGTTTTTTTGCCCAAACGCTAGAGTGTCCCCTGCATGATGTGCCTGGCGCGATGATGTCACTTCTGGGTGACATCATTGCAGTGCGCACACAAAGCATGCACGCCAGCCGATCCTGGGATTGGACAGGAGCACCTCCACCAGCAGCCAGGTAAGACCTGGCAACCCTAAATCTTTAACAGTTTTATGCCCTTCTAAATCCACTGAAGTCCATAGGCTTAGAAATGAATAAACCTGTCTAAGGTTGCACTGCAAGAAACAATTTAGGCCCAGCTAGATAATGTGATCTTTTCATAAAATCTTTGTTACAAAGCCAGAGCTGTTAAAAAGCTTTAAGAAGCGATTGCTGTTTCAACTGGAAACAAGGCAGAATGAAACAAAAACAAAGCAATACATTTGGGTTAGCCTTACATTTCCGTTAGCCAGTGGGAAAAATGCCAAGTGAAAATGTATTCTAAGATTAATTACCAATTTTGAATTATATGTTCCTCTTGAGGGTCTAGCCAGCAAGGTTTCCAAAATTACTGTAATGAAAGCAGCCTAAAATAGACCAATAACAAATAATACTGCCTCATATGTAACAAATCAGTTTCACAATTTTTATTTGAAGCTTTGATGGCTTGTGGACAGTCAGGTAGGTGGAAACCCATGGCCCAGTGCCAAACATAGCCTCAGGGTCTACCTTCTGCTCACCCCCAAATGATCTCCATCAATAACATAGGGGGCAAGCCTAAGCAGTCTAATAATGTACATTTTACATTATTCAATCATGTTTACTCCTAGGATAGTGAAATTAGGATTGCAGCCACAGAATACATAGTATTGACATGATAAATGTGTAGGATAATTTAGTATGCAGTATTTAATTATGATTAATTTATTAATAACCATGACCACAGATTGACTAAATAGGCAATTAGCTTTCTGTAAGCATCTGCCCAGAAGGTCAAAGGTGAAAGCTCAATGGGAACAACCTTTCTTTTCCACCAGTTTGGTGTCACGGTTAAGTGTGCAGACTCTAATCTGGGAGAACCGGATTTGATTCCCCACTTCTCCACTTGCAGCTGCTGGATGACCTTGGGAAAGCCATAGTTCTATCAGAGCTATTCTCTCAAAGGCAGTTCTGGAAAGAGCTCTCTCAGCCCCACCTATCTCACAGGGTGTCTGTTATGGGGAGGAAAGGGAAAGGAGTTTGTCAACCGCTCTGAGACTCTGGGCAGGGTATAAATCCAATCTCCTCCTCCTCCTCCTTCTGGCAATATGAATCAATAAGCTGGGGGCCCTCAGCCTTGTGCATCTTTTGCCCCCTTCCTCAATAACCCCAAGACAAACTGAAGATAGATCTTTGGCTATCTGCCAGGCTAGTAAAATAGAACCTCCATGGTCCATTTCATAGAATATACCTCTGAATACCCCATGGTGGGCATGGACACAAACTGAAAGGAGGGCTATTATTTATATGCCCTGCTTGTGAGTTTCCCAGAAGCATCTGACAAATAACTGTTGGAAACAGAAGACTGGCCATAGTTGACCCTTGGCTTGATCCATCTTATGCTAAAGGAAAGGTATCTTTCAATTAGGAAATAAAAACAAGTGACTTTTCCAGACTAATCATTAGGCTTGCATTATTCATATACTTGTATTTAATGCCATTACTAAACCCATTAGGTTGTCAATTTGCACCCTATCAAATCCTCTAAAACTCAGTAATACACACACACACACATATATAAATGTAGAATGTGAATCCAGTGGCCCCTGTGTCCCGGGAACCAAAACTAGCTATTTTCAGAAAGGATCACGAATGTTCTATCTCAATTCCCTAAAAGCTGATGGAATCCTTTTCTGTTCCCTTGCTGTTGATGGCACTTTGCACTTTGAAGTTCTGGGTCAGCTTGTATTGCTGCACAGCAGCCAGAGAAAAATCAATTCATTCCCAGAAGAGAAAAATGCTATTGCAGAAGGTCACCACACCACCACAGAGTCTGTTGGCTGGCCTCAAAACCTTGGGAGGAGATGGTCGGAGAGATTGATCCAGATAACCCCTGGCTAATTAAGAAGACTTCTCTTTTTTTCTACCTTCCCTACTTATTTGTACTACTAATAATCTAATTTGTAGCATCCACTGTTGCATTTCCAATGAGCTCAGGGCCAATAAATAACAGAAATTAAATACAATCTCAAAATAAATTATCAAATAAACCATACAAACTCATCCCATAACCAAACCACTAGAGCACTGGAAACATTCATCTGCACAATTACTGCAAATTATAACAATCCCAGCTACCATCTATAAGTACAGAAATATAGAGGATGGATCATTCCAGCTTTTCCACTCTATCTCACCCAAATTTCCTTCTACCACAAACTCCATCTAGGATTCCACTGTTAGAAGTGTATAATTTCCAGTGGACAGTCCTGTTGATCTGCAGCAGAAGAGCAAGGTTCCAGTCCCGTAGCACACTAATGTCCAACAAGATATTTCAGGGTATATGCTTTTAAGAATCAAAGCTCCGTTCATCGGTTAAGGTCAGAAGTATATAACTCTCCTTAGAACTGAACTGTAAATGTGCTTAATTTTGGTAGGCTTGTGCCTGATATGTTTTTTTTTTTTGGGGGGGGGGTGATGGTAGCTGGGGTGCAGATAGGGTTGCCAGCTGAGGGTTGGGAAATACCTGGACATACCTGAAGATTTTGTGGGGTGGGGCCTGAGAAGGGTGGGGTTTGGGCAGGGGAGGGGCTTCAATGGAATATAATGTCATAGAGTCCACCTTCCGAAGTGCCAGAGTAGCCATTTTCTCTGGGTGAACTCATCTCTCTCTCCTGGAGATCAGTTGTAATAGCAGGAGCTCTCCTGGAGATCAGCTTAGCCTAGCGGTTCCTTCATATCCACATTCTTAGTATTCCATGGCTCCTTCAAAGATGCCAATGCCAAATAAAAAAAATGTAAAAATAAAAATGGTAAGTCTTACACACCTGATAATATATCCTGAACGATTAACAACACTTCCATGGTTTTGGTAATAAATAAATGCATTTCATGCCTGGCCTGAGAGCTGTTAAAATGCCATGCTCCTTCAAAGCAAGATTAAAAAGAAAATGTTTTATTTACATATGGACCACCGTGATTTAAATCTATTTACCACTCGAGAGCCCAGCTGACAACATAGTAAACTAAAAGATAAAAGGTGTTTGGCGGACTCTGCAAGTCTCATCATGTTAAGTTGTCTCTCATGTCACTGTCTGTATCCTGGCCCCTATACAGCTCACCTTTTCAGAAATAACACAAAGGCTGCAGTCACATGTGCAGGGGAAGAAAGGCTATTTCCTCCAGAGGAATTTGACACACAGTTGTGAGATCACACAGCCCTTTGAAGCTGCCGGTGCAGCCCGTCGTTGGATGATCAGATACAACTGTGGATGAGTCTTTTTTTTGTGCTGTTTGTTTCCCTTGCACATAAATGAGTACTGAGGGCTCCCTATGGAGTATGCCATGATGATGCACATACACTGAAGTGGGGGCACGACGTGGAGTCGGGATGGCCTGATCAGACCATCCTGACAGCATGAGAGTGTGCTTGAGCGATCAGACGGGAAAAGTCCGCCCATGGCCTGCCTTATTTGGATAACACCAGACTTTCCCCGGTGTCTTTTAACTCTGGTTCTGTGGCAGAGCAGCACGGGTTGCTGACGACTGCGGGATGCTTCCCAGCTGTTGCTGTCTGATCACTCCCTTTAGATCTCAGGCATTTGCGCCTATGTTGGATATAAAGGAGCATGTGATTGCAGCCATAGGCTAAGATCTGCGAGACACCTATTATGTGCACCTTGTAAATCTCAGCTAGCTTGCTGTATCGATCTGACATAATGTTCAGCAAATGAGTTGCTTTCTTGAAGCCGGAGGCAAACAATACAGACCTTGGCCTGGTAAACAACGTACAGGTATGTGATAGAACTACAGCTTCTCTGCACAAGGAAAGTCATGTAATACAGGGCTCTGCTTGTATCATCCCAAGGCATGTTAATTATATTGAGAGGTCAGGAATAACTTTCATTCCTCCTACTTTACAGGCTTTATTCTGATCAGGTTTGTTAAGCCTTCCAAGCTGGCCCATCTGTTGATCTGAACCAACCACCATGACCTTCCATGAAGACTTATCTGAACTCTAACACTAGTTACTCTGGGCTGGATCCAACCATACTCTAAGCAGCCTACTTTCAACTTGAGTGGCTCTTCTTCCAGCAGAAGAGCCCCTTAACTTGGAGAAAGACTCCTTATACTGGAGGTAGATCTCACATTGGAGCCAAAATGACAGGTGGGGTATAAGTGTTTGAATAAACAAATGAATAAATGAATAAACTTTGCTCAGTGGAGTGGTAGGACTGGGGTAGGACCCACCCAAATGATTGTAAGGAAGTACCTCTCAGGCTTTTATTACCCTCACCTCAGAGATATAGAACTTATCCTCAGCACCCTCAAGGAATTTAAAAGAAATGGGGAAAAGTCAGCTGCCCTTATAGCATTAGTACATACAAATGGTCTAGTTTAACTCAGCTGCTTTTAAAAATCCTGTTCTTTCTTCACAGAGCTCAGAATAGTGCACCTAGTTCTTCTAACCTCTACAACAGCCCTCTGAGGTAGGGGAGGGAGGGTTGGGCCCAAAGTCACCCAGTTTCAAGGTGAGTGGGAATTTGAACCTCGGTCTCCCAAGTGCAGGCCCAACACTCTAACCATCATGCCACACTGTGATGATGTTTAATGTTCAACAGAGTGACCAAAAGCAGAAGTCACAGAAAGGATGAAATGAAAAATATACTGAACAAGATGTTGCTGAAGGCTTTCACGGCTGGAGTTCAGATCGCACAGGGAAGCTGCTGAAATTCATAAACATAAGCACAATTTCAACAGGAAAGAAGAGAGTTTAAAAATAAATAGTTTCCTGGCCTGAGAAACACAAAATGCTCTACATCTTACAACAGCACTACAGATAAGATTAGAATTTCAACAGTCCATCCATATGCAAAAGAACCTCCACAGGAAAGCTCCTCCATTAGCATGTCACAGCCTGGGAAACTCCTACAAAATAATGACACAGCCCTACCCCACTTTCCTGAGTAGATATAAATTACCTGCCTACCATTTTTCTTTTCACTTTGACAGACATCTTTCTGTGTTATACCTCTGGGTTGCCAGTCACAGCTGCTGGCGAAACATCAGATACCACAATGCCAAGACCATGACCATACAGCCTGGAAAATCTACAACAGCTAATAATACTGAGCAAGGATCACACATCAAAATGGAGTAATTTCAATAGCTTACGTAGCTCATGTATAGTAGTTTTCCACATGTTCAAAATGCCTCATGTACCATCTAAAGTAAGAGTGACCTAAATGTATCTTAAATGAGAATAGTGGCTGGTATAAGATGAATAGTGAATGTGTACCTGTAGTAACATTCAAACCCAGGTCTGGCTCCTAGCCACAGTACTAAGTCAGTTCCCTGTAACGTCAACTGTTGGGTCTCCAGTCATAGGCCTAGGCAGTCTGGGCTGCATCTCTGTGTTTTTGTTTTTGTTTAAAGAATGCGTCAGCCAGAGTGTTTTTTTATTTATTAAAATATTTATACCTTACCTCTCTTCAGGGATTCAAGGAAGCTAATAAAAAGCCAGCAGGCAAAGAATACCATAAAACAACAACACTAAACACAGTGTACTAACCTGCAAATAGCAACAATAAAATACCCTGTATAGTTCCACAGTGCCATCCATCTCTACCACAGTGAGGAAGAAGAGACAAGAGGAAGGTTAACTGTTTGCAGCTCAAGTGAGTGCTGATAGGCTGATTTACAGCTTCTGTCTTTATCACTTCTGGTGTCAACCCTCTGCAGAGTTATTCTAGTCTAAGCCTGTTGATTTCATCGGGCTTAGACTAGAGTAACTTTGCCTAGGACTGCACTGTAAAAATGAGTAGACCCATCTGGATATTTTGCCACATTCACAAGGCCCTTTGGAAAACTTCATTGTTAGATCCGTCCCCACACTACTTCAGTGTGGAGTTTTACTGCCAGGATGTACTGTGTGGTCTACTGCAGCACACCAGTAAGACAAAAGTGTGTTCTCTCTCTTTCTTTCTCTTTCTGTCTCCTACACACACACACACACACACACAGAAGAGTAGGCAGACAAAATGGATTAATCCAGCTTCATGTGTCTTGGATGAATTTCATATCTTTTTTTTTTTTTTTTTACTGGAGGGAAGAATATATGAGAAATCCAAAATATAGTAGAGCATGTCCCAGAATTCATCAAAGAAATTTCATTCTCCCTCATTATCCACAGTACAGGAATATCCACAAATTTAAGACAAGTGACAGTGAAGGGTTTAGATACATTGTCATTCCTAGTAGATTTACACCTTTCTAACCAACTGACCTCTGTGGACTTTTAGAAGGGTCTAACTTTCCTGGGGAGTGTATCGTTGGTCTACTGAGAAGGAGAAGGGGAAGAGGAAGAGGAGGAGGAGGAGGAGGAGGAGGAGATTGGATTTATACCCCACTCTTCACTACCTGAAGGAGTTTCAGAGCGGCTCAGAAGCTAAGTGGGGTTGGCCCTGGCTAGTATTTGAATAGGAGACTGCCAAGGAATACCAGGGTCGCTACTCAAGAAGGCAGGCAATGACAAATCACCTCTGACTGTTTCTTGCCTTGAAAATCCTACAAGGTTGCCCTACATCAGCTGTCACTTGATGACAAAAAAGGGAGCAATTTCTTTGGAAATCTCACGAATGTGAAACTGGGCATCTGTGAAAAAAATACTAATTCAATTTGTTCTTTTTTCCTTCTCTGCTATCTTTGCTGATATGTGTAATCTGCCTGGTGCAAGAATGTGTACCAGGAAAAGAATGTGTACTTGGAAAAACACAGGGCTGATCAGGTTGTTCTGGTTTCTCATAAAGGCTACGTAGCAAAAGCAATCTGATGCAGAAAAGTCCACGCATGGCAGACGTCACCAGCTAGTGAAAGAATCCTAAGCAGTTGTCCTTGGAAAGTGTTCTTTGGATGGTAGCACAGGTCATGACTAGCACAACTCCAACAACTTAGGAGGCATACATGAAACCTCCTGTAGGAACACAAGTTATTGTTAGATTTATTTCTGTCATTCTGTATATTTCAGTTGAGCTACATGAGATAGGGAGGCAACACGCCATCTTCTGCCTAGGGTGTAGTGAGGCCCTTGCATTGTGTAGCAGCTATCTTGTAAAAGGCTTTTATTTATTTAATTTTAAGTCAAGCAAAATAACCATCATTTTGTCACCACCTGGAGCCACATCAACATGGCCAGTAATCAAATGGACTTCCCATATGGTTCAAGGACATGATAGGGCTCTCTAAAACATGGGGACAGTTAGATATTTCTCATATCCACAGAGGCATGGGCTGTTTTTGCCAGAAATATTTGTGTTCTGGAGCCAATTCCTCTGCTGCTGCTATTTTAATCAGCCAACTAGTTTGGCTTTCCTTCAGCACCAAAAACAGCTACAGTTCTCTATTACAACAGGGAATTGTCTCTTTCAACCATCAATAAATATCCCCCTTCAGTATTTTTTTGTTGGAATATACAAGGTTTATTAGTGCACCTACCTGAAGAAGATCAGAAAAACAGCCTATAGGGGACAGCTGAAGGACTGCTAGGTAGCGTAGCTAGATTAGAGACTAACCACAATTTCAAATTATGTCTTTCCTGTCTCCTGATTGGCTATTTGGAGACTTCCTGCTCCAACTGAGCCCTCCCCCTTCCTGTCTCTCACAGCAGTTAGTTTGTTACTTAAGCCTCTTTCCCTCTCCTCTGTTCTATCACAGTTTATCTCTTCTTTAATAAACTGAGTTATTTTCTTTAAACAGTTGGTGCTCCATTCTGCTAACACCCCCCCCCCCGATACACTGATATGACATAAAGAAATAACCTTGGTGAGACTTCTTTGTAGGGCCCAGCAAATTCAATACCTGAGGTCTTTAACAGTGCAGATAATGACAGCTTATTTGCGTACCAGGATGACAAGGGAGAGGACCAGTCTACAGAAAACTGCCCTTGTCTTGTAGTGGAAAACATTCTGGGATCTAAAAGGTACACTGAATGAAGACCAATCTAAAGTGAAAAAATGCAGTTTAAAAACAAGATACCAGCTAGAGGAATGTGATTCCACTGGTGAAAAGCCAGATCTGATAATCTAGCCTGTAAAGACATAAATAAATATTATTTCTTACAGCTTAAGTTCCTCTCTTCCTATATTGCTGAAGTGGAATGTTCCTGTGCAGGCATTAGCCAGCCAGGGATGGAAGAGGAATTTTCAGTGGTGAGGGCACTGCCACTTTGTTGCTAAGGTGAACTGAGCTGTGCAGAGGCTTATCCTATTGTCTTTTACATCCAGTCTCCTATCTAAGGATACTTTTGGTAATAAGAGAAATTGTCCATTTCCTGGTAGAAGGACCGAGGAGGAGGAATTGGATTTGGATGTAATGGATTTTCTGAATCCCATTGCTTTGTTCTCCCGTGAATATTTTAAGTTCCAAATTCTGTCATTTTCTGACCCAGCAATTCTCAATATTTTCTTTTCTTTTATTTACTGTTAAAACATTCCCTGGCTAGAGTGGCCCAGACTATCCTGATCTCAGCTGATCTAAGCAGGGTTGGCCCTTGGTTAGTACTTGGATGGGAGACCACTGAAGAAGTCCAGGGTTGTTACACAGAGACAGGCAAGGGCACTTGCCTCAAAAACCCTATGGGGTCACCATAAGTCAGCTGTGACTAGACAAGACTTGCCACCACCAAAAGGTTTTACACCATTTCCTCCAGGAACCAGGCCCATAGCAGTGTATAATCAATGAAGGCAAACAAATAATTTTGGAGCATTTCTGCCAGGTCAAGGTACTGCCTCTGGCTTGGGCAATTACTGGAGATTCGGGAGTTGACTTTGGGAGCTCAAGGGATACATGACTCCACAGAGTCCACTCTCCAAAGCTGCCATGTCCACCAGGGGTACTGATCTCTCTCATTTGGAGATCAGGTGTAACTCTGGGAGAACTCCAGGCCCCACCTGGAGGATGGCAGCCTATTGCCATCTACTAAGATCTGGGCTAGGGCTCTTAGACCCCTGCCAGAGGTGGAGGATCCCCCACTCTGGGGACCCTCCCCTGGCATAGATTAGCTGCCCAATGGAGGAATTACCAGCAGGAAACTGAGGCCTAGGCTGATGATGTCACTGTCAGCACACACTGAAAGTGCTGTCATCATGTCACCAGTGACATGGGAACAGTCTGGTATTTGGCTAAAATCTCTATGATAAAAACAGATTCTACCATAGAGTTTTTGCCCAGATACCAGAGCATCCTCATGCTGCCAGTGACGTGATGATGTCACTTCTGGTGAGCACCCAAAGTGCTGTTGCAAGCAACAGAGGCCTAGACCTCAGTTTGCTGCTGATAAGCTGGTTGCAAGGGGGTACCTGGCAGCCCTAATCTGGGCTGACCTCTTGTTTCTCTTCCTGTTTTGAAGCACTGAAGCTTGGGTGTGGGCAGAAGTATCAGCTGCAGGGGTCATTTCACAGGAAAAAAAACTGCAGGAGCTTATTAGCATATCTAATAGGCTATTAGCATAATTGCATATTAGCATATGCCACGCCCCCTGACATCATTGGAAGTGGTGTCAGAAGGGGAAGCAAAAAGGGGGGGGAGGCATCTTCAAAAGCCTCCCCTTCCCTTCTGAAGCCTGTCTGCCAAGGCGGGCTGGGGGAGGGAGGAAACAAAGAGAGAAGGGGTTTAAAGTTGAAACCCCTTCTCTCTAGAGTCATCATTCCATTATATTCTATGGGGCCTTTGCAGTGCGACTCCAGAAAGAAGGAGTTTAAACTTTAAACTTCACTCTTCGCTTCCCCCAACCCGCCTTGGCAGGCCAGCTGGGAAAGGGAAGGGGAGGCTTTTGAAGATGCCTCCCCCCCTTTTTCTTCTTCCGCAGCTGATCTGCTTCTAGAGCCCCCCTCTCCTGGCTCCCCTGCCTTGGCACACGAGCCAGGAAGGGCCGGGGAGAGAGCAAGGAGGCATTTAAATGACCCCTGAAGCTGTTTGACATGACCTGAAGGGCAACAGCCAAAGTGATCTCATTAGCCCACGGACACAGCCTGTGGTCTTTAGTAGCCAGCCAGGAATCCAGGACCAGCCCAGGATGTGGTGTGTTATTTGTTTTTCTTGTTCTGTTTCTTTGCTTAAAATATATATTTTGTAAGGCACTTGATGTCAAGGCACCCAAAAAGGGGAGGGGAAAAACCCCTCTGCAACCAATTAAAAAACCCCTAAAAACAAGAGAAGTTGAGGCATATATGTATGAGCTGAATTGTTTATATGAGGCCTTCGTAGTTGCCATGCCTTGTCTGATTTAGCCCATTCTATATAATTTTTTAAGCACTTATTTCTGGTGAGTTTAATAATCTGGGAGATATATATACAGATAGATAGATAGATAGATAGATAGATGATAGATAGATGATAGATAGATAGATAGATAGATAGATAGATAGCCATTAATCAAATTGATTTACTTCTAACAGTGATGACAAAGTAGTTTTGCCAAAAGATTTTACTTCTTTGGTGCCTGAGAATTCTATAATCCTTTACTAAATGATTAAGTGAATAGGTTAATGAAGACACAGTTATTGATAATCAGCTTTTAATGGAACAGTTCTTGGCCATGGTCTGACCAGATGCGCACAATTCATATTACTGATGTTTTAATTCTGGGTCCATTATGTGCAATAATTTGTATGCTTTACACATATTTTCAACACAGGAATCAGCTGTATCTTTTAGAACAAAATTTTATATAGTCAACCATGAATGAAGATAGCTTTGTAGAAATATGTATGATCTTGTGTCTTATAACTAACAAGAAAGTTTTATATGGTAGGTTATATATTAAAGGATATTTATATATTTAGTGTAGACTTTATTGGATATATAATTAGGACTTACATACATATATACCTTAATTATGTTGTTTTCAGGCACTTTTGCATCTTTCTTGGGGAGAAAAATGGGGGGAAATAAATGCTGAAATCCCCATTCTATAAACAGTGATGATAAATTCTTAGCTACAGTGCCAGAGATTAAATTATATATTGAACATTAGACTTCTACTTCTGCTTTGTAAGCATTATACAATAATACCCTGGGTGTAAGAACCAGGAGAGAGGAGGCTATAGCTAAGTGGTAGAACATCTGCTTCGCATGTAGATAATCTCACATTCAATCTTCAGCTTCTCCAGTTACAAGGACCAGGTTAGGGTTGCCAGGTCCTACCTGGCATCTGGTGGGGGGGGCTCTCGGTCCCTCCTTCAAAACCATAGAGTTTGCCCAAAAACTAAAATATTACCCCCTGACAGCAGTGATGCATTGATATCACTTCTGGGTGACATCATCGTATTGGGGATGTTGCCCAGTGACATCCCTGTTCTGGGGGGAGGGGCCTCCATCACCAGCCAGCTGGTTGGCGGTGGATCAAAACCCTGAAAGGCAGGGGAACCCCTGCTGGGACCTGGGGGCTGGGAACCCTAGACCAGGCATTGGCCAGTAGGAAAGTTTGTGACCTGAGACTAGGGTTACCAACTCCCAGGTGGTGGCTGGGGATCTCCTGGGATTACAATTGATCTCCAGGCAACAAAGATCAGTTCACCTGGAGATAATGGCTGCTTTGGAAGTTGGACTCTATGACATACCATTGAGTCTCTCTCCTCCCTGCCCTCTTCAGGCTCCACCCCCACCCCCAATCTCCTGGTGTTTCCCAACCTGGAACTGGCAACCCTACCTGAGACCCTGGAGAGCCACTGCCAGTCAGAGTACAATATCGTGATCTGCATACACCAATGTTCTCACTCAGCATTAGGCAGTTTCATGTGCTTAACTCAAACACCTGCTGCAAGGATTAGTCATTTGATTCAAATCTGAAAACTGACTAATCTGTATAACTCTGAAGTAGACCAGATTTTTGACAGGTCTGGTAATATCCATTTAGCTAGTTAGTGTCTAATTAACAGTAAGTATCAATTCTTGTTGTACAGCATCGTATTGCCTTCTTCCATGTGAAGCATGTCAGATCACACATGCTCATATGAATGTCGATAGTCAGCTTTTCTGCAGGGGGTCTGGCTTGTCAATAATTCTGGAATTCAATGACAGTGCAGTCCTAAGTAGTCCTAAACCCTTCTACTCTATCAAAATCAGTGGGGCTCCAAGGGTGTAATTCTGCTCAGGATTGCACCATCAAAGATGCATTTCAGATCCAGCCCTATAATCAGCCATCTTCAAAATCTGAGATGATTAAAAATAGCCTTATAGTGACTTGATCTTCCCATTCACAAAAAAATATTAAATATAGCATTACTACTATTTTGCTCCCCAATGAGAAGTCAGTCAGTATGGCTTGCATACACTTCCACCAAAGAACAAAGGAACAACAACCTTGCTTCAAAAAGAAATTCCTTTTCCTGTGCTAAGCCAAGTGACCACCCTCTGCAAACAAAACACAAATAAGAGCTGCCTATCAAAGAACACTGCCCTGACTTGGATAGCACAGGCCAGCCTGATTTCTTCAGATTGTGGAAGCTAAGCAGGGTTGGCCCTGGTCAGTACTAGGGTGAGAGACTACTAAGGAATACCAGGGTTGCAACACAGAGGCAGGCAATGGCAAACCACCTCTGAACATCTCTTGCCTTGAAAACCCCATGGGGTCACTATCAGTCACCCATCACTTGATGGCAAAAAAATAATAATCAAATCAAAGAGCACTGCCTTCCGGAGTTCAGTCTCAAATGGCCAAGGATGCAAATACTGCTACAATTGTGTTCATGTGTACTCAAACCTAAATATCAGTGCCAATCCCTGAGCCACTTACTGCCTCATTTCCAACCTTCCCCTTGGGGAGTAGGCTGGCAAACAGGTGTTGTGCTGCAACGTTGGATGCACCTGGAAGTTCTTTGTTTCCTGGATTCTTGCCATGCTGGCTGTCAGGCGGCAATGGCGCTGAAGCTGAGCTTGCCGCCTGGGTTGATTATCTTCACCTGAATTGTGCCCAATTGATTTGATTGAATCTTTCAGCTGCCTGTGATGCTGTTGATTAGGAAGTGTTGATACTGTGGCTGCAGAAACTGGCAGGCCCAAGCTGACCTGTTCGTTCTGGTTCGGAGACTTTTTGATCTCAAGTACCAATACTGGATTATGGGTGATGGCTCATTATCCTCTTGAATGCACCCTTAGGATAGACTATAAGGAGCTCATCTGATCCAAATCCTGCTCAACAGATACATGAGATCAATGCTCCCTCTAAGCTGGGGAGTCTTGTGAGCAAAAATTCTACTTTGTGAGCCACTGGCATTAAAGTTGTGAGTGAGCAATTTGGCTACTGCATAAATTAGTTTGCTCTGGAGCCCTCCTTCCTAAGACAAAAATGTGTGAGCTGGAGGCTAAAGAACTGTGAACTCACTCACTCTAACTCAGCTTAGAGGGAACACTGCATGAGATCATGGGCAATAGTGCACCCATAAGTCATGTACTTTTTACCTGGTCTTTACTCAGTACCTGGCAGAGTTGCCAACTTTGGGTATATTTGAGGGTGGCGCCTGGGGGAGTGGGGTTTCGGGAGGGGAGGGACCTCGGTAGGGTATAATGCCATGCAGTCCACCTTCCAAAGCAGCCATTTTCTCCAGGAGAAGTGGCATAAATGTTTAAAATGAATGAATAATGAATAAGTGATTTATGTAGTCTGGAGATCAGTTGTAAGTCCAGGAGACTTGGTCATGGTAGCCACTTATCTTTGTCATCCTAAACAGATTTACAGCCTTCTCAGCCCAATGATATCAATCAGCTTAGAAGGATGTAATTTTCTTTAGGATGGTCTCATAAGTCACATGACCTTGATGACTGTGTATTACAAGGTGACGGCGGTTGCACTAAAATTGCTCTCAATGATGGCTGGCAAAGAACATGAGGAGATCTGGGCAACCAACATTAACATTTACTCATCCTTCCTTAACTTGCAAATTTATAGTGAAATGCTCTGCATAGTTACTCTTACCTGAACTCATTATTTTTAATGGGCTTATACAGGAATAACTCCTCATAGGTTTGTACAATGCTACATCTGGAACAAATGAAACTTTCTGTAAATGGTTATTGTTTATCAGCCTAGCTGGAACCCGGAGATTAGCCCAGACCGCTATGAGAGTTCCAGGTTTGGTTCATCCTTTGCAGTCAGCCAGTGGGTCAAAGCTAGAATTTCTTACTCTATAGCACCATCACTTGTATTGGTTATCTCAGAGGATTCAGTTTTCATATCTAAAGGTCTTGCAATCAATGCCTTCTCTAAGCTGTGGAGTCTTATGAGCTTTGTGAGCTACCAGCATTAAAGTTGTGAGTAAGCAATTTGGCTATTGAATACATTAGTTGGCTCTGGGACGATCCTTCCTGAGCTAAGACAAAAATGTGTGAGCCGGAGGCTAAAAAATTGTGAGCTGGGTCACATTAAGCTTAGAGGGAACACTGCTTGCAATGCAATCCCCAACAGAGCTACACGCCTTTAAGCCCACTGACTTCCCTGGACTTGGAAGAGTATAATTCCACATAGGACTGCACACTGTTGGGGGCTTTGGCAAACCAGTCAGCCAAGTGGACTGATGCAGAGAGGCTTCTCTTTCCCAGCCCTGGCCACCATCTCTGAGATCAATTTATGACACTGGCTTCCTGGATGGCACATTCAGGTGGTAAGGTCACAGAAGCACATTTTTGATCTTTAAAAAAGTTGCAAAGCCTGTGGAGAAAGTTAATATTTAAGCCTAAACTAGAGATTCATGATGAACCACAGGGAGAAAGACATCTTGGTAATCCCATTTCACTGCAAAAAAATTTCCCTCTTCAGGATCCTCTAAACTTTCAGGAGCTTAAAAAAAACACGTTTCTATCAACCTACATTCTGTCAACAACAACAACAACAACAACAACAACAACAACAACAAATTTCTATTGGTTTCTAACAAGGCACTTCCAGCTCTACAAACCAAATGAGGCTCTTTGGATTCTTTCTCTCACTTTTCTCATTGAGCTTGCATGATGGTATCTTTACAAACATGACAACATGAGTAAATCCTTTGAAGCCCTAAAAGTGCATCCTGTAATTGTTGACATCAGAAATCAGATGTCCTACTGGTCTTGTCATAATAGCTCCCCAGACTATCTTTTAAAGAGGCCAAGAGATGCTTTTGATACAAGCTGATATGATTACTTATTTATGAAAGTGCATCTTAATTTGGTACTCAGGTGTTTTAAACCATGGGGGGGATGGTGCTTTTTTCAAGTCAAGATGTTTTCTCCCTTCCCTTACAAAGAAGAAACGTTCACTTGCTGATTAGGTCCCAGTGAGAAGAACAGGAGACTTTATTACCTCAGAAAAAACAGAAAGGAATGCTCATCATTGCCACACACACACACACAAAACAACAACACCATGCTAAGGAGTGTCAAGGAACAAGATGTTCCTTGGCATCAACAAGCCAATAATTTCTTACAAAGCCATATTATGTCGACAGCTTTTACACCCAGTTTCAGGGCATGATCTACATTCTGCTGAGTGCCATTATGGTAGTTTCTTCTAGAATCAACAGTGCAGGGAGCCATGTTATTACAGCCCCTGGACATCTCTGTGCACCCAATACCAGTGCTGTTGTGATTGGCTGAGAATTTGTAACAATCCCTGAGCAGGAAACAGGGAAGTACAGTCTTTTGATTACTCCTATGATGCAATGCCACAGGTTGTCTTGTCACATGGCAGCTTGATATGGGATGAAGAAAGTGGACAGAGAGAATTTTCCCCTCCCTCTGCTATTATATTGGTACTTACTTACGGGTAGCCACTGATGAACAGCAGGCTCAGGACAGCAAGGAAGTATTTCTTCCTTCAGATTCATGAATTCCTTACCACCAGATGTCACGATGGCCACTAGCTCATTTATTTATTTCATTTACAGCCTGCTTTTCTCACAGAGATTCAAGGAGGATTTAGTTTAGTTGACTTTAAAGGAGGATTTGATAAACTCACAAAGGTCAGGTCCACCAGTGGTGACTGGCCATGATGACTAAGGAAAAGGAACAGCCAGGTTTAGAGCAAGTGAGTCTATGAATAGCAGTTGCTGGGGAAGGGCAACAGCAGAAAGAAGCGTTGGCCTCTGTGCCCAACTTGTTGGTCTTTGTGGAGCACGTGGTTGGCCATGGTGTGAAAAAGGATTCTGGACTAGAAGGGCCATTGGTCTGATCCAGTATGGCTGCTCTTTGGACTGATTGTGCAAGCATCCTAGGGTTTTTGTAAGGTTGAAGAATAGTATTGTACACTCCAGTGGCGGTGTGGATATTAGTTATCCAATCTCATAACACTTATTGCAGCAGAGCCAGAAAATGAAAGAGCAACAGAAATGAAAAGAGGTAAGATACTCTCTCTGTACTAGTGGTGGAAAGTGTTGTCAAGTCACAGCTGGCTTATGGACATCCCATAGAGTTTTCAAGGCAAGAGATATTCCGAGGTGGTTTCCTATTGCCTCCCTAGGGTTGCCAGGTCTCTTTGAGATGCTGGCAGGGGGATGGGGAGAATGCTCTTGGAGCCAGAAGTGTCACTTCTGATGTGCCAGTGTCACTGGAAGTGGTGTCGTGCATCACCTGGAAGTGACATAGGCATGTCGGGGGGCAACGCTCTGGTTTTTGGCAAAACTCTGTGGTAAAAATGCCCTCAAACCATAGAGTTTTGCCCAAAAACCAGAGCGTCAGCCCCCCCAACATCACAGATGTGCCTACATCACTTCTGGGTAACATCAGCACGTTGCCCAGTGTTGCTCAGGGGGAGATTTCCTCACACTGGCCAGCTGGCCGGTGGCAGGCAGGAGCCCACAAAAACACAGGACCCCCTGCCTTGAACTGGGGAATGGCAACCCTCTGTCTCCCTCTGGGTAGTGACCCTGGACTTCCTTGGTGGCCTTCCATCCAAGTACTAACCAGGGCTGACCTTGCTTAACTTCTGAGATCAGACTAGTTTGGGCCATCCGGGTCAGGGCCTTTCTACACCAGGAAAATCTAAAAATGAAGAGAACATTGGCTCAAGAACAGGAGTAGCAGGGACCAAAAGCAATCTTATGGCTAACCATGGCACGAGCTCCAAGGGGTTGCCGTCTAGCCCTTCTTGCTACTACTCCCCTTTGGGTTTATTGACTCATAGAGCAAATTTGAAGGATGCAAACCTGGAAATGGTAGAAAACTCCCCTGTCCTTAAGTGGTACTCCCACTGAAACCTTTTTAAAGCAAAAAAAAAAAAAAAAGTGAAAGCACTTCAAAGAACTAAATTAATTAATCTTCATTATCTACCACAGATAATAAATAGAAGTATGCTCCAGTTGAAACATTTAGGTAAACTTCAGGGCACATTGACTGTAATTTGCATGCTTCTGGTGTGGTGTGGATGAGGCTGGCAAGATAAATTAAGAGTTGTGCCATATCTGAAGTAGGGATAATGCATCACGTGAGCTTTCAGCCTTTGCCACAGCCATTCATTAAACAAACAGGGTGTGTTCTTGGTTTAAGCAGAAGAGAAAACTCTGCAGAGCATTTGCTTGAAATATGGTCCAGTGGTTAGGTGAAAACTCTGTAGCATGCAAACAAATTACAGGAAAATATCCTGTAAGATGCAGAAGAGACAAGGGGAGAAAAATGTGGAGGAGAAAGGGGGGGGGGATGCAGAAATCAAACAGTTAAAAACAACATAACACCATTTCAGGCTCTTTCACTTGCTCATCTTCTAAAACTGTATATGCCATTAAATGCCAACCCTGCCCTTTGGTTCACTACATAGGGCAAACAGGACAAACCGTATGCCAAAGGATAAATGGACACAAATCTGACATCAGGAATTACAAGACTGAGAAACCTGTAGGAGAACATTTCCACAACATTCAGTGGGTGACCTCATAGTAGCTGTTTTATAGCAAAGGAACTTCAGGAACAGAATGGAAAGGAAAATTGCTGAATTACAAGTCACTAAAACAACTGGAATGAAAAAAACCCAGAACTCAACAGAGATATTGTTTTGTTTTTTTAATCTCATTACATATGCTAAATTCATTCAGTCCTTACATATGTATCCTCACCAAGAAGGGCTATACATCCTCTGTATTTTAGTGTATTCCTTTTTTTTGGAACAGTATATTAGAATAGTGATTATAATATAATACAATGGATATTGAAATGTATTTTTCTGACATAACACTGTGCCCCACCTCTAAGAAAAGGATTCTCTTCGTTAATGACGTGTTTGAGAGGAGACTAATGGAGTGTAACAACAGAATCTCAGTTTATTACTCTTAACAACTGAGAATGTAATTAAGTATTAATACCTTTTGGAATGGTAGATTTAAATGTATTTCTCTGGTCTGGGGACAAGGAAAATAACTCGACACAGCCAGTCTCCTCGGTTCAAAGAAGAAGATGCTGAAGGTCACCTCCATGCTTGAGAGGAGATGGATGGAGCCTAATGGCAGACTCTCACGATCCCACAATTAAGGATACATCAATCTTCAATTCTGACATTTTTATTTCCTTGCTATGTTTCCCCCCACAAGTTGAACACAAACAGATAATGGCCATATAAAGTGTTATTTTTTTAATCTGTTAAAAACACCTTAATTATTCTGTATGCTAATTTACTGCCCACCCTCTATATTAGGGACGCCAGCCTCCAGGTAGTACCTGGGGTTCCCCCAGAATTACAGCTCATTTCCAGACTACAGAGATCTGTTCCCTTAGAAAAAAATTGATGCTTTGGAGGGTGGACTCTGTTATGTCCTAGACCAGGAACGAGAGGTGGCTTGCAGCGGCCGAGCTCCGTTCCTGAGAACAATAGGGACTAGGCTCCTGAGCTCACCAAAAGGGAGCCTATGGGAACACTGGCGGGAGATTCAAACCCGCCAATAAGATTGTGGGGCGTCCCCCCCCCAACTGTATATAGTTGGCCTCTGGCCGTTGCCGTTTGTCTTTGTTGTGAAGTATGAATAAACGCGTCTTCTCTTATGTCGTCGTCTGAGTCATGAGGCACGAAACCCAGTACTTTACAGACTCTATGGCCTTGTAGAAGAAGAAGAAGAAGAAGAAGAAGAAGAAGAAGAAGAAGAAGAAGAAGAAGAAGAAGAAGAAGAAGAAGAAGAAGAAGAAGAAGAAGAGTTTGGATTTATACCCCGCCCTTCACTGTCCAAAGGTGTCTCAGAGCGGCTTACAAACTCCTTTCCCTTCCCTTCCCCTCCCCACAGCAGACACCCTGTGAGGTAGGTGGGGCTGAGAGAGCTCTGACAGAAACTGTCCTTGAGAGAACAGCTGTGCCAGAGCTTGTGACTGACCCAAGGTCACATCAGCAGGTGCAAGTGGAGGAGTGAGGAATCAAATCCGGTTCTCCCAGATAAGAGTCCGCGCACTTAACCACTACACCAAATTGGCTCTCCACCGAGGACCTTGTCCTCCCCAGGCTCTATCCCAAATCTCTAGGATTTTCCCAACCTGTATCTGGCAACCCTACCCCCCCATCCCCCACTGGTGGCTGGGGGGGGGGGAACGGGCAACCCTACTCTATATGTATGACTGTTCTTTCTATTTCCATTTCATTGCATCTGAAGAAGTGTGCATGCACACAAAAGCTCACGCTCTGAATAAACCTCTGTTGATCTTAAAGGTGCCGCTGAACTCAAAATTAGTTAAAAGCAAGTAAAGAATAAAATTTAAAAAATTAAATTTTTGTTCAGTTTTTTTAAAAATATAATGTTTATAGCCTGTTTTTTTTTTAAAAAAGCAACAGGGATCAAAGGGGAACTGGGAGGCAAAAAAAAACAGCCCTGAAAAGGCCCCCATCCCCTGTGGGGGGAAAGAACCCACCTCAGCCCAGGCCCTCTGATGTAGAGAGGAGGGAAGAAGCCACCTTCCTTGGCTTCCTCCCAGCTCACTCACATCTGCATTGTGCTGGGTGGGTGGCGGTCAGCTTCTGGCAGGGCTTCTTGCCTCTGTGAGACAGGGGCTGGCGGATCATAATCACTTTGCACAGGGCCGGGCTACTGGTTTCCAGGAGATGGCATCCACTGACTCATGGAAGCGTCAGCACTCTCCGTATCTGCAGGGGCCTCCAGGTCACGGCAGCGGGGGATCTCACCTATGTCATGTGGGGCGGTCCTCCGAGACTATCGCCCCAACATATAGGGTTACCAATCCCCAGGTGGTGGCTGGTGCTATTACAACTGATCTCTTGGTGACAAGGGTTAGTTCACCTGGAGAAAATGGCTGCTTTGGAAGGTGGACTCTATGGCCATTATGCTCCACTGAAGTCCTTCCACTCCCCAAACCCCACCCTCCTCAGGCTCAACACCCCAAATCTCCAGGTATTTCCCAACCCAGAGTTGGCAACTCTACCCACAGGTCTTTCCTCACTGGCCTTAATGGGCAATCTACCCCTGGCAGAGGTGAGGGGGGAACCCCTTAAACAAATCACTTCCCTCATCCCTAAGGAATGCACCTCTTATTTCCTGGCAAGAGTTGGAGGATTGCCTTTTGAGTAAGACTAGGGGGGGAAATTAAGCACATAGGGGCCACATCATTACACAATATCAATCATCTACACTAGAGAGAGTCAGTATGGCATAGTGGTTAAAGTGTCAGACTAGGATCTGGGAAACCCAGATTCGAATCCTCATTCTGCGACGGAAGCTTGCTGGGTGACCTTGGGCCAGTTGCACACTTTTGGCTTAACTTGCCTCACAGGTTTGTTTTGAGGATAAAATGGAGGAGCGGAGAACAATGTAAGCCGCTTTGGGTATCCACTGGAGAGAAAGGCAGGGAAAGTAAAAAATACAACTTTTCTTGTCCACACCGGAAAATCCAGTAGCGAATGAGGGCTATAGCAAAAGAATAGTGCAATATCCAGCAATATATGTATTCAGCCAGGGTTGGATTCAGAGATTTCTGCCATGGGCCAAAGCACACTTCTATTTGTGGAAGAGTGAGCAACTTTAATGGATTCTTCCTCCCACTACAGCCCCCCTCCCCCATTATGGTCCCTATTGCACCCGAGGGTCCCCTGACCCCAAGGGAACACAGTGGGGCACAGCAAAAGGGGGAGGTGGGAAAGCGGAGCTTGCAGTTAACCGGCTCCAACCCAGATTATTTTAACTTGATATGCATAATAATCTTGTAAATCCGATATAAATAATAGTCTTTTTGACAAACATAGAAAATGACTAAAATGGAAACTGTCGTTCTGAAAGGAAAGAACAGAGAAACAGAGATCAAGAAAGGTTTATTAAAGACAGTGTGGGGAAAAAGAAACCAGATGGATGAGAAGAGCTATGGAACATTGTTGGTACATAACATCCAGTTAAAAGATGTATTACTTGTGCCTATAAATACACAAATGGAAGCAATACATGGACTGAAAAATACCGGGAAGATAATTCTCAAAGAGCAAAAGAAAGCTTGAATGCATGAAGAATAATACAGAAGGACAAATAATGTTTTCTTGAAGTTTATCAATTTTTAAAATTTATTTACATTTTTTTTTAAAATTAGAGCAAATGTATCAAAACACAGGGAAAAGACACTATAGAAAGAAAAGGTCATTCCAGGAGTTATTAAAAGGATGCAGTTTTTAAAAAGTGACCAGAAGCTGATGGTTACTATTTATAGAACTTTTATGAACAGCATATTTTATTGTGGAAATCAGAAAATACAGAATTAAAAGCAAGCAAGCAATGTGAACAAAACATATTTTCATCTCTTAAAATATTTGTAAGGGATGAGATTTTTTTTAAACTGAGTTGGAACTGCCAGAGCATTTCTTTGGAAAGATGGGATTTCTGTGCCTGAAGAATGCAACTTTCTTACTTCCCATCCACCCTCTGGCTGCTGCTGGAATGCCCAAGAGAAACATTTCTGGGGACATTTTGGGCTGCAGTGGGAGAAGAAGGTATGACAGTTACATACCTAATATATAATGTCCTATTAACATTGATTTAAAGTGTCGTCAGATAGAACTGTCCATATCCTTAATCCCAACCCTCAAATCTGACCCAATTAACAGATGGATACAAAATTAGCAGGTAGATACTTAGCAGAACATGCATGCAACTTCTTGATAAGCCAAGTTGCATCACTCTGTGAAGAGCTAAAGAGAGTTCAGGCATGATAATAAGTGTGGTGGAATGGCCATCTGCTTCCTTCCAGTGATTCTGCCTTATTCAAAACAGAATTTTTCCATCTTCCTCATGCAGCAGTGCAATCCTAAAAACATTTTCCTGGGTGTGAGACCCCTTGATAGGCCTGAGCTGGATTCTGAGTAGACTTGCTTAGGACTGCTCACAAGATGATGTTCAAGCTTTCACTGAGGGGGCGGGAAGCTTGAGGTGCTTACATTTCCTGTTCCTCTTGAAACACTTGTCATGAGCTGGTTTAGCATGGTGGCTAACAAGATGAATCAGGAAGCTCCCTGTGACCAGCTTATTAAGTAAACTCGATAAAGTTGCAAACCTCCAGGTGGCACCTGGAGATCTCCTGCTATTACAATTGATCTCTAGCCAACCAAGATCAGTTCCCCTGGAGGAAACGGCCACTTTGGAGAGTGAACTCTATGGCGTTATAGACTGCTGAAGTCCTTCCTCTCCCTAAGCCCCGCCCTCCTTAGGCTCCACCTTCCAAATCTCCAGGTATTTCCCAACCCAGAGCCAGCAACCCTATGACAGAGGATATTCTTAATGCTATTTGTGCCTGTTGAAGAGGCAGTAGCTGAAGAGGGCACAAGGAGATCTCCAGTCCAAACCTTGGCTCTTTCATGAAATAATGAAGGTCCAAGCCTCAGGCCAAGAGCCCTTTGGCTTAAACTCAAAGGCTCATGCCTCTTGCCATGCCCAGACTGAATACCTGAAAGGATAGGAGAAACAAAACCAGCCCTGATGAAATTCAACAGCTGTTAGCAAGCCAGCAGGATGTGTCTGCATTCCTCCCCAGAAAGAAACCTAATAAAATTTTATGAAGGGTTTTTTTGCTTTGTAAAAATAGCTCTAGTCTTGTTTTTATTATTTATATGGTTTATTGCATATTTTCATTGCATGTTCATGGTTATTTTGCAGGGTTCTTTTGTTCACTGTTATCAATCTCCTTTCAGAAAAAAATGGGACAATAACAATTCTGCAAAAAACTGACTGAATAAAACATTATATAAAGTGTACAAAAGGCAGCAGGTAAAATGTGTTTTTTTGATTGCCCTGCACTATAACAATCAGAAAACTAATTCACCATTAAACTCATCCCTTTTTCCTGGGATGGTATGGGAGAGTTGTATAAAGTGTCATACTGGGACTTTGATAGTTACCATCAGGTGTTTTCTCTGCTGTGTTGCTGAGAGGAAGATGCAGTGTTCCCATTCTTTCTTTCCATTTTCTCTTGCTAGTTCACAGCATGCTACCTAGCAGTAAGATGAATAAGCCTTACCAGGTTTTGGCAGAGGAATACAGCCATTACTATGCATTTTACCCTTTTGAATAAAGGTACAATTGTCAGATTATGCATTTTTACCTGGGGGGAGGGACAACGCTCATGCTTCTGAGGTCATTTTGCTCTCTCAGCAGAACTGAGCATTTGTGATCAACACAGGATTGCTGCCAAAAAAAAAAAAAAAATGGCAGCCAGGTGTTTGTCTTCTCTCTCCCTGCCTCCATAACGAGTAGTCAAAATTACCCTTGGCCTGATGTCACTGTGCACACCTCATTGGCTTCCATTGACAAAGACCAGGCAAGGGACAATGTGACATCACATCAGTCAGTTTTACTGTGTGTTATAGAAGGAAGGTGCCAAACTTGAAATCTAGCAGTAAAATCCTAAGCAGAGTCACACTCTTCTAAATCTACTGAAGGATGTAAGTCGGTTTAGGATTGCATTGTTCATAACTGTAGCTTGAATATTTAAGGGTCTAGGTTTTGAATCAAATTGGGTTATATAGAACTTACATCTGAATTTGAGCTTTCCTCTTTTTTGTACCATGTGTGAAACGTTCTTTCTAAAATGCATTACTCTGTGTTATCACTGCAGGACCACCATTGAGGAGATATATCTGTTATCTGTTATAATCTGCCCTGAGCCGGCCCTGGCCAGGAGGGTGGGATAAAAGTTTAACAAATAAATAAATAGGTATATATATATATATATATATATATATATATATATATATAGTTGCTAGGACTGCCCGGTCTCCTACTACTAGCCCCTGACCCCCAGCCCCTGCTAGGAAAATACAGGAAAGACTGGCATCATGCTGACACTATTATGTCACTCCTGGTGCAAATCCAGAAATGACATCATCATATTGGGGTGATGCTCTAGGATTTGACTGAAACACTATGGAGAAACTACAGCATTTCAGTAGAATTCTACAGTGTTGCTCTGAAGTAATTAAATCACTGCTAGGTGCATGCCAGAAATGACATAATTAACAAAAGATCAGAAACCTGTGAATATAATAATGAAAATTTTATAAAACATAGTATGTGAACCCCTAACAAACATAATGAATGAAGACTATTATACTAAATGTCTCTGGTGTCAGTCCAATTTTGGAGGACATTGAAAAGTCCTGACAAAATTCTGTCTGAAGCAGTCCTTCCCAATGAAGCAGTCAAGTCCGATATTGACGGAGCCAAAGCGATCCTGTTGCGATCTTGTTAGTCCAGTGTTGATGGACCCAAAGCAACAGGATCGCTTGGGCTCCATCAACATCAGACTTGATTGCTTCATTGGGAAGGACTGCTTCAGATAAAATTTTGACAGGACTCTGAGGTGTTTTTAAAAACTGGACCAACACTAGAAGCATTTGGTATAATGTTCTTCATTCGTAACATTTGTTAAGGGTTCACATACTAATTTTTATAAGTTTTTCATTATTATATTCATGGGTTTCTGGTCTTTTGTTAATTTTTTCCATACTATGAATCACCTCTTTTTGCTTTGGAAATGACCTAATGGCATCAGTGCAATGCCAATTACATTTTCACTGCACCAAGACAGTGCTGAGCTGGGAACCCTGTGGTTGCGCATCTGCTGAGGACCATGGTCTAGGAGGAACCTCCCTTGACATCTGACCTCTTACTTTTCATTGAGAAAAATGCAGGAGAAGAAGTGGGGTGAAGGGGGAACTGCACTTTGCTACTTCTGTCCAGGAGACTGATCAAGAGTCATAGCAGATAACTCACTGAAAATGTCAAGACATTGTGCGACTGCAATAAAAAAGGCCAATGCTATGCTGGGGATTATTAGGAAGGGAATTGAGAGGAAGGGAATTATGCAGGAATTCCCTGTATAAATTAATGGTGCGACTTCATTTGGAATCCTGTGTGGAATTCTGGTCACCACACCTCAAAAAGAATATTGTAGCATTACAATAAGTGCAGAAAGGGGCAATTAGAATGACAAAAGGGCTGGAACCTTTCCCTATGAAGAAAGGTGCTTGGGGCTTTTTAGCTTGGAGAAATGACAACTGAGGGGGTGACATGATAGAGGTTTTCAAGATTATGCATGGGATAGATCAGGTCGAGAAAGAAGTACTTTTCTCCCTTTCTCACAATACAAGAACTAGTTGGCAGTGGGGCACTCAATGAAATTGCTGAGCAGTTGGGTTAGAACGGATAAAAGGAAGTACTTCTTCACCCAAAGAGTGATTAACACAGGTAATTCACTGCCACAGGAGGTGGTGGCAGTTACAACCATGGACATCTTCAAGAGGAAATTGGATAAACATATGGAGCAGAGGTCCATCAGTGGCTATTAGCCACAAGGTATAGATAAGAAATCTCTGTCTTGGGCAAGTGATGCTCTGTTTTTTTTTGGTGCTTGGGAGGGCAACAGTGGGAGGGCTTCTAGTGTGCTGGCCCAACTGGTGGCCCTCTTGATGGCACCTGGTATTTTTGGCCACTGTGTGATGGAGTGTTGGACTGGATGGGTTGTTGGCCTGATCCAACATTGGCTTCTCTCATGTTTTTATGTTCTCTTACCCCACAAAAGCTTAGAAACTTCTCTAACATGGCAATAATTCTTCCTTGCCCTTTAGAACTATGTACAGTAATGGGGCTAAAAAGGAGCACGGAAAATTCACAATTTGATTCCTAGTAGTGTAATTACTACAGAAACATGGTGGTGAAGAAGGGAAGTCGAAATGGGGCAGGTGGCCATAACTCAAGATAGGAAAAGGAGAATTGTGATGGAAAGCCCCCTGCCATAGGGCCCACCAAACCTGCAGTCAGCCCTGCATTATCAGACTTAAGACATTATGATGATTCTTCCTGCTTCTCTTCATCTTTTTCTTGGCTGAGCACCCTTTTTTCTTTCTTCTTTGTTTTTCTGTCTGTCCCACCCACTCGTTCGAACATATTCAGATGTATGCTGACTCAGTCCAAGGAACCGAGGGATCAACTAAAATTCTTCTTTTGTCTTTGTCTGATAATGGCACATGAGAGGCTGATGGTAATTCAGAAATAACAAACTACTTTATTTTGCTTATGATGGGAAATTGTCAGGTAGGTATGCTGATGGTCACAGGTGGCGGACCTAGTGTCTTCCATGGCAGCACTGGGACTCTCTCAGAGAGAATCAGGCCCCACTCATCAAGCAGGCCACATGCTGGAGTTGATCTTTAGTATGGGAATTGATACTGTTCTGCTAGATACAGATGTAGTGCTGTGGTCTGCTCATTATGCCTTGAAGGCTTGGCTGAGCATCCCAGCTCCTTCACGTCTAGGCAAAGAGGGGATTAATGCTCGCCTGCTAAGACTGATGGATCTGCTGGTTCACCATCTTGCCGATGCTGGAGTACAAGGGATAGCCTTGAAGTGGGTTACCACATTTCTCCATGGTTGGGGACAGAGGGTAGCGCTGGGTGAGAGGGTTTCTTCCTGACACCCCGTGACATGTGGAGTCCCTCAGGGGGCTATCCTCTCCCTGATGCTATTTAACATCTATATGCACCCCCTCACCCAGCTGGCTCAGAGTTTCAGGCTGGGCTGCTTTCAGTATGCTGATGTCACCCAGCTGTATCTGCTGATGGCCAGCTGGACGCTGCCCTGAAAAATCTGGTTGAGGGTTTGGAGGTTGTGGTGGGGTGGCTCAGGCAGAGCCAGCTGAGATTGAATCCATCTGAAATTGGGGGTCAAGAAACTGTATTATGGTACCATGTAATTTGTGGTTTGGTTTTTAATGTTTGGAGTTTAGATTGTTGATAATTTCTCTGTTTATGTATTTTTGTTGTGAACTGCCCTGAGCCCACTTGTGGGAAGGTCAGTATACAAACCTGATAGAGTAGGTAGGTAAGTAAGTATCAGTTTTAGGATTTAGAAGGTGAACAAGCAACAGGAATGAGGTAACTTTGTGTAAATATAAACAATAGATAGTTTATCACAAATAAATAGCTGTTCAGTTACACAGACAGGTCTTTAAAACTGAGGATAAAGTTTTCTTGGCAGTCTGCTTAAATAAACAAGCATAACATACACTAAAGCTAGTAAAGGCAGGAATAATGACACAAGTTCCAATATTCCTTCTTAAACAGTTGATAGTGATCACTCCCCTTTACTAGGAGCTGTTTCCCTCAGACTTGATAGGGATCACCCTGCCCCCTTTTCTAAAGGCTATTTCCCTCAGGGAAGGGCCGCTCATCCCACTTCCCTAACTCAGGATCCTTCTTGAGCCTCTCCCTCTGCTTAACTTCCCTTCACAGTACACTGCCAATTTTAACTGCCACTCCTAACTGCCACTCTCAACTGTAGAATTCTGTTTGAATCCCCTCTCACTCAAAGTTCTCAGACCAGGTTAAAGCATTAACCATTTACTGTCCATCACAGATGTACACTTTACAGAACAGGCAAATTCATAAGCATCCACTCCTCCCAAGGAGGTAGGGTATATGGCCTCCTTTACTGTAGAAGTCTCAACACAACTGCAAGTGTGGAGATGCCATCAACAATTTGTAGATCATTGACATTAAGGTAATTTTCAAGTCATTGGTTGAAATGCTCTCCACCAACAAGACTGTTTCAGTAGGTAAGGCATACATACTTTGAATTAAAGATCTAAATTCTATCCCCAACCTCTGCAGCTCAACAATCCAGGAAAAGCCTCTGCATGATACCCGGGAGACTTGCTGTCTATTACAAGGAGATCATACTGACCTAGATGGGCTAGTGGTGTGACTCAGTAAAAACCTTTATTTTTTGTGAATCATCTAGCCATGCTATGCTGCTTATCTATCATTTACTGCCAAGGAAACTCAGTTTGCAAATTATGATAGTCTGTTCACATTTATTTTGAACACTTGCAAATATTTTCCCTCATATATCCATTTAGAAACACCGAGGACGCAAAAAACTGTACAGCATGAAAAAAGGGTACCAGTCAGCAAATACAAAGACACTTCTGAGGCAACCTGCCAATTAAATTCAATCATTTGAACTAGCTATCATTGTGGTTATAAAATTAGAGGTCAGTCCTGAAAGGAAATATACAAAATGCAAATTTGCAATCTGTCAATCAGACTGAGGGCAACAGATGGTCTCTGGTAGGATTTTAGAAAGATCTTTTAAAACACTGGAAACAGACTGGCTAACACATGGGATTCGAGTTTTCAGCACTTTATTCCTGTGCATTGATCTGATATGAATATTCTCTCACTGACTTCATGGTTATTACAAAGGAATATGGTGGGCCTTGTCTTGATCGCTGGTTGGGAACTTTTCCCTTGCCTGGCAGACAACAAAGTAAATCCCAAATGAAGAAGGCCATGATGTGCCAGGAAAAGCAGCACTTTTTCTTCTCTTAATGCATCTTATTAGCCTCCCTCTTTGTGGCTGGCTAGTCCCCGGATAAGTATATAGGGAGAAGGAAATGGGGCACAATGGGGAGAAAAAATATCCCTCTTCCATCAATATTGCTTGGCTAATCCTCTACAGCAGTGATTCTCAGTCTTTCACACCTTGTGTGTGTGAACTGCTGTCAGATCACAGCCAACTTATGGTGATCCTAGCAAGGGGCTTCCAAGGCAAGTGAGAAGCAGAGGTGGTTTGGTTTGCCATTGCCTTCCTCTGCAAAGTCTTCTTTGGAGGTCCCTTCCAAGTATTGGCCCCGCTTAGCTACCAAGATTTGATGAGATTGGGCTATACCATGCCGCTTTCCCTCCCTTTCATCTCTTACATCCCGCCAATAACTCTACCAAAGAATTTGGATCATATCATGATAGAAACTGAAAAACCACATTTTTTCCTAAGAAGGACATGTATATGTTTACAGCCATTCTGTTATTATATTAATCAGTTATGGTAAAGACATTAAAAAAATTCTGGACTGGGGCATCTTGGCCGTGTTGCTGTTGTTAGACCTGTCGGCAGCATTCGACATGGTCAATCAACAAGGTACAGTGTTTTCCCCAATGTTATTTAACATCTACATGTGGCCCCTTGCCCAGAGTCATAGGCTGGGCTGTCACCAATATGCAGATGACACCAAGTTGTACCTGTTGTTGGGTGGCCAGTCTAGCTCTAGTCCAGAAGTTCTGGACCTGGTGCTGAAAGCTGTGGCTGGTTGGCTTAGACTGAGCTGACTGAAATTGAATCTGATGAAAATGGCAGTTCTGTGCCTGAGTTGGAGTGGCTCGAGGGTAGGGATCCCACTCCCAACTTTTGATGGGCTGCCGTTGGTGCCAGTGTCGGAGGTTAGGAGTCTGGAAGTGTTCCTGGATGCCTCCTTAACAATGGAAGCCCAGGTAGCAGCCGCTGCGAAGTCAGCCTTCTATCATCTTTGGCTGATAAGGCAGTTGGTTCCCTTCCTCAAACACAATGACCTGGCAACAGTGATCCATGCAATGGTCACCTCAAGACTGGATTACTGTAATGCTGTCTGCATGGGGCTGCCCTTGTCCCAAATCTGGAAGCTGCAGCTGGTGCAGAATGTGGCGGCCAGGCTGTTGTTGGGCCTCCCTATGCGGGAGCACATCCAGCCTGCACTAAAAGCTGTGAACTGGCTGCTTACAGCATACCAAATTTGGTTCAAGGTGCTGGTTCTTACCTTTAAAGCCCTATATGGTCAGAGATCTACATACCTAAGGGATCGCCTTTCCTCACATGTTCTCTGGAGAGTACTGTGATCAGGGTCCCAAAACTGTCTGGCTCTGCCAGGCCCCAGTGAAGCCAGGCTGGCTGTGATGAGGGCCAGTGACTTCTCAGTAGTGGCTCCATACTGGTAGAATGATCTCCTGGAAGACATCAGGGCCCTGCGGGACCTTTTACAGTTCCACAGAGCCTGCAAGACAGAGCTCTTCCACCAGGCCTTCGACTAAGGAGCCACACTATACAAACTAATGCCATGGCCCCAATATTAATACCAATACCAACATGAATATTAATATCATTATTAACAGTCTGACATAACCCAGACTATTATGGTAGCTGATTGTTTGTCCTGTTGGATGCTGCTCAAGCCTGCCATCGCACATGAATCGCTCTAGCACTTTGTAATGTTTCTATGCTTATATTGTTTGATTTTATCTAAATCTGTTTTAGTTGTGTAATATCCTATGTAAGCCACTCTGAGCCTGCTATGAGGTGAGGGCGGGGTAGAAATTAATTAATTAATTAATTAATTAAAATTGCGGAAGCACCATGGATAATCCCTGACAGGGCGGGTTGGCAGGAAATGGCACATCTAAATACCTACTGGTGGGCAGGGGGAACAGGAGATTAGGAAAACTACTGCTCTTTGGCTCACTTGCCTCTAAAGATACACTGTGAATGCAAAAGGAGACATATGTCTGTCAGTGGGTTTGAGAGGACCAATGTTCCCTCTAAGCTGAGTTAGTGTGAGCTAGCTCACAGTTTCTTGGCCTCCGGCTCACACATTTCTGTCTTAGCTCAGGAAGGATGGCTCCAGAGCAAACTAATTCATGCAGTAGCCAAATCGCTCACTCACAACTTTAATGCCGATAGCTCACAAAGTAGAATTTTTGCTCACAAGACTCCACAGCTTAGAGGGAGCATTGGAGAGGACCCTTGTGGAGTGATGTGTTTCTGTGCACCCTGGGCATAGAATTACCCTCCAAAAGTGATGGAGGGATTGAGTGAAATCACCAATGAAAGTAGTAAAAGGTAAAGGTAAAGGTTTCCCTTGAGGCACATGGAATGCTGTTACCTTCCCACCGAAGTGGTACCTATTTATCTACTTGCAATTTCTTGCTTTCAAACTGCTAGGTTGGCAGGAGCTAGGACCAGAGACAGGAGCTCATTCTGCCTTGCGGCACTTGGGTCTTGAACTGCTGAACTACCGACCTTCCAATAGTCGGCTGGGTTAAATCATTGATCTAAGACCATGGTGAAGACAGAGGTGAAAACACTGAGCTGCCGACTGGAAGGTCTGTAGTTCAGCAGTTTGGGACCCTGGTGCTATGTGTCGGAGTGAGCTCCTGTCTCTGTCCCATCTCCTGCCAACCTAGGAGTTAGAAAGCAAGAAACTGCAAATAGATAAATAGGTACCACTTTGGTGGGAAGATAACAGCGTTCCGTGCATCTCGGTGTTTAGTCATGCCAGCCACATGACCATGGAAACGTCTTCTGAAATGAAGATAAGCACCACCCCCTAGAGTTGGATTCAACTGGCTTTCAAGAAAGGGAAACCTTTACCTTTTAAAATGTAAAATCAGTGTAAAATCACTGATTTAAATGACCATAAACTACTGATGTAAATCAATTCCCATCATTTTTTTGTGTAGAGGCTTCCTAAATAGAAGTGGTTGCTATGACCACAAAAACAGATTCAAAAGTGACTGGAACTTTCAATGCAACTTCAGAGAGTATATTATTAATTTATTTTTCATTATTTTATTTATACCCCACCTTTCTCCCCAACGGGGATCCACAGCAGCTGACATCATTTCCCTCTCCTTTGTTTTATCCTCACAACACCTTGTAAGGGAGGTTAGAATGTGTGATTGGCCTAAGGTCACCTAGCAAGCTTCCATGACAGAGTGGAGATTCAAATCTTAGTTTCCCATACTTTAACCACTAACCACTTTAAAAATAAAAATGTCATCTATTTTCATCACAACTTGCAAGTTCTAGGCTTCGTCAGGAGCAGAGGAGAGACCACGCCACAGTGGTGGAGCCTAGCTCCATTTCTTGGGACGAAGTCTTGAGAAAGACCTTTCTGAGCTCAAGGGCTTCGAGAGCCTCTGCTGGTCAGAGTAGTGCATATTGGGCTTGGCGGACTAATGGTCTATCTCAGCATAAGTCAGTATAGGAAGGACATCTTGGGGTGGCAGGCGGTATTGTATTTAGAAAGTTATACCCTGAGTTTGACCTTCTAATAGTGAAAAAGGTGAGAAGAGAAAAATGGATGGGAAGATGGCTTGCTTGAAGACAACGGGGAGGGGGAAATGAAAGAGACTTGGGATAAATGCAAGGAATGAGCAGGAGGTAAGGAAAGGGAAGAGGACTGACTTCGCTTGACTGGGGAGCCCTCATGACCTCTCTCCCCCCACCCATGTGGAGAAGACACCAAAAGGACACTTAAGGGAATGAGAAGCCATAGAAACTGCTGCAGAAATGGGAAGGACAGCATCACTAATTTCAGAAATTAAGCCCTAATGAGAGAGTTTATGTCAATAAAAACCAAACCAAGAGAAGCTTAAACACTATTTAATTACTCTTTTGTTCCCAGAGACAGGGTAATTAGGGGAAAGGTGGATTTTTGCCAGTTTACCAATGCATGTTGAAAGGGTTTTTAACTACACTCATAATTGGACCAATGCCACAGGTTAAGTAGACAAAGATTAGTACCTCCAGCACCCTTTATACTCAGAGTACAGTGCTGAGAGATCCAGATTCTTTACACCTAGAGTTGTAAGCTTGATCAGTACTAAACTAAAATTAGTTAGTTAATTGGTGGGTATAAATTTTAATTTGTGGGTCTTGCAAGTTAAGGGCACCTTTGTATATTTTATGGTATTTGGCATAATCATTCATTTTAAAGGGGCATGAAAAATAATCACTTTCCTAATTGTAATAATAGCAATAATTTTAAAATGTTCCATTAATATTATTATTATATTTTTTCATTCCCTATTAAATTACATTTTCATTCCCTATACAATGAGTAGCAGTTTTTGTTAACTAAATTGTAAGTTAGTTATTATTTTAGTTTTATTGAGGTTAAATTAGAAGAACAAATGAACCCTGTGATAATACCACTAGCAAAGCAGGTTTAAGAGAGAAATTTGCCCTTAACTGGTTAGATGCCTTTCAAACTTCTGAAGAGTATGGCCTGAAGTGTGGAGTGGTGTTAATTTTGTGTTACTTAGGTGGCTCTAGGGAATACACCCTTGAATACCAGTGCTAGGTGGCAGCATTGGGGAAGGCATCAGCCTCTATGCCCCATTTGTCCCTCCAGAACAACTGGTTGGCTGCTGTGTGAAATGGACCAGCGGTCTGATCCAGTGGGCTGTTCTTATTTTCTTAACCAATGGTGGTGGAAAGTACTGTCAAGTGACAGATGACTTACGGTGACTCCTTAGGATTTTCATGGCAAGAGACGTTTAGAGGTGGTTTTCCACTGCCTGCCTCTACATCATGACCCTGTTATTCCCTGGAGCTCTCTCATACAAATACTAGCCAGGGCCTACTCTGCTTAGGTTCCAAAATCTGATGAGATCAGGCTAGCCTGGGCTATCGACATGGTGCCTATAGGCATTCCAACCATGCTACAAGACCTTAATACTGCATGACTGAAAACTGGAGGGGTGAAAGGGAGAATGGGAAATATTTGGGGTTAGAGTATCCATTACTGTTTGTTACCACTAAGAAGAATCCCTGGTTCTGTTGTGTTTGTCGACTGGGTCTAAGTCACTGCGCAGCATCTCTGTAGAGCAGTCAGTCATTCTCCGATAACACAAAACAAAGCCAAAAACACTTTTCTCATTGTCTCCTATTTTAGAACAATCACAAATACCTTGCTGGAGGGAGAAGGCTGTATGGGGCTATGTTTTCTCCTGGGGGCAGAAGAATCCATTAGTTGCTTTCTCGGGCATAACCAATTTGAGAGTTTTCTTTTTAATTTGGTAGGTTTATTTTCGATGTATAAAAACAGCAAGTGAGGAAATTAGGTTTGCTGCAACAAAATCCAAACAGCAAGGTTTTGCATGTCATTGGAAAACTTCACAGTTTGTCTTGCAAAAGTTGGAAACAATTGCAAAACTAGCACAAGATGTTTTGCTACAGGCGCTGTCTTTCAGAGAACTGCAGAACACTTTGCCATCTCACTTGCATTATGTTTTACTGCATATTAGTCTGACAGAATTAGTGAGGCTGTGGAGACATTAATAAGAGTTATAAAGAGATGCCCGGTATTGAGTTGATCATTGGTCCATCTAGTCCAGGGGTCTGCAGCCTATGGCTCTAGAGCCCTATGTGGTGCAGTAATGGACATCAATTCAGCTCTTTTAAACAAACACAAATGAAATCTTTAAGTTAAAGCAAATGGGGGAGATGTGGGAGGGGAGGTGGCAAGGCATAGCCCAATCTTGTTGATCTCAGAAGCTAAGCAGGGTTGATACTTGGATGGGAGACCACCAAAGAAAACTCTGCAGAGGAAGGCAATGACAATCCACCTCTCTTCTCACTTGCCATAAGTCACATAAATCAGCACTTAACATACATATATTAAAGAAATAGATAGGGTTGCCAGGTCTTACCTTTCCCATGGCAGGGAGCTACCGACTCCTCCTTGGGATGGTTCTGCCGTGTGTGCAAAGTGGAAGTGACATCATCACACCAGGGCCAATGCTCTAGCATCTGGGGCAAAAAATCTATGGTAACCATGGAGTTCCCCCCAAATGCTAGAGCATCATCACATGATGGCCCCAGCATGATGATGCCACTACTGGTGACATCATTGCATCAGTGGCATCCCCTGTGTGATGCTGCTGTTCAGGGGTGGGGCTTCCCCCACCGCCCAGCTGGCCAGTTATGGATTGGGGGGCCGAAATCGGAGGATCCCCTGCCCCAACTGGGGGGATGGCAACCCTAGAAGTAGGTGGGGTGCTAGAATAACCAGACTGTGAAGGGAACAAAAATAGTTTTTCTAAGAATAAAGGGCTTCTTAGAAGTCCTGTACAAAAAAGGGAAATAATATAAGTGTGAATCATGTGCATACTTATCCTAGCGCACTAAAAGAAATGTCTCTTGGTTGGTCTCTTACTGGGTATTTTGATGTCCATTGGCTCTTTAATCATGAAAAGGTTGCTGACCACTGTTCTAGCCCAATATTGTCTGCTCTAACTGGCTGCATCCTAGGCCTGGGCCACCCAGAGGTCTATCCAAGATCTCTCAAACTAAGATGAATGTGCAAATCCTGAGTGTGCAAAGTACACATAGCAGGGGTCTTTTTTTGGGGGGAGAGCACCTGAGCGCAGCTCCGGCAGTTCAGGAGCCAAGCCCCGCCCCCAGCCGGCCTTCCGGAGTCTTTCAGGCAGCGAATGTCAATTTCAGCTCCATTATATCCAATGGGCCATTGAAGTCAATGGTGAAAACATAGGGTATATTCTGGGGGCTGGAGGGGAGGGGGTTTGAGGGAGAGGCTCCAACCTCACAGGGTAGCTGATGGAGCCTCTCCCCAAGATACCCACCAAGTTTCAAGAACATTGGACCAGGGGGTCCAATTCTATGGGCCCCCAAACAGGTTGCCCCTATTCCCTCCATTGTTCTCTATGGTGGGAAAAAAGTTATGAGGCTGAATTGCTGCCAAATTTCTTTCTTTCCCTCCTTTCCTTCTCTCCTTTTCCTCTTTCCCTCCTTCTTCTCTTCTCTCTTTCTTTCCCACATTCTTCTCTTCTCTTTTTTCCTCCTTTCCCTGTTTCCCTCCTTCTTCCCTCTCTTTCTTTCCTTCCTTCTTTCCCCCTCTCTTTCTTTCCCTCTTTCCTCCTTCTGTGGCCCAACTCTAGTGAGAAGGAGTTTAAACTTTAAACCCCTTCTCTCTTAGCTCCCCCACCCAGGCCAGCTGGGGAAGGGAAGGGGAGGCTTTTGAAGATGCCTCCCCCCCTTTTGCTTCCCCTTCTGACATCACTTCCGGTGATGTCAGGGTGTGTGGCATATGCTAATAGCTAATAGCTCATTAGCATGCCATATGCTAATGAGCTCCTGCAGCTGTTTTTCAACGAAAGACCCCTGACACATAGAGTGTGCAAAGTACACATAGAGTGTCCCAGTCTATGCACATTCTGTGGAAAGAAAAGATTTTATTCCATTCAGCCAAAGATCCTTTGTATGTACAAGAGACCTACTGCATGAGAAGCATTCTTATTAGATGCATAACAATGGTGATGCAAAAAAGAGTATTCTTACCTAAACACAATTGGCAGCTACAGAAATTTGGAATTGCCTTCTTGATAACTAGGCAGCTATATTTGGATCATCCTGGAAGTCTAGAAAGGTGTACATTTCTCATTAAAGTGATATTGCCCTCCCTTTGTGTATTAACATGTCATCGCTCTTCTCTCTAACCCTTTCTCCCCTGCCCCCCTAGTTCTCTTTCATTTTTTCTTTTTTTTGCCACCGAAGGGGGAAGCTGGAGACAAGTCTTCCGTTTTCTTTAATCTACTTTTCTTGAACCTTCAGACTTCCCTCCTTTCCATTCTGCTTGCTATTTCCCCATTTATTCCTTCTTCCATAGTTCTTCCTTCTTCTTATGATTTCCATATGACTTTAAAAATCCATGGGATAATCAAATGGTATGGATCACCATTCTCAATAACACAGAGTCAATATTCTATGGGTCATCATGGCCCCACATGCCTTTTCCTTTATGGAGCAATATGGTTCCAGTCCATGATCCCCAAGACAGCTTTTTCCTTCCCCAGAAACTGTCCATCTCTGCTAGCTATTCTGGTCTCTTGGAAGCTCACAAATGGGATTGAATGTAATCTATTATGAAACACGCTGTTAAAAATAAAATGTTCAAAATAGCACATTTCTACCTTGCACAGAGCAAGATTGATTACAGCAGAGAGTAAAAGGGAGAGTGCTTGAAAGAAGCCAAGTAAAACACACGGGGCCTGCAGAACTACCATTTTCTATTAATTATGTTCTACATGTTACATAAGAGTGTCATCCGTGCATATATTAATAGCACCTGCGATGCAGCATACAAAATATTTTAAGGTATTGTAGGTGCATAATTAGCAATATATTTATGATACATCAGGTTGCATCCTCCACCAGAGTTATATTTGCAGCTTTAATTTTACACAGTTTTATGATGCAGAAAATCCAGTACCATTTGACCATCTGGCTTTTTTAAAAAAAAAAAAAAAAAAAAGCTTTTGTGTTGCTGTGATATTAACATTTTTTTAAAGTTAAATAAATACATGCTTATTTCAATTGCATTAGGGATCCAGGGACACTAGAGGTATCTCACAGAAGGGTGTCCCACCCTGCAAATTATTGCTCTGGAAGGTATATAAGGAAAAAAATCCTATGAAATTCTACCTTGGCTTGGACTGGCAGAATGTCTCCTGTCCTGATACGGAAGTTTGGAAGGCTCTGGATGCAAAAATATCCTGTCCTGGGATAGCTGTGGTGGACAACTAAAAGGAAAGAGATAGGACACCTGCCTGGCTAATTGCACCTGTATGAACTTGCCACAAGGCCAGCAGTGTTGGGTCTTGGCCAGAGCTGAGACTGGGCCCTGACTGCCCATGGACCCAAGCCATGGCAGAATCCTGGCCAGTCTCTGCATAATAACTTGAGGCACTTTTCAAGTTTATATGCCCCCCATACACCTCTAAGAATATAAGAAGAGCCCTGCTGTATCAGACAAGTGGTCCACCTGAAGCCTCCTATTCCACATTAGCAGTATTACTGTGGGCAACAACCTTGTATTCCAATAAAGCATATCTCTATCTTAAAAATGCCTGGACTTACTTGCTATTGAGCCTGACAAGTGGCCAACCAGATGCCATGGAGAGCCAACAAACAGGGCATAGAGGCTAAGACCACCCCTCCCTGTTGCCTCATAGCATGGGTATTCAGATGTTACCTAGGCTAGGGGCCACTGATGGACTGCTCCTCTTTGAATCTGTCTAACCCCCTTTCAAAAACTATGTATGGGCAGGCCCCCAGATCTCCAGGAACTTCCTAACCAGGAGTTGGCAACCCTAAAAGTTATGGGTGTCTCGTCGCATGAAAGCCCATGAAAATGTACCCCTGAGTATGGCTTACTGCATTTCATTACACTGCAAGTATCTGTCAATATTCTTTGAAAAGTTTCAGGGTGACTTTCTATGATATTTCTCTGCTTCAGAGTCACAGGGACTGAATTTATATCTCAACATATTTTGGAAGGGTGCCTTGGCTGGGCTCCATCTCACTGCCACTGCAACTGTCTATAGACTGCTTTGTGCCAACAGGGAGCCTAGGATACCAACCAATGACATCTGGCAATATGTTCATCCAGGCTTTTGTTGCACCAGTTGAGAACTGCTTTATGCCAGGAGGTACCTGTATGGAAACCAGGACACCATTTTAGGTTTCAGTAAGAGAGACAAAGAACTGAGGGTGGGAGAGAGAGAATAAGCTTCATGGCATGGTCAAAAACCCTGCACTTTGACATATTCAATTTTAAACTTGTTATGCATTTTGAAATTATCATTTGTGGTTACTTTTTAATATCTGTAACAGCTACACTACCAACATCCATCCAACAATACCCCATCACTTCTTTAAAACAAAAGGATTTGCTCCTTTGATGTGCTTACTTCATATAACAGTAAAAAACCTACAGCTTCTGCTATTGTTTATTTATTTATGTAATTTATACACCACCCGATCCCACAAGTGGGCTCAGGGTGGCTTACAACATAAAATCCATAAAACAATAAAAACAATAAAACTAATGAAACAGTAGATAGCATGAAAAAAACCAACAACAACCCCCATGCCTCATATCAGGCGAATATAGTTTTATCCAGGATGCTGGACTAGATAGATAGATCACAGCTCTGATCCTGTGGGGCTCTTCTTGTGCCTCTGGAAAAAGGGGAGAAAAACTGGCTCATTCCCAGCCCAGGCTGTGGCTCCATGTGCGGACTCTACTCTGGGAGACCTGGGTTTGATTCCCCACTCCTCCACATGCAGCTGCTTCTGTGACCTTGGGTCAGTTACAGGTTCTTTCAGGGCTGTTCTCTCACAAGCAGTTCTTGAAAGAGTTCTCTCAGCCCCACCTACCTCATAGGGTGTCTGTTGTGGGGAGGGGAAGCAGAAGGAGATTGTAAACTGCTCTGAGACTCTTTTAGGTAGTGAAGGGTTGGATGTAAATCCAATCTATTCTTCTTCAAGTCAGTGTGGGGCAGTGATTAAGAGTACTGGACCAGGAAGGATCTGGGAGACCTGGGCTGAAATCCCCACTCTGCAGTGAAATTTTCTAGGTAACCTTGAGACAGACACTCTGGCTCAGCCTTGCTTACCTCACAGGGTTATTGTGAGAATTTGAAAAGGGATGGAATGGGAGCACCATGAGCTCCTTAGATGAAGAAACGAGTCAGAGTCCAGTAGTACCTTAAAGAGTAACAAAATACGTGGTAGGGTCTGAGCTTCCCTGAGTCACTGCTCACTTCTTCAGATACTTCTACAGAAGAAGTGAACAGAGTGACTCACAAAAGCTCAGACCCTGCCAAGTATTTTGTTAGTCTTTAAGGTGCTGCTGGACTCTTGGTCTTTTCTAGTGCTACAGACAGACTAACATGGCTACCCATCTTGATCTATCTCCTTAGGGTCCTTTCTGCACTTGAATCTCATCCCTGGTTTTATCAGAGTTCAACTCGGGACACAATACCTTGTGTTTATCCCTGGTTATAACAGCATCCATTTATCCCGGGACAAGTGTGGGGCAAAACCGGGGTGTCCTCAATGTAACAAGGAAATAAAAAATACCCCGAGACAATTCCGGGGGTGAACTTGAGTGTAGTGTAGAATGTAAGTTCAGGGACAGGGTTGAACCAAGATTTAAGGTCTAGTGCGGAATCACCCTAGATGAAGGCTGGGATAAAACACTACACTGGATAGAAAGTGCTGGCTTGGCAGGCAGAGGGTCCCGAATTTGATCCTGGCAGTGAAAAAAATCTCATAGCAACTCCTGGAGGACCCTGGAGAGCCTCTGCTGAAGAGGAGAGAACAACAAGTGAGATGGTATTCAGCAACTTTAAATATTCAGCCATCCCTAAACGGTGCCCCAGATTGGAAATTGTAGAGAAATGCATACGATGGAAAACAAATCCTTCAATCTCTCTGAAGTCGAAAGATAAGAGATGGTTAAAATTTTGTGAATCTGCTCAACAAACTGGATAGGTCACGTCTGATTATTTCCATATGCTTCCATTTGGGGCCCAAATTCAGCTTCGAGTGACATTTTCCCTCTGCCGGGCTCATTCCACAGCTATACATCCCCCCCCCCAGTCTCATTCTCTCTCACACACATTGCATAGAGGAATGCTTCCAAAAACTGCTGTAGATGTTCACCTCCCGTTCCCTCCTCTCCTGCTACTGACAGCACAAAATGCACAAAGAAGGGGAGCTGGGTTCATTGCACAGAAGAGACATGCAAAGAGAAAGAGGTCTAATGTGTCGGCTCTGAAAATGCCCGAGTTTGCCTAGAAGTACCGGTTACGTAAAAGTCACCCTGCCCGGTTTGCACAATTGCTCTTTGAAGACAGCTATTAAGAGTGGGGGAGGGCTAAATGACCTCACCTCCAGCATGGGAGAAAGGAAAAGAATTAATAATTCTGCTGTGAAATTCTTTCAGAGGTTGCTGAGGGAAAGCTGAAGCAACAGGCCTCCCGTAAGCTTATTTATTGAAAATTGAGTCTTTGGAAAGAGGGAGAAAGAAAGAGCGCGCAAAATTGCTTTCTGAATTTGGAGATGCTCATTGTACTCCCACCCCGTGCTTCCAATTTGTGGCAACCTGGTAGAGTTTTTTAGGTAAGAGATGTTCAGACATGGTTTGCCATTGCCCTGCCTCTGCATAGGTCATGCTGGTTTATGGAATCCCATCTTGGACTGATAAGAGCTTATTATTCAGAGTACCGGCACTTTCTTTGTGGTTGACTGTTTTCATTGATAAGAGCTGTTTTAATCTGTTTTAGTTGTTGACTCATGGCATATGCCTCTTTTGTTAGCCACCCTGAGCCTGTTTGGGGAGGGTGGGATATATAATAAATAAATAAATAAATATAAATATAGTGACCTGTATTTCCTTAGTTGTCTCCCATCCCAAATACTGATGAGAGCTGACCCTGCTTAGCTTCTGAGATCTGACAAGATCAGGTAAGGCTGGGCTATCCAGGGCAGGGCTTCACCTGGAGTTTCTCCTGTTCTTCCATCTCTTCTCCTTTTCGTGAAGCTGAACAATGTGACCACACAGGATGCTCCCTGACCAACCACCATTTTGACTGCTTCATTGGGCTTTTGTAAGTGGTTATAGACTCTGGGCTATGGACATCTAGTATGTGCAAGTCAGCTCCTCCTTTTCTTCCTCACAGTTGTAGTGGGAGATTAACTGATTTTTTTTTTTTTTAAAGAAAAGGACCAAAAGCTGTAAAATGTGTGGCAGATCCTTCCTCAACCTTGAAATCCCAAATGTATTTAGACATGCCTTCCAAATCAGTTAGTCACTTCTTGTCAATAACTCTATCTTTGGAGGTCACAGACAGTTTACTCAAATTTAATCTGTTTTTTTTTTTTTTTAAAAGCTGAGTTACAATTAGGATTTCTTGGGGATTCCACTGTAACCATCTGATGTCTGTGACTATCAGAACACAAAATAGTCAGAATGTCATTACACTAACAGAAGGTTTCAGAGCAATTGTGCTGTGAAGATTTGAAACAGGGTGCTTTAATAAAACCCTCTTCCCCCTGAATTGCTAGTCAGGTTTTAGATTTTGGCCTTTCATGGTTCATGTACCCATTTTTGCTTATCAAGCCGATTACATGTCTGCTGTATTTCCCAAGTTTCTTTCAGAGCAGTGTCTTGTGGTCAGCTCACACAACACATGCAAAACAAGTAACTCCATCAAACCTGACACACATATCAAACCTGGCATGCCTTCTGAGTTCACTTGTGAATTGCACCACCAGCACCATACAGCTTGGAGAAGGCATTTAAAGACACTGTGGTCTCTTTAAATGCCTTCTCCAAGCCCCACTGGTGGCGCCAGCGTGTCTGCCAACACAAACCTCCCAAAGCCACCTGGGAGGTTCATGGGAGGTTTGTGGGGGTGGGATGGCATGAACTGAGGTTTGTGAACCATGAATTGGGCACGGTTCATGACAAATTTCAGTTTGCAATTTGGTTCATGCCCATCCCTAATTAGCAGTGCACCATGATCTCAAATATGGTCTCCTACCAAAGCAAGCACCACAAATGTACAGGCCATTCACGTGACACACCCTGATCCACAGACTGCATGAAGCCAATAGGGCTTACTGTGAGAATTCTCCTTGAGTCTATAACCTCACCTACCCTAAGCTAGTGATCACCACTCATCAATGTCTACGTGCTGCAGAAACACTTCTGTCTCACCCCTTGATTTTTATGCATTTTTTTTTAAACCCACTACTCTGTAGGAGCGTGCCAATCAAATGCCATTTAAAAAACTTGACCTGGATTCATTTAATATTAGAATTAAAGCTAGTCACATTAGGGAATCAATCCATTGGTTTAAGTGGAAGACACACTTCTGCCAGTAGGTCCCTGACACATGCATAAACACTGAAATGATATTCTGAGGGGCCTGCACCACTCACCCAAGGAAACTGCCTCCCAAATTTCCCAAAGATAGGTGAAAGCACCACCATTTTGTAGGCAATTAAAATTCTTACTTGCCAAGTGAGCATAGGCAGGAGTGAACTGGTGTTGTTAAAGAGCTTTCTCCTCCTTTTCTGGGATCTAGGGGTTGGGGGTCTAAGAAAAAACAGAGATTGTGGGCAAGTGAAGTAAAACCCAAACACCCCTGCTTTTCCTTCCTGTGTTCTGGTTCTCTTCTAACGGACTCTGCTACTGGAAGTCAGCTGGGATTGGGGGGAAAGATGCATGCACTAGAATGCAATTCAGGGAAGCGGGAGTGTTTAGCTTCACTGATCTACACACATGTAGGCTTTGTTTAAAAATGGACATGCACTCACCTCTCCAATTTATTTATACATCAGTGGGAGCAATGCCTGTCTTTTTTTTTTGCTTACTAGAGCTAACAGCAGCTGGCAGGAGAAATGGGGACAGAAGAAAAGGTATGATTGCTTAGTGCTTTGCATCAAATTGCAAGTATTGGGAAATCTCAGATAAAATCAACAGTTCTCTCACACACAAAAGACCCTTCCCTATCAGGTCTGGAACATGGGTGTGTATGTTTATGTGTGGGGAAACCTTAACCTCTGCCTTTGTCTGCTTGTTGTTGGGAGGGGGGAAACCCTGGGGATCTGCTTGGAAATTTTTGCAAGTCTGCCTGCCCGGCAGGTGGCACAAGCAAAGCATTTTGCCTTGTCTGCTGCACGGCACATAGACTGACTGGCTCTGCCTGTGGGAAAGCCACAGAAGAGGCAGAGGCAATTTCTCCCTCTGTTCTGCCCTGTCTTAAAACAGATGCAAGTAAAACCTCTTTCCTCCGTGCCTAGCATGCATGCAGGCCCAGCTAACTGAACTGATCAGACAAACAATAGATGCTTCTATAGAATCAAATAGCACTCCTATAGACAGTTCAAAGATTAAAGTGGAAACATTGAGCATGGACACCAATCAAGATGCTCTTATGTGCCACATCTCTGTAATATACATATTACCAGGTGCTCGTTCGCATTGTTTTCCAAATTTATCCCACTCCCTGCCACCTGGGAAACTGAAACCAATAAGTTTCCTGAAAAATCATTGGCTCCGAAGGCTTCCATTGCTTCTGAATGTCCAAAATAATTTTGATTTCATCCAGAGCATTACCTATATTTACAAATCATTATGAATAATTTTCCAGCTGCACATGCCTAGTCTTTTGCACATTGTGGGCAGTGGATCCAATGTAGAAATGGATCTGTATGCATAAATCTGTTTCTGTATGCTGCCTGAATTGATCAGTCGAGTCATATATGTGCATACTGTACATATAAACAGCAACTTTCAGATAATTTAATCTGGATCAGGGTAAAATACCAGTTGCACAGGCTTCTTAACCAGAAAGCATGTGCCTAGAATAACAGATATTAAGATGGTTTTCCATTATTTAAAATCACTATTTTTTGTAATTGCCATGACCATTTTTTTCACTAAGAAAATGCCATTATCAAACAAGTTTTGTTACTTTCAAACTACCGTAGTTACTAATTTAGTTACTATCAAACTAGTTTAGTTACTTTCAGTACATCGCTCAAAAGAATGATTTTCTAAAATTGAAATAATAAGTAAGATAGTAAGCTACTTCATAAGGATCAGAAATTATGAGATCCTATTAGACTTGTTCATACATTGAAAGAATCATAGATATATAATCTGCAAGTGGGATTCAGCAAAAACAACACAAAAAGACTTTTAATTAGAACTTCCATGAATATTCTCCTGTTTTGATTTTCAATTTGAGAATAATACTTCTTGGTGGTAGTGGTATTTTCCAAGAAATTGTAAGGACATTTGCTTCCCCCCCTTCCTTCCCTATATGCTGCTACTTCAAGAGCATATTTCTCTTCCAGTTTTTCTTCTTCTTCTTCCTTCTGCCTGTATTAATCATATGGGGAGTTCCAGCCACTGAAGGAATTATGCCACAATACTATGTAGCCAATCAGAATGGCTACATGACAGCATCACTGAAAACAAACAAAATTGGGGTGGGGGATATAGTGCTTTGTAGGTGACCCAAGTAATCATGGTCTGTGTACTGAAAAGGATGACATTATGAAATGTAAATGATCAAAATTACCAACAATGATAATGTTTGCTTAGGGTAAATAAAGCATATTTGGAGAGGTGGAAACAAAGGGCAAACACTTCTGCAGATATTTCCAAAAATGACTAGAGGGAAAAATTAAAATGTTCCTAAAAGTGTTAATAGGCTTGGCTCAGACTGCTTTTTAATCCCTGGGAGAGAGCTGAGTACAGGCATAATTATGATCGTTTGCATTCTGCATGAAATCCAGTAATTTCAGTTTGGCCAAGAAGAAATTCTGCCAAGCACCTTGAAACCTTAGCAGCATACCTACACAACACACTAAAATGGTTTTATACCAGTTTAAGTGCCACAATGTCTCTCCTCCCAACCCCCAACCCCCAAAAAACCCCTGGTAAAGTGCTTTGGGGAAAGATGCTAAGAGTTCCCCACCAGAGATTTGTGGCTTCCCTCATGGAGCTGCAGCTCCTAGGATTCCCTAGTGAGAAGAAATGCCAACTAAACTCATTTAAGCCCGTTGTGGAGAAATGACGCTAGAATATCCTGGCATTACATAAAACCCCTGCAGCATATTTAAGCCTCCTACCGAAATCCTTATGAATTCTTAAGTACCTCCTAACTCAATAACTCCTAAAGCCTGTGCAAACAAAAATCTAAGAGGAATTAACTCATGGAGGGGGCGTAATCACCTGCTGTCCCTGGTATAGTGCCCAAACAGTTGTTTCACCTTTGTACAGAGCTCTGTTTTGTACATGCTATATGGATTTAGGCAGTGTACACAGCACACATCTTTGCAGTGTATAGATAAACAGAAAGAGATTGACGGTAAGGCCAGCAAGTTTCATCCCTTCTATTTACACACCCATTCTCTGTTATCTGTGGAAGGCTCTAGTCTTGTATCAAGACCTAGGGTCATTGATTCAGTTCAAGGAATAAATTGCAGAAATGTCACAATCCTGTGTGTATGTATTCCGAAGTAATTACAGAGTAGGGTTGCCTGCCCTGCACCAGCTAATGCTGGGAGATAGAGTTTTGGGTTAACATGACATCACTTCTGGGTGACCCTCTAGCAATTTCCCCAATCTCTATGGTCATTATCATAGAGACTGGGAAATTCCTACAGAAGCATGGAGGATGTGCCATCAGTTGTTGGTGGGGGGTCTTGCTCTAAGAACCCCCATTCTCCATAATATTTACCAAAGAGATTGGGGAAATGCCTAGAGCATCACCATTGATCCCATTCCTCCCCAATTTTATCCCCCAAATTCTCTCTCAAAATATTGATAGCAGGTGACTGAGAATGGGAGCAGGATATTGCCCACTGCCACTGGGCAAATGGTAAGCCTATTGCAGAGTGATTTTGAAATATTCATGAGGTAAAAATGTCAAATCCAATAAACTGTGATCACATTTACCTTTGGAACTAAATGATTGCTGATGGTTATAGCTTCTTAATGACCTCACAGAAGTCCTCATTAGGCTAGTGTACATTTTTGTTCCCAAATCTGATATAATTAGAGTTGATCTAGGTGTTCCATTTCTGATTGAGATTGACGTACCCATAATGAATACTGCCCTGTGCTTTCTATACATACAAGTTAGACTGACATTTTAATCCATTTAAAACCAGGCAGGCTCAGTATATCTCATTGAGCTGGATTCTACCATCTTTTTCACTGGTGAAAAATGGGGGACAGAGTCCCCTTTGACTACTAGAAGGCTATGCTGGGAATCATGGGACTGCTACGGACAAAGCTATGAGGAATGGGGCTTTACTAAGAAGAGGAACTGGCTGAGGTTGAGTGAAAAACTTGGTGAGATTCAACACATTATGTGCATTAGGGCAGTTGCACTAAGAGGTCATCATCCCATTCCACATCCATGTAATTTGTGGCTTCCAGCACTACATGATGTCCCTGAGAGTTCTATTATATTACATGTCATGGGGATGGGGGACCTGCTGTACTAATGTTGAGTCCTGTGGTCATTGTAGCAGCCAGCACAGATCCCTTTCCTTTGTTAGCATGGATTAAACAATCTCTCATCATTTTGTGGTTTCTTGCTATCCTATTTTTTAACCTTCATTTCCAGTTCACTCTTGAATTTTATGATGCTCCCTGAATTCCTTTGACGGTCCCATGAATGTTTGAAATAGTTTCTAAGAGTGTCTCACATACTCTATATCAGATATGTTTGTCTATGATTATTTTCTTCCAATATGGATATCCACCTCCTCCACAAGAACTTCACATTCCACACAAAAACAATCCACTGCCACAGAGTCTGGCTATTGTATCTAAGATGCACAGTTAGAACAATGTTGAAGTAGGACTTTTAAAACCCAACCTATTTAAGTCGGATGTGTTTTCTTTTGATCATTCTAATTTTACACACATCATGAGTACTCCAGCTGGAAGTTATGTCTGACAGTTGAATTCAGGGGGAAAAATATTTTTAAGCTCATACTAGAATTAAAAAAAAAGTTTAAAGAAAAGATATTTATCACATGCTAGATGGCTTGAATAGCTACTTGACTCAAGTATGACATTTTAATATGTCATTGCCAAAATTCCACATGGTTTTCCAGGCTTTGTATACCCAGGGGGCTTGCAGTTAAGTTCACAAGACTTCTTTCTGGCACCACTTTGAAAATTCATGGTGGAGTTCCAGGGAAACATTTGTAACAAGTGGAAAGCCATCCAGACCATACTCCATCCCCACTTGGGTTTATCCACACTGGTGCTCAGTACTGACGCAAAAAGATAAGGTAATTGCCAAGTATACCATACTCTGGTACATATTTTATGGCCATTATGCAGCCAGAATTAAGCATTTATAAATCCCTGGTTTCAGTATAGGAGGCACAGACATAAATCCTGCCTAGTATAATGTGTGGGATTACAAACTGTTTAATTGGGGATAGATACTGCTTCCTGTTTAAATATGGATTAGGAGACACAGGGCAAGATCCAGGGGGGGAAAGCCAACAGATCCCTGTGTGAATTTAGGGACCATCTCCTCTTAGTTTTTCATAGCTGTCCTATTCCACTTTCTACTTTTTATCAGGTGTTTTATTGATTTACAGGACCTCTCCCCAAAATATTCTGTAATCACTAATTTGGGCATAATCTTGGACACGGAACTGCTGCTAGCATGCTGACTATCTCATAATGAATTTTTTTTTCTATTAATGGTTCAATGAAAACACCCAGCCTTACCTCCTTCACATAAATCCTTTTATGCATGTAGTGCATATCTAAGTAGAGATTCCAGTAGTAACCCACTGCAATCAAGGGAGTAAGACTGGAATATCTCTGGAAAGGATTGCAGTTACTCAAAGAAAAGCAGTAAAATTAAGTAATCTAGGAATTAATAGACATGTCTCCCAATAGACCAAGTATTTGTGTTTTTTTTAAAAAACCTGGTTTCCAAGTGATTGAAGTTATTTAAAAGCCAGCGTGGTGTAGTGGTTAGAGTGTTTGACTAGAATCTGGGAAACAGGTTTGAATCCCCACTCTGCAATGGAAGCTTCCTGGGTGACCTTGGGCCAGTCACACGCTCTCAGCCTAACCTACTTCACAGGGTTGTTGCGAGAATAAAATGGAGGAGAGGAAAATGATGCAAGCCATTTTAAGCCCCCATTGGGCAGAAAATAAATAAATGACCCACTACATTATCAGCAAGACAATGAAGCTTGTTTTGTTTTTGGGGGAAAAAATGGGTCTAGTCATGCAATTTAATGAGGAGATAGAATCCTGAGGTGGTAGAAGCAGCTGTACCATTTCAGATTGCAAGGGAGGTTCACACTTTAAAATATCTTTCCATGAAAAAAATCCAGATTATACAAAAATTAACACATCAGAAAGGAAAGGTCCAGCCTAGCCTTTTGCATGTTGTTTGAAGTGCCGTTCCCTGCTGGCGCTCAATGGAATGGTGGAGGGAAATGGAGGAGGGCGGGGTTGTGTAGTGTCACAACATTGGAACCCAGAAATGACATTGCCACAATGCTCTAGAAATTTTCCCAAGCTATGTGGTTTGTACCATAGAGATGGGGGGAAATCCTAGAGTCTTGCACAATGTGGTGGCATCACTTGTGGGTTCCTAGCAGGAAGTGACACTGTGGCATTGCATGACACCATTTTGAAAGTCTCTGCCCCAAATGCTCCCACCACTGTAGGGGGCTGGGCTGGCAACACTACATGCTGTGCTTTTCCCCCATTTACAGGATAGATGTATTCCATTATACCACCTGAGAAGATTCTAACCCCCTCATTCTGCTGCATGCAGAAACCAGACCTATGATGGAGCACATTCCCAGACAAAAATACAGAACTCATTACCTTTGACAAACTATCACTGAAATAAATTCTATAGGCCTTAATTCCATTATTCATTGAAATAAAATCTATTAACAAATGCAAACGTGGATTTATTTGAGCTGGTACCCTGTTCTCTCTTGAGAGGTTTCCACATGATACATTTCCTCACAAAATGAGCAACTCTTCACTTTTGGTTGGAGGCTACTTCCAGGAGGGAAGGCCTAATCATTGGGCAGGGACACCAGCAGATGGAGGGTGCGAATGCAAGTATGTGACCAGCATCTGGGGCATCCCCCCAATCTCATTTCTATCGACTGACAGTGACGGTGATTATCCACATTTCACTACTGTAGTATTTCATGTGGCATTCATCATGTAGGGAACAGCCCCAATGGAACTGTGCATCATAAAACAATAATTATAAAAAGACATATGTTAATGGCAAACCCTTCTAGTCACCAGTCTGGCTGAAAAGTAGGGTATAAATCCATCATACATAGTAAATCAGATTTGTGCAGTTCTAATGAGAAACGTGCACAGTTTTGAATCAAACAGAAATCAGATACATCGAAAACTCATTTCTTCATATGACAAATGTATTGCAATGTGAAGTGTTTGTCTTTTGTTCACTTGCTCTGGCAAGCTTCAAAAGGGCTTGGCCTTCAGGTGAGGGGTGGGATTCCTGCTGGTCTCATTCTCAGAACTTGGCTCCGGGTATTCAGCAGTGAAAAGGGAAACACGCTAAGAGGCACTTTGTTCGAGAAATCCTAGATAATGTTTGTGTAGGTACTGCTTCTGTGATCCAGGGATGGGGATGCCTATAATTGTTCACAATACGTTTGTCACATTTTCTAATAGGCAAGTGTGGACCCATCTGCTGATACTTAAACACACAGATTAGGGCCACAGTGAACAAAAACAGATAGTTCTGCAAACCTGGGGGACCCACAGTATTGCAGAAAATCCTTAAGGTAAAAAAATAGATGGGGTTTACAAAAAAACCAAACTGAGAACAGTTGTCTACTCAAGCACACACAACTGTTCCTCAGTGGCAGGGGTGTGTGAGGAAGAGGAGGAGGATGGGAGAAGCAGGGATTGTTGCTGCTGAGGTGGACAAACTGGAGAAGAGCAGGAGGAGGTCATCACTGCCCCCCTTGCTGAGCTGGCAATGCTGGAGGCAGTGGTGAGGGCTTTGGAGTGGCAACAGAGGTGAGGGGGAGTACGAGAGAAGGGGTGGGGAAGAAAGAAAGGGGGTCAGTGAGAAAACTGATGGGGAGAGAAAGAAAGGGAGGGAATAAGTGACAGAGAAGGTGGTGGAGAGAGGACGAAGCAAAGGTGAGGGAATGTGATTCTTCCTCCATCCTTCTTGTAAGGTTCTGCTTGTTGTTAAGGTATCACATTGGCCTTTTTCAGATGTTATAGCCCACATATACCAAGATGCTTGCAACACTTCATAGACCCTCCTGATATGCACTGTCACCGTGTTGTGTGGAAGGGAAAAACATATGGGTTTTCAATTTGGGACATGCAAACCAGAACTATGAAAAATCAGGGTTTAGAGGAATATTTGTGTGAGCAAAGTCTGAGCATTGTCCCTTTCAGAGTTAATGGTGATTGTACGATCATGGGTACCACATATTCCCTGTGTATATTGTCAGATTGCTGATATTATCAGTTTTAAAGCGCATCCACTCACAGAGAAAACCAAAACACAAGTAGTGCAGGGTCCGGTGGCACCTAGGGCACCTAGAAAATTAAGACATATTTTTGTGGACTGTTACTCCCTTTGGCAGATGGATGCATCATAAGATTTGTTCCCCCCTTGTGTTTGCTGCAACAGAACACACAGCACAAAAAGCCTTCTCCCATTTCTGAAAAGTACACAGCAGGCTATGATGGTCAGAGGTTCAACCTTTGTCATTCCTTGAAAATGTCTGAAACTCAGCACTACCTTCTTTTCCAAACTTCACTCGAAAGGTCTCCCTGCTGGGTATTCTTTTTTATCGGAGTCAAGGAACAGTGCAGAGAGAACCCCTTTAGGCCCTGATATGTGGGTCATTCCTTTAAAAACTTTTTTTTTTTTTTTTGCAGAGAGACAGAACAGTTCTTACTGTTTGAAAATGAGAAACCTAACAGAACAGAAGCCACCTTTTACAGCAGAGAAAAAAAAAACACCTGTGGAAATGACTAGAGGACTTCCTGGACTTTCTATAGGCCAGTGATGGCGAACCTTTTAGAGACCGAGTGCCCAAACTGCAACCCAAAACCCACTTATTTATTGCAAAGTGCCAACATGGCAATTTAACCTGAATACTGAGGTTTTAGTTTAGAAAAAACAACTCATACGTTAACATCTTTTGTCTAAAAAGAAAAACACAATAACAGAGCTTTCAATGATAGAAACAACTTTTTGTTGAAAGGTAAAAGTTTGCATTTGGCATGCTTTTGAACAATTAATGTGATTTTTGCTGTTGTATGCATGCTGATAATTTGTCTAACCTTGGCTCATACTTTGTAAGTTTGAGAGCAACACATGCAGCACTCAGGTCATCTGTTAGTCTGTTTCTGGTGTCAGATTTGATATAATTCAAAGCTGCAAACAGCTGCTCACAAGCATAAGATGATCCAAACAAAGTAAGGAAAGCAATCCTGAGTGCTTTCATTGACTTAATCTATAATAAGGAGGTGGCACATACCCATCAGGACTAGTAACCCATGATGGACTTTTCCTCCAGAAATTTGTCCAATCCCCTCTTAAATGCATCTATGCTAGATGCCATCACCACATCCTGTGGCAAGGAGTTCCACAGGTTAATTACATGCTGGGTAATTGTGCTCACTGTGTACATGCTGGGCAATTACATAGTGGGTAAGTGGGTGTTCCTCCTTTACTGGGCAGGGGGAGAGTAACTGGTCCTCTGCACCCTAGCAGTGTCTTTTCTGGTAGCTGTCTGCTGGTGTTGTTTTGCTTCTTTTTACATTGTGAGCCCCTTAGGGACAGGGAGCAGTTAGAAAAGTGAAATATAAAACTATCAATAATAGTAATACTGTGCAAGATTGCATTTATTTTTTTATTAAGCCAGCCGTATCCTGACCCATGGGTCTATTGCACTGTGCAGGTCCCACAAGCAAAAGGAGGGAGAATATCGCTCTTTTCACCTGCCCCCCCCCATTTAGGTTAGGGTCCAATCATTTTGCGGAAGAGGCAGAAGGGAGAAAGAACATAAGTCATCTAAAATTCAGAGTGAGCAACGCATTGCTCAAGTTTGTGCATGATACCACATTATTCAGGATGGTGACAACCAAAGCAGATAGTGAAGAACTCCCATAGGGCCACCCCAAATTGGGTGTGTAGGCAACAACGTCACAAATGAAATTCAGTGTAAGAAAGTATAACTTGATACATAGTGGATCAAAAAAATCCTAACTTTAAATGTGCACTTATGGTGGTTGCTGGTCAAGATTGAGAGGGAAAGAGATCTTGGGATTGTAGTAGATAGCTCAGTGAAAATGTCATCTCAGTCTGTGGCAAGATGAAAAATATTAACTTCATACTGGGAGATTATTAGGAAAGGGATTTTAAGATAAAATGGCCAATATTGTAACACCTGTGTATAGAAGTATGGTGAGACCCTATTTGGTTAGTATGTGCAGTTCTGATTGTCGTATCTCATAAAGGATATTGAAGAAGTGCAGAAGAGAGCAAGCAAGATGATTAAGTGGTTGGAGCATCTTTACTATGAGGAATGGTTAATGAATCTGGAACTATTCAATTTTTAAATAAAATATTACTGGGGGGTATTGATAGAGGTTGATAAAACTATGTATGGGGTGGTGTCCCATCTCCGGGGCACTGGGACAGCCCACTCACGCTGGGTGTTCCTACAGTGTCCCACTCACCCACCAAGAGCCATGCGACCCGGGAAATGGAGGAGCCACGGCACTGTGATGAAGGAGAAGAGGGAGCTCACTCCAATGCACACAGGTCCATTAGCGAGGGCAGCTGGGTCAGCTGGCCACGGTTGGGAAGCTGGATGCTGCTGGGTGGACCACCAGTCTGGGCCAGTGAGGCACCTCTGAATATGTGCAGAGGATCATGGGCTGCCCTCGGGGCAGTGGTGAAGGGAAGGGGCTGCTCCGACCTGGGAGTGGGATCGCAGCCCGGCGAAAGGAGGGAGGGCGGTCGGGGGGTGGGTCCATCAGGCTGTGGGCAGCAGGAGGCAGTGTGGGTGGCAGGAGGCAGTGGGCCAGCACTGGGCGTGCATGCCCACAGAGAGGGCTCTGAATGCCCCCTCTGGCACGCATGCCATAGTTCACCACCACTGCTGTAGGCAGACACAGCTGACACATTAGTACCTTTGGCTAGGCATCTATTGCAGAATAAGGCTAAAAGATGGGATGGAGCCCTTCCTCTCATCATCACCTAGATGTAACAGCAGACGATGCTGGCCCATTGGAAGCAGCAAGAGTTCTTCTCGCCTGTAGGGTTGCCACTTGCCAGTCAATCAGTGCTTTGGGAGGGCAGATTCACTCGATAATAGCAACTACACCATGACATGTTTGGCAGTTCAGTAGAGATGCCGGCCTTCAGGTCAGATCTGGAGATTCCCCCAGAATTACAGCTCTTCTCCAGATTACAAAGACCAGTCCGCCTCAAGAAAATGGATCCTTTGCAGGGCGTACTCTATGGCATTGTACCTCACCAAGGTCCCTGTCCTCCCCAGGCTCCATCTCCAGGATTTCCCTAACCTGGATTTCACAACCCTAACTCTCCATCCCTTGCTGGTGGCTGGGGGGGGTGTATGGCAACCCTACAACTCAGGGCTCCGTTAATTTCCTGGTTCGCTCCCTGATTGAGATTACAGTGGATATATGGTGGGACAGAGAGAGTAGGGGGCAACTGGCAAGCCACAACACAGGCTGTCTTTGGCTTGGTGGGCCACAAGTTGTCCGAGGCTTAGTATGACTATTCCTGTGACTTGCATACTATCTAATGCATGCCTCTGTTGGCATACTCCTTCTGCTCAGCAGCATTCACAGTTGGGAGGCTCTTATGGAGTAGCATTCATCCCACCTTACACAACAGATCTTAAACATGGGCCAGAGAATAGGTTCACTCCCCCCTCTTTAACACTCCTAAAAAGCACTGCTGTACAAAACGGCACTCTGAGAAGTGATAATATTCAGGATGACAATAACACCCACCAGTTATGAGACAAGCCCTCCAGGCAAAACTCATGACCTACTTGCCTGCCTCTAAGCAGCAGTGTTCTCAGAGACTGTCAAGGTTTACAGAACTGGTTCAACTCAGGTACACTTGCAGGAGAAAGTTATCCCTGGCTGAGTGATGCAGAAATAAGGAAGGGAGGGAGGCACGGAGGAAGGAAGGAAGGAAGGAAGGAAGGAAGGAAGGAAGGAAGGAAGGAAGGAAGGAAGGAAGGAAGGAGGGAGGGAAGGAGGGAGGGAGGGAGGGAGGGAAGGAAGGAAGGAAGGAAGGAAGGAAGGAAGGAAGGAAGGAAGGAAGGAAGGAAGGAAGGAAGGAAGGAAGGAAGGAAGGAAGGAAGGAAGGAAGGGGAAGAAGAAGAAGCGAAGAAGAAATTGGATTTATACCCCACCCTTCACTTGGAGTCTCAGAGTGGTTTACAAACTCCTTCCCCTTCCCTTCCCCTCCCCACAACAGATACCCTGTGAGGTAGGTGGGGCTGAGAGAGCTCTTGACAGAAACTGCTCTTTCCAGAACAGCTCTGATAGAACTATGGCTTGCCTGAGGTCATCCAGCAGCTGCAAGTGGAGGAGTGGGGAATCAAACCTGGCTCTCCTGTGCACTTAACCACTACACCAAACAGGAAGGGAGGGAGGGAGGAGGGAATGCAATTCACACCCATTCAGAACTCCCTATGGTTGACATACAGCTACTCCCTATGGCTCCAGATGCCAAAAAGTTTTAGGTAACCTATGGCTTCATGGATCCCTTGGCTCTTCTTTTCTTATTGTGAAGTTGCCTTATACTGCATCAGACTTTACCAGCAGACTTTACCCAGTCATTTCAGTTAGAGATCCTTTTAACCAGGCCAACCAATGAGTAAACCTGGGAGGGGAATTGAGAACCCCACAGTATTCACGGTATTCACATTCTCCTTACTAGAAACCCTTAGGTTATCTACCGGCGGACGTTATGCAAGAGGTATTGTTTCTTGTTTGTGAGCTGTATGTAAGCCCACTGACACCTGACTTAATATTTACTTTGTTTATATTTACATTACAACTATCTTTTCTTTGTCAAATATTTGATGTTTCTATTGATGTAATTTCAATTTTATTCAAAAAAGCAGAATAAAAAGAGAGATTGAACCTGTCAGTTTATGTATGCAAAGTGCTTGGACATTTATTTCTCCATGTGTTCATGCACATGCATGGCACACTGAGAAAGCCAAAGCAAAAATCTCTGAAAGATTTTTTTAAAAAAAGATTTCAGAAGGGATGGGTGGGGGATGAAGTGCTTTCACATAGTGCTTTCATAGCTTTCACGATGTGCTTTCATAGCTTAGTTCCACCCATCTTCATCTTTTCCCTGCACGTATTATTCCTGAGTAAGGGTTTACTGGAATAACAGTATACTTAAATAGGTAGCATAAATTGTCATCCTGCCTTTCTTTTTTAATCAGCCCCTGAATAAATGGAGCTGCCAGAGGACTCCTCTGGTGTGGCCGTCACATCTAACTAACTATAAAGCTGCATCTCTGCTAATTTGGAATTCTGCTTTGAGTTCTTGGGCTGGAGCATATGGCCAGAATAAGCAGGTGCTGGGTCTGCTTCGGTACTGTAGCTACAACTTTTCAAAGTATGGGACTTCAAAAAACAGATCTGTTCTACTAGTCAAGTCCTTAAACTGTGGAGCAGTGCTAGTCTTGCCAGCATGCGAGTATACTGTTATGAAAAACTAGAAAAAGGTCTACATGGTGGTTGGATGTGATCCACTGGGGCACGAGCCACTCATGTGCACAATGTCAGATAATGGGTTTGCTCTGGCCAGCATGGGGGAGACTCTCAGGAATAGTGATACAGTCAGGTTGCATCAATGCACAGAAGAATTCTGGGAAAGATTTTCATCCCATAAAGCAATATGGCTATTCCACAAGCTTGTCTCAGAGCTCCAAATCCTGGGTAGTGGCACCAATATGTGTGTGGGGGAAAACAATGGAATCATACCATAGTTACCAACCTCCAGGGGGGGGCTGGTGATCTCCTGGGATTACACCTGATCTCCAGTCAACAGAGATCAGTTCACCTGGAGAAAATGGCTGCTTTGGAAGGTAGACTCCATGGCATTATAACCCATTGAAGACCCGACCTTCCCCAAACCCTGCCCTTCTCAGGCTCCAACCCCCAAAATCTCTAGGTATTTCCCAACCCAGAGCTGGCAACCCTAGATCATACCCACTATCCCCACCCTTGGCCTGCTCATATTGAGTGGCCATGTGTGCAACTTGTACACTGATGGAAGCACGGAGGCCAAAGCCACGGCTGGTTATTGAACTCGTGCTCTCTTCCTCCACATTCCGGTACAAACTGGTATCGGAGTGCCTGGAAGGAGGCTCAATGCAATAAGCCAGACTTTGGGATCTGGGCCCACCAGCGTCACTGCTCTTCTTGTTGCTTTGCTGATCTGCTAAGCCCAAGCTGCAGAAAGAAATAAACATAGACTCCAAATAGCAGGGAGCACCGATGCTTCAGCTACAGTCTATGGAAATAATTAGGCCTGTACCAATGATGTCTGCACTTTCCCACTCCTGTAATGCAGCGCCCTGGGTGTTGGAAGACAAGCACCATCAGTAACTCCAAACAAGTCAGCATGAGGCTGCCGGGGCGGGGGGGTGGGGGGAGAGAGAAAATTAGATGCCAGAGACAAGAGAAAGGAGGAAAACAAGACGGAACAACATCTTCATGGGTTCCCCCCCCCAATGCTCTTTTCCTCCCTTTTCAACTTACCATGCACGCAGATGCATCCCAAACAAGGATTTCATGATTTCTGTGGTATAAATTGTATGCTTCCAGAGGGGTACACAGCATATAATACATACTAACAATCCAGAGACCAACACAGTATCACAGTAAAGGCAACCTGTACACACATTTCAGAAGAAGTAATAGTTTCTTTTAAACTATGCATGGATTTTAATGAAGAGAAATGCATCCTCCTTCACAGATCAGATCACATTTTTACAATTTCCTTTTACCCAAGCCTTTCCCCTCCTTATTACTATTTATGGAATGTATTGCCTTCCTAAGGGAAGTGGGGGGGGACCATTAGAAATCAAGGTGACTTGGAATAAAAAAGATACAGTATAAACAGCAAAGCAAACCGCAAGGTATAAAAACAAACAGACAAATGACTAGCAAGGCCAGAGAAACGCATACAAACCTGTTCTGTAGGGCTGCCAGCTACACATTGGGAAATACCTGGAAATTCTGGGGGTGGAGCCTGAGGAGGGCAGATGTGGGGAGGGTCTCCAATGGGGTATCACACCGTGGATCCCACCTCCCAAAGCATCCATTTTCTCCAGGTGAACTGATCACTGTTGCCTGGAGACCAGCTGTAATAGCGGGAAACCTCCAGCTACCAATGGGAGGCTGGAAACCCTACTTTCTGCCATGCCAGTCTCTGGATGCAGAGACGAGTTCTCTTCCTCTTACCAGCTACCGTCACTGAGGGAGCAGAGGGAGCCTCCCGGCATCCTCCCATCATTCACGACTGGACCCAGCTACAGGTGAGAGCCCCCCTTTCCCTTCGACCACTCTCCAGCAGTCAGACCAGAAGAAATAAGAGATCAGACCTGCCAGTAAGCTGCTGCCTGCCACGACCCTTCTACCAAGTCTCTCTCACCGGAAAAAAAGTCTTGTATGTTGAAGGAAAGCTGAGAGGGAACTGAAGGACCCAGCCTGGCCCAAGAGAGTCATAGAATGCAAATCGTAATACATATGACTATTTTTTTTTAAAAAAAGTGGGTATAAAGTATAAACACACACTATTAGAAGCACCCAGCAAAAAGATGCAACTTGGAGTAAGGTGCTGATAAGGTTGCCAGGTCCCCTCCTTGTCCCAGTAGCGGGATGGGGGGGGGGCGTTCTGAGGTGGGCGAGGATGCCCCAAGCCCCACCCCAAAGCCCCACCCCCAAGAGCGGCCACCCACAGCCACCCCTCTCCATCCCCTCCTGCAAGATTTAAAGGGCCCTTCAGCTGATCGGCAGGGAGCATGTGGTTTGCCAATCAGCTGAAGGGCCCCTTTAAATCTTTTAGGAAGAAGGGAGAGGGTCTGTTGCTAGCCTCATGCTCCACTTGCAAAAAGACCCCAGGGCACACAGGGCTGATTTCCCAGTGGCGATTTGCCACTTGGGATTCAGGTGTGGCAGCACCCCACTCACTGTGAACGGGGCAATCAGTGCATGGGGCTGGCTGCAAGAAACAGGCAAGAAACCAAAAATAAATGCAATGTGCCTACATCACCCAGAAGTGATGTAGGCACATTGTGACATTGGGGGGCAATGCTCTGGTTTTGGGGCAAAACTCTATGGTAAGAAGCTAATTCTACCATAGAGGTTTTGCTCACAAACCAGAGCATCGCCCCAGTGTTCCCAACATGCCTACGTCATCATATTTCCCCCTGGCTTCTTCCCTCCCTGCTCCAGTTAAGTGCACCCCCATCCCCCGCCTATTCATCCAATGGACCTGGCAACTCTACATCCCCAGTATGCAACCTGGCACTTCTAACTACTTGCCATGGGAAGTAAAGGGAACCTCTGTGTACTAAGACAGCAAACCAGTGCTAGGAGGCAGGCTTGGCTTCTGCCCTCTTTGGCCCTCCAACACAACTGGTCGGCCACTGTGTGAAACTGTATGTTGAACTGGATGGATAACTGGTCTGATTCAGCAGACTGTACTTATATACATGTCTCACACAGGCACGATAACAGCCTATTTGGGTACCGGAAACTTTATTACACTGAGCTGTGTCTTGTCATCATAACACTCTAGCATATTAATGGTGCCCTTTGTTTTAATTGGTATTGGAGTGGTGGAGCCACAGAAATTCTCCCAAGCACCTTGAGCATTTTAAGAGGACAGGCCTTTCTTGTAGATTGCCTTATATATGCAACTGTGATGTGCCTAATGTGGCCCTGTTACATTTCACATCGGTAGCTCACCTTAAGGCTTTCAAGGGTAAGAGGGGATCAGTAAGAGAAATTAGACAGACATCTCTGTAGCCATAATTATTAGGTTCTGGGATTTTCTCTCTTTGTCTGTCTCTCTCTCTCTCGCCCCATGTTAATGAGATATTATAATGAAGGGCTGAATTCACAAAGCGAAATGTTCACTGAACGGCGACACTCTCTCCCGCAGCTATAGAGCTGGCTCACTGTAGCCCAAACAGCGTCAAGTGCAATTTTTTTTTTTTTTTTTTGCATATTATTTGAATTATACAAAAGGCAGGGGAAGAACCTGCAGTTTTCGAGTTACACAAAGGATTTGGGAAGGATTTTTGGAATAATCATTACTGAGCCTTTTCATCACATAACACCTTTAGAAAGGAAGAAATGCTAACAGCATTAGAGGAGGGACCCAAACTGTGGGTTGCTTTGACAGGTGAAAATGAGGTTTTCCAACTTAATGCCAAAACTTTTATCCAGCTTGGACTTTTCTTTACCTGAAATATTTTTTTTGGCCCCCCGAAGGGGACTTTTTTATTTGCATTTCTATAAACTACAACAGAAAAAAGGGAGGGGAAAATCTACACTCTAAAGGAGAAAGTAAAAAGAACCTAACTAAAAACCCAAGTGTGGAGGTTATACAATGCTTATAGAATAGTTGATACTCTTATTCAGTTACTTTAAGACATGATGAATCCCCACCAATCATCGCTTTTGTTAACAACATCAGCTTATCAGACTAAACAGAAAGTAATTCCACAGTTAGAATACAGAAAGTCACAGCTTTTTAGACAAATTGGCTTCTCCTTTTACGCTTTTCTCCCTCCCCCCGTAGGCAAATTATTTAAAACCAGTGTTCCCTCAACAAGAATATTATAACAATTTTTCTTCTTCTATCTTCTATATGACTTTTATAACTCTGGATCTGTCCATTCAAGATATAGACAAAGTTCCTTTTTTCCTTTTTCCAGGGACATCTTATCTTCCTTAGACTTCTTGAATCATAAGAGATCTTCCTTTTGTTGCATTAAAAGCATGCTTGTTGGAGAGTCCAGCCTTTCTCTTGGCAAGCAGATCTTGTGAAGCTGGGGTAACAGACCCTTTACTCCAAACAAATATACTGCTTTTCGGTCTGCTTGCCAGTCCAACCGCAAGAAAAAAACATTGCTTAGGATCTCCTTGCCGTTCATTATTTTCTATGATCAAAATTATACACCAAACAGTGTCCCTTTAAAAGTTTAATCGCTTTTAGTACAGATCCAGGTCTCTACTCCACTTTGGCCACCAGAGGGCCCACGTTTTCTTTGAAGACAGAGTCTATGGTAAGGTCACATGACCTGGCTTTCCACAATTCTCCTTCGTGAAGAAAGCATTGGTACCGCCTCCCTCTTTGCCTCTTGTTGCCATCTTTTGGGGATGTTTACATTAGCCGAGGAAGAATGCCAAAGTCTTTAAGGTCAGTTTATACACTCCATTTCTTTTCAGAAAGATTCTCCATTACAGTCCATCGCCACAGTTTGATCAGTCCCTCGAATCATGCTTTCACATTCACTTAAGCATTGGGAGAGAGGGCGTCCCCTCCCCCCCTCCGCTTGTAGTAGGGGGACTTCACACCTAGGTTTTGATGTCTCGTTTCAACGCAGACTCACTCCTCATTCCTTAAATCAATCCGACAGGTCCTGGAACAGCCCCGGGATCACGCCAGGCAGAAAAAATTGCTGAACCTCCAAACGCTTGTCCCAGTCAGCAGCTCTTGTACTGAACGGTCGCATGACAGCAAGACCGTTGGGGCGGAGGAGTGCCTCAATTCCCCAGCATCGCGCTGGCAAAGAGGCCACCCCTCAAAAGCCCAGTGGCTAGGAGCCATTCCCAAATGGCTCCGGGGGGAGTGGACGATCACCTCCCCTCCAAACCACCAGCGCGCAGATCATGCCCCTGGATTAACCAAGAGGCATGTCTGCTAGCGAGTCGCCATAGACCAGAAGTCCTACCTGAAATATTTTTTGTTCCCTTTAATATCAATTAATAGCAAGAGTGTTGGACTACTATTTAGGAGACCTAGGTTCAAACCTCCAGTCATGCCACAGAAGCTCACTGGGTGACCTTGGGCCAATCAGACTCTCTCAGGCTAACCTACCTCTAAGGGTTGTTGTGAGGATAAAACGGAGGAGAGAACAATGCATTAAATCAGGGATGTCAAACATGCAGCCTGGGGGCCGGATCAGACCCCAGGAGGGCTTCTCTCAGGCCCGCAGTGGAACTGGCTGTCTTCTGCTTCTTCTTCCAGTTCTGCTGCTGCTGCTGCGTCATAGCAGGTTTGCAGTTGACAGATACACACCTGAACAGCATACTCAAGATTGCAACAGCACAGACATTTTGATGGAATAATTCAGAGTGAGAGGTGTCAGTTATCAGACACTGTTAAATAAACAAAATATTGCCGGAATGCTAATGTTTTAAGCATGTTTTTATTTTAAGTAAAAAAAACCCTTTGTGTTTGTGTCCTTTATAAAGTTGATATCTCCACTACCTGGTATTACATTTTATGACACACATGGCCCGGCCCTACAAGGTCTCATTTATGTCAGATCCGGCCCTCATGACAAATGAGTTCGGCACCCCTGCATTAAATAAACAAATGGATTAAATAAATGTAATAAATTCTGGTTATATCCAGTTATAGTTAGGAATCAGTCCTCCCCCATAACTAGAGAAGGGCATACTGCATCCAAAGCTAAATTCTCCATCAAGGAAGGCCAAATTCTTTCATTTGAAAACTGGGTAGATTTGCATCATTTTGCATTCTTTCTTCTGCATTTCCCCCTGTTTTGTAGAGATTTTTTTTTTGTAAAACAATTTTTATTAGGATATATAATACTTCACAATTTTAGCTAAAATAATATAAATCATATCCTTTTCTTCGGATTCCCCTCCCCCCCATTGGCTCCCAGCATTGTTTCCACCATTTTACCAATACATAATGCCTATTAATTCACTGTTATCATATAAATTCTACAGGTAACGCAATTTACTTATTTGCAACTACTACTAATACTTATTGATTATATACCTGTTACACATTTGTTACATATATAGTAGCTTTCCAAACTAAATATATTATCTTTCATTTCCCAATATTTCTCTAAATATTCTTTAAAGTCATTCCACTCTACCAAAAAAATTTCTGCTTCTAAATTGTTTTCTTGTCCATTTGTCCATTTCTGCCATAAATAGCAGTTTTCTTAGCCAGTCCCAGAGTTCAGGAATTTTTTCATTTTTCCAACTTTGAGCATAGATCATTCTGGCGGTTGTTACCATATACCACATCAATGTTCTTTTACTCACATGTATTGCTTCTAGTTTAAGACCTAGAAGGAACACTTCAGGTTCTTTCTTGAAGGTACATTTCAAAAAATTTTCCGTCTCTGTATGTATTGCAGTCCAGAATATTTTTGCTTTATCACAAGTCCACCACATATGGTAAAAGGAACCTTCGGCATGACCCTGTTTTGTAGAGATTGATTCTTGTTCTGGCAACTGAAGGAAGAGGCAACAAGCCTGCCCGGGAAATTTCCTTCCAGCTTCTTCAGCTTCGGAAACCTCAGGAGGTATTGGGCCCCACACTTAAAGCAAATCTTTGCAGCCCCAAAGGCCACAAAGTTGACTATAAAAATGAGATTCTGAGGAAATGATTAATAAGTCAATCTGCACTTTTTGTGTGCTTTTGCAAATAATGGCAGTCCTGCTCATACATGCTAGGAATAAGCACAGATGGCTTATGTGGTTCTCCATGAGATCCTCTGTAGTGTGCCCCCATTCTTATGGCAGCACTCCATGCAACTCTTTGATTCTTTTCAGGGTGCGTTCTTTGTCTTTAGTTTACAAAATATACACAAGGAGGGAAATTTGAAGGGGAAGCAACACACAGGGAAAGGAGTTTTTTAAACTCCCCCTCCCCCAGCACTATTTCCTTTTGAAAATCTCCAGCTCCCTAAATTGTTCTTATCCCCATTGTGGAAAACTGACTGAGCTTAACATCCTGACTACTGCCAAAGAAAACCAGCTAACAGCTACTATCACAATGGGCTTAGATGTTCCCTCGTGGCACTGAAAATGGTTGCAAGCCATGTGCTAATTGATATGGCACACCTTTGGATGTCTCTTAAGAGGACTGCCACGGCATTTGGACTCCTTGCGTTCAGGAAGGACTGCAGGATACAAAAGATGTGTGATTTAAAACTCCTTGAGGCTAATAAGAAAAGCAGTCCCATGGCTTCCTAGGAGGACTTGAATGATAAAAGCTATACCAATGAGCCCCTTGACTTGAAGGGAGAAAAGATCTCTTTACTGGGTAAACAATGACAGAAAGGCCAGTCCAGGTGCCATGTGTTTACTGATAAAGGCGGTTTCTGCCGTGCTTCCACATTAATAGTATTTATTCATGCATTCATTTCCACTCCAGAGAGAGACTTAAAGTGGATTACAGTCTAGATTACATGAGTTAATCAGTGAAGTACAGCTAGGTCCTCTGCAAACTTTGACATGGGCATGATTGCTCGGTGAACATACTTTGTTCAAACTCTCCCAAGTAAGTACCAGATCAGATTGCCTTGATCTCTGTCAGAGTTTATCTTGAACACAGCACCTTGCTGGATAGCTGTTTACCTGCACAGTAGCTGCTCTGTTGCATCTTTTTGCTTTTTGCCCTGCTCAAGACAAATCATCTTATTTACCAGACAAAAGGCAGTATCCCCCAGGCGGGGTCAAGGTCCACTGAGTCATTAAGCTAACTGATTTGGGTAAAGGATAAAGTCACTTGCAGCTGGTCCTCCGTTGGTGCCTGCACTCTTTAAATGGCCAACATGAGTCAGCAGCACCTATTTGAGAAGTGATCTTAAGACTTAAATCACAAGATTTAGGGAGGTTCATGGCCAGACTATGAAGGCACATAATGCCATCTAAATAGTAACTCACTTTTTTCTTCTTTTTTAGTATACATCTTTTGAAACTGGAAGTAATGGATGAGTAGTGGAGGACAGTTAGAAGAAAATTGTATAACCATGTTTAGAAAACACTGTAATTGTGCACACTGAGTGTATCTGAATTTGCTTGTGTGTATGATCAAGACACAATCAATTTATGACAACCCCAGCAAGTGGCTTCCAAGGCAAGTAAGACGCGGAGGTGATTTGCCAATTGCCTTCCCTGGTGGTCTCTCTTCCAAGTACCAACCCTGCTTAGCTTTCAAAATATGATTGAATTGGGCTTCTCCAAATTTGCTTAGACACATCCAAGTAGCCGAATGATCAGCACTCTGCTCATGTTCAGCAAACACGGCATGGGCTAAGCCAGCACTTGTTCAAGATTAACTATGACATAAGGAGGATCACATTTTGGGCCAGCTAGAATGAGATTGACCACTTTCAGCTGTATAGTTTTATATGACCAGATAAATAAATCCTGAGACACTGCTAGCTTGGATTACAGCAATTTTCTTTTTTCTGTTTCACAAAACCATTAAGCTCACTGGCCTACTTTTTGTGATACCTTAAACTACCTACCTACAACACAGGAATGCATTTCTTTCTTCTTTAAAAAAACCCCATTAATTAAGCCACTTTCTGTGCCAGTTCCATGGACTTTAATGAGGCTACACTGAACTCAAGTGCTTTTGAAGTAACTTGATTACAATCTGGATGAACAGTGTTTCTTCTACCGCAGGCAGCAAACACGCTATGTACTTTACAGTGTTTCCCCGTGGCATCCTAATAGGATTTCTGCCACAGAAAAATCTGCTTTTTTAGTGTTTAGCCTTCTTGCAAGAGGATGCAGCCCTGACAAGAGAATGAATGTTTTTCGGAGGTGATGTTTCACTGCTTTTAAGAGTGCTGGCGTGATTTATTGTATAAAAAGATGCACACGGTACATCACAGAAGCTCGCATAATGGAGCAGGCTGTCTTTGCTTTCAAGCTCTGTGGCCAGGCAAAGATTTCAAAGGAGACTATAACAAATGCCTTCCAGTTTGGGTGCAGGAGGGTTCATGGGAACCTCTGCAATACCGCTTGGCATTCTAAAAGTACAGCTTCCAGGAGGAGGAATGGGTTGAATGCTTTGTCCCTTTATGTCCATTGCATAAAACAAAAAATTAAAGCAGTACACAGTCAGAGGAAGAACAGCTTGGTCACATCACATATGTGTGCCCCGTCATTGCTGCCTGCTGACTATAAAGTACACTTCTGAGTACCTCAGCCATAGAACTCGTTGATTTACAAAGCTTTTGCTGTGACTGACCCAGCATTCCACTTGACATGGACTACTGAGATTACTGAGTGCTCCGCCTGGGGCTTTCTCTTCAGCACTACATCTGTTGAACGTAGCCCTGAAGGATTTTCTGATGGGATGTTTGAAATTTTCCCAGGAACACAGAATTTTCAAGCTGTGTTCCTGGGAACCATGTGGTGGTTGACATATATCTGGGGTTCCATAATCAGTAACAGTGGACAAAGTTCCTGAAAGAGCAATGGTCTCCAACAACCATCTTCCTGACAGCCTGCTTCAGCTTTGTTCTAGAACCTGTCCCAGAATCCTCTGCAACACACAGTATTCCTTGGAAAGAGAGAGAGAAGAGAGTGTTCTTTTAGTAGTTTTAAAACTTCCTGCCACAGACAAAGCCATTATTTTGGAAAGATGACCACCCAGCACACCTGTTCTTGAATACTGTACCCTCTCTCTGCACTCTAAGCCTTCTACAGTAGGTCTACCTGTATATCCCACATCTGAGTTTCTTGTGACTATTCAGCTGCTCCTGGCTTATCATATGTTCAACAATCAATGAAAGTATAACAAACGTCCTTTTCCCAAGCACCATGATCTAAGTTGTTAGATAGTGTGGAAGTCACTATTCTACCTTCCTATTCTAGTCTGTGCCTTATAACGGCACTAACAAATGTTTCAGCTTTGATTTGAAGGCAAGGAATTCTGCTCCTCTCTTTTTTTATATATCAAATGATTCTGGCACACCTGATAAACCTTAGATAGGAATCTACAGCAACTGTGCAGAAGGACAATAAATAAAGAAAAGCATGATAATGATACTATTCAGTATCATTCTTTTTAAGCCTCAAAATCTCTTTCCTCCAGAACAAACCGGATTTTAATAGAATGTTAGACAGGATGCCTTTTAGAACTGCAATACTGCAGCAGGTGCTTAGATACTTTTGTTCAATCTTGCGGCCAAATACTCGGAGTAGTAAAATGTCATATTGCTGCCCTCATTTAGCTTTCATAACGCAAGTACCTACTGAGACAATACGACCTTCCTCCTTGAGGAGGAAACTGTTCCCAGCTCTCCCCCTCAAGCTTGTCCTAATGAGATGTGATTGTGATCAATGACTACTCACTGCAATAAAGCGTTGCAGAATGTTGTCTTTTACACAGACAGTTTTCCTGCTGTAAACTAAGTGTGTGGGTTCAGCCCCAGGTCCATCCCTCCACAGAAATTATTATAATTTTTTATTCCTGAGGAGATACCATTTCAGAGAAAACTTAGAGGATGTGATACAGAAAAAATCTGAGGTAGTAAATGTCAGGTTGGGAGGACAGGGTGCACCAGTATAGACTGAAAATGGGAAGTCAACTGACTGAATGCTTCTCCACACAACAGATGATTTCCATCCACACAGAAAACTTGATATCAGTGATAAAATTTCTGGGCCAATCTGCTCCCTATCTGTATGGAGGACCATTTAATTATAGTTAGCCTTCACCTGACAACTACAGCCCATCCACTGGTTTAACAGTAAGAACTAGGCCTACGTGAGCCAGCATGGTCTAGTGGTTAGAGGGTCAGATGAGGATCTGGGAGACCCAGGTTTTTAATCCTCACTTTGCTGGGCGACTTTGACACAGTCACTCTCTCAGCTTAACCTGCCTCACAGGGCTGTCGTTGGGAGGATAAAATGGAGGAGGGGGAGAATAGTGTAAGCCACTTTGGGTCCCCTTTGGTGAGCAAAGCAGGCTATCAATAGCTATCTAAATAAATAAATCACATTTTGATGCAGAGGTTCCAATGTATTACGCTGACCAGTAATTCCACTCCGTTGGTTACGGGAGGTAACGTCCAGTGTGCAGGAGGCACGGCACAACAATTCTGGCTCCCTGGACATTATCTTGCTCCCCTACAACCCCTCACAAAAGTATCCAAGTCCCATCATTCCCTCACAGCGAGGGCTGGTGGGGGAAAGCGGGCTTACCTTTTTCACCCTCCTTACAGGCTTCCTTTTTTCCGGTTTCCACTGAGCCCTGTATTATTTCAGGCTAACGCTACGGTTCATTGACATGATATTTTAAGTGGCAGGGGTTAATATCTGCCTCACCAACAAATCCCAGCAAAGGCATTTCTCCAGGCTCACCAAGTCAACCATGAGATAACCTTCAGCAAAGATCGCTGCATCACAAGATCTTTTTTTAAAAAAAATGCTGGATTTCTAACACGGGGGATGGGTTGGAGTGGAGTGGGAAAAGCAGGGGGAGGGTGGGGAGACAGTCTGAGGTATAAATAGAATACACCAACAAACAAGACTGAGCAAATTCCAGTAAAATTCAGGTGCTTTGTTCTTGTATCTCCCTGCCTTAAAACATTTCATGCATGTGTGGGCAGAGACGACAAGCAGAGAGCACCACAGTGAATGACACACTCAGAGTGGCAGATTTCTGTGCAACTGTCACTTAGAAGCAGGCTTTCGAAGCAAGAAGCTCGCAAGCAGCCTCATGGAGCAGAAGCGGGAGAATATCTGCTTGCAAAAGTGGACAGAGACTGGGGAGGACCCAGGACCATGAAGAAATGCAGGAGCCTGTCCACTGAAGGGTGTGAGAATCTGAGTTAAGCAGAAGGGGGAGTTTCTGTCTGAGCTTTCCAGCCTGGCTGGGCAGGGCAAGAGCCAACGTGGGTCCTTGGACAAAGATGCTCACCAATCAAAAAAGAATGTAAAGAAACACAAAATGAAGTAGAAAAGAAAGAGATGGGACAAAAAGGGGTCTGTCAACAGTGAGACAAGTGAAATAAACCCTTCTGGACTCAAAGGGATCTCCTTCTTCTTCATTACTTCACCTCGGAATGTCAGAGCAAAGGGGCATCCTCCTCACACCTTCAGTCGGGGAAGGGAGGGATAAAACTCACCAGTGCTTAGGGAGTGGGGGGGCGGGAACGCTCCAGGAAGCCAGTCTCTCTCACTTTAATCTTTTACTTGGCTGAAAAAAGACGGCAAGGAGAGCACTCACCATGATTTCAAGTCAAGCACAAGGTTAAAGGGAGCCACCTTGGACTCCTTGAAAGGGTTTGAGCTTCCACTGAAGCCTCAAGTTTTAAGCTCCTGGCCAGTGCCATACTCGTTCTTGCAGGAGAGCAAAATGGGGCAGGCAGATTGCCTGGCTTCTTGGGCGCTCGGAGATACTCAGGCCCTGGTTATTGTGTGTCCCTAATCCCCTACCTTGGCAGCCCTGCTTTCAAGTCTACAGAGTGAAAAATGTATTGACAGGGCTGCTACAGCATTCTACCCAAATGAAACACATGAGTGTCTTCACGAGCACAGAGAGCCACTAAGCAGTAGCCAAAACGGGTTTAGGAGGATAAGGGAATGGTCTGGAGGTTCATGATACCATGCCACTGCTAAAGCTAAGCAAGTTTTATGTAATCGTGGATGAGAGACCCCCTGGGGAATGATATGTAACCTGCTCCAGGTCTGATGAAAGAAGAACAGGTATAGTGCGTAGAATAACTTCACGAATTGTTTAATGAGTCCTGACCTGGATAGCCCAGGCAAGCCTGATCTCGTCAGATCTCGGAAGCTGAGCAGGGCCAAACCTGGCGAGTATGTGGATGGGAAACCTCCAGAGAATAGCAGGGCTGGGAAGCAGAGGCAGGCTATCAAGCCACTTCTCTGAACAGCCTCCATGCCCCAGTAGGACTCACCAGAGGTCGCCATGACTTCCAGGCACAGGTGCGCGCGCACACACACACACACACACACACACACACGTACACAAATGCAAAAAATAACAAAAAAGAGAGCATTGTTTACCAAAATATAACGAATAAATGTTTTCAAAATCTTCACATGGAATATAATGCAAGATTTAGCTTTAATCTATCAAAGCAAAGGCCTAATTAGTTTAGTGCCTCCAATGTTGGGCAACCAGATGCCCTTGGAAAGGCCACATTAAGACATGATATGAACCCATGAACCTAGGGTTGCCAGGTCTGTACCTGCTGCCAGCGGGGGGAGGGAGTTTCCTTACTGGGATCTTCTTGCACGCACACTATGTCTGTGCGCCGCAATGATGTCACCTGGAAGTGATGTCATCAAGCTAGGCATGTCACCAGGGGGATGCTCTAGCATTCAACTAGAAACTCTATGATACTATAGAGTTTTTAGACCCAGTGCTAGAGCATCCCCCCGGCAACATGCCTGGCATGATGACGTCACCTCCAGGCAATGTCATAGCGCCAGTCACATTGGCACAATCCCGGCACTTTGGGTGCAGGGTTCCCCCACTGGGTGGATACGGGCCTGCAGATCAGGGCCCCCTAAAGAGGGCAACCCCTCCGGGGGAGGGAATGGCAAACCTACATGAACCTGCTTTATCCTGAATCATACCACTAGTCTGTCAAGTACTATGTACTTTAATGGAGATGTTCCCCCAAGGTCTCAGGCAGAGCTCTTACACATCACCTACTACTTGATTCTTTTAACTAGAGATGCCAGGGATTGAACCTGGGACCTTCTGCATACAAAGCAGATGTTCTGCCACTCAGCCAGGGCCCTCCCAGCCCAGGCATCCCCAGCATCCTGTGCGTCCTAACGATTTATACCACTGAATTCATTGGTGGGGAGGTTGTCATGAAAGTACATTGAGCTGCTGTTTTTAGTGAGCTTTAACCATGACTCCAAAACCTGCTTAGGATGGCACTGTTAAGTTTGGAAATATCTTCTGAAAGCTGTCCACAGCTTTCTTAATACTTTACCCTCTTGAGTGATTTGGGCTCATCTGCAAACTTATTATTCACTTTTGACCTCAAGATCATTTATACATTATAGTGTTGGTCTAAATACAGGTCCTTTAGACATAGTTTCTTCCCTCTAGTACAGGGAAGGAACTTTGGATTTTCCATGTGGTAAAGCATATCAGTACTGAGGGCTCATAAGTGCATAATGTAATTGTAGTCTGCAAATAGTAGTGCTTCCAATCCTGCTTTTTCATCTAGACAATCTGCTCACGCGATCTGGATAAATATAGGGGTGAGCCTGTACCCACATGCTATCAACCTAAACACAGCATCTGAGCATAGATCCAGATTACAGAGAGCCAGTTTGCCGAGTCATAGCCACTTAAAAGCTGCCTGCACCATTTGTGGAGGTGGTGATCTGTAATCTCTGACAATACAGATGAAATCACCAGAACTCCATTTATTCAGATTTCTGATCCACTTCAGGTTGGCTGTAGAACTAGATTGGGGTGGCCAAACTTGTTTAATGTAAGAGCCACATAGAATAAATGTCAGATGTTTGAGAGCCACAAGACATGAACAGACATTACACACATGTTTTTATTGAAAAATATGCAAATTTGCTTTTTATCAACTTTAAATGAGACTGCCAAAAACAAAAGGGGTAAAAACAGATATTGATAATGATATTTGTCTAATTAGGAGCAAAGCCCATTGTGAAGGAAGACAATGAGCCCTAGCACAGTGCGACTGAGGTGCCTCCGACCTCCCGCTCTCCCCCCCCCACATGCGACTCCCCAGAGTCTGGGGGCGAGGGAGTGGCTTGTGAGTGGCTTCCTGGCTGGGTGCGGTCGGCAGGGTCCAGGCGACCTCCAGCAGCCTTGGGCTCGGCAGTGTGCTGGCCCCTATCTAGTGAGAGATGGTATTTGTTTGCTAATGGTATTTTTATATAAGGGGGGGAAGGAAAGAATGAAAGAGATGGAAAGAAAACAAATAAACGGGGCGAGGGAGGAAGGGAGAGGTGGAAAGAAAGTAACTTTAACTTTAAATGCATCCTGCAAGCCACCCCCCCTCCACCCCCATGCTGACTGGCTTGGTTTGGAGAAGGGATTTTAAGAGACAAATGTCTTTTCCAAGCTGGCTGGGGGAGGGGGGGACCTTTGAAAATGAATTTAAAGTTGCTTTCTTTCTCTGCTCCCCCCCCCACACACACACTTCAAGCCTACCCAGAAAGGAGAACACTGGCTGGGGAAGAAAAGACCGACCAGGGAGGAATGCCTCCCCTTCGCTTCTTCAGCCGCCCTGCCAGGAGCTGCATAATATGTATGAAAGAGCTGCATGCGGCTTCCGAGTCACAGTTTGGCCACCCTTGAACCAGATTCAATGGCTTGGTCAGAGGCTACAAATAACTACTACCTCCTGTAGCTACCAGCACCACAAGACAAATTTTTAAACTGAATCCCAAACACTGGGAATAAAATTTATTGAACTCAGTGGGAGTTACTTCTGAGCAGTCAGTTTAGGATCCTGCTTAAATGGCTACTGAATATACTCTTCGATGCTCTGAAATATCCTCCTGCAACACCACACATAATTCTTAATACTCCACCATTTAAAATGTGCACATTTTTCTTCCAGGGCACACGGCTTCTTGCTTCACCCATTTACTGCCTAGAAATAACGACAAAATATTTCATGTGATTTCAGCAAAGGACAATACACATTGTAACCTGTCAGGGCCTGTGAAAGTTGGGTTAAAGGGAACGGTCCACTTGGACATGCTCAGTTTCTTAAATTTTGGAGAAACTCTTGGAGACAGGCACACTTCTCTTAATCTGATTGATGTTCCCAGTTTGTCAGTGCATTTATCACCACCACACTGAGGCTTGGAGCCTACAAGTTTTTTCAGCCGTTTCCATGGGATCCACATGGACAAAAACGTCACACAGGAAACGGCTGCAATAATGAGAGGAATCAGGCCAGATTACTTCTGGCCAGTGTGATGTAATGGTTAAGAGCAGCGGACTCTAATCTGGAGAACCAGGTTTGATTCCCCACTTTTCCACATGAAGCCAGCTGGGTAACCTTGGGCCAGCCACAATCCTCTCAGAACTCTCTCAGCCCCACCTACCTCACAAGGTGCCTGTTGTGGGCAGGGGAAGAGGAGGTGATTGTAAGCTGCTTTGAGACTCTTTAAGGTAAAGTGGGGTATAAAAATCAACTCTCTCTCTCTCTGTGTCCCAAAAAAGCCACACAGGACAGGGCTGCAGTAATGAGGGGAATCAATCCAGATTGATTCTTCTCTCTCCTTTACCAACAGAAAAGCTGGTAGAACTATCCATTTCTTGCTAATTCTGCTTTTCTGGTTCTCAACTTGCCAGTACAGTGCAAATTACTGTGAGCACTGAACACTGATGGGACCTCTGTAGTCTTTTAATGTGACATTGTGCTCCAGTACAAGTGATGCATGTACCTGGGCTGACACGTCAGAGCTTTTTCAGAACTCTTTTTAAATATGATTTGGTTTGTGCTTTGCATGCTTTCAAATCCATGCAAACCTATGGGACATTGCAAAGTGATTTTCAACTTTATATTTGGATAGACTCTGGGATATTCCCCTCCCTCCCCGTGCAATTCTCCTCAAATTGGCTTGATGCATCCTGAAAACAAAACAAAACAAAAGATTATTCGTGTGTGATTGATATCCTTCTGCTCAGAACTTGATCCCTCTTTGTAATGACTATCATAAAACAGCATGCAAAGGTATGCAGCACAGACCAGAGTCCAAACAAATAAGCAAGTGATCTCAGGAAGCAGTTCTCAGGAATGCTCTTCTTTTACATTCATCCTTCAACCCTCAATAAAAGGCACACATGCTTGTTTCCCTTAGAAAGTACAAGGCTTAAAGGAGTTAAAATATCACATGAATACAGAGGGCTTCACACAAAGAGACAATGCCAATGTCTCAAGAATGCAGACATTGAGAATACCCAGTGCCATTGATATAAAAGTGACTTGTAAGTGGTTCCTCAAAGCTTGGTTCAAATGCCTATCTGGACCAATGGGACTGGATCCAGACTAGATGTTTCTGCAAGTGCAAAGGCTTCAACTCTTAGAGCACAATTTTCTACCTTCTGTGGCAGCCTGAAATGCCCCTTGAAATCCTGCTCCTGGGGTTCCCCCCCCCCAAGAACAGGGTTCGTGTCCCATTTCAGGCTGCCACAGGAAGGGGGAGGTGGAAAACATGTGCTCCGTGAGTGGAAATTCTTGTGCTCAAGGAAAGGCCTAGTCTGAATCCAAGTCATCACCTTGTTCATGTAAGCAGAGAAATGGGTGAATATGCTACTATGCTTGTATTTCATTGCATAATGAAGAAGCTTTCTGCAGATGCTCATGTAAACAGAAGGCTGAATCATGGGCTTCCTCCCCTTCAAAAAAAGAACGGGAGAAAAGGATTGTTCAGTTGTATGCGCACATGGGCATCTTTGTGGAGCATCCATACAATATATTACACTGTGAGCATGGTGAAGAAAGGGTCATACCTAGTTTTGTATGGTGGCAGCAGTCTCTTCAGCCCATATCAGCCATGCTAAAGACATTATATATTTCAGACAAGCAAGAAAAATTCTGTATTATGATTTCAGGGTGATGGAAATGCAGTGTTCCACGGGAGGTTTTTCTTTCTTTCCCACAGCAAGTCTAATGAAGACAGGGTAAAAAGCTGAAGATAAACATCATGAGACTGTGTAACTAACTAGTTTTCAAAAGGGAACCTGTGGTAGAAAAGCTGTGGTGGAAAAGCTCAGTTGAGTTGATGACTCAGTTTGATACTTAATAAAATCTCCCAGGTCACCATCCACATGAAAATGGATGGTGACTTTCTATAAAGTAGCAGGCCAAAGGGCACTACGGTCAGGACGCAACATCTGCTGGTGACCCCAGGCCCTAAGGAAGCCAGGCTTGCTGTTACTAGGGCCAGGGCCTTTTTGGTGGCAGATCTTATCTGGTGAGCTCCCAGAGGAGATCAGGGCCCTGCGGGACCTTGTACAGTTCTGCAGGGCCTGCAAGATGGAGCTCTTCCACCAGGCTTTCGAGTAGGAGCTGCCGCTACCACCACCACCACCGAGTTGGAAACAGCGGGGTATGGGAGTGACCCTGTGGTGATCGAACTGCAGCACTATGGTGTGTGAATACCACTGAGTTGAGATTTGACTGAATATCCTTTGGATACCCTCTTTAAACTGAAGACTAACTTCTGCAACCATCTTGAAGCACTTTATTTGTAATTACTATAATTTATGTGTTTTATCTTGTTTTTATGTATCTGGCTTGCATGCCTGGATGTTAGCTGCCCTGAGCCTGCTTGCGGGGAGGGTGGCCTAGAAATCGAATGATAAATAAATAAAAATAAATAAATTTTGGCTGATGGCGCAAACAAAAATGTTCTACGTAGGATTTACTCAAGATCATTACAGACTTGGGGGGGGGATGATTAAAATAACAATGGGGTTGAAATGTTCCGTAACTAAGGGGAATGACCAAGTGAAACAAAATCTAAATGATCAAGTCATGAAATAATGGCTGGTATCCAAGCAGCTTTTCAGATGGAGGAAACAGGAGTTCCCTTGGCCACTGAAGAGGCTAGGGTGGGGATCATAGGACCTGCATGGACAAAAGTTAGGTGGGAAAGGGTTCAGTTCAGGAAAGTAATTAGACAAGAGTGAGCACAAAAGCTGACAGGATCCAATCCAATATTATCCTGTCTGGCTTCAATTCACTATTTAGTGCAAGTTAAAAAATCAACTGCTGTTTCCTAATGCATTGACTATTATATTTTCCCTGCTCTCTGCCTTGCAGGAACATCTATTTCATCCAATCTGGGACTTAAAAAAAAAAATGCTACTTCATCCCAGGCTTTCTTTGAAGAAATTAGGGATGGGCATGTACTGCATTTTTGCAGTTTGGGTCAGTTCATGGTTTGTGGCTGAACCACAAACTGATACCTTGGTTCGCAAACTGAACCAATTTGGATCAGTTCATGACCACTTTCTGCTCCCTGCTGCTTTTCATGAGAAACAGCAAGCAGGGGTTTAAAGGGCTTCAAGCCATTTAAACCCCTGTTTTCTACTTGCTGTGAAAAGCAGCAGCAAGAAGAAAGCAGGTAGTGAAATGGCTCAGGGCCATTTAACCCACTGCTTTCTGCTTGCCGTGAAAAGCAGTGGTGAGAAGAAAGCAGGAGATAAGATGCCATTTCACCCTCTGCTTTCTGCTCACTACCACTTTTCCTGGCAGGCTGGAAGGCATTTAAACCTCTGCTTTTTGCTCCCCACCACTCAGCAGTTTTTCAGGAAGAGTAGAGAGCAGGAGTTTAAATGGCTCAGGGACATTTAAACTTTAAAGGGATTGCAGAAGACAGCCTGAAAAACAGGTGCATAACAGGGAGGTGCTCCTGGCCATGCAGCTCTTTTGGAATGTCTTCTGTAGTCCCTTTAAAGTGTAAAGGGACTGCACAAGACAGAATGAAAAACAGTTGCATGGCAGGTAGCACCTCCCCCCGTGCAGCTGTTTTTCAGACTGTCTTCTGCAGTTCCTTTAAAGGGACTGCAGAAGACAGCCCAAAAGAGCTCCTAGGGGAATTTTTCAGGCTGTCTTCTGCAGTCCTTTTAAAGTTTAAAGGGACTGCAGAAGACAGTCTGAAAGAGCTGAGCAGCGGAGAGTGCCTCCCCACCACTCAGTTGATTTAGTGGCTTTCAGAAAGCAGAGATTTAAAGGGACTCAGAGTCCCTTTAAACCCCTGCTTTCTTCTCCATCCAGAAAAAAACACACAAACCACTCTAAAAGTTGATGGAAGCTCATGACGGTGAACCTGTCATGAACTTCTGTTTATGAACCACAAAAAAGGCAAAACTCATCATGAATTTTGCTTTGTAGTTCAGTTTGTGCCCATCCCTATTCTTCACACAGTAAATACTTAGCTAAGTTCTACCACTGTCAACATAACTATTTCAAGGGCAAACAAGAAGCATAATTGAAAGTCACATTATGAACCATGTTCTAAGAAAATTCACTTTGATAACAAAGAAGTCATCAGCAACCATTTGGGAAAGTTATTTAAAAATGGAAAATGAAGATGGCATCACTGCAGGCATTTTCTGCAAATACTCCACAACACCATAGAAGCTACAGTGTTTGAGAGGTACTAACAGTTAAGTTAATATTTCCATGAGTCAGACAAGCATTTGGATCCATGTGAAACTGAGATTGCAGTTGATGGAAATTACTGCAACCTCTGATGGCCTTTCCAAGCTGTGTTCTGTTCTCATGCTTTAGAGATGATTGGCCAGTAGCTCTTTAATGTACTGAGACAGTCTATACTGAGAAATAGAAACAAATACCCTAGAAGTGGATCTGCGTGGTCACCGAGATGGGGGAGGTTTAATTAGAGTCGAAATGAACTTACTCTCCAAAAGGATCCTCCGCTTTCTTCTTAGATCACGTTTGCAGATGAAAATTCTCAGTGTCCTGGTATTTGCTGAAAATTCAGTATATACTGATGATCTGGGGCCCATATTGCTGAAGTGCCACAGTTCCTGCTATGAAGCCATAACCCACTTAATTTTTTGACGGTTCCCTCCTTACAGATAAGGTTGCCAACCTCCAGGTGGTGGCTGGAGATCTCCTAGTATTACAACTGATCTCCAGGCAACAGAGATTAGTTCACCTGGAGAAAATAGCCACTTTGGAAGGTGGGCTGTACAGCATTATACCCCACTGAAGTCCCTCCCCTTCCTAAATCCCACCCTCCTCAGGTTCCATGCCCCAGTCCTACTTACAGCTAATTTGCTTGTTAAAAACAGGCCCTGCCAAGGCGCCTCTCGGCCAGCCTGTAGAAGATCCCATAAGGAAATTTTATTTCAGTTTTGCTGACTGAATTAAGCATTTGCTTTGTGGCACTAAGGTTAGTACTGTATTTATTGGGTGGTGAATTCTGTTTATTTTCTTGTGTCTTTTTTATAGATTATTGTGGTGGTTTTTTAAAAATGCCAATATCAACAAAAGCTGGCTTTTTGCTCAGGATCCATAAATAAATCTGCTTTAGAAAAGAAAACCTCAGCTTTTATTGAAAGACAAACTATGTGGTGTCCTTATGATTGAGATCAAATGCTCTCAGCAGTAAACACTGCCTCTGGGTTTGGTTTCAAGGAATCAGTCTTTCTATGTTTTTGTCTTTCCTAATAACCTAATCCTCAAGTTCTATTGACCACTAAATACCCCATAAGACCTTCAAGGTTTCTTCAATGTATTAGTCTATCATGACTTTTTTAAAAAAGTTCAGACACTGGGGATCAGGGGCAGAGTACTTGATTTGCTTGCAGAAGGCACGAAGTTCAACTGGAACCTCTACTTAAACAATCTCAGGCAAAGGATGATGGGAAGGATCTGTACAGTTGGTACAAAGCGCTGCCATCAGAATGTTGATGAGAGTGGGTCTCACGGAATGTCTCTCTCCAGTCCTGTTCCATCTACACTGGGTTGAAATTTGTTTCCAGGTCCAATTCAAGGCACTGGTGTTGACCTTCAAAGCCCTATGCAGTTGGGGCCAAAGTATCTTTAAGACTGCCTGCACCTATCCACACCAGTCATCTCTGGAGGCCCTATTTTAGGTGCTCTTGCCCTTTGCACATAGATGGATGGCAATCCGAGAAAGGGCCTTCTTGATCATGATGCCAAAACTTTGGAATGCCTCCCCCCAAAAATTTGTCTGCCTCCCTCTATCATTGTCTTCTGCCAGCAGGTGATGACTTTTTTATTTGGCCTATCAGTAGACTCATAACCTCTTCCCGTCTTCTTGCCTTGCCCAATTGCAGTCTTATCATACCCTCATACAACTACCATCTATCCCAGGGTCCCATGCAAAGATGCTCAAGCACCTCAAGATGCCACTGTTTGCCCTGTAAAGGAATAAAGACAGTGACCGATTTCCCAAAAGCAGCTGTGCCACCCTCACTCTTCCCTTTCCCCTGATTGTATTCATCAATTTCCTACTACTTGCTGTGTGGTTGCATTTTGACCTTGCTGTGTGGTTGCATTTTGACCTGCAGAATCCCCTGATTTCCCCCGTGTCTTCTCGATCCTTGTTTTTTGAGATCGAGAAGAAGCAGGGAAAATCATGGGATGCTATGGGTCAAAATGCGGCTGCACAGCAAGTAGTGGGAAATTGACGAATACAATTGGGAGAAGCAAAGAGCAAGGGCAACGCAGCTGCTTGTGGGAAATCGGTCAGACACTTCAATGTTCCCCCTTTGGGCCAAAGAGCTGTGTGGGGTGGAAAACAATTTTAATCAGCAATAGTAGGAGACTAAACTCCCCTCACCAACCCATATGTAACTAAATGTTCAGCCTCCTATATGTGCATTTTAGCTAAAACAATGTTGAGAGATCCAGTCACAGATCACCTGCCTCTTGTGAAGATAGATTTTTACCATGAGAATGCTTTAAAAGTTTGGTGAGTTAGCTGGGAAAACTTACATGGATTATTCTTTTGTGTGTTTATTAACTGTTCAAACTGTAACATTGGCTGAATTCAGACTGGCAGTTTGAAGCGGGAGCCAATCGTGGCAAAAAAGCCCTGGGACAAACTGTTCCGGGTTTCCCCGGTCACACTGTGCCAACTGATGCGGGAGCATACTGAGAGGAGGTGCGCGGAGGTGTGGCTGTAAATGGCTTTTCCCTGGTAATTCGGCTATGTGCGCATGAGCACATATGCACTCATACACATAAGCACATCTGGCCGATTTGGGGCAGATCCCATTGCACCAGCACCGCATTGGGTGGTAGAGCGGAGCACAGCCAATCTTATCGCTGCTGCCTTATGCACAACACGGGTTACTCCCGGCTTTTGGGGTTGGCGTTCACACTTCCCGGAAGTGGAAAGAAGTGGGATAAATGGGCTCTCAGGGATTTGCTACTGCTTTTACCAGGTATCTTTTAAACGCAGGAGTGAAGCGGAACAGCACGGGTTGACTATGGGTGGGGAATGGCAGATGTGCCTGTGTGAATGCCTCCTTTAATCCGCCTGTAAAACATGGCTGAACTCAGCCATTATGTTTTCTTTGAAGCACGGAATGTATTTGCCCCAAAATGAATATAATTTAATGGAAATTTATCATAGCAACATATCTATCTATCTTTTACAAACATTATGCTCCCCAGAGTTCACACCATCTGTGTTATTTAACTACTATAATTGCCTCTGGGATGTTCTTCAGCAAAAGGGAATTGAAATCCATACATTTTACATGAACTTCTGAAGCTGACTTACACTGCGTCAATCTATCCAACTCAGGGGTCGGAGAGATTGCATGAAAATCATGCATCTCTGCCCTGACCTGGGTAGCCCAGGTAAGCCCGATCTCATCAGGTCTCAGAAGCTAAGTAGGGTCAAGTACTTGGACGGGAGACTTCCTTGAAATTCCAGAGGTGGGAGGCAGGGGCAGACTTTATTCAGCCATTTCTCTAAATATCCTCCAAGCCCCCAGTAGGGATCATTCACCAGAGGTCACCATGACTTCCAGGTGCACACACACACATACACATGCACATATGAAAATCACGCATCTCTATGCATCTATAAAATGCTGCACACTAATGCTGCACACTGATGCAGCCTCAATTTGTCTTGGGACTACATGGGAAAGCAAGAAGGGGTATAACAACCTCATTTAGTTTTGATAATCAATACTAGCTCCTCCCTTTTGATATTAATACTCTAAAGAGGGGGAAAGAAAGTGTCTTTATAGAGTGATGGAGATGCACAAACTTTGTCACTCAATTTGTGCCATTAGTATTATCTACAGATTGGTGGCGACTATCCAGGGTCCCAGCTAGAAGAAGGTCTTCCCCAAAATCTGTTTCAAAGACACTTCCAAGTGGAGATGGCTTCCAGAGAGTGAACCTGGGACCTTCAATATACAGTGCATATGCTCTGCCACAGAGATATGGCCACTCCCCATATGGCCCTCCCCAACTGCATATTTTCCAAAGTTAAAAAAAAACAGTCACAGAAATTCAACAGATACCACTCTAAGGCTGTGGTCAGATGTGCCTTTAGATCCAACTTCGAAGGCGATGCCTGATGGATCTAAAGCGCACGATCTGATAGCAACATCTGTGAAAGTTTCCGCCTGGTCTGCCCCTGAAATGGAGTAAAAAGACACCTGGGAATTTCCAGTCCTAACATTTGCTGATGGGCCACAGATGGAGTTTCCCTAGTCTGATCACTCAAGCATGTTCTCAGGCCATCGGGATGGTTTGCTCATTTCATCCTGACTGGGCACCTTTTTTTTTTTGCTCGCTAAGCAATATGTGCATAACCGCATAATCGTCACTATCTCTAGGCCAGCTTTGAAAGCAAGCAGGAAAGGGAATGATCTTTGTCAGGCGACCGTGGCTCACTGTGAACCAAGGGGATCACAGTGCTCTGTGGAAGGATCGGCAAGTGGTCAAAGTGGAGAATCGACTCCAGGAAGTTGGAAAACACATGTGCAAAGAAGACACCCTCATTTATGCGCATACGCAAAAGCAGGCAAAAAATATAAAACCCTCACCCATCCATGACATCTGATTGTGCAGTGATGGGCTGATCCCACAGCAAAACAGAAAATACTTGGATGTCTGATCAAGTGACTCCATTCCAAAACCCAACAGATTAAATAGGAGCACCTCCTGACAATGCCAAATGGCACGTCTGACCATAACATAAATACTGCACCCTTTCTATCAAATGTAGATAGCTTTAAAGAGCCAATATGTCTCAGTACTACACAACCCCAAAGTGCTAGCAAATAACTAATTCAGATGTGATAGACTTGCATAAGCAGGATGTCTCTCACATATTAACCTTATCCAATACTACAGGATACCCATGGCCACCTGTTATTGTAGAACCAGAGGGAGAAATGTTCTGGTATATAAATTAATCAGTGATCAGTGGGCCAAAGGTGCAAAATTTCAAACTGGCTTTTTTTGTGACGACTGGCTGTTAGTTACCATAATATTTTGGAGAAATTGGAAGTTAAAGGAAAATCTGTTGAAGTGAAATGTCAGCTGTTACCTTTACAGATATGCAATGCCACTTTCAAGCATCCACTGATGAAAGAACTAGAAGTTACATGGATTACTTTCTAAATGTGTGTAGGTTTCTACCTACACGAGAACTTCAAAAGTGAGTGGATACTTGAGCATGGAGATTTTGAGAAAGGAAACCTGTTATTATTTCTAGTAGCAAACTTAGTGGCCCCAGTGTAGATGATGGAAACTGCACAATGGAGCCACCTACAGGCAAGGTCATGGTCTTTATCTCAAGGGACTCCCTAAGTATACAGAAAGATATGATGGATGGATGAAAGGAAGGAAGGAAGGGTCTAAAAGTTATCCTAATGAGGATAAAATACGCTACAGAAGGAATGGAGGACAGCGAAATAACAGGAAAGATGGGGGAGAAGAAATGATCCTGCTTAAACCTGACAGATCAGAAAATTTGAAAGAGGGGTGTATAAAGGAGGAGATTTTCATAATGCCCCCCTTCTATGATTCCTCTCTAGCCTTTAGCTTGCTTTACCTATACTAGCCTCCTGAAGCCCCTGAGCAGTTAGGAAGTTCAGGAAGACAAGAGTTTGAAGGGCTGGTCGGTATTTCCTAATTGTTTCTCTTTCCCCTTCCCACAGTGGTTTCTCACAGGCCCTCAGCACCTCACTCCCTTTAATAGTACACTGACTGGCCCTTATGGGGATAATGAAAGCAGCAAAAGCATTCCACCAACAGAAAAGGTAGGAGTTCCTACTGTTCAAATGACTTTGTAAAAAAAGAATAAATATGACTTTGTAAATGAACCAAAAGACAAAAGGAAAACAGTCATTTTAAAAAGCCAGATGAGGGAAAGACTGGAGAAAGCAATTAAGGAGGAGGGAGGATAAATAAGCCCAGTCAACAGACTAGAAGGGAACATATTTTGGAGGTTTGGTGACATTTCCAAATTTTCTCTCCTCATGGTTCCTTGTAGGGCCCCCTGCCCCTCAAATCTTATGCTCTGATTTGAATCAGCTATTTAATGCCTTTCTGTCCTTTGACATGTATCAGTTATTTTCCATCTGGTTGCAAAGATATATAACCTGTTTTGATTCACAGTTCAGCTAGACATTGTATTGTATTGTGCAGGGAGCAAAGAAGCTTACGAGGGGACAAAAAGTACTTTTTAATCTTTGGCCAGAGTAAACAATTTGTTTGGAATACTGCTTACAGCATACCTAAAGCCATTTGCAAGCTCACTATGGGGGGAGATAGACTCTCAGTCAAACTGAAGCATGCTGCAAGTAACTGGAACAACACTCTTCAAAGATCAAATCCTGCTGCTAGAGAAAGAAGCCATACCTACATACAGGGGTCTTTTTGTAGAAAAAGAGCTGCAGGAGCTCATTAGCATATGGTATGCTAATGAGCTACTAGGCCATTAGCATATGCCACGCCCCCTAACATCACCAGAAGTGATGTCAGAAGGGGAAGCAAAAGGGGGGGGCGGCATCTTCGAAAGCCTCCCCTTCCCTTCCCCAGCTGGTCTGAGTGGGGGAGTGAAGAGAGAAGGGGTTTAAAGTTTAAACCCTTTCTCACTAGAGTTGGGTCACAGAAGGAGGAAAGAAGGAAGGAAAGAGAAGGAAAGAAAGATGGAGTACTCTCTGTGTTCAGGTGAGAAGAAAAATGGTAGGCAGGTAATTTATATCTACTCAAGAAGGTGGGGCAGGGCTGAATCATTATCTTGTAGGAGTTCCCCAGGCTATGAACATGCTAATGGAGGAGCTTTCCTGAGGAGGTTCTTTTGTATATGGATTGTTTCCTGAGGGGTGACATCATCCTGCAGGGCATGTTGCAGGGGACGTTCTATCATTCAAGAAAAACACTCTGTGGTTACCATGGAGTTTTTCCTTGAATGGCAGTGCCCCCTACAATGTGCCCTGTGTGATGACATCACTTCTGGGTGCCATCATTGCAGCACACTTGCTTCACGCACACGGACCAAAGAGATTCTGGACAAAGAGAGGGACCCCCGCCGGCAGCCACATAAGACCTCCCTACCCAGAATATCACAGCTGTCCTTTAAGGAATATTAAGGCCGGTAGAGAATCATAGGATCTCACCAAGGCTCAAGTGTGGCTTCAGTGTTCATGCCCTAGCAAATGAGCTGCCCAGATAAAAAGCAACATTAAATTAAAAAATTGGGGGTAACTATTTGCCTACCTTCTCTACTATTTTTGTTTCACTTCTACTTATCAGTTTATATTACTGCTATTTAAAGACTTTGCTTCTAATTTTGTTGTTGACCTGTGATTAATTTTATTATAAGCCACTTGGGAGGAGGGGAGTCCAGGCTTGGGGCATGAGGAGGAGTCTAAATCTCAAAGCTAATGAATAAATAAATGGCATTTGAATATCAGATTAATATTCAAAACTGTTGAATGAAGATCAGGAGACAGCAGGCATCACAGCATTCCTTTTCTCTTTGCTCTAAATGAGATCACAGAAACACAAGCAGATGGAATTTCTCCATTCCAAAATGAGTGAAAAAAAAAAAGGACTGCTAAGAAATAAGATTGTGGAAACATTACATCATCATATAGAGGATTTGAACACTGGAAGGAGATCAAGGAAAGTTACAAGGGAGACAGTCTAAATATTAAGATGTTAGATGAGTTAATAGGCTCACTTTCACAGTAACTTTCAGCTACACACAGTGTTAAATGATACTCTGAAAATACATTGTGCATATCGCCCAAGGATAATTAACTAGGATGCCTAGCAAGAGAGATTCCCCCCCTTCATTACTCATTTTTTCTATCATTCCAAATATATGTGCAAGCTCTTGAAAGGAAATGAGAAAAGACAATTAAACAAACCCACAAAACAACATCGATCTTGATACTGGTGGAGTGAAACGCCAAACAAGAATAGCAACTTCTCTAGCTTGGAAAGTGGAAAGATCAAATGAAACAAGAAAGGAGAGAGGAAAAAGAAAAAGAAAAGAAAAAAAGAACTGCAGGCGCAAAAAGGAGAGCAGAGGGATGCAGACAAAAGAGGGAAGCTTAACCTGTGGCAGATCCTAAAATGAGTTCCCCTGATTTCTTCTTAGCATTAGGTACTTCTGATGTGCGAGAAGCCAAGTGATTACCCTATTATTTTTTTAAAAAGAAATTTTCAGTATAATAAATTTGAGAAGAGTAGCTATTGACCCAAAACTTGTATAACAGTATCCAATTAACATTCAATTTTCGATTGGTCCTTCTCGAACTGGGTTTTTACTGATGGCCACCCAACATCCCTAGTGGATGAAGTTGTGAAAGCTGACATTTGTATAGCTGCAATTGGGACTCTAGTCTCCTCTGACTTTCATACTGGGTCTTCACCATAAAGTTTCTTGCTGCTCTGTTCCTGTCCATGAAAATGGCTTGGTGAGCTAGTCAAAAACACGAGAAACAGTGGTTTAATGTACAGGAAAACTAAAGGCCAGCCTCAAATCCATGACAAAAAACAAATTTTAAATTCCCTGATTTCCAAAATGTCAGCATTTGTTGAGTTATTAAAGACATAGTGATTATACCTCCCTATCAACCAGAGGTTCCCATCTTATTGATTATATGCTTCTCTCACCTTCACTTCTGGATTCTGTATCTCACCTCCAACTTGCAGAAATTTGTTAAGGTGACTATTTTAAAATTAGTGGTATCATAATCCATTTACACCTTTTCCACCTTCCGATTCTGCAAAATTTCTCCTGTTCTTTCTTATATCCTCTTCTTTGGAAAATTTCTCCAATACTTAGATCTAAGATGTGAAACCAAACAGTGGCTTGCCACGTTAGGAGTGGCTGGATACCCATGTGCTGCTGATGAAGAGATGGTTCTTGATGCAGGAGAAAACCACCGAGAACATTCCCCGATATGACCTGTGCAGAAGGAGCCATGGCTCAGCGGTAGAGAATCTGCTTGGCATGCAGAAAGTCCCAGGTTCAAATCCAGCATCTCCAGTTAAAAGGGCCAGGCAACATGTGATGGGAAGGACCTCGGATCCTGGAGAGCTGTTGCCAGTCTGAGTAGACAAGACTGACCCTGAAGGTCCGATGATCAGATTCAACGTAAGGCAGCTTCCTGTGTTCAACAGAGTGTGTTCTGCTGACCTGAGAGACACAGAGACAATCCAAATCTGGTCTAGTGAAAATCCTACTCTGAATTGGAGTTGGGTTTACTCATGGCAAAGTGTTGTTAGGATTGTTCTGTTAGGAGCGCCTGTGTTAGGTGCCCTGGGCTGCATACAGTGCTTGCTTTCTACTGGCAGAAGGACAGTTCCACTAGCAGAGGATGGGGAGGCAGCTTTTGCTGGTTTTTCCCTCCCACTACAGACCCACACAGTGCTGGTCCTGGGAGTCCTGTGAACCCCAGAAATGGGTTTCTTGTGCTACAGCCAAAGAGTTCTATGAGTGAAGCAAGGCTTGTGGTGTGTTTGCTACAACCCCATGCTGTCAAGTACATTCAAAAATACCACCCTGAACTGACATCCAAAGGGAATCACAGGTGCAATATACCACTGGGGTACAACCTGTAGTAGAATACAGCCACATAAATCTAGGCATTAATTCCAGAGGGTTAGCTGAACTGCAGTTGCAGATTTATCTTTACCATGTGGGCATTTTTATTTTTCATTTTTAAAAATTGTATTTACATTATTTATAGTCCACCTTTCTCAACGAGACTCAAGACAGATTACACAGTGTAACTCAATATGATCAACAGGATGGGACATCCAACAAACAGCACAACAGAAATCTGAAAACAAGCAGAAATCTGAACTAGATCTGAAACACATTAAATAGTGCAGAAATGACTTAGTAGGAGCCTACTCACAGCAACAGACTGTATGAATTATGCACAGTAGCACAATTAGGGTTCCTAGCCCCAGGTCCCAGCAGAGGTTCCCCTGCTGTTGGGGGCTCTGATCTGCCACTGGCCATTTCCGGGTGACACCATCACACTAGGGATGCCACGCAGTGACACTCTGGTTTTGGGGCAAGATCTATGGTTTTGAAGGCAAAAAACCCATAGAGGTTTGCCCCAAACCCAGAGCATCATGTGCAATGTTGCCAATACAATGACATCACCGAGAAGTGATGTCATCACATCAGGGATCACTGCATGCGACATCCTGCCCACCCCCAGAACGCCCCACAAATCCCCTCGCTGTGACGATGAGGGGACCTGGCAACCCTAAGCACAATCCACAGTCCCCCGTCCCTTTATCAAGCCTCTTTAGGAACCATTTTGTTATAGGACAGCCTATTATGTATGTAAAAAAGCCCTCTCAAGTAATTCAGTTTTGCATAGTTTATGGAAAGCAAGGAGAACCGGAGCCATCCTAGTCTCATCAGGCAGGCCATTCCATAAGGTGGGGACCCCAACAGAGAATATGAATGTACGTATATGGACATTTGTTGGTTTTGTCCATTTGCAGGAGGCCCTGCTCTAATGAGCAAAGCTGTCGTGGCAGAGTGTAGAGACAGAGGCTTTTCTGCAGATACGAGAGACCAAGGCCGTGAAGGGATTTGCATGTAATAGCCAATACCTTGATCTGAGCCCAGGAACTGATGAGCAGCTAATGGAGTGGCTGCAGAATGGGAGTAATACAAACGTTCTGCCTAGTTGCTGATAATGCACTGTGAGCAGTGAGAATGTTGCTAACAGAACAAGAATTCTCTACAGGATGGTGAAGTTCCTAAGAGTGTTGATAGCTGAAGCAGATCCGTCTCGAAGAAGTCACTTAAAAACGGATTCAGGCCTCCTGTCATCGGATTTTATGTATGGAACTGATTTTCTGGCATTAAGCTTTTAGCTTACAAAAACCAAGATTTATGATCTCTCTGGAAACCTTGCAGGACCATTAGTCTACAACAGCCAGATCTAACATGGGAAAGCTTGCAGAACCGTATCTTTAACAGCAGTTTGGACCCTGCTATATGAACTTTCACAGATAAGCTTTTTACTCACAATGACAAGATCCAGTGTCCTTTTTCATGAGCATTATGGCACTTTGCATTTTGAATGTTATTGATCCTGAGTAATGCATTTTGTATGATTTGTTGCATGTTCCATAATTTGTATGTTTAGTAATGCTTATAAGGATAGTACAACTTAGGATATACTAAAGACCACACAGATAGTTCTAAATTATAGTAATTGAATTTATTGATAATATTTTTGCATAAATAATAAAAGCATGCCCCTTTTTGGTATTTCTACAATTGTGTATGTGCGTGTGTGTGTCCATGACTGGAAGTCATGGTGACCTCTGGCAACTCCTATTGGGGCATGGAGGACATTGTGGCTTGATGGCCTGCCTCTGCCTCCTGACCCTGGTACTCTTGGGAGCAGGGGTCTTTTCGTAGAAGAACAGCTGCAGGAGCTCATTAGCATATGGTATGCTAATGAGCTATTAGGCTATTAGCATATGCCACGCCCCCTGACATCACCAGAAGTGATGTAAGAAGGGGAAGCAAAAGGGGGGGGCGGCATCTTCAAAAGCCTCTCCTTCCCTTCCCCAGCTGGCCTGGGTGGGGGAGCTAAGAGAGAAGGGGTTTAAAGTTTGAACCCCTTCTCATGAGAGTTGGGCCACAGAAGGAAGAAAGAGGGAAGGAAAGAGAGAGAGTGTAGAGAAGGAAAGAGGGAAAGAAAGAGGGAAAGAAAGAGAAGGAAAGGGGAGGGAAAGAAAGAGAGGGAAGGAGGAGGGAAACAGGGAAAGGAGGAAAAAAGAGAAGAGAAGAAGGTGGGAAAGAAAGAAAGAGAGAAGAGAAGAATGAGGGAAAGAGGAAAAGGAAAGAAGGAAAGGAAGGAATGAAAGAAATTTGGCGGCAATTCAGCTCCATTATATCCTATGGGCCATTGAAGTCAATGGTGAAAACATAGGGTATATTCTGGGGGCTGGAGGGTGGGGGTTTCAGAGAGAGGCTCCAAACTCACAGGATAGCTGTTGGAGCCTCTTCCCAAGATACCCACCAAGTTTCAAGAACATTGGACTAGGGGGTCCAATTCTATGGGCCCCCAAACAGGTTGCCCCCATTCCCTCCATTGTTCTCTATGGTGGGGGGAAAAAGGTTAATTTTTTCCCACCATAGAGAACAATGGCGGGAATAGGGACAACCTGTTTAGGGGCCCATAGACTTGGACCCCCTGATCCAATGTTCTTGAAACTTGGTGGGTATCTTGGGGAGAGGCTCCATCAGCTATCCTGTGAGTTTGGAGCCTCTCCCTCAAACCCCTCCCTCCAGCCCCCAGAATATACCCTATGTTTTCACCATTGACTTCAATGGCCCATAGGATATAATGGAGCTGAAATTGACATTCGGCTGCCTGAAAGACTCTCCGGGACGCCAGCTGGGGGCGGGGCTTGGCTCCTGAGCTCCCGGAGCTGCGCTCCAGTGCGCTCCCCCCAAAAAGACCCCTGCTTGGGAGGTCTCCCATCCAAATAGTTGCCAGGGTCAGCCCTGCTTAGGTTCCAAGATCTGACAAGATCGAGTTTGTCTGGGCTATCCAGGTCTGGGCAACAATACATGCCTATTTGATAAATTCCATACATTGTTTTATACTTCTCAAGTTTCCCAAAGTCTTCTTTGAGGACAGGATATCTGAAGTTAACAATTTCTCAGGTATTACAATTAAAAACCATATCTTTCATTTACAGAATACATGCAATTCTGTAAGCACTGCTTTTAAGCACTGCTAGCTGGCAGTTCAGCAAATGCTTTTATCTCACAGTCTAATGATAATAAAGCAATATTTTGCACTGAGAAAAATAATCATCATCATTACAACAAGACAACCCTAATTATTAGAATTATTCAGAAAATGAGTAATTTGTGGCTGAGATAGAAACAGGACAACAGGGAGGAGGTATTATTGAATGAAGGCAAAAGGGATAAATACACAAACTGGAAAAAAAAAGTTTTATGGGTTGTATGTGAACAAATGCATTTAAAATGAGCACTATAAAGATGACTCTCATTTCTCACATGCCTATTGCATTAACTTGTTCAAAATATTTTTACCATGTTATCACAAAAAAAAGGGAGAACCAAGGGTGAAAGGGAAGGTTTGTCAGGGCCCGGGGATGCCAGGTAGGGTGTTGACCTCAATACCTCTCAGGCAACCCCCTGGGTCTGGGCCTCAATTTAAACTGGGGCTCAACATTACTCCGGTAGCGTGCTTCCCTTATCCTGAGGCCCCTTCGTTTCCAGAGCCAGCCGGCTCAGCTTAGGAGAAGCAAGGAGGGCACATAAACAGTCTCTACTGCCCAAAGACTTGTTCAGACTCCCGGCTTATAAAACATAAAGATTTATTCAAGACAAGTAAAACAAACAAAGGGGAGTTGTGGGATAAAACGGACAATAGACCAAACTAATCCTGACTATCTAGCTACTATCAACATACGGTTTGTTGATCCTTTTTCCCTGGATGTCCGGCTCTTTTTAGCTTAGCCGCTTGCTTCAGGGTTCACTCAAAACTTGAGCCACACCTTCCAGGCTTTGTTGTCACTAGCCTGTTCCAACAGTCCTGGAGGTTCCCCGGTCTCTCAGCACTGACAAGACTCACTTGCTTGCAGACACTGGCTGTCTTCTGAGCAGCTCCTGCACCCGGACTATACCTCATGGTGAGCAGTTCAGGAAGATTCTCGCCGCAGCCTCTGGCTCCTTCAAGGCCACGTGCAGCATTCCTGGCATTCGTCAAGTTGTCGAGAGCCTCCGGTCTCACAGCTTCCTCAGAATGCGTAGATGTGTGCGTGTTCAGGCAAGTCCATCAGTTCTCCTTTCCGGCCTCTAGGACTGGATTCTTATTTTTCACTTCCCCAATCCCTGTCCTAGGCTAATTAGGGATTGCTGCCTTGACCCAGCTGTCTCCCATTTACCTAGATTACTGGACGTGCTGATTCTGGCTAAATTTACAGGCCTCTTATCTGTAATGATTCTGTGAATCAGTATCTCTGGCATGACACGCCCCTTTTTAAAAGAATATTCTCTAGTCTTAAACTAGGCACATTCAAACAAGGGTATACAAGTACATCAGAGTTCACACATTTCTACCTAATACATACAGGTTCTGACTCAACGCGCGTTATTAGACCTGCTACAAAAAATAAAGGAACAAATTAATTATCAGACAGATTTCCATATTCCACCTTATCGCCTACTCAGGGCATCAACAACAACATTTCCCTTTCCCTTTCAATGTTCGACTTCAAACTGGTAGTCCTGCAAACTCAAGGCCCATCTCAAAATCCTAGCATTGTTTCCCTTCATTTTATCTAAAAATGCTAATGGATTATGATCAGACTGGACGCAAAATTTGGCTCCCATCAAATATGGTTGTAACTTATTCAAGGACCACACGATTGCAAGGCACTCTTTTTCGATGGTAGCATAAGCTTTCTGTCTTGGGAGGAGCTTCCTGTGTATTCACGTGACTGGTACCTTGGGTTTCCCCGGGTGAGGCAAGGAGAGACTTGCCTTGAGCACAGCAGCCCTGGCCATGGCCAAGTGACTTGCCAACACATCATACTCCCTCCATGGCATGATGTGGCACATGAGGGGCATGGCCCTTTTCCCTGCACCATTTTGCCTTCCTAGCCCACCACAAGGTAATCAATATAGTGGAGAAGCTCGGTGATAGTTAGAAGAAGAGCTGTTTCCCCAATTATTTACCTACTAGTAGCAAAGCCCGTTGTAAAAGGAATACAATGAGCACTAGCAAGATCTCAGTCTGGCCCTCCTCCTTGGCCGCCTTGTTGTCTATGAAGCCATCTTCATCCGCTCGCAGCCCATCCTGCCAGCTGCAGCCGTCCATGGGTGACGACAACTGGTGCGGCAATGGCATAGTCGGCCTTGGCTTCCTTACCATGCAGCCACCAGATCGTTGGGCCTGTCCGTCACCTTGCAGCACACCAAGGGTGAGAGGCTGGCCGCCACTTCCATGGGCTCACAGCCCAGCTGGCTCCCTGCATCCTGGCACGGCTGACGATGACCAGTGCGGTGCTGCCATGTTTGGTCTCAGCCTCCTAAGCCGACACCTGGTGGAGTGTCCATCCCCTTCAACGGTTCCCTCCAGACTGAGGCTGAGATGCTGGTCACCGGCTCTGTGGGTGGGACTGAGGCAACGCAGCAAGGCAATGCAGCCAGGGGATTGGCACACCTTCTGAGTGACAGATCAGGCAGCCAACTGATTTGGGAGTGTATGGAACGTTGCCGCCCGAAAACAGAATTATATATAAGGAGAGATATGTGTGTGTTGATTATGTTGAAGAACTGACTGTGTCTTAACTTTGATACTTAGCTGGCTTTATGACCCTACCTTTTCCCTATTGTCACATTGACTTGTAGAGTTCATTGCAACAGAATTTAGAAAAGGCCACAAGTTTAGTTTATTATAAAAGAGGATTAGACAATTTCATGGAGGACAGGTCCATGCTCTATGACTATTAACCATGATGACTAAACAGCACCCTCAGGTAGCTACCCTTCAAGTACTAGTGATTGGGGGGGCATAAGCCAAAGCTCTATCCAAACTAGGGTTGCCAGATCCTTTTCTTCTGCTGGTAGAGGGGTGGGAGGGCACAGGAGCAGGGGCACAGTGACTTCACCATATATGACATCTCTGGCATGATGACATCATGCAGAAGTGACATCCTCATGCCAGGGACATCATGCCAGGGACATCGAGCAGGGGCACTCTGGTATTTTGGGCAAAACTCTATGGTTATCATAGAGTTTTGCCCAAAATACCAGAGCGTTGCCATGCGATGTCCTGACATGACAATGTCACTACTGCATGATGTCATTATGCCAGGGACGTTGTGCCCAGCTGTGGCTGTTGGGGGTGGGGCTTCCCCTGCCACCCAACTGGTCGCTGGTGGGCTAAAGCCCTCACTCCCACCTGGGGGCTGGCAACCCTAGCCCAAACAAGACTGAGGTGCTGTTGGTCCATGGAGAAGCTGCTTGGGGACTGCAGGGACAGCTTATCCAGGAGGTGGTCACACTGTCCTTAAAGGAGCAGGTTCATAGCTTGGAGGTGCTACTAGACCCAGGGATATGGCTGGAGGCTCAGGTCCCCTCCATGGCACAGAGCATCTTTTATTAGCTCCAGCTGGTTCACTAGCTACAGCCATTCCTCAGAAAGTGTGATCTGACTCATGTATGCATCAAGCATCTTGCAAGCCACAATGCATGGCTGATGGACTGCATTCAATTTGGTAGTTCTCAAATTGGGAAGGCCTGGGATTTTTTTAAAAAGCCATTTCTTTGCCTACCGACTATGGAGCGATTAAAGCCTCATCGCCAGGCTCAACAAAGGACTTTCTTCCTCAGCAGCAGGGGCAGTGATGCTCTGTATTTTAGGTGCTTGGGGGGCAACAGAGTGAGGACTTCTGGAGTTCTGGCCCCATGGGTGGACCTCCTGATAGCACCTAGGTTTTGGCCACTGTGTGACATGGAGTGTTGGATTGGATGGGCCATTGGCCTGATTCAACATTGGCTTCTCTTCTGAAACAGAATTCATGTAAGATAAAGCATCAGGTTTTACACTTCAGGAGAAGACTGCATCCAGAGAACTAGCTGGTTAGTTCAGATCAATATGTGAGGTTCAGCTGCCACAGCCCCCGACTATTTCTTGACTTTCATTTCCTCCTTCAGATAGTTACCATGATAACGATATAGTGGTGGCAGAAGCCACAACTCATAGAATTACTCCCAGCCAACCTGGCTTTAACCCAATGTATGACCAGTTTCCGCTCCCTGTATGTCAGTACCCTGCAGTAACAACCTGATTAAAAGTCAGAGGCCCATAATGGGAAGTGAGAAGGGGAGGGGAGACTCCCTTCTGCTAATGAAGCCCCCCCCCCAATTCCTGCTAAACCCCTGACCAAATAACTCACATTACAAGAACAGGATGGATAGGGCAGCAACTTCAGCCTTGGCTGGTCTGGACACATTTCCCTCGGAGGAAATGGCAGCTTTGGAAAGCTGGCTCTCTGGCTTCACATCCTTGCTGAGCTCCCTCCCCTTCTCAAACTCCACCTAGCCAAGGCTCCACCCCCAAACATCCAGAAATTTTCAATCCTCCCCCCCCGGCAACATACGCAGCAGGGGACCCCATTAAAGACAGACTAGGATTTCTGCATTTAATTAACAGGGCAGTGCCAAGGGAGTATTACTAATAAAATGATCATCTTAATACAAGCCCAAACTAAAATGTCAGTTTAAGTGAGTGCCCTTTCCCCCTTCTAGTAGTGATGCGGACGGATCAATAGCAAGAGCTTCCAAGGGTGTTTGCTTTCCTCTGGCTCGCCTATCTACATATTCATAGAAACAAAATGCCAACCAGCTATTGATCTGAGCTATCAATGCTGTTTGATGGAGAAAAAGTTAACTCCTCAAATAGTATTTTTTACTGCTAACGTCTTCAAACTTTGTTGCGTGCCTGAACAGGGAAGATGCCAAATTAAAATATGTTCCCCAAGTAAAGTGATAGGAGATCACATTTTAATTACTTCTATAGGTTATTGTGCTTCTGGTAGCGAAGCCTCCAACAGTGCTTGGCTGAACTGGTCAGATGGTGTGCAATACTGGCCATTAACAGTCCAAGGGATTGAACTGAGGCAGTTCTTCCACTCAATTCTTCAGTTTCTCTCCTCACTAAAGCCCCCATCCCATGGTTTATGTCCCAGCAGATGTCATAATCCCCACATACCCCTCCCCCCATTTTTCACCTGTGGAAAATTTGGTTGGATCTAATCCCAAGTGTTCAGGGAGCAAAGCCTGCAACCTGACAGGAGTTAAGGTTCTGTGAAAGAAAGGCAACTTGGCCGTTTGTCTGGGATTAAAACCCAGCACAAGTCATGGAGACAGGAGGAGGATATTGGATTTATACCCACCCTTCACTGCCCAAAGGAGTCTCAAAGTAGTTTACAATCTCCTTTCCTTTCCCCTCCCCACAACAGACACCATGTGAGGTAGGTAGGGCTGAGAGACCTGCTCATGAGAGAACAGCTCTGGAAGAACTTTCAACTGGCCCAAGGTCACACCAGCACCTGCATGCGGAGGAGTGAGGAATCAAACCTGGATCTCCTGGATTAGAGTCTGCACTCTTCTTAACCACTACACCAAACTAGCTCTAAACCAAACTTGGTGGAACAAGGTTAGGACTAAGAAGAGAACTCCAGGAGCAGTTCTTGGAGATAAGATGGCCAAATGAAGGGACAGAGTGGCTCAGGGTTGGAAAAATCCCCAGTGCTTTATTTTTTCATTGAAATTTTTTCATTTCTAAAGATTCATTACTTTATAAAGTGAAGAAGAATGAATAGAGGCCAGAGGTATATGACTGTGGCAGTTCTAAAAAGTTCCCTAATATCCTGGATTTCCACTGACATGAAGGCAAAAACACCTCACCCAGTACAAATCCCCATCAACCTGCTAATCCAAAGTCTAACATGTTGAGCTTGATCTCATAAGCAAAACAGTGGTGGAGGGAGAGATTCCCATTTAACTGCAAAATCTGATGTAATAGGATTTTGTGATCATCCATTGTTGTCAAGTACAGATGAAGGACTGGAGTCATTAATGGGTTGGATGAGGTGAACAAGCTGAAACTTCATCCTGACAGATGTTCTCTGGGTTAGTAGAAAGGTAGCCCAGAAAGGTAGATCTGCCTTGTCTTGAACGGAGTTATACTTCCTTGAAAAGCCAGGTTTGCAGCTGGGGGTTGCTGCTTGACTCAGCAGTCACCTTAGAAAATCCGATGGCTGCTGTGGCTCAGAGTGCTTTGGCTGGTGCATCAGCTGCAACCGTTCCTGGCTCAGTCAGACCTAACCACAGTGATGTTATGCCTTAGGTATGTCTAGACTGGACTGTTGCAATACACTCTACTTGGGGCTACCCTTGAAGAGTGTTCACAAACTACAGCTAGTGCAGAATTCTGCAGCTAGACTGTTGGTTGGGCCAGCTATCAGAAGCACATGTCCCCAATGCTACAGCAATGACACTGGCTACTGAGCCCACTCCTGAGCCCAATTCAAGGTGTTGGTTTTGTCCTTGAAAACCCTACACGGCATGGGACCAGGATATTGGAAGGACCCTCTTCTCCCATACGTTCCTGCCCAGGAACTAAGATCATGGGGATATCCCCTCCTGACTGTCCCACCAATTAAAGAAGTTCATTTGGTGCGTACATGAGAGAGGGCCTTTTCCGTGGTAGCCCCACAATTATGAATCACCCTCACCAGGGAGGTGTGCCTGTTCCCCAATCTTCAAGAGGCAGTTGAAGACAGCTTTACTGAGGACTACATTTAATTTATTAGCTTTCATTTTTGGCAGTTCTAACTGGAGTTTTTAAACTGACTTGTATGGGTTTTATAACTGAGTTCTGCAAGAGAGAAAGGTCACTAATAGAAGAAGAAGAGGAGGAGGAGGAGGAGCAGATTGGATTTATACCCTGCCCTTCACTACCCAAAGGTGTCTCAGAGCGGCTTACAAACTCCCTTCCCTTCCCCTCCCCACAACAGACACCCTGTGAGGTAGGTGGGGCTGAGAGAGCTCTTGACAGAAACTGCTCTTTTTCAAGGACAGCTCTTATCAGAACTATGACTTGCTCAAGGTCATCCAGCCAGGTGCAAGTGGAGGAGTGGAGAATCAAACTTGGTTCTCCCAGATTAGAGTCCACGCACTTAACCATTACACCAAACTGGCTCTCACTACACCAAACTGGCTCTCATAAATAATGTTTTCAGTAATTAAATGAGCTTTGGTGTGTGAAAACTTAAATCCTGAGGGGTGTGGGATTGACTTGACTTTTGTTCACCTGCTATTGGACTTGAATTTTGTTCACCTGCTAGAGTCTAACACAGCTACCACTTCCAACTATCTTCATGGAAGGCACCAACATTCAGCTATACGGAGTGGGAATCTGTTGCATCCTGCAGATGAGAACAATCTAAAGTAACTGAAAACTAGCTTCAATTTGCAATGCAAACATATCCTAAGTGCTATGTCCATCCTGACTTTTTTTCTTTGCCTAAAGCACATTTGAACTAAACTAGCTTGAGAATCAGAGGGTTTCTTCCTCCCTTTTAAGAACCTAAAAAGGTCCACCATTTAATTGTTGTCTACTCATTTTGTCTTCTCATTGCTGGAGACCAAGGAATGCATAGAGCTGTCCACAGCTTATACTGAAGCACCAGTCTTCACATAAAGATCTGGGATGCAAGGACTTCTCTGTTCACCCCACTCAGAAAAAATTTACTCAAACCATATTGGTATCATATTTTCAATATGAGACAAAGAGGACTCACTCCTTTGTTTACACGGATAGCAGGTCACATCAGCTGCTCTAAAGACTCTTTAGAAGAGTATTGGAGTTCCCAATTTTGAGATCTATTATTGGCTATTATCCATTATATGTTAACACAAAATTTCCAGTTACTACACCAACAAAGCTGTCCTTATCCTGAGTTAGACCACTGGTCACCGACACTGTCCATTTTGGCTCTCCAGGGTCCCAGACAGAAAAGGTCTTTCACATCACCTACCACCTGGTACTTTTAAACTGGCATTGCAAGGAATTGAACTGGGGACCTTCTGCATGCAAAACAGATGCTCTGCCACTGAGCCAGGGCATGACTTGCTGGAACAAGCAACAGAAAATGGCTCTCTCCATCAAATCCCGCTGCGAGCTTTCTCACTGCAACTTGCTGGCCGCCATCCAAACTCAGGACAAGATGGCCATTTGGTTTTACCCAGTCTAGTAATTCTCATATTTTTTTTATCAAAGTCAAATATCTGGAAAATACAGTGGAATTTCAGATAGCATTTTTCCAGTTTTGATCCCTTTGTGTCCTTTGAGCAGAAAGTCTATTCTACTAAAGCTTGAATATGATTTATTATTCTGATTTTAATAGGGAAATACAGTTTTGTGACCTTTCATTTTGGTGAGACGTTGGCATAGATTATTTAACTAATAAGACAGATCCTAGCAAATACAGATTATGCAAAGCCATCTGTGCAAAGAGAAAAGATAACAACTGTATTTCTATTTGGCATTTTTTTGTCTTTGTTGTGATTATGCTGTTCTAAGGCACGCCTTCCCAGTTCTGTGCATTTATGATTACAGGTGCCACAGACTTTGTGGCTAACATGTTTGGCAGACAAATATACAATTTTTGACAGTCATGCTTGCTCACAGCTCCTCGCGTCACCACTTTTTGACCCCAGCAGCTGCTGTACTGCTCTGCAGCTGTGCAAGGACTGTAGTGGTTGAGTTTCATTTCTCTCCGCCTCGTGGCATTTTTTACATCTGTGCAGTAGGTGAAACTGATTCTCCTCCAGGATTGTGGGTGGTTGGATCAGAGAATTAAATTATTCCAGGGAGAGAAATGATGGAGGAGATGGAAAGTTCCATCAAGTCACAGCTGGCTTACGGCAACCCTGTAGGGTTTTCAAGGCAAGAGACGTTCAGAGCTGGTTTGCCGTTGCCTGCCTCTGCGTAGTGACCCTGGAGTTCCTTGGTACTAACCAGGGTTGACTCTGCTTAGCTTCTGGGCTCTGATGAGATCGGGCTAGCCTGGGTGACCCAGACCTGTTTAGAAATGCACATGCATGAAATAATGTCAATAACATGGATTTAGATGCACTTCAAATGGCAAAACTTTTTTTTAAAAAATTGTTTATTTACAATTATTAGCCAGCTGACTGATTTGCTCACTCTTTATTTAAATAACAGGCTGTGCAGTAACATGAAGTGCTGACAAGATGAGAGGGGAGCCTGTGACTTCTATCAGGGTGTATGAATGCTGAAGCTTGATATGCTGTTGACTGCATTGTATTCTACTGTTTGAATATGTGGAAACTAGCCTGCCATCAGGGTCAAGCTGCTCAAAAACAAGCAACTGCTTGGTGAAAAACCAGCTTCTTATTCAAGACTGGCGAGCAGCACACACAAGGGTTCAAGCATCCATATTTACCTTCAACTCCCCAATTATAGGACAAACATTCATGGTCTGCTTTGCATAATATAATGTTTAACTTCAGTTTCCTAGCCAACTTCAACATCTGCCCCAGGAAGTTTTTTTCCTTTTTATGTACATGCTTTCCTTAAGATATAAATATGATACTTCTAACTGGCACATTTAAAATATTCATGAAAAAACCGATTAGTAAACAGCACACCAAGACTCAACAGAAATGACCGATTTACTGGTGGAAGTGGAGATGTGAAAATTGTCCTGTCTTTCATATCACTCTAGGGCCAAGCTTCACACTTACAAGAACAGAAAATGCCTCGGTGTTGTAATCATTATTGCTTCTAAATCCAAAAGTGCCTCTTTAGTCATCTCTAATTAAATCAGGATGTGTCTTTTGAGCACTGCGCTCACTAGTGAAAGGATGGAAACAGGTGTTCTTTGGATGAATACAGCTGACTTAAAACTGGTTAGAGTTACGATGAAGTGCAGGTGTAAGCGGTTGGCAGGTCAGCCATCAGAATGCTCCTGCTGGGAGGTCAGAAAACATGTTGCTACCTACCTTGATCCTTTGGCTTTTGTGTGGAAGTGGAATCAAATTTGATTCCTGATTGCAACTCTGCCAACTGCCTTAACATTGCACAACTTTTGTGTGTGTATGTAAAATGCCATCAAGCTGCAGTCAACTTATGGTGACTTCAGCAAGAGGCTTTCAAGGCAAGTGAGAAGCAGAGGTGGTTTGCCATTGCCTTCCTCTGCAGAGTCTTCAGTGGTGGTCTCCTTTCCAAGTACTGACCCTGTTTAGCTTCCAAGATTTGACGAGACTGGGCTATACTATGCCTCCTTCCCTCCTACCTATATAACTTCCCACTTGATAAATCTGTAGTTACCAGCTGTATTCAGATTCCCCTCCACCAAAAAAATATGCCTGCCATTCACAATAAATTTTGGTTTGCTTAAGCCACTGTTGTGCCTAGTCTACCAGATGTACAGGGTTTGTTTACACATCCAAGTTATTCTGTCGCTTCTCTCCTTACTTGCCTCCATATTACCCACTTACTCACATATTACTCACCCGTATTTCCCCACTTACATTTTGCTACGTCTTAGTCAATGGATGAATGTTGAGTGACAGCACCTTCTGTTGAGTTCTGTGCAGAGGAGCCCAAGAAGGGTGATGCTACCAAACCAAGTGGGGTTAATGCATTCAGACTTTGCATCAAACCACAGTTAGCATGGAGCACAATTAACAAAAAAGGCACAAATTGCAGTCTAGGCTCCCATGAATGAACCACAGTTTGCTGGGCAGCCTGCATCCTGACATCCTACTAAATGGCAGTTCAACCATGGGAAGGAGTCCAAGGAGATAAGATGGGTTGGAAATGATTTTAAATTTTAAAAAAATCCCTGAAGTCCTTGGAGAGGAGGAAAGGTAGAATAATAATGTACTAGTGAGAAAGAAAGAGATAATCAAATACCAATTTACAAACTGTGGTTTATGGTGGCGTCTGAATGAAGCTGTTCTTTTTGTACACAAAGGGAGTTCCCTCATTTCAGTGGAAGCAGGTTTCTGTGTCTCTTTGAAGAAAAACCTGAATGAGTCACAAAAAGTGAAAACCAAACTATGCTTCCCTTTAAAACAGAAATGCATTCCGCCCAGCTCTCATCTGCTTTGATAGGATGGAACAATTGTTCAGCAGGTGATGATCATTTATGTCTCCGTGCAGGGTAAGTGGGAAGGTTAGGTCTTGTTCATCCAATCTAGCTGCACAGATGAATGAACACAGTAGCTGGAGGGAAGGGGGGGGGATTAGAGATGGCTTTAGAGAGACACATCTGTGTTATGATAACGCTATGAACTAGCAGTGGAAGCATTTGAAATATTGAGAGTTTGCAGTAACTATCACCGTCTACTGATCTAGAAATGTCAGCTCTTGCAATTTTTTTTTAAAAAATCTGCCTACATCTTTCTATAATCAGTCTCTGACTCCTGTCACTAGAAAGAACATTTGAAGAACTGTGATCTTTCTGAACATCTTTGCCCAAAACACACAATGCACCCTGCGCAGTCAAATGGAGAAACTGCCTAATATTGCTAGTGATAACCAACCCGAGGCACACACAATACTGATTATGAACAAGCATGCTCGCAAGGCAATGGTTTGAACTCAGAGGGAAACTGCTTTCAAAGTCTGTCTGTCAAACCTCTCTTCCAAATGTGTGCCTTTCTTAATATTTTAGGATTTTTAGCACATTGTCAAAGTAGAAAAAGTCCACAGAGACATGAGAGCCTCATGATAAATGCAGCAAGGAATGGTCCAGTGGAAGTCAATGGAGCCCTCTCCCCCGCCCCCTGCAATCATTGGCTCTTGACAGCTGCCAGGCATAAATTCCTGAAGGTATCCTAAGATATTTTCACTTTACTTGCTATGAAGATGCACATTAAGCAATTTAATGATCTGTCAGACCCAAGGGACTTCTACAAAAAAACCAAAACCCTAATATCAGACTAATGTATGTTATGTAAGGAGCTTACAGATCCATAATATATACCAATTAATATGGTTGTTAACATGATAGAGTTGTTTTCCCCTTTTCTCTCCCCCACAACTTGTTTCCTAGCAGAGTTTGCCATATTGCTACCACAAGACCCACCTGCTATTCAGAGCTCCAGAGCGGCAGCACTGAAGCCACAATGGATCCTTCTGCTTGGTGGTTTGACCCCCAGAAACTACACCCACCACTGCTGCAAACCAACAGTGAAGAAAGTTATAGCTCTTTAAGCCCACTGACTTGAATGGATTTAGAAGGGTATATGTCACGTATTGCCAGACACTACAGTATAACTCTGTTGTACACTGCATTGGTCAGGCAGCACCTGGAGTATTGTGTGCAGTTCTGGAGGCCTCACTTCAAAAAGGATGTGGACAGAATGGAGCAGGTGCAGGGGAGAGTGACAAGGATGATCGGGGGCCTGGAGACCAAGTTCTACGAGGAAAGGCTGAGGGACTTGGGAATGTTCAGTCTGCAGAAGAGGAGGCTGAGGGGAGGCATGATTGCTCTCTTGAAGTATTTGAAGGGCTGTCACTCGGAGGAGGGCAGGGAGCTGTTTCTGCTGGCAGCAGAGGATAGGACTCACAATTATGGGTTTAAATTAAGGAGAGGGGAGGTACCGGCTGGATCTTAGGAAAAACTTTTTTACGGTAAGAGTTGTGCAGCAGTGGAATCAGCTGCCTAGGGAAGTGGTGAGCTCCCCCTCACTGACAGTCTTTAAGCAGTGGCTGAACAAACACACATTAGGGATGCTGGAAGGCCAGATACTGAAGCTGAAGCTCCAATACTTTGGCCACCAAAAGAGAAGGAAGCACTCACTGGAGAAGACCTTGATGCTGGGAAAGACTGAAGGTCAAAGAAGAAGGGGATGGCAAAGGATGAGATGATTAGACAGTGTTATCGAGGCAACGAACATAAAATTAAGCAAACTCCGGAGCATGATGGAAGACAGGAGGGCCTGGCATGATGTGGTCCATGGGGTCGCGAAGAGTCGGACTCAACTGTGCGACTGAATTGAGCAGGGGGTTGAACTAGATGGCCTGTGTGGACCTTTCCAATTCTGAGCTGCAGACCAGAAGGTCGGTAGCTTGGCAGTTCGAGACCTGAGTGCTGCGTGATGGAGTGAGCTCCTGTCTCTGGCCCCAGCTCCTGCCAACCTAGCAGTTCAAAAGCAAGAAACTGCAAGTAGATAAATAGGTACCACTTTGGTGGGAAGGTAACAGCATTCTGTGTGCCTCGGCATTTAGTCGTGCTGGCCACATGAACACAGAGAAGTCTTCGGACAGCTTTGCTGGCTCTTCAGCTTGGAAATGAGCACTGCCCCCTAGAGTCGGATTCGACTGGCTTTCGAGCAAGGGCAACCTTTACCTTTTTAATAGTTGCTTTGGAAAGTCTCAGGAAGTGGCAGAAAGCAGAATTCTCCTCTGCTGGATCAGGTATGCTAACAGAAAAAAGAGGTAGGTAATGCATACACACAAGCACACTTCATTTACATTATTTACAGCCTGCCTTTCTCACTGAGACTCAAGGTCATCATACTTGTAGCCAGCCTTTCTTCCACAGAACTCAGATGGCTTATGCAGGGTTCCCGAGTAGTCTCCCATCCAGAAGCTGACCTGCTTAGCTTCAGCAACTTTGCTACAATTATATGCCTTAACATCCTGGGAGTCAGTTTTATATTTAATGGCCCTTATGTGGACTGCAAAATTTTCACAATAGGGACAGGTGCGAAGAGAGGAGATTTCTGAGCCCATGTTAGTGGGGAAGGTCGGCAATAAATAATAATTTAGCGTCAAGGGTTCCCATCTTCCCACTGGAGGGGGGGGAATCTCCTGCCCTTAGCTCCTGTTGCCATCTCTGCTCAGCTGGGCAGTTGGAGGAAATACCTGAGGAGAGGAGGGTGTGCAATCAGCAGGACTTGGAAGTGAGGTCATCATGCCAGGTGATGCTCTAGCATTCATCCAAAACTTTATGGTTAAAGTATAGTTATGGGCAAATGCTGGAGCATTCCCCCCCCATGTGATGGCATCATTTCTGGGTCACACCAGAAATGACACTGTTGTGCTGGGCCCGCTGATTGACCCCCCCCCAACTGTGAGGTTCTGCCTCTCTCATCTCCCGTCAGTCACCAGGCCATGCCTAGCCACTCTACTGGCATCTGTAATAGTGAAGTACTCTGCAGCCCCAAACCACTGGGTAAATTATGTAAAATTATGTGGCATGTAAAAACACCAGCCAACATTTCCCAACATGGCTCCTACCTTACCTACCTGTTTCATGCTTCCAGTACCAAACACACTGAGGCTCCAAGACAATGACTATTTATTGTTCTTTGTTTATGACTTGATCTTATGCAGTAGCGTTTGCTACTACGACTACTGGAATTTTTGATGCTTAATAACTAATACATCCATTTATAAAACATTAATCACTCTAGCATCATCCTGTACAGCTCAACCTACTCCAATGAGACTGCTTCACTGTAGTACAGGCATCCCAAAACTGTTTGAACTTGTGTGGGGGTGTGTTTTGAGAAGCTAACAGGCACCACAACAAAATGGCTGCTGTGATGTGTTGGGAAAGGGAGTGTTGGCTGATTCCAAAATATATTAGGAAGTTGCATGCCAAGCATCCTCCTATGATGAATGTATCTGCTTCTGAATGGGTGCTTCTTGTAGACATGGAGCAGATACTTCCAGAGCTTTTCTGAAGGTACTCCAAAGACTTGAGGATTGGCTCTTTGCTTTGGAGGAGAGACGGTTTGTTTAGCAGTGTTTGTGAACAAGATCTTGGGGTACAGGTGGACTGTAAGCTACATATGAGCAGTCAGTGTGGTGCAGCAGCAAAAAAGACTAATGTAATCTTGGGATGTATCAACAGAGGTGCAAAATTCAAATCACAAGATATCGCAGTTTTTCTGTACACTGCATTCGTCAGGCCACACTTGGAGTACTATGTGCAGTTCTGGAAGCTCCACTTCAAAAAGGATGTAGACAGAACGGAGCAGGTGCAGAACAGAGCAACATGGATGACTGTGAGCCTGGAGACCAAACCCTATGAAGAAAGGCTGAGGGACTTGGGAATGTTCAGTCTGAAGAAGAGGAGGCTGAAGGGGGACATGATTGCTTTCTTTAAGTATCTGAAGGGCTGTCCCTTAGAGGAGGGCAGAGAGCTGTTCCTATTGGCAGCAGAGGATAGGACTAAAAATAATGGTTTTAAATTATGGGTGGAAACATACTGGCTGGATACTAGGAAAAACAAGTGGGGACCCATGAGACTTGTGGGGGGATCCCATTTCTCCCCCACTCTCTTGCTGAGTCCAGTATGGCCCCCAGGGTCTCTGGCAGCCACCATCGAGTCCAGCGTGGAGCCCTGGGTTATCCGGCAGCCACTGCCAGGCCTGGGCTGCTTCACACTGGGCCCATTACAGTACCTGGGCTGTACCACTGCCAGGCCAGTGAGGAGTCCTGGGGTGTGGGGCTGCTGCCGTGAAGCCTGGCATAGCCACTGGGCTCTCCCTGGGCTGTGTTGCTTCTGTCAGGCCCAGTACGGCTCTTGGGCAGCACCACTGATAGCAGCATGCCCAGCACAGCTCCTGGGTTTTGACAGCAGCATGCCCAGCATGGCTTTTGGGCTGCATGGCCACTGTTGGGCCATGAAGCCTTGGGCAGCACAGCAGCCCTTGACCCCCGGAGGTAAATGCATTCTCTGTGCTTACACAGAGAACTCTGTTTTACTTTTGGGGGGATTTAACCCCTTCTTGTATTTTTTTAAAATTTTCCCTTTTTCTGCAAACCTGGGGGGTGCTCCAAGTTTGCTGAGAGATCTGTTTAGCCTCCATGTGGCCCCATCTGCAGTTTTAAGTATCTGCAGATGGGAGCCACAGGTGGCTAATAATATATATTTTTTACAGTAACAGCAGTTCAGCAGTGGAATCAGCTGCCTAGGGAGGTGGTGAGCTCCCCATCAATGGCGGTCTTTAAGCAGCATTTGGACAAACACTTTTCAGGGATGCTTTGGGCTGATCCTGCATTAAGCAGCGGATTGGACTAGATGCCCTGTATGACTCCTTCCAACTCTATGCTTCGATGAAGCAGAGGGCACTTGGAAACACATTGGTAGGTGCACTGCTGTCCATGGGATCAGTGTTCTAGTAGTTCTGACAACTTGTGGGATGAGGCATGCTTGGAAAGAAATGAACAATCTGCCTAAGAGAATCCGAGAGACTGAAGTTATTTATGTGTGAAATCAAAAACTTTAAAAGAGCATCATAATTTATACAACTATACTGATAGACACATATAAGCATTGCCGATGTCATTATCAAGTATTCTGGTATGAGTTACATGGTGTGCCAGAGGGGGAAAAGCAGAAGGAACGTCTCCAAAAGATACAGATAGCTCTTCTGAGCACACCACAAGAGAGGCAGTTTTTACTGAGTAGCTCATAATCAAGAATAAGGCCACATCTAATTAATAAGATGCTCTAGCATACATGGTTCTTTGCTCCAGGTCTAGAACAGTGACTCTGAAGATGTATCACGTGCATATCAAGTTCAGCATCTCGCAAAAAAGCTGCTGCAGCATTTCAGTGACACACTAAAGAAGGACACAGATAGAATAAAAACTGTTCTCTTCAAGAGCAGTATAAAAGCAGGTACTGCTGTACAGGATGCATTTATGGGAAAGGAAAAAGCTACCATCAAACCTAAAACTAAAAGTAGTCATAAAACAATGTGGTCAGTCAGACCAGACTTTAGGGAGCCAGCCTAGGTAGGCCTACTCAGGAGGAAGTAGTTTTATGGGCTTACTCCCAGAAAAGTGTTCTTGGGATTGTAGCCTTAATATACTGCGGTCCTGGTCACACGAGCGAGATAATCCGGGGGTGGGGGGAGTAAGGCTTTTTGCCCACGGAGCAAAATGAAGCATAGCAGCACAATCAGACATTCCCCTGAGGCTTCGTGCTTAGGCTGTCTGCCACTGATCACACGTTGATGGTGAAGCATGGCAAAGGGGGGGGAGCAGCATGGCACGATCACACATGTGGTGATTGCAAGCCACCGCTTCCCGGCAGGCTTTTTTTTCAATCCGGAGTTCCCACATGCACATGACCATGGAAGCGCATGACCAAGGAGGCTTTAAAAAAAATCCGGTGTGAGATGGGACGCAGATAGGCATGGATGCGACAGGATACCAGTGCTTCCGCGATCTGATGCCCACCCATGCCCTGCATGTTCTGGAAAATAGTGCACTTTCCCAGGTATCTTTTTACTCCATATCTTCGGCTGACTGATATGAGTTGCTGACGGGTGTGGGACGTTTGCCTGGCATCCATCCCTATCGCATGGCTAATTCTGCGTGTGACCAGACCCTGCGTTCAGCAACACATACAACCAGGGTTGCCTGCTCTGGGTGAAAAGATTTGGGAGGTGGAGCCTGGGGAGGGCAGGGTTTGGGGAGGGGAGGGGAGGGGAAGGGAGAGACCTCAGCAAGGTACAATGCTATGGAGTCTACCCTCCAGAGTGGCCATTTTTTCCAGGGGAACTGATCTCTGTAATTGTAATAGCAAGAGATCTCCAGGCCCCAACTGAATGTTGGCAATCCTATATACAATGTGCTTCATCAGTTATCAAAGAAACACTGGGTGGGCCCTAGTAGGGATGGCCAAGGTGCTGCCTTCACCCACCCACCCCATGCTCCAGAAGTCATTCCTAAGGCTGGAAATTTTGAAGATGCATAACCATACAAATATTCTCTTCCCTGTGCTGTAAATATCTTTGCATGGGTTCATGGCCTAGGAAAGAAGCCTGCCTTGCACTGTAGCCATGAGTATTCACTGTGAACTTTATTTTGCCCTTGTCCTGATATATTTTTCATTATTGTTCTTGTTGCTTTGTTATATAATAAGAATGCATCATCTCCTGGGTGCCACCTCCAGGAGGTCCATTTGCAATGTCTGTCTTGCAACAGCATCGATTTCTTCACTTCTAAATGCAATGCCATTATTAGAACCAGTTGTTGTCTGCAAAAAGCATTACTACTTATTTTTTAAGTTGGAAATTCTCCATTAGAGGAAAATATACCAAAGCTTACCAGGAAAGTGTGCTCATGACACCTTGAATTTTATCAAACTGATTTTAGCGATATTAATTACTGAACTATGCCCGGATGAATTCCAATACAATCCATTAAAACAGTTAATGCACATTACACAGGTTATGTTTGCTGTGGCAGGAGGGTTGCCAACAGGCCTGGAGGAAACTGTCCTGTCCCTTTAATAGAAGGTCCATATGTGGTATCGGGCAGCTAAAGCTTTTTGCAGCATGGAGGTAAACCACATCATTTGGAAACTACCACCCCATTAAGCTTTTATTAAAGGAACATTTTTTCCCTCCTGGCAGCTGGCAACCCTATGGCTATGTAGAACAGTTAGGATACAGCTGTGATCTGAAAGAGATTCAAAAAGAAAGGGTGTTTTAGTTCATCTGATCTAATCCAAATCTAATTCAAGGTAGGAAATAAAACTGCAAATCACCGAGCAGAGTGGGATAATCCCATCTCATTCATTTTCCAGCCAACTGCTAGCCAGTTTAGAACAGCCAGATGTGACAGAGGACAGAATTTCTGTCCCTTTAGTAGTTGATTAGATGAGCAAGTGCAGCTTATCATGTCACAGGGTCACCAGAAGGCAACCCCCCCCCCCGAAAACCACAACAACATTTGCCTATAATTTAAAGCCATTTTCTGTTGGGTATAGTTAGCCTCGGTCAAGTGGCTCAATATCAACTATACTGAGTCTGCTTGCAGGGAGGGGAGGGTATAAATTGAAAGAATAAATAAATAAATAATTAAGCTTATGACCACCTTTTACAAAGCATGCTGTAGTACCAGACTACAAAACAGATTTGTATTGTGTTGGTTATAAAGGGCACACATCTGAATACATTAAGGCCTTTCCTTTCAAAACACATACCGCCTGGACCTGAGTCTCTCCTGGCTGCTGTTCCCATATACTTTGAAGGCCAAAATCATTATTTTCACACACACACACACACACCCCGGTTGGATGATTTCTGCAATCCATCTGATGGAATTTCTTAGAGAGAACCAGAATCCAAGTCCCCAAGGATAAAAGTTCATTTTCTCTGCCCACTGTACTGCAATGGCTCTCAGCACTCTAGGGCAGGGGTCCCCAACCTTTTAAGTCTGTGGGCACCACTGGAATTCTGACACAGAGCGGTGTGCACAGCTGCAAAAAGGCTGCATAAAATGGCTGCCACAGCTTACCATCAGTCACAAGTGATGTCTTTGTGATGTGATGACAGCTGCTGTCAAAGCTACATTTTTAAAAAATCTGCACAGCCAATCAGAAGCCTTGCTGGGCAAAAGCCAAGAAGGGCGCGGTTTCCCTGATTTCAGGGGTCCCAATCTGCCACCTGCCAGCTGGCCCCACCTCCAAAGAGCCCTGCTGCACCCAACCTGCCTGGCGTGATGACGTCACCTGGAGGTGATGTCTTTGTGTCAGGCACATCACGCAGGGGACTGTAGACTTTTTGGCTAAATGCTAGAGCGTCCCCTGCATGACATGCCTGGCACAATGACATCACTTCTGGGTGACATCACTGCAGCGTGCACGCTTTGTATGCACATCAAAAGATTCCAGGGAGCAGCCTGGAGCCCCCCACCGGTAGACAGTAAGCACCTGGCAACTCTAGGTGTCAATGGGCACGGTGCCCATAGGCACCACGTTTGGGACCCCTACTCTAGAAGATCTACTACACTACATTCACAAGGGCAAAAATATTCCTGGAAGTAAGCCCCACTGGATAAAACAGGACTTACTTTGATGTAAACTTGTACCTATAGTACATGCAGGACATTCAGTGGGCCCATTGAACTTTCTACATTTTTCCCCACATGCCAAAATATACCCAATACTCCCTGTGACTATACACTGTAGGGGGAAGGATGGTAATATCAAACTGTGCTTTAGGGAAGCTTGTTTGCCATTTTACTTGTTTTCACAATGGAGCCATATCTTGACGAGATTTCAAGGAATCCCAGAGGTCTTCTGAAAATTGTCCAGAAACTAGTGTTAAAAGGTTTCCCCCATTTCAGGGAAGAAAGTCTTTTGGTCAAGCTTGCAGCCCACCCATTCTGTGACTCTTTCTGTCATACTAATTTGAACTTTAGTATAGACAAGTAATTCACCATTTTATCATAGAGTCTTTGGCTGTGGTCATACCCACTAAATAATCCACTTTCAATCCACTTTCAGTGTACTTTCCAACTGGATTTTACTGTTGTGAACCAGGTATACTGAAAGTCGATTGAAAGTGGATTATTTAGTGGGTGTGACCACAGCCATTGAAGCACATTCTGCCACCAGAAACACACACTTTCAGCGGATTGAGCAGGATAACAGAGACACTACCACCCAAAAAAGGGCTATGCTTCTGCATGTGAGTGAGGGAGAGAGAGACAGGGAGGGTAGAGCAGTGACTTGCTGAGAGAGCTTTCTTGTAGTTCCATGGTTGCTATAGAAACTCCTTCTTTTGTTTGTACATATTCAAAGCAGTCTGCCCTTTAAACAGCACACATACAGTGGAGATTGGTTACTGGGAAAGGAAACCTGCCCTTACTCTTCAGATCCATGTCATTTTAGGGTGTGTGTAAAATTACTCTTGGTTGTTACTCTCCCCCACCTCCCAATTTGGTAGTTAAGAAACTGCCAGGGTACACAAAGTTTGGTCACACTGGCTATTTCTCCAGGTATTACATCCTATTAAAAGCATTGTGGGAACAGAAGCAATCAAGGAGCCTGCAGTTTGTGTATGACAACTGAGGCAGTGGTAGGCCTGAACGTGAGGTGGGAGGGATGCTGATACCCAGCAGGTACCTTCAAAGAGAGAACTGGCTCTTCTCACACTGTTATATCAGCCTCAGCAGCTTAGCAGGAAAACATCAACTCAACTAGGTACCCTCAGTTGCTTCTACCTTTCAAAGTATTTGGTTGTCTCTGGCAGAATTTATTTATCGCAGGGATCGCAGATCTGGCATTAAATGAACTAAGAAGAGATCATGCCATGTGCATTGAATTTAAAATACAGGAGCCTTCTTCTGGAAGGGGGGATTCTTTATGGAAGGACCCATAACCCCATCTTTACAAAGTGCCTGTTGGATGTCGGATGCTACACTGCTTCATATCAAAAGATTTTAAAAAAAATATTACAAGGACTGATTTTGTGCACAACAGATTAGTCCAGCTGTTGGTGAACAGAGACTGGCTGAGAAGAGCATTTAGAAAGTACTTCAGAATGTTTATTCTGCTGCCAATTTTATTTGTTTTCAAGAAGCCAGAAAACCAACCCATGCTGCTTTTCCTAGCTCAGGTAGCTTCTGCTGAATTGCAGTCAGCTGAACTTTCATTGGCCCAGGAAATATGGAAACCCAATATGCTTTCCTAAGCTTCTCTTTGCACACTTGATGGCTTAAAAAACAAAACAAAACATGAGGAAGAATAAGCATCTAACAGGGCTGGGAGCCATGGCTGGTTTCCTTAGCAAGCTCCATTGTATGCAGAACTCTGCACAGTAGTGCCAGTTGTTACCTGGAGATTTCTGCTTTAAAGCTACAGTGCAAATCTCAGGGTAACAACCTGCTCGCAGATCCTTATAGGTGGATAGACATCCTTGAGTGAAAGACATAAAGACAGGGGTACCCAATATTGTTGAGCCTGTGCGCACTTTTAGAGCACAGAGAATGGACACCACCACAAAATGCCTGCCATGGAGGGGTAGGAGCAATTACAAAATGGCTGCCATGGGGTACTGGACTGGAGCTAATCACAAAATGTTAGGAAGTAGCACGCCAAGCATCCTTCATCTATGAAGTCAGTTGTTTCTGGTTTCTCCTGCTGCAGTAAAGTGGAGGAAAGCCTGGAATGGCTCTCTGCCAGGGTTGCCAGCTCCAGGTTGAGAAATACCTGGAGACTTGGGGGATGGAGCTTGAGGAGGTCAGGGTTTGGGGATTGGAGGGACTTTAGTGGAGCATAGTGTCATAGAGTCCACCTTCCAAAATGACCATTTTCACCACGTGATCTCTTTCACCTAGAGATGAGTTATAGGCTGCAGTCACACGCACTAAATAATCCACTTTCAGTGCACTTTCAGTGCACTTTCCAACTGGATTTTAGTGTCTGAACTGGCAAAATCCAGTTGGAAAGTGCACTGAAATTGGATTGAACGTGGATTGTTTAGTGCGTGTGACTGCAGCCAGTATCCCAGGGAATCTCCAGCCACCACCTGGAGGCTGGCAACCCTACCTTTGCTTTGAGGAAGAAGCAAAGGGTCATCAGGAAACCCCTCAGCAGATGGGCGTCACAATGGGGATCACCAACTTAAAGTTTTTATTTCTTTTCAGAAAGGGAGTTGCTCCTAAAGCTTCCTAGCTTCCGTCCTTTATGGTACTGGATCGGGGAGGGGTGGGGGAGTTGGTTGTGTTCACAAATGGAAGTGAGCGATAATAAATTGTTCAGGCCTCTGCAGAAGGCTAAATTTCACCCGCAGCATCTAATTTGCAGTATTCTGCAATCTGCAGTGGTTTTCACAGTCATTAGTACAAAAGAAGTGCTGTACTTTATAAGAGCTGTCAGAGGATATGACCTATATTGGAGTGAAGTGTATTCACAAACAAAGCTCTGAGGAACATGTAGATTTATGAGATGTTATTTGTTTTTAAATCTATATCTTCCCCCTATTCGAAATTAATTAGCACTGAGAAGAAGGGGAGGGGGAAGAGAAGCAGAGAGAGAGACAGAGAGAGAGAGAGAGAGAGAGAGAGAGAGAGTGAGAGAGAGGAATGAAGAAAGAGCAGAACAACGTGTCCTGAACTATATTTAGATTCACAGCTGCCGGTAACCAAATCTGAATTTGTTGGGTTTTTTTGTTTCAGTTATGGGGTTTTGGTGCTTCTTTTTTTTGTGTGCACAGAAAATATCAGACAGAAAGCCCCTATATGAAATATGTGAACAGAAGTCACTAGTAAAATAAATAAATGGAGGTGAACAGAAGGCAAGGGAATCCCTTACATCCCATAAGGGAAGCGAAAGAACAGCAGGGAAAGAGATTCCTCAGCATCCATTGGGAAGAAGACAATTTCTCTTACGCAAAAGGAAAAGAGCAATGCCTCCTCTTGTAGTGATTTCCTTTGGGGGAGTGAAAATTGACTGGAGAAAATGGGAATCCCCCAGAACCACTGGGAGAAGGCCGGCTGGAAGAGAAATCCCCAGGCAGCATTTTATGTTCTCAGCCTTAATTAGTCTTGAAAGGCTTCCACTGCTAATGTTCGTTACATTACACACAAACTATACCCCTCCTTAAACTGCATACAGAAATTACACATTACTGCATCAGATGGTCTTCTAGGATACATTTGTTAGTGTAACAGGCCTGATGTATTCTTAGGCTTTCTGAAATTTGCAGAGCATTGAGACAGAGTCAGGTTTTTAGCCTTGTTCTAATAGTTCGAAATTGTGGGTCATCTTTTACCACAGTTGCCATGGGCCTTGCCCACTGGCTCTCCAGCAGCCAGTAGGAGAAAGAACACACTGGAAAAGTGCCATCAGTAAGTAATGGTGTGACGCCACTCCTGGGAAAACCTGTAAGTGATGCCATCCCTCTCTAGGAACTGCTGAAAACTCAGTGGTTTTACTGGCAATTCATAATGGGGCATGACCGCACTTTGGGGTTTTCCTGAAGTGACCTCATATTATCACTAATAGTGCCCCCCCATGCCTCTGCCCTACCGGGACTCCTTCTGGTTGCCCAGCTGGGCCTTGCAACCCTATCTCCCTAGGGTTGCCAGTTGGGGGCAGGAAATCCCCTGGTTTTGTAGGCTCCTGCCTGTCAGTGGCCAGCTGGCCGGTGGGAGGAAATCCCCCCACCAACAGTGACATTGCTGGAAATAAATGCAACATGCCTACATCACCAGGAAGTGTTGATGTCGGGCTGATGATGTCGGGTGGCAATTCTATGGTTTGAGGCTGATTTCACCATAGAGTTTTGCCCAAAAACTAGAGTGTTGCCCCTGATATCACCCATGCCTCTGTCACTTCCAGGTGATGTAGACACATTGCATGATGTCATTTCCAGTGATGTAGGCATATCGTGCAGCAACGCTTCCAGCTCCCGGAACTTCCCCCCATCCCCCCTGTTGGCATTTCTGATGGACCTGGCTAAGTTGCACCATCAGTTTAAAGAGTACCAAAAAGACCAGTACAGGTTACTAGAGCAGCAGGTTCAATAGAATTCCTTTCAGGTCTTTCCCAATTTTGTTCAGGTTTAAATGTTTTAGGGATTGATTTATATATACATTCATTTGTTTGCATGCTTGGCAGTTTAGGGGCTTACTGCCTGCAGGTAGGGTTTTCACCAGGTCTGGAGAAAAATGTCCTGTTCCATAATAAAAATTTAGTGTATAGAAATGGGCAGCTGAAGCTTTTCATGGCATGGAGACAAGTAACACCACCTAGTAAATAACATCTTATTAAACAGGAGGGGTTTTTTTACCTCCAGGCAGTTGGCAACCCTAGGACTGGAAAATTCCTGGAGATTTCAGAAGTGGATCCTGGGGAGGGTGGAGTTTGGGGAGGTGAGGGATCTCGGCAGGGCATAATACCATCAAGTCCACCTTCAGCCCTGTGCACTGTGGCCCCCACCCCACCCGCAAAAAGACCCTTTAAAGGGTGTTTTTGCAAGTCTGCAACTACACCTCTCCCTCCCTCCTGCTAGATTTAAAGGGCCCTCCAGTAATCCCTGCCAATCAGCTGAGGGGTGGCTGGGCAGGTGGTCACTCTTGAGGGCAAGGCTTGGAAGCATCCCCACCCACCCCCAGGATGCCCCCCCAATCCCCCCACCAGAGTGATGAGAGGACCTGGCAGCCCTACCTAGAAGGGAAAATACAGATATAGAGAAGAAGCCTAGATTTTCCCCCATCCAGGGCTCTTAATAGCCTTTTGGGACATCTGTTTTGATGGTGAAACTTTGAAAGGGGAAGAGTCAAGGCTATTTTTGGGCAGGAATGCACAGGAACTGGAGTTCCAGCTGGCTCCCAAGTTGGCCACACCCAGCAGGAACTCATTAGCATAATAGGCCACACCCAACAGCAGAAACTCATTAGGACTGGCTACATTAGGGGGTGTGGCCTAACATGCAGAGGAGTTCCTGCTACAAAAAAAGCCCTGGGTTTTGACAACAAACAAGGTAAACAGAATAAGAAGCAAAAGGTAGGCGTGGCTGGATGACTACACTTCTGGTAACATGGGGGTGTGGCCTAATATGTTAATGAGCTGTGCTGTCAGAGGTGTGGCCTAATAAGCTAATAAGTTCCTGCTGGGCTTTTTCTACAAAAAAAGCCCTGGGAAGAGTTAACATAAGTCTATAGCATTTATAAAGGTTCTTTGTAGCTTCTTAAAGAATTGGAATGAAACTGCAGGAAAAGGGTTAAGAAGGGACAGTTCCACAGAGAATATAGCATTGGATTTAATATTTGGTACTACCGACTTCAGAGGACAGAAACAAACCATGAAAAGAGTACTAACACTCAAGTATCTCGAGCCTCAATGAGAGTATTGTTCAGCTGCTGAATTTGGCTTATTTCCTTTAAAGTGCTTTGTGGCACCTTCCTCCCAGTACAGGACCCAAGGCTTATAAGCTATTGATAATGCAAATGAACAGAGTTGATGCACCGATGGCTAGGAGCAACACAACAGCTGGACTGAGACAGGGCAAGCAATAAGAAAGTAGGGAATGGGAGGGACATTATGTTCCAAAAGCCCAAGCAAAGAGGGAGCTTAAAGAACAAGAGAGAAAGTACCAGGTAGATTGGGGGGGATCCATAAAAAGGGCCTGATTTTTTAAAAGATCCTGTCCCTGGTTGCCACTTATCTAACCTGAGGCACACAAGGGGTTCTAAAATTCTTAGACCAGGCTTCACCACCTCAGACCACAGTTAGAGGACCATACTCTGGAATTAACTTGTATATTGAGCTCCCTGAAAATAGAATGCCACCATGGCGAGCAAAAAAGAAAGGTCATAATCCACAACCTCAAAGCTAGAATCCACAGCCTGCAGTTCGAAGTGGTGTAATCCATTCTACCATGTTAGGGTTTGATTGCCTCATTCTCTGGCTTGTATAAAGGCCCCATTCACACGGAGCATTTGCTCCTCTGAAGGCACAGTAGCCCTGCGGACTTTCTGTGCGCGATCACACCGGCACATCTGGGAGGCATAGCGCTCCCGTGGCCAACCCAGGGCTTCCCTCCAAAGACGCAAAGTAAAAAACTACTAGGGTCAAAGTACTAGTTTCCAGAAACTCCGGGGCAAAGGCCAGCGTCTGATCGCGGGAGTGCCAGTATCCCGTGGCTTCTGACGCCCACCCATGTCCCAGGGCTTCTGGATGTTGTAGGTTTCCATGGGATGTGCACCGATGCCGAATGGCGCATGCGCACACACAAGACACCGACAGCGGCCCGACACCCCCCCCCCAACGGTGCATGTGCACTTTGCTACAGTGCGGCTTGCGTGCTCTGCTGCGCTGCTTTTTTGCCATGCTGCAGCAATGCGGTGTGATCGGACCCAGTGGCCTATGTGATCGGGCTACCGCGCCTTATTTTGCTCCAGGGCGAACTGCCACGCCTCCCCCCCCCGCATTTTCTGGCCTGTATGACTGGGGCCAAACTATATCTTTGTAGGGCCTCTCATTCTCTGGTTACCTAAAACACTTCCTTCATCATCTAACAGTGTATTACTAGAGCATAGGGTTGCCAACACGAGGGTTGTAAATTCCTGGAGATTTGGGGATGATGCCTGTGGAGGGTGGGGTTTGGGAAGGAGATAGACCTCAGGGAGGTAATTCCATAGAATCCACCCTCCAAAGCAGCCATTTTCTTCAAGGAAACTGATTTCTATAGTCTGGGGATCCACTGAAGTTCTAGTGGTCAAGGAGAGTCCCATGTTCATTTTGAGTACCCATTTTGACCTCACAGTCATTTAGAGTTCAGATTGAGCTCAGTTGAAATTTTTATTTCATAATCTATGTGTCAAGACAGAGCCTTACACTGCTGTTGTTTCCCACTTCCATTATTGTGTGAAAGCGTTTACGTACATGACAGCTTTTCTTTTGCAATGATAAAAATAAAACCACTCTGGTCCAGCACAGAGAAACCAGTAATGTCTACTCTACTGGGGGGAGCAGCTCCTAAAAGTTATATTTCTTCAGATTTCCATTTTGAATACTGTATGATGGTGGGGTACATATATGAACCAGGATCCTGGTTAACAGGAAAACAACCTCTCACAGAAAGAATGTTTTCTTTAAAATAAAATAAAATAAAATAAAATAAAAATCCAGATCAGCAACAGTCAGAATCCTTTAAATGACTTCCCAAAGTACACATTGTTTTTAAGATGTACTATTTTACAGGCCAGATCCTGAAGCTGAAGCTCAAATACTTTGGCCACCAAATGAGAAGGGAGCATTCACTGGAGAAGACCCTGATGCTGGGAAAGACTGAAGGTCAAAGAAGAAGGGGACGGCAAAGGATGAGATGGTTAGACAGTGTCATCGATGCAACGAACATGAAATTGAGCAGACTTCAGCGGACAGCGGAAGACAGGAGGGCCTGGCGTAATCTGGTCCATGGGGTCGCGAAGAGTCGGACTCGACTGTGCGACTGAACAACAACAAAAATTTTACTGTATATTATAACCTTTTAGTGCCTTTGCTTACAAAGAACTGTTCTAAATCAGTAAAGATTTACATACATTTCTTGCTTCCCCTACATTTTAGTAAGCAGAGGCTAACTGTACATTGCATGGTTTGCATATTTTACTGTGTAGAAATGAGAGTCAGTGTGGTGTTACAGTCAGAGTGCTGGACTGGGCAGACTTGGGTTCCAGACTCCACTCTGCCACGAAGTCTTGCTGGGTGATTTTGAGCCAGTCATTCTGTTTTAGCCTACTCTACCTCACAACGTTGTTGTGTGGGGAAAATGGGGAGACCATATATGCCATTTTGAGCTTATATGCCATTCTGGACTCCTTGGAGGAAGGACAGGATAAAAATGTCCTCATGAATAATCAGGGATATGAATAATCCAGTTTGACTCTATTTACTTACTTCATTTATACCCCCCCCATTTCCCCCAGTGGGTACCCAAAAGCAATTTACATAATTCTTCTCTCCTTCATTTTATCATCACAACAACCCTGTGAGGTAGTTTACGCTGAGTGTGTGTGACTGGGCCAAGGTCACCCAACATCTAGGTGTCCTGGATCCTTCTCTGACACTCTAATCTATGTGTTTTGATGTTTACAAATGGATCCTTCAGCATCACAAACCACAGAAACAACATCACAAATATATTCTTATCTTTCATTTGGAGAAGACATATTTTTTCCAAAGCACCACAAAGACCTGTTTTATATGGTTACTGTGCCAGAATGTGTGTATTTTCCAAGATGGTGTCACATCTGAAATCAAATACATAACTAATATCTACAGTCCATATAATTTGCAGCTTTATTACCAGAAAGCAGTATTCCAGCTATAACTGTCTGCGGCAGAAACACCGTAACATGGGCAGGGGTGGAGGCAGGGCCAGCCCGTTATTGTTACATTTTAGATTGTCGCCTAGGGTGACGGCTCAATGAGGGCGCCATTCTGGCCGGCCTTGTTCCCTCCTCGCCCTGCACAGGAAGCCTCCCTTGCCAGCTTCTTGCTCAGTCCCTGGCAAGAGACTCCCCTCTTTGAAACCCCCCCCCAGTTAGAAAGAGAAGGAGGCTGGGGGGGACAGGCATGGGGAACAGTCTGGGATGATGGGAAAGTGCCACTCGCCCTCTGCCACCCCCGCCCCACGGTCTCTTTGGAGCTCCTTTTGCAGCCTGGCACAGGCCCCCTGCCCCTCCCCTCAAGCAATCCCGCCCCCCCCCCACATGCATTTGCAGCTTGCCCCCTCAGCCTGCCTACTGTGGCTCTGGCACTCACCCCCGTCCCACCCCACACAGGGGGGCACCAGAATGTATCCTCGCCTAGTGGATGAAAAAACCTGCGGCCGTCACTGGGTGGAGGGTTGGAGAAGGAACCGTCATTGCCAGCATTGACTAGGGTGTGAATTGTAGCTGAAAATGAATCTGGAAACTAGATTTTGAACTATTTCTGTTAGGAGCCCTCTGCAAATTCCCCATATTCAAATAGGAGGGAAGTTTTGATATGAGATGATGGCCATACGACAGGTGTTCATAGCAGAGTGGGGAAAGCCACCTGTTCGTGCTGCCATTCAGAACAATAAAACTTCACCTGGGATGCCAAAGATGTTCAGTGCCTTCTGGGAATCTGTCATAACAGGCTTCCCACACTTACTTTGCCGTCACAAAGAATTTTGTTTTGCAAGAAGCAATTCTTCAGGACCTAGGGGTCAAATTTACCTAGAATGGGAATCAATACAATCCCCCCCTCCAAATTTCTTGGTAATCATTTAACTTCCTATTGCACCTCAATAGTGTAATTTCTCAAAATATTTAAACATGTCCTGGTTCTATGATATCACTAAATGATCGCTAGGGGTACAGTGGGCGAGAAATGCACACTGTGATGGGAGGGAGGAGGGGAACTAGACTAGAGGCTGTATTTTGTGTGTGTGTGTGTGTGTGTATGGGACTTAAATTCACTCTGCTTTCATGTTAGCAATTTGTATTGCTACAGGGCAGGGATGCCAGCCTTCAAGCAGGACCAGAGATCGCCCTTAATTACAGCTCATCTTCAGACTACAGCAAGCAGTTCCCCTGGAGAAAATGGATCCTTTAGAGCAGGGGTGTCAAACCAATTTGGTGTAGTGGCTAAGTGTGCAGACTCTAATCTGGGAGAACAGGGTTGGATTCCCCACTCCTCCACTTGCAGCTGCTGGATGACTTTGGGCAAGCCATAGTTCTTATCAGAGCTGTTATCTCAAGGACAGTTCTGGAAAGAGCCCCACCTACCTCCCGGGATGTCTGTTGTGGGGAGGTAAAGGGAAAGGAGTTTGTAAGCCGCTCTGAGACTCTGAGTGAAAGGTGGGATATAAATCCAGTCTCTTCTCTCTCTCTCTCCTTCTACAGCCCACGGGCCAGAACCAACCCACCCAGGGCTTTAATCCAGCCCATGGCTCTCTTCTCTCTCCACTCTCTCCGCCCCCTCACCCTTCCCAGCTGCCATTGAGTGCAGGGAGCAGAGGGCGGGGCTGCCGAACTTCCCAGTTCCCGAGCATGTGGGTCTGCTAGAGTTCTTTATTTGTTTAAGTTTGCTGGCTGGGGGCGATGGAGCTTGGTCGCAAACATTGTTATGCATCCAGGTGGCGGCTTTTCTCTTGTGTTTATTGAGCTAGAGGCAGCAGCCACATGGGTCTGCTAGAGTTCTGGGTTATCATCGATTCTTCTCAGGGGTAGTGTTTGTTTAATTAGTATTAAGTTTTTGCCTGGGCTATCCAGGTCATGGCTCAGTTGAAAGCCTCTGCTTGGCATGCAGGCACCTCCAGTTAAAAGGACCAGACTGTGGCTTTTTATGAGAAAGACTTCAGTCTGAGACCCTGGAGAGCCACTGCCGCTCTCAGTAGACCTGCGGGGGCTGTGGGAGCTTGAATGACCATGAAAGCTGGCTGGGGAAAGTAAAGTCGTGTTCTCTGCACAAGCTGAGACACTGCTGCTTCCAGGCTTCAGGATGGGTGGTTAGGCTGGGAAAGGCTAAGCAACAGGGGGGATATGGGATTCCCTCCCACTGTGCATTTTGCAGGCCGCCACTTCTAGAATGGTGCTTTCACACACACACACACACACACACACACACACACACACACACACTTTCAATACACTTTGCAACTGGATTTTACTGTGTGAAATGGCCAGCTCCAGGTTGGGAAATACCAGGAGATTTGAGGTGCTAAGCTCAGGGATGGCAGAGTCGGGGAGGGGTCGGGATGTCAGCAAGGTCTAACTTCATGTACCCCATTCTCCAAAGCAGCAATTTTCTCCAGGGGAGCTGATCTCTGTAGTCTGGAGGTCAGTTCTAATTCTGGGAGATCCCCAGGCCCCATCTGATGGTTGGCAACCCTATTTACAGCCCGACCCATCAAAGTCCCATTTATATCAGATCCGGCCCTCATAACAAATGAGTTCGACACCCCTGCTTTAAAGGACGGACTCTGTGGCATTGTACTCTACTGAGGTCTCTGTCCTCCACAGGCTCTGTCTCCAAATCTCCAGGAGTTTCTCAACTTAGATCTGGCAGCCCTACCTCCCATCCTACGCTGTTGGCCAAAGGGGACTTGGCAACCCTAATTGGCAGGAGAGTTGGGGGTGGGGACATATTTAGGAGCAATGTCATGGGCATGATGATGTCACTTTCTGGGAAAACCTGGAAGTGGCAAGCAGTATGATGGGCCCCAGATATCCTTGCCAAAACACTGTTCCCCACTCTGACTGAGTAGTCTCTTAGTAGCATATTTTGATAAGAGAATTTTCACTGTGAGTCCTCTTATAAATCCCTTTGGAAATGGCATTTGACATGAAGTAAAGTTCAAACAGAAATGTTGATTTTATTGAACAGGCACAGTTGAGTTAGGACTAGGAAGGGGACGGGAAGCTGAGGTAAATGTTGTTTGTATAAATTATATTTTGAACAGGCAACAGAGTATAGTTGATGTTTAACTGTGAGAAGTTTGTTTGTCTTGGAGATTTTTTTCAGCAACAATGTAACTATCTATTCTGTCACACACACTAAATAATCCATTTTCAATGCACTTTCCAACTGGATTTTACTGTGTGAACTGGCAAAATCCAATTCAAAAGTGTGTTCAAAAGTTGATTGAAAGTGTATTATTTAGTGTGTGCGATCACAGCCTCCATTTCCTGGAAGTTAGTCTTTTCTCCCTGTATTTAAATACCTTCCTTGTGGGATTACTACTTTCCCTTTGGACTCTTGAGGAGTCTAAAACTCTTTCCCTTTTCTTAGGCCCCAGTCACACAGGAGGATATTATAGCATTGGAAAAAGTGCAGAGAAGGGCAACTAGAATGATAAAAGGGTTGGAACACCTTCCCTATGAAGAAAGGTTAAAATGCTTGGGGCTCTTTAGCTTGGAGAAACGACGGCTGAGGGGTGACATGATTGAGGTTTATAAGATTATGAACGGGATTGAGCAGGTTGAGAAAGAAGTACTTTTCTCCCTTTCTCACAATACAAGAACTCGTGGGCACTCCATGAAATTGCTGAGCAGTCGGGTTAGAACAGATAAAAGGAAATACTTCTTCACCGAAAGAGTGATTAACGTATGGAATTCACTGCCACAGGAGGTGGTGGCAGCTACAAGCATGGACAGTTTCAAGAGGGAATTAGATAAACATATGGAGCAGAAGTCCATCAGTGGCTATTAGCCACAGGGTATAGATGGGAACTCTCAGTCTGGGGCAGGTGATGCACTCTATTCTTGGTGCTGGAGGGGGCAGCAGTGGGAGGGCTTCTGGTGCCCTGGCCCCACTGCTGGACCTCCTGATGGCACCTGGTATATTTTGGCCGCTGTGTGACAGAGTGTTGGACTAGATGGGCCATTGGCCTGATTCAACATTGGCTTCTCTTATGTTCTTATGCCCTGCGGGAAGAATGGATCGGAAGCGCATCAAGCAGGCACAATCATACCACAACATCTGAGAAGCAGTGTGCATCCAGCCCCGATCCGTCCCTTCCAGCTGAAAACCCGCCGCAAAAAGGTAGCACCAAAAGGGTACTACCTAACAGTTGATGCGCAGCATGGGCCGGCGTCTGATCGGCTGACACGCCTGTCTCCCTGCAGCATTCGGAGGCCCTATAGAACTGCGTGTGTGCACGCGTGCACAGCGGGCTTGCCTCGTGCACCAATCTGTTGCTTCCCCCCGGCATCTGATCATGCCGGGGAGCAACTGCGCGGCGGCTTGGGGGATCTGTCTGATCCTGCCGCCGCGCTTCTCTTTTGATGCAGCTCAAAAAAGCCACACTTCAGCCGCACCTTTTCCCCCAGTGTGACTGGGGCCTTACAAATCAGGAGTCCCTTCTGAGTTGAACTCACTGAACAACTGGGTAAGAAATATCCTCCTCTTTCTAGGAGCAATAATCTTTTTCTGTTTGGCTAGAATGGCAGTTTCAACTTCCTGTCCAGTCTCTTCTGTCAATTCTAAACCCCAGTTCTAGAGACTGTGAATAAACAGAATTCAGACAAAGCTGACATTTAGACTTTTAAGTTCTAATTTCTGAACTTTTCCTCAAATGTGTTGGTACACAGTAAGGGCAAGGAGCTGTGTCCTTTCACTTCCCAAGTGAACTTGTCTGTTGCCCTCAGACTGACACACACACTCCTCCTGACTGGCTACTGCCAACCCAAAGTGCAAACAATGACTGACTCAATCTGAGAAGACTGACAAGACTTTTCAAAGCTCTCCTCAGCTGGTGCTGTCCAATCAGAGAGAAAGGGGGTCACACAGGCGGCAGCCTCTCAATCAAACTGTGCTTTACAGTGAGGCATTAACCCCTAATCTCCCAGCTCTCTGAATCTGATGCACTAAGCATCCTGGTTCTGGAGGTCAGGTTTTAACAGGCAGCTCTAGGAATTGCAACAAACTCCATGGTTTTACCAGGTACTCACCATCATTCCCAGAATTTCCCTGAAAGTGATGTAATCGTGCATGTGACTGCACTGTTCTTTTTGTACCCCCCATCTCAACCCAGGGGAATGGCAAGCCTATTGGAGGGTCACTTTAGGAAACTAACAATGGACAGTGAGCCCATCGAAGCCATGCTCTATATATCTCTGTTTTGCTCAGATTTGGCCCAGACCCTTCAGTTTTGCTTGGATGGGGGGGGGCAGTATAGAGGCACACTTTTGCTTCTCTTATTGCTTTAGAAGGATGTTGGAGCCCAAAAGGAAAGCAGTTTGTCCCATTGTGATTCCATTTTTTTTAAAGCACTGCAGCAGCAGGATTTCTCTGAATTAAATTATGCATCAACATGACAGAACCTTTCAAAGCTAGAGTGGAAGCAGTTGCTTCATTAATGTGATAACTTAATACACTATAAATAAAACACTATAATCTTTTACTTTGCACAGAAAGAAAAGAAAGGGATGTTTTATAGTAATGTTGAGAAAGTAAAGAAAAAAGTGGATGACATTTGCTACGGCTTCAGCTAAATTGGGGAGGGAAAAGAAAGGAGGAGAAATTGCTGTAATTGTTGCTTTAGCTGACAATATTTTTCACATAGTAAAGCACGTGGCAGAGTAGGAAGAGTGGTTTAATTTTTATTGGTAGTAAAAAAAAAATCTGGGGGAGGAAATGTCAAATATCCTACTTTTTTTCAATGGCAACCACAGTGCATGGGTTCTCATATGATTTCGCCCCCACTCTCTCAGCATCTAGAAAAGAAGGAAAACTAGGTGACATAACAACCCATAACCATCTACTAAGTAATATTTACTATGGAAAAGACGGAAGCAGTAAAGAAGGGATTTTTAAAGTCGTATTTATACTCCATCAGCTCAAAATATACCAGGAAAGATGGTTTTAGAAATTCAGTCAATCTTAGGGATGGCACAGATTTCCATCATGACCAGCCTTTAGGCCAGGAATTTAGATGTTTGCTCAGTTAGAAATCTTTTCAGAAACGTATTGGATTGGGTTCTGGATGCATTCTGTAAATAGCTGGAGTCCTTTGGTGTGAAAAGGACTTGATCACAGGCACAACATTAATAGTTCACAGTAAGAAATAATCCTAAGCAGTCTACTTCTAAGTCTCATGTTATTCAGTGTGGGGCTTACTTCCATGGAAGTGTCCTTAGAACTGCAGCTGTAGTTTCTTTATATTACCACAGCGCCTTGATACATCCCACCCCACTATATCATGCTCCCTTTTTTAAGTACTGTGAGAAGGACTAGTAGACAGAGATCTGTAGATGTTTCAAATCAAATTGGAAACCGAGGGATGTATGGATTCTAGTATTTCTACCACTATGCTCCTTCCCATACTACATATCCAAGCCCTGCCCCAAACCATCTCATTGACAGTAGGTCAGCAGATGAGGAACCTGGAGAAGACAATAATGCTAGGAAAAGTTGAAGGCAACAGGAAAAGAGGAAGACTAAACATTAGGTGGATTAGGGATGCCCCCTCCCAAGCCCCTGGCAGGGGATGTAGGGTTGCCAGATGTAGGGCTGAGAAACTCCTGGAGATTTGGGGATGGAGCCTAGAGAGGACAGGTACTTCAGTGGGGTACAATGCCAGAGTCCACCCTCCAAAGCAACAATTTTCTCCAGGGAAACTGATCTCTGTAGTCTAGAGATGTAATTCCGGGGGATCCCCAGGTCCCACCTGGAAGCTGGCATCCCTAGATGGATTGACTCTATCAAGGAAGCCATGGCCCTCTGTCTGCAAGACCTTAGCAAGGCTGTTAACAATAGGAGATTTCAGAGGACATTAACTGAAAGGGTCACCATAAGTCAGAAGCAACTTGATGGGACTTAACACAGAGAGGCGTGGAATGGACACTGGCACCTACTCACAAGGAATTAATTTTAATTTGCTGATCCACAGGGTCACAGAAAGTTTTCTGGTGCGCCATTAACTTCGGCAGTCACCCTTCATCTGTCGAGCTGATGCCTGTGCTAGAGGAGTTTTGGCAGAACAGAACTACTTCACTTTACCCCCCCTCCCCAGCCTAGACAGGAATGTGAAAATAAATCACGAGAACACACTTCTGCCTGTTTCCTTTTTCAGCAGGCACTTGGAGATTTTACAAAAAAAACTATCAGGGACTGACATGTGAAGATTTTGCATACATATAAAAGTTGTGTTTGCAAGGAAACAGTGGGCCAGGACAGCCAGGGATTCAGCCTTGTCACGCCTACTCTCAAGTGCTATTTGCAAGCATTTCACCCACAGCAATATGGCTGTCGGTGGCAACCGAGGAGTATGCCTTCAAGTAACAGTGACTCTGTCTGTAGAAGGAAAGTGACTACAAGAAATTGACTTCAATCTCATCTTCATGTTAATTCTGGCATTACTATGTTAAGTGGGGCCATTTTTATAAGTGATGCTTAAACTGGTTTCTGTATTTCCTGCGTGCCATCTGTCATTCAAAAGTTCAGTACTGAAGGCTCACTTACATGCATTTCTTCAGTGAAAGAAAAAAGCCCTCTCTTGTCTTTTTGGGTTCAAATGGGGGTGTGTGCACTCTACATTTTTAACTTGCCTCTTGGGCTGCCAGGTCTGGGCTGGAAAATACCTGGAGACTTTGGGAGTGGAGCCAGGAGAGGGCAGGGTTTGGGGAGGGGAGGGGCCTCAGCATGGTACAATCCCATGGGACCCACCCTTAAAAGCAGCCATTTTCTCCAGGGGAGCTAATCTCTGTCGGCTGGGGATCAGTTGTAAAAGCGGGAGATCCCCAAGCCCCACCTGGAGGCTGTCAATCCTACATGCCCCTGTTCTTATTGTAGGGACAGTTCATCTAAACTTCTGCCATGGTGCTCATTAATATATATACATACAAGAAAGAACCCCAGGAGCAAAGCCAATTATGTGGTTCCTTTCCACACAATCTTTGCCCAGCTAGAAAGTCCAGTGTTCACTTGGCAAAGTAACAGATCGGTGATTCCATCCATATTTGTTTATTTATTTATTTACTTATATTTACATTTATATCCTGCCCTCCCTGCCTTCCGGCAGCTCAGGGTGGCTAACAACATAAATATATATTAAGATTCCATTAAAACAATCAATATAAAAACATACATCATAAATACAGCTTTTGTTAAAAAGATGGCAAATCATCCAATCACTGTCAACTGAACAGTGTCTCTAAGGTCACACCCGGCTATAAAGCCTCCATTGGTGGTGCCCTTGGTACTGTCAGTACCAATGATGGTACAATTGTTAGCACAGTTGGTAATCAGGCCAGGGCCATACAATTGAGGCGGCACCCTACTTAAAAGCCTGGTGGAAGAGCTCCGTTTTACAGGCCCTGCGGAACTGTAACAGGTCCCGCAGGACCCTGATGTCCTCTGGGAGCTCATTCCACCAGTGAAGGGCCACCACAGAAAAGGCCCTGGCCGTCGTTGTAGCCAACCTGGCCTCTTTAGGCCCCGGAAGAACCAGGCGATTCTGGGAACCTGATCTTAGTGCTTGCAGGGAAAGGTGGTCTCTCAGGTACATAGGTCCCTGGCTATATAGGGCTTTAAAGGTAAGCACCAGCACCTTGAACTGTATCCAGTATGCTTCGTAGGTCTCCTGTGAAGATGGCACCGTGCTCCACCGCCACATTGATCAACTCTGTCGCAGGGCGGCGCCACTAGAGCCGGACAACTACGAGGAGCCTGAAACCCAAAAAGCTGAGGAGCAACTACCTTCCCCAAGGTTGCCCAGCCCGGCGGAGACCCCAGCCACGGCACCCATCTCCCTGTCTACGGAAGCCCCAACAGCCTTGAATGACTCCTTGGCAGCAGCACCATTTCCGCCCGCACCGGTAGGCTCCCCGCCCAGAACCCAGGCACCGGCGTCTACCCCAGCCCCGGCTCCCCGCCGATCGAGAAGGGACAGGAAGCCTCCGGCTTATTTAAAAGACTTTGTCTGCGGGTACCTTTCAGACCAAGGGGGGAGGGGTGTAATGTATCCAGCAGAGAACGTGTGCTCAGGGCTGCCATGTGCTCAGACTGCTTCCACCCAGTCCAACATGCGGCCAGGCGAAGGGCCTGAGCTTCGCTCCAAAAGACAATGGATTGTAGGATCCTAGCTTCCTTCGTATCGGGGAGCAGGAGATAACTCAATCACTGTAGATAGCCAATCATGGTGTGTGGTGTGTGTTGGGGTGTGGGTTCACTTGGGAATAAAAGCCGGCCTGCGAGCCGGCTTCTCTTGTCTTGTTCTTCAACTAATAAAGTATGTGAGAGCTGAAATCACTCGTCAGTCTCAGTACTTTTCAAGTATTATGGAACCATGCAGTCTAGAGTTAGATTGCTGTTAGACTGCAAGGTAAGAGTTAGATTGCTGTAAGATTACAGCTGTGAGAATACAGGGAAGGGCCCCAACAGAACCAAGTTAGAAGACATACACTGACATGAGGAAACATTTTTGGCAGACTCCACATGGGGGCTGAACAGCACTAAGACTTTGGGAAATAAGACACAGATTAATTTTTCTATTTGATCTCAAACTTTATTCCAACTCTTTGAAGATAAAAAGAGGTATTTTTTAATTATCTTTTTAAAATAACCCGTTTTGAAATAACCACAGCTCGGTTTTGCAGATACGAAATCTTAAATAAATCCTTCTCCATAAATTTAATAATGACAATACAAAAATGGTCCTGCTAGTTCATCAGGCCATCTAATACGACTCTCTTAGAAGAAGGAAAGGTGCACCTATTATTTTTCAGAGCCTTTCAGAAGGTGCCTGCAGGCTGCCCCCCATTTCTAAAAAAAACATTCAAAAAGCAGCTGGGAATTTGACACAAGAGCTTTACAAAGGGGAAATGCTGGTGGAATTGAAAATGTCATCTCTACAATTAACTCCCCCAGGGGAACATATCCATCCATGGTGACAAATTCTTGAGGGACTGCTATGTGAGTCTGCTAAAGTCTGGTAGTACTTTAAAAGACCAAAGAGACTGGTAGTATCTTAAAATAACAAGAATGTATTGTGCCATATACTTTGCAAACCATTACTAGATACACAAATGGTTGTGAACATAAGCAAGTCTATTCAGAAGTCCAATTTTATTCAATGACGTTTACACCCAGGAACATGTTTCATGGATAGTGGCAAGTAAAACCCTAAGTGGAGCTCTTCCATGGGCACCACTGCAGGAAGAACAGAAAGGAGAGAGAGCAGTAGTAGTTACTTTATCCCTTCTGTTTCCCAACCGCCGTACAATCTGTTGCCTTCCTCTGCTTGTATCATCCTGTTCTGGATGGAGGCTTTTCAATAGCTGACCTCTCCTGGCCAGGGAGAGGGAGCAATTTGTATAACACGGTTTCTGTCACCCTCCCTGTTCGCCCTCCCTTTTAGTATCAGATGATTAATGGAGTGGTTTCCAAAAAGAGTGTTGCCTTGAACAGAGCTTATGAAACAATATCAGATACAAATTCCAGTGGGGTAGACATGTTAGTTTGTCGCAGCCAAAACAAAATCTCGAGGCATCAGCAAGACTCAAGCAGAGCGATCGCAGCACAACATTTTTGTGATATCAGATATGATTCCTTTTTCCATGGCACCACTTGGAAAAACAGTAACAACTCCTCACAGCTGCAGTCCTGCACACAATTCAGCAGTAAGTCCTAATGATCTCACAGCTGCTCAAATAGCCTAGGTTATTTTGGAGATTGGTGGAGCTTGAGATCTAAGCAAGGTTAGCCATGGTCATTACTTATATGGGAGCCCACCAAGGGAGTCTGGGGTTTGCCAGATTTGGCAAACCAAATCTGCTCATCTCTTGCCCGGAACATCCCATGGATGGGGCTACTGTGAGTTGGTTATGCTCGAATGGCACCTTCTTCTTTTTCCTAAAGAGCCAGTGTGGTGTAGTGGTTAAGAGCAGTGGACCAATCTGGCAAACCAGGTTTGATTCCCAATTCCTCCACATGCAGCCAGCTGGGTGACCTTGGGTCAGTCACAGTTCTCAGAGGTGTTCTCTCAAGAGCAGTTCTCTCAGAGCTCTCTCAGCTCCACCTACCTCACAGGGTTGTCTGTTGTGGGGAGAGGAAGGGAAAGGAAATTGTAAGAAGGGTGGGTATAAATCCAATCTCCTCTTCTTCTAAAAATTTCAGAGGGACTGACTCCCAAATAAGTGTGCATAGGATCACAGTTTTGAAGACCATCATGTCTAAGAGGTTCTCTCTTCCAGCACATCAACCTTGAGTACTCTGCAAATGCAATGAAATTTTCTAATTTGTCTCTTCAAAAACCATAGTGAGCCAATAGTACAACAAGCAATGTTATCATAACCACCAAATCTTTCTATTCCCTTCCCACCTCACTCATTGAATATACTATTTATTGTTGACTGTAATCGGTTAAAGATTATGCTGAAAATCTGTAAAAGAGAGACTACCTATCGAATAATAAGCAGGTTATATCTGAGCACAGCACAGGGTCTGAATAGAGTTAATGCAGAATACAAACTTTCCCCTATTCCAGTAGATTTAGAAATGGTATTCTTTTAGACTCAGCCATACATCTGTAAAATGGGAATAACAGCCATCACCACACAAGGATGTTGCAATGTGAAAAAGAAGGTAAAGCCCAGTAAAACCTCCCTTCCTTCCTGACCAATGTTTTAATTGCTGGTTTTTTTGTCTTAGTGGGTATTTTAACTTTGTTTTTAATTGTTTTAATGATGTATGGTTTAGCGGGGAGTTGATTTTAATGGTTTTAAAATTTGATTTTATCATGTATGTTTTAAATTGCTAGCTCCCTTGGGGCAGAAAGGTGGGATTTAAATTTTGTAAAATAAAACTAATTCAAAACACTTGAAAAAATGCACATCCTGTAGAAACCAACTGAATATTAAGCACTGGCACAAACCAGAATGCGTAGATCCTCAGATTATACTCCATGGTGAATCAAAGCACTGAGCTCAACACAAAAACAAGATTGGAAAAAAATCCAATTAGTTAATATATCCAGGCCGTGAGGTTTGGCATTATCTGTGTAGAGCCCCAGTGATACACAGTAAAAATAAAACCGAGACAACCTCCTTCCATTGAGGCAAATGAATGTTTTTGTATAACTTGAGTGGACGCTGTGATTTTTAGCAAAGGTTTATTTTTAAACATTTTATACCAACTTCCTACTCACAAACTGGGCAGGGAGTAATTTCAAAATACAAAAGAAAATTCTATATTAATCCTCAACTGAAATTCAAATGCAAGCCAAAAAAAAAGAGGAAGATAGAAACCAGAAATATTGACACTTCTATCCTGTCTCTTAGGCTGAGTTCAGACTGGCAATTTGCAGTGGGAGCCAGTCGTGGCAAAAAAGCCCCAGAATAAACTGTTCCGGGTTTTCCCAGTCACACGGGGCAGACAGATGTGGGAGAATACCAGGAGGAGGCACACGGGAGCATTCAGACTGCTGGCCCGGAGGTGCGGCTGTAAACAGCTTTTCCTTGGTAAATTGGATGGATGTCTATGTGTGTATGGGTGCATGAGCGCATGAATGCTTATGCGCTCATGCGCCCATACACACATAGGCATCCAGCCGATTCGGGGAGGATCCCGTTGCGCATTGGCAATAGAGCGGAGCACAGCCAATCATATATGCCTTATGTGGTTGGCGGAGCACAGCCAATCATATGTGCCAATCATATGCACCGGGAGCAATGCAGGTTGCTCCCGGCTTTTCGGCTGAGCATTCACACTTCTGGGAAGCAGACTGACATGGAATAAAGGCACTCTCCAGGATTTGCTACCATCTTTTTAACGCGGGAGCGAAGCGGAACACCATAGGTTGTCTACAGATGGGGAACGCCAGGCAGATGTGCCTCTGTGAACGCCCCCTTTAATCCACTTGGGAAACAAGGCTGAAAAGTGGCTATAGCAGGACAAATTGCCAGTCTGAATTCAGCCTTAGAGTTTCTAACAAAGAGAACTTAGGAGGTAAGTAACAGCTACCAAGTAGGGTTGCCAGGTGCCCCCTGACCACCGGCAGGGGATGGGGGGATACAGCTGTCATATCCAAGTGGGAAACTTCTGGAGATTTGGGGATGGAGTCTGGGGAGGATAGAGACCTCAGTGGGGTACACTGCCATAGAATCTACCCTCCAAAGCATCCATTTTCTCCAAGAGAACTAATCTCTGGCCTGGAGATAAGCTGCAATACTGGGGGATCCCCAGGTCCCACCTGGAGGCTGGCACCCCTACTACCAAGTTATCTTAAGGGATGAATTACACGTGGCATTGTGTGTTTCTAAGGTGCCATAAAGTCACAACTGGCTTATGGTGACCCACTTTCAATGCAAGTAAGAAGCAGAGGTGGTTTGCCACTGCCTTCCTCTGCAGAATCTTCCTTGGTGGTCTCCCTTCCAAGTACTGACCCTCCTTAGCTTCTGAGATCCAGTGAGATCAGGCTGTACCATGCCACCTTCCCTTCCCACACATGGCACTAGAGTTCCCCAATTGGAACTCCAGATGTGTAATTTGAACCTAAAACCAGCTGCAGGGGGACAATTTGGATCAGGCTGGGTATAACAGGGAATTAGCTTCCCACCACACAGTGTCTCTGCTTGGAAATTTCTCTCTTCTCTATTTCGAGAGCCACTGGGGTGAGGAAACAGGTGCTCTTATTGTGCCTGTCTTATTCATTACCAGTTTATGAATACACACACTTGAGTTGCCAGTACTGGACCGGCTTCTGCAGAGTAAATAAATACAGCTGTATTCAGGCAGAAAATTGCCCTGAAATGTTTGAAATGGGTGCAGGAGACCCTCAGACAGTGATCCCTGATCCATGAACAGAGGGGGTTGTTAAACGCATAAGTGTACCTGCTTTCGCCTGTGAAGTGTCAGAAGGTATAACATTATGTCCTGACTTAACTGCAGTTATGCCTCACTTGGAAACATATTTCTGGTACAGCTGGTTATAAGAAGTGGCCCTTCCAACTATCTAAAAATATAAATCACAGCAAAGCTTTTTTAAAACCCTACAAATGTACCAGTGATTATATAAAAATAGCAGGTTTGAACACAGTTTGATACAGAGAAAGTCTGTAAAACATGATGCTCTTGTTAGTTTCGCTGTTTGGGGTTGCTGATTCAGATGACTTAAAAAGACATTTTGCGTTCAAACATGTTTAACTGGAGCCCAAATGGTCCTTCTCAGCAGGTGAAACACCAGTTCTGGAGGGAGAAATTAGGATTCCCTGCTCACTATCTCCTCATGCCAAATTTCCCTCCAAGCGGCTTTCCTCCTGCATTATCTTCTGAAGTGTGGTTCGAAGTGGTGAGCTTACCTACACCGCTTCCAGTTCACCCTTCAGTCCTGCTCTGAAGCCACCACACAGGAGGCTCTGTCAGCATCCCACCAGGTCTCTTTAATGCTTCCAGCTAGGGCAGAACACTCCCTAACAGAAGACTCTAACACCCATGGAGAGACTACCGACTGAACAACAATCTCAAGACCAAAGCAAGGCCCCTCCCATGCAGACCTCAAGTGGAAGACAGAAAATGGTCCTTGAAGGCACACTTTAAGCTATACACACATGGACATATCCACCCACCATGATCTCACACACAGGGGTTTCAAATTCATGCCTGCATTTCAAGAGGGGAAATGTAAGAAAGGAAGGGTTAAGCATCACTTCCCACTGGGCACCACTGCACTCCCAATTAACCCTTCTGGGAGCACCTACCCTTTTGTAAAAAGAATCCTTAGGTTAGGCTAGGCTAGGCTAACATGAATATGGATTTGGACCCAAAATGCAGGAAGATTACAGTGGATTGACAAAGTAGCCTTGGGATATATTCTTTCATATTTTACTAAAGGCCAAAGAGTATATTATTTGGGAGCTATCATCATGACCACAGTGTTGGGGAGGGCTGCCAGCCTCCACAGAGGACCTGGACTTCATCTGGAGTCATAACTGATCATACCTGTTTCCCGCCACCGCTGATGCAGCCAGAGGGGAAAAAGCAGTCTAAGAAAAAAATCACCAGCAGCAACAGCATGACCTCACTTCGGGGGGTGGGGTGGGGTGACCAGAAATGATGTCTGTCCTCTCCAGGAATCTGTGGAAGCTCTACAGTTTTACCATAGAGCTTCAGGGAACTGCAGGGGGAAGGATTGTGTTATTCCAAGTTTCCCTACATTAAAATCCCTCTGTGAGTGAAAAATGCTAGCAGTGGCTAAAGGTCTGTGGCAGGCAAGCAAAGCATGAGTGATTGATTCACACAGGTTCCAGCAGAGTTTTAAAGAGCAGTTTTCTTATTAAACTTACTACACTATGTTCAGTGAGCAATATTTTACTGGAAGTGACATGATGCCACAGCCATGATCTTCCACCTGCCCCTCATCCATGCCCACAGCTCTCCCCCTACCTGACAACCCCACTTTTAACTCTCCCCCCCCATGCCAGCACACCTCTGCATACTGACATCAGGACAGCTCATGCCAGTTTCGTGTAGTGGTTAAGTGTGTGGACTCTAATCTGGGAGAACTGGGTTTGATTCCCCACTCCTCCACTTGCAAGCCACAGTTCTGGCATAGCTGTTTCTGTCAGAGCTCTCTCAGCCCCACCTACCTCACAGGGTGTCTGTTGTGGGGAGGGGAGAGAAAGGAGTTTGTAAGCTGCTCTGAGACTCCTTTGGGTAGTGAAGGGTGGGGTATAAATCCAATCTCTTCTTCCTCTTCTTCTTCTATCTCTGGGGCCTCCTGAAACCCGTGCTCCATCCACCAATGCATTATGGGGAAGATATAGCAGAATTCCGATGACTATGATATGAATTCAGCCATTGGCAGCAAGATTCCATAGCCCTTGCTTCCTTCATCATTAAACCCAGCAATTAATGTTAAGAAAAATCTATATATTGAACCAGTCTATATTATTTGGGTGGTGACATTAATTGGGAAGAGGATTAGTTGTGCCTCATTGCAATATCACTCATGATTAAATGTTCTATGAACTGATCACTATGCAGTACAATTACGTTGCAATTAGAATGTAATTTTTTCCCCACTTAACTCATATATCAGATTAACTATATCAAAGTTTAAGCCTGTGCTTAGTGCAGACAGGAAGAGATAGATATTATTTTAATGAGATCGTTAGAATTCTTTCTTTAAAAAATTAGATTTCTACCACTTCTTGCTTTGCTGGAAAAAAATTCCTTTTGTTGTTGTTGTTGTTATCTCAGACAGCAATTTTTTTATTCTTACCATCCTAAGAAGCTTAGGTATTTAATCCACCTGAAAGAAAACAATCCTCATAGGAAGTTAAATCGATGCTGTTTTCAAATGTGGTTGTACAGGAGTCAGACCTGCAGCTGAATTAAATGTGCATGCAGGTTCAGGCTGTGATTAAACATGACTGAGTTTAACTGTCAATAATGGTGAAGGGAAGAAGACTGGCCAGTGTAGATTTTGGGTTACAATTCTGATCTGTGGAATTTTAGCCGGCTGCTGCAGAGTACAGACTTTACTGCATATTCACATTAGCTTTAAAGTGGTTGAACAAATACAACTCCTTTAAACTGTAGTCATGGTCTGTCTCATCCATCCATCCATAGAACTGTATTTCCTCAATCTAATGGCTGTATTTAAATTAGAAAACTTTGCTAAACTGGATAAATTTCTCTTTAAGAAAGAACTAACTGAGCCATTATAAAAGTGCTGTATTTCCCCCCTCACAAATGATACCCTGAAATTTCTCTGTCTGTGGTAAAGGGTTGTTAGTTAAATTTTTTACAGTGTTTGTTATGACAAGCTATTGCTGCCTAAGCATAAAGCTATAATTAGGCACTGTGTCCAATAAAAATAACTGAGAAATCTGAAGAACCCAGACATTGCTTTTTGTACAGAAAACATGCCAACGAGACTTGCCAGTCTGAACTTTCAGAAAACGTTACTTCCAAAGGAACTGTCATTTAGTTTTGGTCTATAAAGTCCTCGACAGTATTGCATACAAGGTATCCAGCATGTCGCCTCACTGTGCCCCACCAAAGCTAAAATCAAAGACTTTAGGTCTCCCAGTATTTATTCTAAGTAAAGGTAAAGGTTCCCTTGCTTGAAAGCCAGTTGAATCCGACTCTAGGATTGCGGTGCTCATCTCCGTTTCAAAGCCAAAGAGCCAGCACTGTCCGTAGACATTTCCATGGTCATGTGGCCGGCATGACTAAACACCAAGGTGCACGGAACGCTGTTACCTTCCCATTGAAGTGGTACCTATTTATCTACTTGCAATTTCTTGCTTTCGAACTGCTAAGTTGGCAGGAGCTGGAACTAGAGACAGGAGCTCACTCCGTCATGCAATACTCTCAGGTCTCGAACTGCTGAACTACTGACCTTCCACAGCCTGCAGTTCAGCGCCTTAACCACTTGAGCCACCAGTATTCTAATGCAAGTCTAACTTTTTTCACAGGTACACCATCAAAAAAGATGAATCGTCTTACATTGGGATACAATAGTTACATTGAATAATAATATTTTTGTGTTTTTATAACATTTCTAAGGGGATCGCCTTATATTCAAGGTTGTCTTCCTTTCAAGTGAATACGGTATTTTCCTGTTGGCTAGCCCCTGACAATAATCAGGCTGCCGCCTTCCGAACCATCTGAGGTGTCCATGTTGTCTTCAGGGGCAGGCCAGCATGGAATGCATTACAGCAGTCCAGGTTTGTGCATAAAAAAGCACAGAGGCCATCTAGCTCCTGTTTGCCTTCAGCCAAATACTCCCTGCCAGGGCTTTTTTTTGTAGAAAAACCCCAGCAGGAACTTATTAGCATAATAGGCCACACCCTGACAGCACAGCTCATTAACATATTAGGCCACACCCCCATGCTACCAGAAGTGCGGTTATCCAGCCACACCCACCTTTTTCTTCTTATTCTGTTTACATTGTTTGTTGTCAAAACCCAGGGCTTTTTTTTTGTAGCAGGAACTCCTCTGCATGTTAGGCCACACACCCCTAATGTAGCCAATCCTAATGAGTTTCTGCTGTCAGGTGTGGCCTATTATGCTAATGAGTTCCTGCTGGGCGTGGCCAACTTGAGTGCCAGCTGAAACTCAATTCCTGTGCATTCCTGCCCAAAAACAGCCCTGCTCCCTGCTCTCAGGAGCACACAGGTGCCTTTCACATCTTCACTTCAGTTCCCCAGCTGCTGCAGGAGGGAGAAAGTGAGGAAGTTGCACCATGCAGGCAGAAAGTCTTCAGTCCACAGATCCGCTCTCTCCAAGCCTAATTGGAAAACTGCTTACTTGAACAATGGTGCATTTTGCCCAGAGAATCACGAATTCAGCTTTTCATATTGGGCACTGAAACATACTTGGAACTGAAGGGGCTCCAGCAGCATCTTTTGCGTTGCCTGTTCAGATGTTGTCCCATGAAGTGCTTTAAGCAGAGGACTGATGCGTCCAACTAGTTCTGCAAAAGTATTCCCAAATGGCACTTAAATTTTTTTAGAAGGCATGATAACCCTCCGTGTCACTGCAGCTTTTTCTCTGACTTTCCCAAACAAGGCTAGTCTTCAACTTTTCCCTGTTCGCTGTTAGCAAGCACATCATAGTGGTTCCCCTGCTGGCAGATCCTACTTTGAGAAACTCAGTGGGTTTCCTGGAGCAGAAAAGCCAAGTTCTAGTCCTTCTGCTATCAGAATAAGTACAAAGCCATTTTCATCCCTTCCCCTTTCAAGATGCAAACCCTTCTTTCATGCAGGGATGAGACACTTAGAAATACCTAACCAGTAGCTTGATCCATATGTGGTACCCAAAGCATCGCTCTCATGAGCATAACTTTCCTGCTAACCTTGCAGTTCTTTCACTTCGCCGTTTGCACATAAAAATAGAGCAATTACCTATTGCAGGATTTAATATTAATGGGGGGGAAAGCAGAGATTTGTTCTTCTAGCTCCTAGTTTTGGCTACCAACAGAGCAATTTACGTTGTGCCTGAAGACATTCACTTAAGGTAGGGAGTGGAAGAAATATCTAGGCATTTGCTTCTAGCACTAAAAATGTTCCTTGCCTTGGAAGTGGTGATCTAGCTTTCCATTACATATTTGCAAAACTGGTACTCAGTCTAGTTTACATAGAGAGGCTGCTGTTTGGGATGGATTTTGTTCTGGACAGGCCTGCCAATGTCTTTTCCTAAGCAGGCTGGAGACCAAAGAAACATTGTGCTTTGATGGCCACAGTCATCGTGGTGTACGGGTTACAGTGTCTGACTAGGATCCAGGAGATCAGGGTTCAGATCCCCACAATGACATGGAAGAGACTTAGGTGACCTTCGGCCAGTCAAGTTCTCTCAGCCTAGCCAACCTCACAGGGGTGTAAGTTGGGAGAATAAAATGGAGATGGGGAGAATGATGTTATAAACTGCTTTGGGTTCCCATTAGGGAGAAGGGTATAAATATTCAAATAAATGAAACAGTGCTTTTTTAAAAAGGGATAGCCAATGATGAATCCCCTAGTGCCGGTGTCCTCAACCTTTTTGAGCCTGCAGACTAGGGTTCCCAGACCCCTGCTGGGGGTGGGGAAACCCCTGCTTTTGGTGGGCTGTTTCCCTGCTGCTGGCCAGCTGGCCGGTGGGGGAAATCCCACCCGCAATTGGCCTGATGGGCAATGTGATGATGTCACCTGGAAGTGACATCATCACATCACCAACATTGTGTGGCAATGCTCTAGTTTTTGTGCAGAACTCTATGGTAATATTGCCTACAAACCATAGAGTTTTGCCCCAAAACTAGAGTGTTACTCCTGACATCGGTGACATGATGATGTCACTTCTGGGTGACATCATTGCACCACACACACTTCATGCACACAGCAGAAGATCCTGGGAAGGAGCCTGGATCTCCCTGCTGGCTGCCAGGTAGGATCTGGCAACCCTACTGCAGGCACATTTGGAATTGTGGCAGAGCATGGTGCAGGAGGTGCAGTCAGACACAACATTACTGTCACAGCTTAACTTCAGCAATGCAGTGTAGATTCTTGTGCTGTGGTGGCAGCTGCTGCCAAAGAAACACTCAAAAAACAATCTGCACAGCCAATGAGATCTCCAATAGTCAGTTAGAAGTCTTGCTGGGCAAATGCCCTACCTGGCCCCACCCACTTGGCAAAAATCTCCCCTTCCACTGGTCTAAAACAGCCTTTGGATCCAACTATGTTTCTGAACACTAATATTAATACTACTAAGTTAATATTTCATATTTATATGCATATGTACAGTAACACCATGAGATGGATCCAAAGGACCATACAGAGAGTTCTGCTTGTGGAAAGAACCATTACCTTTCGTGCTGCATATCCTTTGTGGCTCCAGGAATATTTGGGAATAGTGAAGAATGCAAATCAGAGAAAACTGTCCCCTTCTTGCATGTGCAGAAGATTACTCAGGATCCAACCATTGTCATATTGCTACCGTAATATATTGTAGCTGTTGATAGAGATAGACAGGACATTACTACTGCCTTTGAAGGAATTGTGAACATTCTCTGAATTTAGACACTCCCAAGATTTGTCTCAGGTTCTCAACAGCTACACTAAACATTGACAGTTAGCCAATGTTGGGTGTTCACTATAGGGGTACCCAATAGGACAAATCAATCTGAGTGTCTCTCTTGGTCGGCAGCAAGTCCACCCTTTATGAATATCTAATTTCCCTCAAACTGAAATGTTTTGGATTTGTCTCTCATTAACAGTCACTTCCTCCCAATAAGCTAGTTTCAGATGAAATTATTTGAATATAATAAAAGAAATGCCAACAAATTACAACATGCAGATGACCTATATGTGGCACCATCTCATTCCAGTAGCTCAAAGGTTATACTGGAATGCCACTGCTTAGAAATCATTAGTGCAACATTTCAATAATTTATACACACACCACTTTATCTGTCTACCTACCCACCTACCTACCTATCAATCATTAATGGGATGGAGTCAACCAGCTTTTTCATTCAATCTCATACAGGTCTGCTTTTTACCACAACCTCATTCCATGTATATTTTATCTATGCAAATCCCATGATTCCCAGCATAGCCTTTTTCCCCCTGCTATCAAGGCAGCATCTGACTTATGGCAACCCCGTGGGGTTTTCCAGGCAAGAGAGGTTCAGAGGCGGTTTGCCATTGCCTGCCTCTGTGTAGCAACCCTGGGTTTCCTTAGTGGTCTCTCATCCATTGGGCTAGCCTGGGCTACTAATTTCAGGGCATAGCCTGGGGGGGGCATGTTAAAGAAGATGCCTCTTCACATTTTTCCCCAGTGGAAAAACTGGTTGAATTTAACCCATTGGTTTGAAAAGAACAGGCAGATAATTTAGGGAGCATCTTTTAGTTAAGCCAAATCTAATCAAACCTCATTTGTGTGGTTTCCAAATAATATACAGGTCAAATGTCAAAATGTATCCCAGGGTAAAGCTCAAGCAGTATGATTTACTCTCTTCCTGGAACCTGCTTTCTCAGACAGCCAAAAGGTAGCCAGAATGCATGATCTGGGAGTGCAACTTGGCCAATCAATCATTTCAGGATTTTTAAAATGTCAAAAGGCATTTTTAGGGCCTTATGGTTTGAAAAGCAGGACAGAAATCTAAGGAACACATCTTCCCCTGACCGTCTCCCAAGCACAGCAGAAAGGAGTGGAATATTCCGACAGCAGTGAGGGACAAAGGTGAGCAGAAGATTCCCAAGTCACAACCACAAAGTACATTTCGGGTGGGGCAGAATCTCACTGATCATCGTTACTCTTCTTATATCGGATGTATGACAAAGCAAACACTACTGCAGAATTCAATAATCATAACATTAGATGTGCCATTTTGAGAGTATGGAATAAGTTTAAATCTAGGTTCAGCCCAAAAATACCATTGTGGCTATCACCACAAGAAGTACATTTTAGAAAAGAAATGATGGGGTCACATAAATGATTAACATATTGTGATGTCTTAGAATTGTGACGTGGTGAATACAAATTAAAATCTAGAGAAAACTTAATAACTGAAGGTCATACTTGCCACTGGTTTACATATTTACAAATCTTGGAAAGGTTCAAAACTGATAAAATGTATCATGATTTTGAGGAATCAAAGTCTGAATCAGAAATAGAATTATGTACAAATGATGACCATATTATTGCTAAAATGTATAAATTCTTATTGAAATTAGAAACTGAGGAAGAACAAGTTAAAGTATGTATGGTAAAATGGGCTAAAAACTTTGGATATGATATACATATTGAACAATGGGAATGTACATGGACAAAGGGTTGGACATTTACTTTAAAGTCTAATCTTAAGGAGAACTTTTATAAGATGATGTATCATTGGTATATGTCTCCAGAGAAATAGCCTAGAATGTACAAAGGTAGTTCTAGTAAGTTTATGCTGGAAATGTAATCAGCATGAAGGGACATTTTATCACATGTGGTAGACTTGTAAGAAAGCCAAAAAGATTTGGACACAAATACGAATATTAATACAAAAGATTTTAAAGACTAATATTCAATTAAAACCAGAGTCCCTTTTGTTAGGACTAATGGACAATCAGATGGAAAGAAGCCATGGAACTTTATTTCTATATATAACTATGACACCAAGAATATTATACACATAGAAATGGAAGTGTCCAACAATACCTACGATAGAAGAATGGTTAGAGAAGATGTTGAACCTTGCAGCAATGGCTAAACTTAATGCGTTGGTTAGGGAAAAGATAATTAGTTTGTTTATTACAGATTGGAAACCCCTTATAGACTTTTTGCAAAAAAAAAAAAAGACAATAATGGCTTGATGATTTGTGGTTTTGATGATTATGATATTAAGATACAAAAAAAGAGTTCTTTATTCTATATACAGAGCAAGGAAAAGCTTGGTAATCAAAATTATAGTTGTAGAGAAAATCAGAAGCCTTCTTCTATTCACATATGTTTTTTTTCTTTTTTCCTTTTATTTTCTCAATAAAACTTAAAATTTCCAAAAAAGAGAGATATTCATTACTCTTCTTTATACACGAAGGTCAGTTCTGCTCCCCAGCTTGGCTTTGCTCATCTCAGCGATAATTTTGCTCTTTCTTTATTGTTTTCAGGGCCACTTAGTTGCAGTGTGCTGGCTATGGCCGCCCCAGGTCCCATATACAGCTTGGTTCCTCTGCTTCTGTGGCAGAACTGTGTCCTTACCACTGATCCCATCACATATCTGCAGTTTAGACTCAGCTAAATGTTTATTTGGTGCTCTAAAAACAACTCTGGTCCACTCTCTAAAAACTCAAGGAGCCAGAGTTCCAAATGAGAATCCAAATCCCTTGTACCTACTAAAAACCATCAATACAATTAGAATATTATTCCCCAGGTGTTTTGCACTTGTGTACAATACAGCTGTTCCAGAGCACAGTTTCACAGTTCCTGAGAGTCAACAAATTGATCACCAGGCAATCAGAGGGGAGAATTGTGGGGTGCCAATTAAAGAGGGCATAGGAGTGTCCCTCCTGCTGTTTCTTTCCAACCACAGGTAAATAAGTCTTCAGGAGCACTTGGCCCCTGGCCAGCACACAGGTTCTACACTCAAAACAACAGACAAGAAATAACTGCCATTCAATCTGAACTATACCAAAGCGTGGGCCTTGAAAGCTTGTTGAAAAATTTTGCCCCCTGCTGAATCTCAGTCCCCCTCCCCCTTTGAAATATGGAACAGCATCTGTAAAGAGCTGTAGGAGATCACTGTGCAGCTCTACTAAATCTGATCCATTTTATGGGGAATGTACTCCTACACAAAAAGAATGCAGGTAAAGGGAACAAGCTATGTTCTGATATGGTGTCGTTGGGGTGGCCAAGACTGAGCTGACAGAAGAGAAATTCCTAGTTCCAAATCTCTCTTGGCCATGAACTCACAAGGTAGCCCTAGGCAAGCCATTATTCTCTCAGCCCTCAACTGCAAAACAGGAATAATAATACCAGCTTGCATTAGAGCTCTGTCAAGGGGTTGCTGAGGGCCGATTATACTCTGGAGTAAAGGTTTTTGTGGAGAGTACTAATTCAAGCTGCAGATGTGAGGATGTGGAATCGACTGTGGACTGAGGACATGGAATCGACTGTTATAAAATCAACTGTGCTGAGATCTCGGTGTTTCTCTGAGCCCAGTTGTGCCTTCTGTATATGCCCCAACTCTATTGGACCACAGAGAGACAACCTTGGTAGTTCACCTTCTACAACCTGGAGGAACTAGGTGTTTGGACAGTGTGCCCCTGGTCAGCCTTGAACCCTTGAACTTATGCCTCCATGTGTGTGTACTTGAGAGGAGATCAGGATCCCCACCTCCTGTTCTCACAGTACAAACTTTCAGAGTGGACTGCTTGAGAGGAAGAATAGTATGCACAAATACACACCAAAACACACAAAAAGTGAAAACTATAAGGCACAGGAAACAAAATATCAATATAGTATCTGTGCTAAACTACACACATCCCTATTGTCTGCATTCTTCTCTGTGCAGGGAAGGAGAGGGGCTGTCACTGGCCACAGCTCCACTGGAAAAAAGACCCTCTCCTTCCCTGCTAAAAGATTTAAAGGACCTCCAGCTGGTCAGCAGGCCACGTGCTCCACACCGATCAGCTGAAGCTCTTTAAATCTTTTAGCAGGGAGGGAGAGGGGTGGTCAGGGCTTGGGGAGGGGCTTCCCCCACCCACACTTGTGGGCTGGCAACCCTAAAGCCAGTACATATTGAGCATATGTCATAAGTGGCTATGGAGCCCCCACACCCCACCATGCTGAATGTCGCCACTACGCAGAGACACACACTGTTCCTAATGATGCCTGTTCTGAATTGTAACTAAGTCATCAATACAAATGTACCTGGTGCTCAGTTCAAAAGAAAACTGATAAACAAGGTGAGATTCATGTTCAGACAACAGGCCTGTATGGACCTTTCCTACTCTAAGATTCTATCTGTTTTGCAAACACTGAATCATCTCCATACACCACCACACTTGTGACAGAGGAGAAATACAAAACACTTCTGCTTACTTATGTAGCTTCAGAAGGAACCAATATTACAAGTGTATGGTCCTGGAGAGCTCTACTCCTGCTCCCAGCCACTGAAACCACAGCCATCTGGGCCAGCCAGGAGCCTCAAGGATTCTACACTTTTTACCAGAGGCTTTCAGCTTCCCAGGTTCTCCTCTGAGGTTATCTGCATCATGCGCTCAGTAAGTAACTCCAGACACCAGAAGGTAGGGAAATATTCCAGTTTTACTAAACTGCTCAGGGAGCCACTATTAAGGCACAAGCAATGGCAAATAACCAAACTACATCCAGCTGAAAGCTATCTTACTATGCATTAAAAGCTTGCCGGCTAGCTTGCCAGATGCAGGCTCATTGAATGGTTATTGCTCACAGGTGAGAGAGAGAGAGAGAGAGAGAGAGAGAGAGAGAGAGAGAGAGAGAGAGAGAGAGAGAGAGAGAGAGTCAGTCAGTCAGTCAGTCCGTCAGTCCACTCCATGCCAGACAGTCCATTTCATGGGAGGGGATAGAAGACATAGCCTCTTCTCACCTATTGATCGAATAGCCAGCCTCCCACTCTCCAACTGAGGCATGTTTTCAAATGTCCTTGCCTCAGCCCATGAACCCATTAGCCAATCAGGACATACTTAACTAAGTGGCACTGGTAGGTTGAAACAACTTAGAAAGACTCCCAAGGACGGTTCTGTTAACAGCCAATAGCCACAGGTGAATGTAGTTAAAACAAGCACATTGCTTTTAGCAGGCTGGGCCAGGGGTCTGCCAAAATTTACAGCCTAAGGAGAGTGATAAACTCAAACAACATAAAGGCTTAATGGTGGCTATTCCTTACAGCAAGTCTTTCTTTGGAATGCAAATACTTGCTCTGTGAAGTTGGATCACAGTATCGCCACTCAGGTGGTCTCCCCCTTTGAAAAGTCCTTGGAAAATGGAGTTGGGGGCACAAGACACTGTGATGGGTGAAGGAGGCAGGGAATAGGTTCCTCTCATAGGGTTGCCAGGTCCCTAACCTTTTCCAGCAGGGGGGAGATGATCCTGGTCTGGGACATTCGCACATGTGCACCGTGATGATGTCATCCACCGCTGGTGGACACTCTAGCATTCAGCTTGGAAATGCTATGATACCATAGAATTTTCAGGCTGAATGCTAGAGTGTCCCCCCAGCAATGTGACCAGCATGATGACATCGCTTCTGGGTGACATCATCACACCGGGCACATCAGCTGGATGTGGGCACTTTGGGGGCGGGGTTTCCTCTGACGGCCGGATTTGGGCTGGTGGGTCAGGGGCCCTTTGAGCGGGCATACCCCCACCCCCCGGGGGGACCTGGCAGCCCTATCCTCTTGAGAGACTGGGACTGGGCTGAAGACAGGGGAGGAGGGGATGCGCCTCTGCTGAAATGGAAAGGTGGCTCCGTCAGGGAGATGTTCCGGAAAACTCTTTTCCTGCAATTGGCTCAAGCTGGGAATCTTAACCTCCAGATGTAACGGAAGATCATTTTATTTATTTTATCTTATTTACTTCATTTATATCCTGTCTCCCTCCCCTTCCCCATGATGATCTAAAACAGCTTACATGGACATTCTCCTCTCCTCCATTTTATCTTTGCAACATGAACTCTGTGAGGTGGGTTAGGCTGAGAGTGTGCAACGATCTCACAGTCACCCAGTGAGTTCCTGGCCAAGTGGAGATTTGAACCTGCCTCTCCAGCAACCTAAACTGACACTCTAGCCACTACACCAAACTGGCCCTCTGTGAGATGAGAGGGAAACACAAGTATTTCACACTTTTGGTATCAGCATTCCTCCATCTTCTGTGACACAGAACTGGTTTCTCTCACACAGGAGAGAGGCTATTTGCAACCAGGCTGGCTTCCAGGGCAGGCAAATACCCAGCTGCTCAGGAAGTGCACATAGGCACAGATGAGAGAAGAGTGATCAACACAGTTTAACTTTTACAGAAATTCTGCAGAAATCTATTTGAGCAACAAGCCAGTCCAGTCCAAAGTGAATCCCTGCACTTTTGGAAACAAAAATTCTCTCCACATGAAAGTACATGCTTCCCAAGAGTCTTGTTGTTAGAACATACAATACCAAAGACATGCTTGTTGCATCTTGATGAATGCCACCATCTCTCCCATCCCCCTTCCAACATGGAAATCTGAAATAGCCACTTCTGGCTGCACCTCTTTGCAGCCTTTTTTGCATGTTCTTTGGTTACCTGGGACTATTTGCACAAGGGCAGATGTGAAGGATGGAACATGAAATTTTAAAAATACTAACCTAAAATAGAAATTGCACGGGCATGACATCTCCACCCCTACAGACAGCTCCGTGACCTTTTTTTCCCTTTAAAAAAAGGTTATTTTATTTTATTATATAACACATAAATAACAACATTGTGCAAAATGAGACAACTTCTATAACATCAATATACATCACATTTATCTAATACCTATATTTTTTTAAAAAAAACCATAAAATGTTAGCCTTATTGATATTACTTTTTCCTTTACATATAATTAAGAGTGTCATGATGAAACCACAGCTTGTAATGCTGGAGAGATTCCACCAAAAGCAGATTCCAGGAAGGGGAACTATTTTGATAACAAATCAGATTGTTTATAAGCATTTTCAACAGAGAATATATTATCTGAAAATTTGTCCATGGTGTAATATTCCCAGATTTTTGCATACCACTGAGTGATTGAGTGACCTTCTCAGAGTTCTGATTGTTTTGCTGGCAACTCCCAGACTTTGCCCCCTTAGCTCTGAGTGTACCAAATCCTGGTATCAAGAGAGAAGGTCCTTTCTTTGATAGTAGGTACCTGGCATTTTGCCCAAAGGACCACTGCTACCGAGGCACTATGAATCGGCAAGGTAGGGTTGTTGAGTGGCTCTGCAAAGGGAAGAAAAATGGCAGAAGCAACACAAGGCTTCAGTACCTCCCAACTACACAGTAATTTGAAAGAGGCTTCAGAGGCCTTGGTCCTGGATCCCAGGGTTGTATGACTTCCCTCCACCTGGGGGAGGGCCTTCTCAGTTGTGGCACCCTCCCTCTGGAACACACAATCAGAAGACATTCATACACAACAGGACCTGATGATGTTTCAGAGACTCTGTAAGGCAGAATTATTCCAGCATGCTTTTGGCTCTTAATAGCCCTTAATTGTAAGGCATAGTTGGCTTGTGGGTATTGGAATATTTGATGTCACATGTAGGGTTCCTATGGTTTTAGGGTTGAAATTGGATTGGTTGTATGTACTTTGTATTCTTTTATATGATTATCCAAAATTTTATTGGCTATTTACCATGCAATTTTTGTACCTGTTTTAATTGATGTGATCATATGTTGTTGCAAACTGCTCTTAACTGAAAAGATGCAGTATAAAAAGTGAAATAAAATAAATAAAAAGGAAAAAGAAAAGTGATCCAGCTCTTTCAGCTGTGGGAAGATGCATGCTGGAGAGAGTGATCCACTCCAGAGACAGAGAGAGAGACGGGGTGGTCTGTGGGTGTGGAGGCAAAGAAGGCCTGGGCATCGTTCAGCATCCTTTGCTGTAAGGTGAAAGGCATGACAGCAGAAACAAAAGGGAGGGCCAAAAGTTCTTTCTTCACTGTCCGACCTAGATAAGGAAACCCAGCAATGAACTTTTCTTCTCCCAATACAAAGGGAAAGAAAATGTTTTGGTAGGGTTATCTTGTTGCTGACTCTCTGACACTCTGAAAAGAATTCTGCACAATGTGGAGAGTATTCCCACCCTTTGAAGATCTGCTCTCTGTACATCTTCAGCAATGCCGATGGAGTGCTGAGTAACAGATACCAGGCAGATGGTGAGTGTGTGACAGCCGCCCTTGGGCTTACTATCTCTCCCTGCAAGGAGGTTACTGATGGAACCAAGAGCTCAAACAATGAAAGGCTGTGTCTCAAGTCACCTTCCTTGAAGTGGACCCCCCCCCTCCTGTTTCTTTCCTCTTTTTCCTAACTAGGAAATGAAAGCATCGTTTTTCGTTTTTGTCACTCATGGAATTTTCGATAACACAGATTTATCTGAAACGAATGAACAGGGAAAGGAGGAGGCACTGATTTCACAGAACACTGGGGGGGCGTTCGGGGGATTGTAGCTTGGGTGCTTTGGGTTACAGATACAACAAATAGAATCCTTTTAGGAACATAAGGCATGAATTGAAACAAACAAAACAAAACAACTGAATCCAAATCAATGCCAGCCGATAACACAGAGGAAATAATTACCGTAATTATTATGCAACCGAGTTAAACCAGGTCATGGAAACAAATAACCCCTCATGCAGATAAACTACAAACACAGAGAATAACCAGAGAGGTATACAAGATCGAAGGTGTAAAAAAGGCAGCAATGGTAGTTGTAACTAAATCCCATTGACTTCAGTGGGATTTCTGTTCATCGTCGCTAAGCCCGAATCCATTGCTTTGCATGGGCCTTAGTTAAATTACTTTTTGCTGGATAGTATCCAAAACACTGCAAGGAAATATCAATGGAGTCCTTCTGCCAGGCCTCATTATTTGCTGCAGTAGCCCAAAGTTCTTTCCTTATATTATAGCTTAGAGGTTGATAACTGGCTGTGCTGAATCTGAAGTTAGTAATTCCCTTAGCAGTCAGAGAAAATTAGGAAGAACCAAGACCATTAGGAAAGAACTAACTCCTTGTTCCCACAGGATACTGCAAGTGAGGCACAGGACTAAGCGGCCTCCAGTGGACTGTAGTAGTTAGCCGTTCTGACAGCTGCTACTAGCCACCTGCAGATAGCTCTCTTCCAACCCTCACGCTGCACATTGGCTGAGGGCCTAACTACATGGTACACTGTTTAAGGGTCTGCCCCATATCCACTCCGAGTCCTGTTGATCAGACTTGTACTGGGAGTTCTGTTGAAACTTAACTGCCAGGCGTTCAGTGGTCTGATTCTGACTGACAGCTCACAGGGAGAGAAGGCATAATCCTTCCCAATACATCATTTCCATGACATGAAAAGACCCAGGGAGCCACTATATATATATAGTCCATCATATGCAGCCCATTAGTACACATATGTTTCCAGGATCGGGCTAATAGCAGCTCCCCAGGCCGCTTCAGTTCAGGAAAATAGCATGGGTGGGGAGCAGGGTTGCCATTCCCCAGTTGGGGGCAGGGGGTTGCCTGGTTTTGTGGGCTCCTGCCCATCACTGGCCAGCTGGCTGGTGGGAGGAAATCCCCCCCCCCAACAGCAACAGCACATGATATGCCAATGTCACTCAAAAGTGACAAGGGCATGCTGGGGGCGACACTCTGGTTTGGGGGCAAAACTCTATGGTTTGAGGGAAATTTTACCAGTGCAAGTCTGATCAACATGATGTTGGCATATCAGGGGAAATGCTTCCGTCTCCCGGAACTTCCCTCCACACCCCCGCCAGGATCTCTAATGGAACTGGTAACCTTCGTGGGAAGGCTTGAGCCCCCTCTTCCCATGTACTGTGGTCCTGATACAAAACACACACACACTCCAGTATGCTTGTAAATTAAGTTTTAATGCAGAACTCCCGGTATCAACATGGACATGGGGTAGACACAGGTGGACTTGTGAACAATGTATTAGGTGATTTGCTTTCTCATGTGCTCAGCTTTTCTCTGGTGGAACTCAGCTTCTTCTTAGACTCAGAACAGCAGAAGAGAACAGGGAAAGGACAAAAGCGAACAATGACTTCTTGGTCCTCTTTGCTGCTTCGAATCCAAGAAGCTCTTGCCCACTGTTCCAGGAATGGTGAATAAGTGGATGGAAGGCAGTGACCTCTGCTCCACTTTTTCATATATGCAAAGGGAGACATACTTGCAGCAGTCCCGTTTCCATACTAAGGATCCATTTATGATCCCAGCGGCTCCTCTGTGCTACACTGCCCAAGGGTCTTCTCCGCCTGCTGCATGCAGCACTCATTTACTCCCATATTGCTTTAAAAGCCAAGAAGATGTTTGCCCCTCAAAGATAAAGTAGAAAAAAACACAATTGTCCTACAGTATGTTCATGAACAGTTCCAAGTGTATCTGACCTGCTGTAGTGTGCAGCTGAAGCACTGTGCACTACATCATGCTTCAATGTGCACATGCATAGATTTTGATTAAAATATTATGGGCTGGATCCACCCAGTTTTTCTGCTGGTGAAAACAGAAAGATGGGTCGCCTCAGACCACCCAGAAAACTATGCCAGAGATCATGAAAACTGCATGAACAAAAGCCAAGTGGGGACAGGGGTTATAATAAGGAGGAGAACTGGGCAAAATTGAGTCAAAAACCTGGCCAGATCCAACCATTTATTTATATCAAAGAAAGCAATACATATGGTTGCACAGAACTGCAGAACTTCCTAATATTCAACAAACAATATCCAATATCTTATAAATCTATCTGAGAGGCTGTCCTTTCTCACAGTAAGTCAACATAGTCAATAACACCACAATCCAGATCTTTCTATACCAGTCCATCATTTATGGCAGGTTTTTTGATTTCCTGCTACACTGCTACAATACACATCACCACTGCACATGTGCATAGATTTTCATGGCTATGTACTAGAGATGAGATAGATTGGTTCCCTGCTCAGATTTAACTGCTGGAGTTGAACTCTAAATAATAGCATTAGCAATTCAAACTAGCAATGATTTAATGAGGAATTTCCCAGAGGTAAAGAAAACAGACAGAAAACAAGAATGGATATTTACTGGGGAGAGGTGTCCCCCCCCCCAAGAAAGAAGAACTGGTCCCAGTAAAGAGGGACAGGTGGAACCTATGCTGTGGTAGCTGTCAGTGCTGCTAGCTGCTACAGTCACTGGGAGACTTCTCAAACCATATATGAACCAGGGTTAAAATCTCTGCCTCCACGAAGAGCAAGTTATATGCAAAGAATGAGTGCTTAAAAGAAGTTAGTTGCATAATTTTTCTAACAACACTTGGGTTGGATCCAGCTACTTTTTTTGCTGAATTTCATAAGTTCCCCTCTATTAGAACCAGTATTTAGTAGCAGAGTTGATATTTTTCATCCATGGAGGTCCCATGACCCCTGGAAGATCCTCTTTGGTGGTCTAAGAGGACTCCCTCTTTCACCCACAGAGAAAGCAGTTTGGAATCAACCCCTCCATTTTCTCCTCAGCAGAACAGCCCCAGTAGAGGGGCAAAGATCAGTGGTAGAGTTAAGCATGTGCTTAGCTGGGTGCTACTAAAAAAGTAATTGAGTTATGCCTGAATTATGAATTATGCCTTGGCTGGATTATGCCCAAATCACTTTGTATTAAATATTTCAGCATACTATTGATTGTCTCCTGGCTGGATTGTAGGCTCTGCACCAGGTTGCTGGAGACTTGCAAAGGTCTTACTTCCATTCTTTTTCGCTTGCATTAGGATCCTGGATTACCCCAACTGTCCATCTTCTATCCTCCTTGTGCACTTGCCTCACTGTTTGTGTACAATACAACAGAGATTATGAGAATTTCATGCCATGCCATGGACACGCAATACTCCCTCTAAGCTGTGGAGTCTTGTGAGCAAAAATTTTACCTTGTGAGCTACTGACATTAAAGTTGTGAGTGAGCAATTTGGCTACTGCATAAGTTAGTGTGCTCTGGAGCCATCCTTCCTGAGCTATGACAAAAATGTGTGAGCCAGAGGCTAAAAAGTTGTGAGCTAGCTCACACTAACTCAGCTTAGAGGGAACACTGGACAGGAGCAAGAGAAGTGATTCTGGCCTTGCACACCCTCAAAAGAAGAGGAAACAAAGCAAGATGGATGGGGACATCAGGGCATGCTGGTGCCTTGTGAGTCATGCCCAATGCTGGACAGTATTCAAGGTAGCTGCATCTTGAAAGGCCAAGGTTTTTTTTGGCACTGCTCCCTCCAGCTGCAGGGTCAACAGTATGTGACTAGCTAGTTCCCTTCTATGAGGCTGAGCAGGAGTTCTTTGGGGTGCCGTCAAATTGGCTGGGATGGGATTCTTCCCCACCCCTTCATATTGTTGCAGCTCATTGAGTTGTTTTCATTGGACCTAGCTTAAGACTAGTGAGTCCCTACTAGGTTGGCTGGAATTGCGTGGGTTAAGGTACCTACATTGGGAATGTGCCAGGCCCACTGACTGAGGCATGTATCGATGAAGGGAACTCATCCAAGCCAGCCACTTACTGGCAGTTACAGCCAGAAGGGTTCAGAAAGGGGCTCCCATGGTTCTCGGCTGCATCAACTGAACTTTATTTGCATGGAGGCAAGGGGATGGGGCCCAGCTCCTCTTAATACTGGAGGAGTGCCGCTGATGAAAGGCAAGGCACAACCATATTAGCAGAGCTGAGCCGATGTATGATGTATTTTGATGTGATTTGATCCTTATCTCTTGATGTTGCTTACTTTCTGTTTCAAATGTTTATTGTTGTAAGTGTTTGTTCAAATAAAGCATTTAAAAACAAGCAAAACAACAACAACAACAACAACAACAGAGCTGAGACTGGAGCCCTGGTAAGGTGGCCGTAAGTCGGCAGCCCGAGGAGGTGCCATTTAGAATTGACCCACCTGAATGGTTGGAGGATCGAACACAGTGAGATGTTAATAACTGCCTGAAGATCAGTCTTTTAATCAACCTAGTTGGGCCTATGGTTTGTGTCTCATTCTGAGGCGTCAGACAAACATTTTGTACAAAGCAGGACCTAGAAAAAGCAAAATGCCAAAGCAATTGCTACAACTCCGAAGTGTGTAAAGTGACTCCTGTAGCATAGAATATTAATGCACAAAGAATGGATGACAATCTATACCTATAGGATTCTCCCCGCCCCCAGTCTTTTCTTCCATAGCCATTTTTATCCCTTTGCTGATTTACACTGGTCTCTCTCTGATCCCAACAGAAAACAATCTACCCATCCTCCTGCAGCACACATATTTAATGAAGGAACTATACATGCCCTTCCTCCAAGAAGACTTGGAGCCAGTAACAACTTTAAATGTAAGCAACTAATGAAAGACATAGGTTAACCTTCTCTGTCAGTGTTAATTATTCCTGTTTGACAATGATGGCAGGAGTTTCCCCTCAAATCAATAAAAGGCTCACACCCTCTTGGCCTTTCCTAGATCCCACCAATGTGTTAAGTGTCCAACAGTGCAGAGTTAAACCCAGAATTGAAGGGTTTAGAAGGGTGTAACTCTGCCCAGGATTGCAGTGTTACAGTGCATTCTTTCTGGATAGGACTACACTGTCCCTTTGGCTCTGCTGGGTACAACTCTTAAAGAAAAGGCAGTCCACAATTAACATCAGTTTATTACTACGATCCAAGATCAGATAGCACATTGGTATATAACAATTTACATCAAGTGCAATCCTAAGAACACCATCTAATGTGAACACCTTCCTAGGGGAGTGAGTGATTTTAATGGGATGTTGCATTATCTGAGCTTCATCCCATCTGGGATTCAATATCTTTGTAGTTCTGGCAATTTGCCCCATCAAAGTGCAAGAACTTTAAGAAGTGGAAATCCAGAAAAGTGATCTTTCCCTTCACTCATCAGATTCCTCCACTTTTTTCCAGTGTATGTGGCAACCATAAGCACTGGAAAATTTTCTTACAGCACTTCCAAGATCCTGAAATTTATAAGTTATACCCAGAGCTTTGATATGGTTTGCAGAGAAAAGACACCATCCAAAAAATATTTCTGAGATGCCTCTCTGTGCATTTCTATGATACAGGCACTTATGGGGGAAAAAACCATAGAGAGGGAGTCAGTAAGATTCTCTGCTATGTTCTTAGCAATTCTCTAGTGTGATATTAAAATAATATCACTTCTGGGGCTCTGGGCATTTAGATTCCCTAAGGTGATATTATTTTAATATCACATTCAAGAATTGCTATGCAGAGAATCCTACTGAATCTTTGGTTGTGTTTTCCCAGAGATGCCTGAATCACAGAAATGCACACCCAGGGATTTCAAACATTTTTCCTCCCCCTCCTTATCTATCTTTAAGTATTGCAGTAGCTTAAGTAGCAATTTCTGCTCTTGCTGACTTCATGCTCAGAAATCCTCTCCATGCACCGGACCATTTCTCCACAGAATGTAGAAGACCATCCACAGAGCCACTCAAGGCTGCTTTGCCAATGAGAATCTCCTCCTCAGGATATCATCTCTAGCCCTCCTGTGGCTTACAGCTCACCCAGGGAAAAAAGGTTAACTGAAAGAGGTAGTGGCAGCAGTCAGTCATCACGGGTGGTGGTGGTGGTGGAGGAAAGTGCCGTCAAGTCACAGTGGACTTACGGCCCTGTAGGGTTTTCAAGGCAAGAGACATTCAGTGGTGGTTTGCCACTGCCTGCCTCCCTGGCATGCCCCTGGTATTCCTTGACGGTTCCCCATCCAAATACTGGTCAGGGCCATTCCTGCTTAGCTTGCCAGATCTGATGACACTGGGCTAGCCTGGGCTATCCAGGTCAGGGCATCATAACTGATAGGGTCCTGGATAGGACTGGCACAGGATCACGGTGGCCCTGATCCATCACAGACACCAGCTACCACAAACCACAGTCTTCAGGACTGAATCCCACAAGCAAAGAGCAGGCAATAAATAAATAAATAAATACACAAACATAGTGCCTGCCAATCAAATTGCTCTATGACTCCAGCAATGGAATAAGGTCATACACTACATTAAAAAGCAAACAAAAGTACTGCAAGAGATGTGCCATTTCCCAGGATTTTAGAAAGTTCAACAGCCACTCTACTGGGCTCTTATTTGGATCAGGTCTTTGGTACAAGAAAGAGAGGGAACTGACCCTTCTGCCCTTTCCCCCTGCCCAGTTTCACCAACTACCCCCCTCCCTTGAATCGTTATTAACCTTGAAAGGAGGAAAAAGACAGGCCAAAACAGAATGCCTGTCTTTTTCTTTATTAACAGCCTGGGGGGGAGGTCATTGCCCACCAACAAAGTTCCATGCAGCCTGCACAACAGCCGTGACACAAACCAGGGCCCCTCACAGCTGCTATTTCCCTTTTAAAAGCATGTGGATCTCCCAGCATCACATCTGCTTCTATCCCCAAACACAGCAGGTGGCAAACGTCATCATATGCAAGCTTCAACACCTACGAGATAAATATGTGATTCAGCCCTGATTAATTCTATTGCATGGAGACTTTGTGAAAACTTCCAGATTACAGAACATTCAGTTCCAAAACCAATGTGGAGAGCTGCAGAAACCAGGAAATACCAAGAGGTATGAGGTTGCACCTTAAGACGCTCATTTGCATGTATCAGGTAGCTCAATATTATTTTCAAATGCTGTTAAGCTCCTGACTTCTGGTGACTGAGTTCAAGTGCTTAGAGAAATGAAGCCTCCTTTATAAGGAGCCCGAAAATGATCCAGAAGAATATGTCTGCTATGTTAAATGAATGATGGGATGGCAAAGAAGGAAGAAAAGAGGATAGAGCAGAGAGAGATATTGGGGTGATTTCGATCTTTTCCATTTTACTTCTCCTTTTTTGCACATTGGAACTGCAAAATCTTGAGTGTGTGTGTGTGTGTGTGTGTTATTTGTATCTGAAGAAATGTGCCTGCACATGAAAGCTAATGCCTTGAATAAAACTTTGTTGGTCTTAAAGGTGCCACTGGACTCAAACTCTGTTGTGTTATTTTCTGTTACTCTACATCACAATTTCCCCATAAATAGACAAAAGAGACACTTTCCCCGACATTAGTTGTGCATCAGAAAATCAGCAAAACACATATATTATACACAGAAATGATGCATTTTACATGCATGAATTATACAACACGCTACACCATACAAAGTAATCTGCAAAACCAGCAGGAAAAGCAGAGAATCAGAATGGTTGTCTAATACATAAATGGATATAAAAAACAGCCAAATGTGGACCGTCCACTTATCTCCAAGAGAAGAGAGGCAGATTTCCATTCTATAAACCCCTATATATGTAAAAAGCATCTCAATGTACCCTTAGGAACAGGAAACAATCTTTAGTTTTATTTTGGACACTGATATGGATGCCCAGCCACAAAAGGGATTGGACCCAGGCAGCTTTTTTTACTCAGTCTTCCCAATTCCCCTCTGAACTGCAGCCCCTGCCCCCACATGGCTTTTGCCCGTGCAGAGAGAGCCAGTGTGATGTAGTGGTTATATGTGCGGACTCTGGGAGAACCTGGTTTGATTCCACACACCTCCACTTGCAGCTGCTGGATGACCTTGGGCAAGCCATAGCTCTGTCAGAGTTGTCCTTGAAATGGCAGCTCTCGAAAGAGCTCTCTCAGCCCCACCTACCTTACAGGGTGTCTGTTGTGGGGAGGGGAAGGGAAAAGAGTTTGTAAGCTGCTCTGAGACTCCGAGCAAAGGGTGGGGTATAAATCCAAGCTCCTCTTCTTCTCACCCAGTGCAGCCTTTTGGGTGGTCCAGGTGGACGCCTTCCTCCTCTTTTCACCAGCAGAATAGTTGGCTGCCTCTGACCCATTACCCGCTGGTGGTGGAAAGTGCCATCAAGTCACAGCGGACTTATGGAAACCCCAGAGGGTTTTCAAGGCAAGAGACCTTCAGAGGTGGTTTCCCATTGCCTGCCTCCATGTCATGACCCTGGTATTTCTTGGAGGTCCCCCATCAAAATACTAGCCAGGGCCGACAGGATCGGGCTAGGCTGGGCCATCCAGGTCAGGGCTAACCCATTACATACACATCCTTGAAATACTTAAGAGTGAAAACCACGGCCAGATCAAGGCCCTGCTTCAGAGTCTTTTCATGCAACATGCCCCCAATGTTACATGTGGTTGCACTTCAGATTCGTGCACTGTTTGTCCTCAAAGATCTGTTTCCTGAGCACAATGAGGAGAGTGAGAATCAGGAGTTAAATCCCCCAGTGAAACATTCTTATCTTCGACATTTCTAGCGGAGCTGGTGCTATAGCTACAAGCCGCCAGAGATCATGTGGCCTCTGCTGGAGAGAATTGTGTGGGTGTCATTGTCTTTGAATCCTCAAACGTGAGCCTATAAAGCCCGACTCAGCGCTTATTTGCTCGTTAACATTTTCATGGCATTTCCCTTGTGTGTGTTTTCATTTTCTGCTTCCCCTACAACCACACCGTGAGTAGAAATTACTAAGAAGGGAGAGAGGAGCCAGAACCAGTTGGCTTTGTAATAATAATTCCATTTTCCACATTCAGATCTTTTGCCCTCCTACCATAATTTCCTGTCTCACAACGGGTGGGGGTGGATTTGAGGTGAGGGATTGCTAATACTAAAAATCACTCTTGCTCAGGTTCATTGCTTATGGAATATCCCCCTTTGAACTCTTCCTCTTACATCCTGGCACTCAGGACAGCAGACACCACGGGCAGTTTCTCATAAAACAGTACAGGGTACGCCTTACAGAGGATGACACAGGCAGGGCGTGGATTCAGATTGAAGCTTAACTGCATTGTCTGAAACTGACTGGTGCATGCATGATCTAGGGATGCATGTTCAGCTATTACTAATCAAAACAATGAACCACCACCACCATCCTTGTTAATATAGCTACTAGAAGAGAAGAGAAGAAGAGATTGGATTTATACCCCGCCCTTCACTGCCCAAAGGCGTCCCAGAGCGGCTTACAAACTCCTTTCCCTTCCCCTCCCCACAACAGACACCCTGTGAGGTAGGTGAGGCTGAGAGAACTTCTGACAGAAACTGTCCTTGAGAGAACAGCTGTGCCAGAGCTTGTGACTGACCCAAGGTCACATTAACAGGTGCAAGTGGAGGAGTGGGGAATCAAACCCGGTTCTCCCAGATAAGAGTCCGTGCACTTAACCACTACACCAAACTGCCCCTCCAAAACAAATTGGAAAAAGTTGGTAACATCTAGAAATTTTAGGAGATGCCAGTTAATCTGGTGCCTGGCCACCTGATTTAGAGTTCACAGAGGTCAGAGGGAAGGAAGGAGTGAGGCATGAATCATCAAATCGGGAGCTGACTGGAATAATCATGAATCAGCAGATTTTCTCACTGAACAGGATAGGTCTTTCTTTCCCGTTTCAATGCTGGCTCTCTAGCTTCAGAGGAGTAGATGCCTGCAGTTCTTGTTCAAGTCTTTCTGCTTTCTGTTGCTGAGCAAATGTCCTGCTTGCATACCCTAACCGATAGGCAGGCTGAGGAGGATAGACATTATCCTTGCCTATCAACAGACAGAGCTGCTACTTCACGAGATAGAGGGAAAGGTTTTGCTTGTGCTCCTGTGATCACATGGTGCAGACTGGGGGTGGGAAAGAGGCATGTGGACATATATAGACCTTCACAGTCATGGGGTCCTAGAGTTGGAAGGGGTGTTATATGCCATCTTGTCCAATTCCCTGCTCACTGAAGAAAATCCAAAGGCAGAGCATTCCTGCCAGACGGCTGTTCAGCCTCTGTTTGAAGATCTCCAGTAAGGAAAGGTCCCCCTAGGTAATCGGCTGTATTGTTAAACTGCTCTTACTTGCTATGAAGTTTCTCCTAATGTTCCACTGCAGTCTATCCTCCAGTGCCTTCACTTGTGGGGCATATCTGCTAATGAATCTTGAAAGTGAGCCAATTTGTTAGATGTTTCCAGGATACCCTCCAAACACTGCTGGATGGAAATCAATCTTCTGACAAGTGAATAATGGGCAAATAAGGTTTCCACAAATAAGAAATGTCCCAAACATTTCACCCAGTAAAGTTTTTCATCCCTGAAAAGGTATATAAATGGCAGCTTCTTATTTCTTATAACTGATCCTATTTGCACGGTCAAACACAACAAAATCAAATCTTGGCTGCACAGCAAGCCATGCTCAGATGTCACAGCAGAGAATGGCTTTAATCTGATGCCTGAAGTGGGGAGAATGTGATAAAAGGATAACAGAAATATGTAATCACTACTACACATTCACCCTGATTTAACAAGAGAGATATGCATACAGACACAGGCTTCCAAATGCAAGTATCTATGTACTTATCTGCATTATGAAGCTCAGCTGGTCCCCCTCAGTTGGTTGAGGGGTTAGATACATTCATGGAAGAGATGTCCATCAATGGCTCTTAGTAGGGTTGCCAGGTCTCCTCATCACTCCAGCTGCGGGGATTTGAGGGGGGCGATCTGTGGGTGGGCAGGGACATGTGATGATGTCACCTGGAAGTGACAACATCACGTTGGAGATGTCAAATGGGGACACTCAGATATTACCTCAAACCACAGAGTTTGCCCAAGTACCAGAGTGTCCCTGCACAATGTCCCCAATGTGATGACATCACTTCCAGGTGACATCATCGCATTGGGGACATTGCACGGTGACGTCCCTGTTTAGGGGCAGGGTTCCCACATTGGACAGCTGGTCCACAGTGGGGAGAAGCCCCTGAAATTCGAGGATCTCCCACCCAGGCCTGGGGGCTGGCAAGCCTAGCTCTTAACCATGGTGAATAAGGGAATCCATATTAAGAGTCAGTTAACCTCTGGAATCAAGTGCTGGGAGGCAATATTAGGGCCTCTGTACCCTGTTTGTTGACCCTCCGGAACATCCAGTTGGCTACAATGTGAAACAGGATACTGGACTAGATTAACCACTGGTCTGATCCAGCAAGGTTCTTCTTATGTTCTTATGGGCACAGATTTCTTTTAATACAGATGGGGACTCCCATCCAGGGTCATTAGTGTTACATGCAGCTACCCTCAGATCTGTTCACTTGTCTGTCGTCCACCTCAAAGCAACATTGTGGTTATGCAGTACTTATTTATTTATTTAGTAGTCATGTGTTTGGAAATTTGTTTCCTTGTGTCATGCTTTTGCACCAGTCATTCCCACAGATGGCCTGGTCAGGTGGGAGGTGCTCTGACTCCCAGCATGCCTCAGTGATACTGCCTCAGTGATAACTTAACCACAAATTATTAAGGCTAAAACACACACACAAACACACAGAGAGGCATGGACCCTCTGGCTTCCCCCCCTCCCCGCACTTTCTCCACTTGGTGCAGAGGGTTTCCTCCACTGCAGCGCTCACTTCTGTATATGTAAGGGCTCCTTGAAAAACACTGGTCTTGCACATAGGAAGCAAGTATCACAGTGGTGGAAATCCTCTCCTGCAGCTGGAGAAAAGTGAAAGGGGAGCAGTAACAAAGGGGGAGGCCATGGTTCAGTGGCAGAGCATTTGCTTGGGATGCACAAGATCCCTGGTTCAATCCCTCGCACCTCCAGTTAAGGATCAGGTTGTTAGTGATGTGAAAGACCTCAGCCTGAGAAGCTGGTGAGTGGCTGCCAGTCTGAGCAAACAATACTGACACTGGTGGAACAGTGTTCTGATTCAGTATAAGGCAACTGTTCATGTGTAACTGATCCAAACTACAATGTTGATAATCACTTAGCTCACTGACTTATTTTCTCACTGTTTATTTATGTGATTGGCTGCTGTGCGCTGACCACTGAGGACAGATCTGTGGTAGAGGGGGGGAAACTAGAACTTGGGCTGTAAGAGAATGCACATGTGTGAAATGCTGCCAATTGTACTGTACATGTGAAAAATGACCCAGTGTGCAGATTCAAACTGCTCTCAAACAGACAAACAGCCCATCAAAAATTACACTCCCTGTTCACAACCAGCGAACAGCCTGTAACTTGAACTGGTGGCTGTTTGAGCATCCCTACTCATCAACAGTTTGGAGATGAGGGGAAGCTGTCCTGAGCACCTCAAAGGAAGAGCAGAGCACAGGACCAATAAATGGAACCTGAACAGACACAGAACTCAGCACGAGGGACTCCCCCTGCTGATTTAGCCCCCACATATGGGTGCAAGAGAGAAATCTTCACTTCAAATCTTTGCCTTTCTTACAGAGGTAAGAAAGTGAGTGCAGACTTTATCAGGTCACCGAACACGGTTAGGAAGATGGAAAGACTTTGGCAGCAGAGGTAGGAGGCCTTCTTCCCTTCTCTGATTAAAATATCGGAAAGAAAATCACTCCACTGATAGTTCTGCTCTGAAGCAAGGCAGCTTCATTGCAAATATGATGCCCTTATAATAAAATGCTCAGAGTTAATTAAAGTCTTATTAGCCATAATTGTTGTGCAGTTCAAAAAATCAGATGACAGGGCGGGAAACAAATGCACGGTGTTTGCAAAACTGTCCCTATCTGGGATTCTTTTTTGCATGTATAAGAGCATTTACATTTGCACCATGCTAAAACTGCTGGTGCCTCATATGTGGAAGGGTTTGCATCGCTATTAGTAACAGCTCTTGAAAAACAAAGTTGAAATTCACAAGGACAGAAGAGACCTACTTTCCCTGGCATTTTAAATCCTTTTCAGGCAAGTAGGTTAAAAAAACAAGACAAAGGAAGAGAAACAAACCATCGATTAAGTTCTATTTTCGGTGTTTTAAAAAACACAAAACTACAGACAAATAGAAAGTGTCGGGCTTCACCAAATGCTTTGCAGTTGCAAGTTTCATATATGAAATAATGTTTTTATCACCAGTAGCTATGGCAACAGTCAATCACAGTGTGCTGTAAATGCACGCAGATAGCCCTTTGCTAAGCAACTGCTAACTGCCCCGAGATCGTTGCTGGAGTCTATGCAAGTCGGTCTGGAGTATGCTTAAGAATACACAGGTCACCACAAAGTTCCTCTCCTCCCAGAGGAGCTGATGGTCTCTCTCTCTCTCTGATAGTCGTTTCCAGCATTGTGTCTCAGAGCAGAACAGGGAAACATAAAGCACATAAATAGACAAGGTATTTCTTCCGACACAATCTCAAAATGAAGTGAAATCCTGTGAACCGTCCATGGTGCATTCCCCTGCACACTGTGATTTCATTAGAAGGAACGTTAAAGTATTCTGCATCACCGCAGCCACTGCGCTACAGCTTGTGAAAGCAGTACTGTGCTGAGTACATTTGCCTTTCTGCTCATGTCTTGCTTGATCCAGCCCCCCCCCCCAAAAAAAAAAGAAAAAAAAGAATAAGGAAAGGAGGCATGGTTTCAGGGCCCAGGGTTCCAGCCACGAGGTACTTCTCAGCTCCTCACCAATTTACACACCCAAATAAATAGTTTAGAAAAGGGTGCCATGTGGACACAACTGTTGTTGCCGCAGCTGCTCTGCACCACATCAGATGGGGCAGCAATGGGGACATGAAGAGGTGCTTGTAATGGCAAGTTAGTTCCAAAGACTTCTCTTCTTGGTCAATTGTTCTGAATGCAGGTGGAAAGAGCCCTCGGTGGAAAAGAAAGAAGCTCTTCAGCTACCTAAACAGACAGAGAGAGCATGCGGATAAAGCTAAGATTCTTGGGGATCCAGAGTTCTGACCCTTTCATGTCAAATTTTACTTATATGTACTCATTTAAGAGATTAACATCCCACACTGTCTAGAATCTGCCCAACATGCCTATTTTTTCATATCAACGTCATTACAGGCTGGCAACGGATAGAGCCACCCCTCAGTCACAGCTCAGGAAGTTACAAAACTGTCAGAACAGCAGAATGGCAATGGGCAGGGCTATTTTGGGGCAGGAACGCACAGGAACAGAGTTCCGGCTGGTTCCTGAGTTGGCCATGCCCAGCAGGAACTTATTAGCATAATATGCCACACCCAGCAGCAGAAACACATCAGGGTTGACTACATTAGGGCTGTGTGGCCTATCATGCAAAGGAGTTCCTGCTACAAAAAGTCCTAGGTTTTGACAACAAACAAGGTAAACAGAATAAGCAGCAAAAGGTGGGTGTGGCTGGATGACCACACTTCTGATAACACGGGGATGTGACCTAATATGCTAATGAGCTGTGTTGTCAGGAGGTGTGGCCTGATATGCTGATAGGTTTATGTTGATAGGTGTGGCCTTTTATGTTAATGAGCTCCTGCTGGGCTTTTTCTACAAAAAAAGCCCTGGCAATGGGTAAGTCAAACGAAGCAAGGTTTAGTTAACAGAATGAACTAATTGTATCTTGAAATGTCAGTGGTTTACATAGTGTGTGTAGATTAAAATGAGGGACTGACAGACAGATTTCAGCATGTTATATTTTTTATCTGAGTCAACAAATAACAGAAAAGGAAACCTTTTTTTTCATGGTACCAGAGATGTGGGAGTGATTCAGCAGTTCTCTACAACTGAGTAGGGGTGTTTCCAGGGAAGTTATGTAAACATCAGAATGCCAGGATGCAAGAAGGGGGTAAGTAAGGCCTCATCTTGACATGGTGGTGGTAGAATGAGCTGTACCATTTCTGGCTGCAGAAGGGGGATATCAATGTTCCCTCAAGATGCAATCACTTCCTGATGATAAAACTTGAAACATGAGGGAGAAAGGTTATCTGCTAGCCTTCTGTATGCTGTATTCACTTTCCACTTAAAGGAAATTATTGGCACAGGTTAACTTTGAAAACAAATGTAATTCCTCCCCTGCAGTCCAGAATGAAGGTGTTTTTAGCAGATTAAAAGAACAATAAGCTTAGTATATCTGGCTATCATCTGTTTGGGTTCAACTGGGGAGGACAAACACAGCATAGGTAATAAATATGTCAGAATTGGAGACTGATGCATCCTTAATTGTGGAATATTAAGAGCTTGTCTCCTCTCAAGCATGAAGGTGACCTTGCAGCATCTTTTCTTTGAAATGGGGCAATTTGCTGTGTAGAGTTAGGCTGTGGTCACACACACTAAATAATCCACTTTCAATCCACTTCCAAGGCACTTTCCAACTGGATTTTGCCAGTTCACACAGTAATATCCAATTGGAAAGTACACCGAAAGTGGATTGAAAGTAGATTATTTAGTGTGGCTGACCGTAACCTCATTTTCCTTGTCCCCAGACCAGAGAAATACATTTAAATCTACCATTCCAAATTACATTACATACTTAATTACATTCTTAATTGTTAAGAATGATAAACTAAGACTGTTGCTACCTATATTATTATGTAAGCTAATTTATTGCTCACCCTCTATATGTATGTCTGTTATTTCTGTTTCCATTTCATGGTATCTGAAGAAGTGTGCTTGCACACAGAAGCTCACACCTTGAATAAAACCTTGTCTCAGAGGTGCCACTGGACTCAAACTTTGTTCTACGGCTTCAGATCAACACAGCTGCCCACCTGGATCTATTTTCGGAAAGTATAAGAGTACCAACAATTTTTCAGACTGTAGAATGAGGAATGAGTCTTCTAGAAGCCCTGGAAAGATGAGGAGGGGAATCATCCCACATTCCACTTGGAACTGGGCAGCATTTCATTTACAAGCACTGGATGCTGAAGATCCCAACCAGGAAAAGACACACCCATGTGTTCTGTAGGAAGCTGACTGAATCCACCCTCCAAAGCAGCCATTTTCTCTAGGGGAAACGATCTCTCTCATCTCAGGATCAGTTGTAATAGTGGGAAATCTCCATGCAGCACCTGGAGGTTGGCAACCCAAACTTCAAAGCACTTTCTAGCACTCTGCTTGGGTATCAATGATCCAGAATAACAAAACACTTGTGTGTTTAATAAAGCATTAAAAAGTCTGCAAATCCACTGTTTCCTGCCCTTACCTATTTGCTCATCAGTTCAGCCCAGTGTGTGAGAGGCCAATTACACTTTTTGGCATCTCAAAAGATCTGTCAAAGACAATCCTTCCCTGCTCTCATTTTATCTGTTGCCACTTTCAGGCCTTGAATTTCCATACTCTCAGCTCTCCCAGCTTTGCAGCTGCATTAGACACACACACCCCTCCGCCATGTAAAGAAAAAAGACTTCCTAGGAAGTCTGTGTTGAGGTACATCATCCCACATCCCGCCCATCACAGGAAAAGGGATTAACAAAGTACAGCCCTCTCCGGTGGAACACGCAAACTTATCCTCAATGCCGGCATAATTATAGTTTTTATGTCAAAGCTTTACAGCTTTATCACCTCAAGCAATATTTTACAGCTGTCAGGAATGATTTATGCCATAATGACTTAAACAGTGAAATGGAGTCCTTGGAGGAAGAGCTGTCAGACATTTCCATGGCAAATAACTTTATTAAAACAAAAATATTGATATGCCGAGTAAACAGTATCTTACCTCCAAAGATTAGGTAATCAGATCAGATTCTAAAGATAAATCAATGGCAGAAATGATGTTGGAGAAAGAATGTTATACCCAATTACTATGATTCTGAGTAGCCATTAATGCTCACTGAGCACCTCTGGAAAACATTCAATTTCAGCATAATTGGGCATGCATTGTTCATATACTTCTGTAACTTAACCCTTCCCCTCTTTTCATGGCTGGAACTGGATGCTTGTAGTCAAAAGGAACATTGATTTTTTGCTTGTATCTGTTCTCCCCCTGAGCAGTGTATCATCATTCAAAAGAATACCTTATTTCAGATTTTGATCTCTTCTTTGAGAGTTTTTTTTGTTCCTTTTGATTATGCCCTAACTTTTTTTTTTTTTTTTTGGGGGGGGGGGGTTACTGTACAATTACCCATTGCAGAACATCTCATGGGATGACAAAGGGGTTCAAACCTCAGACAAATGGCTCTATTAGAAAAAGATGTGCAGAAGGAATGATCTATATGCAGTTAAAGCAGGAGTATCCGTTTTCCATGCGGTATAAGCATAACTCTTAGGAACAATTTTTCAAGGATTTTGCAAGAGTTATTGGCTAAGGTCAGACTGGCAGTTTGAAGTGCGAGGGAGTCGTGGCAAAAAAGACCCAGAATACGTTTGTTCCAGGTTTTCCCGGTCACACTGCGCCGATTGATATGGGAGCATACCGGGGAGGAGGCACAAGGGAGCGTTCGCACTGTTGGCCCGCCCCTGGTGGAGGCGCAGCTGTAAGTGGCTTTTTGTAATGTAATCTGATGATATGAGCATAAAATCTGATGATACGAGCATGTGCATAAAAGCATCCCTACCGGATCAGCTTGTTTGCATTCACATTTCTGGGAAGCGGGATGAACGCGCTCTCCAGGGTTTACTACCACTTTCACCTGGTATTTTTTAAACTCGGGAAGGAAGCATTACAAGACAGGTTGAGTATGGCTGGGGAACGCCTGACAGATGTGCCTGTGTGAACTGGCCCTTTAATCCATTTGTGAAACGTTTCTGAAATGTGCCTATATTGGGCCGAGTCTGAACTCGGCCATTGTGTGTCATTTTGACTGGATCAGTTGCTTCGGGCTCGATCAGTAATGTTGTCATTTTTAAACACTCTCATTAAAATCTCTTTTTGAGGCATTGCCTTGTGAAAATTGCTTTCCTACTGCAGGGGGGAGGGGAAATCCCAGAAAGCCAGAAGCTGTTAATCGACAGGTGGAAAGCATGTCAGTTTTGCTAGCTGTTCAAAGTTTTAAGACCAATGATCAATGGTGGACTAACCTATCAATTGCTGTCTTTAACAGCCAATGCACAGAGCTTTTAGGGGAATGGCTGAATCCAAGAACGCTTTAGGGCTGAAAACTTAAGGGGCTAATGGAGGGTCTAACGCCTTTCCAGGTGTTTATGAAATGTAATTACCAGTCACTCTCCTTAATTCATCAAATCCAATAGCTGACCAATCACCTAGACATGCATAGAAAAGACACTAAACAGCAAGGATTTTATTCAAGGGCTCACAGGACAAAATGCATTGGTTACAATCCCACAAATGTACATATAAGACCCCTTAAAAGTAATAAAATGTATATGTACATGAAGCACATGACCACTAGTGCAGCATAGTGGCCCAGTCAAGAGACTGAGACACAAATCAAGAAGCCCCTGATTCCAATCTGCCATAAAATCAGGACTTAGATAAGCCTTCCATTCTCTCTCACAACCTCAGTTGACAGTTGCAATGACAATATTCATCCGCCATTCAGGCTTGTCATAAGGTTTATTAGATAATGTGTGAGAAGAACCCTGAACCTTCAAAAATGGTGCATGTGCTGATAATGAACGCTGACACCTTACCAAATGGTAGCTGACAACAGTACACAAATACCCCTTTGTCTCATGCCAAGTGGGAGGCTAATTTTACAACTCCCTTCCTCCCGCCCAAATCTCTGATGGCACCCATAATTGTGGTCAACTCTTTCCTTGCTGATCTAAAGGACAACCAGCTTATCAAGCACTGAAATATACACTGCAGTAAGATACCACTGAATCAGTGGTTGCCTGACTTGACCCAGCACCCCTGCTGCCCCTGACACACACCAGTCCCAAACATGTTTTCATGCTGCACTTCCATGCTAGTTCGTAGGTGGTGATGTTTTTAAGAATCGTACTCAAGCTTGCACAGCACCTGAAGGAAAAGGGGTGGCTATCTGATTTATCAATCCAGTATACTTCCCAGGAAGGCTGTGGAAACTGTGAACAGGTGCGTGGAGGCAGTTTTGAAATGGATGAGGGCTAACAAGCTGTAATTTAGATCCAGTTCATCAGCCATGATGGTCTGAAGCAGTACAACAAGTTTAGAATCCAACGGCACCTTTAAGACAAACAAAGGTTTATTCTAGACCAACACAGGTTTATTCAAGGTATGAGCTTTCATGTGCATGCACACTTTATCAAATATGTTAGAATGGCCATTCTAACGTATTTGATAAAAGTATGCATGCACACGAAAGCTCATACCTTGAATAAACCTTTATTGGTCTTAAAGGTGCCACTGGACTCTAAGCGTTCAGACAGGCAGCTAATCCCGCCATTATGCCAGCTTGAATTTGATCCCAATCTTTTTAATCCATCATCGCACTGCCAGACATCCCCTGGGGGAATTGCCTTACCATGCGCTGCCTCCATTGTGGATTGTCTAGATGGCATCCAGTGAAGGAGGTGCGCACAGTGGTTGTTTTTTTTTAAACCTTTTTGTGCATGTGCATAGATGCAACAGCACATCCTTGTTGACCTGCGCATGTGTAGCGATTTTTTAAAATGGCGCCTGCTCGGGATGGTCTGACGTCAGTCCACCCCAATGGGAGGATTGCACACTGGTGGAACGATCAGACGGATGAAAATCTGCAGTTGTCCCACAGGTAACCAAAAATCCCAGATTTAAAGTGGTATCTTTTAAGTATGCCTCTGAAGCGAGGCAAAACGGGATGCCCACAAAAGAGGGACATTTCCCAGATGTTTGTGACTGGACATTAACTTTAGATCCATGAGGCAATCATGCCTCATGCGGATCTAGAGCCATCTGATCAGACTCTAAATTTGTTAAACTGTAATTTAATCCCCTTCCCCAAACAGAGGTGCTATTTGGGGGGGGAGGTTCCACCCTGATAATGGGTTATCCTCTGTTCTGGATGGGGTTGCAGCCCCCTAAAGGAGCAGATTCACAGCTTGGGGGTGTTCCTGGACCCAGCCCTCCTTTTGGGTATACAGGAGCAACGATGGCCAGGGGTGCCTTTTACTAGCTTCGACTGGTGAGCCAGCTGCAGCCCTTCCAGAGCAGAAAAGATCTTGCTATTGTGGTTAGGGTTGCCATTCCCCAGTTCCTGGCAGGGTATCCCTGGTTTTGGGGGCTTCTGCCTGCCACCAGCCAGCTGCCCAGAAATCCCACCCCCAAATAGTGACATTGCCGTGTGATGTCCCCGATGCAGTGACGTCACATGGAAGTGACGTCATCATGTTGGAAACGTTGTGCGGTGATGTTCTGGTTTGAGGGCAAAACCTTACAGTTTGATGCCTATTTTACAATAGAGTTCTGCCAAAACAATGAGAGTGTTGCCATACAATGTCCCTGACATGATGGCATCACTTCCGCATGATGTCAGCATGTCACATCGATCTGCCCCAGTCCCAGAAAGTTCCCTCCCACCTGCCATCGGTGCAGACATCAGATTTAGTAGTCCTAATTGTGGTGCATGACCTGGTAACAGCTAGATTAGATTGCTGCAATGCACTCTAGGTGGAGTTGCCCTTGAAGACTGTCTAGAAGCTGCAGTTGGTGCAGGATGTTGTGGCCAGAGAGTTGACTGGGGTGGGTCATAGGGACCATATCACTACAGTCTCGTTCCACCTACACTGGTTTCCAGTTTGCTTCTGAGCTCAATTCAAAGTGCTAGTACTGGCCTTTAAAGCCCTACATGGCCTAGGACTGACATACCTTAAAGACTGCCTCCTCCCATACAAACCTAGCTGCTCATTCTAGTCATCCTCTGAGGCTCTGCCTTGGTTGCCCCTGCCATCTGAGGCTAGACAGGTGGCAACTTGAGAAAGGGCCTTCTTCATTGTGGCACCAACACTTTGGGACTTGCTCTCCAGGGGAGTCATCTCTCTCCCTCTATCGGTGTCCTTCGCAGGTGAAGACTTTTTCATTTGGTCTGGCAGACCTCCAATGACAGTTATTGGCCCTCCTTCTAGTGTTGTTTGTTTACATATTTTGAATTGAATTTTGTAATTTTAGCTGAATTTTTAATTGTTTCAGTGCTTTAACGTTTTTATATTCACTGTCTTGTGGACCCTGATTGGGTGGAAATACAGCATAGAAACGTTTTAAATAAAAATCTAATCTTCTCAGGATGAGAGTTCTGTATGTATATATATATATATATATATACACATACATATATATATAAATATAGTCTCTTCTCTAAGGAGCTCAGCATGGTGTATTTGGTTTTTGGTCCTCCCTTTCCCATTAGCCGCCCCACACTCCTAAACTGAGAGAGAGAGAGAGAGAGAGAGAGAGAGAGAGAGAGAGAGAGAGAGAGAGAGAGAGAGAGAGAGAGAGAGAGAGAGAGAGAATATATCCCTGGCCCATGGTCATCCACCAAGCCTCATGGCAGAGTGGAGAGGTGAATCTGGATTTTCCAGCCCTTGGTCAAACAGACTGACATTAGAGCACTGCTAGATTAGGCTGTGAGGTGGGCCTGCTAGAGATCCAAGCTGAGATACCCACTGGACATTGCTGACGGGTGCCCCGGCCTTTTAGCTGTATCCAGACTGAGCTTTGTATTGATACGACAATCATCTTCTCAGGATGACGGCTCTGTTTTTATTGATATCACCCTGCATAAAGGATAATCCTAGTGACTGACAACGTGTGCACCCCAAGGACACTGCTCGAAATTGCTCTGATGTGTTGACTAATATGTGATAGGCTGCTTGGGGTGTGTGTGAGACATACCACAGAATCACTGAGTCGGAAGGGGCCATACAGGTCATCCAGTCCAACCCCCTGCTCAATGCAGGATCAGCCTAGAGCATCCCTGACAAGTGATTGTCCAGTTGCTGTTTAAAGACTGCCAGTGAGGTGGAGATCACCACCTCCCTAGGCAGCTGATTCTACTGTGGTACAACTCTTACTTTAAAAAAAGTTTTTCCTAATATCTAGCCAATACCTTCCCTCTCCTTAATTTAAACCCATTGTTGTGAGTCCTATCCTCTGCTGCCAACAGGAACAGCTCTCTGCCCTCCTCTAAGTGACAGCCCTTCAGATACTTCAAGAGAGCAATTCTGTCCCCCCTCAACCTCCTCTTCTCCAGACTAAACATTCCCAAGTCCCCCAGCCTTTCCTCCAGGCCCCCAGTCATCCTCGTCACTCTCCTCTGCACCAGCTTCCTCCTGTCCACATCCTTTTTGAAGTGAGGCCTCCAGAACTGCACACAATACTCCAGGTGTGGCCTGACCAATGCAGTGTACAGTGGGACTATGACATCTTGCGATCTGGATGTTATGCCTCTATTGATGCACCCCAAGATGTATGCCCACCATATGGAAAACTTTGGAAAACTTTATTTTAGATATTTGTGGAGGAAATTGCCCTATGTGTACAGTGCCCTCTACCCAGTGGCCCACCAAATAATAACTGCTACCACAGGAAGGTGACCAACACATTGTGGTAAGGATAAGAAGAGTGGCTCTAAGACTGCACTTTGTCTAAAATTCTTGATCCTGCTATAGTATACCAGATATACCCTACACTGAAATCAACATTGTATTCTGTCCTTCTCAAGGGAGGCTTTTCTCACACCCGCCCCACATGACTTGGCACATGACTTGCTGTTTTGATGGTGGATTCAATATATAGTTAAAAAAAGAGCAATGATACACTAATAGGACAAAAAGGCTAAATCCTCATTTGGCATATCATTCCTTAAAGCTTCGAGTTAGCATAAGAAGCAGTGAGTTATAGTGGAGGGCACACTGGACTGCTTCAGGAAGACTTTGGCTGTGATCACACACACTAAATAATCCACTTTCAGTCCACTTCCAATGCACTTTCCAACTGGATTTTGCCACTTCACACAGTAAAATCCAGTTGCAAAGTGCTTTGAAAGTGGATTGAAAGAGGATTATTTGTTGCGTGTAATCACAGCCTGAGACTAAAATCCCAGCTCAAGCATGAAGATCCCTGGGTGACCTCAGGTCCACCCCTATGGTAACAACTGTGCTGCACACCAATATTAGGGTGCTGTTTGATGAAGTATCATGCTTCCACTCAAGGAATCTGAGGAAATGTTGTGTGTTGTGTGGACTCTTTGTTAGCTCCGTAGGGTTCCTTACCGAGCTTCAGCTCTATGCAGAGAGAGAGAGAGATCAGTCCTGTTTATTGTGAAGATATGCTTGAACTCTCTGCCTCAAGTGTCTCAGTCAGCCAAACTAGGATTTGGGAGACACGTCCCAATCCCCACAGCCATGAAGCTTGCTAGGTGTGACCTTGGGCTGGTCAGGCCAACCTACCTCACAAGAGTGTTGTGAGAACACACAGGAGAAGGGAGAATAACGTATGCTGCCCTGAGTTCCTTTGTGGAAGCATGGGATTTTTTAAAAAATGTACTAAATAAATAAATGCAAGAATGAAAAAAATGGGCAACTTTTTGGGGCAAGAAGAGAAGATGTGAGTGTAATCAAATTGGAACTCGTGTACACGAACACACACCCTGCAAATCAGAACCAACTTTGCATCAACAGACATGTTTCCTCTTGAGCACACAGAAGACGATCTCGTCCAGAGCATTTCAAATCATCTGGAGCTGCAGCCTGCTCTCGCTAGCATCAAGAACTGTCTCCAGCCCTGGGTCCCACAAACATCACTCAGACGGGGCCATCGGCAGAATCCAAGAACCCAGCTTGTCACTGCCACTTTAAAGCATGCTTCTCTGCCGCCATTGTTGCTCTTCTCAAATGAATGTAAACAGCTCTCGGTCACCTCTCCAAAGCTAATTAAAGCTCCACATTTGAATATACCAGATTACTTTGCATCCCCCCCCTTTGCATGCATAGATACAGTGCAGCCGGAAGTGTGTACAACGTGCTTATGTGTTATTTCGATTTGTTTAACGTCTTACTTGTTGTGCTGAATAATCCAGAAAAGAAAAAAAAAATGAGGCTTAAACCTTCAGAAGTAATTAGCTTTGTTATTCTCTTGTCAGGATACCTCATGGCAAATATCCTTGAAGTTTCAAAACTAAATTATTCTTAGTCCATTCTATGACAAATCATGCAAATTATATTTTAGTCAGTCATTGGTTCTATTTTTTTTTATTTTAAGAAACCTTCCAACTGACTTCTGCTTGAAAGAAGCAGGTTGGTTTTTTAAAAAAAGCCAACTCGAAAGCAATTGCTCAGCATGACTGCTTGTGTAAAGTGGACTTGGCAAGATTCTAGGCCTGTTTACTTTGACAGCTGAGCATCTTACTCAGCCAGATGTCCCATTCAGTTCAAACACAACGTCCACATATCCTTCCCCCCCACAATGTATGAGCCATGCAGCAGATCAGCATGATCAACCACTGAAATCTCTTAGTTCTACTCATGTACAAAGCTGAACAAAAACAGACCCATTTAATTCCCACCCCTTCTTTAAAAAGGTGCCTTTCATATGCTCCTGTAGGTTTATCTGCCACAGGCTATATGATATGGCAGTTTTATTTTAAATAATCATCTGTATTTTAATTCGATGCAACAAACATGAAATTGAGCAAACTTCAGCGGACAGTGGAAGACAGGAGGGCCTGGCGTAATCTGGTCCATGGGGTTGCGAAGAGTCGGACTCGACTGTGCGACTGAACAACAACAACAACAACAACAAAATTTAATTCTTATTCTGCCTTGATGTACATTTATAAAATCTGTTTGGGTTGGCAACAAAGTCTCCACTGGTAGATCTGAAACTTGAGAACCTGGATTTAAATATCAGCTCTGCCCTGGACTCATTGACCACACTCCACTGCAGAAATAAGCCCGTTATTTGTCATTATTTGCCCGTGATTTGCCATTATTTGCCTGTTATTTGCCATTAGCAGTTAACTGAGTGTTGGAATGTGACGACTGCACAGCTTTAAGTACATCATGTCCTTCCTCTCAACCTCACTTCCCCATCTGTAAAATGGGAACACTACTGATACATTCTTGAATGCATTTGATGACAATTAATAAGAAATGACTAGGTGGATGAATACATATCCTAAACTACTTTGTACACTAGACAGAACAACAATGATTACACATTTCACATGGGTATTCAATGTCACCCTGAGTTCCACATGTCTGAAATCCAATTGCTCTGCACACATACATTTACACACCTGGATTTTAAAAGCCAGAATGGTCCACTTTCCATCTACAAGGACTGGAATTCAAAATATCGATTAAGAATGACATATTGAAATGGAGACTGGAGACTCAAAATTAATGTCCATTCTGGAATCCACCAACTAAAAAACCTACTTCATATCACCTTGTTACACCAGCCCTATCGACAACCAAACTTCCACAGTTTCAATTAAAACAAAGTTGCCCTGATTTAAGTGGATCTTTGCTTCAGAGCAAATGCTCTTAAATTAGCAGCCTTGTTCACAAACCTGGGATGAAACAAAATTCCACATGCTAGACCAAACAACTCCAACAACACCAACAAAGCAGCTGATCCCCCAGTATTGAAAGAAACTGGCTTTCAACATCTGTTCCAAAAGAAGCTCAAAAAACACAGTGTATTTTTTGAAAAACAAAAATAAAAGTTGGCAGTACTTTACCATCTTTGTGATAATACGTGACTTCTACTTTCCTCTCCTCCGACCCCAGCAACGCCTGGGCAATTTGGGCAATGTGATGCCGTTTGGTCTCCGGTCCATGGAGGAAGTCGCAGGTGCATGGTTTCTGCATGACATCGGGCCTGGAGAATCCCGTCATCTCACAGAACCCATCATTGCAATAGATGATCGCACAGTTCTGCACGCGAGCATTAGCAATGATGAATTTTTTATCTGCAAAGGGGGAGGGGAGAAAGAACTAATGCATTTTGTCAGTCCTCTTACGAACATTTCATCAAGTCTCCCTTGACAGAACAGAAGCTAGTTCTGCATTTTAAAAAAAACAATCCTTTGGCATGGTGAACTTTAATAGATATTTAATACCACTCAGGTGAGCCAGAAGTCTTTATGAAATTTCATTAAAAAGGAGATAAATTAAAACTCAATGCCAGCTGCCTCTTGGAGAGAGAAATTGGAAGTCACATTCAAGAAGTTGCCTTGCAAAGCATATTGCTGACTGGAAATGGAGCAGTTGCTTTGTTCCACTGTGTCCAAAGAAAGAGAATGGATCTGCAAGTACTTTGGGGACCCTGCTGTTGCATGAATTTTAGCTGGGATGTTCATCAAAGCTCAGGACTTGTAAGAGAGGACTTTAGTTAAGTTGGACAGGCAGGGCAAAGACAAAAATCATCACTGAACTCAACCTTGAAATAATGCCACAAAAGTTACTAGCCCATGTTGTTAACCATTGCAGAACACTGAAAAGAGCCGCCAGTTCTCCACTTCATCTACCTACTGCATTTCATCCATCCTTATTTTGAGGAGCCCAAAGTAGCACACCAGCTGTCTGATGTAGTGATTAAGCCAGTTTGGTGTAGTGGTTAAGAGTGGCAGACTCTAATCTGGAGAACCAGATTTGATTCCTCACTCCTCCACATGCAGCTGCTGGGTAACCTTGGGCAAGCCACAGTTCACTCAGAGCTGTTCTCTCACGAGCAGTTCTCTCAGAGCTCTCAGCCCCACCTACCTCACAGGGTGTCTGTTGTGGGGAGAGGAAGGGAAAGGAGATTGTAAGCCGCTCTGAGACTCTGAGTGAAGGGTGGGGTATAAATCCAATCTCCTCTTCTCTTCTTCTTCATCCTTTTTTACCCTCACAACAACGCTGTGAGGTCAATTAGGCTGCAGATAAGAGTGACCAGGTCAAGGCCCTAACCTACCCCAACACTCTAACTGCTACACTACACTGGCTTCCAAAGAGCTTACAAAATCCCCCTGTCTGATGGTCTGGAGACAATTCTTGCTCATCACAAACGCCCAGGCCAGTTTCCATTTGGCCTGGGCATTTGTGATGAGCAAGAAGCCTGGACTTCTACTTGACTAGCTGTGGGGTAAGCCTAATAAAGAGATTACTATGCAGTCATGCATTGCAAGACAGACTGCTTTCCCTCCTTCCTACTTGGGTCCTGCACAATGATTTTGAAGGTCCTTTTTGAATATTGATTGCTATGTAAATAATGCCACATTGATGCCCAGTATAAATTACACTGTAAATTACAGGTTTGAATTGCAAAAAAAAAGTATGAATATCTCAGTTTTGAGCATCTGACCATGAAGCTAGTTTCCTTGGCCTGACTGATTTTCAGTGGCTAGAGTTATCACTGTGCTTGACACTAGTTCCCAAAGTACTTGTGCCTTAATCACACACATGCGCTGAAGCCAGAGTCCAGCTCGTGAGAGAGAAAGAGAGTGTACCAATGCATTCAAGCCAGGTGCTTCTCTCGAAACTCTCACCAAAGCTTTCTGCCTCTCACACTCCTTTCCATGGGTCCCTGTCATTGGTAACAGCAGGCATCCTTCGGGAGCACTGTCCCTTCTTGCATTTGTGGACCAAGGCATGATTCAGTGATCCACCTGACTTTCCTCCCCAGCTTCACCAGAGCTGTCACATGAGTGCTGTGGGTGTGATTGAAGCCCAGGATGGCTACAGCAAAAAAATGTGACAGTGGAAAGCAGGACGGGGAAATCTGCAAGGCTATAGGCATCTTTCATCCGGTCTCGATGCTTCCCTCCCTGCCACGTTCATTATGTCAAACGCCCACAATTTACAGCTACTCCCAGACCTGATTATGTAGGAACTGCCTTCACTGCAGGCACCGCTTGTGCCACTCAATGGGTCTCATTATGCACAATCCTTACAGAGATAAATAAGCCCACTGACATTAACAGGCTACTTGCATCCAAGAGGGGTCGGCTTTTATAGACTGCACGTTAACAGAACTGGCATCTCCCCTTGGAGGAAAATGTGCAATCAACACATGCAAATCTTAGGGCTTTTTCAGTGTATGAAACGTATGGACTGTGGAAGGGAATGCACATGTGGCCGGATATGGTATTTTGCATGTGCAGAAGGCCAGGCTAGGTCAAGGGTTGTCTTTGGACAATTTTGTAGCTGTTAAGTGAGAGATTAAGCAAGGCAAGTCCTTCCTGGCCACCAGCAGTGGGTGGGGGATAGGGTTGCCAAATCCAGGTTGGGCAATCCCTGGAGATTTGGGGATGGAGCCTGTGGAGGACAGGGACTTCAGTGGGGTACCGTGCCACAGAGTCTAACCTCCAAAGCATCCATTTTCTCCTGGGGAAGTGATGTCTGTAGTCTGGAGATGAGCTGTAATTCCAGGGGCGCCCCAGGTCCCACCTGGAGGCTGGTGTCCCTACTAAGGCCATTCAGCTCTGCAGCTGGACTCAGCAGAACGGCACCGATGAGCCGAGTCACAAGCAGAACACCCTGCTTAGAAACGCCTTTGGAATCTGTCTGCTGGAAACTTTCCATGAACTACTGTTAAATAATGTACCTCTGGCAAAAATAAAAATAAAAGGGGGTCAAGTTTAAGGCCAGGCAAGGAAGAAGGCAAGTCCTCCGCATGGCCCAGGACATATTAGGACCTTCGACTCCCCCCCCCCCCGCCTATCCTAACTGAGCCAACAGTTCTCGGGCATGATGCGAGATTGCATAAGCACGCCTTGTGTGTGTCTGTTCTGCCTCCCTGGAGCGCTCCCCTCCGCGCACACCCACCCACCGCCGGGGAGAGTAAACGGAGTGAAGCCGCCGGCCCAAGCGGAGGAGAGTTCCGGGGACTTGGTACCTGGGCGCGGAGGCGGGTACAGAGAAGGGTCATCCCGGAGCCTCCCAAGTCCTTTTTGCTGAACTTCCCGGGGCGGGCGATAAAGCAGCCACAGCGGAAGGGGGGGGGGGCGGGCGGGAGCATGGCTGTAGGCTGGGGGCGCGCCAACTTACTTTGCCCTTCGAATTTGCGGATGATGGTCCCCAGGAAGGTGTTCTGTGGTGCCACATGACCTCTGCGCACAGGCATGGTGGTGCCGCTCCTCGGCTCGCTGGCTGCCTGCCTGCCTCTCCTCGCTCGCTCGCTGGCTCCGGCTACCCTTTGCGAGCACTCATCGCCCTTCTCCTCCCGGCCGCGCGTCGCCTCCCTCGCCTCAGCGCCGCTCCCGAGCTGCCGCCGCCGCCGCCACCGCTCGCCCGGCCGAAGTGCGCTCCATGCTCAGGTCTCGCCTCCGGGGGAACCTGACACGCTCGCAGCAGCCGGGATGGAGAGCGGGGAGGGAGGGAGGGAGGGAGGGAGGGAGGGAGAGCGGGGAGGAGGGCGAGGAGGGGGGCCCGGGCGGGGCGGGCGAGCGGGCGGCGGGGCGGGGAGGTGGCGCCCGGGATCGATCGGCTGCTCTCCCCGAAGCCCCGGCCCTCGCCCCTGCAAGTCCCCCAAGCGACTGCGGGGCGGAGGGAGGGCAGGCGAAGGCTGGCCAGAGGGAGTGACGTCCCCGCCCGTCCGCCCCGCCCGTGTGGGCTCCGGCGCGCTTCGCAGCACTGGCAGCGGCGGCGGCTCGGATTACTCGAGCGTGCTCCGGCCGGCCAAGAAATCTCGCCCCGGCTCAGCCACCGACGGCGCGGGAAGGCACTGGCGACGCGCCTCTGCCACGGCCCCCGACGACGCTGCCGCGGAGAGGCGCTGACGGGAGAAGGCGAGCCGAGGAGCCGCCCAGCCCAGATTTACTCAGCCCGAGTCGGTTCAGTGCCCCAGGAGCGGCCGTGGAGTCTCGGGGCATGTGCAGAGGGCGGTTTCCGCTGGCGAGGGCTTACCTCAGGCTAATAGGTCTAGCGTTCCGAAACGGTCCGTGGCGCAATAAAAAGGACTTGCTCAGAGTACTTGCTCAGAGTACATAGGCAGAGTGCCGTTCCGCTGGCTCGGGCTAATGGATGTGTAGCTCCCAAAAGGTGTGTAATACAATAAGGAGAGCTTGTGCAGAGTTATAGTCCCCAAGCCTGATGCCTCGGGGCATGTGCAGAGTGCCATTCCGCTGGCGAGGGCCTGGCTTGGGCTAAAGGGTGTGTAGCTCCCAGATGCTGCATAATTCGATGAAGAGAGCTTGTGCAAAGTGCCATTCTGCAAATAGGGTGCCTGGAGGCATGTGCAGAGTGCTGTTCCGTTGGCATGGATCTGTCTAGAGCTGATGGCTGTGTAGCTCTGAAATGGTGCATTAAAGGAAGCTTGTGCAAAGTGCCATTTCACACAGGCAATGCCTCTGGCCAGGTCCAGAGTGCCATCCCTCATAGACAGGCAAGGTTCTCTGCAGAGCTAACTGGTGCTTAGCTCCAGTCCACAATGCAATAAAGAGTGTGTGCATACTGCTATTTCCTTAAGGCGATGCTTCAGAGCATATGCGCTCCCCAACAGTTGTGCCTCAGGGCTTCTGCAGAGTGCCATTCACTTTTAGAGAAGAGAGGCTCTGCAAAAGGCTATGGGGAGCTTAGCTTCAAAACATGATGGCATAAAGAGCATGCGCTCACTGCCATTCTCCAGTAAGTGTGTGGAGGACTTCAGCCTTAGCTTTTCTCCTCCCATTACATTAGGATGAAGTTGCCTCCATTGTTTCAGTTGCTCCTTATTTCATCCAAATTGCCTTCCATTTGAGGCTCAGAAATTGCTTGTAGCTATCTGCAGATAAAACATAGCTTCTTGATAAACCTAGACGGAAATAGTATTGTGTGCGTACAGACGGATGGGTGAAGAAAGACACCATCTATCAGAGAAACTCACACCATGACGTCTTGTGAAGAGCACACTACACTGGCAGAGCAGGGAGGGGGAGGGAAATCCCACCAGTCTTGGATCAGATCTCACCAAGCCATCCAGCAACCCATCCAGCCATTAGCTTTTCATAAATTAGTAGCTGGCAATTGGAGGAAATGCTCAGCAGCAGAGGGTAGCTAGATAATGAGGATGATGATATTGAGGCTGGCAGCTGAGTGGGTGAGGAGAGCTACATTTCTGAGTTCTGGGGCCGTGGTTCAGTGATAGAGCATCTACTTGGCATGCAGAAGGTCCCGGGTTATAAGGACCAGGCAGTAGGTGATGGGAAAGACCTCTGCCCAGAGAGCAGCTGCCACAGTCTGAGTAGACAAATACTGACCGTGACGGACCAATGATCTGATTCCGTATTAAGCTAGCTTCATGTGGTCTGTGCTGTGCACTATTGGGGAGGGATTGTGGCTCAGTTGCAGAGCACCTGCTTTGCATGCAGAAGGTCCCAGGTTCAGTCCTCAGGATATGATGCTCGGCAACATGAAACACCTCCACCTGAGATCCTGAGGAGCAGCTGCCAGTCCAAGCGGACAAGGCTGGTGCTCTGAGTCCTCATGAGGCAGTTTGGGGTATAAATTCTTAATGCAACGTCAGATCAGGAAAGGTGAGCTCTCTGTCTGGTTTAGTGGAAATTGTATTTTAAAAGCAGCTCAGTGGTGCAATCCTATGCAGTTACTTCAGTCTTAAACCCATTGATTTCAGTGGGCTTCGACTGGAGTACCTCTGCATAGGATTATGCTGTTGGAAGCATAACAAGGATTCTGGTGAACAGAAGCTACATCGATGCCACCAGTGTATCAGTTTTATGACATTTGAAAGGCCAGTCCAAGAACATGTGCACTATATATACTAGAAAAATTTGGTAGCAAGCCTCATTTGATCAAAGCAGTAGTAACAGCCTCCAAGGCATGGTAATGTGGGAGCAGGTGGTGGAGAAAGACTTCTGTGTGTTGATTTGGTTCGGTAGATACCTCCAAGCCACATGGGCCTGCTGCAATGATTCCTTGCTAAGCCACACAATGGACCAAAGAAGTGGTAGGTTCACCAAAGACTAGGAAAGTCACCCAAGAATGATATCCTCAGCGAGGTGCAGTGGTTAGAGTGTCAGGCTAGGCACTGAAGAGAGCCATGTTAAGAACATCAGAAGAACACTGCTGGATCAGACCAGCAGTGGTCCATCTAGTCTAGCATCCCTTCTCACAGAGTGGCCAACCAGTTTCCCTGGCGGTCCAACAACAGGGCGTAGAGGCCTTCCCCTGATGTTGCCTCCTGGCCCTCGTGTACAGTCACGTTGGCTAGTGGCCACTGATAGACTTGCTTCTCGGCCTTTTGGCTAAGATCAAGTGTAGACTTGCTGTCCATATTCAAATCAGTCGCAAAGCTCCTGTTGTGTCCTTGGGCTAATTTCTCAGCTTCATTTAACCCACAAAGTTATTGTGAGGATAAAACGAGGAAAGGAGTCCCCCAGGCTCCTTGGAGGAAAGGTGGGATAAAAATAGATCATGTGTGGACTCCCCAAAGACTCTCACTGTTAGTACAGAGACACTTTCATGACTTCATTCTGCATTCTGTAGGAGGTGAAGGAGACTCTCAGCAAACCAGGCCAACGAGTACTCTGAGGGAAGACATTAAAGATGGTCCATTATGGTGCTAGCAGCATTCCGGTCTACTGAGCAGACCACAGAGAAATATCCTGAAAGGGGAACTGGGGGGGTGGGGGGAAACAGGATAGATTAATTAGCATCCAAAAGCTGAAAGGGAAGGGTGCTGATGTATCAGGGTCCTACACCATTGGCTGGTGTTCTTACTGGTCCTGGATCTTTGCTAGAGAGAGAGATGTCTCCCTGTCACCCCCATCTTTTGTCCAAGGAGCTCAAAGTGGCCCAGGTAAGCCTGTTCTTGTCAGCATTCAGAAATTAAGCAGGGACAGGTTGGGCTAGTGCTTGGGTGGGAGACCACCAAGGAATATGCAGAGGCAGATAATGGCAAACCTTCTCTGTTTGTTTCTTCCCTATGGGGTTGCCATACATTGGCTGTGAGTTGATGCACTTTCATCTAGGTTAGGCTGACAGGCACACACACACAGAGGGAAATGTCCAAGATCACCCAGTGAGCTTCATAGCTTAATGGGGGCTTAAATATGGGCATCCCTAATCCTGATCTAAGGCATGTTAATTTGAAAACTGTATTCAGAGACAATCCTAAGCAAGAGGTTAGGTTTTGGAGAGAGAAACAGCTGTCAGAGTTCCAATGAAGGTCAGAAATTCCAGTACATTCATGGCCCAACCAGAACTAGGGAAGCTTTTATCATCATGATTTTTGTAGAGCATTTCATAGGGGGAGGCTTCATCACATGCCTTCTCAGTACACATCTACAGAGAAGAATTCTGTCTCCTGCCCGAGACCCTCCAGTGAGTTCCTGGCTGGGAAGAACAGGAGCTTTGGGAGAATGGGTCACAAACCAAACCAAACCTTGAAGCCCAGGCCATGTGGCCAATAGGTGTACAGATTTCTGTAGCACTTAGCCTTTTTTTGTGCCAGGCAATGGGAATAAATAAATAAGATCCAGGCTCAGTCTTCCTTTTCTAGGCAGTGGCCCCATTACTTTTGAGTAATCTGTTTGTCCCCTGGAAGGACAAGGAGCTTAGAAAGATGGATGGAACGCTCTGTGCAGATTGGACACCAATGAGGGGGTATGAGAAAATACAGAGGAAGAAGGGAAGGGTGGAAGGAAATATCCACTCCTTTCACACTACCTGCACCCTGGCTTGAATAAAGATCTGGCCTGTCTTATGCATGACATCAATCTTAGGCAAAGACTGAGAGTCCCTTCTTATGAAAGGTAGCTGAACTAGGAAGTGATCTTTGCATTTTCTTGGTTAAATTTGAACTTTACCTGACTCCAGTTCTCTACTTTCTGCATGGTACCTTGAACCTGGTGCTTTTTGTTTGTTTGTTTGCTTGCTTGTTTCTATATCTCGTATATCCCTACTTAGTGTGGCACATTCAAAGAAGTGGAAACTGATGCAGTAATAAAAAATTGTTGTTAACCTTTAAAGGGACAATCCTAAGGGCACTTTTCTGGAGGTAAAACCTTTCCAGTAATATGAGACCTACTTCCAAGTAGGCCTGCTTAGAATTGCAGGTGCCATAAGACTCCTGTATTTTTGTAGCACCAGCCTATCAGTGCAATCCTAAACAGAGTGATTCCCTTCTGAATCCATTGGATTTAGGAGGGGTGTAACTCGGTTTAGGACAGCGCTGCAACGCACCCGCCATTCCCTCCTGTGGATCAGCGATCAGAAAGAGACCAAAAATGGCGTTCGTGTCTCCTCGGATTATTTATTACCACAAAATATGGTCGTTCAAGAATAAGCGGATGCACAGAGAGCTTTGTGGCCGCCGTACGATTACCCAGTAATTCCAGGGGCGGGGAGGGAGCGGGCGACGGTGGAGCTGGAGAGAGCGAGCTGCGATTGAAAGGGAGGGGAAGGGAGGAGTACAGCAGGCGGGCGGGCGGGCGGGCTGGGAGGGAATCCCTCCGATGACGCGAGAGTTTTCTCCTGGCGGCCAAATGCTGCGCCTCCTTCTTTCCAAACGGGCGCAGGCGCACACTCGGGTGTTCAAGCAGATTGACTCTAATATTCCAATTTAACGTGGAATTCTCAAAACAAGGAGCCCAAGAGCAGTATTATCCAAAATACAGAGGCCTGTACCTATCTCTGGGCGTTTTGGAGGGGCAGCACCACCCAAGCCACCACACTTTTGCACTCCCTGTAAATTTTCAGCACACAGGTTTAGGCATGTTTACTCAAAAGTAAATCCAATAAGAGAGGGTTGAAGCTTTGATCTAGAGCGATTTCTTCTCTTTCGGGCCTTTATTTGTTTGTGGATTTATAAGCCTCCTTTATATGAAAACAGTCAAAGCGGCCTACAACACGTGATACAACTGCACAATCAAGTGACGCATGACATCTATAAAATTAACAGTCGCCTGAAATCCAAAGCATCACGTTGACTCAGGGAACTGAAACGTCGCCATGAAAAACATATCAGGGAGGGAAGGGCCCTGGAAAGATCAGCCTCTTGTGGGAGGGAGTTCCATCAGCTTCAAAACCAGGACTGGCCAGGGCCCACTCCTGGCGTACTGTTGGGGCCAGCATCTCACCAGCAGATTCTTGGAAGACGGAAAAGCTCTGCACCACCACTAACTCGGACTAGAGTTTCCCAGCCCTATGAAAGGAATAGAAGGGACTGGGTAACATGGTCCTCTCCAATGCTCCCTCTAAGCCGGTGAGTCTTATGAGCAAAAAATCTATTTTGTGAGCTACTGGCATTAAAGCTGTGAGCAAGTGATTTGGCTACTGCCCAAGTTAGTTTGCTCTGGAGCCATCCGGCCAGAGCTAAGACAGAAATGTGTGAGCTGAGCCAGAGGCTAAAAAGTGAGCCACCCTGACTCAGCTTAGAGGGAACACTGGTCCTCTCCAATGTTCCCTCTAAGCTGTGGAGTCTTGTGAGCAAAAATTCTGCTTTGTGAGCTACTGGCATTAAAGTTGTGAGCAAGCAATGTGGCTACTGCATAAATTAGTTTGCTCTGGAGCCCTCCTTCCTGAGCCAAGACAAAAATGTGCGAGCTGGAGGCTAAAAAACTGTGAGCTAGCTCACACTAACTCAGCTTAGAGGGAACACTGGTCCTCTCCCCCTGATGATGTGAAGAACGAGGAGTGGATATCCAGGTTCAAATCCCCATTCGGCTATGGAAGTTCCTCAGATGACCTTGTGCCAGTCAGCAGGCTTGGTGTGAGGATAAGAATGACGTAGAAGAACGATGTAAGCCGCTTCGGGTCCCCCCTGGGGGAAAAGGGCAGGGGACCAACCAATGAAGGAGCGGGTTGCCATTCACGCTCCGCGGAGCTCTTGCGGCGAAGCGGTTTCCCCTTCAGTCAGACGAGCCCAGCCGCAGGAACGCCTTTTGAGTAGAGGACCGGCGAGCCGCTGGGAGCTGTCCGTGGTGCTGACGCCGACCCCCCCCCCCCCGGGAAGCGGCCACCTGCCTCTTCCCGCGTCTGTCCAAATCACCGCTCTTCCCCGCCCGCGTGCAAGAACTCCGGAGGCGAGAGAGGTCCCCAGGGAGGAGGTGGCGATTATTTGCTAGCTATGATTAAAGTTTCCTGAAGGAACAGGGAAAGGTCGGCTCGGCAGCTGCAGGTTTCACCCGCTCGCTGCTTGTCTTGCGGGGAATCAGGCGCAGCGACCAGCCTTTTAGAATTGGCGCTTGGCAGAGCACCCTGTCCGGGGAAGCTCTCAGGAAGAGAAAGGCTCGGAGTCAGTAACAGCAATACTAAGCACCGAGACAGCCGCCTCCGCTCTCCACCTGGTCTTTGACAATTCCCGCAGGTGTTTCCTTATTCCCCATGGCCTCTCTCAGGTGTTGCTTTTATTATTTGTTATCTCCGGTTTGGCAGCCGAGGACTGTATTCTGCTTCCAAGCGATAGGGAAGTAACTTCTGCCCCTCCCAGTTTGCTACTCCAGGTGTTACCATGGAAAGGGAGATGTTGAGGTGCTGATGCCCGGGATGGGGTTCACAGGTGCTCAAATAAATTATTTCCCCAGTGATTTATAAAAACAGAAGAAGATAATGTCCCTGATTTTCCTAAAGTTCCTCCACACTTGCCAGAAACTTAGATTTTAAAAAAATGAAACAATTAAACAGGGATGTGCCATTCATAAATACATGTTAGTTGTGAGAATGGATTTTACTGGAGGGGGGAAAACCCTCAACTTTCCTTCACCAGCACATGCTTTTAACTTGGGAAACCCGAGAAAGGGCCTTTTAGGCTGTGGCACCAAAACTTTGGACCCCCCTCCCCAGGGAGTTTCATCTGTCTCTCTCTATTAGCACCTTCTGCCAGGAAGTGAAGATTTTTATGTTTAGTTTGGCATACCCCCAATAACGGTTATTGGCCCTCCTCCTTGGTTCTTGTGTTGTTCGTTTATGCATTTTTATTGAATTATTTTATAATTTTAAATGCTTTTTTTAATGGTTCAAGTGTTTTAATATTTCTATGTTTGCTGCCTTGGAGAACCTGATTGGGTGGCAAAGCAACATAAAATTGTTTAAAATAGGCCCAGACCTGGATAGCCCAGGCAAGCCTGATCTTGTGAAATCGCCGAAGCTGAGCAGGGCCGAATCTGGCAAGTACTGAGATGGGAGATCTCCAGGGACTACCAGGGCCAGGAGGCAGGGGCAGGCAATAGTAAGCCGCCTCACTGAAACGTCCAAGCCCCATGACTTCCAGGTTCGTGTGCACATGTACACACACAAAATACCAAAAAAAGTTTAAAATAAAATAAATAATATGTGATCTACCCATCATCATATTCTTATCCTGCCTTTCCTTCCAAGGAACTAAGGGCAGCTGACACAATTCTCCCCTGCATCACAACAGTCCTGCAAGGTAGCTTAGGTTGATTGACTGGCCCAAGGAATACTCAGTATATTTCACGGCAAGTGAGGATGTGAACATGGGGTTCCCTGATCTTTCAGCACCACAAGCCTCACCTATTGCAATACCATGAAACTATGCTATCAAACCTCCCATCCAGCCTATGATGGAGAGTGCAATTAGAAAATTGGAATGTTTTACTATTTGGTTTTAAGATTGCATCTATTCTTTGTTACTGTTTGTATGATGAACACATACATATTTTACCTGAATCAAGATCACAGCTTAAGAAAAGGTTGCTGAATGTGATCATGCTTGCCCTATGATCCCCATGTATACTGGGTCCTTCCTATGCTCCAGAGACACAGGCATCTCTGCTGCACTTTTCAAGAGGCTTGGAAGTGCTGTGCCAACAACCAAAGGACTGTGAAGAGTTAATTCTTCACAGAGCCAGAGAGCCTTGAGGGACAGACTGTTCCAAGCAATCTGATTGGCTGGCATCAGTTGAGCAAAAAAAAAGTCTTGAGACATCTGGATGCTGAGGAAAAGTCAGTTACATTCCTACCTTTACTGTGAAGAGACATGCACTGAGACTGTCTATGAATAGCCCTGTAAAAAAAGGAGGGGGGTTAGTGTGGAAAGAGTCAGATTTCTACCTTGACTGAATGCAATCTGAATTCAGCAGTGGCTGAGAGCAGTTTAAACACAAAGAAGAGAACTGGGGAAAGTTTGTCAAGGAAGTGGGAAGACTTCCATTCAGGTCAAAGGAAAGGGGATAGATCTTCTAGAAAGAAAAGAAGATTTCCTATCCAGTCTAACAGGGAAAGTTATCTCTGAGGAGTACAGAGATCCCTGGTCTTGTGTGATTAGGACCTGCTCATAGAGACCTTAAAAGTCAGTGAACAACTCAAGAAGAGTACTGGTGTTCCAAAGAGAAGGGGTTTGGGTACTGGGAAAAGGCTACCAGCCTTCTGGACACCAAAAAGAGTCAGTAATTACTCAAATAAAGTGAACTAGAGTGTTTGGGAAAACACTGAACAAAAGCCTCTCAACATAAAGATCTAAGAACCCCTCATAAGTCTGATGTATAAGAAAAAAAATCTGTGGTTGTAATGCTTTTACCTCAGTAATTTCAACCCCTGATTTCACCTGACCTTTCCCTTTCCCTTTAATGTTAAAATAAAACCTTTTGTTATTTTTGAATTTTAAAAATCTCAAGTGCCATTTTCAAGGGTTTAAGTTAAAGGGGGATCCTATGCCTTTCCTCAAGTCCCTGTTACAGTTCCACAGGGCCTGTAAAACAGAGCTCTTCCTCCAGGCTTTCGATTAGGAGCTGCCACGGATGAATGTGCCCTGGAACATCTTCTGGCTTGAAACTAAGAACATCTTCTGGCCTGAGACCTTGCTGGATGCTACTCCTATCATTGGGTGTGATTTGGATTATCGCTGTCATCTGTTGGTTTTTATTTGTCACTGTTGCTGTTTTAACTTGGTCTTGTATTTTCTAATTGTTTTAACTCTGTATTGTTTATGTTATTTTAACCCTGTTAGCCTCCTTGAGCCAGCGTGTCCGGCAAGGTGGGATACAAATAAAAATAATAAATAAATAAATAAATATAGGTGGAGCAAATAGCCAAAATATACCTTAGTGACAGGGTGGGACAGACAAGGTTTCCTCAAGGGAAGAATTAACACATTATCACAGGGCTTCTCAGTCAGAGAAGGCTAATAGAAATGGAGAGAAAATCTTGCCTCTGAGAGAAGAAAGTGGAAGGGGTCCATCATTGCTGGATAGTGAGCACGCAAAAATAGTTCTGTGAATTTTTACATGAACTTTAACAAAATGAAGTCATACATGGGATTGTACTTTTTGTTCTACAAAGTAGAGTTACTCACTGACTCTCCTTTGTAAATCAAAATAGTACCATCTCACAGTAAAGATGTTTGTCTTTGTGATCTCAATTCAGGTGAAATGCGTATGTGTTCAGACCAATGCTCCCTCTAAGCTGTGGCATCTTGTGAGCAAAAATTCTACTTTGTGAGCTGCTGGCATTAAAGTTGTGAGTGAGCGATTTGGCTGCTGCATAAATTAGTTTGCTCTGGAGCCATCCTTCCTCAGCTAAGAGAAAAATCTGTGAGCTGGAGGTTAAAAAACTGTGAGCTAGCTCACACTAACTCAGCCTAGAGGGAACACTGGTTCAGACCATGTGCCATAAGAATGCCTGGATTCTTTAGGGGATGCATTTGGGGATGCATGGGAATTAGCTAGGAATGAAGCTGCTGAGTTCAGTAAGGGAGAACAGGAAAGGAAATCAAGCTGGTGGGTTGAGGGGAAACATTCAGAGTTACAACTCTTTGAATTTAGGAATGATTTCTATTCCAGAAGTGCTTATGATGTTCAGGTTCTACCTTTGCTTTCCTCAGTTGCTTTTGTTGCATTGCATTTGACATGCAATTTTGGCAGCGGCATTCTAGCTTAATGCCACAAAAGATTAATTATGAATGGGCAGACTGTAATTACTTAACGTACTTTTGCTCATTCAGGCTCCGAGAGTGGAAAATAAAGGGAAAATACTGTGTGGCAGGCCAGCTAATGGAAGCTCCCCAGGAGTCTTGAGCAGGGATTAGAGACGGTTATTGTACATCCTGTCAAATCTTGTTTCCTTTATACTTCCAAAGAATCTGTTTTACAAAGAAAACATTCAAAAGAATCAGGTTGACAATGAAATTCACATGTTAGCTATAGTCTCCTATTGTACTTCATAGGAAGCATAGTTAAGATTCCAAGTTGATGAATCAGAATGTCTTAACACCAGTTTAAGTATAAAGTACAAACCAAAATTCCGGAGAGCATAACAACACAAAAAGAGCCCTGCTGGATAAGACCAGAGGTCTACCTAATAGTCCAACATCCTGTTTCATATAGTTGTCAACCAGTTGCCCTGAAGGTCCAGTGAATGGGGCACAGAAACTAAGGACTTCCCTTTATGTTGCTTCCTAGTACCAGTATTCAGAAGTTTACTCCCTGTAGACATGGAGGTTTCCTACCCACTGATGGCTCTATCCTTCATACATCTATCTAATCACTTAAAGCCATCAGTTCTCATGACCATCACTACACTCTCTGGACAAGAGTTATAGCAGTTAGGGAATGAAAGTTAATTATGGTAGAAACTACAGAACTACTACTAATAAAAGAATAATTCTCCAAGTTCTTCAGAATGAAACAGGAGAATTATGAACTCTACAATGTGAGACAATAAGGGAATCACATTTTTCTTGCTCTCCCTGCCATGCTACGTCTTATAGGATACTATCACTTCAGGGAGACTTTTCTCCCTGGTGTGCTAGTCTTCTGCTTACAAGGCTTTATTTATTATAAATGCATCCCCCCTCCCCAAGTGGTACACTTTGAGAACCTTTCTGCCACTGAATTCCACTTCTACCACGTCATACTGCATAACTTTTAGAAAGGCTTTATATCTTCAATTAGGAGTAAAGCCCATTGTAGGAAGAAATATGAGCTCTAGAAGGAAGCTCCAGGTGAGTGCTCCAGCTGTGGCTAGTCAGGAGGCAGAGGGAAGGGGAAAATAGAGAGAGGCAAGCCATGTTTATTTCCTTCTGCTTAGCTATAAGGCAGGGCTGTCTCAAGTCATTCTGCTGCCCCAGCTGTGTAGTATGGGAGGACAGCCTCATGGTAACAGGTATGGTTCTCTCCACCCCTGACTTATGTTGATTTGGGGCTATGCAGTGGCAGCTAAGATAGAAAACCACCTCCTATGCCATGTTTTCTGGGTTCCAAGGGTCTGGAAAGCAGTTCCATAGCCAGTTACAGGGTTCCCAACTCTGGGTTGGGAAATACCTGTAAATTTGAGGGGTAGAGCCTGGGGAAGGGATGAGGAGGGACCTCAGCAGTGTATAATGCCATAGAGTCCAGTGCCCAAAGCAGCCATTGTCTCCAGGAGAACTGATCTTGGTCATCTGGACATCAGCTGTAATAGCTGGAGATCTCCAGGTGCCGCCTGGAGGTTGGCTTATGTTAATTTGGGGCAATGCAGTGGCAGCTAAGGCTGAAAAGCACCTCCTCCTATGCCATGTCTTCTGGTTTCCAAGAATATGGAAAACAGTTCCATAGCCAGTTACAGGGTTGCCAACTCTGGGTTGGAAAATACCTGTAGATTTGAGGGGTAGAGCCTGGGGAGGGCAGGGTTTGGGGTGGAGAGGGACCTCAGCCAGGTATAGTGCCATAGTATCCACTGCCCAAAGCAGTCATTGTCTCCAGGAGAACTGATCCTGGTCATCTGGATATCAGTTGTAATAGTTGGGGAATTTTCTGTAGGGGAAATGATGTGCTGTGGCTGGGGGACATGGTGATTTCTGGGAGATCTCCAGGCCTCACAAGGAGATTGGGATATGTATTTTACCTCGGGACTCCCAACATCAACAGCAAACTGTTTAGAATGTTAGAGGCAAATTACCTCTGTGTTCTGACTGGCTATGGGGCAGAGAGGAACAGCAAACTGTTTAGAATGTTGGAGGCAGGACTCAGGCAACACAACCAGTGGATAGGGAGATCTTCTAAGTGACAATTCAGGGAGCCAAAGGCTATGGAAGCATGTGGAACTTTGAGGCAAGAGGGACATGCAAACTCAAATATATATAAGGAGAGACAGGACTAGGTTGTTGGTTTGAGAGAGTACTCTGTCTAAACCAATGGTGCTCAAATATTTTACAGCAGACTTCCACATGAGCTGAGAGGCTGTGGAATCAGAGCCCTGACTCACAAACATCCAAAGCCTCCAGCAGAGAGAGAGAGAGGCAGAAGTAACAGAAACCAGCTGCAACGGAAGCAAAGCAAAGGCTCGGGCTAGGTGAGGCACATGGAGCCCCAGCTCAGTAAACACATCACACACAGCCCAGAAAGTTGATCAACAAAAGGAGGGGTGTGTGTAGAAATCCAGCTCCTCTTCAGAGGAACCCACAGATGAAGCCCTACTGCTCAACATGAGCCGAAAGGCTGGGTGCTGTGGCACACACAGAGCTAAGAGCAAAGCAGTCCCCTCCCGCCAGTTTGGTGTAGTGGTTAATTGCGTGGACTCTAATCTGGGAGAACCAGGTTTGATTCCCCACTGCTCTATTTGCAGCTGCTGGATGACATTGAGCAAGCCATAGTACTGTCAGAACTGTTTTGGAAAGAACAGTTCTGGAAAGAGCTCTCTCAGCCCCACCTACCTCACAGGGTGTCTTTTGTGGGGAGGGGAAGGGAAAGGAGTTTGTAAATCGCTCTGAGACTCTGAGTGAAGGGCGGGGTATAAATCCAATCTCTTCTCTTCTTCTTCTCCTTCCCACTCAGTGAAATTGAATCTGATCAACTTCCATGTGCTATTAATTGCAAATTTGCAAATACAATATTGATCCTCTCCTACTCTCTGCAAATCCCCAACAAAGGAAAATGGGGTTGCACTCACTCTTTATATAGTTTTCAGATCCCATAATGCTGAATGGAAGCTCTCTAACTGGCAGCCAGCAGTGCCTGTCAAGCTTTGGAGGGCCCCAACTGGTGTTTTCAAGGCTGGAGAAAACCCCTCCCTACTGTTGCCTGGGAGGTTGCTGGTGTTGATGCCAGGTTTTCCAGGAGATTTCCTGGATCACCCCTGAAGTTCAGGGAATGTCCATGGAGCATGTGCTTTGCTGAAAATCTCTTCCCAGACCCCGGACCACAAATTCATCATGGATTTGCTTCATGTGCCAGTTCGTACCCATCCCTAATTCAGACAGATTTTGTACCTAGCTTTTCCTGATCTAATTATTTTTAACTTTTGGGCTATACTTTCCCTAACCAGTATGGAAAGCCAGTATGAGGTAGTCATTACAGTGTGTGGACTAGGATCTGGAAGACCTAGGTTTGAATCCCAGGTCTACCATGCAAGCTTGCTGAGTGACCTTGGGCCGGTCACACACTCCCAGCCTAATTTTCAGGGTTGTTGTGAGGATAAAATGGAGGAGAAGAGAATGATGTAAGCAGATTTGGATCCCCACTGGGGAGAAAGGTGGGTATAAAATAAGTAGAAAAATAACATTGTTTGCCAGCAGACTGACCATCCTACCCATATGGCTTCCTTCACTCAAAGGCAACGTTGACCCACTATTTCTTTACAGTATCTGCGGAGCAACTCAGGATCGAAGGTGTGTCACAACAATATACAAATATAAAACAATAGGATTTCACTCGTCATCATTCTTCCCTTTCTTTTGAACTGACAAATAGGTTTTGTTCCCTTTGCTGGAAAACAATGGCAAAACATTGCCGGTTCCAGTCTGGGGCCATTTGGAATGCTCCCAAAGGGCTACCAGATTCTGCTGGGTCACTCATGGTTCTAAACAATACCCTTCCGTGACACGGCTATTCTGCATAGGGACAACCAAAAACATGATGCCTGCTGCTGAAACCAGTGCCTGGGATGCAGGATTCACCTTAGGAGAGAGGAATGGGTTGTTCCCAGCATTCATGTCACTGCACCTACACTCACGCCTGTATGGCACTGCCTTGTTTTCCTCCAACCCCTGCATTTTGTTAATGTGTTTGACACAGTCATTGGGCCTCAGTAAGCACACACACAGTTTCTGCTTTCTACCCAGCAGGATGTTATTAACACTGTTATTAAAAGCTTTCTTGTAACACTGCATTCTGCAAGTTCAGCCACCAAATTGGTTCTTGGCTCTTGTATTATTCCAAATCCAATTCTCCTAGACAGCGTCCCTGTCTAAACCACTGAGGGCTCAAAATAATTCTACACTGTTCAAAATCCCATCAACTAATTTTATCTGATGCAGCGTTTTATCACTGTCATTGCTCATGCTGCGGTTGACAATAATCTACTAAATCTAGGCCAGGTACTTCTCTATCAATATTTTACATGCTTCTCTCAGGGTGCTCTGGAATGCTCAGCTAAGGGCACCTCTTTTCTTTGTTGGAATGGAGACCATGCTTCAAAATAGCCTGATTTTATCACAAGGGTGATATATGCTGAACTCTGCTGTTTTTTTTATCTCTCAGAAGGCATTTTTTCATAAAAACTAGCTGTATGTGATTTTATATATGGTTATCAGATTATACATCTGGGTGCTGGGCTAACACTAGGGTTCTATAGTTGTTGATCCTAGGCATGCCTTTCCTGGGACTAAGTACCATTGAACGGTGCATACTATTTCACTCCACTGCTTTTTCCACTGTTATTTTGTCAATAGTGCCTTTCCCGTTCATTTATAATGTGGAGTTTTGTTTGCATTTGTATATGTTTGTTTTTTAAAAGTCTATTCATGTTTTAAGTTAGTTAATAGGTAATCATTGTTAACTAGCTTAAGTTATTAATGTTTTGAGTTAGTTAACAGTAAGAAATCCTTGCCACACATATATGTATTTATTGAAATGTACTTTGTTAAATGTATTGTTGGACTGTGTCTGTGTGTGTATGTATGGAGGCACGTGGCTCATTTGGAAGAATGTCTGCTTTGCATGCGGAAACTTTCAGGTTCAGTTCCCAGTATCTCCAGGTAAATATGGGTTAAGTGCTAAGTGAAGTGAAAGATCTCTGCCTGGGAGCCTGGAAAGCCACTGCTAGTTACAGCAGAGGAAACCAAATTTGATAGACCAGTGGTCTGAATCATGATAAGGCTACTTTATGTGTTCAGGGTTCAGATATTCCGATGGAAATAGTTATTTATTAAAACATGTATAACCTGCCTTTCCACCCAAAGTTGGGGCCCAAAGCAGCTCACAAAGAATAAAAAAGCCCAGACAAATAATAAAACAACACTCCAATATACAAACACCCACATAAAGTACACATAATTATTCAGCAGCACTCAGTAACCAAATTCCACTGCTGCATTAAACAAAATTAGACCAAAGTGAGCACAACCCTTCTTGCATAGGACTGTCTTACATGCCTTCCTAAAGATTCCTAAGGTAGATAGCTTCTTCATGCCCAGCGGAACTTGAATCCATGAAGCTGGAGCTTGTGGCAGGCCGGATGGTCCTGTGGGGGCTGGCTGACAGCTGGAGGCCTCTTGCAGTGTGGTCTGGCTGAAACTGGAGACACGGACAAAGGCAAAGAAACAAGGGGGCCAGCTGACATAAGTCCTCAGGACCTGAGGGAAGTTGTTGCCCTGCAAGACGCTTATAGCGCTCCTTTGGACTTATGAACTGCAGCTCATAACTGGACTGTGCAGTAAATGTGCAAAAGCGAATGGACTGTGTGGTGACCATAAGCTGATGCCAACTGCAGACATGTGCCCAGCAGAGAAAAATCTTCTCCTGAGATGATGTGTCAATGGTTCCTGTGGTTATCTGCCATCTCTTACCCGCAGCGCAGCAGGAAAAGAACCAAGCTCCCTAGCCACGTGAAGCACAGTAAAGCCAGTAACCATTTGCTGTTTAAATGGACACCATGCCAGCATGAGACCAGAGATCTTGAACAGAGACTCCATGAGCTAGCATCTTCTCTGACACGCAGGCATATTCCTCCCCCCACACCTTCACCTAACATTGCACATAGGTAATCCAGTATGACAAAGGATCTGCAGCCATGAGAGGATTAGTGGGCTGGCATGTACCAGCTAAACCGATTACCTGGAGCCATCAACAGACCATCGATGACAATGACTCTAGCCACCTCAGCTATTGTTCTCAAAGGTGCCACTGTTAAGAGTAAATAGAAGCCAATATTGGGCAATCATTAAGCCTCCTTCCTCCCGAAACTAGGTTTTGATTAGGAAACTTCCTGGGACTGACCAAGGGGACATGACAAGGGAAGTGGCCAGTGAAGCCCACCCCCAAGTCCCAATAGTGTATAAAAGAGCATGATCCGCCATGCTCTCTCTCTCTCTCTTTCATCTACCTCTAGACCCACCCTATCTCCACAACTCTTGGTTTTAGCACTGCCAGAGTCTATCACGTTTTCTGCAGGCTGAGAATATGACCCTTATAGTCTCTCTTATTTTTCTGTGGATTGCTTCATCTCTCCAGGACAGGTACGTACTGCCCCTCATCGGTTCTCCTGCTAATGCAAACATCGCTATCCCTTTCTATCTGTATTTCCTAGGCTTGAATAACAGTGTGTGTGATTGTGAATTTATTTGTATGCTTGAAATATATTTCCCAGTAAAGAAACCATTTCTTTGAGACTTGTCTTCTGTGTTTATTTGTGGGTTACTGGAAAAGGCTTTGCTCCCTTAGATGCCAATTGCACATTAATAACTATAATTTCCCATCTTTATTAATAACCAAAAGCAATTTGGCCAACAAAGTGAAAGACAGGAGGACTCAGGACCCAACACTTAGGGGTCCTGGGCAATCAGTGGACTGTGAAAAGGCTTGAAAGGACTGGGGATGGGGACAGGGATGAGACCTAACTAGGAACTGGAGGAATGGCATCTCAGAGTGGAAAGGCTCAGAGGTCAGAGACATTACTAGGAACTTAACCTGGTGGGGGTGCAAATAAAACTAACAGGAAGAACCTTGGCCAAGGATTGACAAGAGAGGCTTAGCCACTAGTCAAGATGGCAGTCCCTGGTCTGAGGTCACTGTGGTTTGCTACAGGGCTATTGGGGGGGAAACAAGGATGGACAGTAACAGTTCTGTTTATACAGGGAGAGAATACCCTTAGGTATGAGGCAGCAAAAGTAATGAAGGACTTGAGAAGAGACAACCAGCATCTTGAATCGAACCCAGGAACAGACCTATAGAGAAAACTGCAAACAGTACAGCTGAGTGTTCAAAATGAATTGCTCCAGCCCACAGTCATGCAAGGAAATTTCTGTGCCAGAAGTAATTGATGAAAAGCACTTTTTGATACCATATCAACCCAGTTTACCCTCACAGGAGCTGGAACTAATAATATTTGAAACTATGGAATGTAAACTGGAAACAATGGTTTTTCATTGTGTTCATTCTACTTTGGTACAGTGCAGGAATGAAAGGAGGTTTTTAAGATATATCTTCAATAACAAACAATGCAAAATTCACACATATCACCACTGGAAATACTGAGATTTATTTCTGAAAAAAACATGACTCCCCTGGGCTGCACAGCTGCAATCCTAAACACATTTTCTAGGGAACAAATGCCATCCATTGCACTAATTAAGCTCTGAGTAAACTTGAGGTCACCTTGACCTGGCTGGCCCCGGCTAGCCTGATCTCATTTGATCTCATGAATCTAAGCAGGATTGGCCCTGGCTAATACTTGGATGGAAGACTGCCAAGGAAGTCCAGGGTTGCTATACAGAGGCAGGCAATAGCAAACCACCTCTGTTCGTCTCTTGCTTTGAGAACCCTACAGGGTCATCATAAGTTGGTTGTGACTTGACGGCACTTACCACCACCAAACTGGAAGTCAGTGCACTTATAAGGGTGTAGCTCTACTCAGGAAGGATGACACTGGTAACATACTTTATGTCTGAGGCTGTGATCACATGCACAATTAGACCCAACATCGGTGTGAATGCTGGGCAGATGTAAAGGGTGCGATCAGACAAGAACATCTGGGAAGCACCCCATAACCATCAGTAACCCATTCTGCTCTGCTGAAGAAGCGGAATGAAAAGACATTGGGGAAAACCCAGTAGTAAACAGGTTGCAATGGGCCATGGATGGACTTTCCCATGTCTGATCACTCCAGCGCGCTCTCATGGCATCAGGATGGTCCCTGTGCTGTTGTCCCCTCCCCCCTTGCAGTATGTGCAACACTTCAAACTCCATAGGGAGCCCTTGGTGTGGAGGTGTCATTCATCGATCCCTCATTTAAGTGCATGGGGAAAAAATGGCACAAACCCCCCGACTCACTCGCAGTTGTGTCTGATCACACACTGATGGACTGTGCCCGCAGCTTCAAAGGGAGGTGTGATCGGGCAGCTGCAGGTCAAATTCCTCCGGAAGAAATAGCATTGCTTTCCCCCCTCCATTTTTTCTGGCACGTATGACCACAACCTGTGTGAGGAACTGTATCTGGATCTCCCAGGCCACAGTCCAGCATTTTACACATCACGCGGACTATGTGATGAACTGAAGTATATTGGTATGAGTCTTCTGATCCCACATCCACATTTCTGGGCAGCACCACATCACATTGGTATTGCAAAGTCCAGAACCATAAGGAAAGTATGGTAATTTATGTGAATGAATTCATGTGAATTTTAGATCATATTTTAGGCAACGAATTCTGAACTGTTTGTTCACTATAGAAGACCAAGAAACTCATCTTATGATTAAGAACGGGGATTCTTCTAAATTTCTCCTCCTTTTTCTCTTGAAACCCCCTTTTTAGTTTTCTTTCTCTCTTGCATAAATCAAATCAGACTCTTTAATTTCATGGGATCTTCTGGTAATTTGCAGCAATATTTTCCCCTGGAAAATGTTGCAGCCTTAGTTGTGCACTAATCATGTTTAAAGGACATATAAATGGTCTACCATAAGTGAACTGGGAACACCAGTAAACAAAATGGGCAACACAAAATGGCTCACAGAGAAAACACAAAGAAACAAGAAGAAATGAAAAGTGTATACTCATATCCACATCGCCTGGAATGCACTCTTCCATGCAGGCAAAAATATTCTTCCATGTCTATTAAAGTAAGCTGTTGGGGTTACCTTAATATTTCTAATGTTCATTAAATTACTGTGAGACAAGTGGGCTTGAGCACTTTGAGGTTATTAAGTACTGAGACTGATGCATGGATGCGTGATAACAGCTCATACTTTATTAGATATACTTGAGACTTGAGATGGCTACCTGGCTCGCAGGCCAGTTTATATTCCCATGTTTCCCACTCTCCCAACACACACACACACACACACACACACACACCCGTGATAGATTATTTACATTGCACCCTATTCCCCATTGGTTACTCCTAGGATCCTAGCCGTCCGATAGGTGCAGGCTAGGATCCGTTCGGGCTATTGTCTCTGGAGGTGAAGCTCCCATCCCTTTCCCAACCACATGGTTCCCTGACCACATATGCGGTCTCTGCTTGGTATACAACAGAGGTTCCATTGATTTTAACAGGAGAGATTTAAGCATGTTTAACACTCCCTTTGGAATCGATATGATTTCAATCTGACTTAACATCACCTGGTAGAGGGACCAGACATTGTTCTCCAGGCCAGTTGGCAACCTTAAGAGTAGTTCTAAACCCAGCTTGTGTGAATGACTGACACATTGGTGTGGTGGGCCTTAGTGATGACCTGTTCTCAGTTTGGCATGCAAGGAAATTCTTTACGCATACTCACTGAACCTGTCAATGAACCAGGAGAACTTCAGGTTGCCACTGAAGGTATTAAAAATAGGAAATTCAGCACTCTCATGTCAATGATCAGGCTTCAGATGAATAACAGAGGAAAGGACAGAGACTATGAAAACTGTACCACTAGTCTGCAATGCAATGCTGTTGTAGACAAAATGCACAAGCATCAGTGCTTTTGATAAGATGGAGGAAGAATATGATGAAACCCCACAGCTAGCTTTCTGTTTTGTGAATCCAAATAAAAGTATTATGATACTGTTCCTTTTTATATATACCTGACACCTGGACCATACTGTGTATCTAACACAGTTGTTGCACACACCTCATAGAGACAAAGTATGTAAGTCACTGCAAATTTATGGTTTTATCCCCCTTCCTCCACGGAGCTCTAAGTGACGTGCATCATGTGACTTTTCCCTTTTGAGGCTCTTTTCTGAGAGGTGGTCCCGCTGACAAACATGGGACTTACTTCTGAACAGACTTGCATCAGCTTGCTCCCTTATCCTCACAGCACTGCTGTGCGATAGGTTCGGCTGACACATAAAGCAGGAAGTCTGCATAGGCTATTAATATTATTCGCGTGGATCAAGGCTTGGGATGATAAAAGTCTGTCTACAATTTGATCTCCTTATCTTTATGAGGATGGAAACTCCATGAGCCAGCTCACGTCACACGGCTCACGCAAACGTATGCTTCCAATTTTGGCTGCAATTCTGCTCACAGTTGTGTGGACAGAAGTCCTCCGGAATCCAGTTTGAGTGATACTTTAATGATGAACACTTCAAAGGGCTGTCATCCAAAGATTCATTATAAACACTTCTTTGTTTTGCTTACATGTGATACCATAACCCCCCTTTTTAAAAAAGGAATACTAATTATATAGACTATTCCATGTATTTTCTATTTATGCACATCTCTTCAAAATAAATTGGTTTGTAGTTTTATTTTGATTTAAAACTGCTACTTGGAGACATGAAATGGACATTATGCTTGAAACAATGTAAAACAGAAATAAATCTGGCACGTAGGCTCACCAGCACTTAGTAATACAGTTAAATGTTCTTATAATGTTACCTAGCCCCTAGCCTCCATTAAGGTCAGTTGCAAGTCCTCCCCAGTCTTACAAAGACCAGACTGCCCCCTCCCTGAAAAATCTCTTGACTTTGAGATATCAGGAGTCTAGGAACAAAATATCCCAAAAACATTTGGCCTCAGGTTGTCAGATAGAAAGTGTCTCTTTTCACATTGAAAGGAAAGGCTTCTTGATAGAAGAAAAGGTTGGATAAAAGGCCTTCCCTGTATGGGAACAATCTAGTTTAGTGTACTGGTTAGGTTAGCATGGACTCTAATCTGGGAAAACTGGGTTTGATTCCCCACTCCTCCACACACAGCTGCTGGAATGACCTTGGGTCAGTCACAGTTCTCTTAGAGCTGTTCTGGAAAGAGCAGTTCTCAAAAGATCTCTCTCAGCCCCACCTACCTAACAGGGTGTCTTCTGTGGGGAGAGGAAGGGAAAGGAGATTGTAAAATGCTCTGAGACTCCTCCAGGTAGTGAAGGGTGGGGTATAAATCCAATCTCCTCCTCCTCCTCCTATCTTGGACACACCAGATATGCATTGATCAAAACCCCTTTTGAACCTTCAGAGCTCCTCATATCTTCACAGCTGTCAAGCATGACCCAGGTTTATCAACCCAGGAAGAACATAAGAATAGTCCTGCTAGATTAGTCCAGTTCCCCTGGAGGACCAACAACAGGGCATAGAGGATGACACCTTCCACTGATGCTGCCTCCTGAGTCCTGGCTCTGGGATTCAGAGGTTTAGTGCCTCTGAATGTGGAGGTTCCATTCAGTCACCATGGCTAGTAGCCATTGATAGACTTATGAACCTAATCTCCTTTTAAAGTTGTTTATTGCTGCTATCACTACATGGCAGCAAATTCTACATTTTAATCACTCGCTGTGTAAAGTAGTATTTCCTTTTGTCCATCCTGAACCTACTGCCCATCAGTTTCTTTGGATGCCCTTGAGTTCTAATATTTGGGGATAAGGAGGAAAATTTCTCTTTGTCAACTCTCTCTAACCCATACAAAATTTTTAAACCTGTATCATGTCCCCCCTTAGTCATCTCTTTTCTAAACTGAAAAGTCCCAGACTCTTCAGCTTTTCCTCAAAGGGAAGTTGCTCCAACCCCTGAATCATCTTGGTTGTCCTCCTCTGTACTTTTCCCAGCTCTGCAATGTCCTCTGGGAAATCTGGTGACCAGAACTGTACACAGTATTCCAAATAAGGCCGCACCATAGATCCATACAGGGGCATTACAATATTGGCTATTTTATTCTCAATCCCTTTTCTAATCATCCCTAACATAGAACTTTTTCACTGCTGCAGCACACTGGGCTGACACTTTCGTTGAACTACCCACTAGGACCCCAAGATCTTTCCAGTCCCTCAGTTTCAGCAGACCCTGAGGCTTATACTTGAAGTTGGATGTTTTGTTTTTTTTGTCTCAGTGAGTATCAGTTTACACTTACCAATATTGAACTTCATTTACCACATAGTTGCCCACTCACCCAGTTTGTGGAGATCCTCTTGGAGCTCTTCCCAGTCAGCCTTGGGTTTTACTATCCTGTGTCATCTGCAAACTTGGCCACTACACTACTCACTACTAGTTCCAGATCATTTGTGAATAAATTAAATTCCCCAGTACTGATTCTTGTGGGACCCCAACTGCTTACTTTCCTTCATTGTGAGAACTGTCCATTGATTCCTGAGTCCTACTCTTTGCTTCCTGTCATTTAACCAGTGTTTAATCCATAAGAGAACCTGTCCTCTTATCCCATGACTGCTAAGTTTACTCAGGAGGAGTCTTTGGTGAGGTACCATCTATCTGTGCCAATTGTAGTATATTCCACGTACATTCTAGTGCCCTTTTCTCTGTAGGTTGGTTACACTGTTCTATCACAATCTGGTCCCTAAATTTGCACCAATAGGATCCCATATCCAAAGGGACACCAATCAGGACACAGACCAAGTCCACCAATGGCAGTCAGGTTCCAAAGTTCTGGTTTAATGCAAGGGAAAAAAATCCTAATTCTAGACCAAATTGGGCAAATAGCAGCTCTTCCCCATTGGCACCAAGGTAAATCGAGGAGCTCTCCCCCAGAACCATCTTCCAATCACTACAAACATGACAACATTGGACTGATGCTCCCTCTAAGTCTTGTGGAGTCTTTTGAGCAAAAATTCTACTTTGTGAGCTACTGGCATTAAAGTTGTGAGCGTGGGATTTGGCTGCAGCATAAATGAGTTTGCTCTGGAGCCATCCATCCTGAGCTAAGACAAAAACGTGTGAGCCCGAGGCTAAAAAGCTGTGAGCTAGCTCACACTAACTCAGCTTAGAGGGAACACTGCACTGGACCCTTCCTTATCAAGACAGGCAGAATATGCTTTCTTCTCTCCCATTTTGCTTTCCTTCCCAAAGCTAACCCTTTACATCCCTTTTTCCATTTTTCCTGTCCTAGCTTTTCCACTTCCCATTATGGACTGGCTTGTCTTACTACTACTAGCCCTCCCTCACTGCATCCCAGCCAGGGACTCCCTTCCCTGTCCTGAGCTCCATTCCCATTTATTCCGTTGCACTTTCTGGTTCCTCATCTCTTCTGTCTTCCTTGGTTCGCTTGGGACTAGTCAAGTGGGAAGAACCTAATTTCAATTAAAAAGTAGTTTTAATTGGGTGTCTAGCTTAAAGTAACATGGAGTGTCTGCAAAAATTACCTGTTTTTGTTTTGCTTGATACAGCCACTGTCTCAGTTTTCTACAATGATTCTCGATTTCCAGTATATTTTTAGTCAGGGCTCTTTTTGTAGCAGGAACTCCTTTGCATATTAGGCGACACACCCGTAATGTAGCCAATCCTCCAAGAGCTTACAGTAGCCCCTGTAAGAAGAGCTCTAAGTTCTTGGAGGATTGGCTACATTGGGGGTGTGTCGCCTAATATGCAAAGGAGTTCCTGCTACAAAAGAGCCCTGGAACTTAGAGTAATAATGTTATCTGCTGGTTAAGTGTTTTTCAGTCTTCCATCTTTTCTTTGTCTGAGATTTACGATGCCCAAACTGGGAATCATTATACATCAGACTGAACAATTCCAATTTGACCCCTGGTCTCATGATTTGGCTGTAGGGACACTCTAACTTGACAGAACTAGCACAGGGGCTGATTTGGGTCACAATAGCCACAGATCTTGTTTAATGGAGAATTGCATGGAGAAAGTATGTGTGGTGTGGCATGGTGGTTAGAGTGTTAGGCTTGGAAGACTTGGATTCAAATCCTCACTCTGCCATAAATCTCATTGGCTGATATTCACAGGACTATTGAAGATGGGTGAGCCACTTGAACCTCCCTAAGTTCCATAGAGGAAGGAAGGTCTGAGACAAAATTCAATGAATAAATGCGATGGGAATCCATACATCTTATATATCATTAATTTAGTATTTTCTAGCCTTTAGGCTTGTAGAAAGAGGGACAAGTCTAAAAAGCTCTGAAGTTTGAAGGAGTACAGATCAGGGCTTCTTTAAGCTGCTGTTACTCTGCGTTGTCAGAGGACCATTGTAACTTACAGTACAATTCTAAGCAAAGTTACACCCTTGTAAGCCCTTTGACTTCAGCTGGCTTAGAAAGGTCCATTTAGGCTTACATGTTTTAAACATGCATCCATATGAATGGGCCCAGAGGGTTTCAGATTTGGTCCCAATTTCACACTGGATAGCCTGAATATACAAAAAGAATACTTACCTTCCACCCTTTTTCACTCCTCCTAGTTTCAAAGAATATGTCCAGTCTGGATAATGACTAGCACCAATGGCAATCAAAGGGATCATGGTCAAGTGGAAGTTTGAAAAGAGGTCCAGCAAGCTTCAATATGGTGAAATCAGAGATAGCATATTAAAGATAATTTGCACACTCAACTATACAGGTAACAGAGTAGCACTGTACAAAATGATTTAAAAAGTTACTTTACAAATTATGAGGGACTGTGGTCTATAATATGGCGTATAGTTTGCTGTGAGTAATTTTGCATCATTTAATGAGTCATGGTAACACTTATGCTTGGCTTCAGTTCTGTTATCTAGATTTATGGTTGGTTCTACAACCCAAACCCCATTTCATTGTTTACTGAATGTCCCATCCTGTTGATTGTATTGACTCACTCTGTGTGGTCCACCTTGAGCCCCGGTGAGAACAGCAGATTATAAATAACATAAATAAATGAGAATATCAGGAGTTCAGCAACAATAACTAATATTAAAATGCCTGTATTGATGCAGGAACTGCATTTTGTCTCCCCGACACTACAGTGCATACTGCTCAGGAAGTGGGAGCAAGAAACCAAACAAGCAAAATAGGAAGATAGAGCAGAGCTGGATATAGTTACCTACCCATGCTGGTTCCAGGCAAAGGATCCAAAGCAGGAGTTCCAAAACATCTGGGCAGTCACAGTCCAAAATGATTAATCTAAACCCAAGGGGTAAGATCTACATAATGTCACAGCCAGTGAGGGGCTTGGGCAGCAGCAACACAAATGGTCTGGAGCTGATGTCATAAGGCAAGCAGCAATCCAAGCACAGATCTAGAGGGGAAGAAATAGGAACCAGATATTATTGGGTGCTAGTAATTTCTCTCTCACAAGGCAGTGGTCATCTAGAGCAGGCAGAAAAAAATTATTTGGAGCAAGTTTCTGGTTTCTGTTATAGGGCTAGAAGTTCAAATGAAAACACAGGTCTGGAGAAAGGAGAGAGAAATCCAGGATGTCTGATTGGCTGAAGGCGATGGTAATTCCTAGGTCCTGGGAATATTGCTAAAATAGGAAAAGAGGGGAAGTTTCTGTGCAGGGAAGAAGCATGATTGGGAAGGTCTTAGGCTGTGGTCACATGAGCAGTTTGTGCTGATATCATAGTGGTACCTTTGCAGATTGAAAGAGCAGGATCAGACAACAACATCTGCCTTCTGAGTCTCAGCCACTGGCACCCGGTTCTGGTCCATCCTTGAAACAAAGTAAACAGACACTGGGGAAAGCCCAGTCTCTATGTATGCCAGCACTTCCCCTCTGCTTTTCCAGACGTCTGAACTTCCCTGTCACAAGCTGAAGCCAGATAGGAAGTCTGAACTGTCAGATCTGTTTCCACCTATGTTTTTTTGGTAATAGCTGCTAATAACCACATAAGCAAATGAGAGTATTTTTTTAAATCGACCAGACAGCCTTTGTGGTTGAGGCACTGCAGTAATGTGGATGCCTCACCACAGGATGAGCACGTGTGGAAACCACCTCAGGGTGTGCAGTCTGGTTGGACCTTCCCGCAACAATTTAAACTGGTGCACTTAGAGGTGCCACCCGGACTGCACCAAGCCTCCAGTGTGATCACAGCCTTAGTTACCTGACTGAGGTGAGATTTGTGGCAACAAATTTCATTCTCAGGATCTTTTAGTTGGAAATACTGTAGGCTTTAGTTCTTTCTAAAATCTGAGTGCTCAGAATGACCAGACTCTGTGTCCTAACAAAACCTTGATTACATAGTGGAAGGCGCTGAGTAGTGACCTGAGGGCCAGGTAAATGGAGAGGCTGATTCCTTTCAGTAGTTTCCACTGAGTGTGTTGAGATGATGCTGAGTCCTTCTCCTTCTCTTCTGAATCTCAGCTTTTGTATTGTTCATTGCCTAACACTCGTTTTCTCAAAATGGAGGGGGAGAGACAAAGCCAACATAAAGGAGGCTGGATGGCCTCACTTCTTGACCTCATCCTTAGCCCTCTGAACCGTCTTCCTTTTAAAGAAAAAAAATCTGAGTCTTTCTCAGAGTTATAGCAGTAAAGGCATTTAAAGAACTGCCTGGACAGTAACACACACGCACACACAAATTTGATTCTATGTTGGCTTAATTTCATTTCGCAAAAGCTTAATTTGATAGTGAAATGTGGAATGATAGTGCAGATGGCAAGTGTTGAGCAGATCTTGTTACCTGCAACAATTGAATTGTGTCTGCCTTCTGCAGTTATAATTGGCTTGCCTGGTCTTCAAGTAAAAACATTACAGTCTTGATGGGGCTGATTACTCACATAGGGAAATGTTCTTGGTTTGGTTTCTTGGAGGGAAAAGGTAAAAAAAAAAAAGGAACAAAGCTGCCGGTATTGTCAACTAATTATTGGGGAACTAGTCGCTCTGGGTGTCTCAAACTGGTGTTCTTTGTCAGAGGCAGAATCTATAAACCAAGGTAATATCAGTCACGAGAAGTGATTCAGATGGACAGGCTCCACTAAACTCATAATTTAAAAGAATGTATCATACATCTTGACCATGACAGCTCATCAAATTACATTAACATTTTGGCTGAAAGCTTTTCACATGTTTTGTAAGGCGATTTTAACACACCAGATAATTTTGTTTTACTAGTAATGTTTACAAGTGCTTCCTAAATTTTAAGTAGTTAAAAAAAAAAAAAGTTTGGAATTAGCCATTTCATAGATAATGCAGGTTATACTCTATATGCTTTAATTCAATTGTTCATGTATCAACACAATTTAACGTACTATCCAAAATTATGATGCTTATCCTAAAGCTGATAGATATACATGGAACAACTGAAGTATACACTGCTTCTTTTTTATATGATGGTATGATATGATTGCTTTTTAATTATGATTTTAATGTGGGTCAGTTAATATTTCCATTGTTTGATGAACAAAGGATTTTTGTGCAGTATGATAATTTTATTGATAAGGTGTTATGTTATTTGTGGGAAGTTCTCATCAGAACTCAGGAGCTAAGCAGGGTCAATACTTGGAAGGGAGACCACCAAGGAACACTCTGCAGAGGGGGGCAATGGCAAACCACCTCTGCTTCTCATTTGCCCTGAAAGCCCCTTGCTGGGATCACCATTGTGGAGGAGGTCATCTGCTGTGAAGTGCAAGTTCCTCGGGTACTAGGCACATCTTCTCACATGAGACTAATGTCTTTCAAGGAACCAACAGTACTAGCACTTTATGTAATGTTTTTAGCTATATTTTTATTATTTAGCTATATTTATTGTGATTTTATGCAATTTTCTGTTTTATCTGTGTAATCAGTACTATGTAAGCTTCCCTGGCAGGGAGGGCGGGATATAAATGAAATAAATAAACAATAAACAAACAAACAAACAAATAAATAACTAAAAGGCACAATCTGAACCACCTCTGTGATGGACAAAAAGAAACAGAAACAAGATACAGGATCCAAACCATTTGGAATCAGTGGATTTAAAACGAAGTAATGCCTATATGATTTCATTCAGTTACTTAATTCTGAGATTTAAATCCCACTTTTCCATCACGTGGGTTTTCCACAAAGTAATTCTCAGTCATCATTCTCTGAATTTGTAATCTGCCTTGAGTCTCAGTGAGAAAAGTGGACTATAAAGTCGGTAAATAAACAAGTATAGATGCAAAACTGCATATTCATCCAGCAGTAATCCCTACCATTATATCCTGTAATGCCATGCAATGTTTGGAAATCTGGCAGTTAAAAAAGCCTCCTCCCCACAGCCAGAACGAAACCAGGGACATGCAGGCACTGCAGCTTTGACCTCTCTTGTTACATGAGATATTGCTGAAGACAGCCACCACCAGAAAGTACATTCAGCATGCATAAGCCATAATGTGCAGGCCTGCAGAGGGAGGAGCATGAAGGGGACAAAACAGTGTGGCCCTGGTCATCCTGGGGGCCCCAGAAGCCAGTCAAGTCATGTGATTTGCAATGCTCCCTCTAAACTGTGGAGTCTTGTGAGCAAAAACTCTACTTTGTGAGCTACTGGCATTAAAGTTGTGAGTAAGTGATTTGGCTGCTGCATAAATTAGTTTGTTCTGGAGCCATCCTTCCTGAGCTAAGACAAAAATGTGTGAGCTGGAGGCTAAAGAACTGTAAGCTAGCTCACCCTAACTCAGCTTAGAGGGAACACTAGTGATTTGCTTTCATGTGATGGGGTTGGATATTGGTGGTGTGAGGAGGGAATTTTTTATTGGGGAGAGGCTTTGAAAAAGCAAAAAAAATGGCCCTGAAAATGTGGAGAATAATAATCCTGACCTACGGTTACACCCTCCTAAACCTTCTGAAGTCAATGGACTGAGACGGGTGCAACTCTGCCTAGGATGACACTGTGAAGCAGTGACTTTTTTCTTTTTTGAAGTGCCGCTCCTCACACCCATCACATGACAAATCTATCCATTTGCTTCAATGGCAAGCCAGCTCAGGACCCATCTCTCTTTGCCTGCATGAAGTCTCCCTCCTCTGCTGAAGGGAATAATTCCAGAGGGGTAGCCATATTGCAGCACAACCCAAAGCAGACTTACGTTCTTCTAAGACAGTGACTTTAGGGATCCACAGGAGTCTTATGGCCCTTTACAGAAAAACACAGTTTTATTCTAGCAGCAGCAGCAGCTTGGGTAGGCTAGAACCCACATCTTCAGATCCACTCATCACAGCTCCTGAAAAAGTGTGCTCCCACCCACGAAAGCTGCTGGCATGAAATGTCAGTCTTCAAGGTGCCACATTAGTTTTGAATGGTATGAAAATGTCTGTGAGCTCACAATGTGCATGTGTGTATGTGTTGGAACTTCCATGAAACTCTTGAATAGACAGGAAGACAGAGGCACTACCTCCAAATTAACAGATGGAAAGCAGAGCCTGTTGTAAGGAGAACATTGCTAGAAAATGGCCTGGATGTGCTCTCATTGAACACATCATTGAGTTGAATTCCACCAGGCTTTTCTGCAGCCCAAGAGGGAAGACAGAGGATTTCATTTCCCTTCTTCGCTGCAGCCCCATCTTGCATGGGTTTTTTTTAGCCATGTAGGTTCCACAATTCCTGACACAGTCATTTGGGGAGAAGGTTGAAAGGGAGCCCCTCTTGTACCAGTGGGAAAGTCAGTAGAATCCACCAGTTTTGCAGAGATCTAAATTTATCTGCAACTGTATAATTTCCATCCTGTGCTTGGGGAAAACACTGATAATCTTTGATAAAGTAAGAGCAACTTGGCCATCACTAAAATGTTAATTAACCAACAGATGTAGCATCTGTTCATGTATTACAATTGGAAACTATTGCATGTGTTTCAGTATTCAGCATATGTGCATTTAATTGGAGAAGCAAAGAAATAAAAAAATGCATATAAGGTGCAACCCTGTGTCATTAAAACCAATGAGAGCTTTCCAATTGATTTCAGTTTATGATGAATGACATAACCCATACAGAAGAAGGCGGGTGGGAAATTGCAGCCACCAAATATTCGTTGTAGTTATTTATCTTCTGCTAATGACATGCTTTGGTATGTCTATGTTTCACAATGAACACTTTTAAATTGTAAGGGCAGGACTTAGCACAATACACAGTTCAGAATGAGAGGGGTTGTAGCTCAGTGACAGAGCATCTGCCTCACATCCCAAAGATCCCAGGTTCAGTCCTTGACATCTCCAGTTAAAAAGTCCAGGCAGGAGGTGATGGGGAAAAGATTTCTGCCCAATAACTACCGCCAAGAGGATTAGAGAGTGTTGAGCAGCAGGAGCCTGACTTTGTGCTGCAACCACCTGAGTGGTGGTGGGCCTAGGAAAGGACCTGTAGTACAACCCTGGCCCAATACACACAGCATGCCTTGAAGCGCCAGGACTTGGAGGGACCAATTCTGGACTAATGGCCACTTGATAAGCTGACTGTCAATCACATGGGAGTGAGGGATGCAGGTGGGAGCTGGAGCCTCTCCAGAGAGATGGGGTAGCCATCTTTTAAGCTGAGTCCTCTAGCTGTCCCTTTAATAGATACTGAATGGGCAAAAATAGACGCTTAATGGGATGTCATTTATGGAGTGATGGAATTTACCTCTGTGATCAGTTGCCCATTTTTACCCACTAAGCCTCTCTTAAAATGATGGGACACCCTCTCCCCCAGTCAGTTGGTTACCCTAGCAACAGAAGCCTGGCTGACAAGAATCAAGGATAAATCTCAACTCCCAGACTGACAGCTCAGAGAGAGCAGCTGGATCCATGAGAGGTGAAGAAGGAGAAGAAGAGGTGGATGGAATTGGTGGGGTAACCCATGACCCTTTGTCTTTGAGACTCTGTGGGAAGTAGAGGAGACAAATCCTTTCCCTGTGCCTAAAATAATACATACTGAGCCCAATCTTAACTACTTTCATTGGTAGTGATCACCCCAGCACCTGTAGAGGGCACTAAGGACCAGACAATATCTTACAGAAAGGTTCATGTTCACAAGTATTCTCCCACTTGAAATTATGGTTGATCCACGGGGGAGGAGGAGAGAATCCCATGTTCCATGGCACAAGGATGCACTCCAATGTTCGCAGCCTGCAGTGTCTTATTTATGTGAAGTACTGGTTGCACAGTGCTCAAAGTGGCTCACATTAACATGACACCATCATAAACATGACAACCATTCAAGCAATTTAAGCATTATGTGTAAACTACTAGGGGTGGGGAGGAGTCAGCAGAGGCAAGCAGCAATCAAAATGATTTTACAAAAATAACAGATGCAGATAAAAACAAAGGATGCACATCAAAGAAGCCAATTCAGCCCAATTCCTGGATTATGTGCCAAAACCCGACTACATGTGAACTGTCATAGGGAGGCTGAGACATTCTTACAGAAAAGGCCCTCCCTCTGATAGCCACCCACCCGATCTCTGAAGCTGGGAATATACAAACCATCTTTTCATGTTAGATAATGGGCAAGGGTTGTGGTTCAGTGGTAGAACACATGCCTTGCATGTAGAGGTTCCTAGGTTCAATCCCTGGTATCTCCAGCAAAAGTACCAAGTGTTTGGAAAGACATTACTGTACCAGAGAGCTGCTGTCACTTAGCATAGACAATACTGAGCTAAATGTGCCAATCTGACCTGCTATAAGGCAACTTCATGTATTCACATGAGCAAGGTCATGTGGTAGGTCGTAGGCGTTCCCTCAGCTATCCTGACCCCAAACTGTTTACAGCTTTAAATGTAAGAACGATCACTTTGAATTGTCCTTTACCGCCAAAAAAATCCTTTAAAAATTAGCACAATACGTTCCCTGTATCTGATTTTTTTTTTTATCTTAGCCCATTTCTATCTAATTCTAATTTACCCTCATATGACATTAAAGGTTTTGAGTATGAACTTGACTTGTATCTGATAAGATCCACACTTAGTTGGATATTGTGCTAGCAAAATGATTCACTTCCAAAAGGTGAAAGATTACAATACTGCAATATCCAGCAAAGTGTAGTTCTCTCTTACTATGAATCATGAATATGAGAAACAGTCAAGCTGTGGGAGGAGGAGGAGAGACTGTGGAAGGGAGTAAAACCAAGGGAAGCTCGTTCTTCCACAAACAGTCTTTGTACCCATCAGTGGTGATGAACAGACATTCTTTTGTCCTTCATGGAAGCAACTGAACTGCTCAACAGCAGTGCCAGTGACAGAAGTGGAAACGTCACATCCTCTTAAACCCTGATAGCAGTATGAGGTGCAGACTTAGTTTTTAGAGGGCCTGGTGTTTGGTGTAATTCTTGACCCCTGTGCAAACGCTTGGTTACTTAACATCCCGGCATAATCCCTGCATTGCCTTGGTGTTCTTAACTACCCTCATTACGAGATCAACAAACGGCAAACTTGCAGAATAATTAATCTCTGGACTACTTAGTAACTTCAAATATAATTATGGGAGCGAGTAATCGGCAAGGATGTAATTACTCGGAGGCTGCGTTTATCAAGAAGGATCCATAAAAGCCCATGGCAGCTGCTGAAGGTCAGGGCTCAGGGCTCGGCCACCAGCCCAAAGGATTTGTCTGAAATTTGGCGAGCTTCCTCGTTTTGTGTGTGATAATGCTTGCCACATGCTCTCGTCAGTTATAATAGAGATCGCTGCAAACACCCGGAAGGGGGGGGGTCAAAATATGTCCTTCTCTGGACTGGTTTTTATTAAATTAAAAATTAATCCAGCTCAAGGCTGGATTACTTGCTACAGATGCTTCTACTTTGCAGGTATTGATGTCTTACTGATTGGATTTGGCCTACCTACATTTTTTCATACCTTCCACACCATCACTTAGATAAAGAAAAGTGGCTGCTGTATTTCCTCAGCAGCAGCTCAGTTTTCTGGCTGTTTATCTGTTTTGAGATTAGAGTGCTCTGAACACGTGAAGCTGCTTTGTACTCGTCCTCTGTATACAACATTACAGATGTTGAAATCAGTGCTTGCAGAGGGGGAGTGAACATGACCACCCTAGCCCCGAGGTTTGCCAGCTTACATGTGGGGCCTGAATATTTCCTGGAATTACAACTGATCTCCAGACTATAGAGAGCAGTTCCCCTTCTACTGGGGAAATTAGGAGTGCAGGAACCTTTCCTGGGACTCCCATTCCCAGCCGGTTCGGTAAGGGCAGGGGATGGAAACTGGCAGGATCATATAGTTTCAGAGAGAGAGAGAGAGAGAGAGAGAGAGAGAGAGAGAGAGAGAGAGAGAGAGAGAGAGAGAGAGAGAGAGAGAGAGAGAGAGAGAGCTGTTTCAAAGTTAAAACCATTTATTGAAAATTTAAACCCATAGTGCAAAAGTATTCAAGCAAGCAGCAATTTCAGTATTCATCTTACAGAAGGGAAAAGACAAACCAATACTTATAAACAAAAAATGAACTTATTATTCATTTAGGAATTATTATCTGTTTAGGACTTCATTCTGGCCACTCCGGCAAGACCCAACCGTAGTGTTGGCAGAGGGCCCCTAGCATCCACAAACACTGGTGTTAAATACCTTTAGAAGCCAGATTAGCTGTCAATCAGGGAATCTGATGGTCCTGACAAAACCCAGACTCTTCCTCTTTCTGACCAGAAGACTCTGACTGGAGTAATTGTATTACTAAGTTAAAAACACCCTCCCTGTCAAGGCCTATCTAGATGTTTTGGCTTCCAGGGCTGGAACTCAGATATGTAAAGAGTTCTTTTAGAGCAGAGTGCAGGATGCATTGTCAGGCTTCCTACAAAGCCTTCTGGGAGAGAACCAAATATAGACAATTTAGACTGTTGTACAGGACTACTATAATTCTGCCACAGCTTCTATCTTAAATCTCCAGAAATTTCCTAACCCAGAACTGGTACCTACTAGTCCAGAGGTGTCAAACTCATTTGTTACGAGGGCCATATCTGATATAAATGTCCCTTTGTTGGGTGGGGCCATGTGGTCATAAAACGTGATGCCAGTTACTGGAGATAGAAACTGTATAGAAGGCAGGAGCTCTGAGTTAGTGTATCCTCACTGCAAGGCCCCATGGGCTGGGTGTGTGTGCAAAGGAAAGTCCACACAGGCAGACTGGAGAGGCAGCAGTGCAGCGCTGGGCAAATGCTCCCACATTGCTGCAGATGAGGTTGTTCTGCCATGCTGAAGCCACATGCTGCAACCCAGTAGTTCACCACTTGCATCAGTTGCTCGCGGGCCGCATAAGAGCCTTGGGTGGGCTGGATCTGGCCCCCGGGCCTTATGTTTGACACCCCTGTACTAGCCCTTCCTTTGCCTAGACATCTTTTGTCAGCTTGGGGTGTGTAGGAAGTATACACCTGTAGTTTCTGTCCCTGTGGGGACAGGCTGTGTATCAATGGAGCCTGGTCCATTGGGGAAGTGCCCCGCTACCTCAGGCTGCCCCCAGCACCCTCCTGCCTTCCTTCTTACCACTCTCACCAGACAGTCCAGGGAATTATGTACTTGGGGTTGCCAGGTCCCCCCCCCAGACCACCAGTGGGAGAATGAGAGGGCAGGGGTGCCAGTTCCAGGGTGGGAAACTCCTGGAGATTTAGAGAGAGGAGCCTGGGGATAAAATGCCATAGAGTCCACCCTCCAAAGTAGCTATTTCCTCCAGGGGAATTGATATCTGTCTGGAGATGAGCTATAATTCCAGGGATCTCCAGGGCCCACCTAGAGGCTGGCATCCCTAGATGTACTGCAGTGATTACATGTCCTTTAGTACATGACAAGGGAGGAGAATGGAGCCAAACCAGGATTCATACTCTCTGCATCCACCTACCATTGACTGCTCTGCCCATTGCCTCTCCTCCAGCCTGCTAGTGGGTTCCAGCCACCACCCATGTTTACATCTCTTATGTGTGTAGACTCTGTGTTCATGAGCTGGTGATCATATGGTAACAGCAATACAAATTAGCAATGTGCTCCTGCATATAAGCCAGTTTGGTGTAGTGGTTAAGTGCACGGACTCTAATCTGAGAGAACCAGGCTTGATTCTCCACTCCTCCACTTGCAGCTGCTGGATGACCTTGGGCAAGCCATAATTCTGTCAGAGCTGTTCTCTCAAGGACATTTTTGGAAACAGCTCTCTCAGCCATGCCTGCCTCACAGGGTGTCTGTTGTGGGGAAGGGAAGGGAAAGGAGTTTGTAAATCGCTCTGATACCTCAAGTGAAGGGCGGGGTATAAATCCAATCTCCTCCTCCTCCTCCTCCTCTTCTTCTTCTTCATCTTTGCATGGACATTGGACAATACTGAAGGCACTATCAGATCTACAACTAAACCTGGTGGGTTCCAGCAATTTACAGTGACATGTTGTTAATAGCAAGAAGAACTTTAATGAGGTAAGAAAACAGGGAAGCTTCAACTGAGGGATGAGGCTTTAACGAGGCCATTTGTGCTTGCTGGTAAGTAGTAGGGTTGCCAGCACTGAGTTGGGAAACACCTGGAGTTTTGGGGGTGGAGCCTGAAGAGGGCAGGGTTTGGGGAGGGGAGGGACTTCAATGGGACATAATGCCAGAGAGTCCACCTTCCATTTTCTCCAGGTGAACTGACCTCTGTTGCCTGGAAATCAGTTGTAATCTCAGGAGATCTCCAGCCACCGCCTGGAAGTGGTGTCAATCTAAAGACACTCCGTGAATGAATCACGAACAAAAGCAGAAAGGTTATAATGTACAAAACAATTCAAACAGTTTTAAATCTTTGTTAAAGTTCAACAAACCCTTATATATTCTTAAAGAGCTAGGATCAAAAAGTACCTGATACAAAGGGAAAACTCAAATGAAGCCCACAGATCTTTTGTATAAAAAAACTTCAGGAGAGCAGAGGTTCTACATCTTGTATGAGCAGCGGCTAGGCACGGCTGGCTTCACTACCATGTTCACGTTCTACTTCTTCAGAGAGCTGGTACTCTTTAGCTGTGAAATGAAATAAAGTTTCAACAATTCTCCTTCAACTAGTTTTCCATTCACTCCACTGACAGGTTCTCTTTCTGCCGATGGAGATGAGTTGTAATTCCAGGAGATCTCCAGCCCCCACCCTAGGCAGGAGAGGCAACCTGCAGACTTATGCCTGCTACTCTTCTTCCCCATGTCAACATGCGTGCCTCAGTATGCCCTGTGGGGCATTCTTAATTCTTGTGAAATTACTTCCTCATGTGATAGTTCAGCTACCATTTTGGTTGCCCTGACAACAGGCATTCTCTTGAAAGAGTTCAGGAACCAACTAGCTTGTTGCACTTTTTTGAAAGAGGCCTGGAGGAGTGTGGAGGGAAGGGAAATTATTTCCTCTGCTCCTGGATTAGGGAGAATGGCTTGTGGGTGACAGCAGGATGGGAAGGTGCTGTCTGCCCCCTCCCATCCGCTTCCTTAGGTGACCACCTCCAGTCACCTCAAGATAGAGCTGGCAATATTTACTTTGCATTGGGTCCTGCATTGGGCAGGGGGTTGGACTAGATGGTCTATATGACCCCTTCCAACTCTATGATTCTATTATTCTACTTGAGCCAGTTTTTAACAATTGTGACTAAGTTACTGGGAGACAAGAATTAAAGGTTCTTTCCGCATTTGCCTGCCGCTCCAGATTTTCTCATTGTTCGAGTCTATGCAGTTTAAGTCCATGGCAAGACAGCATCTGAATAACCCAGGGCAACAGCAGACTGAAACTGGGCTGACCACTGAAAGGAGGTAATGAAATGCAGAATGGGGGAAAAAAACTTGCAGAATGGAAAAAAAAACAACAACCCTGGATTATGAAGAAGGTTGAATCTGATTTTAGTGCAGAATTGCTTGGAGGACACCATGGTGAACATGGATTAAAAAGAGAGTGCAGAAACAGCTTTAGTCATGGTTACAATCCTCTTCCCATTTTGGTTGTGGAATTTACATTGCATAGAGACCCTCATGCTTTGCAATGGCTTGTTTTTGCTGGTAAAAGGATTTCTGTCAAAAAAGCAGGTCATTCTCACCTCCCTTTTCCCTCCTGCAGCCCAAATGTCCCCCCTCCCAATGCTGCTCCTGGGGGACACGGGTCACCCAGGAACAGCAATGGGGAGCATTTGGGCTGCAGTGAGAGGGGAAGTGAACATCAATATCAAAATAAATGCTCCATGGGACCCAACACAATGGTTACAAACAATGACAGACACAAATGCTAGACTCCTAGAAATTACAGGAATTCAGACTTTTATAATAATTTGAATATTATAGAGCTTCCCCCCATAATAACTTATTTCTTTTAGAAGAAACTGCTTAACAGTATCCGGTTAATTGCTCCCATCTATTAGCCAAGTACTGGGGGAATTGGGCAGAAAGCAATTTGTCCCTTACTCTGGACTTAAGCTTTAAGTGGATGCTGTGTATTTACAGGCACAGTTTAAAGAAGAATTCGGACTGGTGGCAGTGGAAAAGGGAAGGTGGTAGGACAAGAGCCAGTATAGAAATATCTGTGGATCCACTACTTTGGCAAAACCTGCAGTGTCAGAGTGAGACATCACTCAAATCAATGTCCGTTTGAGTGTTGTCATCTCCCTTTGTGTTGAGAGTGAGCCCTGCCATGAAATTAGCAACAACACACTATTGGAGGAGAATACACTATAGCCCATTAGTAAATAAGTTTGTTCTACTATCTGGAAAATAAATGAATAAAATAGTACCCTCTGTTTCTCTCCAGTGGGGACCCAAAGCAGCTTACATTATGTTCCTCTCCTCCATTTTATCCTCACGACTACCCTGTGAGGTATGTTCAGACTGGGTGTGTGTGATTGGCCCAAGTTCACCCAGCAAGCTTCCATCCCAGAACTTAGTTGGACACTCTGACCATTGCACTGCACTGCACTAGCTCTAGATCATCTAAGACCCCATGGGAAACCAATCTTTTATTTTGAAGAATGTTAAGACCCCAAGCCAGCAGTACCTAGAGGAGCAAAAGACGTTATAATGACTCCATCTTGCATTTCAAGAATTTGAATCCTTAAATAACACATTAACAAGCAGGGCATTTTTTGAAAAAGAGGTGCCAGAACTCTTAAGAGGGAAATGAAGTTTTCAATCTATATACTGAAAACTTATGATCTTTTAAACAGTTTTAAAAGAATTTTGCTGAAGAGGTTCTGGAACTCTGTTCTGGCATGTTCCCCCAGAAGAAGAAAAAAAGCCCCATTAAGAAGTAGTGAAAAGATTCTCGTGGACTGGATTTCCAGTAAACAGTTTTCAGCAGGAAAGAAGTTAGCTGGAAGTGCAGTCACAGCTTCGACAGAACACATTGGGTTTTGTTGGCATGTTGCCGGAGTCTTCTCCCTGGGCTAAAGACCAAAGGAACAGATTGTTGGCTAGCACACCTGGACACGTGCCCTAACCTCATTTTGAGGAACTGATATGAGGATCTTAGCCGTGTGGCATCTGACAAAACTTGTTGGCAATGGATGTTGATTCTTTAAAAAGCAACTAAGGCAAGAGGAAACCTAAAAAAAGAGATGTTGCTTTGCAAAGTTAGCTAAATGATAAGAGAAATCTTTAGAAAGGGTCCCCCCCCCCTTGGCTGAACAAATTCAGATCTTTAAAAATGTGTATGATAGACCTGGATTCTGCCCTGTATGAACATTGACCTCAAATGGAATCTCAGTTCCAGTAGATAGAAATCATGACTGGCATGGCACAATGAGAGAAAAGTCTGGTTTGCACCTTCTAACTGGTGAAGAAACATCAGTTTCCTGATGTAGAAGGGAATAAGGAAAGAGAAGAAAAAGGAGCAACACTGGGTCTGGGACTAGGATGGAAACAGATTGGAAGCAGAAAAGAAAAATGTTGAGATAGATCAAATAAATCTGTCACATGCTTCCATAAAAGCAAAGGGAGTCACTTTGGACTTTGTTTTGCTGGTTTGAAATTATGATAATTCTAATTCTGATTTATAAGCTGCTTTCAGCCAGGAGGAAAGGTGGGATGGAAATATTTTAATATAAAAATAAATAGTAGAATAACAGCAAAGGCACCTGATTTTGTTTCTCTATAGTATGTATATAGTGCTTTTTAATAATTATTTACAAAGTGGTAAGTAGTTTACAGGACAACTAATAGATTAATAGAAAAAAATATGTTTTAAAAATCAAGTTGTTTATCAGATTTCAATGATGCCCCTAGTAATTTCAAATAAAAATGGGATATGCCATCTCAGACAGAGATCTGGTCCAAAGGTCTGCAATTGTTTTAAGAAAAACTTCTTGCAAATTCAGTTGAATAGTTTATTCCTCCCTGATATACATGGCATAATCTACTTATTTGGATAGCTGCTAGCATTGTCAATGGAATTCCGTTGATTTGAAAAATATATGATTAGATCCAACTGGCTTTTCTGCCAGTGAAAAGGGGAAGGGAGAATCACTTTTGACCACTAAAAAGCTATGCTGGAGATGATGAGAGCTTTTTGGACAAAAGCCATGTGGGAGAACTGGCTGAGATTGATCGCAGCATCCAGCTCATATTCTGGACATTCCACAGCCCCCTGTACCAATTTTGAAAATAATTTTTTTCTTTGATTAATGAAATGACTGGGTATTTGTTAACTCATGATCCAAAAAGTTGTCCAGTTGAATTATGTAAAAGGTCTTGTTGAGGAGGTTGATTTCGATCTAATAATAAATTTCTTCACAGCAGTCAAAATTGGTTGAGCTGATTCACTGCCAGATGACAAATCTAATTTATTTTGGAAGGAACTGATTAGGAATCAGCTCAAATGCATCTATTGACCAATAATAAATGCTCATAGCAAATTGGAACAATAAATATTTTATTGTAAAGCTGGATGCATTTTTATTTCTGCTGCAGTTACATTGCTATTGACTTTGTAATATGCATTTACAGAAATTGTTTTAAAATCTAACTGCTCATTATAAGAAGATAGAAACATCAGCAGATCTTCAGTCTCCATCTCAGTTAATAAGATTTGTCAGGTTATGCTCTGAATTTTATAGCAGCTTTTTCCCTAGAATGGCGTCTTGTAGTTTACTCTACCATTATTGAACTTGTTTTAAGACTGTTTGAAAGACATTTTATATTTTACGGAGAGGGGGATATAAATATTTTAAAATAACAACTAAATAAAGCTGCATTTCTAGAAGCCCAGGGGACCAAGTTTTCACCTGACTCTTAAAGAAGACAAGGGATAGGGTCTAATGACCCTTGAGGGGTTATTCCTCAACTTTGGGGTGACTGCTAAAACTTTGGGGTGACTACCAGTCTTGCATATTTGGGTGGCAGCTAGGGTTGCCAGGTCCTCCCTGGCCACTGGTGGCACTGGGGGGCCTGTGAAATTCGTGGAGATTTGAGGATGGAACCTGGGGAGGACAGGGACCTCAGTGTGGGGTACACTGCCATAAAGTTCACCTTCCAAAAGATCCATTTTCTCCAGGGGAGCTGATCTGTGTAATCTAGAGATGTGCTGTAATTCCAGGGGATCCCCAGGTCCTACCTGGAGGCTGGCATCCCCAGGGGCAACAGATGAGTCCCCCCACTCACAGAAGTTATATACATGCTGGTTAATTTGATTGCTTTTGTTACCACTGGGTAGCTTATTTGTAGTTTCTTTTGCTCTTCTGTGTTTTGTAGGGAATTTGTTTAGTTGATTTCAGGTTAAAAATATGTAGCTATTCTGCTGGAGGGTGGGGAGATTTTTGAAGATTCCCACTCTCACTGCAACATACCCCCTGCGCATGCGCGCACACACACACAGTGCCACTACTGAGCACTATTTCTAGGGGTACACTGAACCCTAGTGGCAGCATTTCAGAGGGTATCTTGAGACTATGCAGGAAATGAGAAGAACTCTCCATAGGCTCTGCTCTACTTCCTGCCAGAAGTCCTTAACCAGCACAGTTCAGCACCTCCTTCAGCACATCCAATCTGAACCATTATTTTTGTGAATGTATCTTTAACCCTCATTGACCTTACTTTGAAGATACACCTAATGTTAGTACCGTGAATTGTTCAACGTGTACAATGTACGTCACGATCATGGTTACATTTCACACATCATCCCAATTAGCCTAAAGGCATGAATAAATTCCTTTTAGTATCCTTCAAATTTGTGTTTTCTACCTCTAGTATACAGGGTTGTTTTTAGTTTCCTTTTACAACTATTATTTAAAAAAAAAAATCTATACAGCATGATAATGACCTCTAGTCAAGAACACAGGAGTTTACGTAGCCAATTGTTAATGAAATGGAAAGCGTTTGGGATTTGGTAGGATCATTTTAAAGCTTTTGCTTGGGAAAGAAAGCCCAGCAGCCCATAAAAGTCCCTTGTGGCTTTGCAAATGCTTATTTTTACAATTTTATGGTGCCTGCCATCTGGGACGCTATCAACATATGGTACAATTATTAGCTAAGCTTCACAGCTGCCTTGTGTGCTAACCTCCTCAATGATTAAAAAAGGCAACAATATCTGTTACGTAGAACCTGTTCAGCCATTTTAGCCACGACATCACAAACAATGCCACGCACCACTGTATGTTTGTCTGGAGGGCATCCATGATTATGACAGGCAGCACACTCCAACATCCTCCCTCCCTCCCTCTCCCCCCAATAGGAACCTAAGGCAGTGTATAGCATTGTTACCCATGCCTCCATTTTGTCCTCACAACAACCCTAGGAGGTAGGTTAGTCTGACAGAGAGCGACTGGCCCAAGGTCACTCCATGGCAGAGTGTGGATTTGAACGGGAGTCTCCCAGTAGTTTGGCACTCTAAGTACTAAACATGCTGGCACTTCCAATTGAAGCCAACATGAACCCGGTTTGAAACGAAATTAACTGTTGTCATTTCCCTTTGAGAACTTCAGTTTGGGGATGGTGCTGAGAACTGCTTAGGCCCTCCCCATGTCAACACAATTCAGGTTCTTCCTTCTTGCAGTTATGAATATTTACAGAATCTAAATCTGGGTGGTATGCTTGGACGGCAATGCAAGAATAGCCCTCTAGAACACTACTAATGTATATCATGCTGGGGGACCATTATAAAATACTGAGTCTACCATGTGGACCTCTAGCAATGAACATGTCATGTTTCTGATGCTTTAAACATTTCTACAAGGATACATTTGCTGTAATGAACACCGGCTTCAGTTAAAAAAAACAACACAAAACCAATTTCTCAGCCACAAGATTGTTTGTTGTTAAGTGTTTTTTTGTTTTGTTTAAAGAAACTAGCAAATCACAAAGGAAAATGTCATTTACTCCTTTGCATACCGTTCTCTGTCCCAGTTATGTTGAATGGCACCAAACGAAATGATTCTTTACATAATCAAGGGGGAAAGCTTGTTGCTTCTAATAAGATTTCAAAATAAAGCTATTATTATTTCTCGGTCTTTGAAAATGGATGAGAACAGCTGGTGTCACCTATTTACTGCATTTGCTTTTTTATATTTCAGTAATGTTACTGAATGTGTGTGTGTGTGTGTTTTGGCTCTGTTTTTAAATTCCAGGAAAATCAAATGCAGAATCTTTTTTAATTTGCTTTGATTGTGTGTATATATATCAAATCAACTCTCATGGGAAACTTTCAACCTTCCATCATCTCTGAAATGGACAATTAGACCAAATATGAATTAGCTTTGGTCTATCTTGCTGGGTGTCCAGTTTCTGGCTTGCGAAACAGCCTTTACCTTTCCCCTGCTTATTTTCATGGGCTGATTCCTGCTTGGACCCAACAGACTTATTCAAAATCCTGGAAAGCCCTGTCGTTAGGGGTGAAAGCTATCAATGCAGGTTTGGAGTCTTGTTATTGTGAAAGGGTCTACCCAATGGGAGTAGAATGCCTGCGGGAAGGGGGACCAGAGCATACAACAAAAGAATGGTAATCTTTCTTAGTAATTTTGGATGATTCCTCCATGGATGTTAATAATTATTAAGATATCACTCTGTCCAAGCACAGTCAGAGCTCCAAGAAGGTGATTGCATCAGCTGAAGGGAGGAGGCAGATGAAATGTGTGTCTGTATGATGAAACAGCAGTTTGAGGGTTGGGGAGGAGAAAAGGACATTGCATTGAGTTGACTGAATTTCTGTCTCTGGGGATCTAGCTGATTATTGCCAGGAACTAGCAAACGGGAACATACCTGCCTATATTAAAACAGGTACACTGGCTGTCAGTTTGTTACTAAGTCAATTTCAAGGTGCTAGTTATGGCCTTTAAAGCCCTTGACATCGAAGGACCCACATATCTGAAGGACTGTCTCCTCCCATATATCCCCATGTGCCCACCTACTGGCTGTTACCACATTATGTTAGTCCATGTGGTATCAATCGAGCTCATGCGTTCTCCATTGTAGCTCCAGCTTTGTAGACTGGGCTCCTGGAGGAGGTAAAGGGATGCCATATTTAGAATTTTTAGAAGGCACCACAAGTCTGTTTTATCAGCCAGGGCTTTTAATGGGGTATAAACAGCAGGTGCTTCTTGTTTGTTTGCTTGTTTGTCTATTCAGCTTGTAGACCACCCTCCCCTACAAGCAAGGCTATAAACCCTACTTCCACTCAATCCAAACCTAAGTAAATGTTACTAATCTAAAGAGAGACATGAGGGAGGAGGAAGTAAAACATACAAGCCTGTTTTGGGGAGTGAACTCCAGTAAGGTTCATCACGAGAATGGAAAAAGCAGTGCTGGAGAGGACAAGGTGGAAAAAGCAGACCAAGGCCTTCAGGAGCACCTGCAGTGAACAGCAGGACCGATGCAGAGTCACATTCCCACTGGATGCTTCCACATGGGGGACTGGAGCCAGTTGCTAGAGCCCAGTGTCAAGATGGGACCCAATGGGTGGAACAAAGTGCTGGGGTAACTGGGGGCTGTCTTTATACCCCACAAGCATTAAGCTAGCAGGAGAATGAAGATGCTTCTCAAAATGGATTGGATTGGAGCCGAAAGTTTTAAACTTTATTAGTGGAACAGAGAAATTTATTGGTGGAGTGGAGAATTTCTCTTAAGGAGGGGGAAACTGGGGGTGCCAATGTCTTCTTTGATGAGGTAGATAATGCAAATAAAACAACAAACTCAGTTATATGGGCACCATTTGGGTAGATCAAATTCTGGGGGAAACAGCAAAAGGGAATAAAAATATCAGCCTAGGAAATTGATGTGCTTGTGTGTCATCTCTAAATCTCAGGCAGAACCTGTGGTGTGTTTATGTACTGCAAAAATCAATTGACTAAGACACTGCTATTACCTTCAGAATGAGGGAGGGGTGACTGAGTGGGAGTGAATGCCTGGGTTCCTGGGCAGATTGTTCTTTTCCCTTTGAAGTAAAGACTATGCTAAATTGCACTGAGGTTTCCCTTCTGCCTCCTAGATACCTTCCTACCATTACTAGCCTGAGCTCAGAAATAAATCAAAAGAATTCAAAGCCCTACCGGAGGATCGAAGGAGAGGTCGCAGTTACATACAAGTTGATACAAGTTACATACATGCTGATCTGAGGCTCTCCTCATGGGTTGCAATAGCTTTCATCTGCCTGTGTTGTTTCTTGCTTCATTTTCATCAGAGGTTTTACAGCAACTTTCCCAGCAGTTTGGCAGCTCTCTGATTCAGCACAGACCTCATTTCTTCAGTTTTCAGCCAGTTTGTAAGGATCTCCTACCAGGCCATTGTAAATAAGTGTCAAAACTGTAATTTCCCACCTTTCAACTTGAAAAGTTTATTTTTTATTGTGCCTTTGGTAACATGTCAAAAACATGATCTCCCCCCCCCCAAAAAAAAGGAACAGGGTACATAATCTACAAAAATTGTTACCTATACAGGGTCATCAATTCTTTGCGGCACTGTACCCCTGACGGTTCTTATGTGGCTGTAAAACAAGAACTGAAAAGATGCAGAGCTCAGTCCTCTGTAGACATGCACATAAGTTAGTTCCCAACATAGTAACATGTTCCAAGAAGTCAATAAAAATTGCTCACCCATAAAAGGTTTCAGGATCCGTTTTCAGGTTTGTTGGGGGAGAAATCAGATCTTACAGTCTTGGCTTGCCAAACGCCCGCTGAAGAGAGAGACCTGTACTTGACCCGAAGCACTGAGGACTCTAGCCTCTTGCATGGCGGAGCTCAATAGAGAGCCTGAAAAGAAGCCAGTGGTTGAGAACTCCATTACAGAGATTCCGTTCGGCTCAGCATGTTGCTGTCATTAAATGATAAACTAGAAATGAAGCAAGTTGCTCAGCATGGGGCTACAACAGGAACAGAAGTTCTGCTTGAAGCTATGTCAGTCTACTGGTGTTTCCTCTCAATGATGAATTGGGATCACAGCAGATGGGGAAGCTACCAACACAGGGCAAATGACACGTCTCTGGAAATGTCTCAAAGGTCGTGTTGATCATGGATAAGTGACAGTATGATGCTATACTCACTGACCCGATCTAAGAATGGAGTGGGCACAACAGTACTTGAAGATTTCTTTATGTTGGAATATACATACAAGTTGATAACACTTTCAGTCACTAAAGAGTTAAATTGATGTTTGCATGTAAACAGGATGTTGCCTAGCTTAGCTGTAACCATTTAGAAGCATAGAAAGTTTGCCCGTGGAAAAGTGTGGGTGTTGTTTAGTCTAACAAAGTGATCTGTAACCTTGCTATTGAATAATCAATATATTGATTGAAGAAATGCTTTGATCGGGTATGCGGTTGCTTGCATTGTTTATTGATGGTCTTCAGCTCTGTTTTCAGAGGAAGAAGAAGCCATTATAGTTTTAGCCATGTAATCATCAGTCTGTAACTCTAGAAGCTAGAATGTTATTTTCTTTGTTTTACCTCCAGTTCTCCTCCCTTAGTTTTAGTAAAGATAGAACTTTTACTTTTTAAGCAAACACAATGACGTTGGCTATTAATTATTTACTCTGCCATTTGAAACAGCCAACAACTTACTATATTGGCAGTCCACCTTTCTCACTGAGACTCAAAGTAGACACAGTGTAAACCGATACAACGAACAGTGCAGTCCTATACAGAGTTAAACCAATGGTCCTAGAAGACTTTAACTCTGTTCAGGATTCCACTGTTAAGTAAACTTAGTAGCCTAGCAAAACACTCTGAAATAACCCCTTCCATAGTAGATCTCTTGCACCAAGTCCCTCCCCTCATTCTACATACTCTAACCAATATTCAAAATATTCTGGGAATGGAAGTCTAATTGTGAAGACTGGATTTTAAAGAATCTTCCTACTGCAGTGCTGAAGGCATGGATTCCAAAGATGCAGAAAGATACGTTAACAAGTTTGACAGCAGACAAAATATTTGTATTCCATGGACTTCAAAAAGTGATCCAGAGTACTGATTTGGTACTGTTGTATAAATTGATTTCATGAGATAATGCCCTTCAGCAACTCAGCATAATTAATATTGGTCATCTTCTGGGGAGAAAAGCACACCTGCTGAAGAAGAAGAGGAGGAGGAGCAAAAGGTGGTCTTAGCCACAGGGCATCCAGGGCAACTGTCCCAGGCCCCGCACTGCAGGAGCCCCCCAGGGACCCCCAATGGCTCCAGCTGTCGCAGCCCCACCTGCTGCTCTGCTGTGGCAAGGATGGTGGGTGGCAAGTAAATCGCAGAAAAGGCCAGCAATAAGCTGCTGCTGTCTTGTGTAGATGGGGCTGAAGGGACCACCAGCACAGCCATCATGAATTGTGTGTACTGCAAATTCCGCTTCCCTCCCTCTCCTCTGAGTCAGCCTCCCCCAGACCACCTAGTGACATGGAAGAAGCCCAGGAAACTGGGAGATTTGCAAGCCCCACAGAATCTCCACTTCCTCTTTCTACAGGCTGCAAAGTTTCATTCCTGGACAGTCTGTGTCTTGTTCTCAGCAATGGCTTGGCGAAAAGCCATGTGACCTCAGAGAGCCAGAGACCTCTGGCTAGAGCAAGGCAGAGGAGCACCCCTCCACACAAATAAGGGCTGTCTGGGCACTCTGCCATTGGGAGAACATTGGCCCCGTCACTGTTCCCAGGAAGGAAGCAAGGGCCGATTGCAAAGGAGGCGTGAGGTTCTTCAACAGCCCTGCAGGACTCTAAGACTGATCAAACTCCAGGTGTCTGTCAATTGAAACCAACCCCTGCAAGGCAACGAAAGGGTATCCGAAAGGGGAAGGCAGGAGGGATCTTCCCCATCATTGGCTGGAGTTTGGCCAGAAAGAGCAGGAGAACCACCCCCTTCCACTGTTCTCCCCTCCACCAGGATGGCACCCAGCAGCCACCCCTTCTTGTGCCATGCCTGTCCAGCTTTGTTCCCGAAGGCTTGGGCTGATGTCTGCATAGCCAGGAGCCTGGCTGGCCTCCAAGGCTTACAATTACTAGTGGGCACCTGGCACCAAGGCCTTTTCTTGCTCTCCTGCCTCCCTCACTCTGGTATGCTGCTGCAAACTGCTGCTGCCTCTCCCTTCCCGGTTCCTGCTTCTTGTTGTTGTCCCCCCACTGCAAACCCACAAGCTGTTTTTTTTTTTTAAAGTTCCCCTTTTTCTGCTTGTTCTTTGCTCTGCCTGAGTCTCCTTACTAATCTTTTTTTCTATATATAGAGGAAAATGTTGTGTTTCTTTATGAGAAGCTTGTTCAATGGTATGGCAGTCCATTACATCACAGGATGCCTCTATTAAAGGGACAAGACTCTGTTAAAGAGACAGTTCTCTCTGGCAGCTGGCAACCCTACCTGGACAGTGAATGTTTGTGGGGGGAGGATCAAAGTCATAGCTTGTCTGGTTGGGAGAGCCCTGACTGTAGTTCCTTGGAAGAAAGGCAGGATAGAAAGGGGGTGTGGAGGGCCCCATCCTTGATCTTTGACCAGGGCCCTCAAATTGCTAAGAATGTCCCTGAGAAAAGCAGCAGCATAGTATACAACATCAATATGTTACAAACAAAAGACGGATGACCCTCCATTAGAGTGGATGTTGTATCACTGTTAAAAAAAACACAACATTCAGATCGTTAGACTGGGAACAGAAGAAGACAACACTTCCTTGAAGATGTCTTCTCTTTTGACTGTGCTGATCCTAAAGAAATGACTAATACAGGCCATCCACTGGTTGGATCCGTTTTTAGTAAGGAGGCTGCTGCAGCAGAAATTTCCTCAGGTGCCTGCAATAACTGGGCAGCATTCCAGAAAAGAACAGGAACAGACCCTCCAGATCGTGGTGAAACAATATCCTGACCAATTGCACAAGCTCATTCTCCATGCATCAGGCTTACAAAGAAAATGCTCATTTCAAATCTGGTCCAGTCCCCACCGTCTATGACAGCAGAGAGAGTAGTTTTTCACCAGAATCAAATAACAGCCCCTCACTGGGTGCGTTTAGACAGCGTGCTGGAGCGGTTTAAACTGCTCCGGCACGATGCGTTTTTTTTAAACTGGAGAATCGCGCTCAGACTCACCTCCTCCTTCCGAGCGCCCCGCCGTCCTCCTGCAGGTGGGAGGGGTTTCCCCCTCTCCTTTGAGCATGCGCACAGGCAGCCCTCTCCCGAACAGGAAGTTTGGCCGGTGCGAAGAAGAGCGAGCTCAACAGGTCCCTTTAAAGTTTAAAGGAAGAGTCCTTTTAAAAATGGCCTCCCCGAGATCCCGGACTCCTCTAAATGCCTAAACTAGGCACCAGTAAACCTTTTCTTTTTTTAACCTAAGTGCGGAGCTCCGCTCAAGCGCACACCGGTAAGGGGGAAAAAAATGAAGGACTAAAACCGGAAGCTGGAGGCAGCTTCCCAGAGGGGAGGGGGGTTGAAGCACCCGGAAGTGGCTGGATGGAGCGATCAGACAGGGAAAAGTGCGGCTTGAAACGGAGAATCATGGAAAACACCGCTTGGGTAAGTGGTGCCAAAATACTCCGTTTCAAAGGGGGTTTGCTCCAGAAAGCGACGGCTGGGGACGGTGGGCAGATGTTGGGCGTGTGAACGCGCAGGGAAAAGCCGTTTCTGAGCCGTGCTGAAAACGGCTCAAACGGCGCATCTGAACGCACCCATCGTATGTCGATAGAAAAATCCATGAATGGAAGACTCTTGTTTCACAGAAGGACGCTTAAAACAGATGCTTATAGCAGAACTCTCATAAAGGAAAGAATAAAGATATAGGGAACAAGGCATCACTGTGTATGCACAGAGAGAATTGTTCAGAAGTTTCCCCAGAAGACTGGTGCTTTGTAAAAACCCTAAGAACCATGTTATAACAGGCCTCTGTGTTCCATCGATTCTGTCTAGTGCCATAATTCTGGCGTCCAGACTCTCCGTGGCTCCCCATCTGAACCCAAACATTCTCTGTTCATTGGGGGAATGTATCATGTGTGCCATCTGTGTCTGCTTGGAGTCCACTTGGATGTGTAACGTGCCATCAAGTCACAGCTGACTTATGGCAACTCTGTAAGGTTTCCCAGGCAAGAGACTAACCGAGGTGGTTTGTGATCGCCTTCCTCTGCATGGTGACCTTGAATTCCTTGGTGGTCAGGACACCACCACTGCTAGTTTACAAATGCCCCATTCCCTGTTTTTCTCAGGAGGCCACTAGCCTCCAAAGCAGTCCAGACATTGATGTCTCATGTCTTCATTCTGTGCTGTGTGGGGTTTCCAAAATGCGATCAAAACTCTGCAGATTTAAAAAAAAACTAGGAATGTCCTATAAAGTTAAATATTTTATGTTCTTTCCCTCACCTGAAGCGAACGGTGTTTCATCATAGCCTGTCTTTGAGACTTCTGGGTACACCAGGGGAACTGTTGATGCCTTTGTGCTGACACTGTGCTCTGAGACTTGCTTTCTAGCAGGCACAGCTACCAGCAGCCTCCACCTGAGCTGCTTTCTAATAGGCCACCAAAACATGTGTTTTGCACTGCAGTCCCAAGCAGAGCTATCTATACACTATTAGCTACCCGTGGCCACAATCTGCAGATATCTAAATCTGCAGATTGGGGCCACATGGAAGCTAAACAGCTCTTTCTGCATACTTGTGGTACTCTGATTTTTTTTAAAATGGGGGGTTAAATTCCCCCCAATAAAAAAGCATTGTCTGTGTGAGGGCAGGTACAGAGAACACACCTACCTTCAGCAGTGTGGCAGGCTGGGAGCTGGGTCTTGCTGTGGAGGAATGGGATTTCATGAGCTGCTCTGAGCCCAGAAGTGCTGCAGCAGTTCAGGAGATGCATTGCACCTGGCTGTGGATGCACAGCAGCCCGGGAGCCTCTCTGAGCCTGGCAGCATGGCAGGCCGGGAGCCTTGTTGTGCCCAGCGTCAGCAGCATGGCTACTCAGGACCATGCTGGGCCTAGTAATGAAGTCATGGCAGTCCGGAAGCCATGCTGGGCTTTGTGGTGGAAGAAGATGCTGGGCTCTGGAGCCACACCAGAGTTGGCACTGGGAGGGGTGTGGCATCCCCCAACCAAGTTCGCAGCAGCAGAGGATGCCCAGCAGTCAGTCCCAGCAACAGCAGAGAAGGACATCGGGCTCAGAAGCCATGCTAGGATCCCCTGCCCACAAGGAAATCACCAGCAATGGGGGGGGGATCCCTCCCACGAGTACTGTGGGTCCCCACTTGTACCCTTCTAAATCCATTGAAGTGAAATGGGCTTAGAAGGTATAACTCTGCTGAGGACTGAACTGTTGCTTCGCTCTGGACTTGAATCAGAGCAAAATGTCTTCAGGGAACAATTTCTTTGCTAAGGAAAACCGTGCTTTGACAAAATTTCATTTTGTAACCTGAGCTGGAAAAACCCTCCCACACCTGCTCACATTTCATTAAAAAAGTAATGTAAGTCTGAAACCTATAAGCACTATAATCCCAGGGCAGGGTTGCCAGCAGGCTCCCAACCCATGCTGCCTCACGGTATGTCAATATGTAAAAAAAAGGGGGGGGGGGATATTGCCATTGCATCAACAGTGTGATGTCATTTCTGGGGCAAACCTGGAAGTGATGTCACAGAGTTCTAGCTTTAGTGGAAACTCTATGGTAAATCTATAAGAGCATCTTCCAGACAGCGGCTCTGATCTGGTTTTTCATCTGCTCCAAGTCATCTATGATCACAGCATGTTTGGGGCAATTGTTCCACACTGCAGGTTTTTACATGGAATTTATCTGTATGCATGTCCTGCCTTCCTTTACAGATAGTTTGTTTTGTGGCCTCCCCCGCCCCATTTTTGCACTTTCACTTTTACACTGCAGTAATGCATCACTGTGTCACTTATACAAAGATAGATCCAGGTGGGCAGCCGTTTTGGTCTGAAGCAATAGAACAAAGTTAGGGTCCAGTGGCACCTTTAAGATCAGCAAAACTTTTATTCAAGGTAATAGGTACAACTGCGACCTGTAACTTCATTTCATTGCCTGATGAAGTGTGCTTGCTAGCATTGCCAGCCTCTAGGTAGGGCCTAGAGATCATCTGCTTTTACAACTGGCCTCCAGCTGAGATCAGCTCCCCTGGGGAAAATGGCTGCTTTGAAGGGTGGACTCTGTACCATTGGACCATGCTGAGGTCTGGTCCCTCCCGGATCTACCCCCATAGTCTCCAGGTATTTTCCAACCCAGAGCTGGCAACCTTAGTGCTTGTACACGAAAACTCACACCTTGAATAAAACTTTGTTGGTCTTAAAGGTGCCCCTGGACTCTAACTTTGTGTCACTTAATCAGTTACAGCCCCCAAAGTCCACCAGCTAATCATTCCTTGCGTAGGTGTCTGGCCTCTGTTGGTTAGCTGCTTTCCCACGTTTGAGTTGTTGTACTGATTGGCCGTAATGCCCTTCCCTCCCTCTTTGAACTGCAGACAGCAGCTAAAGAATTCAGTGCAGCTATGACCATGGTGGATTGCAAGACTAAAGTCATACCGATATGCAAGTTTACTGCTTGGGTTCTTTAGAGCACCCTTACACTGTGTCGTTGTCCCATTTGTGAAGGGCTGGTATGCGGTGGGGGGCGGGGAATGAGAGAGAAGAGGGAATGGAAGGCAGGGAGGCACACTTGTCAGAGATTAATGAGCCTTCTGCTCATTAGTGCTGTCCTTGTGCTTTTGCGCCTCACAGCTTCAAGCTGAGGATGGGTGGTGAATAGATGACGCGAGGAGCAGGCAAAGTAAGAGAGAGGGAAAAGATCCACACACACCCCACACACATTTATGAGGCAGGCATGGAGGGGAGAGCCCTATGTGCCTCGGTATGCATGGCGTGAAGGAGCAGGCCTCAGGCCAGGGGAGTCCTCAGGCCAGAGGAGCAATGGCGGCACAAGTCAGGTCATTCCCCTGGCTGCCCCCTCCCCGGCGAAGCAGTAGGGAGACTCCCAGCTAGTCCTGTGCTGCCAATGGGCTGGGCCTTGAAGACTGAAAGAGGCTGTGCAGGAGGGGCGGGGGAGACTGACAAAAATAGAAGACCAGAGAGGAAGCCAAATGGAGATGACAAAAGTCAGGCGGTGAGAGAGGGGCTAGAGAGGGTGAGCTGAAGAAAGAGAGCAGCATGGCTGCAGGGAGACAAGAAACATGGCACTCTGAGGAAGATGTTCAAACTATGCAGCAAGGTTTGCCAGCCTCCAGGTGGGGCCTGGAGATCTCCCACTTTTACAACTGATCCCCAGCTGACAGAGATCAACTCAACTCCCCTAGAGAAAATGGCTGCTTTGAAGGGTGGACTCTACGGCATTGTACCTTGCCGAGGCCCCTCCCCTCCCCAAACCCTGCCCTCTCCTGGATCCACACCCAAAGCCTCCAGGTATTTTCCAGCTGAGACCTGACAACCCTACATGCAGCGGGGGGTGGGGAGAGTGCCTGCCTGCCTGCCTGCCTGCCTGCCTGGGTGGGGGGTGCTCTTAGAAGGAATGTTCCATGTGGCAGCTGCTTATTTCCAATTTCCCTTACTGGCCACTGGAGATTACCTTAGTGCATGAGTGGTATACTGCTGACTCAATATATTGCCAGCATGCACTTAAAAAAAAAAAATCACTGCACACTGCACCCCAAAACAAAATGGTGAGGTGGGCAAAGCAATGTGAAATGTCACAGGCATTACAGAGTGGCAAAAAAACCTAAATCAAGCCATTTCAGAAAAAGAAAAAAGATTGGGGGAAAATTTAAAAAAACAGCAGAAAAAGAAAGAGAGAAAGAGAGAGAGAGAAGAGGATGCCAGCCACTGGCGGGCAACCCTATTCCAGGATGATTTTAAATCCCATCAGCTGCTGGAAGTGTGTCCGAAATGCCCACTCGTATCTCAGTTTAATTTGCATAACTTGTATGTAAACCTCTGGGAGTTTATCTGGGATCAAAGTGGGTAGAAGGGCTAGCTGGACCCTGATTTTCTGCTGGTGAAAGTGGGAGAAGGGGACCTGTTTGGATTGGGGCAGTCTTAGTGATTCTGGAGCTGTGGGCAAAAATCCAGGATGGGGCCCCAGAATCATTGCCACTCCTTGCCAGGCCCCCTGCCATGGGTACCCCCTGCCAGTGAGGTGAACAAAAGCAGCTGCTGCCACTAGAAGCCAACTGTCTGAGTCTTAGATGGAGTGGGTGTGAGCGGCTACCACTGCTGACCTGGATGCCCAAGACCCACACTGGGTGGCCGTGTTCAGCCACTGCCACTGACTCAGCTGTGCCCTCCATCAGGGGCATTGGCATGGGTGGTGGGGGCCCTTTCAGGGTGGGGCCCATGGCGGCTGTCTCTGTTGCCCATTGGTTAAGACTGCCTCTGCCTTTGGACCGCAGAAAAGGCCATGCTGGGGGTTGTGGGACCTATTTCAACGAAAGCTCTGTAGGACAGGCTGCAACGTGAAGAGGAATAGGGCAAGTTCAAGCAGCAAAGGTGGTGGGTTCCAACCCTGAATGGTTACATGAACGAATAAACAAAAGTATGGCCTGAAGCATGCAATTAATAATGAATTCCTGTCTTAATGTGTGTTTTACACTGCGTGCTAGAGTCCATGTGAAACCAATGCTTCTTCCAGTGCGCCCATGGACAGTGGCAGGTTTATGTCTTTGTTGGGCCAAAGCTTAAGAGATGCTGTCAAGTTAGTGGGATCTCAGCAACGTAAATGTAAAGGTCAGACCATAAGCACTTGACAAGCTGGAGCCAGGGTGTCTTAAAAATATTTTTAGCTGGTTAACTCTAACATGATCTCTGCTGAATTTATCTCGTGGGCTGTGATCCAGCATAGTACGTGGTCCATTTCCAGCTGAGGCGGTTTATTATATGAGTAGCCGGGGAGGAATTGAGAGGAGGGGTAGGAAGCATAAGACCCGGACTGTGGAAACAGTGAATCACAGGGCAAAACTATTTCTGGAGTGCACCATTTGAGACTGCAGGTGGACTTCGCAGGTTTGAATGGGAATTTAAAAAAATAAAATAAAAAAAAATGTATGCATAAACAATTAGCACATCTCCAGGAGACGGTTGGGCTGTCACCATTTCTCCTGCTAGTTTATTTTCTTTGGTTTGGAGCCAATGATTCCCTTCCAGTAAGTTGGAAATCTTCTTTTGAAAGAAGACCCATCTTCCTCCAGTGGAAGAGTCCTTTCTTAGCAGAAGGGAAATCCAAATCTGTGTTTTTTATTAGGGAGACCTCTCATTTGTGTGAACCTAGACAGTTTCCCATGAATATGACACCTGAAAAGCCACACTCTACCTGGTGGGTTTTGGTCAGGGCCATCCTTCCCTTCTCTTGGCTTGCATCCCCCCCTCCCAATAGACCTTTTTTATCTGCAATGTTAATAGGGGCAAATTATTCCCTCCAGAGTGTCCTCCCCTCCCCCCATCCTATTCATTTGTTCACAGATAAGTGGGCCGCCTATCGTTCTCCACCGGGTAACATCTTGAGGGGTTATTTCTGTCCAGTGCCGGAGGCAACACATGATGAGATGTCAGCATGTGTGAGCAGAGATAGTATGTCTTGTCATGTGCTGATAGGCAGGACTCTGCTGTAAAAAATGATGGCTTTGACTTTATCACTCTCTCAGTCTTCCTGGGGCTCTGGTTCCTCACAGAGGGAACTGTCATCCCGGGACGCAGGCCTTGAATGGCCTTTCGTCTTCTGGGCAGGTAGGGTCTTTCATGTGACATCAGCAGAACAGTAACTCCAGATGGGCTCTGGCACCCGGGGTATATCTGTTAACAAATGTGTGTGGGTGGGGGGGTGGTCTTGGCTCCGGTCCAGGCTTCACACCTTAGATTAGATTAGCAAGCAGGACGAGAGGGTGGGAGGGAGGAACGTATGAGATTTTTCAAAGGCTCTGTGATATGATACAGGACATGTTAGCAAAGAAAAGCAGCCACAATCAATCGCGTTTGGGTGATTGTGTATTCATGGGAGTGTTTTTCCAAGCAAGAGTTAAATTAATTAATGCCAGGGTCGGAAAGTGAATAAGTACGGTTATTGCAGCTCAGGCAATGATGAGGCTAATAGGGGTCCATATGTTGGAGAACCCCCAAAGTGCTGTTGAAGGATTTGTTTTGAGCCTTGAACATAGTTAGTTTCTGTTCTACATCTTGCCAGTGTGTTTGCTAGAACTTGGTGTGTGTGTGTGTGTGTGTGTGTGTGTGAGAGAGAGAGGGAGAGAGGGAGGGAGGAAGAGGGAGAGGAAGAAAACAAAGGAGATAGAAAGTTTCCCCCAAAGCCCCCACCTTCCTATGTACACGACAAAATGGATGTAGTATTCCAATAAAATTGATCATCCAATAGCTGGTCCCAATCAATCACATCTCATTAGGAATATCACATCCCTTTCTCTGATGGGAAATACATGCCTAAGACCTAATTGGTCCTAAACTAACTAGCTAAGAACTAGCATACATAAACAAACAGGTTAACTCTTTCGTGACTGAAGGGAGTGAACTTGCAATATCCCAACAAGATGGCTAATGTGATAGTACATATGGCTATACACTGTAAGTAGAGCTAGCTAGCTGTGTGTTATGTGTAATTTGTGCTTTTCACCAGTGTCACTGTGTCTTGGCAAAGGATTCTGGGCATTTCCTGCTTACCCAAGCACTTTGGCTAGCCATGGGACATAGTATACCGCAGGAACTTTGATTCTGCAGACTAGATTAAGCTACTTGGTGGACATTAAGGTATGAATATTACATGAACGTTTTTCTTGGACTCAGATTTGAACTAGAGCATTTAGGTCCATCTGCTCGTTCCTGCGATTGTTGTGTTTTTAAAATTGTATGTCACTGGCTAACCAAAAGTCCCCTTTCGAATTCTATAAAGTGCTGCAGTTGGAAACATTAGCTGTTGGGAAGTGCACAAGATTGCAAGCCTGCGGCAGTAAAGGAAAGGAGAAGGTTGGACTTGAGGATCTCCTGCCAGGAGTGGCAGAGCGGTGCAACAGAGAGATCATGCTAACTATGCACAGGAATAAAGACTGCAGCACCACTCTCTTGATGATCTGTGCCAGGCCTGTAGCTACAGTGGGGCATCTCGGGGCTAGGCCCCCTGACTTACTAGCAAGGCCCCACGACTTCCCATCCAGCCCAAGGTCCCCAAGCAGCAGCATGTGCAGGGAAAGGAGCCAAGTATTCCTTTAATTCAATTAGCTAGTGCCCCCTAAGAAATTTAAATGCCCTCTGACTTTAAAAATCCTGGCTACAGGCCTGATCTGTGCTCTTGATGATCTGTGCTCTTTTTATTTCCTAGGAAAGGACGTGAAGGGGCAAATCTTTGGTACAGGCAAAGCTGCCATTTTTAGGTTTCAGTCAAACAGCGGGCAAGAGTAACTTTGTTGGATTTTTAACTCGCTCTTCCTTCAAGGGCTTGGGTCCTGTCCTCGTTTCCCCTTGCACTTCTCTTCATCTGTTGGCAGAGGCAGCCCTCCCATGTGGAGCACAGGTCCCCCTGGTGCTACTAGGCAGTTTTACTGTGGCAAGACCGATGCAGCTGAAAAGTGCCTTGTTCAAGTCGAACGCCTGCTGCTGCTGAGGGCTGCTGAAGAGGACCTGCATTAGAGTAGCTATCAGGGCCTCCATTTCCCAGGTTCCCTCTGGACCAGGCTTGTCAGACCCCCTGGTTTGGCAGGGGTTGCCCGATTTGGAGGGGCACACTGGTGAGTGGGGGAAAACCCCGCCCACCCAGAGTGACCACCTGACTTCCTCCCTACCTCTTCCCAACAGTGTTTAAAGGCATCTGCTGGGGAGAGGTGGGGGCTGGATGCACCTGCACGCTGAGCCCCAAATTCAGGGCTCAGAGTGCAAGTACGTGTGGCCTCCTCCCCCACCTCTCCCCAGCAGTGTTTAAAGGAAATCTTTAAATGCCGCTGGGGAGAGGCTGGGGCTGCGTGCCTGCACTCCAAGCCCCGAATTCAGGGCTCAGCATGCAGGTGCGTGCAGCCTCCCCGCACCTCTTCCCAGCAGGGTTCAAAAAGACCCTTTAAACGTTGCTGAGGATAGACAGGGGCCTCTGCTCCCCAACGTGATGACGTCACTTCTGAGTGATGTCATCACACTGGGGACTCCCCAACCCTTCCGGTAACACACACACACCCCAAAGTCCCTTGCTGGGGACTTTGAGGGACCTGGCAACCCTACTCTGGACACTATGATTGGTTAATGGGATTTTGGAGGGAAAACTACACCAGCAGGAGAGCAGAGGGTGGTGCCTGGGAAGAAGAGATAAAAGGCCTTGAACAAAGTGGGAGGGTGTTCTCTCTCTCAGGGAGCAGGGCTGGCGAGGCTGCTGAAGAAGGAGGGATCCCTCATCCAAAAGGGGTGGGTCAGTCTGAGACCAGGGGCCTAGAGAAGGCTGGGACTGTATAGTCAGATGTGATAGGATTTCTTGTTTTGCTGATTTACCGTGGCCTGTAGCTCCCCCCCCCTTCTTGTGGCATTAAAAGGGCCATCCAGCTGGAAGCACATGCCCAGCCAACCACCTGGAGAGCCCTTTAAATCTTGCAGCCACTCTGCTGGAAAAACATTATTTAAAGGGAACCCTTTAAATGCTATTTTTCTAGCAGGGGGAGCCACACACTTTCCTTGATCTCCAAGCGGCAATTTTGCTGCTTGGAGATCAGGCGCTGCATGCCCCACTAGAAAAACAGCATTTAAAGCATTTAAATGCTGCTTTTCTGGGGGGGGGAGGGCGGCCGCATGCTTTCTCTGATCTCCAAGTAGCAAAATTGGATGGGACAGGAATGTGACTGCTTGGCCGGATTAGTTCTCTCTCTTCTCTCATTAGCATTTTTGGCACATGACAATACTGAATCCATCTCAGGGAAGCAGATCCTATTGATTTCAGTGGCTCTGGATTCAGAGAGAGTGGCACACACATCATTATGACTGCAGTCCGATGCCCAAGATAGATCTCTCCCAAGCATGTTGACTCAGGAATAAGATGCCCTGACTGAAATTCAGTGGGAGGTTCTCTTCCTGGACAATTGTCCAGGTCATCACCTTCCTTGCCTTAAAGTCCCTGGGGAGACACTGCCAGAGATTTCATTAAAAACATAGCTTCTGTTGTGTATGAACTGGAATAAAATGGCCACCCCAGCGTGGCCTGACCATGCGGTCCAACAAACCTCAGAGCTTCTCTCCAGAGACAATAGCCACTTTGGATCCGAAGGCACACCTATGGGCTTGCCCAGATCCGAAAGTAGCCCTATTGAATTGTAGATGTGTAAATAAGGCCAATCACGGGTGATGGGTGTGTGTGTGGGTGTGGTGTGGGGCATGCATATAAGCCGGGCACTTACTGGCCCATTTATCTTTCAGTCCTGATGTAACCTAATAAACAAGAGCCGATTCACTATGCTGAGTCTCCGGCCTCAGTACTTTTCAGCTTCATCATAACTTCTGCTGAGAATGGCAGCATTTACTCTAACCATATCTTAATCACAGGGGGACATCCCTTCAGAATCAATCAACGTGCCTAGGGATCGAGGCAGTGAGGGAGGGGGAGGAGGGAAGAGGAGGAGGAGGAAGAGGGGCAGCCATAGGCTTTCTCTGATCTCCAGGTGGCAATTTTGCCCCTTGGAGATTAGGGAAAGCGTGCCCCCCACACTAGAAAAACAGCCTTTAAAGGGTTCCCTTTAAAGGCTGTTTTGGCCTGATCTCCAAGCCACAAATTGCCACTTGGAGATCAGGAAAGGCATGCAGCTGCCCCTCTCCCTCACCCTCACCCTCCCTTGCTGCCCCACAAAATTTCTCCATGCCCCACCAACCAAAAATTTCTTGCTATGGAGCTGGATGTACCTACCTTTACTTAGCTCAGTTTCCCTACATGTTGTTGATCTAAAGTTGTTATTAAATCTCTTTAATAAAACTAGTTCGTCACTCTGCCTGGATCCTCACACCTCATTTGGTCACCTATGAGGGGAAACCTATTGTAAAAGTACCGTAGAAAGGAGTAGGGTGCTCTGGGCCCTCCCAAGGAGATCCATACCAGAGTGGTGGCAGCCATTAGTGAACCTTTCTAGCTGTTGCCCATGCCAGGACCACAAACAGAAGGAGAGCATAGCATCCAGGCTCAGGAGATCATCTTGACAGCATAGATGGTTTCCCATCACATGCTTCTAGTCTCGAAGATAGGGTTGCCAGATTCCCATGGCTTGCCAGAGGGGGTTTCAGGGGTGTCCGGGGGGGGGAGTATATGTGATGTCATCAATTTGGGGACGCAGCCACCAGTACTCATTTTGAACTCCAAGTGGCGCTCACTTACAAGAAACATTTAAAAGGACTTACCCAATCCACCACGCCCTCCTGCAGACCCCCAACAAACTCCCTGCTCACCACTCAAAATGCCACTGTCACAAACACTCGGTCCACTTGGTCTGCTCACTGCCGCCAAGAACACCACTGTGATTGTTGACGGCCCATGACAGAGCACCAGACCAAGCCCTTCTGCTACAACATCTCACACCTCTAGAAACTGGCACCCCGCCTCCTGGGGTTCTGCAGAGATTGCTCTGGTTACCAAAAGGGATACAGGGCAAGGCTCCTGAGACCCTCAGGCAAGATCCCATCATGAGCATGCATGCCAGGCTGGGCCAGGGAGAGGGAGTGGGAGGGAGAAAAGGGGGGAACTTTGGACCTAGGCAAGGCACTTACCCAGGGCTGGAGCCAAAGCCTCAGGAGAAGGGGGAAGAGAGACACCCACCCCAGACACACACACTCAGTGGAGAAGGATGTCAAACGTAGACATGCCCCTTTTCAACAAGGAATGCAGCCACTCGCAGAAGACATGGGGGAGGAGCAAGGGGGGATGTGAGAGGCAGCAGGGGAAGACCCATGGGAAAGGAGCAGGGCCCTTTAAATCTCGCAGGAGGGGAGAGAGGGGGATGGGGCCTGGTGGTTGCACTTGCGGGTGGGGCTTCCCCCACTGGCCTCAAAATCGAGGCATCCCTCCCCCCACCCGGGGACTGGCATCCCTATTCCAACAACACTGTGCAAACGGTAAGGCTGCGATGGGCAGTGAGCGACTGGCTTAAGGTCATCAAGTAAGCTTCTCTGCAGTGTGGGAATTTGAACCCCTATCTTCCCAGCCCTAGTTGAGCTCTCTAAACGCCAGACACTTGGTTGCTTTTTTAGCATTTAAAGGCTATCCCTTGGATATATTACAAATTTAATTGCATGTGTGTGTGTGTTTTAAGGTAATTACAGAGAGGTAGCCATGTTAGTGTACTGTGACAAAACAAAACATACATCCAGTGGAACCTTAGGGTCAGAGCTCACTTCTTCAGATGTGAGAAAGCTCATGCTGGGATAAATATTGGATTTTAAGAGCAATCCCTGTACCTCACAAGAAGTTCATTGGCTATTTTTCCACACGTCAGACAACCAGTTATTTTTATTAGAAGTACAGGGATGTAAAACTTTTGCATACATACCTGCTGCACCTAAAGGATATACTGTTAGATCTTTACCTGTTCCCAATGCTTATTAGCCAAAAAGGCCATCCGCTGTCTTGAAGAGAAGTTTTTCTCCTTTATAGAAAAGGTCGCTGAAAGAAACTTCACTGTGTCGATGGTTAACTTTCGTAATGAGCCATTTTTTTTAAAAAAGTATCCTTTGGGTCTCAGATGTTTCATCTGAATTCCTTATCCAAGGGATGATATATTTCTTTCTCAGTTTATTATACAGAGGGCACTATAACATCACATGAAATAATGACTCTACCTGGTTTGAATCACATTTACATAAGCGATTAATAACTGGTATTAAGTCCCGTCCTGCCACTTCCGCTGTGCCAGTGGAATTAGGAAATTATGGATTAGGAAATTAAAAAATGTTTAGAAAGAATAAAAGAGTGTGGAAAGGACAAACCAATATTAGCTTATCTTCAACACCTAAATACCAGCTCTTCCAATTCGGTTCTTTGGCTGCTATTTTTGTAACAGTTGGAATTCTCTCCACTTTAAAAAAAGCTTGCATAAAATTTAAAAGTAGCCTTCCATATTATGGTGGAAATATTTAACAATCCAAGTTCCAGGCATAAAATACTTGGGGCCACACAAAGTGGCATAGACATAATATTATGAATGAATGATAGCTGGACCTCATCATATTTATCAGTGGGGCCTTGGAACCAGATAGGACCACCATAAGTCAGACTGGAGACTAAATAAAGCCTTAGGAACTTTCAAGAGGGCAGGAATATATTGAGCACCCCTGAGGTTAAAAGAAAAATTTCCTCAGTGTCATCAATAAACTTTTAGCCTTATCAACGCTTACTTGAATATGAAAAGGCCAGTTCAGATTAAAGCCATACCAAATACCTGTGTTTTAAAATGCCACACTTGTTCAATTTGTTTTCTACATATAATCCAAGGCTTAATGTTAATCTCCTTGGAAGTTGAAAAAAACATCAATTTAGTTTTTCTCATAATTCATATTCAAATGTCCATGTGAACAATATTGAACACATATTTTATGGCTCTGCATAATCCACCAGGAGTCGGTGCAAGTAGAACTAAATCGTCCACATGCAATAATGACAGGACGAGAGCCAGCTAATATGGGGGCATGCCCATTCGTAACCAAAAGTAAAGGTGCAACATCACTGATATAAAGATTGAAAAGAGGTGGAGCTAATACACCTCTCACACCCTTATTAATAGGAACTGGACCCGACAGACCTACCCTATGACTGCCTCTAACCTGAAGACAATTTCCAGTATATGAACTCATAATCAAATATAATAATCTTTATGGAAGAGTAGTCACATTTAACTAGTTCCAAAGGTGAGCATTTAGATCTTTACTAAGCATCCAACCTGAGTTCATTCTTAAATCCTGTAAACCCAAATCGAATTAATTCCAGCAGACAGGAACAGATGGAAAGCATCTGATTTGATAGTTACTCTAGTTTATAAATATCTTGCTTCAGTTTGCTGGGAAGTGGGGGAGGGAGAGTTACTCATCAGATGTGTGCCTAACAAGGACATTATCCAACCAGAACAGATTGCTGGTGTTCCTGCCAAGCAGGAGTGTGCCAATGTTAACTGAATTAGTCTAATATTTAATAGATTGGGGAATTTAGCTAGCAAGAGGCAGGTAACATGAGATCGCCACATTTGTAAACGGGGGTCCTTCCCTTGAGAACTCCCAAGGAACCAGACTGAATGTTCAACTAATAGAGTTTTTATTGAAAACTAATAAAGGGTAAAAACGCACATATAAAACATATCGTGAAACATACATACAAGAGGTAACCAAGAAATAAAGGCTGTAGCAGGGAAATAGTGGCTTAGGATAGGCTATATTTACTAGTTTTGAAGAGTCAGGTCCACAGAGAGAGAAAGAAGCAAGCAGCACTTCACGGAATGTGAAGTTGATGCCAAGAAAGGAGCGTGCATACTGGAGCTGAGTCCATGTATTTAAGGGGAAAATGTACCTTAGGGCAATATAACAGGTTTGCCCCTAAAACAATACCTTTAATGTGTTTACGGAAAGGTTCCCAGAAATGTGGACAAATGGTTAGTGGTTTTCACAGAGGGAGATTGAAGTACTGAGTGTACCTTGATAGCCCTCCTGGAGCTAGGATATGGCAGTTGATGTGCGCTGATGATCCAAAATGCAGGATGTATGACACTTCCCGGTGCTATGGGTATGCTAACAGGGGTGTAAGTGCCAAGAGGGGAAGCCAGTAATGGGGATGAAAGAGGTACCATCAAAATGGAGTGCTGTTTTCCTGAGAAATCCAATGTCATAAAATATGCATGTTCTTTGGGGTGGAGGAGAGGTGTTTTACATATCAGCTTCTTGATCACTCCCAAATAGTTTCCCAGGTGGTCTTATGCTTGGCATGCCTTGTGGGGTCATTTCCAGGCCAGGCAGCATTTTTTGGATTTAATATCTATCTGGAGTGATATTAATATGAAGAATATATAGGCTTGCTTTCTCTCTGGATGCCAACTACCCATATTTTGGATAGAGATGACTGCCAACACTAACTGACAATTCTGTGCACAACATTTCCACCTTCTGCCCATCAAAGCAGAACTTCCAGGTTTGGGAGTATTTGGGAGTTGTATATAAGCATGGTTCCCATTTGAATGGCCTATTTCATACTCTAGGGATATGTCTGACTGCTAGACAGCTAGAAGCAAAACTTTGCTTGCATCTGCTGACAGGCTTGCAGAGCTGCATAACAAGGCATAGAAGCAGAAGTCATCCACACACTCACATAATAGGTACAACAACATGCCTACAGGGGAGAGAGGAAAATATATGGCTTGTTTGCACTGCAAAGCAGGTAAGCTCAAAAGGAACAGATGCAGAAGCAAGCCACATTACACTTTCTTCTCTGCACTAAGCGTGGCCCTTTCTGCACCTGTATTTTGCCTCAGTTTCTGAGTGCATCCTATTCTTCCATTCTGCATTCCCTCCTGCTTTCAGTTCCAGATTGTGTTGGGGCCTTTTCTTGTTTCTGCATTTGTTTTACAGAAATCTGCATTCAGACCGCTTCTGGCACACTGTTGCCTCACAGTTATCAAAACTCCTTTTACTGCGATTCTTTGTTCTCATATGCTTTGGAATCGCTAAACCTTTCTAAAGTGGAATGGTTTCTGTGGGTATTTAAGTGCTGCCCACTATCCTCCCCTGTTTCTCCCTCTCTCTCTTTAGGTCGGTGTGTCCTCCATGTTCTCTTTCCCTCCTTCTCCAAAGACAAAAGAGGATGTGTCCCCCTGTTCAGGAAAACTTTAAAAAAGGCAGAGAGCTCATAAGAAGGAATCAGTAAATATAAAGGACTAGGGGATTCTCTGCTCCCAAATGAGTCAGTTTTGCATGTGTGGGCCTGGATTTCCCCTTCTCTTCCCTTTCTGTTTGCAGAATCACAGATGGAGGAAGGGAGGGAGGGGTTGGGTCTGCAGTTAAAAGTTTTGAAAGATGTTTGCTTTTCTCTTCATCTTCGACAAAGCAGCCAGTTAGCTCAAAAAAATGTGGGTTTTGCTTGTAGATGCAGAATGCATACAGAATACACAAATAAATAAACCAGAGGGGGGAAGAAGCAGTGCAGAAGGAATGTGACTGTGAAGTCAACCCTTAAGGTCTGATTCCTTGGATTCTCCGGAGCAAGCTGTCAGTGCAGGAAGGGCCATCTCCTTCTGGGAGGCAGGCCAGGCCTGCTGTGGGCGGAGATGTTGAGGCAAACACTTCCTCCCCAATGACAGTGCCAAATGAGCTGTGATATGTAAGATCTGAGACGGGCACTTTCTCTGCACGACCGATTAAAGATGAGGATCACATTTCTGAGAGTTTCAAATTCTCTTTAATTTCATCTAAAATTTTATCTAAAACATGGCCCTGATGAGGGCAGAAAGGCAGGGTATAAATTTCATAAATAAATAAATAAAATGATTAGCAGTTGCACTTTTTTCTCCATTGCATATCTCCCCCCTTTTCAGTTGCTATTTGTCTTTGTAGGGAAAAAAGCAATCCCCCATTCATATATATTTAAAAATCAAGAATGGGATGGAGACAGTATCTGAAGTGTGCAGGGCTGAAGGAGCTAAACCCTGTCCCATCTTCTAGCGTCCTCCAGTGCTTTCAGCATTTTCTTCCAGCCTCACTGACTTCCTGTGTCAAGACAAAGCAGGGAGAAAAATGCTGCAAGCGCACAGAGCACGTAGTTCCTCGTACGTCCCAGTATCATAACTACCAAAATAGCTTTCCCTGTCTGCCTCTTGAGCATCCCTGGGAAAGAAAGTCACCTGGGTGTCAGCAATGACATGCCTCCTTTTGCTTGCTCTGGAAAGGGAATTTGGATTACTTTGAACATATGGATGCTTTCCCTAGCATTTGGAAGGGAGAGTCCCTTGAGTGAGGGGTATAGCTCCTGTGAATGTCATCTCAACTAGTGGTAGTGGTGAAAGTAACTTCTAGAATAGTGTTTCCCACGAAAACTAGTGGAAATGACTACAAGATTTTGTCGAAGGCTTTCACAGCCGGAGTTCATTAGCTGCTGTAGACTTTCCGGGCTGTATGGCCGTGGTCTACAATGCCAAGACCATGGCCATTGCGGCCGGAAAGTCTACAGCAGCTAATGACTACAAGATTGATTGCTGAATACAACTAGTTTTAATTATGATAATTATGATATTAAAGAAACCATCCCTTTAAAAAAACACACAAAAAAGAAGTGACTCCAAATACACACAAACACATACATAGCCTGCCACACAGACTAATCAGATCTCTCTTTGTGAGGCAGATTCCAGTTTGAAGATCTGGGATCTTTCTTTTCCACAACTGAAAGCGGCCATGTAGGGACTTGATTATGCAGAAGCCTACCAGTTCACACACACAGTAGGAATGATTTAAAAAAGAAAGAAAGAAGAATATGTGAGTGAGAGGAGGAAAGCCCTGGTCCCTTTGCTTTACCTTTCTGTGCTGAGCATGTGGCTGTATGAAACATTTTCTCTCTAAGTCCAGTGTTCAAGTTAGAATTGAAATTGCCATAAGAAAAGTGAAGCTTTTACCTGCTTGCCACAAAGTTGGTAAGGAGGATCCCTTGGGCGAGGGCTTCAGTCCCTGACAATTTCTTCCCAGTTGGTTGAGATAGGTTTTCTCACTGCTATAAATGTAATCATCAGTACAGTGACTCTGAACATATGCTATAACAACATTAAAGAATCTGAACAAAATCTTAGACGAGTAACATAAGTCAATCCAGAAGCTGCAAAGAATTTCCATGCACAAACCCTACTCATTTCTAGGACTGCCAACCTCCAAGTGGTGGCTGGCGATCTCCTGCTATTACAACTGAACTCCAGGAGACTGAGATCAATTCAAAAGGAGAAAATGGCCACACTGGGAGGTGGATTCTATGGTATTGAAGTCTCTCCCTTTCCCAAACCCTGTCCCCCTCAGGCTCCACCCCCAATGTCTCCAGGTATTTCTCAACTCGGAGCTGGTGACTCTAATTCATTTCAATGGAGGCATTAGTGGATCTGATTGGGTATTCTTTGCACACGGTGTGTGGTGCCCTCCATGGAAATGAATTTCTGAAGTACTCGGGAGTTCCATCCCTTCATCTATATTTGTCTGGTGATAGGATCCCCCCTAGACTGGCAGGCACAACTCACCTCACCTGGGGCGAGCTGAGGCAAGCTGTATGTAGCCACACTGACTGGGCCAGAATGCTCCCCAAAACAGGCAGGGTTGGGCTGCAAACTCTTGGTTCAATAACCGTCAGTACGGGAGAGCGCATCACATCATCAAACCCACCAGAGGAGGAAACAATCCAGGAAGTGGCTACATCTGAGGCAGAACTTCAGAACACTTCTTGGTTGTGTGAAAACATGGAGGAGAGAAGCCAGCCCTGGAAGGGTATTGGATGGGTGGCCTCTTTACCGAGGAGCTGCTGCAGGCCAAGGAGGATGAAGTATTCATGCTCAGGCAGTGTGTGAGAGTGGAGGGTAGAAAAAGGAGCAGGAATCAGATGGTACAACTCCCTCCAGTTTGGTGTAGTGGTTAGGAACACAGACTCTACTCTGGAAGAACCAGGTTTGATTCCCCACTCCTCCACATGCAGCTGCTGGTGTGATCTTAGGTTCTCTCAAGTTCTCTCAAGAGCAGTTCTCGAAAGAGCTCTCTCAGGCTCAGTCCCACCTACCTCACAGGGTGTCTGTTGTGGGGAGGGGAAGGGGAAGGAGATTGTAAGCCACTCTGAGACTCCTTCAGGTAGTGAAGGGTGGGGTATAAATCCAATTTTTCCTCCTCCCCCACCTCCTAGTCTTCCAGTGGGTTCTTTCCCATAGGAAAGGTCATATTGGAACACAGGTGATGTGGCTTGACAAGGGGGAGTTTCACATTTATCTAGCATTGTCTAAGCCCTGGACTGTGGCATATGAGAGACGAACTGACCATTCTGTCGGCATCCAAATCAGTGAAAGAATGGTGGTTGATTAGGGCTTTCTTGTTTAGTGGGCACTGTTACTGTGCATTCACATTCACTGCACATTCACAGTATAATAGGAAATCATTTTTAAAAAAATCAAAGTACCATGAATGCCATCAACCATCCTTAATGGAAAGCCTGACAGAACAACTCCATCTTACAGTCCCAACTGAATCTAGAAAGATCCCATAGGGCCCAGATGTCATCTGGAAGAGACTTCCACCAGGCAGGGGCCACTATATGAAAAGCTCTTCCCCTCATTGAGGAGAGTCAAGCCACCTGTGGGCTGGGTGCCACCAGTAGACCCCATGAGGAAGAACAAAATATCCTTGGGGGGGAACATATAGGGAGAGGCACTCCTGTAGGTGTGAAGGTCCCAGACCGTTTAGGGTTTTAAAGGTGAGAACCAGCACCTTGAAGTTGATTCAGAAACCAATAGGCAACCAGTGCAGCTGCTTAAGTACGGGTTGACTATGGGAAGACTATGATGTATTGGTGAACAACCTAGCAGCTACATTCTGTATAACCTGAAGTTTCCCAAGCAATCTCAAGGGCAGCCCTGCGTATCTCTTCAGTTAGTGCAACATGTCAGTTAACCTTCAGCCCCATTTTCCCTCTGCTCTTGGAATTTTAAAAGAGCTGAGCACCCCATTGGTGAGGCATTTGACCAACTACTTTTTAAAAAGGGTTTCTCATAGAGGTTCCCATTTACAATGCTGCGTTCCAGAAGTTGGAAGGTCCAATTTAATATCATCTCCACCCAGCACCACCTAACCTAATCAAGCCTGCAGCACCTCCTGCACAAGGTCCATTTGAGAAACCTTAATAGTGTGCCCTGAAACATCGCCCGCCCCCCTCCTCTTTGCTGCTGCTGATTAATATCCAAGCAGATCCAAACTTCTGGAGAACGCTAAAGCTCGCCCGAGATTTTGCAAGGTTCTGGCTGGTCCCAACAAATGGTGCGATGTGGCTTTCGGCTAAGAAATGGAAGCAATCTTCTAGTCTGGTCTGCTCTCTTCCAAAGAGACAGACTGGTTCAATAATATGGCAAGTGTGAAAACAGCATTCTGCTACAGTCTACTGTTTGCAGAGAAAGCCAGGTTTGCAGGCTGCAGCTTTTCTGTGGAGAGCAAACCAGAGCAGAATGCTCTTTTCATACTTACTCTGTTTATGAAGAAATCTGTCTGTGTTGCAGTATTCTGGAAGGGAGCAAACTGGGAAGGGTAGAGCAGCGGTAGAGCGGCAGTAGAGCATGGGCTTTGACTGCAGAAGGGCCCAGGTTCCATCCCCAGGAAAAAGGATTTCACGTGTCTCCCTCTAAGAAGCCCTACCAGCTCTAAGGTGGGTTGCAGAGGGTATTTGCGGCACACTGGAGTCAATAGCAGTGGCATGAATTGGGGAGGAGGGCACACTCCCTCCCCACTTCTGCCATCCCCATGGGCTGTGGAGGCCTTCAACAGCCCTTTGGAGGCTACATAGCTGGTGGGATGGGATCATGTACCTCCTACTGTGCTGCTCCAAGGTGGACTGCAGAAGGACTCTACAGCAGCGGTGTCAAACATGTGGCCCGGGGACCAGGAGGGTTTCTCTCAGGCCCGCAGTGGAACTGGCTGTCTTCTGCTTCTACTTCCAGTTCTGCTGCTGCTGTGTCATTGTAGGTTTGCAGCTTACAGATACTCACCCGAACAGCATACTCAAGATTGCAACAGCACAGACATTTTGATGTAATAATTCAGAGCAAGAGGTGTCAGTTATCAGACACTGTTAAATAAAATATTGCAAGAGTGCTAATGTTTTAAGCATGTTTTTATTTTAAATAAAAAACCCTTTGTGTCCCTTATAAAGTTTATATCTCTGCTACCTGGCATTACATTTTATGACAGTTACTCTCAACAATACTCTCTGGCAGTGATTTGTTTATTGAGAAATAATCTTGTTCCAGGCCGGACTTGTATTGTGTCAGAACTGAGGTTCTGGCAGGAGAACCCAAAGATATAGACAGTTCAAATGAAGCCCCCCCCCCAGTACATCCAAGCACACTCTGCAAATGTCCTGCCTAGCTTTCACACTTCTACACACCCACACACACCTGTGAATATATGGATCCCTTATCTAAGACAGCGAAGCAGGCACAGCTTTGGCTTCAAGTTCGTCCCTGGCCAAGGGTGGTATCTTGGGAAGAGTTACAGTGTCTACGACAGAGCGCTTCACACACTCAACCACCCACACACCCCTTCAGGAATTTCCCTCCCCCCTACAAAACTGGAGATAGAGTTTGACACATGCAGATCATACCGTGAGCTGTGTTCCCTCTAAGATGAGTTAGTGTGAGCTAGCTCATAGTTTTTTAGCCTCCAGCTCACACATTTTTGTCTTAGCTCAGGAAGGATGTCTCCAGAGCAGACTAATTTAGGCAGCAGCCAAATTGCTCACTCACAGCTTTAATGCCAGCACCTCACAAAGTAGAATTCTTGCTCACAAGACTCCACAGCTTAGAGGGAGCATTGACCATGAGTGCCTAATGGGACCACTAGGGATGTTACTGAATTCCGTGAACACGCCATTCTGATTTGGGTATCCTGTATTAACGCTATTCAACAAAACTATTACCATTACAAGTGACCCCCCCCCTTTTAGCATCAGTTGCATATAAATAGCATAAAATGCTATCAAGTGGACAAATGAATCAGGAATAACACTGATAAAAATGGGTGAAATGAAAAGCCTGAAGATGACAACATAAAGAAAATAAATGGAAAATATCATATTCGTGATTCCAAAGGGACACAGTTGCCTTTAAAAGGGATTGGATACATTCATGGTTATTAGCTGTGATGACTCTATGTTCAGACTGCATAACCCTCCCCATGTTCAGAGTACGTAACCCTCCGAATACCATTGCTGAGGATCAGCAACTAGGAGAGGATTTGAATATGTGAAGCTGCTTTATACTGAGTCGGGTCATTGGTCTATGAATGTCACTATGGTCTACTCTGACTGGCAGCGGCTTTCCCAGCGATCACTTTCACATCACTTGCTACCTGATCCTTTTAGCTGGAGATTCAGGGGATTGAACCTGGGACTTTTTGCATACAAAGCAGATATCTAACCCCTGAGCCACAGCTCATCCCCAAATTTTCTCTGTCCTACTTACAGGCCATCCAGGGGAATCCTGTTACCCACATTGGCTGAAAAATGATGCTTCAATATTGCTCCAGCAGAGCTTGTCTTGTGGTCCTATGTTCAACAATGGTTGGTGAATATCTAAGTGATGCAGCCCTTCCCCTGCCATCCCAAGGGCTACTATAAGACTTGTGTCTTTACGGGTGGTCAAGAAGGAGAAAGCCAGGCAAGCCAGCTCATGCCGTCATTTCCTGAAGATGTGTTTTTGTGACATCATTGAGTTGCAGTCCCTGCGACCCCAGCAATGGGCTTTAAAGGCAAATGAGAAACAGAGGTGGTTTGCCATCGCCTTCCTCTGCAGAGTCTTCCTTGGTGGTCTCCCTTCCAAGTACTGACCCTGCTTAGCTTCTGAGACTTGACAAGATCAGGCTAAACCATGCCACCTTCTCTCCTCTCCTGAAGATACCAGCAGAAAATTCAGTTGTTTTTTGTTTGTTTGTGTGTTTTGGTTTGGATCTTAAATTGCAAACTGTACTGACTGCCTTACCAGAAAAGCAATAAATAAATGTCATAAATAGATAGCATAATATATTAGAGCGGCCACAATTTATGTGATAGACCACATTCACAGATTACCTAAAGGCAAATGTGAAAATAATAAACACAGCATATACTGTGCTTCTTGTATACTAAAGCAGATTGAAAGAGTGTTTAGGCCTCTGCAGATGATACAATCACATATAGTGAAAACCTCCCAGCTGCATGTAGATTTTCCCAATATGAGACATTTCCACATTGTGTGAACAGGGACAATAGACATATTTTCCATGCATGTACAGCTCTAGTATGCACAAAACTGAACACTGGTTTTCCCCCAGGGTTCAGTTCATGCATGCCAAGGTCATACAAGCATTTGTAAACATATGTGCTGCCCTGTTCACACAACATGGCAACTGTGCAGATTGGAAAGATGGCAGCACATGCTACTGATGTACAGTCAGCAGGTTCCTAGTATACATGACTGTAATGTCTAAAAACAGCTTTCATCACGACTGAAACTGGCAGTAATGCAAGTTCTTTAGACTTCAGTCTCCATCCGTCTTTCTTAACTCAGCTAACCATCTTTTCATCAGAAAAGAACAAACCAACCAGTATTGTTCCTGGTTGCGCTGCCTCTGTGAGGAAGAATCATTCTCCTAGGCAGAGCTGTTTATTTCATTCAGCACCATCATCGGACTGACAAGGTAAATGAGAACCTGTAAAAGAAACAATCACCATGTGCATTCCCCTCTTCTCATGTCTTCTGCACTGCTGTGATAAACCCTAGGATTGTCCCCAGTGACTACTCAAGAGACTGGCAGCTTTTCCATTAATCAGCTGTCTACTGTTCCAGCAGGTAGAAGCCTGGGGGGGGGGAGCACAGATGAGTCCCTTGTGTCCCCCTTCCCATCTGAGGTGATACTTTCAAGTAACTGTGAATTGTGTGCCTACAGTGATCAAGTTCAGAAAACGTACTGGCATCCTTGCTATGCGCTGGAAGGGGATGGATATCTTAGCAAGACACGTAATTTCCTGCCTCCCTCACTGGAAGCAACAAAATGTGCCCAGCTGGATCTTCCCAGTATTTTCAAAACAGGTATGGCTGTTGTGCTGGGCCCTGATCCAGACTGGAGATGCACAGGAGAGGAAAGGAGATCTATTCTCTTCTATCCTTTACCCAGCTTTCTGCTGCTGTTGGGGGACGGATCCTGGGAAGGGTGGAAAAAGATGTGGTTCTCACCTTTTAATCCATTTCCATCCACCAGTTGAACATTATAATCAAATGCCCTCCAAACCAGAAGTAATATATATATATATATATATATATTAAGATATAAAGACACTGCAGACAAGGCAACTTTATTTAGAGAGGCATGTTTATGATGTGTCCATACAATATACATAGCTTTGCCAGCCAATGGCTACCAGCCAGTTGGGAGGGGGGTTGCAGGAACAGAGGAAATGGTGCCATGCCAGTGGCATGACATCACTTCCAGCCTTCAAGTTGTTTGTGTGATGTCACTTTTTTGTGTGATTGGTCCCACCCACTCTGTGGCAGCCCTTTTTTGTGGTCCCCACTACCAGCTGTCAAAATTTCAAGTGTGATGGTGTTAGCTTGGTTGGGATCTTTCTTCATATCTGGCAAATGCTGTCAGGTTTTTTGTTTTGTTCATTTCAGATATCCGTGTTATTTGTGTTGCTTTACAGAGCTTTTTGTCATTTATGTTCTTGGTATATTAGTCGACATTTCAACTGCCTCACGAGTAGGGCTGCAGGTAGAAACAAAGTAATGTCACTACACTAAGCAATAATGTTTGCAAATTCAAAGAGATCACAGTCTGTGGTCATGAAATGTTTCCTAGTAATATCCAATAATAAGAGGTTAGCTCAGTATTTAGAGAGATAAGTACTGCTGTGCGAATTGTACAGAGTTCCTAACCAAAGAAATGAAAGACTCGAATCTAATTCTCAGTCTAATAAAAGATGTATGCATAGTTGCAGGAGAGGGGGGGGAGAGACAGTGTGAACTGATGTAGCTAGAAGAGCATGCTGTGAAAAGCAAAAGGGCTGGTAATTTCCCTGTTCAGCAGGACCATAGCAAATCCATTAGAACACTTTGCTGAAAGATATGAATGAATTTGTACTGGCACAGCCATTTCTGCGGTGGTTAAAAATATCATTAGGATGGTGCTTAGCTGAACTGACTATTAGAAAGGGTTAGGCCTGATTCAGACAAGATGTGGTAGCCATTTAACAATGCCACTGGTGAGTGTATTTGTTTACTTACTTCATTTATACCCTCAGGGGCAGTCTTAGTGATTCTAGGGCCCTAGAATAGGATATGTCCCCCAAAACCACTGCCACCCACTCAGAGAGGCAGTGGGAGGGGGGGAAAGCAGACTTATGTACTTCCCAGAAGCTCTTACCAGAATTGACAAAAGGTAACTCTAGGAATCAATTTTACCATAGAGTTTCTGGTGACTCCTAGAGCTACCCTTTGTCACTTCCAGTGAGAACTTCCAGTAAGTAAATGAGTCTGTACTTTTTAAGGAAAGTATCCTTTGATTCTGGCCCTCAACCATCCCAGTGATTGTCAGGCCCTGCCTGACAACCCTAACTGGGACCCCTGCCAAGGCCAAGAGAGAGGGACCATTGCCTGATGCGAGGTGGATGGGAGCCACCACCGCTACCTGAAACCAGCTGCCCAAGCCTTGACAGGGTGGGCACAAGTGGCTGCTACTGCAAGCAGTTGGGGCTGGCATGAGCAGCGGCACGTGCCCACTGTCCCTGTGGTGTATTAATTTAAGGCCACCCCAGATACTCCCCATTGCTCCCATACTCACACCCTTTTCCATACACCAGGGAGCTGCAGTTTTGCCCAGTGACTTGTTACTCAATTGCAATTGGCAAGGGTATCCTTGATTGTTGCCATGCAAATAAACCCATGGATTATGATCCTAAAATATGATGTAATACAATAATTGTGCATGATAATTTTCAACACTGTGTTTTGCCGAAGGTTCATGAATTAAATTACACAACTAAAACATGACCTCATCAAAGTCAAGCATACTAGCAGGACAATTCCATGCAAAGTCGCTTCAGCTAAAGGCAATGCAGCTTGTTTTGCTTTCTTTTGTAACCACCACCCTTCCTCTAACGCCTTGTTCATCTTTAATAATAAATGCTGTATTTATCACAAGCAATTTGACCTGGCTGGGGGTTTCCTGTGAAACAAAAAGCAGACTCTAGCAGGCCTTGACTCTAAAGTAAGAGAAGGCACATGAGCTCAATGATTTCCTGACTCCTTCTTTTCATGAACAAACCAGTGTCTGTTTGTGTCATCTGAATACAAACTGTGAATTTTAGGTTGCTTCCACATAGGGTGTTTTGATCTGGTATGGGTCTCAAAGTGTTGAAGGGTTTTGTTTTGTTTTGTTTAAAGCTCTAGATAGTATCATGGTGCACAGGGCCGGCCCCAGGTGTCTGGGTGCCCTAGGCAGGACAGCCTGGGGTGTCCACCCCACCGGGGATGCCAACCTCCTGGTGGGGCCTGGAGATGGCCCAGCGCCAGGGAGAGCCGAGGAAGGGGTGGGCTTAGAAGCCCGCCCCTTCCCTCACAGCGGCAGCGGCGCGGCTCTCCTGGGTGCCTCGCAGCTGTGAGGCACCCAGGAAAGCCGGGGCTGCCGGCGTTGGGCGGCCTGGGGGGCTTTTCATGGGGGTTGGGAGGCATTTTGACGCCCCTGCAGGGCTGGTGCCCTAGGCGAGCACCTAGCTCGCCTAGTGAGCGAGCTGGCCCTGATGGTGCACCTTTTGGCTTTCCCCCTGCTTTGCAACAGCTTTTTCAACAGCTTTTCTCTAATTCTTTTAAAGATGTAAGTCAAACTGGGATGAATGCTATATGGATGGAGAAGTACAGATTTATCTCAATTCCACCTACAGAAACATAATTTCCTTTGCCCCAACAGCATCATTTCCCTCATCCCAACCTGACATTTGTCATTTAGAGTTGCCAGCTCCCCTGGTAGAGGTGGGGGTCCCTGATGCCAGGCCCCAGCCTTGCCACTGATCAGCTGGCCAGCAGGGGAACTTACCAGGAGAGAGAGGAAGGCCCAGGTGACATGGCTGGTGAGGTAGTGTGACATCACTTCTGGTACGCACAGTAAGTGATGTCATCACATCATCAACACCTGGACAACTCTCTGGTATTTGGTGGGAAACTCTATGGTAGAAGCCATTTTTACCATAGAGTTTTTGCCCAAATACCAGAGCATCACTGAGATGTCACAGCTTGATGATGCTACTTCCTGTGTGCACTGGAAGTAATGGCTGCACATCTCCTGGGTCTTCCTTTCTCTCCTTGTAAGTCCCCACCATCCCCCACCTGTGCCAGGAGGGACCTGGCTGTTGGAGAAGTGACAGCCTGCTAAGAATCTAGTCACTTTAAGTCAGGGGTGTCAAACATGTGGCCTGTGGGCTGGATCAGGCCCTTGGAGGACCCCAATCAGGCCTGCAAGGCCCTGGCTGTTTCCTACTTCCATTTGCAATTCTGCTGCCACCACCATGTTACAGCTCGCTTTACCAGTCTCTCTCAATCGCACAGGAGAGATCGATAGGCAAGGCTCTCCTGTGTGATTGAGAGAGTCTGGTAAAGAACTGGTTGGGGCTCCTCCCTCCTTCTCCCAGAGGGAGGGAAGGAACAGCCAGAGCTGGCTTCTGGGCCAGACTGCAAGAGACAAAGGGCAGCCTTTCTCCCCTTCCACTGGCTAAGGCTCCTCCCTTAAGAGGAGGGAACGAGGTAGAGCTTGCTTTGCTGGGCTGCTACAATACAGACATTTTGATGCAATAATTCAGAGCAGAGGTGTCAGTTACTAGAGACTGTTAAATAGACAAAATATTGCAAGATTGCTTGTGTTTTAAGCATGTTTTATTCAAAGTTTAATTTAAATATTTAATTGTGTTTGTCTGTGTCCTATATAAAGTTTATATCTCCGCTACCTGGCATTACATTTTATGATACACATAGCCCGGCCCAACAAGGTCTCATTTATGACAGTTCAGGCCCTCATAACAAATGAGTTCGACACCCCAGCTGTAAATACTGCTGAAAGAGTAGCTTCGTCCACTTGTACCCTTGGGGGAGCTGTGGAGCATTCTCAAGTGTTTAGGGTTTATTGAATGTTTTCTCTTGCAGTTCAGCCTACCTCGTTGTTTTCTTTCTCTGCTGTGTGTTAGTGCTTGTGCTCTGATGGCCTCTCTGCTACATTAATGGCCTGTAGTCAGTTATTGCCTTTTTCTGCAAAATCAGCACAGAAGCAGCTCTTCGCTAGGTCTGTGGCATGAGCGATGGTTAAAAAACACATTTATAAAAAGCCAATCATGATTCAGTTGCGACAGTCAAATGGGCATCTGGATCCACCATCAGAGGCAACTGGATTTTTCCGTAGGAGCTTGTCTTTGCAGGCAGAAAAAGGAAGAAGTCATCCAGTGAGTAAGGGACTCCAACAGGACAAGCCTAAGCAGAGACTTTGCTTAGGATTGCACTGTAACATTACCTGATCCTGGATTGGTCTGATGACTAATGAGCCAAGGGGAGGGGCCAGTGGCTCAGTCGTAGAGCATCTACTTGATATTCAGAAGATTCCCGGTCTCAGCATCTCCAATGAAAAGGATCAGGCAGTAAGTGATGTGAAAGATCTCTATCTCAGGCCCTGGAGAGCTGCTGCCACTCTGGGTGGACAATCTAACTTTGATGGATTAATTGTCTGGTTCAGTATAAGGCAGAATGATGTGTTCACTGGCCCCCTTTAGAAAGCTTACTGTGAAGCAGATTGAGACAGGTTTTTACAGGCCCCGGTCACACGCAGAATTTGCTGCGGGAGAGCCATGGGAGGTGGGTGGATTATCAGGGTGCAATCACACCGTAACATCTGGCAAGTGGAGCGCATCCACGGCCAACCTGTGGCTTCCTGCTGAAAAAGTGGAGTTAAAAACTACCTGCTAACAAGTATTATGTTCTGTTAAATGCGTGGCACCGGCGGGCGTCTGATCGGAGACGCGCTGGGAGCCCGTCGCATCCGGCAGCCGTTGGCATTGGGTGCATGCGCACAAACGCGGTCCTGCTGCGTTGCCTCAGTGATCTGATTGGCTGCTGGAGGCCTGCAGACGGAGCCGTGGGGAGATGTGAGATCCTGCTACTGTGCTTCTTTTTGCTCCACTGCTAAAAGCCTCCCGTCCCCTGCGGATTATCCCACTCGTGTGACCGGGGCCACAATTACTTTTGACTTTCCCCATCATCAATGAGAATCAAGCATACTTAGGCTATGTGTATGGCTCCAACAGGTGACAGAATACTTTTATTACCTGCTTTTTCTTCTTTCTTCAGATAGGAAAAGATGCCAAACTGTGGTAATCTCTGGTGATTTAGCGCTGGAACAGCCCTGCAGTTCTTTTGTGGGAATCACTCTGAGACCTGGTAGAAGAGCTTCTTCTTAGGAGTGAATCTCTATGCCAAAAGTTCTTCCAAAGGAGTGTCTTGAGTTTGCTGTTGTAACAGGAAGTAAATCGTCTTGCCAATGCACAGTATTCACCGATAATTATTATAAATTACTGAAGAGATGTAGATCCCTTTTAGAAATCATTTTAGGGTAAGGGTGGAAATAGAACATCATGCAATGTATTAAATTAATAGCATGAATGCTCGGATGAACAGTGTACAGATTGTAAATTAGAAGTCAGTAATTTAAAATCATTCACTTACTTGTCTGTCAGCATAATGGACTAGTTATATAATCTCCCAAGTAATGCCTTGATTAAGGGTTTCAGTAAGGAAGCATAAGGAATAATAATACCTTCTCTGCCCATCGTAACAAGCCTTTTGTACCTCACTCCTAAACAAATTTGTTTATAAGTTCCATTCTTTTTTATGTCACAAATATCTGTTCAGGGCAAATATTTCTACGTCTCTGGTCTCTAATTGAAAATTTCAATGTATTTATCCTTGGTGATCACTGATTGGGTGGTACTAGTTACTGGACACATTTGAAAGAGCTGCATGCAGTGTTTATTCATTCCTCTAACCAGGATTCCAGAAGAACCTGATAGCGAGTTAATCTCTCCCATGTTTTCCAGGGCAGTGGTCCTCAGCCTCTCCAGACTTGACCCACTGAGATGCAAGCACATGACAACAGAGTTATGCAATAGGAAGAGGCAGAACTAGAGTTACGACACACCATTGTCAAGGTTAGGACCATGAGCAACAAACTGAAAGAGCTGGGGACTGGAAACACCAAGCCAAGCATCAAGAGAGCAGCTGGGACAAAATGGCCCATAAATGAGGAGGAAACCTCTCCAGTGCTGCCCCTCTCAGAATGGGTCCAAAGTGAAGATGGAACCATGGTGTAGGTTCTTCACAAAGCCAGCAAACTATGGCAGCTCTAGAGGGGACTCCATGATGCACCAGAAGGTTCCAACCAATTGGTTGAAGACTACTGCTATAGGGAATAGCCAACCAGAAGGAATTCTGGGAAGACGATCTAGAAACTACATTTAATACATGCCTAGGTGGAACCAGAGACTTTAAAAATGGTTACTGAAGTTTTGGTAGATAACAAGATTAGTAAAATTAAAAGCCTTCAAAAGTAGTGTGTTAAAATTCTAACATGTAAATCTTGTTGCAACTAATAATCTAATATACAGTAAGAGAATATGAACTGGAAGATAATTTTTTTTCAATTGTCCCTATAATTTGAAATTTCTGTAGAAGTGACTGTGTTCTGGGCATGTCCAGATCAACCCACCTATCTGAGGGGAAAGTGTGTGATAAAAATTGAACAGTATGACATGATAATTCAAGAACTGAGGCTCAGCTATAGCGACTATGGTATGTATATGGTCTTGGATTCTTCACCATGTTGGGGGCAAGAGCCTGAGGTTGTGAGTGGTTGCTTTCCTTGAAGATCTTAAGTAGCTTCTGCATGAGCCACAGAGCCTAGATCCATGTAGGGGGATCTAGCCTTTAGCTAAAATACAGTACTTCCATTGAAAATCTTTAACCATCTTTTAGGTGAACCACAGAACATGGAAGGATCTGGAGAGAAGAGTTTTTGCCTCACTTTGAAAGGCATCACAAAACATATTGTATCATCCTAACCTTGACAGGTGTTTGCTCCCTGCCAAGGAAAAGAAATGAAGAATGTTTTCTCTTTTGTGAATTCTTAAAAAAATAATTGGTAGCTAGGGACCTGTTACAGGAAACACAAATATTGTGCATCAGTTCTCTCCCCTGTCTCCCCTCCGATTTAGAAATGCTCTATTTGCTAGACAAAACGGGATTTTTAGGCTGTTGGAGGCAAAGTGACTTGATATATTTGTATATATGGGAGGAAGTCTGGGAGTTCAGAGAAGAAAATAGATCTAGAAAGAAGGACCCATGGAAGATTACATGGCTCATTTGCCCTCATCTGTAGTTTCTTCAGAAATTATGACAACCCGCAGATGGCTTACTTGCTTGAAATAGACAGAAATGGGCATTAAAAATAAGGATATACAATACAAACCGATCCCTGTGGTGGCAGCATGAGCTATAAGCTGTAAATATTACTGGGATTTCTCGCAGTGCGGAAACAGCAATGCAGCCGAATCTCTACATATTGATCCATATGTCGTTGTTAGAATTGCCATCTTAGTCGACCAATTCCTTAGTAAGGCACAGTGTAGTATTAAGAAAGGCACAACTTGTGTTTGAAGAACACATCAGCTCATTGGGTTGGATCCCTGGTGGCTGCTCTGCTGGCATAACTCTAGAGGGGAAGAGCATTTCCATTAGTGGGGGTGACACCCACTGCTGTGCAGATCACGTTTTGCTCCATATGTTGTCCCTTACAGTACCTTGACTTCCCCAAGAAAAGAATATTGGGGCTCTGTGGGTTGCAATATGAGTAGAAAATTTCACTACACCAGCATATAGTTAGGATCAAACTCATCATGTTTAATTTTAGGTGGTGGTGGGGGGAAGTAAATGTAAACCCACAAACTAACATGGGTTACAGGGTCATGTCAACCTTAAGGTCAAGGAGATTTAAAGTTTTGCTAGTGAATTGGCCAGTGAATTAATATATATTTCCCTATCTGAAGTGGTGTCATGAGCCAGCAGATCCAGTGTGGCTGAAGACTCCTCAGGAGTTGAGGAGCCACATGCAGCCAGCTGTGAACCAGCTAAAGTTAGTGAATTAGAGATACAGGCGCCTCAAGATTCATTTCCCGCAGCTGACCTTGACCCACCTAACCCACAGCTCTGAAGTAGCCAATGAAGCACAGCTGCAGGAAAGTAGCCCATCAGGCTCTCCTTCATTAATTGAACAGAGAAGGGAAAGGCTCCAACAAGGCTCTTCGCTCAGCACCAGCTGCTTAATGATAGCAGTTTTGTGTAAGTGAAGGAGCACCTCCAAGCAGATGGCTGTAAATCAAGTTTGTTAAGGAATGCCTATATAAATCAAACCTGGAGAACTGTAGATTGTGGAAGCAACTTGTCACAACCCTGTGAACTTCAAGAACACAACTCTGGTGGTTGCCTGCCTCCTATGACCTTGGACTGACCCTTGACTCTGTTTTTAGACCTGCCTGAACCTTGCTGATCAATGATCTTGGACTGCCTTGAGTCTGCTTTCCTGAACAGCCCATGAACTCTGACTGCTTCTAAACTGGTATTTGACCCCTGGACTGGACTCTTGACTGTGATCTAGCTCTGTTGCCTTACTCTGTCTGTATCTGAGGACAAGTGGAAATAAATGCCTGCCAATATATCATCTGGCCAAATGTGAAAACAGAATTGCTTGGGGGGGCATTCTAATAAAGGGGAAAGGGTTGTAGTTTTACTGGGTGAGGAAATATTCAGTAATTTTCATTGCATTGCTTATTATAAGAATTCAGCTTTTGTAAGGCATTGTTTTCTAATTTTGTAATTCATCTTTTTCACATTGTTTATTGTCTATACTATAATGTCTTCATTGCATTGCTCTGTCATCCTTTTATTGTGTTGCTGGTTGAATATACTGTAGTGTTGTTTTTGTGTTCTCCCATTTTGTAATCCATTTATGGTTGGTGTGTATTGTACTGTTTTGATTGTAATGTTGTTTAACTGTGCCTTGAATCTTAGTGATAGAGGCTGAATCATACATATGAGAAGAATTAATTACCATTGTGACAAGTCAACAAATTCTTTTAAGGCCTGAAAAGTAATTATATTTTTGTATTAAGGTTTTATCCCACCTTTTCTCTGAGGAGCTCAGGGTAGTCTAGCATCGTCCTCACAACAGCCCTGTGATGTAGCTTAGGTGAGAGACTGCAGGTGGCCCCAGATCATCAAATGACTTTTATGGCCATTGCTCCTCCAGTTGTAAGACTGCATACTTGGCTGTCCTATGTGAACATGTAAAGTAGGCTGTATATGCCTGCTTCCCAATTATTATCATGACAAGAAAACCTAAATGTTATAAAGAAGAGTTGGTTTTGCCTTAAGGAGTCTCAGAGTAGCTTTTAATCCCCTCCCCTTCCCCAGAACAGGCACTTTGTGAAGTAGGTGGGGCTGAGAGAATTCTGAGAGAACTGTGACTGGCCCAAGGTCACCCAGCAGGCTTCATATGGAGGAGTGGGGAATTGAACCTGGTTCTCCAGACTAGAGTCTGCTGGTTGTAACCACTATACCACGCTGGCTCTTATGGGGGCCTGTGGCCACCGATACTGTTTTAGAGAAGGGTCTGGCCATTTAAACATGTCATCAGGGCTGTGATACAGCAGGACCAGGCAATTGTGATTTCTCCCTCCATAGTTTTACCACTTGAAAAGGCATGCAGAAAAGGGAGCTCATCTGTTCCCGTTGCACAGGATCAGACCTTTGGAGCATATTTAAATGGCCAAATTCTTCTCTCAAATGTTAGGGCACGTTCATGCCCTCTGGGACCTTGATGAACTCCTCCTTCTACCTCGGCAGGCACAAGGGCTTCACTCTGCAAAAGGCTGATATCAAAACCAAATTTCTGACTCTGCAAATGCTGTTGTCTGCTGTAGCCTCAGATGGCTCACTGGCTACAATGTGGCTAATGTCAAGATCACTTACTTGACTTCCTCTAGCTACGTTTAACCTGATTATGAAGACAAGACTTTCCCGGATTTTCTGTCCTTTGTTTTTTCCCCTCCTGTTGTTTTTTTGCTTTTGCTTCTAGGCCCCAGATATATGCCAATAATCTGTTTTTGTTTTCTGGTCCTGTTCTTTCTTAGTACCTGTCTTGGCCTGTCTTGCAGGTTCTCATTCTATCTCACTTAGGGTGCCAAGCACCCTACTGGGGCAGGTCATTCCCCTGCTCCGAGTTCCTGTTGCCTATTGCTTCTTGGCATGGTGGTGGGGAAGATAAATTGAACATTAAAATGAAAGGGCGGGGGGAAGCCGCACTGCCGTTGTAAGCATGGTGGCAGCACTTCTGGGTACGACTCAGAAGTGACAGTAGTTGCTCTAGAAATGGCCATGAAGTTTCCAGTGATTCCTAAAGCTCCCTATGGTACCTAGAAGTGACTTCATTGTGCTGGTCATGCCTCCCCCCCCCAACCATGTCTTCACAGCCCCACCCCTCCTGCTGGTTGTACTGTCATGCTTAGGAAAAGAAGGGAGAAGGTGCTTAGAAACAAGGTTGGTAGCTGGTTGGTGGCTGGAGACCTCCTGCTATTGCAGCTGATCTCCAGGCAACAGTTTACTTCAAGAAAATGGCTGCTTCGGAAGCTGAACTCTATGGCCATGATACCCCACTGAAGTCCCTCCCCTCCCCAAACCCTGCTGTCCTCGGGCTCCACCCTCAAAATCTCCAGGTATTTCCCAACCCGTCATTGGCAACTACTTCGAATGCTTAGGTAAAAGAATTGGTCCTGGCTTTCCCCCCACCTCCTGGGGAAGGAAGCACTTTCAAACAGCCCAGGAGCATCTTCATGGTGCCTGCAGGAAGCTCTCATCTGGAGCACCCTTACCAACCAGTAGTGAACAATAGAATGAATAACAGTGTATACTCACAGAAAAATGAGCAAGCACAATCAGTAAGACTCTCCTGACAAGGGATTTAGCCAGAACACTGCCACACACTTTAAATTTACCACTGGGAACAAGCCCCCTTGAATATAGTGAGACACAACATTATAAAAAGGTTTAATGGGGGAAAGGAAAATAGGGGGCATGTAGAAAGGCCATCTCATCCTTCTTGGAGAGGAGGCACGTGAGCTGAGCCTCCATATTCTATTGTCTTCCCACAGCTGCACTAAATTTAGAAAGTGACTGGATGCTGAAATTCAACTCCCTCTAGCACGCCTTTCCTTCTCCCCTTCCCCCTGTTGCTACCTCCATGGACAGGGAGAAAAGTCAGGAAAGAGCAGAGAGAGACCACCCCATCCTCCTCTCCCAGCTAAAGTGTGTGAGGTTCTGATTTTTAAAAATCAAGCACATGCCCTGTTCTCATGCCCTGCTCCAGTCAGCCGGATCCTGTCCTTGTTTACTTCAAGTGCTGCTGAGTATGGTGGAGCTTACTTGCATGTAAATGTGCTTAAGAGGACTGCAGCCTTAAATTCCTTCCCTCACTACTTCTCCCTGGTTCCAAGGGCTGCCAGCCTCCTGGTGGGACCTGGAGATCTCGTGGAATTACAACTCATCTCCAGACCACAGAGAGAGGATAGGAAGAAGAAGAGAGGATAGGGGGGAAAAAATATTCTGCAAAGCTGAATCCAAGAGTCAAATGCATTATTTCAGCTGATTGAAAGTCTTAGCACTTACATACTGTCAGTCTTCTTCGCTGTCAAAAGACCGCTGGAGTTTTATTCATTAAAAGAAAAATAAGTTTCCCCTCTCAATTTTTCATTATTATTCTTTTTTTCATTTTTAGTCATTGGTGCTGAAAATTGTGATTTACTGTACTTTCTGTCCCAGAAAATACAAGCCTGTCGTTTATGCCTTCTGGCTGACTGGTTTGTGGATATTTAAGAGCTTACTGCCTGGATCTTGAATCCAAATTTAGTTGTTCTTCCAGTCAATAATTTAATGGTTTATTTCCTAATTGTGTCAGAGTGTATTATATTGACATTTCAAGAAATACAGGATTTTCTTCCCACTCAAAGCATTATTCTGAAGAGAAAGATTATTGTTTGACTGGCCTAGGACCATACATATTTGAAGGACCATCACTTCCCATATGTGTGCCAACTGTGGTCTTCTGGCTGCCATCTTCTTTCTGTTCCCTTGCTTAAGGTGGTCTGGTTGACATCCACTATATCTTGTTCCTTCTCTGTCATGGCTTCTGCCTTGGGGAATGGGGATCCCGAAGAGTTGAGAGAGCAGGGGTACAGCCTGTAGAAGTTTTGGGGAGGCACTGTAAGGCTGGTTTTATTTGAGAGGACTACTATTGGGGGTTAAGCTGCAAACATTTTCTTGGGGAAGTGGGTTGCTGGGGTTGTATTGTATTTTGTGTATTTTTATTCTTGGATTTGTAAGCTACCTTGAATTCCAAAGAAAAGGTGTCATGATATGTGCAAGACAGAGACAGGGCCTAGAGGCCTAAACTATAGGAGGGGCCTGTCTGGCAGTGGAAAGCAGACAGCCTACAATCCCCACAATGCTTGGGGATGGTTTTCTAGACAATGGGAGTGCAGGGATTCTGTGAGGAGACTGTTGCATTCTTGTGGAGGTGTGTCTTAAGCTGTAGGCTGTGGAAAATGGTGTCTTTCTTCACACAGGAGTGAATTGAAGGGGACTGTGATAAACTCTGTGTGTTGTGAGGAAATGGATCTTGCTGTCTCTCTGCGGTTTTCCCTCTCACGGAGTCACTGAGGAAGAAAGGCTGGTCTGAGAGGAGAAGGTCCCTCACTAGTCAGAATGAATGTACAGGTAGCGAGGCCTGGTAAGAAGGCTATAGGCCTTAAGTAGTAACAGTTAAGGAGTAATAGGTAGCTGCATTAGATTCTGTTTATTTTGCCTTTTAAACACTGTTATACCTTTTGAAGCACCTTGTCTTGTTTTCAGTGCCCCATTACTGTATAAATAAACCATTTGTTTAAAAGTCCTCTGCCTGGTCATCATGCCTAAGGTTCTCGGCTTGAAAAGGGGCATTTTGGATGGGCTTGAAAGGGTACCCTTGGCCTTCTCAAGGGACCGTAAGTCCAGGGTGGCGGCAGCCGAAAGTGGCAACTCGCTGGGGTCATGACAAAAGGTGGGGTGTGAAACACCTGTACAAGAGGAGGCAGCAGATAGTTGGGTTGCCAGGCCTGGTGATCATTGCAGTAGGCAAAAGTGTATATGGGAGAATTGGGTCTGAACTGGGAAGTGATGTCAGTTCTGGATAGAATTCAAGGAATCCCCCAAATGTCTATGGTAAAGATTATAGACCACCAAATCTCTATGGTAAATCCCCACTGGGGAGATTCCTAGAGTGTTGCCTGTCACATCAAGGTTCTACTCCCAGCCTCCTTTAATCTCACTGTAATGATCAGCATCAGCAGGCAAGTGAGTGAATTAGTGGACAAACACCTGCTGGGGGCAACCAGATGGCAACCCTAACAACAAGTGGTGACTTGTAGGTTACTTAAGTGACCAGAGCTTGGGGAGAGGAGCTGAAGTACAAGACAGAAGTGGTGGGAGATGAGAACTCTAGTTGAATCTCTATATAAGAGACTGAGGTAAAAAATTGTACCTGTATGGATGGCTGCTGAGGAGGACCAGGAGTCCGTTTTTAAAGAGCAGCCTGAGGAGAACAACCTGCCATCATTCCTGAGACACATTCTATAGTGGACAATAAAGTGGAAGTCATTACAGGCTTGGTTAGCTATGAAGGACCTGTGAATTGTAAGGCAGATTTCAAGTGCTTAGACGGAGAGAAGCAACTTTGTAGGGGTCCCATCTCCACCCTTTTGTTGGTCCGTTAGTTTGTGATCACACATTTTGCCTTTCTTCTCACTATGTTGTCATATATTGTTCCTCATAAACAGTTAATTTCCCCTCCCCCAACATTAATCTATGAAAATATTTGAGTAGCCCCAGTGATGGGATTGGCACACATTTGAGTTATTTAGTTAAAGTAAGAAGAATACAACTGACACAAAATTACATGGATGAGAATGGAGAAGGACACATTATGGGTTTGCATAGAGAGTTGAGCTGAATTTCTGTCAGAACAGTGCTGTGGTGATTTCTGAATGCCAACTTCTTTGTGCCACTGTTAAGTCCTGGCCAAAGGAAGGAATTACACAAGGAAGGACATCTTTTAATAGAAAAGAATGCCAGAGCAGGCACAGATAAGCCTTCTACCCTAGCTAGTGCCAGTTGATAAGATCTGATCTTTTCAGACAAGAGGGCTGCTTGACACCTTTCACGTCCTAGATTATGAATTGACACCCATCTTTGCCTGATGGGGAGGATGACTGAACATGATCTTGCACTATAGTCTGGATACACAGAGACAGGGCTAATGTCAAGAGTTCCATCCATCACCAGTGGATTAAAAGACTCTTGAGCAGGTGTGATTTCCTTTTCCTACATCACTGAGTAACTACACATAGACTCCACATATCACAGATCAGGGTATTTGACATCTGAGTGTAATGTCCCAGACAGACATGATCTCTGGTATTTCATTTGCTATAGAGCACTGCTGACTATCAATTTTAATTTATCTTTAGAAACTTAGGTACAATCCATTACTGTTTTGCAAACGTTTGGACATCATGTGAAATATCTGTTGTGACCTGAGAGATGTACTGCAATGTTTTCGGTAACTTTTTTTTTTAATTGGCCTGTGATATCTTCTTCAAGTAGTAGTAGTTGTTTTTTTAATGGAAACTATATTTATAAATTAAAATCTTTGAATCCTGTTTTTCAGTCTCAAGAGACTTCCAAACTGGCTTACAATAAATCCAATCATAGGCAAAAATGCATTTAAAATGTTCTAAAATAACCATCATTTTTTAAAAAAAATCAGATCACACATAAAAGTAAAATAAGGTGTGATACTATGAGGGTTGGCCCTGGTTAGTACTTGGATGGGAGGCCACTAAGGAAGTCCAGGGTTGCTACACAGAGACTGGCAATGGCAAACCACCTCTGTTCCTTTTTCACCTTGAAAACCCTATAGGGTTGCCATACGTTGGCTGTGCTTTTAACAGCACTTCCCACCACCATGATAGTATTGTAGCCCTTCTTGCTTTTAAAAGGGCCAGGTTAATAATTTTGTATGCCCCACTCAAAATATGAACACATCTAAACAAAATACTTTTGTTGAAAGGTGAGGGGAAACAACAAGGTTAGACAAGGAGGTTGAACAGACAGTCTGAATAAAAGTTATAATGGCAGTCCCGGACTTAGGGCAAAAAAGAGAAGTCTTCTGGCCATTTTTCCTCAGAGCCCCTGAAAAGCCGCTTTATTTCACAGTCACCAAGAAGCCACTTTTCCTCACAGTCACTGAGAAGCTGCAGTCTCTCAGGACTGATGGCACACTCCAGAAGATAGCCACTCCCCTGCTAACTGCCTTTGTCCATTTCCACAGTCTGTTTTCCCAGGAACTTCTTTTTAGAAATCCTCCCCACCATCAGGAGGAGAAGATCATCAGCATCTTCCTCTGGCTGCTTCTCCTTCTTGGAGTTCTCCCCCTCCTTCTCCTGCCCTGTTGCCAGGCAGCCATTCTCCCCAGCCTCTCTGTAGGAAGCACCTCTAGAGTCTAGAGGGCAGTGTATTTAGGCTAGGCCCACCATGCAGGTAACTCACTTTTTAATAATAACCATTTTTACAAGGCTTGCACTATGGAAGACCAAAGGATAAGCATCAGGGCAGAGAACCAAATAACCAATTAAAAGTCCACTAGAATAATAGAATTTGATGGTTTTCTAGAAAACTAACAAGGTGGGCTTCCTGGGAAAAGTAGTCCCATAATCATGGGGCAACCTTGGAGAAAGCCCTGTTCAAGCACTGCCAGATTACAGAAGGAAGAGAACAGGAAGCAAAGCTCGTCCAGGTATCCACAATGTAGGGTTGCCAGGTCCCCCTGGCAATGGGGGGGGATATGGGTGTGCATTTAGCAATAGCCGAACTGAAAAAATAATATCGGCTACCGGTATAGCTGACCCTGAAAAAGCCGATATTATCCGGCTTTTTTTCAGGTTCATTTTGCTATACTGAAAACAAGGTCTTTAAACCTAACAGCCTGAACCACCAGCCAGCTGTTAGGTTCAAATGCCATTGGGGAGGGAAAGAAAGGCATTCTAAACATGTTCCCTGCCTGATCTTCTCCAGGTGCCTGCAGCTGCGGGGTGCCTAGAGAAGAGCAGGCAGGGAACCCAGGCATATTTGTATGCCTGCCCTTTGCTTCCCCAGCCAGCCCGTCATGGCAGGTTGGCTGGGAAGCAAAGGGCAGGCATGCAGACATGCCCCCCTCCTTCTCTGAGCCTCTCCACTTTTGCAGAGAAACTCAGGAAGGGAAAGTGTGTGTGGGGGGGCATGTTTAAATGGCTTTCTTTTTTTTTAAAACATGCCTGGGCTCCCTGCCTGTCCTTCTCCAGCTACCCCATGTCAGCTTGAGAAGGGAAGGTAGAGAGCCCAGGCTTTCCCTTTTCAATTTCACTCACAGCTGACTGGCGGGATGTGAAATTGACAAGGAAATCTGTATGGGCTACCAGAGGGAAAGAAGGAATTTTAATATGCCTCCTTTCCCTCTGGTGGTGTATATCAGACCTGAAAATATTCGGCAATACCAAATATTTCCCCAATCCTAATACTTTACTGGTATTGGACTGGGGAAATTTGACATTTACTGATATTTTCCAGGTCTGATTTACTCAAAGCTGAAAAATACTGGAATTTTTTTTTTGCACACTCCTGGGGGGGACTTACTGGCAACAGGGGAGGTCTAGCCCAATGTTGCAGTGGTGCAGCCATCAACATCGCTTCTGGCATGCACCAAAAGCAGTGTCACCATGTCATGGGTAATATAGGATGCTCTGGTATTTGGGCAAAAACTCTATAGTAGAAGCCTTTTTTTTTACCACAGAGGTTTTGCCCAATTATGAGAGCATCCCCACATTGTCACCCATGTGATGACATCACTTCCAGCATTGCTGCTATAACAGATTGGGCCTCCCTCGCTGCCAGGGAGCCCCCCCACCAGCCAGCTGATCTGCAGTAGTTGGGGATGGGGTACCCCCCAGGGGGGGTTGGCAGCCCTTTCACAATGGAGAAGGTTGCTTGTAGCTCTCTGATTCAGTGCACTACAAAAGCAACTGTTATGTGTATGTAAAACATGATTACAATTTGGAGTGATGGTTGGGCTTTCACAGTGGAGAACTTTCCTTTGTGCCATGCTCTTTCCCCAGGGATCTTTGCTTTCCGGAATAGCAGCACCCCAGTGCTAAATAATGGCAAAGGAAGTTTAAATCAATTTCCCAGACAAAGCTGTGTGGATTTGTTTCTGCTTTCCCTGAAAAGCCTTCCACATTCTTGAAAGTTTAATGAGTAATAGGGGACCCATTGTGCTGAGCAAGGTAAATGAAATAAAACTGGAAACAGCAAAATAATTGCAAAGTTGCAAGGTTGGTGGGTTTTGGGTTTTTTGCCATTTTGAAAGTAATATTTACTACCTAAAGAGGCAATTATCATAAAACAAGAACAAATGTTCTAAACAGAACCTGCCTTAAAGTATAGATGGAATAAAGAGGGCAACCAGCAGTCTTGAAAATGTTGTCTTCCTTGTAGAATATCTATTTAAAACTGAATAAAACTTTGTCAGTCTTAAAGGTGCCACTGGAATCAAACTTTCTTCTCTTTAATACTGTGATATTGGAAAAGGGAGTGCTTGACCGCCATCTAATGTTACGCGGTGGAATAGCTTCAGTTTTGCAAGTTTTTGACCATTTTAACTGTGACTTGGTCCAGAGATAATGGTATATTTAATCCAGAATGAAATTCCATATGAAAGAACTAGAATGGCTCAGAAGCTGTTTGTTTGTTTGTTTCATGGCCCCCACTTTCTTGATGAAAAGGTTCCAGAAGTAGCTTATCGAAACAACAATGCAAACAAATAGCAATAGGCGAACCAGCAAACATAAAAATCAGTTTACAGTTACCTATAAACAGAGCAACATAAAACAGACATTACCTTTTAAAACCAGAGCTATAAAACTATAAAGCAACCATTGCGTTTTAGAAATCAGAGCAATAAAGATGTAATAGTAAAAAACCCAAAGTAGCAGAGATGTTGAATTGGCAGCAGGGAAATCAAAACTGCAAGAAAAAAATTAAATGGTTTACAGGTGCCAAATAGTACAATCTATATCATAAGGCCAAAGTGAGATATTGTCACATAACTGTTGGTAGGGGAGCACATCTGGATATACCTGAGCCAAAAATATATTCAAAATTAGCCATTTTGATTTGTCAGAATTAGCCAGTTTGGTGTAGTGGTTAGGAGTGTGGATTCTAATCTGGGAGAACTGGGTTTGATTCCCCCCTCCTTCACATGCAGCTGCTGGCATGATCTTGGGTCAGTCACAAGTTCTTTCAGAGCCGTTCTCTCAAGGGTAGTTCTCGAGAGAGCTCTCTCAGCCCCACCTACCTTACAGGGTGTCTGTTCTGGGGAGGAGAAGGGAAAGGAGATTATAAACTGCTCTGAGACTTCTTTGGGTAGTGAAGGGTGGGGTATAAATCCAATCTCCTCCTCCTCCTCATAAGAACATAAGAGAAGCCAATGTTGAATCAGGCCAATGACCCATCTAGTCCAACACTCTGTCACACAGCGGCCAAAAATACCACGTGCTATCAGGAGGTCCAGCAGTGGGGCCAGGACACTAGAAGCCCTCCCACTGCTGCCCCCTCCAGCACCAAGAATAAAGTGCATCACCTGCCCCAGACTGAGAATTCCCATCTATACCCTGTGGCTAATAGCCACTGATGAACTTCTGCTCCATATGTTTATCTAATTCCCTCTTGAAACTGTCCATGCTTGTAGCTGCCACCACCTCCTGTGGCAGTGAATTCCATATGTTAATCACTCTTTGGGTGAAGAAGTATTTCCTTTTATCTGTTCTAACCCGACTGCTCAGCAATTTCATGGAGTGCCCACGAGTTCTTGTATTGTGAGAAAGGGAGAAAAGTACTTCTTTCTCAACCTGCTCAATCCATTCATAATCTTATAAACCTCGATCATGTCACCCCTCAGCCGTCGTTTCTCCAAGCTGAAGAGCCCCAAGTGTTTTAACCTTTCTTCATAGGGAAGGTGTTCCAACCCTTTTATCATTCTAGCTGCCCTTCTCTGCACTTTTTCCAATGCTATAATATCCTTTTTGAGATGTGGTGACCAGAACTGTACACAGTATTCCAAATGAGGTCGCACCAATGATTTATACAGGGGCATGATGATACTGGCTGATTTGTTTTCATTTCCCTTCCTAATAATCCCCAGCATAGTGTTGGCCTTCTTTATTGCAGCTATACACTGTCTAGACATTTTCATTGAGTTATCCACTACGACTCCAAGATCTCTCTCTTGGTCCGTCTCTGCCAGTTCCTCCTCCGCTCTCCTGGAATTCAGGGACTCATGAAAAGCTGTCTTCCAGAATTTTGGAAGTCTTTTCAGACTCTGAATCCAAAGGGCCCTTAATTTTTTTCAAAAACAAAATGGAAGGAAGGTACGTTTTACCAGCTCTCCGAGGCTGCACTGTATCTGCCAGCCCTTCCTTCTGCGGGAGGTACAGCCTACCCAAGCCCTGACAGCTACATAATGGCTGCCAGGTGGCTGGGCTCCAGTATGCAATTTGCAGCAGCCCAGAGCTTTGCAAGGCTGCCAGAGTCTCATGAAATCCCAGACAGCTGTGATTTGCCCCTGGGAGCCCACATACTGGCCCAGCACTCTGGCAGCCATTCTCTAGCTGTCAGGGTCCAGGAGAGCTCTGTCTCCCACTGGAGGAAGGGCCAGTGGCCACAACATGGCCCTGAAGAGCATACTTTCCCTTTTCAGTTTTAAAACTTTAAAGAGCCATATAGGATCATTTTGTTTTTATTTTCAGATTAGGGACTTTCTTCAGGGCATACTTTTCAGGTGCTGAAATTTCTGAGCTCAGAAATCATGCTGGAGAATAATTGTTAAGATGAAAACAATCCTCCCCTGAAATTCTGTAGAAATTCTACCGTGTACTAAACCTCAACCCAGGATTAAAGTGGAATATTTTTGTAGTGCACACCCCTAGTTGTTAAGAGTGTTGGATTACGATCTGGGAGACCGAGAGTTCCAGTCCCTTCTCAGCCTTGAAAGCTCACTGAGCAACCTTGGCCAGTCAGTTTCTCTTTCAGCCTATCCTACCTCACAGTAGAAGAAGAGGAGGAGAAGAGATTGGATTTATACCCCACCCTTCACTACCCGAAGGAGTCTCAGAGCAGCTCACAACCTCCTTTCCCTTCCCCTCCCCACAACAGACACCCTGATCTGTTCTAACGGCCAACCTTTCTTCTGTATGCTGCCTTTTGCACCAGTTTAAAACTTCACAGGACTCTTCAAAGGGAGCCTCACACAGGGCACAGGGCAGTTATCTAAGACATGATCACAGCATGGAAGCTCTGCCCAAATCTCATTTCTCAAGGAGGGGCTGAAGCTGGTGCATCAGCTTGGCTGAGGATGCTATGTGCATGGACACTCCCGACTGTGACCCCGTTTCTTTACTGAAGGTAAAATCCCATCTAGAACAGGCTGAATATTTATTCCCTAAGCAGTCACATATTAACTGTCTTCAGTGTAGCCTAGATGGTGCTTCAGTTTGTTGCTCATTATGCTCCCCGGACACCTGTTCAGAACATCCACTGTCCCTACCTCATCCCGATTCTGCTGAGAAGGAACAGTGATGTTGAGTGGCATTGGCACACTGATGACATTTCACTTTAGCTTGCAAGAAATCTCCTCCAGTGGTTTCATGCAGATGTTAAAGAGCATGAAAGGGACAGATGGACTCCTTTCACTGGACTCCATAGCACAAATGTCTTGGAACTGAGCTACTGCACCTTAGCAGCACCTTCAGTAACTAACCACACAGCAAGATAGGAACAGGGTTTGCGGGGAGGGAAGGAGGGGGAGTGCAGGGCTTGTTCCAGGGTTTTTAAGGTTCTGGGTGAGAAATTATAACTGGTTCCCCTTTCTCACTTTGAGTCCCTATTTGGAAGAAAGACAGAGTGCAAATGAAGCAAATGAACAAATATCTCAAATGAACCCTTAGAGAAAGAAAAAGGCATAATGACTTGGTCAAGATTACACAGTGAGCCTAGATTAAGACTATAATGAATTTTTAAAACTTAGCCTCAAAGGTCCCTGTCTAACGTCATCATCAAGTGGTTCTCACTACTCACTTTTCAGTTCCAGTATAGCACATGTAGGTAAACCAGTGCAAACTGGACAGTGTTTTGTTATGACATGTGATTGCATGGTATTTTGTTCACACTAACAAGGTAAAAAACTAGTTCATTAAAAAAAAATTAAACAGAAGGAATAGGAAAATGCCCTGCTTATGAAGACTAAAAGTTATGGTTAGATTTTGAATTTTATTTTAAAAGTCAAAATCATTATTCCACTTTGAGGGCTGTCATTCCATTCCCAAAATGCTTTGCTACTCTCAGGGGCCATCATTCTAATCTGGGGGTTGTCATTCCAGTCCCAGAACACTACTCCTGGGGACCATCATTCCATTCTGTGGGCCATCAGTCCAGTCCCAGAGCAGTCTATCTGGACCCAGAGACCTTAATCCAAAATCCATTCCACATTTTCATTGCAGCTTTTTTTTTTTTTTGCTGTGCTGTATGTCAGTGGTACCCATGCAAGTCATTTGCCATTCCAGGCTCCCATTATAGTTCATGGGCCTTCAAGCCTCTCCCATTGTTCTCAACAGGCAATCCTGTCCTTCATTTTAGTACATCCTGCAGCAAATATGCTAAATCCTCCCAAGTGTGCAGGAGCAAATGCTGTCTGCAGACTGCAGGGGGAAAGCTGGGGAGAGGGGAGAGAAGAGGGAGGTAAGGAGGGGGCAGAGGGGAGCTTGGAGGGAGGCAACTCCTCCCCTACCTTCAGCTGACTCCTCCAGACACCTTCCTTCACTTGCTAGAAGTTGCCTCTGTCAGTGGGCCCTCCGGTAGCTCTCATTGGTTGGCAAGTGACCATCTAAGCCTGTGACACTGACTGTGAGGGAGAGGAACATCTACACCCAGCAAAAAAAAATCTAACCATGGATTTATACTTCCATTCTTATTTCAGAGGAAGAGGGAAGGTGGCATGGTAAAGCTAGGGAAGGGCACGAACTGGCTGAGGAACTAAAGTTCATCACAAATTTTGGGCGGTTCATGAAGCAATGTCTGTGAACTGAAGAACAGCCATGAACTTTCATGCATTTTGATGCAGTTTGTGGTGGTTTGTGAAGAGCAGAAAGCAGGGATTTAAATCCCTGCTTTCTGCTCTTCATGGAAAGCAGCTCAGCTGTTTGGTTTAAATGACTGGGAGCTTTCTGCTACCCACGGCTTTTCACAGGGAGCAGAAAGCAAGGGATTAAACTTTAAATGTCTCACAAAAGAATATGAACCAGGTTTGTGCCCATCACTAGGTATAGCCTGATCTCATCAGATCTTGGAAGGATCTAAGCAGTACTTGGAAGCGAGACTTCCAAGGATGATTCTGCCATGGAAGGCAGTGGCAAACCACCTCTGCTTCTCATGTTCTTTGAAGGCCCCTGGTTGGGGTTGCCGTAAGACAGTTGTGACTTGACAATACTTACACATGTCTTGTTTCAGATACTTCATAAATCTTGGCCATGGCCAGGGGCATGAACCCTTGGTTATGAGCCAAAGGTCAGGAGGTCCTTTGGTTTGCAGTTTGTGCCACTGGATGAGCCAGCCAATAGGTCCAAGATCAGCCCAAGATTTAGTTTGTTGTTATGTTTATTGGATTATTTAGATATTGTTCTTCTGTTGTGAGCCATTTGGGGATCCTTCAGAGAGAAATTGGGGACAGACACTTAAATAATAGGTATATTTACAAATGTTGAACCATGATGCTCCTGAGACCCATCTCAGCTAACCAGTCCAGAAGGATATTGTGGTCCATGACACTAAAGAACTTTGAGAAAATAAATAGGGTTGTAACACCTTATCATTCACCTAGTGAAGGTCGTCCTTTAGTTCCTTTGTTCTCTAAAACAGATGATCAATACCAGCAAACTTGAATCAGTTCAAAAACATGCAATAATGGAAGATAAAGACAGAAAATAATGCCAAAGCCTATCGTGGGAGGAGGGAGGAAGTGTCTTTAGATCATTCTCTCTTTCAGTGATAAGTCAGCTGGTTGTGACACCCACTTATGCATTAACGGTGTTCTTTGAAGTTTCCACACTTTTGATAGTATAACCAAATAACTTGTCTTACTGTTTAAGCCTTAGACAACGTTGGTTTATCTTTATGCATGTCTTTTAATATGTAGGAAGTTATTATTTATTACTTTTTTAAAAAAATAATTGCTATAAACCATCTAGGACAGATTTTTATTTGGCAAGGCAAGGCAAGTAATCCATTTTTAATACATACACTCATCCCTCAGTGCTGTGTGGATCTGGCTGCTGAATTAAATGGGAGTTTTTATATATGTCTCCCTGAGCTAGTTCCTTACCACAACCAGGGGAACACCTAATCGTGGGTCAAGGGCCCTTTCATGCAACTGTAACTGCTCTCTTCTTGTAGGGTACATTTTGACCTGAGCAGGGCCTTTTAACCCATGGCCGGGCCCCTATACTTTCAGGTATTTTGGGGCCCCTTTAGCACTTCAATCTTTCACCCCACTACAGCTGACAGCCTGACCCTGGTACAGTAGGTACTAGACCACAGTACATAGCCCTATATTCATTTTGAGGGTCTCCTAAAGAATTCTATTCACAATTTTTAAATATATATTTTATTGCACAGGTAGAACTCCTTAAGAAAGCACATTTTTGGGGGTATAATTGCTCAATACTAATATTTTGAAGGGAATATTTTTTATTATTTATTAATGATATATGATTTATTGATAATTGTTTTAATATAAGAGACAATTTGTTTCACTGCACTAAGGAAGCAGTTAATTTTCTTATTAATAGAGGTTATATATTACAGGCTGCCTATGAAGAGAAAATAATTGTGCCTCAGCGTACACACACACAGGGCCCCTAGGTTTCAGCTTAGTCAGCCTTAAGGATAATACAGCCCTGGATCTGAGTTTTGTAAGTAGATCTGTGGAAGGATGGTAGTTGGATCATCTTGCCTTTGGGAAGACCTTGGGGTAGGTGACCTTTGGCAGCTTCATCCTGTTATGATCCCAAGATCTGGTGCACAACTCTAGACTGGACAGCCCAATTTTCATTTTGAAATTAAAAAGACAGTCATCCATATTGTAAGCAAATTTTGTTCATTAAAAATAAAGTTCATTTTGTACCTAATTTTCATGTTTTTGTTTATTTAAAAGTTTTGTGAACTGGAATGAGTATAGAATTCCAAATATAAAAGGTAAAGGTTCCCTTGCTCGAAAGCCAGTCGAATCCGACTCTAGGGTTGCGGTGCTCATCTCCGTTTCAAAGCCGAAGAGCCAGCGCTGTCCGAAGACGTTTCCGTGGTCATGTGGCCAGCATGACTAAACACCAAGGCGCACGGAACGCTGTTACCTTCCCACCGAAGTGGTACCTATTTATCTACTTGCAATTTCTTGCTTTCGAACTGCTAGGTTGGCAGGAGCTGGAACTAGAGACAGGAGCTCACCCTGTCATGCGGCACCCGGGTCTCGAACTGCTGAACTACTGACCTTCCACAGCCTGCAGTTCAGTGTCTTAACCACTTGAGCCACCGCAGCTCCTATTCCAAATATATTGGAAGGTTTTTGACTCTTTGTTTAAGTCTATATAGTGCCTATATCTTTGCAGAGCAAGAACTTGTGTGTTTGTGTTAAGTTTCATCAAGTGCTCCCTTCTCATTTGGTGGCCAAAGTATTTGAGCTTCAGCTTCAATATCTGGCCTTCCAGGGAGGCCAGGCCAGGCCAATGTATCCAGATTTTATGTTTCCAATCAACAGTATATTTATTAACTTTGTCTAGTGTTATAGTACTATACTTAGACAATATTTGAAGTTGAGATTGGGCCTGAAGAGGCAGACTCCATATGTAATTATTGTACTGTTTTACATTGTTGTAAGCTGTCCTGAGCCGGCCTTGCTGGGAGGGCAGGGTAAAAGTCTAATAAATAAATAAATAAAAGACAGTCACCCACTGCCTATGGTTAAAGCAGTGGTGTCTTATCAGTATCAGCCTCCTCCGGCGCATTTCCATCTCATATTGTTCTACACATCTCTCCCCCCCCCTCGTATTATTCATTACCATCTACTGTACAAAGAAGTGAAACTGATGCAGGAACAGTAATATTAATGAGCTGTAGATTTCCTGGGCTATATGACCGTGGTCTTGGCATTGTAGTATCTGATGTTTTGCCAGCAGCTGTGAGTGGCATCCTCAGAGGTATAGCACAGGCACAGAGAGTACTCCATCCTTCTATGTTATACCTCTGAGGATGCCAGTCACAACTGCTGGCAAAATGTCAGGTACTACAATGCCATAACCATGGCCATACAGCCCAGAAAATCTGGCTGTGAAAGCCTTCAACAAAGTATTACTAATTGGTGCTATAGCTAATATCATATTGGGATTTTAATAATTGTTGATGCTGATTATATTGTAACCTGCCCTGAGCCTTGTGACACAGAGGGTGGGTGAGATAGAAATCAAATAAATAAAATATATTGCGCCTGTCTTGATTTTCACTCAGGAAAATAGCCAATGGGGAGGAGGGACAACCCTCTTTCTCCCGAAGCTGCAGCCCTGATCCAGATTTCCCCTCCCAGTGTCTGTTTTTCAGGGCTAAATCATGTAACCAGGATTCTAACACCAAGGGTATGATTTGACCCTAAATTATGAAATTCATCAAGTTGCTCAGAGCAGTTTACAGTGAAATTATTCCATTTACTCATACTAATCCTGCAAGGAAAGTTAAGTGAAGTGCCAAGGGCACTGCAGGTGACTTTCATGACCGAGAGAGGATTTGAACCCACACCTCACTGGTTTGATGCTTTATCCAACATGTCACAAATCAGTGCTCCCTTTAAGCTGTGGAGCCTTGTGAGCAAATATTCTACTTTGTGAGCTACTGGCATTAAAGATGTGAGCCAACGATTTGGCTACTGCATAAATTAGTTTGCTCTGGAGCCATCCTTCCTGAGCTAAGACAAAAATCTGTGAGCCAGAGGCTAAAAAACTGTGAGCTGGGTCACACTAACTCAGCTTAGAGGGAACACAATATCTTATTTTTTATCAGATTCAAGAGAAACTTAACACTCCTTTTAGCTCCTTGCTGTTACTTCCGGTTTAATTGAAGAAGACAGAATGGACTACTAATTATATATGATGACCAGGAGACAAGGTCTTTGGTCAATTTCTTCTACTCAGCACATCTCAGAATCTCTTTGATACCGAGGATGGTTTTGTGACAGATGGAGAAGTCTTGAGTTTCCACAGCAGTGAAGGCTTTGATTTCTAAAAAAAGGAAACTGGAAAGCATCCCAGATTCTGCATCTGCATCTCTAATTTGCACTTCTGAAAACTGGGGTGAGCAAGGAGGAAAGGAAGGAGGCCGGTGATCTTGCTGTGCAGTCGATACGGGAAATGAAGCTCCAAAGTCAAAAGAATCTAGCATAGGTGCTATAAAGCTGGCTAACAGATGCCCAGGTTGGAGACCGACCAGGCATGAGTGCAAATCAATCTGCCACATTCATAACATAGATGAAGTGTTGCCCTTTGCTAGCTGTTCCTTAACAGGAAAGAATCATCCACACAGTTTCTAGTATGCATCTATACATGTCATTATTAGAAACTGAATCCCTCCAAATCTTAAATACTGTTGAAAAAATCTTGTATATTTTTTAAGAAGTGTGATTCTTTTTTTAAAAAGTTACTCCTATAATAGAAAAAATGGGAGATTCGAGCAAGTTAATATTGCAATCATGCAGTGGCAAATGTGTAAGAACTCAGCTCAGGGCGGGGGCAGGGTAGAGGTATATAGCCCTTCAGGGATATTTGTACTTTTCTCTTGTTGCCTTCTAAATTGCTTTCTTGTCAGTCCCAGAGTGCAACATTGGCCATGAGAGTACTTCAGAAACCAGGCTGGATTTATTCCTACTGTTGATCACTATATCTAAAAATAAGGGCAGGGCTTTTTTTGTGATGGTACTCACTGCTACTGAGCACTAGCACCTTTGTGGGGAGCTCTACCAAGTTCAGATAGAGGAACTGGTTGAAATTAGCACAACCTTGTACATAAATACTGGCACTTTTTCAAACAACAACCAAAAAAGCACCTAATAAGGACCAATGAGGAGTTAAGACCATGTGATCTACAGGCACATCTCTGTACAGGGAACTGACATTCTGGACTTATCCTTATAGCCAGTGACAGCTGGCACTAAGGATCGGTTTAGCACTCTTAGATCATGGCATCAAGGGCCAAAGAACATGCTACATTTCTTGGTGAAGGTTTGCCTGGACCTGTCTCACTTTCCCTGTGGGGTATGCAGTTTTAAAAATTGGCAGGAGCCTGATTCTGGCTTGGAACTACAGCATTTACATAGTAGGGGCCATTTCTCAGTAGCAGATTATTGGCTTTGCATGCAGAATGCCTCAGGTTTGATCTCCAGCACCTCTAGTTAACAGGATCAGGCAGCAGTTGATGCAAAAGACCTTGACTAGAGACCCCAGAGAGCCACTTGCCAGCCAGAGTAGATAACAGTGGCCTTGTTAGTCTGAATCAAGATGAGGTAGCTTCTTGTTACCTCTAACGTCCAAAAGCCACCCCTAAAGTCCAAAATGCTAACATTGGATGTCACAAGAAGGAACTTCACAAAAATGAGGGGAATAGTTAAAAAGGAAGCTGAAAGGGAAACCCAAGAGAGTCAAATCCCTAGAGGATGCTTGGAAGCTATTTAAAACCACACTAATTGAAGCCCAGATAGAATGTATTCTCTGGGTTAGGAAAGGTACTGCAAAGTCTGACAGAATGCCTGCATTCTGGCAAAAGAAACTGAAGTCAGTAATTAGGTATGCAAAAAGAGAATTTGAGGAGCAGGTTGCTAAGAGCATCAAGACAAACAATGAACATTTCTTTAAATATATCCAGAACAGGAAACCAGCCAGTAGCAGTTGGGCCGTTAGATGGCCAAGGACTAAAAGGATACCTAGAGGAAGGTGGGGAAATGGCAGAGAAGCTCAATTAATTCTTTGCTTCTCTGTTCACTGTGGAAAGTGTGGTTCATGTAACCATGTCACAGACTCAGAGCTACTATTTTCAGGAAGGGAGACTGAAGAACTGATTCAAATTGAGGAGACTAGAGATAAAGTTCAATATATGTGTATTGGGGAAATTTTAAAATCTCCGGATTTTATGGAACTCAAATGTGAGATAGCTGATCTATTAGCTGTATTTGTAACCTATCACTAAATCTAGCCACTGTACCAGAAGACTGAAGAGTAGCAAATGTTCCACCAGTTTTAGAAAGGAGTCCAGAGATGAACAAGGAAATCACAGGCCAGTTAGCCTAACATGTATTCCAGGCAAATTAGGAGAAACTATTATCAAAGATTGAATTATTAGGCACATAGAGGAAGAACACCTGCTGAGGGTAAATCAGCATTACTTCTGCAAAGGAAGTCCTACCTCACCAACTTTTTGGAGTTCTTTGAGAAAATGAACAACCATGTAGATTACAGAGAGCCAGCTAACATTATATACTTGGGTGTTCAAAAGGCTTTTGACCAGGTACCTCAACAAAGACTCCTGAATAAACTTAGCAGTCATCAGATAAGAGGACAGGTTCTCTTATAGATTAAAAAATTGTTAAACGATAGGAAGCAAAGAGTAGAAATAAATGGACAGTTCTCACAATGGAGGAAACCAAGCAGTGGGGTCCCACAAGGATCAGTATTGGGACTGGTAGTATTTAATTTGTTCATAAATAATCTGGAACTAGGGGTGAGCAGTGTAGTGGCCAGGTTTGCAGATGATACAAAATTATCCAGGATGGTGAAAACCAGGGATGATGGTGAAGAGCTCCAGAAGAATCTTCACAGATTGGGTGAGCGGGCAACAAATTCCCACCTTCAAGTATAGGCTACTGCTGAGATGGCGAGGGGAAGAGATCATTGCCCCTTATAGGGAGGCATGTGTTACTACAAATATTGCATTTGCTGTTCCTCTAAGAGACCTCAGATTTCAGTCCCTTAATTAAGACACATCAGATATTCCTTCTGATTGTAGTATCTCTATATTTGTCAAACAATTCTCCCCCCCTTAAAAATAGTTCAACTTCTTGAGGCCTCTAAGATAATGTTCCAGCAGTTTAGATGATGTTTTAATGGCTTTTGGGGCAGCTTTCTCTCAGACAACGATAAATGACCCTATTTTAAAGCGTCTTTCAGTCGGTTGAACAAAAATACATTGTTACCATAGCAATCGCCAGCCATGTCACACTAATTGCCATGGGGCTGAGTGAGATTTTCTTTTAATAGCAACATCCTTAATATGGCAACAGATCCCACACCACACTGAATATATTTGTGAGAGATTTGTTGTGTCTTGACATTGGGAGAGCATTTCACCTGTTGCATTGTCAGCTGTTCTGTGTGTGGTGCCGGAATTGATCTCTTTTTTTTAATGCCATAGTACCCCTTCAGACAGCAGTGGGAGGTCATAGTGTTGAATGCTGCCCTCCACAAAACCCACTAGATATAGTAAATTAGTACATCAGGGAGAGGAGGCATTGATCTAATATCTATGACAGATCATCTTTTCACATTTGTACAACCTTTTGTCTCACTGACTACTAAGATCAGGTAATGGGGTCCTTGTTTGGTGAAATCATCACCATCTGAAAAAAGGTGATATCATTATGTATACATTTGCTGTCAAGTTGCACTCAACTTATGTTGACCCCAACATGGGGCTTTCAAGGCAAGTGAGAGGCAAAGGTGGTTTGCCATTGCCTTTCTCTGCAGAATATTCCTCGGGGGCTCCCTATTCAAAGACTGATTCTGCTTAGCAGAGATCTGATGAGATTGGGCTATATACCATACCATTCCACATCCAAAGGTGATATTATCCTCTATGAATAGTGCCCTGGTTAGGTTCTAAAATTCCTTCATAAGGTCATGAGCGAGAGAGAGAGAGAGCACAACCAGATCCATTCAGTTAACCTTTTCAAAAAGCAGCAAAAACATTCCTATTTCTCTGAGCATTTGAGTTGTAGACCACTGCGATCTATTTAGCTTGTTGCCTGTTCATCAAGTGGGGTGACATCATTGTGGCACAGAACTCCTATTGGGCCATGACTGGAGTTGTTTCCTCCCCTCTTATGTAGCCAACCAGTCAGAAAGGCACCACTGAGAGTAGATATTTTAGCCTGTTCTACATCTATACTTCAGGCTGTTGCTGCACATGGGCCCATCCAAATTCTCTGTTGGATCCAGCCAGTCACCTCATGAGCCTTAGCAGGAATTTTTGGAGTTCTCATCAAATTGACTGGAAGAGGGCTTTTTTTGCCTGTTCCACACTGTTTATGGGATTTCTGTATTAATATTAACTAGACCTGGTCCAGTGGACTAGTTAGGCCATAACAAGGGATGGCAGGAGGTACAGGTTTCTAGAGCATGAGTAAGGCTATTTTGTGAGCATTAGGGTTGCCAGATCTGGGTTGGAAAATATCTGGAGGCTTTGGGGGTGGATCCAGGAGAGGGCGGGGTTTGGGGAGGGGAGGGGCCCCAGCATAGTACAATGCCATAGAGTCCACCCTTCAAAGCAGCCGTTTTCTCCAGGGAAGCTGATCTCTGTCTTCTGGAGATCAGTTGTAAAAGCGGGAGACCTCCAGGCCCCACCTGGAGGCTGGCAGCCCTAGTGAGCATCCTGAGGCAACTATGAAGGACCATTCCCAAGCCAACCTGTCACTGGATAGTACATGCAAGTGAGTACAACAGCCAGCTCCAAGCTGGGAAATTCAGCAACTATGTCCCTTGCCCAAGGGACCCTCTGTGCTAGGTTTCTGGCAGATAGGAGGAAGGGTTGCAGTTTTATAGGCCGTAAAAGGCAAAACATATTTCTAGCCTAACAAGACAAACAATGTATGTGAACATAAGAAGGGCCCATTTGAATTAGACAATGGTCTATCTAGTTCCACATTCTGTTTCATACAATGGCCAACCAGTTCCTCCGGAAGTCCAAAACCAGAGTGTGGAGGCCAAGGCCTTCCCCTGATGTTGCTTTCTGGCACTGGAATTCAGAGGTTTACTGCCTCTGAAAGTGGAAGTTCCCTTTAGGCACAATGGCTAGTGGCCAGCGTGAGCTGTAGCCACTGATAAAACTATCCTTCATGAAAGAAATGTGTACTTACGATGAGATATATACAAGAATTGAGTCATTGTATGCCCACCATGACACAATGACACTAATCGACTCACAGGCAGAATAAAGAATTAATAAGAGTTATACTAGAACTAACAGTAGAGGAAAAGCAAATAGGTGAAAACTGCACACTAGCTAAATGGAAGCACTTGCATGTACTAGCAAAAATAACAGACCAATCACACCGTCTCACGTGCATGTCAATCATACATACAATTGGCAAAGCACTGGAATTGAAGCACATAGCTGCAGAGATAATGGCACTAAGAGATGCAAAGTCGCTGTTGCTTATGAGTCTACAGTCATATGCGGAAATACTGTGGAAAGAAACATCTCGGTGTTATTGCTGGAACATAGCATGGCCCATCTCATGCTTCTTAGGAATAATGAGGCTTTCTCTGCAAGCACAACATAATAGTTGTGGTGGCTGTTACACACCAGAGACACCAGATCTTAACAGTACAGTAGCAGAAGCACATACCTTAGCTCTGGGTACACCCCTTGATCAAACATTGATCTCTAGAGTCTGGCCCCAATTGCTATTAGATATATGACAGCATGATCTCTACCAAATAGGAAACCACTGATAGGATGCAGACACCACAGTGCTGCTCTTTGAAGCTCACTCCGTACAATGTCAAAAACTTGTAGAGTATTCTACCAGATGCTGAATAACTTTTTTAAAAAATTAGGGAAGATCACAGATCCTTCTTGCCTTATCAAGTAACCGAATGAAGGAATGAAACCCCTCTTTGAGCTATACTTTAATTCTGAGAATTGCACAAAAGCCTTTTTGATGCTGTCTTTGGTGGGCAGTTCCCCAGCCTTCTCTGGTTTTCTGGCTGTTAGTTCATTTTAAACTCCAAGGAGTTTGTGGTGCCATCCATGATTCTCTTCTCCTCCAGTTTATCTTCATCATAGCACAGGCCTGTAGCCAGGATTTTGTAATTCAGGAGGCCTTTAAATAAGTCAGGGGGCACTGACATCACAAAATAACATAAAAATAATATTTTTAAAACTCACTTTTGCGGTGTTCGCATTTTGCTTGCCTACATGGGGAAGCAAGCCACACTTGGGGAAGGGGCAGCAGTAGGGTATCAGAATCATTTTACTGTATGTGGCCATAGGCCTTCACAATATCAAACACTCTCAGAGCCCCTTTGGCTGCTATCTCCAATTCTGAGGGAAGCCCCAAAGTGGTAGGGAGTCCTCTAAATGGCCCAGAGAGTTGGGAGTCCTCTGGGTGGCCCAGAGAGCCGGGGGTGGGCTGGGGGCTTGATGGAAGTTGGGGGGCCTTGGCAGGAAGTCAGGGGGCTGGCCCCCAAATGTCCCACTTGTAGCTATGGACCTGCCATAACTTCTCTGTGTAGTGGGCTGAAAGAGAGTGACTGGCCCAAGGTCCCTGAGCGAGCTCCACGAGAGAGTGCTGATTGAACATGGGTCTCCCCAGAACTCCTCTACCACTCTAGCCTCTTAACCACACAAGTTTACACAATTCTCTCTTCCTTATCTGTAAGCCTGTGGCTGAAATGGGGGGGAGCATAATAAATGGAAGCAAAAAACACAGAGAAAACACACAGAAATAACTTTGTCCGTATTGTCTTAACATTCAACGAATATTGTGTTTTATTTGCACAAGTATAAAAGTGCAATACTCCGTTCCTTCCAAATATATACGCCATATTTGGAATGGTAATCCAAAAATCTCAAAGCCATAAGTCTCTATGGCATTCTGGCATATGCCCCCTTCCACCTGTAACTTCTTTCATAAGAATGACTGCATGGATGTCCATATGGGACAAGCAAAGAAATCAATCATACCTGTAGTTACATCATAACTGTACTTCTTCTGGCTTTGGTGCTCCTCTGCTGTTCAGCCAGAAAGAATTGACTGAGTTGTTTCTCTTCCCCATGGAAGTGGGTACTATCCAATCTCTTCTGCTTTTCCTCTACAGGGATGTGGAACACTGATAAGTAGCTCATAAACTAAGCCAGTCTGGTGTAGTGGTTAAGAGCACAGACTCTAATCTGGGAGAACCGGGTTTGATTCCCCACTCCTCCAAATGCAGCTGTTGGTGTGACCTGGGTCAGTCACAAGTTCTCTCGGAGCTATTCTCTCAAGAGGAGTCCTCAAAAGAGCTCTCTCAGCCCCACCTACCCCACAGGGTGTCTGTTGTGGGGAGGGGAAGGGAAAGGAGATTGTAAACCACTCTGAGACTCTGAGGGAAGGGCAGGGTATAAATCCAATCTCCTCGTCCTTCTGTTGCACAGAGAGGCACAGGGCTGGAGAGACAAACTTTTGAAACATTCTGCTCTCTTTTCTGGTCTGGCAAATCAGCTGATGTATCACTGAAAGGAGAAACTTTGTATGTTTCCTTCTGTTTCAGCCTCTTCTTAGGGCTTATCTGTCCCAAATGAAAACAACTAGTTCTTTTTTACTCTAATAGCAATAAGAGAAAAGGGAAAGGAAATTCCATAGTTAAGGAGAGGAAGAGTGAAATCATTGCCTTTGCCTTTTTATTGCAGGCGGCACTTTGTTTGTTCTGATTACCATCTCCCTGTTCTTTTCTTATTCTAGCATCCTGATCTTCTAACAAGAAGTAGCATTCTGTAGTTACCATAGCAATTGTCCTTTTGCTGATGAGCTCTTACAGCTGTGTTTGATAGCATTTCAAATATGTATTGGAACAATTTCTTATCTCGGGGGGGGGGGACGGAGTGGTAACTTAACCTAAATCAGCATGATTCGGTTTCCTTTATCTTGTTCTAGCCTTAGATATTTCACAACATTTGTCTCCTTGTATCTGTGTGCAAGCCTTCAGGAAAACCAAGCAAACTCTGGTGTAGTGGCTCATTTTGTCCCTTAGATGGCAACACACTCCATGTATTCATTTCAACAGTACCATATCTCTCTGAACCAAGATCATCCCCCCCCCCCTTAATATTCATATCATTCTGTTAAGAGGCCGATAGCGCACTCCTAAGCATATGACCATCAATGGATCAATGCTTAGTATTGCACTCTTATTTTACCATACTCAAAGGAGCCCTGTTGAAATCGATCTAACAGTTGAACATAAATGCAAGTGGCAAAATTTGTGCGTGTGTGAAGTGCCGTCAAGTCTTTTGACTTATGGTCGAAACCCTATGAATTGATGACCTCCAAAACATCCTTTCATTAGCAGCCTTGCTCTGGTCTCCCGAACTAAGGGCCATGGCTTCTTTGATTGAGTCCACCCATCTCATGCTGGGTCTGCCTTAAACTTTTCATAGCATTTGCTCAGTGGTAAATACAGGGCAGTGGCCCAGGGCCCTGCACATGCCTGATGGAGGAAGAGAAGAAGGAGAAGAAGAGCACACTCCTGCTATCGTTGCTCATGTCCACCTCATTCAGAGCTCAAGATGCCCGATTGTGCCAATTGCAACTTGTGCCTACTCTGCTTGGGGCTCAGGTGGCTGGCATTTGGCAGCATTAGCTCGCACCTCACACAGGGCAAAGGCCACCCTTTACCTGGCCATAGTGTGAGTGTGGCATGGGTTCTGGGGGCCCATCCTCAACTTTTGCCCAGGGGCCCAGTATTACCAAGACTGTGCTGGGGGAAATGTGCTGAGACTTCCCCTGGAAGTCATGTGGTGCCTGTAAAATAAATGTATCTAACTTACATTTGTTGTTTAGCCCAGGTCACAGATTCCTACATGTGTACTGCTAGGACAGCAGAATCCACGGCCTGAGCGCATGCAGTCCCGTTTAAACAGGTTGCCAGTGATATGCAACCTGCATTAGGATGCTTCTTGTACTAATTCTGATCTTATCTGCATCACAAAAGAAAGGACTGGAACAATATTCAGTGTTGTATTTTGAAAGGATCGTCATTAGCATAACTGTTATAGTAATAACAACTTGGGAACCATTTGTGTCACTTCCTGGTAACTTAGAACAGCCCATGGTTAAGAGCACCAAAGTAGGTGGTGGAAAGTGCCCACAGCTGATTCATGATGACCCCATAAGGATTTCAATGCAGAGAAGAAACAGAGGTGGTTTTGCTGTTAGCTGCCTCTGCGTAGCAACCCTGGACTTCTTCAGTGGTCTTCCATCCAAGTAGTAACTAGGACTGACCTTACTTAGCTGCCAATAACTGGCAAGGTCAGGCTAGCCTGGGTCATCCAGGTCAGGATGCATGCCTTGTGTCCCAAACAAGAACATGAGTTCTTCTGATTCAAGTCACAAAAAATAATAATAATAATAATCAGAGGACTGTGGGAAGTTTAAAACAGCCCAGGAACAAGCCAAGCAGAGCATCTATTGTAAACTGCCCTGAGACCCGCATAAACAGGGAAGGGCGGTCAAGAAATCGAAATAAATAAATAAATAGATAAATAAATAAATTCCTGTGTGATACTGTGAGCCAGCGCTGCAGGAGACTCAAAGGATATTCCATTCCAGTCTTCTTTGATACTGTTAGATCTATTTTACTAATCTGAGCTAATCCAGATAGTGCAGGTAATAAGTCACCAAATGGGGTTAAATCCTAAGAATACTTCCTTAGAAGTTTATCATGTTGAAATGAATAGAAATTTCTCTGTGGTAAAGGGTTTACAGTCTTAGTAGTTGGTAAAATTATATATGGAAAGTAAAGGCCCAGGGTGTGAGAAAGTACCATCAAAACTATCAGAAGACGACAGTTTTCACAGACAATAAATTGATCTTCACTAGGTGTTATTCCAAATTACTCTCTGCTGTGTCAGTCTGAGAATGGCAATTTCAGTTACGCTTCTCCCTTGTGCAAATCCAGTCCTATGTACTAAGTTTTCAATTGTACTGGAGCATCAGTAAGTTAGCATTATAACTTCTATGTATAAAATGTGGATGTTGCATTGTAAATGTTATATAAATGATAAATAAATGTACATGGTACAGAAAATAGCTACCACACATGTACAAAGCACTAACAAACTTGTGAAATAAACAGCAAAACTGTGAAACCATTGACAAGAACATAAAAAGAAACAAAACAGAAAACATTGTTGCATCCCTAATTTGCCATTACAACTATAGGGAAACAGGTGTTCCAATGCATACATAGTGTTCATGTATGCTGTCTTCCCCATTCATATAATTTGAGGGAACTGTATGTCTTTATTTATATGGAGTTACCTGAATTGAATGGGAAAAGGTGTGCTTTGTTTCTGTACTTACAAAGCTGCCTTCTACTGAGTCAGACCATTGGTCTACTAAGGTCAGTATTGTCCACTCTAACTGGCAGCCATTCTCAAGGGCTTTCAGGTTAGAGGCCTTTTGCATCACTAGTCACCTGATCCTTTTATAACTGGAGATATGGGGGACTGAGCCTGGGACTAGGGATGGGCACGAACCGAATTACGAACTGAATTTCATGAATTGGGCTGGTTTTTGTGTTCATGAACTGTGATTCAGGGAACTGCGCTGTTCATGAACCACCCACAAACCACCATGGTTTTTGTGGCAGTTTGTTCAGGTCATAAGAGAGTTTGTGGGCCATACATGCTGGCACCCAAGGAAATCTTCAGGTACCCTTTAAAGCCATGCTGCCACAGTGACACAACTTGCCAGTGAGCTCAGAAGGCATTAAAATGGTAAGTCATGCTGCCACTGCAGTGCAATGCGAGCGAGCTTAAATGCCTTCTGACAGCTCACTAGCATCACACCACCAGTGTGTTTTGAATATTTAAAATGTTTTAATAGTGTTAAATGTCTTAATGTTTTAAATGTTTTAACTGTATATGAACCTTGGCACTTTGTGCCAGGCAATGTGAGCTGCCCCGAGCCCGCTTGCAGGGAGGGTGGGTTATAAATATAATAAAAAAAATACATACATACATACATATATACATACCACGGTGGCACAACTTGTGATGCCAGCAGAAGCAATTTGTGAAAGGGAATGAAAGGGATGACTAAATGATTCAGTGATCTCTTTGGCTCCCCCCGCTTGAAAGCTGCATGAACCCAAACTGGTTCGGTAACTGGAAAAGTTCATGGAAACATATGCTGTACTACAGGGCCATGGACTCTCCCTAAATGTGCACATTGGACCACTCCTGCACAATAGAAAACTACAACACCGGAACAGTGAGGACTCACAGGGAATGGAAGATCTTATTTTCCCCTTTCACTCACTATTAGTTCCAGTTTCCCCACATCAGTTCTGTCTCCCCTTTTCCAGACTCCCCCTCCTCTTCTGACTGTGGTTTCTCTTCCCTCTTTCCTCATCCTCCCGTTGGCTGCTGCATTCTCATGTGTCATTTTCTGCTCAGATGTTGCTCCTTTTTATTATTTTAACTTTCCATTTAGTTCTTTTAAAAATATTTTTGAAAAACCTGGGACCTCCCCCAGGTTTGTAGAACTCATCTTCACAAGGGCCAGGGCCGGATCAGAAACAGCAATGGAGGGTTGCCAATCAGTCTGCTTACTTTAAGAGTATTATTGCTGACCTATTTAAAAAAAAATTAAAAATAAAGTTTAGTACCTCGAATTATACTATTGCATTTATGAAATGGGCTCATAATATTTATGGAAGCTGAATGTTTGTATCATAAGTGGTGCTATGAGGCCTCAGTGAAATTTTAAAAACCTGGTTCTAAAAATAATGGACGTTCAGGGCAGCACCCCTAAGAGTAAGGTTTCTGAAATAAGGGACATTTGGAACTCTATATGGATCAGGATGTAACCTGAATTAAGGGACATTCCTTTAACATAAAGGACATCTGGAGCTCCAGGTTACATTGATAGCATAGTCGCTGAAAGAATGGTGATGAAATTGGATAACTGGGCATCATGTATATCGGACAATGGGGGGTTCCCATTAAGAAATTAAGCCTCTTTTTTCATGAGGTAGGATTCAAAGCTCTTGTTGGAATAGCAGCACTTCCGCCCTGACCTCCTCTGTGATTTCTCATTGTGTTTCAGCCTCAGCAGCTGCACCACACTGATTTGTGTTTGAGAGTGAGTCCGTCTTTGGAATGCCATGTCGCTTATGGGCTAGTTATGTGCGACATTTGTAGATGCCCATAACCTTTGCATGAACTCCAGCCCTCTGCAGCAGGTTGCAGAGGCCTTCCAAAGTCAGGTGACAAACGGTGCCATCTGCACCTCAGTGCTGGTCATCTGGTCAGAGCACTGACCTCTCTGAACATGATACATTGAAATCTAAGTCTGGAAAGCTGCTGGGAGGCAAAAATCTGCTCCTCAATGTCAGTTTCACTAGTCTGTCACTTAATTGTCCAGTGCAGATGACAAAAGGCACCATTAGATTTAGGTCATGAACTATCGTTTAGCATTCACATGCAATCGTACACCAGTCATCGCCTGTTGGTTTAGAAAGAAGAGCAACATAGCCCTGTCCTTCTTAGCTCTTTGGGGTGGTGGTGGAAGATACCTGGAAGTTTATATATATGAATTAAATTTACTACGGGCAACTCGAAAAGACCTTATTTATTTGTAACTACTTGCATTTAGACTTTTCACAGTTTCTTGTGGAATAGCTAAAGTCCCAGCAATTCCCGAAGTGTCTTGGCTCATACAACAATAACAAGAAGACTCAGGGAAACAAGTCAGGCCTTCCATTTGAAAACAGGACAGAATCCCACCCAAGGCATTTTTAATCCTATTGACTGCAGTAGCAGAACTAAATATATGCTTCATTCCCTCCAGTTAAGATGATGGACCTTCACAGCAGATATACAAAATTCAGCTTGGAGTTAGGCATGTTTCAACATGTTGTAAGCAGAAGAAGAAGAAGAAGAAGAAGAAGAAGAAGAAGAAGAAGAAGAAGAAGAAGAAGAAGAAGAAGAAGAAGAAGAAGAAGAAGAAGAAGAAGAAGAAGAAGAAGAGGAGGAGGAGGAGGAGGAGGAGGAGGAGGAGGAGGAGGAGGAGGAGGAGGAGGAGGAGGAGTTCGGATTTATACCCCGCCCTTCACTGCCCAAAGGTGTCTCAGAGTGACTTACAAACTCCTTCCCCTTCCCCTCCCCACAATAGACACCCTGTGAGGTAGGTGGGGCTGAGAGAACTTCTGACAGAAACTGTCCTTGAGAGAACAGCTGTGCCAGAGCTTATGACTGACCCAAGGTCACATCAGCAGGTGCAAGTGGAGGAGTGGGGAATCAAACCCGGTTCTCCCAGATAAGAGTCCGTACAGTTAACCACTACACCAAACTGGCTCTTAAGCAGTGATCTTAAGCTCTGTTTTGGATTTCAGACCCTGGGATGGCACTTCAAAGTAGATAGCTTTGAATTAGGCATGTTTGAATTAGGCTGTAAACAAGGGCTGAAGCACCCTTGGATCAAAAGACCTTCACTCTGGCTGAGTGTGATCTTTGATTCTTCTGAGTCACAGTAACTCCAGCGAACAGCAATCAAGTTGCATATTGGTAGAACGTAATAAAAGGAAGCTGAATAAGGATTGACAGGTTTTGTCCGAGAGGGGCGCTCCTTCCCTGATGTTCTTCATTTTCTTCAGTAGAAACCAAGTTTCTAAATGGCAAATTAATTTGATACACAAACCAGCCCTGAACTTTAACCTTCCTTGCCACTTGCAGGGAGTTAGCCGCTCGGTGCTATCACACGGCATCAGTCATCAACAGTGTCGGACAATGACTTCCCAGGCTGAAACTCCTTTCATCCCAGAGCCACAATAATCTTCGCAAACATTAATTAATTGACCACAGAGCACTATTGTGTGTTGGGGAAGGATCATTAGAAAGATGGCAAGATATGGCCTGGCCGCATTACTCCAGTGCTAGAAAGACAGCAAAAGGTGGTGGTGGGGGGAGAGATGGGCCTCCTCATTTACATATTTGGGTTTAAATACATACCGATGTAAAATTGCTGTTCACCTAGCCTTGAGGCAAGGGGGGGGACGGACTGTTGAGCTGAGATGGGAAGAAAAACACTTCAGCCAAACTGCTTGAAAGCCAGCCGACCCCAAGGTTATAGTCACCAAAGTAACATACTATGTGTCTCAAAACGTTTTTTTTAATCAGAAGTAGATATTCCCGCTAAGGTGTGACTCTAAGGGAGGCCAAGGATCTGGTGCTAAGCGAACAGAAACAATTCATGGCATCTTCTCTCTTTCCCCCTGAAGGCAACTGTGGGAAGTTAGGGCATTTTGGGAACAGAGCAGGGTGATTGATTCATAGGGTTGCCAGGCCTCTTGCTGATTGCTGCCATAGAATTTCCAAGGATTCCTAGAGCTACCCATTGTCACAGAAGTGACATAGTGATGAAGGCGATGTCACATACCCCGCATGTCCTTGCCCCCACCCAAGCTTCCTGCTTTCAAAACTATTGATTTAGGAGAAATTGACAGAAGTTACCTCCTTTTCCTTTCTCTGCCAGGTCTGGTACAAATGGAGCAAGAGTCTGTGCAAGCCTGTGTGAGAATCTGAGTTTAATTCAACAGTCCTTTCTGCCACATCCAACTCTCTGAGCACCTTTTATGGGACCTTAGGCCTATTCCATTTGGTTCCACGTGGTGCTGGGGACTAGCTAAAGTACAGCAGCACTCCAACTTCTTCTTCTAAATGATCTATGGCCACACGCAATCATTTTTGCATAAGGATAGTATTGTGCTGATAATATGAGGAGATCCAGAGGATAATACTGAACACTTGAAGCTAGCTTATAATAAATTAGACCATTGGTTCAATTGAAGTCAATATTGTCTGCTCAGACTGGCAGTGGCTCTCCAGGGTCTCAGGTGGAGACCTTTCTCATCACCCACTACCTCATCACTTTAACTGGAGATGCTGGGTTTGAAACTGAAATCTTCTGCATACAAAGCAGATACTCTATCACTGAGCCATGGGTCCTTCAGCAATAAGAACATACATAAGAACATAAGAGAAGCCAATGTTGAATCAGGCCAATGGCCCATCTAGTCCAACACTCTGTCACACAGCGGCCAAAATATACCAGGTGCCATCAGGAGGTCCAGCAGTGGGGCCAGGGCACCAGAAGCCCTCCCACTGCTGCCCCCTCCAGCACCAAGAATAGAGTGCATCACCTGCCCCAGATTGAGAGTTCCCATCTATACCCTATGGCTAATAGCCACTGGTGGACTTCTGCTCCATATGTTTATCTAATTTCCTCTTGAAACTGTCCATGCTTGCAGCTGCCACGACCTCCTGTGGCAGTGAATTCCATATGTTAATCACTCTTTGGGTGAAGAAGTATTTCCTTTTATCTGTCCTAACCCGACTGCTCAGCAATTTCATAGAGTGCCCACGAGTTCTTGTATTGTGAGAAAGGGAGAAAAGTACTTCTTTCTCAACCTGCTCAATCCCATTCATAATCTTATAAACCTCGATCATGTCACCTCTCAGCCGTCGTTTCTCCAAGCTAAAGAGCCCCAAGCATTTTAACCTTTCTTCATAGGGAAGGTGTTCCAACCCTTTTATCATTCTAGTTGCCCTTCTCTGCACTTTTTCCAATGCTATAATATCCTTTTTGAGATGTGGTGACCAGAACTACACAGTATTCCAAATGAGGTCGCACCAATGATTTATACAGGGGCATGATGATACTGGCTGATTTGTTATCAATTCCCTTCCTAATAATCCCCAGCATAGCGTTGGCCTTCTTTATTGCAGCTACACATTGTGTAGACATTTTCAGCGAGTTATCCACTACGACTCCAAGATCTCTCTCTTGGTCCGTCTCTGCCAGATCAGACCCCATCAACGTGTATTTATATTTAGGATTTTTGGCTCCAATGTGCATCACTTTGCACTTGGCCACATTGAACCCCATTTGCCACGTTGACGCCCACTCACCCATCCTCAACAGATCCCTTTGGAGTGCCTCACAATCCTCCCTGGTTTTCACCACCCTGAACAATTTTGTGTCATCTGCAAATTTAGCCACATCACTGCTTACTCCCAATTCCAAATCGTTAATAAACAAGTTAAAAAGCATCGGACCGAGTACTGATCCCTGTGGTACCCCACTGCTTACCACCCTCCACTGAGAACGTTTCCCATTTATACTCACTCTCTGTTTCCTATTTATAAGCCAGTTTTTGATCCACAAGAGGACTTGTCCTTTTATCCCATGACTATGTGGGTTCCTTCTCAGTGTTGCCATTAAAACGAAATCCAGAAGTGCCAGAATTCTAGGTACCCCCGTAGATAAAGAATATTGAGGGAATGGGGTGCTCATACTCATTTCTGACCCTGAATCCTCTCTCCTTATTTGTAGATAGACTGCCCTTTCCCTGGATTGCTACTTTAGGGTTTCTGGAGGGTATTGCAGTTCTCTTTTGTAGGTTGCCCTCCTCTTCTTTCTAGAATCTTAGATGCTGACAGAGCTCAGAAGAGAATTTGAATTTTACTACATCGTCTGGCAACAGAATCATATATGGAAATGTGATTTCCATTTCAGTATCTTGTCTGACTAGGCATGAGGGAATTGCTCTCTTTCTATGTAGACTGCACCCTCTTCCTCATGTGCCTGAAAGCAGGAGCTAGGGCTTATTGCCTCACATAATTCATGCCTCATTTCTGCCTCCCACCCACACCTTTGAATAGAAGTTGAACTTTGCTCTTCTATGGGTATATCTACAGCACATACTTAAACAGTTTTGATAGTAATTTTCTCCCTAGAGGGACTCCTGGGAACTGTAGTTGTTTGAGGTAGGATGTGTATACACCAACAATATCTAATGGAATTCATAGCACATTTTTTCAGACTAGCAGATAGATTAGTAGAAGGTTTGGAGAAAAGACCATCATCTCCCCAAAGCTTCCTTGCTTATCTTGGAAAGGAGAATGACTTAGATCCAAAGTATCATTTCCAAGGATGCAAGGATTTCCCCTCATAGATCACAACTTTCTTGGCTTTCTCTTCCTGTGGTAATTTGAAATGCCCCTCCCCCACAAACCTGGAACACTATTTCCACAGGATGGGGAGCCAGGAAAGGTGTACACTGTGGGTGGAGATACTTACTGCTGCAGAAGTTAATCTGGCTGGTTATAAGTATAATAAATAAACCAACAGTTTTAACCGTTGATAAACCACATGAAAAACTGCATTCTGTTCTTTTGCCTGAACTTTTCTATGGTAAATAATGTGGCCCGCCCATGATAACAAAATATCAGCTACCCTGAAATACACACATGGGAGTTAACATCTCAGAGAGAAGGTTCTGATGGATGTCTTTTGCCTTGTATTTATATAACCATATCTTCCCTCATACCTTCTAGCTAACAAAGCATACCTTTGGGAGTTTGCAAAGAAAAAAAAATAATTAGCATTTCATACACTTGAGATGAATATACCAAGACACTTGATGGCAATCTTATTCTCCGTGTTTCCATGCTTTTCATACATCTCTCATGCATGACAAACAAGAAAATAATTGCTAAAGCCTGCTTGCTTTATTCTTTTTAAATACAGACCATCCTTTAAGCCCCTTTAGAGAATACATCATTTATCTGATTTTAAACAAATTCTTTTTTTTTTTTTTTTGTGGTGGTGGTGGTGGTACATTTCAACAAGGAGCGAGCTAGAAAATTAGAGTTCTCTATAAGCGAGCTACATCTAATTATAAAAGATGAAGGCTTGGGATATTTGCATAATTGCTGACTCTAGTAGGGGTCGGTAACATATTTGCATTAGCTACTTATGCTTCATACTAACACTTTTAAGTGCCACTTATCAAAAATAAGTCCACCAAGTCAGAGGTGCTGAGGTGTCTAAATATTGTAACCTGCCACAAACAGACAATGTCTTCTGCTTCCATCGTCTGGAGACAGAGAAGCTTTCAAAATACAGGCTTGGACCCAGCTTTGTCTAATAGTTAGACACTAAGGTGAAGGAGGTTGTAATAATATCATAGACGGGTAGGGAAAATATCTCCTCTGGCTTCAGAATGGACTTGTTTTGGGTAGCAACAACATTTCAGGGTCTGTTCATTGACATTCATAGCTCAACTTCCAAGATATCCTCTGATTATTTCTACATCTCCCATCTCTAGTGCTCCCATGTCATACTCAATGCAGGTGAAGAGTTTTCGTTGTTTTGGTTATTCTGGATAATTTCCCCTTTGAGTTTTATTTCAATTTGTTTACCTCCAGGTGCTGGTTTTGTAGCCAGGAATAAAAATTGGAAAGTGTTAATAGGTTTATAGGATAAATTGATGGAGACTTTTCCAGATACAATGCTTATTTTAGCAGGTAACTTTAACGCTAGAATTGGAAGTGACAATGAATCTTAACTGGCTACTGCAGTTGAAGTAGTGAAAGATGTCCAGCCACCATGTCCAGAAAGCCAGTTTGGTGTAATGGTTAAGAGTGACAGACTCTTATCTGGAGAACTGGGTTTCACTTTCCATTCTTACACATGCAGCCAGCTGGGTGACCTTGGGTCAGTCACAGTTCTCTCAGAGCTGTTCCCTCAAGAGCAGTCCTTGGAAGAGCTCTCTCAGCCCCACCTACCTCTGTTGTGGGGAGAGGAAGGGAAAGAGTTGTAAGTCATTCTGAGATTTTGAGTGAAGGGCAGGATATAAATCCAATTCTTCCTCCTCCTCCTCCTCTTCCTCCTCCTCCTCCTCCTCCTCCCCCATGACACTAACCTCTTAAAGAATTGGGGGAGGCATTTTTATTTTAAACTTTAATTCTGCCCCCTAGTTTTAGCCTATAAAATGAGTTTTTGATACCATTTACAGGTATTAAAGCTTAATCAAAGTCATTAAAACCATGAAACTCTACTGGAGATAGGAGGTTCCTTGTCAACCATTTTATACTCAAAAATCCAATGCAAATAAAAAGTCTTCCTCCTATAAAATTTTGTTACTTACAAGGCTGGAGATATGGACATGCACGTGGATATTTCTGATCTGAAATAGTGCCCCAGATACACCAAAATATACCAAAACAGTCTTGAATTTTTTGGATTCCAAGACATCATCCCCTGAAATCTCTGGATTCTTTCGTATTATTGGCACAATTTTCAGTGGACGGTGCAGCTGGCATCCAGAGGCCACCTCCATTGAGTCAAATGGGTGTCTGGATGGAGAAGTCATTTGGCAAGGGAAGACAGAGGGAGGGTATCACTATGGAGAAGGCCCTGCTGCTTTTTACACATACCTTCTGAAATTCAGATAGCATGGACACTGAGAACAGGGCTTTCACAGATGATTGTTAACACATTCGGAGGAACTTAGGAAAGGAGGCATCATAGTCAGAGCTGTCATTGCATGAAGCTGGAGATGTCATCAGATCTTATATGTCCTGTATTTGGAGTGTTCGCAGTTTGTAATGCTTACCTTCAATGCAAAGGTCAGTACTACAGTACTGAAGACTTCTCTGATCCAGGTTTTATATCTTAATGTCAATTTCCCAGAATGCAGCAAGTCACTCTGAAAGAGAAGAAAGGGAGGAGAGGGGGAAGATTCCTTCATTCAGCTCTTTGGCTGGTAGGCTGTCCAAAAAGGGGGTAAGCTTTTATGGCCTGCATCAAAGTTACCTCTTGTGACAGTGACTGATTACAGCCCCCCATCATCTACTAGATAACTTCGGAGGAGCACTGAAAGGGCAAGTTCTTCTTAAACATTTTCAAGTACCCGAAAGGATGAGCATTTATCTATATATCTGCAAATCTGCCTTTCCAGTTACCCACATCCAAAGTTCTCTCTGTTTTTGGTGAATTTAGTTAGTTCAGCTTGAGAATGCAACCAGAGATCAGGACAATTCTGCCAAGTCATTGGTTGGTCACGGACTAATCCGCTTCCCTGCCCTTGGTGACATTCTGCTGCTGCTACAGTTATCCAGGGACCCCAACTGGATGGATTGGAAGAAATGCTGCAATAATTGGAAGTTGCTCCCACAGTTCTCCACACATGTTCAAACATGGCTGGTTTGCATTTTATCCCTTTTTGACTCTATGAGTGTGTATAGCCTCTGTTACCCCATCTTGGAGTTCTCTTAGTTCCTATTTGCTTGGGAGGATGGGTGTCAGGCCACTCCCAAGGGAATGTTTTCGTTTACACATCTCCAAAGTTCTTATCTAGTAAACTGATTTGTTTTCCTCCACTGCTGAGAACCAGGTGCAAGATCGCTCGGTGTCTAGAATGTAGCTTTGAGGATGCTATTCTTGACTCATAGACAACAATTAAAGTATAAGAGGTTTAGTTTTGGCTAGATATCTTGTCTCAGGATTCAGCTAACCCTGCTGTATGTTTGCAAGGCCCAGCAGATTGGGGTTAGCCTGCAACTTTTCTGTAAGTCTGATGCTTTTATTAAAACCTCCCTGTAAACAAACCTGAATCTTGCATATTGTTTCCTTGGGATTTCTGTGAACCCTGGAGCTCCTGGCCAGAGCCCCAAACAGAGTGTAGAGACCATACGATACCATAAATGTCCATTTCCACTTATCTACCTTTCAAAAACAGAAATATGACATTTAAATGTGAAGTCCTGGCTTTTAAAATTATTATTACAATGATGATGATGATGATGATGATGATGATGATGATGATGATGATGATGATGATAATTTATTTTTCTTGTCCCCTTGTATTACAGCAGACATTGACAAGGAGCCTTGGTGAACATTTCTCTTTTTCTCTAGTGCATAACACAATTTGATGGTCTGTGAACCCTGGATCAATCTAGTGACATTGCGGCTGATCCACTTTAGCCCTGCTTTGCTCAGTCAGTCTTTCACTGGGAGGCTCTTTGTTTTCACATTCTCTCGAAAGGCTCATTAGACGTGATCTCTTTTAGTCTTTTTTACTTTGGCTCTCTATTTTGCCACTTTGGACTCCATGCCGCCTTCTTTCTCAGGTCTCCTTATAGGTTAAGTCTAAGCTCTCGCCTGCTCTTCTTTTAAACTCAAAGTCAGTGTCTGAATCTCCATTTAAAACTTTTTAGGAATGCTGGTGCCCGGAACAACACTAAGTGTAAAAGTTTGGCTTTGGGAGTCATGGGCTTAAATTTCAGGGCAATTGCTGGTATCTGGCTGGCACTGTACCCAGAGGGAAAGACTGAGCAGTTTATTTTAAAGCTAGGATGTGGCAGAATGATAAAAAAGAATCTGCTTGGTGCAAAGAACTGTTCTGAGCATCCCAGCCTCATACTCCTTGCACAATATACATCACTGGACCAGGAGAATGTGCCAATATCCATAACATATCACACACATTTTACCCAAAATGCCATTGTCCTGCAACATCACACAACTGGTCCCCTACTGAATGTGTAACAGTGATGTTGCATTTTGGTCCTTATTCAGTTGGAATGGGTCCTTTTTACAAAATGAGATCTGAACATGATACAAACATGTGTTCATACACTCTCTTACAACTGAATCAATGGCACTGCCTAATACTTTCATTTTAAGACCTGATGTCCAGTGTAAAAGAAAGACTTGTGTGTGTGTGTGTGGCGGGAACCCTAACTTTTGAGGTTAAGTTTCCAAATGTGAACCCACAGGTCATATGATACCTTTCAGAAGGTTAGCTGGGTTAGAATACACCAATGAAGTCCCTTCATCAGCTGCATGAACTGTTAGCAGTTGGCAGGTATCCATAGCCAACTATTTCTCAGACATAAAGCAAATTCTCTGTAGGTAGAACAGGGCTGGTTCCAGATTTTTGGGCACCCTAGGGGAAAAATGCCCAGTCACCCCACTGCTCCTCTGCCTATCATCTTTGCTCACAGATACCTATATCGCCCACATGCTTATTCGCTGATGATGCTGGGCAGTGCGCATAGCTAGGAGCATGGATGGCAGAGTGCTTGCAAGCAAGTGGGTGGGAGAAGGGTGGGTGGGCAGCAGGGCAGGTGCATGGTCAGTGGCAGCAGGGCCTGCCAGAAGCTCTGGGCTTGGGTAGTTGCCTCCCCTCAGGGTATAACAACACCAGCCTGGATGCAGAAGGTCCCACGTTTATTCCCTGGTTAGCTCCATTGGAACAAAAACACACAAACCATTGTAGCAGCTGATATGAAAGACCTCAGTGTGAGTCCTGGAGATCTGCTGCCAGTCTGAGTAAACACGACTGACCTTGGATTTCAGGGAGGACTTGGGTAAAGTGGAATTAGGAGAATTTCTCTTAACCATCTTGTTTCATATATCTGTTACATTTGTGTCCTGTGCTTTTACCACTGCACTCTTTGCAAGCATACATGATTCTCCCTTGATCCATTTATATTCACATAAGGGCAAACCCAGAAAATATGGTGGTGGTGAAGATCTTACAAAATAAGGCAAGAATTGCAAACAGTCAAGAAATAGGTGTGTGTGAGGGCAGAGCACATAAGAGAACAAGATCCAGTCGAAAGGGTAAATGATCCTATCAGAGTGGCTCAGTCCCAAATGCAGATGAACTGGCAAAGCCCCTGGAAGAGCCTTCATGAAGCTCTTACAAGGGACAATTGCTTTCTGTCATGAGGTAGTCCCTCTAGATTCCACTGAAAAGAAAGCCCTCACATTATGTGTGTTGAAATCAATGCTTGCAGAGTGGGAGCAGGCCCAAGTGCTCTGGCTCTGCTACCCACATATGCACAGAGTCCTATGCAAAGAGTGTGCACATATGCTTTGTCCCCATGACCAGAACATTCAAAAAAGCAGCATTTCCCGTGACTGTGTACATATATAGCCTCTGTCCTCATGAGCTGCTGGGGGTTGAGGCTAGCATGTGTGAGCCTGCTGTCCAGAGTTGCCAGGTCTGGGTTGGAAAATACCTGGAGACTTTGGGGGTAGATCCATAAGAGGGTGGGGTTTGGGGAGGGGAGGGGCCTCAGCATGGTACAATGCCATGGAGTCCACCCTTCAAAGCAGCCATTTTCTCCAGGGGAGCTGATCTCTGTCAGCTGGAGATGAGTTGTAAAAGCAGGAGTTCCCCAGGCCCCACCTGGAGGCTGGCAACCTTACTTCTCTCCTTCTATGTTCATTGAAACCATCAGTATAATGCCATGTTTGTAATGTGTGTCATCTGCAGAGGCATCAAGACTGATAGTGTCAAGTCTGCATGTGAATGCCAGCTCCATTGCATTGTATTATTGCAGCAGCCTATGAGTCACGGTAATGTCTGCAACACAGGTACTTAGGGCACAATCTAGGTAAGAATTCTAAGGACCATGCTCTTTTCTCCCATAGAAATATGGGGTTGTTTGGCATGGAATTTGTCCTTTCTATTTTGTAGAGAAACACATTTCCGCCAAGGAATTCCGAGCCCTTTCTTCTGTGTGTTCTGGCCATCCTTCTCCAGCTTGGGGGTTCTGCATGTCAAAAGCAGACTGGGACCTATATGGACAAACAGGTCTTTGCTGATGGGTTTCTCTCTTTTATGAACTTACAGCTGGTACTGGGTACTCACAGCACTGTTGTGTTTTTAAAAGAAAGCCTCTTAAATTCCTCTTCACCCAGTTTTTCCCTGCAGTCTGACACTTTTGTTTCTTGTCCTCTTTTTTTAGGAATCTGGAGTCAATTCTGTTTTGATCAAAGAGAAAGTTGGGCTGCGGTCACACAGACTAAATAATCCACTTCCAGTGCACTTTCCTACTGGATTTTTACAATGTGAATTGGCAAAATCCAGTTAGAAAGTGTATTGAAAGTGTATTATTTAATGTGTGTGGCCGCAGCCCTAAAGAGAGGAGGGATTGGAAGGGAGTTTTTGCAATACATCAGGATTCTGCTCTGTATATGCTCAGAGGCAAGCAAGGTCTTCTCCAGCCTTCCTGTCCTCCTGCTAGAGTTCCATTCGATGGTATGTAACGTGAAACAGCCGCAAGGGCTGAAGCTACAAAAGGGTGCATTAATTTCTTTTCAAAGAGAAATGGAAGAGAAATCCTTCTTCTAAAAGTGAAAAGAGAGAGAGAATAAGATCAATGGCTGTATCTAAAAAAGTCAATCCTGGAAGAAGAAATTCCTCTCCCCATAACAATGCCAGCTCATAACCCTTTAAGATGAAGCTAACATCCATTTGATCAGTGGGATTCAGCCTTCCTGGTTGCCTCTTCCCTGTGTAACAAGTGATCAGTTTATTTTAGGCCGAGTTCAGACTGGCAGTTTGAAGCGGGAGCGAGCCGTGGCAAAAAAGTCCCGGAACAAACTGTTCCAGGTTTTCCCAGTCATACTGCGCCAACTGATGCGGGAGCATACCGGGAGGAGGCATGAGGGAGCGTTCACACTGTTGGCCCGAAGGTGTGGCTGTAAGGCACAGCTTTCTGTTTTGCTAATCTGGAGATATGTGCTTATGTGCATGAGTACACAATCAAAATTGCGGATTTTAGCATTAACACTGTGTTGGTGCAGGATAGACACACTTTCTGGGGTTTGATGCCACTTTTAACAGGTATCTTTTAAATTCAGGAACGAAGCGTTACAAGATGGGTTGAGTACGGCTGGGGAATGCTGGACAGATGTGCCTGTGTGAACGCCCCCTTTAATCCACTTGTGAAATGTTGCTGAAACACGCCTGTCTTGGGGCAAACTGCGAGTCTGAACTCAGTCTTAGATATTTTGAAAAGGTTCTGCATGCCCAGCATTGGTTGCTGCTCGCACAGTCATTTATATCTGGGCATTCATCAGTCTAGAAGAAGAGGAGGAGGAGGAGATTGTATTTATACCCCACACTTCACTTGGAGTCTCAGAGTGGCTTACAATCACCTTCCCTTCCTCTCCCCACAACAGACACCCTGTGAGGTAGGTGGGGCTGGGAGAGTTCTTTGAGAACTGCTCTTGAGACAAGAGCTCTCAGGGAACTTTGACTGACCCTAGGTCACCCAGCTGGCTTCATGTGGAGGAGTGGGGAATCAAACCTGGTTCTCCCAGATTAGAGTCCATCGCTCTTAACCAGTACACCAAACTGGTTGTCCCTATAAGTAAGTGATGTTCTTTAATGTCCTTGCAAGTCAACTGAATGTCAGGTCATTTCCCATAATCCTAAACAGAGGATTCTGTAATGCAAAAAAAAAAAGTTGGTGGGTTGTTTGACCAAAGGTTTTGGGATATGTTTTTAGGATTCTATTTCATTTCAAACCAATGTATCTCGACCCTTAGAGCAACCAGCTTTTATCACTGGCATACAGAAAGTAAAAATAGGAAACATCACTTATAAAGCAACTTCTTTGATTTGCAATTTGAGTAATGACTTAATGCAAACTGATTTAAAATCATTACTTAAATAGCCAAAAACTACTGATAAGACATAGTCCAGACAATGTGATGCACTTTTAAGCCTCATTGATTTCAGTGGTCATTGACAGGTCCAACTGTGCACAGGGGTTGCATTGCTAAACATGTTCTCAACTATCCCACTGTCATCTAATGGGGTTTATAAACTGCAAAATTTTGACTGTAATCTTAATCTACTGCCCTTAAATTTACACTTTGAGACATTAGATACAATAAAAATGTCATGGGCTGTGGTCATACAGAATGGAGAAAATGCGGGCAGGAAGCGAGGCTGTTTGCCCCGGCTGCAATGAGGCGTGTTTGTGCGATCATACTTCGGGCCGCACGCTCCACAATTCCCGATAATAGTAGGTTTTAACCAGTAGCTTTTATCCACACTCCTGCGGCGTGAAACAACACCCCGCTGACGACTCCGGGACGCCAGACAGATGTGTCTGTCTGATCGCGCCCCTTTAATCCGCGGGGGAATCGCATGTCTGCCGTGGCTTCTGGTAAGTATGATCGCACCCATGGTGTCTTAATGGTCTTTCTCAATCTGATGTTATTTAATCCCACTTTCAATCATATTTTTTTAAAAAAGAGTAACAGTTTAAAAACATAGAACGCTATTCAATTTGTAACTGAAGGAGTTTATTTTCTTAAGGAGTTTCCTTTCTTGTTTTTCTCTTTAACCTCCATCTACTTTTTCATATATCTCTGTTTTTTATGCATTTTTTCTAAGTCTTCTCTTCTTTTCTTGTACTGTTGGGACATTTCCTTCTCAGCTGTTTTCCCCATTTTTTTCTCAGAGCTGCAGCTTCCATAGAAAGTGATGAAGAAAATGTTTACTAACTTGCTTATGCCTCTGTGTTTTCAGGGGGGGTTAATATATGATGAACAACATGTGTATTTATTAGGTCACTTCAGACTTGGTGGTTAGGTTCAAACCCACTTCATCCATCCATTCATCAGTTCATTCATTCCACTTATATTACACGATTTGAGCATTACCATCCATTCATACCACGTTGGATTAGGGCCATTTTGGGAGACAAAGGTATGTATGCATACACACAAAAAAGTAAGAACTAGTTATAAAAGGATTGGAATTAGGGCCAAACCAGACTTGACATTTGTCACATATTTGGAATTCCCCATGAGGAGTTGCAGCACACTGCATGTCCAGCCACTTAACTTGGCAAATAATACCTCTGGTGCCATTTTGAATTGGGAAAACAGGGTGGGGAAAGATGCCCTCCTCCTCCCGCACCATGGTCACAGCCAGAATTGGATCCCTATGGTGGATTTACAGGCAGCTGCCACAGGAGACTGGCAGCGGGCATAGCTGCCAGCCCCTGTATTGAAGACATGACAAACATCACATCTGGTTTGGTCATAAGGGACAAACTCCAAAACTCTACACTATCAAAGCAGCCTTGAGATTTCTTTAAAATGTCAATTATTTTCCATTCTTTTCACATACTGTGGTTCTTTCTTTCATACTGTTAGCTCAAGTAACTAGATATGCACTTTTCTGATATGTATTTCTAGTCATTTTGTTTTAGTCAGTTTACCTTTGGGTGACCGTTAGCACAGACACATTATTTTTTTTCCCCTTTTAAAAAAAAAGAAAGAAAGATCCAAATGCAGAATGGCTTAACATTCCAAATATCAATTTTCTGAACATGAGAAGATGGAATTCAGTATCAACACAAGAGGGCACCAGGGGACAGACTCTCCTAAATAACTGCTGGTGAATGAAACTACTGATCACCTCACCCTGCAGTAACTATAGGTGGTTCTTAGTTTGCATGATTACACATGCTTTGACAAACATTTAAGAGCGCTAATATTTTTGTGTTGGTGCCAGATATCATGGATGTATGCCAGAAAGCAGGCTTTCTATTAGGAGACAGCGCACAGCTGCCATACAACCTCTGGGATTTATTTTCAGTTTGATCATCAAACAAGCGAGTGCCAACCCAGTGAATTAAGTCAGTATTGCCAGCAGAGATCATTGCAAAAGCTGTGTTGACATTTTATTTGCTTATACGTGCCCCCTTGCCCACTTGGTCTGGAGGTATGGGCTGCGTTGTCATCAGTATACAGATGACACCCAGCTCCATCTATTAATGGATGACCAGTTGGACTCCGCCCCAGAGGTATTGGACAGCGCATTACAGGTCATGACTGTTTGGCTGCAAGACAACCAATTGAAATGAAATCCCGCAAAGATGGAGGTCCTGTATCTGAGTCGTGGGGATCTGGGACTGGGAATCCAGCTCCCAACCCTTGGCAGGATGCCATTGAAGCTGGCACCAAGGGTGAAGAGCTTGGAGGTGCTCTTGGATGCCTCCCTTTCAATGGCCCAGGTTGCCACCATTGCTCAATTGGCCTTTTACTAACTGTAGCTGGTCAAGCAACTGGTTCCATATCTCCCTTCCCAGGACTTAGTTCCCAGGACTTAGCTACAGTGATCCATGCAATGGTTACTTCCAGACTGGATTACTGTAACTTGCTCTATGTGGGTGCTGTGTACTGGGTTCGATGCATGAAGAACCAGGACACAGTGTGATTCTTAATGCATGGTTTACTAGCACACACAACAGAATAGAAAATACTGGCCCGATAACCAACTATATACAGTCCCCGTGGACCACCCCCAAGTCCCATTGGTGGGTTTAAACTTCCCACCAAGGTTCCTATTAGTTACCGCTTGAGGTTTCAGGATCCTAGTCCCTATTGTCTCTTGAGCTCCAAGCTCTGGCAAACATTGCTGTCACCTAGTGGCGGTCAGTGAACATAACAGTGGGGATGCGATTGAACCTGATCTGGAAACTGCAGATAGTGCAAAATGTGGCAGCATGTGTGCTGATGTCAACGCATGTGCAGGCTCATGTTTAGCCAGTTCTGCGCCAACTGGCTGCCAATAGAATACCGGATTTTGGTGTTAACCTTCAAAGCCCTATGCAGCCAGGGACCTGTAAGTCTTCGAGACTGCCTCTCCCCATATGTCCCTCACAGAGCATTGTACTCAATTGATCAACATCTTCCGGCTGTCTCTGGCCCCAAGGATGTCTGGCAGTCCTCGATTAGTGCCAGGGCCTTTTCTGTAGAAAGAGCTCCCTCTTGAGATCATAAGAACATAAGAGAAGCCAATGTTGGATCAGGCCAATGGCTCATCCAGTCCAGCACTCAGTCACACAGTGTCCAAAAATACCAGGTGCCATCAGGGGGGCCAGGACTCTAGAAGCCTTCCCACTGTTGCCCCCCCTCCCCAGCACCAAGAATACTGAGCATCACTTGCCCCAGACCGAGAGTTCCTATCTATTCCTTGTGGCTAATAGCCACTGGTGGATCTCTGCTCCGTATGTTTATCCAATTCCCTCTTGAAGCCATCCATGCTTGTAGCTGCCACCACCTCCTGTGGCAGTGAATTCCATGTGTTAATCACTCTTTGGGTGAAGAAGTACTTCCTTTTATCTGTTCTAACCCGACTGCTCAGCAATTTCATTGAGTGCCCACGAGTTTTTGTATTGTGAGAAAGGGAGAAAAGTATCTCTTTCTCTGCCTGCTCTATCCCATGCATAATCTTGTAAACCTCAATCGTGTCACCCCTCAGTCGTTGTTTCTCCAAGCTAAAGAGCCCCAAGTCCTTTAACCTTTTTTCATAGGGAAAGAGTTCCAACCCTTTTGTCATTCTCGTTGCCCCTTTCTGCACTTTTCCCAATGCTATAATATCCCTTTTGAGGTGTGGTGACCAGAACTGTACACAAATGTAGTTGCACCATCAATCAGGGCCCTGCAGGATTTTATTACAATTCTGCAGGGCCTGCAAGATAAAGCTGTTCCAGTGGGCTTACAGATAAGGCAGCAGACATCCAAATCGATCTCAGCCCCCCCTTCTGACAGTGCTGGCCAAACGGAACCAGCCCAACTGAGCATCATTGTTGAAGCGAATCGACTCTGATTGTGGTTAGTTTGTGTTATTAACAGAACTATGGTTTTAACTATTTAAATTATATTGTTATCTTGTGATTGTAACCCGCCCTGAGCCCGTTTGCCAGGAGAGCAGGATAGAAACTGAATTAAATAAATAAATAAATAAATAAATAAAATATGAAGTGATTTTTAACTCCATTGATTCAAAACTAGCAGTCATCATGAGCACAAAGAACAACAGCAACAACAACAAAATACCAAACTGTGAAAGTAGTAGCAAAAAAATATAGTAGCAAAAAAAATTGACTGACCCAAATATTGCCAATCCGTTCCTTGCAAATGGCTTGGAGTTATAAATTGCCAAAAGTGAGTAAACAAAAAAGTCTTGAACACATGCCAGAAGGAACCTGACAGTTGACCTTGGAGGAGGGTTGGGTCCATACTCTGGTAGCACAACCCAAAAGCCCAGACTGTGGTTGTTGCCCATCTGAATTCAGAAGATAAGGATTACCAACAGGGCTACATTATGACTTTCATGGGCCCTAGGCACTTTTGCCTTCACGGGCTCTTCCCACCACAATAATATCAATATTATAATTATTTTTATATAACTTTAAATACTTTGGCATTTTATTTTTTTCCTGTTTTAGGCAGAATTCAATAATTTTTCATGGGCCCTAAGCATTTTATTTTTTTCCAATGTGAGAAAAAAATAAAAATTTTCTTCGATCCTAAAAGTTCACTTTTCCCCCTTCTAATTTTAAAAGAGATTAAAACAGTTGCAGGGCTTCACCAAAAAGACCATGGACAATGTTTTAACTATGTTTTGAATTTGTTTCAATTATAGGAGTTGGGGGGGCAGTTTATTTTAATGGTTTTAAGATATGGCTTTATCATTTATATTTTAAATCATTAGCTATCTTGGTGACCCTTGGGAGGGCAGAAAGGCAGACTATAAATGTTATATAAAAATGTTTCTGCACACCAGGGGCAGAGCTGGTCCAGCCTCGCAGCTACACATGCCAAAGGGGAATTCAGAGACCCAGAACAGAATAGCCTTGGAGAGGGGTGAATAACAGAAATAACACAATTATGCTGCGTTGTGTAGATTAAAAGCGACCTAACCCATATCAATAGACATTATGCAGAAGTGGTTGAGAACAGCAAGAATGTTCCTCTTCATAGAAGTGAAGAGATAGTTCAGAGATGGGTTATGATTGGTTGAGGGTCAAAAGATATTGATATGTATGTGAAACTTGTAATCGCTATTTTAAATTGACTTTGTTAAGATAAAAAGTAACAAGAATGAACTAACAGTTTTTGTATATTTCAAATACAGATAACTTTTGATGATGTTTGAATATATAAGATAATTAGCCAAGAACGTGTGCCCTTACCAAGTGGGGACAGCTAGTTATTGCTAGGAGATGATTTTAAAAACCTATAAATTTGAGACGTTGAATTGATTGAGAGTTTCTTCTCAGAAGAGGCTTCTCGGTTATAACCTCTTCAGGTAGGATACTTTTATGGACCCATGTAATTGGTCTCCTTTAATTATCTACCTAACAGTAATGGATGGTATAATTTATGTTAAGTTGTTGTTGTTACATAAGAACATAAGAGAAGCCAATGTTGAATCAGGCCAATGGCCCATCTAGTCCAACACTCTGTCACACAGCGCCCAAAATATACCAGGTGCCATCAGGAGGTCCAGCAGTGGGGCCAGGACACTAGAAGCCCTCCCACTGCTGCCCCCTCCAGCACCAAGCCATTCAGTCATGTCTGACTCTTGGTGATTCTAAGGGCCAGCTCTCTCTATGTTTTCCGATCTTGTACTGTTTCTTTGAGTTAAGTTACTAGCCTTAGTAGTAGAAAGTGCCATCAAGTTACAGCCAATTTATGGTGGCCTCATAGAGTTTTCAAGGCAAGAGACATTCAGAGGTGGTTTGCCATTGTCTGCCTCCACATCACAACCCTGGTATTCGTGGAGGTCTCCCATCCAAATACTAGCCACAGCCAACCCTGCTTAGTTTCTGAGATCTGATGGGATTCGGCTAGCCTGTCAGGGAAATTTTACTGTAGAATGATTTATAATTTTATATATTTTTGCATGTTATATAACTTCATATATTTTTGCATGTTATATAACTTCATATTGTCTAAAAGCCTATGAGTGATATAGATACACCTGTTAAGAAATGGAAAGGAATATCACCACCTTAGGCAATGGCTCCTGATAATAAACTCTGGAACCCTGTCAACAGTTCCTTGTCCACAAGATTTCTTGTTTCTGCACAAGATACTAGGAAAGAATCTTTTCTCATTCAGTATTTGATGAAACAAGAACTCTTGCAGGATGTGAATTTAGGGACTGCCTATCAGCCTCGGTAAGACAGTCATATACAAAATATTGACAAAAATCAATGTGATAAACATACACATGTTTATGATATGGTTGTGTGTCTTTGATTAGTGGCTTCATAGAAGCCAGGATATATTAACACGAGGTGGTGTTAGAACACAGTTGATTCATTAAGCCAGCATAGTTTAGCAGTTAAGAGTATCAGACTGCAATCTGGGAGAACTCGGTTTGAACCCCTATGTTGTCCTGGGGTGACCTTTGGCCAATCAACCCCCCCCCCCCAGCCTAACCTATCTCACAGGGTTATTATGAAGACATAATTGAAGAGGAGAGAAAGGTGTAAGCCACAGGTTCCCTTTGGGGAAAATGTTTAGGTATAAATCAAGTAAATAAATAAATATGTACATAAAGACAGACATCCCAGTAGTTCTTAACCCTTAATCCTCTACTATTTAATTAATTAAGTAATTAATTAAATTTATAGCCCACTCTTCCTGAAATGGGCTCAAGGCAGGTAACATGAACAATTACAACCAAATTAATATAGTTAATTCTTAAAACAGTTAAAACCATTAAACAATTAAAAGATGGTGAAGTAAACATAGCAGTTCAACCCCCCCATAAGCTGGACTGATGGTAGCTGGAGTCACACCAAGCTCATATAGTACCAGGACTCCACATGGGGCAGATGGAGGACAGCTTCTATGCAGGGAGGCCAACTAGTTGGGTGTCCACCACCTCAACCAAAGGCCTGGTGGAGCAGCTCTGTTTTACAAGCCCTACAGAACTGTAATAAGCTCCACAAAGCCCTGATCTCATGTGGGAGCATGTTCCACCAGGTAGGGGCCAGAACAGAAAAGGCCCTGGCCCTGGTTGAGGCTAAGTGGACATCCTTTGGGCCAGGTATAATCAGTAGATGTTGATCCACACAACATGCAACATTATCATCAAATATACTTCAAGCCAGAAGTAAACAAATTAGGACATAACAGACAAGGCATTGATATGTAGAGGCATATTTATGATACATGCATAAGACACAGAGATCTCAGGGATACATTCAGTGAGACCTTTGTAACTGATGGCCATGACCCTTAAGGGCAAGTTTGATTTCTCTTTGCTGTGTGCCACTTTTTAAGGAAAATCTGGAATGTGGGCTTTGCTTCCATAATTCTGTAAATGAGAGTGCTTTTTTAAAACAAAAAACAAAAAACAGAAGTGGGATTGATTTCTCATCAAGACCCACTGAAGGGTTATAGAACTCAACTTCTGAGCATGCGCCAACAGCAGCTACTGACATCAGAACTGGGACATGAGCTCAAAATATTAATGATGAATGGAGTATAAGTTTCAGCGGAACAATGCATGACTCTTGGAAATATGAGTTTTACATTTACAAACAGTGAAAATGTGTATGATGAACCTATTGTTTGCAAAACACCATTAGCATCTCTGGTCTCCTGTTGACAACCTTGCATGGATCCACTGGAGCACTCTGTGGACATAAATGTTTCTGGGCACAGAGCATGACTTTTTTACCTCTCCCCTTTTGCTGCAACCCCAGCTGCCCCCCCCCACTGTTCTAAGGGGTCCTCTGTCTTTAGGGCAGGGCAGATGTAAGAAAGGGGGAGGGGTGAGGAAGTCAAACTGTGCGGATGGAAGTCCTTCCATTCATGGAAATGCTTCAGTGAGTCAATGCCTTGATATGGATTACTATCTGAAAATGCAGCACAACAATCCCAAGCTACAGTGAGGTTTACTGTAATCAGCAGACTGTAATTAAAATCTGGCTGATATCTTCCAAGAAGGAACTCTTCTTGCATGCCATCCCTCTTGGCTGTCTTCTTTTGCATCCTGTGGGTTGGCCACAAATGGCCTTTCTCGAGCCTCAAAGAAAACCTTGCCTCCGGTCAACTGCAAAGCAGAGAACTGCAGGTTATTCTGAGCAAGGCACCTACCGGAAAATTGAATAACTAGAAATATAAATATGGCACCGTGCTTTCTATTCTGTCATGGTGTCAGGGAAAAAAAAAGAGCTCTAATCTCTTCCAGGGTCTTGATGAACAATTGATGCAGTGGCACTGTCAAAATGGCCTGCTCATCCTAACAGAAAGCAAGCAGATACCATCTTACAGTTCAGTTCCCTGGATTTCCAAAAGGATATCGCTTGTATACAAGAGGCCTGCAGAAGGGCTAACAAATTGATTTGGGATTAGAGGGCTCTATACGGCTCTGTGTTCCATCCCCTTGCATTTCAACTGGGCAGAGGGAAGAAAAGGAATTTCAGATTCACAGCAGCAGCAGATTTACTTGATTGCCAGTTCCTTGTGCATGTCTAGTAAGATGCTCTGTTAATGTACATGCAAAGTCATTCTTGCAATGGGATCTGTTCTGTTCTCTGCTGTGGCATCTGATGATCTACAGGTAGCAAAGGATCTGTGGTCTCAGAACAATGATGCCATTCTCCCGGTGTCTAAAATCAATAAAACCTTAAATTGACAATGGGCAATCACAAATCTTGAACACTAGCAATTGTATGTTAGCAGAGAGTATGTCTGGAGATGGCACCAATCTGCTGAAAAAGTGTGAAAACTCAATATTTTCTTGCGAAAAGACTGAGTAGCTTGTGACAAGCCCTTTCCTACGAATGAGAAATGTTGAATACAGAAATGAAAGGATGTGATTGGTGATACAATGGGAAGCCTTTTACTCTTTCAATGCATGTCTGGCCTTTACTCATCACCTGAATTCTAACCCCCATCTCTGTCTGAGTTGAATATTTTGCATCCAGGGTTCCCTTCTTCATCCTGAGATGTGTTGATTGGCTTGCTTACTTGAACCATTTGAATTGTTTGTTTTGTTTTTTTGAACTAGAGCTGAAGTGAATTTGCTCCAAAAAAGAACTTTCCTCCAAATATTCCCCTAAAATGTTGGTGAAGAATATTCTTGAGATTTTCTCCTGGCAATTTGAATTTTCCTAAACTTTCTTTCGCAACATTTGAAAATGATCTAACAGGAGACAGGCACTGGAATTATTTTGACATAGTCTGATAGGCAGCTGTCAGCATCTGGTAGTACTCAGCAGCAGCAGTTGTTGACATAATCTGATATTTGATTTGCCATTGGAATTTAATACATTTTCTGTTAATTTAATCCATCCATTTCATGCGGCAGAGCAGATGAATGTCAGAACCTGAATTCTGAATGTTACTGATTTGCTGATTTTTTAAATAGTGTTTTAAAAAATCCTGAATCATTTGTACAGCTTAGTACCTACAGTTGACACCTTTTGTTCTGCAAGCGTTCCCGCATTTTTAACAGATCACATGCCGAAATCCAACAGCTGAACCTTTCTATCACTACACTGGGAAAAAGCTCCTCTTATTGAATTTCTGTCATGCAGCTGCTCAGTGAAAACTTTTACACCTGCACAAGTTCAAATTCTATAAAACAGATTGAGAGGGCTTCTCTATTCTGTCCACTAGTCAGATTACCTCATAAACAAGTCCTAGAAATTATAACAAAAATCCAAAAATATATAGAGTTGAATCATATCAATCTTGGACACAGTGATTTCAGGGAACTGATCGCTGCCTCCCCACCTCATTTCCCTCGTTCTACCTCAGAATTTGATCCTGGCGGTTGGGGAACGATGGGAACAGATGGGGTACAGTGTGGGGTTCTGTAGCAAGAAGAGTAAATGGAATGGGAACCTTTTGAGGGAGAAATCACCCCCTCCCTCTGCTTGGTTTGTAGAAGGGCTTACACAAGAGGAGCCAATGGTGATCTCTGCTGCTTCCCTCTCAAGGAGCAAGCCCTCATACTGTTTCCCTCCGCACTCCTGAGCAGAGGGAATTGGGGAAGGGTGACATGGGGAACGGCCACGGTAAAGAGATCTCTTGAATAAATTCATTTCAGTTTGTACTTTGTTATATCCAGCTCACAGAAACTACAGCTATAATTTGAAATTAAAGCTGCAATCTTAAACCTAGTTAGATGTGAGCCCTATCAAAATCCATGGAAATGGGTGTGGGGTCAGAGTGCTAATGTGAGCTATAGAAATGTTTCTGTTTGGGAACATTTACTATGTGAGACAGTTTTTGCCCCTTTGGAATGTGCTTTGCCCAGCCTTCCCTCCCTCCCTCCTCCCACAATTATTTTTTGGTCTAGTGGCACCACTGGAGGAGAGAGAGGTCAGAGTCAAAGTAAGGAACAGAATCTCAAACCTCAATTTCCTGAATTGGATGGAATCCACGTCTCTGTAAACTATTTCTGGGGATAGAACATAACACACATGGTGTATTATTTGGAGAAAAGAATGGCTGTAACACATTCAGCTGAGCTACGTTGAATTATTCCTCCTTGGCCCTCCTCTATTTTGCATGATCTATGCTCTACATTGTGCACGATGAACCTGAAATCAGCATTTCCGTGAAAGGGGAGCAGAGTCATACAAACGAGGGAGCCAATTTATACCTTTCTCATTTAAATTGCATAGAGAGTAGACTTGCGCATTCACAGAATAGGGCCCGCAGTGCCTCATTTACCCTTTTATATTCTACCTGATGTTTTTACTCATCTGGCCTTAAGCAGCTTTATTTAAAAACAATACAACATTCATATTCCAGACTCTAGGAAACAAACATCTTGAGGCTTCAGGAATTTCAGTTTGTGTGCTAATGATCACCAACTGGAACTCACCCTGTGGGCAGGTTCAGAAGAATGACACGTGCTTCAGATTTGAAATGCTACCCCATCAGTCTCTGGAAAAAGGGGCGCACCCCTGAGTTATTGAAATGTATAAAAGAAATTTGAGAGAAGAATGGTGCATCTATGTTTTCTGATCAGTATGAGTCCAAAGAGGTCCCCATTCATGATACTGTCACTCACAGAGCCTCAGTCTGGTTGGCAATAGTACAGACTGCAAACCTGACTTTGTTGCTTTAGCCTCAGCAAAGGAGTAGCTGTAATCATGCCAGGACTGGCTTTCCCATCTACAAGCTGTTTCATCAGATGGCATTTATGGCTGAGTCCAGTGTTATACAGTGAACAATTCTGGTAGCACAAAAGGCTTGTTTTTTTGGAAGGGACCCTTAATGTTCCCTAAAAGATGCTCCCCCACACAAAAACAAACCTTTTCATGCCAGTTTGTATGTCTAGACACAATTGGTATGGACCCCACTTCTTTCCAACTGCTTTGGAAAAGATCTCTTCTTCCTTGCAAAAGTAATGTAATCACCTGTCAAAGGTATTCTCATGGAACATGCTTCATTGACCTTCAGTGATCACCGCAGGACTAACAGGGCAATTCTAAGCTGAGTTACACCTAGGGGATGGGGAAGAACCAGCTCACAAACTGAAGTTAGTGATGAATTTTGGCTGGTTTGTGGTTCACAAAGTCAAGTTCATAGCAGGTCAACTGGCACAAACTTTCCATGAACTTTTAAGCTGTTTGTGGCAAGTTCATGCAGGTTCCTGAGTGGATACATTTCCAGACAAACTGTCTCTGCTCAATCAAACTGTTTACATAACTTCAAAGCAACAACTTCATGTAGAGGAGCATCTGGGAGAGTTGCCCTGCAACTATGGTGTCTCTAATTTGCACAGGATCCATTCTATACACTCCTGAACCTCCTAAACCTGCGCCTGTCAAAATGAACCCACTTCAGGGTCCCAGCGAAACACTGATGTACCACAGCTGGAGCCTCACAAGATTTAGAAACTGAGACAAAACTTGTGAGTGAAGACAGATTGTTCGAAGCCATGGTTGCCTCCAGCCGAAACACCTAGTAGTCTATTCCCAAGGGAAGCAAAAACCCCAGGGAAAAAAAATGAACTTTTTGCTACTGTTTCTACTACTTAGTCATCAATACATCAATGACATAGTAGGGTAAAAATACTTGGTACTTTACACACCAAAGAAAATCCCTACTCAGAGATCCATGTATTCAAGTCTTCTGCTCCTGTTAACAATCTGTTGATCCCCCATCAGTTAATAAGTAATGAAACCTCAGCAAGGCCATCACAGGGGAAAGTGAGAGAAAATGAACCATTTCCCTGCCGTTAGAGCAAGTGATGTTATACTCGACAGTCTGTGTCAAAGTTCATCAGCTACTCTTAATGCAAACCAGAGCAGTGCTGAGCCCGTACCATGGAAAAAGTCATCATATCGTCGTCTTCTTTTTTTGCCTTGCTAAAAGGCCCTGCTACCCTCAACTTTTACTCTCTTTCTCCTGACCACAGTGTTTGATCACAGTTTTATAGGTCATTTAAAGCAGCATACAATCGCTCCACTAGCAGTACTGTTGTCATTAAGTGGCTTTTATTGTCAAGAGTTCAGGAACAGGTACAACGGCATGATTAAAAGAGGGTAGAAAGAGAGCCTACTTCACTCTCCCCAGAGTGTAAACAAACACTTGATAACGGTACTGGTGCGTTCAGTGATGAGAGCGTTGTGGAGCAGAGGACAGCGCCTAGCGGGGCCCTCACTCTTCCTCTCTGGGATGTATGATTCTGAAGGCACTAGAGGAAAATCAAGGGAAGGCTCCACTTGTAATTTCGTCAGTTCAAAACACTTTACATTGATTTGGCTTCCCAAAAAGATAATCAGGTCTGGCACAATATTATCTCAACAGTAAGGGTGTCACCGGCAAAACTTTACAGCACTCTCTGCATTTCATTTTGAAATTAAATTTATATCAATGCATTGTTTCAATAATATGACATGGATAATGAGTTCGGTGCTTTTCTCCCTCCTGCGTTGCCGCTGTCCTCGGTTCCTGTTGTGATCACTGTGATGTGCTCTCAAGAAGGTCTGGGACTCAAACACTTCTGGAACACTTTGTTCACTGATTGCAGAAGCCGTGAAGATATGGAGTTATTGTAACTCCCCATTGCTTTAATTTGTAAGTATGGCCTGCTTCATACACATATGACATTTGAGCTCTCTACAGCCGATGACTTCCAAACACAGTATATGAAGACAACTGTAAAAAAAACCCATTATATCTACTACAACTGTTCCAACTGTTAGCTATTATGAACAATCCAGTTATCTGGGTTCACTTTCAAGTAGTTTGGCCACAATCAACCCCCAAACATAACACAACCCTAGCTGAGTACAAGAATGGGACCCCAAATCCAAGACCTGGACTAGCTGAAACAGAAAGATTGTACCCTCTACAGAAGAAGCAGAAGCAGAGGAAGAGGAGGATGATGATGAGGAGATTGGATTTATACCCTGCCCTTCACTACCCAAAGGAGTCTCAGAGTGGTTTACAAACTCCTTCCCCTTCCCCTCCCCACAACAGACACCCTGTGAGGTAGGTAGGGCTAAGAGAGCTCTGGCAGAAACTGCTCTTTTTCAAGAACAGCTGTGCCAGAACTATGGCTTGCCCAAGGTCATCCAGCAGATGCAAGTGGATGAGTGGGGAATCAAACTCAGGTATTCCAGATTAGAGTCCACGCACTTAACCACTACACCAAACTGGCTCTCTGAAATCAATGCTTCTGAAGGAGGAGTAGGCACAAGCACACTGCCTATGCAGAATCAATGGTTTGTGAGCATGAAGTCTTCTTTTTCAAACACTCCTAATCATAAGAAAGGGGGGCACCTACATATACCCACTTCCTATATATGTAGACTCCATGCTCTTGAGCCAATTATTGCATGGGGGTGGGGCCACCATAGTGTCATGTGCAGAGGAGCTTTAATCTGATATTTCAATTTTCATTTACTTCAGTCTGGCTCCCCTGCAAACCTTTCCTCCCTTAAAATAAATGGTCATTGTATAGAATAATTGCCTATCGGGTTGCATTCTGGTAAATGAAACCCTAGTCTGACAAGATTTCCCCATACACTTTAATGGAGAATTCACTGTGCATCCCTTTGCTGATGTTACATTATAGTGATTGGGACAGCCCTTACAAGCAAGAGATCCCTGTGATCGCAGATTATTACATCTTGATGACAGCTGGATAAGTCAACAATTTGCAGTTGGTTGCCTGTAATTCTAGGACATATAAACACAGATTGTAACACACTTTTCCACTGATAGAAGGATTTCTGTTGGCAGAGTGCAATTTCACTGAAATGTTGCTCTTGAGAGACATGGGACTCCCAGGAACAGTATGGGGGAGCCATAGGAGGTGGGAATGGGCAAAAATTGCCCTCCCTTTCTGTTAGCAGCAATGCTTCATGGGATCCAACCAAGTTTCCTTGGCTATTTCCTTCAAGTTTCACAATGCCTGGTTCATTGTTTTGTAAACGCTTTGCAATTTAATTCAGTTTAAGCCTTTCAGAGGAAAAAAAAAAGTTCAGTATAATTAAATCCATGTCCACTACAGCTATCCACACAGAAACTTGAAATGGAAGATACATTAATGAAAATCTTTCATTGTTCACTCCTGTTGTAGACAACCCTCTTTCTTTCACTGACACCAGAATTTTCAATCTGACTAGTAATACTGGATAATATTGCTGCACTATCTCCTAAAAAAAGTTTTAAAAGAAGTTTGAGGCAGTGCAAGTTCAAGAAATGAATGCCAGTCAGTGCTGAATATGGCTTTGACTGCCCAAGGTGTTATCAGCAAATCAAAATGATTCACACATATCAAGCTAACGTTTTATTTTTATTCCTTACTCAGTTTTTTGGCATGATTACAGGAGTCATCTGTAATGCAGCATATAAAAAAGAATACTTCAGAGAGCACAGCCATGTTGTATTGCAGGAAGCCTTGCCAAACAGCCTTGTTAAAATCCTGCCACCCAACAGACAATTATTCCCCTCCCTTTGATGGAGTTCAGGCTTTCCTGGATGCCGATAATTATTCCTGGCGGAGGTGACTCAAGCGCATGAGGATGATTCTGAAGAGCACATTTTTAGATGGTGTGGACCAGATTGCAGTCAATGGCAGATATTTTAAAAATACGTTCCTGTGAGAACAATTCCTTCTATCCTTCCCCAGTTCAAATCATAAGGTCTTCACCTATTGCTCATTGTACTAAATTGTCATGATTCTCAGTACATTCTACCAGAATGAAATACAAACTTCACAAAAAAGTTAATTTCATTGACAACGAAGAGAAATCTGTAGGCCACAATCCAACATAGAACTGGGTCCACTGAAACCCATTAACTACTTATCGTATTTTTATCCTATTTTTCCTCTAAGGATGTAAGAGCTGCATACATAGGTCTCCTCACCTCCATTTGTTTCCTCACAAAACCCTCATGAGGTAAATTAGGCTGAGAGTGACTGAGATTGAGTTTGTTTTATGGTGTGTGTTTTTTTTAAAAAAATCCAAAACTATACAAGCAAAACACCAGGACATAATAAGAAGGATCATCAGTCCAACTTAAAAGGTTAAAGAGAATGTAATACCTCTTCTGTGACATTTGAGCATTGGATTCCTATTCTGCCATGCTAACTCCTGTGTCACTCTGGGTGCGTTCAGACGCGTCATTTGAACCGCTTTCGGCATGCCTCAGGAATGGATTTTATGTGCACATTCACACGCCCAACATCTGCGCACCGTCCCCAGCTGTGGCTTTCTGGATCAAACCCCCTTTAAACTGGAGTATTTTGATACCACTTACCAAGTGGTGTTTTCCTGATTCTCCAGTTTCAAGCTGCACTTTTCTGACATCGAGCCACTTCCGGGTGCTTCAACCCCCCTCCCCTCTGGGAAGCTGCCTCAGGCTTCCGCTTTTCAACCACCATTTTTTTTTTATGCCTTGGCAGTGTGCGCTTGGGCGGAGCTCCACTCCTAAGTTAATAAAATAAAAGCTTAAATGGTGCCTAGTTTAAGCATTTAGATGAGTCCGGGATCTCAGGGAGGCCAGTTTTGGGGTAAAAGTTTAAAGAGAAGTGTTCATTTAAAGTTTAAAGGGATGTGTGGAAATCGCTGTTCTGCGCACACACGAACATTTTAGCTCTAGAGATGGCTGCCTGTGCGCATGCTCAAACCGAGGAGAAAAAACCCGCCTGCATGTGGAGGGGGGGGAGCCCGGAACAAGGAGGTCAGTGTGATTGTGATTCTCCGGGTTAAAGAAAACCACGCATCGGACTGGAGCAATTTAAACCGCTCCAGCATGCTGTCTGAATGCACCCTCTGACTGTCAGTACTCTCACTAATTCTAACCGGCTTAAGTGTTTGTAATGATGTTGGATTATAGTCAAAGTCTTCACTGGTTATGGGTTATAGATGACAATTTTTATTCAGTTACATAAGCCAAACAGTAGACGCATGAGATCCCTTCAGAGTTAAGCACTTTAAAGTACTATTTATTTCAACACAAAAGATATGAAGCTCAGATCTATAAATATTTATTTATTTATTAAACTGATTCCATCCCACCTTTTCTCGTGGCTCAAGATTTCAACTTAAAAACTCACAGAAGAAAACCCTAGACACTGTCCTCCACGTAAAAGTGTCCTAAAGTCTATACTCTGTTAAAATCCCTGGCAAATAAATTGGCCTTGCAGCACTTCCAGAAGATTTCTAGTAATGGCAATCCCTTCACCTTTTCATAGCCATAAACTGGGAGCTATGATGGAAAAGACACAGCCTCTGGTTGATTCCAGGTCACTCTAAATGGGAGAACTGAAGAATGTAACTGGAGCACAGGGACGTATAGGAGGAGATAGTCCTTTAGATATGTTTGCCTAGGCCACAAAAAACTTTAAAGGTCATAACTGGTCTTTGAATTGAACTCGGAAACAAGCTGGAAACCAATTTATCTGTTTATAATTTGGCAATATATGTTCCTGTTGGCTAGGCCCTGACAATAATTAGGTTGCCAAATTCTGAATCAGCTTCAGTTTGGCACCCCAGGGGTAGAGCACATGCCAGTAATCTAACCACAATTTTACAAAAGCATATATTAACAACCCAATTGGCAGAGTCTAAGAAAGGAGAAAATTGGCAAACCAGGTTACGCAGATCATGAAAGCACTCTTGGCCACTGTGCTAACCTGCTTTTCAGACAGTAAGGTTGTGTCCAGGAGCATTCCCAAACTTTTAACCTGTTCTGCAACCAGCTCCACTCCATCTAAATGGGTCTGTTCTCTCTAAAATATCCACTTTTCTGACCAGCATCATGTCTGTCTTGTCTGATTCAGCTTCAGCTTGTTCTTAGTCACTTGACAAGACTTCAGATGACCAGTTGCTTAGAACAGTGTTTCTCCACCTGTGGGTTGGGGCCAGTGTTCCCTCTAAGCTGAGTTAGTGTGAGTTAGCTCACAGTTTTTTAGCCTCTGACGCACACATTTTTTTGTCTTAGCTCAGGGAGGATGGCTCCAGAGCAAACTAATTTATGCAATAGCCAAATCGCTTACTCACAACTTTAATGCCAGTAGCTCATAAAGTAGAATTTTTGCTCTAGAGGGAGCATTGATTGGGACCCAAACGTGGGTTATGAAGCCTCAGAAAGTGCACCATGGGCCAGCCTTCCCTAATGCCCACTCCTGCCCTTTCCATTGCTCTCTTGTATATTTGGAAAACAAGTATCTTCCATGTCATACATTAGTTGGTATTTTTTCTTCACTACATATTCATGTTGATCATGTAAAATGTGTCCTGATGATTACTAGGGTGAGTTTCTTGGAATCTTAGGGGGGATTAGAGGGTGTAATGGAGTTGGAAAGGATGGTTGAAGGTTGGAATTTAACCTCCATAAGCAAAGGCCACTTGCTTGGAGTCCATAGTGGGGGCAGCTGTACCCTTTATGTGATGTTTGTTGGTTTCTCAAAAACGCTTGGTTAACCACTGTAGAAAATGGAATACTGAACTCGATGGGTGCCAAGGTCATAGTTTTCCTAGGGTGCCCAAAAACCTTGGGTCAGTCTTGGATGGGTCACCACCATACCAAGTACATTTGGACTTGTGGGTCACCATACTGAAAAGGCTGGGAACTGCTGGCTTAGAAGAAAGTCCCCTGACTTCAGTGAGATGTATATCCAAGTAAATGTGTACATTCCTAATATCCCTGTCAAAATCATTGAGACTTAAAAACGTGTAATTTTAGTTGGATTTGCCCTGCATGCTTGACACCTTAATTTTTCATCTCTAGTGAAAAAGCAGTCCTATATTGTAACTTTATGCTCTTGTCTTAAAAGGAGTTAACATTTGTAGCAGTCCATTTTGAAATATTGACGAAACTTTATCATAATCTAATAAAAATCTTAGTAGGTACTATAAAGGCACTTGGAGGCATAATGACAATTCTGGTAATCTTGCAAAAATAGTTAATATTTCATTTTCATTTCATGCTTGAATTTAGGAAAGTTTCTTTTTTGCATGAAAAGATATCATAGGTGATGGGATATGAAATAGTGTGGAATTAAACTGAGGAGAGTGCGATCAAAGAAAGCTTAATCAATAGGTATTTCTTATCTCTTCGGGGTCTGACTAGATCTTTCACACATGACACAAAACCCCCAATCCTAAACTGCTTTAGTTGGAAACTCCATACACTTCAGTGGAATTTACTTACCCTTAGTGAATATAATGTTTTTGTTTGAACCTCTCTCATGCTATTTGTGGGTATGTATGAAACTGGTTAAGGCAGACTGAGGGAGACTGAATCTTTAGCACCTCAGATATATGCATTAAAATCTCACTGAAAGTAGAAAACCAACATATAAAGGACTGATCTAGAATCTTTCTCCCTTGTAATCTAGTTTTCTACTTTTAGGGGATTTTTTAATGCAGTGGAACATTCAAAATGGCATCCTACATGTACAGTCTGAAGTGATCCATTATGTTCTATCATCTCTGGACTTCACTATTTCATTCCAACTCCTTGTGTTGCATGTGGAGATGAGTCTTAATGTTTGAGGCAGGACAGAAAGAGCAAGGTGGGGGTATACCGGCCATGCCCCAGGAAAGAGAAAAATTGCCTCAGTTTCCACCATACTAAGTGCCTGAATCCTTACCCTAGCTTGGCTATTTTCAGGAAGGGGATGCTGTAAATTATCAGCCTGTCCATGAGGTGTTACCAAGTTTAGTCTTGTTTGTTGTCCACAATTTCCTACCTGCCATAGCTTGTCCAGAAAACTGTTTACAGTACTGAGGTTGACCCTGAAGCCTGTTCTTCCTCTCCTCAAAACTCCACTCCATATTTTTGACCCCGGCCTCTTTTCCTTCTTACCACCTCCCTCCACCCTTTATGCCCAAAGCTTCATTATTTCAATATAAGCAGAAGAGTCCCTCAGGTAGACAGAACTTTTAGAAAAAGGGTGTTATAAATAATGGCAGGCCAATGGGACAGAATATGTCATAATTTGTGTGTGACTCAGGCCCGTAGCCAGGATTTTGTAATTTGGGGGGCCTTTGAATAAGTCGGGGGCACTGACATAATGAAAATAAGTTAAAAATATTTTTTAAAAAAAACCACGCTCGCCAGTTTGAGCAGGCAGGAGCACTTGGAGCAGGCAGCCACTCATCCATGGAGGCTTCCCATGTGGTGGCCGGAGGGTACGTGGCTGCCAAGCTCCGGCAGGGTGAGGGGCTCTGGTAACAGGGCAAGTGGGGGGACAGGCAGGCAAGCACCAATGTGCCTTGGAACCTGAGCACCATGGAGCTGGCCTCTGCCAGCGCTCCAGGTGGGCACAGGAAGAGGCAGAAGAGGAGGAGGAAGAGGCGCACTGGTCCAAATCATACCACACAACTGCCTCAGCCCCACCAAAAGTTTCTGAGCCGCACTGGGCAGGGCAGGGGGATGCCGGTTGAAGTCTGCTAACCCCACATTGCCTCCTGAGTCCTGGCCCACCCGCCTGGCTGCCTCACGCTACTTCCTGTGGCAGTCGTGCTCAGGAAGGGGTGATGGTGGGAAGGGGCAGTGACAGGGGAAAGAAAAAAACCACAAGACTCCTGACACTTTTGTGGCAGAAGGCCTTCCAGGCTGCTGCAGGGCTCTGGATTCCCCCACCCTTCTTCTCCAAGCTGAAACACAGTGTTTCTCAGTTCTAGGGGGAGCCCTTGCCATGTGGCTGGAGAGAGCGTACCAGAGCTGTACGAGGGAAACTGATCAGCCACTTGGGGAAGGGACAGTGGCGGCAGCAGTGGGGAAGCAAGCCGTGCTTCAGGAAGAGGCAGCTGTACTGGCAGTGGGCCTGGGCTAGATGGAAGTTGGGGGGCCTTGACAGGAAGTCGGGGGCCAGGCCCCCAAATGCCGTAAAGTAGCTATGGGTCTGGTGTGACTTTTCAAACAGCGTCATCCCATGTTGCTCCAAGAAGTCAACCATTTCTGAAAATCCACCTTCTAAGAGGAATGTTGAGACTGATGAAATGAAGCATAAAATGCAGCCTTTGATAATGCTAAACAATGCAAAATGTCCTGAAGCTAAATTTATAGGCGGTGCTGTTGCTATGAATTTGTAGCTTATATCAATAATCAGCCTGAGCAGATGATCAGGCATCATTACAGTTACAGTATTTTGCTTTATCCCTCAGCAGAATAGTTAAGAACCATTCTTATAGTGCCAAAGGGAAGAACAGGCTGATACCACAACAGATCTCTCATTCCTTTGCTGTTTGTTAGTGGGGGGGGAATTCCCTTCCCCTTTTACCTTTGGGTTAGGTTTGCGCCATCCTGTGGTAAAATGACCAATTATTGAAAAGAATGAAGTGCCAACTAAAGATGTCATCAAAGTTATTAAAAAATGAATATGAATTGAACAGCTCATAATCCTCACCTTCAATAAGGAAAGGGTCTGTGGCTCAGAGAACCTGCTTTGCATGTAGAAGCTCTCAGGTTCAATCCCCAGTATCTCCAGTTAAAAAGGTCAGGTAGTAGGTGGTGTGAGAGATTTGTCCCTGATTTGGAGAGCTTCTGCCATTCAGAGGGTGAAGGACAGACCCTGATAGACCAATGGTCTAATTCTGTATAAGGCAGTTTTATGTGAGATCACCAGTCCCTGAATTCTTCTCTGGCTTGGATGGCAAAGTCAGTTGTATTCTCTGTTTAATTCCTTTGTGTACTTATATATTGATGTCAGTGACTTTGGTTCATAGTTTTTCACTGATGGTTTTGTAGATGAGCAGGCAGGCATCTTGTATGATTATATAAGCAATTTGTACAGTATTTATAGGATGTGTGTGTATGTGTATGATATCTGTAATGTTGATTTACTGACATCAAATAGTATTGAAAATATTTTCATTTTACAGGGAAAAATACAGTGTAAGGAAACGGAAACTGGCATAAACATTAAAGAAGCACAGATCTGATTCACAAAAGAAAGAAGCAAACATGTAAATAAGATTGTGGGGATGTCTAAAAACCAGATTGTGGGGATGTCTAAAAACCTAGGAATGAGACATTATCCCTCCCTCCTCTTGTCCATCCCTTTCTGGTGCTTCAGATGCATGTCAGGTATTTTTCTGGTTTGTTTTTCACATTGGCCTTTCTTCCTGTTTTCAGGCTACATTGAGATTGTTTCATGTTTGCGCTCAAGCATTTTCAACATTCAGGGCTTTTACCTGTGGCATACTTTGTTGGAGTTGTCATCTATTTTTAATATTTTTATGCACTCTCTTGCTTGTTGGTTTTTAAAGGGGACTGGTGCATCCATAAAATAAAATAAAATAAGGTGGAAGAGCACAAGACAGTCAGAGCACTTTTTTCCTTCTTCACTGTGCTCCCCACTTCTTAAGAGATAAGCCATATTTAAAAGAGAACAGGGGCTTGCCTCTTCAGCTGTCACACAGCAGCTTATGGTCTTTTGCAGAAGTGCCAAACTTGTTTGTTATGAGGGCCAGATCTGACATAAATGTCACTTTGTCTGGCCGAACCATGTGTGCCATAAAATGTAATGCCAGGTACCAGAGATATAAACCTTATAAAGGATACAGGCAAACCCAATTAACAATATTATTTTTTACTCAAAATACAAACTTGCTTAAAACATTAACACTCTTACAGTATTTCCTTATAGTATCTCCCTGATTTCCACCCTCCTGCTTCCTTTGCCCATTATGCATCAGCACTGGGACAGTATACAGGGGCATAATACACAGCTTCTGTCATCTGGCAATAAAGGCAATGACCAGTTGCTAGTGGGCCAGATAAGAGTCTTGGACGGGCTAGTTCTGGCCCATGGGCTGTATGTTTGACACCACTGGTCTTTTGCATTCATTGTCTCTTCCTCTGTGTGGTTCTGAGTTCTGGGAACTTCACAGACAACAAGCAAAGCAATGACTACATTTGCAAGCTAGACTCTGCCCTGTAAATGAATGCCTCTTCTTTTGCCCCTGCCCCCAGGTAAATACCAAATACCACTATGTGAAAAGACATTCAGATAGTTAGGTACAGATTACACCAGCTGTTGCTTGTGAATGAGTCCTTGCATACAGGGCCAGTGCCAGGCTTTTTTGTGCCCCAGGCAAGGCTAACTACTTGCGCCCCCCCCCCACTGCTAACCGATTTTTAAAAACAGATGAATTCTGGGGAATATTAAAAGCACAAAACTTGACATTGCTAATTTTTTTAAAAAATGTGAAAGTAAGTAAAATGACAGCCTTTGATTTTCTTTCTCAAACAGAAAACAGTTTTAGCACACAACTCACCAGACATTTTGAATAATCCTGTGAATTGTGATGTAAAAAATTAAGGCTCTTGAATGTTTCCATTTTGGGTTCATCAAAATCTCATTTTGTGTCCCTTTTCCTTTGCAAATTTTGTCTCTGGTTCCTTCAGTTCAACTGCTGATAATTCAGTGTGCTCAACTGATATAACTGCCAAACCAAATAGTCTCTTTTGCAGCCCTAGTTCTACAGTTTTCTCAGTTTTGTGATTCTTGATGTCAGATTTGTGTCCATTTACCCTTTGGTGTATGGTTTGACCTGTTTGTCCTCTGCAGAGAACTGCAATTTACACATCCTACTGTATTGTTATTCCAGCCTTGCTGTTTTTATTGCTCAGTTACTTATTCATCTTGACTCTAATCATCTCTTCCTGACAACTAGCTTCCCCTACCTGCATGTAATATTTGAGGGAATCTGTTTCAGTATATGTGAGGAAGTGTGCACATGCTAAGAACATAAGATCGTAAAAGAAGACAATGCTGGATCAGGCTAGTGGCCCATCTAGTCCAACACTCTGTCACACAGTGGCCCAAAATACCAGGTGCCATCAGGAGGTCCACCAGGACACTACAACCCTCTCACTGTTGCCCCCCCAAGCACCAAGAATACAGATCATCACTTGCCCCAGACTGAGAGTTCCTATCTATACCTTGTGGCTAATAGCCACTGATGGACCTCTGCTCCAGATGTTTATCCAATTCCCTCTTGAAGCCATCCATGCTTGTAGCTGCCACCACCTCCTGTGGCAGTGAATTCCATGCGCTAATCACTCTTTGGGTGAAGAAATACTTCCTTTTATCCATTCTAACCTGACTGCTTGGCAATTTCATTGAGTGTCCATGAGTTCTTGTATTGTGAGAAAGGGAGAAAAGTACTTCTTTCTCTACCTGCTCTATCCCATGCCATGCATAATCTCGTAAACCTCTATCATGTCACCCCTTTGGGGATTTTGAACTTAGACTTCCCAGATAGTAGGCTGATACTGACCACTTAGACCAACACATCGCCCTCAGTCTGTGTCATGGTGCCTTCTCATGTTCTTGACCAGCACATGAAGCAACATGTACAAAAGGTTGCAATGTCCAGCTCTTTCATGTTCTCCCCTGGGCCCTAGGCTCAGAACTCTAAGCCTGAGATCTCTATAGCGAATGTCAATAAATCAAAAAGTAGGTTTGCAGCTTACAGATACAGTCTTGAACAGTATACTCAAGATTGCAACAGCACAGACATTTTGATGCAATAATTCAGAACAAGGGGTGTCAGTTAAATGAACAAAATATTGCAAGAGTGCTAACGTTTTAAATGTTTTTAAGTTAAAACTTAACTTTTTAACCGGCTGGTTGGAGGGGTGAGAATGTCATCAAGGCGGGGTGGGGCTTCTGGGGAGAGTGAGGCTGCAACACAGGCTGTACCCCTCCTTCCACCCTTCCCTCCTTCTCCCCCCTCCCAGGCAAAAATTCATGGCTTGCCTCCCTCCCTCCCATTTGCTTTCCAACCCAGCGCCCTCACCTGCCCCCTTCGCCTCTGTGCTGCTGCAGACAACGGCTCACTCAGCCATGCCCAGCAGCCCAGGCGGCGCACGCTAATAAGGACCCAACCCAGCTCAGCGTGACTCGGGAGGAGAGGGGGCAGCAGCAGCGGGCAGGACTCCGAGAGGTGCCTGGAGGGGCGGCGAGGGGGACTGGGGAGGGGCACCCGCAGCATCAGCGCAGAACTGACAAGGCGGCATGAGGCTGCTTCCTTCCTTTTCTCCCCATCAGGTGAGCCCCAAAGTGGCAGAGACGACGATTCCTGCTCCTAGTTGGCGCCACTCTCACTGTTGTCCTCACCCCGCTTGCTGGCCTCGCCACCCCTCAGAGGTCTCCACCCTTAGGTGGTCACCTCACTTGGTCTTAATGGTTGTGCCAGCTCTATTTGCATACAGATACCTGCTTCTGCAGTTACAGCAACCATGACTGGCTTGTTCTGCAGCCTGCTCTGGGGTGGGTTGCTACATTGTGCCTGGTAACTGCTGAGAGCTTGGGGGAATGAGGACATAGAGGGGTGCTGGAATTGCATGGGCTGTGATGTCACTTTCAGGAAAAACCATACACTTTCCTAGAGCAATGCAATGTCTCTTCCAGACTTTCCCCAGAAGTGATGTCCCACCATGCGCAAAGCTGGCATTTTTATTTTTCCCCTGCCACTACTCAGAACAGTGGCAGGTGATGAGGGTTTGCCAACAGAGGTCTCCTGTCTCAGTGGGAGGAAAAGATGACAGAGGGACAGCATTGTGACTTCACTTCCTATTCTGAAACAGGAAGCGATGTTCAGCCATCGATTCATCATCTCCCCCCCTCCATAGACTCAGTGTGGGTGGGTGAGAAGTGTTGGTGGGAGCTTCTGCAGGCCAACTGATCTTTTTGCCTGCCCATGTGGGCCCAGTTATTGCAGAGGCCACCACCCACTGTGGGAAAAGCTGCAGCTGGACCAGCCTCAGGCTGAAGTGTGGCAGTAACTTCAGCCTTCTCACAACCATAGTCAAGGTTGCCAGCCAGGCAACTCAGTTTGCCACCGTCCATCACCTTAAGCACCAGAAAAAAGGAAATGAGGGGGAATGGGGGCATATAGAGTTTTACAAATTCTAGGGTGCCCCAAATTCATCTATGCCCGGGCAGTGCTACTAAATCTTCAGTGGTCCCGGGCCTGCCAGGACAGGTAGGGCTGCAAGGGGAAGGGGAGGCAATGGGAGAAGGGGGATTTGACAAAGATTGGGGGCTGTGCTAGCTGAGGAAGGCCAGAAGTGGACCCCTGGAACCCTGGATGTTAGAGACAGCATCCAGGGGTACCTTTTGGATACTATACCAAGCACACACCCCTAATTGCCCCCTTCCATTGTGAGCAATGAGAAGGGAACTCTATTATTGGCTGACAGCATTGCCTGTCAAGATTTCAAGGTCCCTATTCATGTTTCCAAGGCTGAAATACATCACCACCCCCACTGTTTCCTAACATTTTTCCGCCAGACTTTCTCAGAAGTTTCCAGTTTCTGAGCTGTTCCAAGCAACACCCAAAAGCTCAGAGGTTTTTTCCAATGGACATATGATCCCTGAGGCATGGCTCACTAGCCACGAAACAGACAAAATCTGGCCCAAACTTTGGCTCTTCAAGCAGTTTGTGCCCATCCCTAACAGGTATAAATTGGAAGTTGCACTTTCAGATGAGTGTCTGAGTGCATTCCTGAACCAGGATGTGGGATCAAGTATGTCATGTGGGAGATATGTGGGCATCTCATATGTTTTTAAACCTTAAAAGTCACCTATACTATTGGAGAAGACAAGAATAACTGGAAAAGACAATAACACTAGGAAAAGTTGAAGGCAGCAGGAAAAGAGAAAGACCCAACATGAAATGGGTTGACTCTATAAAGGGAGCCACAAAGGCCCTCCATTTGCAAGACCTGTGCAAGGCTGTTAATGATAGGACATTTTGGAGGACATAGGGTTGCCATAAATCAGAAGTGACTTGACAGCACTTAACACATACACACACCGAATATTGGAGGAAGACTGATGTAACTCTTTCCACCTGTACCATTTTCACACTAGAAATCTACACACACACACACACCATGGCTATGAGCCTGAATCAGGGAAAAACAATCAGTTGGGGAACTTGTATTATTTCCAGCTGGGACCAATAGGCGATTATTGTATAAGTATCAGTGTTTGTATTTACTGGTATATATGTGATTTCTACCAGGAAAATAACAATGGGGAATAGATAAGCTTTCTCAACCTCTCAATATGGCCACAATCCAAACTTCCCCCATCATCTGCTTATTGAAGTTTAAAAATACCTCTGGTAAATCTGGTGACAGATTTCCTGCATAATGTGTGCTTTGACATGGTCTTTTTTCAGTGGGGTAGAAAGTATTTGCCCTGACCTGAATAGCCCACGCTAGCCTGATCTTATCAGATCTCAGCTGCTAAGTAGGTTTGGCCTTGGTTATTATTTGGATGGGAGATTACAAAGGAAGCCCAGGGTTGCTATGCAGAGGCAGGCAATGGCAAACTACCTCTGAATGTCTCTTGCCTTGAATACTGCATGGCCGGAGGGTCACCATGAGCCGGTTGCAACGTGAGGGCATGTTTCATCACCACCAGAAAAGTGTTTCTCTTTTTGTGGATTTTCCCTGTATTGCCCAACTTGGCAAAATATTATGAAGTATAATTAGTTTCATGGTGATGTGGTAGTCTTTTTAATATGTCAGCATTATCAAGGTGGTCTAGATAGGGGAAATGAGGCAGACAAATAACAGCTATAGCTGAACATCAGCATTGTTTTTGCGACAGAAAAAAATTCATTTAGCCATCTGAAGCATTCTTTCTGGATAATAATCAACATTAGAATTGAAAACCACTGGCAAACATTGAGAAAACAACAGGGGATTATGAATATAGCTGCATCTGACTAGGAGGGGAGGTCAGTTGGGCTTGGTACTAGAATCAGCATTATTCAGCATATTCATTACTGACCTTGGGGATAAAATTAATTCAACACTGATTAAAATTTGCAGACGACACCAAATAGGGAAGAAGGATAAATAGGGAATTAGCAATACAGACAGGTCCAGGTAGTTTAAGGCATTGGAGGGGATTGAAGAGAAACTATATTTATATAGAAGGGGTACAAACAATATAGGGCATGACTCCAGCTTGGCTAAAAATGGTTTTGTATTACGCTTTTTCACCTGCATTACATCTTGATTCTAGTGCGCCTTTTGGGAAGCAATTTTCTGGCTGAAAAGTCAGGTAAAAAAATCAATAGATTAGATAGATAGTACCTAATTAGATGGATAGAGATATAATTAGTTAAATAATTAGATAGATGGATGGAGAGACAGACAGATCAAGAGAAGAACAGCTATTAAGGGTATCAGTATTTCCATGTCTCTTACTATTTTGCACTTGGAGACTTTTCAATCATGTCCCCACTCAACCTCCTCTTCTCCTGACTAAACATTCCCAAGTCCCTCAGCTTTTCCTCACAGGGCTTGGTCTCCAGGCCCTGATCATCCTTGTTGCTCTCCTCTGCAACCACTCTATTCTGTCCAATGCTCCCTTTAAACTGTGGAGTCTTGTGAGCAAAAATTCTACTTTGTGAGCTACTGGTGTTAAAGTTGTGAGCGAGCAATTTGGCTACTGCACAAATTAGTTTGCTCAGGAGCTGTCCTTCCTGAGCTAAGGCAAAAATGTGTGAGCCAGAGGCTAAAAAACCGTGAGCTAGCTCACACTAACTCAGTTTAGAGGGAACACTGATTCTATCCTTTTTGAAGTGAGGCCTCCAGAACTGCACACAATACTCCAGGTGTGGCCTGACCAAAGCAGTGTACAGCAAGACTATGACATCTTGAGATTTGGATGTTATTTTTAAAGTTACAGCCAGTTTGCATATATAACTGCGTAAACTCCACTTTATATACCTACAATTCTCATGTTAGTTGCCAGGTTGCAACTGAAACTATTTTCCATGTCATGGGCTATTGCTTCTTACGCTTCATTATATCCTCACACTGTAGCTTCAGACCTGAACCTAGAGTTAGGTCCTGAAGAATTTTGAAGTGAAATGAAATGAGAGCAGTGTTGTTGACTTCCCAGATCTGGGTCTGCTGCAGTGAGGACTAGATCTTTAATTGCTTTCAACAATGGGATTCTCAGCACTTGCCTTACAAGAAGCGACGTACAACCCAGAGTACTTCAGGCACAAGGTGATGGAGCCCTGCTGATGTGTCAGTTAGCTTTCCAGTAAATGGATTCTGGGCTTGGATGTGATCTTCTCCAAGTGTCCACAGGGTGAGTAGAAATATCAAGGTTAAATAGGTACTTTAAGGAAACTATAGCTTGAAATATGAATGCCTTCTAACAACTATAAGAATAAGAAATGTTTAAAGTCTAGCCATCTATAATATCCTCAAAATTATGTTGCATAATGTAATGACATGTTATGCTGCCATTAACACATTATAACTATGTAATTTGGAAGGGTAATTTTTTTTTGTAAAACCACTTAACTACATAAAATTGAAAATAATGATTATTGTAGTGACGTCCATTTTTTTCTGTATAAGTTGAAAATTAAATACATCATGTGCAGTTATTTTATGGTGCCATGTAATTTTATGAAATAATCATATAACATATGCAGTAATTATTGGCATAAAGTTCATAGATGCATAAATTATCATATATAGAATCTGCTAGAACACACTGATTTTACTACCAGCCAAGGTAAGCCACTTGGTACCTAATTGACATAACACCCATTGCTAGCTAAGAGATTCTGGTAATGATGACAAGATATTACAAGTCTAAGCATGGAGGAATAATCTAGGTAAAACAGGCTTGATTTTTTTTAGACACCCTTATAGAACTGGTTAACAAGAATTCTTGAGGAGCCAAAGGCAAGGCTTTTGGAAGAAGTGAGTATTTAAAAGGGAAGTTAACAGGTCAATAACATGTAGATAACCGCAGCTCTGGGAGAAACTGTCATAGAGCTATAGTTTGGGAAGTCGGCTTGTATGACTGCTGAAATCAGTTCCACTCCTGCCCTAAACTGATTGCAGCTTCCCATCTATCAGCGAATGAAGAACTCAGATTTCTGTGCCATGTGCTTTTAGACCACTTAGCAGCATCATACAGAGATAACTGAAGTCTCAAGTGAAAGCTCAAAATGGATACTTGCACAGCAAACTACAGGTTTCCTCATCCTGCACTTCCATACAAAGTCTTATTCATATTATGGAGTGGAGTATATGAGTTGGGTCTGTGTATCCTACCCTGTGGCTTGAGTAAAACCGCAAAATCTGTATCCATTCAACAGGCATTAAGAACCTGTGGCTGCTGTGATTTCCCCAGAGAGCATTTTCCAGGGGGCACCTGTTTAGCTGCTACTCGCCCCTCCCAAGCCAATCTGCACACAATTTGAAGGACAAGTAGAGGGGCATCCTGGGGTTGCTGCAGGTCTGATGCCTCTAGCTTGCAGGGGGACATTCAACACACTCCCCCTTTTTCACTTTGGACCCTAGGATCTCCCCCCAAAGCCAATCTGCACATAACTTGGTGGGCAGGTAGAGGGGCATCCCAGGGAGGTCCGCTGCAAGTTGGATGCCTCCAGCTTGCAGGGGGCTGCTTGACACACTCCCCTCTTTTGAACACTGGACCCTAGGACCTCCCCCCCAGCCAATCTGCACAGGAGGGTAGTCAGAGGAACATCCCAAGGAGGTCCACTGCGAGTCTGATGCCTTTCTAACTTGCAGGGGGCTTTCGACACACTCTGAACCTATGGCTGTGATTTCCTCAGACAGCAGTTTCCTGGGGGCACCTGCTTTGGGGGCTGTAACTCACCCCCTAAATCCAATCCTTACCAAACTTGGCAGGCAGGAAGAGGAGAATCAGCTGGAGACTCACGGTGAGTTTGGCATCTCTAGTCTGCAGGGGGGCCATTCTGCCACACCACAAACCTCACAAGCCACAAACCAATTAGTTAAATGGGAAGATTCATGGAGGTTCATGGTTTGTGATACCCCACGAACCATGAACCTCCATTTTTCTGGTTCTTGCCCATCCCTACTGCCTACCTTTATCTTGCACACAGCATGTGCAAACAAAGCCCTGCCTGCCTATCACATGCATAAGCACTGATAATGGAATATCATAGACAAACAGAATCAGAAAGCTCTCCAAAATGCCAGTGACATGGTGAAATGATTGAGCTGGATTTACCCTGTTCCTGATGTCCCTGCATGAGCATGGACCAATGGTGTGTTAATCTTTCTCCTCTTCTCTTTCTACCCTTCCTACTGCTCAGGAAATCTATACCAGATATTTGAATAACTGTTATATTAAAAGGATGTTTACAGTTCAGCTTTCACCCTGCCCATGGGACGGAGATGGCGCTGGTCGCCCTGGTGGATGACCTCCAGAGACATCTGGATTGAGGTGGATCTGTGCTGCTGATTCTTCTTAACCTTTTGGCAGCATTTGATATGGTCGACCATGAGACTGATGCTAGGATATGGGGGCTTGCCTTGTAGTGGCTGACCTCCTTCCTCCAGGGTCGTGGACAGAGAGTAGTGCTTGGGGGGGGGGAATTATCCCAGTGGCATCCACTGGAATGTGGTGTTCCACAGGGAGCAATTCTCTCCCCCATGTTGTTTAACATCTATATGCACCCCCTCGCCCAGATTATCCAGAGGTATGGGCTAGGTTGTCACCAGTACACGGATGATACCCAGCTCTATCTTCTGATGGACAGCCACCCAAACACGGTCCCCGGAGATCTGGACGAGGCATTACAAGCCTTGGTTGGATGGTTGTAACAGAGCTGACTGAAGTTAAATCCATCTAAGATGGAGTCAGGGAATCAGGCTGCCAACCTTCGATAGGGCTCCATTGGTGCCAACGTCGAGATTGAAGAGCCTGGAGGTGTTCCTGGATGCCTCCCTTTCAATGGAGGGCCAGGTCACCGTCACTGCCAGGTCTGCCTTTTTCCATCTGAGGCAGGTCAGGCAGTTGGCCCCATGTCTCACCCCCTGGGACCTAGCAACAGTGACCCATGCAATGGTCACTTCCAGACTGGATTATTGTAACTCTGTCTACATGGGGCTGCCCATGACTTTGCTCTGAGCTCACTTGCAGGGTGGGTGGGTATATAAATCAAACAAACAAACAAAACCTAATCCCAAATTTCTGATACAGTTCTGTTTGGATCGAGAGCATTTCTGATTGTTACAAAGGATTTGGGCCCTGAAAATATCCAGCCACACATTCCAAAATAAAGGTAGAATGCATCAAGGGCATCATTGCAACGAACTTCTGCATGATTCTATAGGTCTCCATCAATTTGTTTCCCTCACTAGAGACAGTATATACATATGCAAAAGGTATGATGAGTTCTAAGTGCAGCCAAGGTAGGTGAGTTCTAATCCTTCCTACATCCAACATTAAGGCAGAGTTGTATGGATTAAAATCCATATGTTATACCACTCCAACCCCATGAGACTTCTAAACCATGTCTATTTGGGAAGAAAAACAATAGTCTATGTACCTGGAACAGCACATTCTCATGCTGAGGGTCTACTAAAAAAAATTAAGAAATGGAGGGGGATGCCAGAAAAGCTCTTTTCTAGAGCTACCATTTGGTCTAAGGCTAGCCCTAAGGATACCTGCCTGTTGTTCTGGGACTGGGTAGTATTGAGGAAATATTTATGAACCATTCAAAGTGTAGAACTTGTATACTTTTAAAAGGAGTGTACAGTAGAAGTGAGGCACACTTCCAATTTGAATCCAGATAAATGCATTTGTGATATTTAAAACAACTGTGAAATATCAATCTAGGAAATTTTCCCTGCCACATGTAGATTTATAAGGACTACGAGTATTGTTCTGTGCTCCCAGATTCTTCAGATGGTGAGAAGTTCCAGGAGCAAAGCTTACTGTTGCCCTGCAAAGAGCTTATACTGCTATTATGGACTTAAGACCTACAATTAATAGTTGGACTGTACAATAAGTGTGTCAAGAGAAATAGACTGTATGGTGACCACACACTGATGCCAACTACCTGGACTACAGACACATGACCTGCTGAGGGAAACCTCATCCTGAGACAGTGTGCCAGACCAAAAGTGGATCCATGGATTACCTGATACCTCTCACCTGGATCCCAGCCGAAAGAGAGCCAATCTCCCTAGCCATGCAAGTACACAGATACCAGTGGCAGTTTGCTGGAGTGAAGATGCCATGCCATGCAAAGGAGCCCTGAGCATCTTTACAAAGACCCCATAAGCAGACATCTCCTCTAGCCCGTAGGCACCTCTCCCCCGCATGCCGCACGTATGCTCTTCAGCATAACAAAAGAACTGCTTCCATGAAGGGATTAGGCAGTTGGCATGTACTGGCAAGACCCCTCCCCAGGAGCAATCATCAGTCAATCAATGCTAAAGACCCTGGCTGCTTCAGCCCATCGTCCTACAAAGGTGCCACTGTTAAAGTAAACGAGAATACCATTGTTCAACACTTAAGCCCCCTTCCTCCTGAAACCAGTTTTTGTGTAGACACTTCCTGGGGATGATGTGACCAGGGACACCCACCCCTGGTCAGACTAGAATATAAAAAGAGAGCAATTCCCCATTGCTCTCTCTCTCTCACTTCCTCTCTACCTGACCTGGCGCTGTCCAGAGTCTATCACGTGTGTTGCTGGTCAACATACAGCCCTTTTTCCTTTTAGTCTCCCTTCATTTTTCGCTGCAGGATCACTTAATCTCATCAGACAGGTAATTATTGCCCAACCAATGAACTTCTCCTGCTAATGCAAATGTCTCTATACCTTTCCGTCTAATTTTACTAGTTCTGCATTGTTGTGTGTATGCTTGGATTTTACTGTATGTGTGTGCAAATTCCCTAGTAAAGAAACCATTTCATTAAGAGCTGGTCTCTGCATCTATTTCTGGAAATCTAGACTAAGTGGGACTCCTGTATACATAGGTTATTGTTCCCTTATATGCCTATTGCCATTTAATAGCTATATTTTCCCTGTTTTATAAAGAAATAAGGCAATTTGGCTAACATTATGTGAGTGTTGGTTCCTTTTGAAGGGTGGAGTGCTAAAGTCTTATAGTGTTTGTTGTATTAGTTTCTTTACTTTGAAAAGTAAAAGTAGAGAACTGGTGGAGGCACTCCTACAGGGCATGATATCCCTAAGAGAGAGAGAACCTATCCCACCACAGGTCCTAAAGACAGACATCATGCCCCCTAGGGTGTTCCAGCCAAATCACAGAAGTGTTTAACTGATCTGTTTTCTCCACTTTCTTTATGTATAACACACACTTCCCCCTCCCTCCCAAGGGGACAACATTGTGGTGGAGTGGCCCCACTGAACCATGGGTACTGCTCCATCTGGCCTTCCAAGGCATCTAGGCACCAGCAGCTATCTGCTATCCTGGCCTGCTCAATCCATAGAGGGATTTTCTCTCCCCTTTTAAGTAACTGGCCATTTTAAAAATCACCTGCCAAGAGGGCCAATGCTCCCAGTCCTTCCCATGTTGCCATTCTAAGCTCCACCTAGTGCCTGAATCTCCTGCTACCCAGAGAATGGTAACCACAGGAAACGCTTATTGTACTTGCACTATACTGAGAATTAACAGTTGACCAGCACCCTTCCCTTGATGCCCTTTTATAATAGAATATTTGAACAGTTGAGGTCTATGTGATATAGAGAATAACTATTCAAAACAGTAAAGAATTTATCAAAAGTAAAATGTCCACATTCATACTCTTAGCACAGCAACAGATTGAGAGAGGAGCACCAAAAAAAAGGTGTCAACACACCATTCCTCTGCCCCTCTCTCTGACTGTACATGCCCTAACTGGTCTTGTTGTAAGGCAGGTACTTTAAGCTTAGAAGTTACTAGAGAAGGGCACAAATCAAACCACGATGCAAAAAATTGTCACAAATTTTGCCCTGTTTGTGGTTTGTGAACCAAAGTTCATGATGGGTCTACTGTCACAAACTTCCATGAACTTTTAAAGCAGTTTGTGATGGTTCATGGATATAGCAGAAAGCTGCAAAAACAGCCGAGTGGCAGGGAATACCTGCACAAGAAAGCTCAAAACAACTGATCAGCAGGGAGAAGACTGCTCCCTGCTGCCCAGCTGTATTTTGAGCTTTCTGCAAACTCCATTGCAAACCACGAACCAGTTCAGTTCATGAAAAAACCTCCCGGTTAAATTTGGTTCATGGTTTGGTCATACTTCATTTCATGGTGTCTTTGTTCAGGCAAATGGAGGAGAAGATTGTTGATCAGGCAGGCAGCCCTTTGTCTTCTCCATGTGGCAATGGCAGCCTTCCTCTGGGGCTCAGTTATAACCACTCTTTCCCCCAGATGGAGCCAGCCAAAAAAGAACCCTCCCTCCATGCCACAGGATTTTATTGCTTCTCTTGGCCTACCTCTGGTGGGTCAAAGAATTCTTTCCTGAAATCTCCAGAAGTTACACTCTAGCCTTTCTTCACACAAGTCTCTGTGTCCTTTCTAGGCATCAGCTTCCAGTTGGAGGTGGGAGCTGACCACTTTATTTTTTGGAGGCCATTCCCATTTCTCAAGTACTGAAGGGTGAGGCTTGAGAGCAACAGACTCCCCCCTCTCTCCTGCTTGTCTTCTACTAGTAGAAAGAAACATGTTTTAAAACTGTGAAGGTTTTGTACAGCCCCAGCCTCCGAATGAAAATGTATTTCTCAACAAGCTTCACTTCCTCTAAATCTCCTCTTCTATGTAGGGGCATGGATCAGTGGTAGAGCATCTGCTTTGCACACGGAAGGTCCCAGGCTTAAGTCCTGACATCTCTAGTTAAAAGATCTCAGGTTTGACTTTTCTGTGCCTGAGACCCTGGACAACTGCAACCAATAGGAGAAGACAATACTGACTTTGATAGGCCAGTGGGATATAAGGTGTGTTCTAAGATAAATCTCAATGGGTGCTTGGACAGAGTCATATTCCAATAATTAAAGCCAGTTGATGAACTATTTACAATTGTTAGGAAACATAACCATTCTTTTGTCAGAGGCTCTGGCTTCTCCTGGGGATGCTCGTTTAAAATAACCAGACCCTAAACTCACCACAAGTTTAAGAAGTATCTGATGAGAGCACCCGTATTTTTCCAGAGTGTCATCTCAGTGTCAGAACTCAAAGAATCTGTATCAACAATAGCAACTGACAATACTGTGAAGCTTAAAGCAAAAACTTGTGTTCCCACGTTGACCTCAGTAGGGGTGTTTTGGGAAGGATTGACACATATGCTGCTAACAAATTGAATTAATTATTGTCACAGCAAACTCAGTAATTGAAGTTAGTAACTAGCTTGCCTCTGTCTTCCCTGGTCAGTTGATGGCAGCCACAATAACCTTGAACAAAACCCAGAAGGACTGTCTGATCATCAGGATTTAAATGTTATGCAAACTGTGGGTACCTTCCATTTATAAAGTGTGAATTTCTCCCCAATGGAGTCAATGTTTTCTGACACTCTCCTGCTAGCTTTTGACTATGGATAAAGTTATCAGAGCAAAATGCTTTTGAAATGTGAGCTCTTGTCTTCATGTCATTTGCACTTTCACTTAGCATCAAACAGATGGCATGCTCCAAATCCGTTTGGAGCAGGAGTTTATGTCAAAGATTCATTTTGCAGGGCTCGTTCTTCCAAATAGCCACGGGGGTGCCATGTGTTTGTACACATGGCATCTGAGAAATGCAGAAATGCAGAAATGGTTCCAAGGATGACACGATTTCAGGAAGTGTAAAACTGACTGTACAAAATGTCCTCTTACACAACTCCTCTCCCCCTCCCAGTTCTAGGAAGAAAGTGTCAATTGCTACTGAAGTCAGATGAAGACAAAATCATACTATGGGGGGGGGAATTAATACATATTTAATGATTTAAAGGCAAATGGGGCCCCTCACTGTCATGCACCATAGCATGTATCTGAAAGCAGACAGGTGGAATGGCTATGGCCAGCATTGGTTTGGACACACTCTATGGCATGCTCATTAGTCGCTCCAAGCCTGGACTCCCTGTTAGTAAAAAGGCAGGGATCACAGCAGGGAAGTTATATCTCGGGCCAGTCACATTCCTGCTCTATCTGCGCAAGGCTTTGCAAAAGCCTGTTCTGGCAGCTCATTAGTAGGTGCACTGATGCATAAGAGACAGTCATTAGGAGTGTTTTTCAACATTGACTTTTGATCAGGTGACTAGAAGCTGCGTTAGAGACATTCACTTACATTGTTTTCTATGACGGGCTCTGTTGCTCTATCGAAGATGACACACATAGAAAATGGTGAAAACTAACTTGACCTTTCAATGACTAAAGTGGGGAAGTGTGGGGGGGAGGAAATTGCTCCATTATTTCCTAGAGTTTTCTCCTTGGTATTGTCAACTGTGACGTCGCAAAGAGCATAAGGCAGTCCCTCAGAAATTGCATGCTTTTAGCTTTTAATAATCTGTGCCAAACTGTACTACGGATTATGCCAAGGAAAGGGGCTCATAGAGAGGGATATGGCCACTACTCTGTAAGTATCATAACATTCCCTTTAACAATAAGGATCCGTGTCTTCTTTCCTTCCTTCACAAAGCTGGACAATTCTGAGCCTTCCGCATTAGAGCATTCTGCAGAGCAGAGTGAAACTTGCCATCAAGTTTTATTGCATCCAGTGGGCAGAGCCGATTAACTTCTGAAAGAAGCATTGAGAAGGATTCATGCTTCACAGGAAATGTGCTTACCAAATATATCCGCTGCTATGAAACCCGACTGGAAACCAATGACACAAAAGGGATCTGGGTCGAAAGCATCATTCCTTTTTTTCCTGAGGTGTGACTAATCAACGAGCAAATTTATGAATCTGCCCATCCTCACACCTGTGCGGTTAATGAGTGTTGTACAGAAATGATCGTTAACAGATGCTTGCTTTATTGAATGTGCGTGTATGTTTTCACCCCCACACACACACATTGCTTGTCATCCAGCTCATGAGAGAAAAAAGTTTATGGGATGGGTTTCTACCAGCAGAAGGAAATTAAAGAAAAAGAGATAAAGTCACTATAACCCTTCCCAATTTGTAAATTTACCAAAACAAAACACAAGGGCTTAATCAGCTCCACTACTGGTGTCTACAGACCGTGCCTTACCAATTACACAGAAGTTCCAACTCGGCTAAGAATCCCGCTGACTAATTCAGTGCTTGTTTTCCGCTACATGGCTTTGAGTGCTTGTTAAGGTGAAAAGAAATTTGGAAGGGGAGGAGGGTCAACAATTCTAGGATTTCTTCATTTCCATCACACTGTCTTATGATAGCCAACAATTAGTTAAGCTCCTTGGCAGGAAAATGACAAGATGGAACTTGACCGAATACAATGTGTGGAGCGCATAGACATCTGCCCCAGCTGAAAGACATTACAATGTTTGTTAACCTTCAGGGTCATTCCTGATTCACTTCTGCAGACAGAAAACAAGATTTATAGAACATGGATCAATACAGCTCGAAGACTTTCGCCATTGAGGATGCTAGATTGAGGCACTTCTCTTTATCAGTTTACCATGACACTAATGTATTTTGCCTGTTTTGCCTGGGCAGTGATGAATCTGTTGGCAAGAGAAAACAAATAAGTTCTGTTGTTGAGAGACATGTTGTCTATGATTTGTCTCAGCAGACAAGCCAGCACGCGGGCCAATTCATTTCCTATTTAATTTAAGTGGCATATCTGTCTTCCCCTTTCTGGAGTGTCTTTTGTCTGCTGCACAAACCTACACTGGCACTCGGGCAAGGAGCTTGCCATGGATTTCTTCAGGTAGATTGATGCGGTGGAGGCTGAGGGAGCCATCCGCCAGGAGATGCTGTCCTTCCACGACCTCCCTTCATCTCTGGAGAACTTGTGTAGTAGTTCCACACAACATGCCACAAGGGGAATGAACCAAAGTTGCAAGGGAGGAATAGCCATGTGCCCTTAATGAATAATGGCTACAATTTTGCTTTGGGGGACCCTTCAGAAATCACCCTGGCTGCATGGGAGATGCTGTTTCTTGGATGTTTCCTGCATAACTCTGATAAGGTTTAAGTATATTTGGAACCAGTCATGAATGAGAGTAAAATGGGAGCATAGACAGGAGCCCCACATAACATACCTGTGAGTAGCTGTGGTTCAGTCTCCTCCAGACTAGCTCAGGCAAGACCAGGCCCGTAGCCAGGATTTCTTAAATCGGGGGGCCTTGTAAAAAGTCAGGAGGCACTGAAATAAAAATAAAAAACTCTTGTTGCCTGGCCCTTGCCTATGTGGTGGCTGGAGGGGAAGGGTGTGCCAGGCTCCAGTGGGACAAAGCGGTGCTCGCCCTTCTTCCCCCCATCGTGACTGCTGCACCCCCAGCTGAAGCAAGGAGCCAAGTCACGCGCACCCTGTAAGAGTCCAGCAGCACACCTTAAAGACTAACAAAATTTGCCAAGTCAACCTGAGCACCCACTTGCAACCCCTAACCCAACAACCTAGCTGCATCAATTCCCCAGGGCGCACAGCTCCTCCTTTGCCAGTGCTCAGCACTCCACTGAGCTGCCCCAGCCTTATCCCAGTTGCACACGAAGGGCGAGAGCGCCGGTTGAGGAAGGGGTCTCCCGCCTCCCTGGCCAGGCGGGCAGCCAGGTGTCGGCAGCTGCTTCAGCTTGGGGGGGAGGCAGTGGTGGGGGGAGAATTTAGCTTCCTGAAGCTTTCACTGATCAGTTCTCTTAGTCCAGCTGCCTCTGGGGTGGGTAATCCGGTCCCCCCCAGCCCCTCTGCGGGTGCCATGTGCCATCCACCAGCCTGCTCAAGGCACCTGGGGTGGGGAGTTGGAGGTGACTGGCTGGTTTGCGGTGCTGCCTGGCCCACAGAGAGGGGGTGGTCTCCTCGCAGGAAAGCGTGCAAGCAAGCCGACGCAGCTCCCTCCTGCCCTCCTGGTGGGCTAAGCACAGCAACAAGATTACCAGCGTGGTGGGACTAGAGGCGGGGTTTGCTGCTTTGCCTGCACGCGCAAGAGACCAAGTAGCAGCGTGGAAGTGTAGGGCGGGGCTTTCTTTGCTGAGGAGCGATTCAGAGAGCTGGGGGGAGGGAAGGACGGCATGAGGCTTGTTTTGCCGCCCTAGCAGCAGTGGCAAGTGTCAGAAATAAGTTGGGGGGCCTTGCTAGGTGCTAAGTCAGGCCCCCCGGGGTGAAAAGTCGAGGGGCTGGGTCCCAGAATGCCCCACTGTAGCTACGGACCTAGGCAAGACTGCAGTTAGGACCATGGGTCTACCTTCAGTAGTACACAGCAGTGTCTTTGCACTACCCATTGTATCGTATGCACTACCGATCACAGCCCACTGTTAAAACTGCTGGGATTTCCCCACATTGAACTGGAAACATGGGGGCATATGTGGCAGTGGTGCTCATATCTCTCTGCTCTTTCCCATACTCTGCATCCAAAACAATCCTTCATTGGAGATATCAAGTCAGTGGGCATAGAACTAGGCATAAGGACATGAAACTACTTTATAATACCTGTGTTCACATTACAGTAAACACACATACAATCTGTGTACTTTCTACATGCATTGAGTAATTCTCATGTCACCTTTAACGCAAAACAGCTGAATGTGCAATTGAAACTGCATCTCTATCCAGGTACTGGTTTCTCGTTTCATTTATAAAGTGAAAGTGCATCGGCTCTTTCTTACAAACTAATGTGTGCGTGTATATGTGGGATGCACTCATGTTCCCTCTAATGTGTGAACAGAACTACTGAATCAGACCATTGTTTACCACCAGAGTATCTGGTGGAGGTCTTTTACATCTTCTACTACCTGGTCCTTTTAGAAGGAAATGTTGAAGACTGAACCTGGAGCCTTCCACAAGCTAGATACAGGACAGACACTCTTGTACCCAATCTGTGGAGAAAATGGTTTGGACCTGAAGTAAGAAGAGAGGCAAGGGACACAGAAGCTATGTTGTAAGTGACTCCCATACATACAAATGTAAATATCTGTTTCTGGTGTGTTACCGCAAGAATGTACAGATTTCCAAGTTTTTTGGAACACAAATGAATTTATAAAAGCCTAATGAGATGTTTGTTTTTTCTTTCTCCCTTCCCACCTTATATAAGTATACATCTTTCTTCCTTTATATAGTGCTTCATTGAGGTTTAGTGGCATTTCCTATTATGCAGGACCTGTGAAGTCAACTTACTGAACAGCTTTTAAATAGACCTTAATTATTTGCTTTGCAGATTCATAGTCCGTTGTGGTGGGGGGGGCATACTAAGAATCACTGAGTGTTGACAACTCCTCTAAAGCAAGGTTGATAATTATTTTTCTTTTGTTTTGAAAAGCAAGTTTATTTTTTAAAAAAATCATTTAACTAGAAAATAAAATACCCATTTAGGGCTCACTCCAGCTTTCCTCCGGCAGGAAGAGCTCCCAAGGGGGCCCAGCTGCCGAAAAGCTGCAAGCACAGGACTGTAAGTAGTTAGAACAAATGTTATTTACACCATAAAACCCTTTTGTGGCTTCAGAATAAAAAATTACAGGCCTGGCTACTTTTTCTCAGCCTGTTTCGACTCTGTCATTTCTTTATTAAAGCAATTAGTTATATGACATAAGGCACTAGATTTTGTGAAAAGGAGGAGAAAAAAAATATGACTTCTAGATGAAGTTATCTTTTTTCTACGTGGGCAAAGCCAGACATCACTATTAAATAAAGTCCTTCAGAGGATGTGCATTGAAAAGTATTTTCAGAGTGTTTTTATCTGAAATCTCAAAAGCCTGGACTTTCTCACAGCCACAACAGGCCTAACACAAAACACTATTAAATTAACAGGCTGTTAATGTTCATTTAGTGGAAGATATACCTCTCAAAATCATCATGAGGATCTGGATTATGATAACAATGTAGATAACAATATAAAATTGGCTTGAATTCCACATAGGCTGTGGTCACACTGGAGGCTTGGTGTGATCTGACAGCACCTCTATTTGCAGTGGTTTAAATTGTCGTGGGAAAGGGTGACCAGACAGCACACTTGTCCCATGGTTGACCATTCAGATTATTGCTGAGGGGCAACCACAGAGTGAGTAGTCGGTTGGCTTTTTTTAAATTTCTCTTTTGCATAGATGTATAACCACTCATTTGACGCACCGCTCCAGTTTGACAGCTACAGGAGGCTGCCTCCCCTCTGAAAAAACTGATCTTTTCAATTAACCCCTTCCCCACCCTGTGTGCTGCAAAGCAGTAGGCAGAGGAACCGGCATGAAAAAAGACAAAGGAGGCTTCTTAGCCTGCCCTTCCCTCCCCCCCTTCTCACCTCAAAGGACAGCTGTAAGCTTGCTGGTGTGCACAGGGATGCAGTTATGCACATGGCACTAACTGACTAAAAAAACGATACTGAGGAGAGAAAATGGAACAGAACGATGGGACTTCCCAAATGGGTTGAGCTCGCACCAGGGGAGTTCAGTGAAAACACTGATATCTGTAAACACCAGACTTTTCCCAGTGCCTGATTACTCCACTTCCACAGTGGGGCAGAATGGAGTGGCGATGACTGGGGCACAGAAGGCAGATGTTGCTGTCTGAGTGTGCTCTTTAAATCCGCAAAGGTACCACAGCTGCTTGAGTGACTGCAGCCATAGAATTTCCACATGTGCAAGGAAGGGGAGTGATTCTCACAATCCCCCTTCCCTGACAGCCAAAAATACCCCCTGAAATACTGCTTTTGGAGGACAGGGGACCATTTCTGGAATAGCTCGAGGGGAATAAGGTTGTGAGCCTCCAACTGGGGCTCCTGGAATTACAACCGATCTCCAGATGACAAAGATCAGTTCTGTTGACAAACATGGCTGTTCTGGAGGGTGGACTGGACTCCCTCCTCTCATCACCCCTACTCTTTTAGATCCCTCATCAAACCTCTCATTCCCCAGGCTTGACCCCAAATCTCCAGGAATTTCCCAACTCAAGAGTTGGCAATCCTAAAGGAAATCATAACTCTCTCATGGGAGTGAGGAACCAACAAAAATTGCCCCTCCACGTGCCCATGGAAATTGTAGGTGGGATCCAAGCCAATACATTGACCTTGTAAGTAGTCAGACCAGCTACATCCTACCTGAGTATCTTGAGCATGTAATTGATTAATCATCTCTTTTTAATGAAGGGTGCTCATCTGGTCAGCTTCTGCTTCTGCTCCCTTTTTACAGAGTTGTTCATTCCTCCACCTCTGAATTTAGGTCATTGGGCAGTGGCCACATTTAAATAAGGTGTTCCAAATCATCTTTCTCGCAGAGATCTTTTTGGCAAAGTTGTTCTTAGTGATGGATGCTGAAGAGTGCATTAAGACTCTATGCTCATGTATTATTGCCTGGCTATTAATGTCATTAACTCCTGTCTTTCTGATTTTGGGTTTTGTGTCTCTGTGTTGTTGTTGTTTTGCTATTTGGCATTTTATAAACTGCACTGAGTCTTCAGAGGAAGGTGGGATATAAATATATTTGAAAGATACATAAATAGCTTGTGAAATTGTCATGTTACCAAAATCTCAATATAGGTGTTTTCTTGAAATATCTATAGAAATATAAAGTCACCACTTACAGTTTAATAAGCAAAAGCTTTTTAGAAGAAAAGGCCAACTTTAATATTCTCTTTCTGCCCCATTCCCTCTTACAGTATCACACCAGAACCAAAGTCACTTTAAGTAATAGACTCTTAGTCCCACTGATTTAAAAATTGCCTTCGGTCAGTTTGCATTTGAGTTGATTCATCTCCCTATGAAGCAGATTAAGGCTTCAGTCCTGTGCACGCTTACCTGTGAGTAGGCTCCATTGGCCCTGGCCTGGATGGCCCAGGCTAGCCCCAACTCACCAGATCTTGGAAGCTAAGTAGGTTGGCTCTGGTTAGTACTCAGATGGGAAACCTCCAACGAAGTCCGGAGTTGTGACGCAGAGGCAGGCAAAGGCAAACCACCTCTGAACGTCTCTTGCCTTGAAAACCCCACCAGGGGTCACTATAAATTGGCTGTGCCTTGACAGCACCTTCTTCGCTACCCCAACTTCACAAGATCTGCTTGCTAAGAGAAAGGCTGGATTCTCCAATGAGCATGCTCTTAATGCAACAAAAGGAAGACCTCTTATGATTCAAGATGTTTAAGGAAGTGAAGATGTCCCTGGAAAAAGGAACTTGGTTTACATCATGAATGGACAGATCCGGATTTATAAAAGCTAAATGGAAAAAGAAGATACATCTAAGATGGAGGAAGATAAATTGTTGTAATGTTCTTGCTGAGGGAACATTGGTTTTAAATATTTTGCCTGTGTGGCGGGGAGCAAAGCGTAAAAGCGTAAACGGAGAGGCCAGTTTTTCTTAAGGGCTGTGTTTATGTGTGTTTTAGCTTTGGAATTACTTTTTGTCTAGTCTGATAAGCAGGTTTTGTCAACAGAAGTGATGATTGGCGGGCACTCTTCATGTTTCAAAGTGACTGAATAAGAGTAACAACTATTTTATAAGCATTGTACAGCCTCCACACTTGGGTTTTTAGTTAGGTTCTTTTTAGTTTCTCCTTTAGATTGTAGAATTTTCCCTCCCCATTTTCTGTTGTAGTTTTATAGAAATATAAAATAAAAAATTCCCCTTTGGGGGGCCAAAGAAAAAAGACAGCCCCTTCCAGCACCAAGCTAATTGGGAAAAGTGTGTTTGCCTTCCAAGTAAACATGCATAGGATTATGCTGCACAGTTTGAAGCTCAGCATGCCCCCAACATCCTCACTTACGAAGAAGAAGAGATTGGATTTATACCCCGCCCTTCACTTGGAGTCTCAGACTGGCTTACAAACTCCTTTCCCTTCTCCTCCCCAAAGCAGACACCCTATGGGGCTGAGAGAGCTCTGACAGAAACTGCTCTTTTCAAGAACACCTCTAACAGAACTATGGCTTGCCCAAGGTCATCCAGCAGCTGCAAGTGGAGGAGTGGGGAATCAAACCCAGTTCTCCCAGATTAGAGTCCGCGCACTTAACCACTACACCACACTGGCTCCCTAACAACCAAGGCACCACTCACAGGGCAGTTATAAGGATATAACAGTGGAGGAGTGAACAATGATGTAAGCTCCTTTGGGCCCCCAATGGGAAGAAAAGAGGAGTATAAATAAATAAATAAATAAATGCAAAAGAGTTTCAAAGCCAGTTGTGATGTAGTGTGAAAACCTGCTGTCAAGCAAAAGAAACTAGAACCACTGCACAATTGGTTCAAGGCTCCTTAGGGACCATGAAGACAGGACCAGCCCATCCATGAGGCAGCCCTAGGTAATTGCCTAGGTCACCACTGGCAGAAGGACACTTTTTAGCTTTGTTCCCCTGCCCACCACTTGGTAGTTCTGGGTCTACCTTGAGGGGTGAGCGATGGCTTCTGACCATGCTGAGGTATGGTGAGGGGGGAAGGATAGGAGCTGTGCTACCAGCACTGTGTGTGGGTGGGTGAGCAGGATGGGGGCAAGCAGGACAGGCACTGCCTCACTGCTTTGACTTGCCACCTCCCTGGGGGGGGTGATGTTTAAGTAGGGTGGTGCTGGCTCATCACTGTATCTCACCTCAAGTTGCTGATGCACCTCCTCACTTCTCATTGCCTCACCACCTCCCTGTGGTGTGGGGGTGAGGGGTGGATGAGCAACTGCTTCCACATGGTGGGGGGAGGAGGACAGAGAGCAGCTTCTTGTCGCAGGTGAGGGGTGGAGGGCAAGAGGTTAAAGAGAGTACTGAAAGTGCTTTGGCTGTCCATGTTTGGAAAAGGAGGAGGAGGAGGAGATTGGATTTATACCCCAACCTTCACTACCTGAAAGAGTCACAGAGCAGTTTACAATCTGCTTTCCCTTCCCCTCCTCACAACAGACACCCTCTGAGGTAGGTGGGGCTGAGAGAGCTCTCTCAAGAACTGCTTGTGAGAGAACAGCTCTGAAACAACTTGTAACTGACCCAGGGTCATACCAGCAGCTGCATGTGGAAGAGTGGGGAATCAAACCCATTTCTCCCAGATTAGAATCCACGCTCCTAACCACTACACCACACTGGCTCCCTAGCAACCAAGGCACCACTCACAGAGCAGTTGTTATGAGGATATAATAGTGGAGGAGTGAACAATGATGTAAGCTCCTTTGGGGCCCCAATGGGAATAAAAGAGGAGTATCCTTCGGTATATATAATTCTGTCATTCAGAGGGTCTCCCTATCCATTGGCTGATTTGCCTGAGTCCTGCCTCCAACATTCTAAATAGTTTGCTGTTCCTCTCCCCTCCACAGCCAGTCAGAACACAGAGGTCATTTGCATATGTGGCCTGACTGGCCTTTGCCTCAGAACACAGAGGTTGTTTGCATATGGAGCCTTTGCCTCTAACATTCTAAACAGTTTGCTGTTGCTGTTCTGAGGTAAAGTACATTTCCCCTTAGTGCCTGTTGGGGAAACCCATTGTTGCCAATCTCCAGGTGAGGGCTGAAGATCATTAGAATTACAATTGCTTTCCAGATGGCAGAGATCAGTTCCCCTGGAGAAAATGGTGGATTCTGTGTCCTTATATCCTGCTGAGATGGCCCCCGTATGACAGCTAATGTGATGTAGCAGTCAGGGATTCAGAGCACGGTAGAGGATGCAGGTGTGGGGGGGTGGAAAGCCGAAGAGTGAGGAGAAAATAAAGGTAGGTTGATGAATGGCTACAAAGGGGATAGGGTTGGCAATTTCAGGTGGGAAATTCCTGGAGATTTGAAGGATGGAGCCTGGAGAGGGTGAGGTTTCAGGAGGGGTGGGACCTCAGACAGGTACAATGCCATAGACTCCACCCTCCAAACCAGCCAGGGGACCATTGTTGCCAATCTCCAGGTGGGGGCTGGCGATCACTCAGAATTACAACTGCTCTCCAGTAGGGAGGGGGGAGGAGATGGAAAGCTGAAGTCAGAGGGGCAGATCAAGGTAGGTTGATGGCTGGCTGTGAAGGAGATAGGGTTGCCAACTCCAAGTTGGAAAATTCCTGGCAATTTGAGGGGTGGAGCCTGGAGAGAGTGGGGTTTCAGGAGAGGTGGGATCTCAGACAGGTAGAATGTCATAGACTCCACCCTCCAAACCAGCCAGTCCCTCCCAGGGAACCGTTGTTGCCAATCTCCAGGTGAGGACTGGAGATCACTCAGAATTACAACTATTCTTCAGGTAGCAGAGATCAGTTCCCCTGGGGAAAATGGTGGACTCTGTGTCATTATACCCTGGTGAGGTCACCACAGCAAATTGACACTGAGTGCCCAGGACCAGGGCACCCACCCAGAACCTCCTTCTAGAGCTCATTGTATTTATTTCCACAACGGGCCTCATTCCTAGTAAATAAATAAATGCAAAAGAGTTTCAAAGCCAGCTGTGATGTAGTGTGAAAACCTGCTGTCAAGCAAAGGAAATTAGAAAATCTCCTTGGATATGCCTCATAATTATAACCAATCACAAAGATTGTTGAAAGCCCTTATGACAGACCCCCTGTTACTCTCCCCACTCTGAGACAGATTTTTCCAGCCAAAATTCTTAGGACCTTTCAGGTACTCAGCTGGCTCCCAGTAGCTGGATAATATTTGTGGCTTTATAAACCTGAATGTTCCACCCTATGACAGAATCTGATTTGACTTTTTTCAGGAGAAAACAGGAGCCTTCTTATTAGATGCCTTGAAATGGCACTCAAGACTGGGTAACTGCGGACAATAACAACAATTTTATTCAATAGGCAGGGATGGTACAAGGTAGTCAGGAACTGGAAGGGCTGAGGTAAATAAGGGCCATAGTAAGCAGTGGGGCTTTAGGGACTGAGCCCCCTATTGGATCTTCAGCGCCCCCCATTGCCCTCACCCCAATCTTAAGTTGCAATCTTAGCCATGCACTGCATTGGAAGGAGGGTTAGAAAATCACCAGCCCAAAGCAATTCTCTAGCCCTCATTTTAACGCCATGCGTGGCTAAGATTGTGACTTAAGACTGGGGTGGGGGTGTTGGGATGGGGGGCAGCACAGCTCTTCCTGCTTGGCAGGCTGGGCCAACATTGCTTAAGCCACATCACCTCCATCCCAAAGCAATTTCTCTAACCCTCCTTCCTTCCTGCAGATCTTCCTGAGGAAGGAGAAAGGAAGGAGGGTTAGGGAAATCACTTCGGGTTGGCGTGGCAGTGGTGCAGCTTTAACAATACTGGCATGGCCCTCCAAGCAGGAAGAGCTGGGGTAAGCAGCTACTCCTCCGCTCCCTCCCCTCTGCACTTGGAAGAGAGGGAGAGCTTAAGCCAGGGGAAGATTGGGGTAGGGTGGGGGTGCTGCTCATTTAATTGAATTTAAATATCTGTGCCCCCATGTGCCCCCTGGCACCCCCTCCCCCCAAATCCTGGTTACAAGGCTGAGGTAAACAGTGGTAAAACAGTATATATTTCAGTTGACAGACAAAATGGTGCTGAAGCAGCTTATTTTCACAAATTCTTGGTTTTTATCAGTGAGAGATGGTTAACTAAGTACTTTGGTTTCAGTTAGAATGTTTCTGCATATAGTTCACTAATAACTGTTCAGGTTTTTTGGAAAGCTCACTCTTTTAGAGTATCAAATTCTTTCCCCTTTTCTGAAATCACAATGTGTCTTCTTCCCCCTGAGTAGTCTATAAACATTTCCTTTCACAACAGACCAGGGACTGCCTCAGTGACAATTCCCTGTATAACTGGACAGGACTTATTTATTTCCTGAAAACATAATCCTATTCCTTTTGGCCTGACTGGGAGCTTCAGCATGCTACTCAGTCATTCCTTGCAAAAATCTCAAACCCCACTTCTTGGTGTCTGTGTGAAAATGTGCTTTAGCTGACGCTAGACTCTGAACTCTTAGATGGAATTCTTTCTCAGGTTATGTTTTACACAGCTCTGACCAGAGTCTCTCCCTTTATTCAAAAGGCGAACCTGTCTGACAGACTTTTAGTCAGACTCTTCAGACATCCACTCCTGTAGCTGAAATTTTACTTTACTGAACAGCCACTGCCACTGAACTCAAAACGAACTCACCCTCCCCTAATAGCAATTCTATCAATGCCCCTATAAGGAGGCCAGCATTAATATCCCCATATTGTAGATGGGGGACTGAAGTTGACAAGGAATACCCTGTCTATTGCCACCTGCACCGACCAGGATGGTCTGGGCTAGCCCACTTGTCAGATCTCAGAAACTAAGCAGGGTCAGTCCTGGTTAATATTTGTATGGAAGACAACCTAGGAGGTCCATGCTTGCTATGCAGAGGCAGGCTATGGCAAACCACCCCTGAATGTCTCTTGACTTGAAAACCCTACAGTGATCACCATAAGTTGGCTGTGACTTAGAATCATAGAATCATAGAGTTGGAAGGGACCTCCATGGTCTTTTAGTCCAACTCCCTGAACAACACAGGAAATTCACAAATACCTCCCCCCCCACCCCCAGTGACCCCTATTCCATGCCCAGAAGATGACAAAAAACTTCCATGATCCCCGGCCAAACTGGCCTGGAGGAAAATTGCTTCCTGACACTGAAGTGGCAATCAGCATTTCCCCGGGCGTGTAAGAAAGGGCCACAAGAACTAAGCACAGAAGCAACCTTTCCTGCCCTCCTTCTCATGATCTGCCTAAGTTCTTGATGGCACTTTTCACCACACATGGAGAGTTTATGGGTGGGCAAACATTTGTGCCAGCATTCTTCCACAGGACAGCTCACTCTGCTAGCTGACATACCATAGCTCTTTGAACTGAAACCTCCTTGTACTTGGATCTATATATACATGTGAAACCCTCAGCATGGCCACAATGCCTTTGGCTTGACAGAACATAGGTAGCAGAACAGTTAAAGCAGGTCCATCCTTAGAAAATGTGACAGCTAAAGTTTCTCGTTCTCCCCCCCCCAGCACTACAGATTAATTATAGCAATCAGTTTACCTTTATCTTTCACAACATTTCTGATTAAAATTTCACACATTCCAATGACATGTGTCTTTTCCGCAAGCTATGAAATGTACTCGGTGTCAATGAATCCTTCCGCTCTTCTTGCTACACTTACAGTATATAAAAAGTTGACTTTTGATCTTCTGGAATGAATGGAGAGATGCGGCTTCCTCGAGAAAGGGGTTTGTCAGGCGACGTGCCTGAAAAACATTCATTAGTAACGTTTTATGGAAGGAGGAATTAAAAAAAATAAACAATAGCCTTTGCACGCAGGGTGCGTGGTTTCAAATTTTATATTTGCAAAGCTTAATTAAGCCATAGATTCTGTTCTGAAAGGCACACTAAATTTAATGAATCCCTCAAGAGGAATAATATACAACAAAAGATAATCACAACATTCAGCTGTTAAGCTGATGTATATCTTTAGGTTTACAATTATTTGGACTTTTATTGCATAGGGCTATAAAGGCGATAAAAACATAATTTAAACTTATCATTGTAAATATTTATGACATTTAATACATCCAATAGAATACCTATAATTGCAGCCACTGTTTGTCATGTGAAAACATTCGTTCTCTTTCTGTAACATCAGATCCCATGTAAGTTCACTATAGTAACAAAGTACATTATAAAAAGACGCTCACACTGTAATAAATGAGCTATTACCCAGACAGACATAAACTACTTTTCCTGCTAACCACTTTTACTCCAATTGTATGCAAAATGTAACAAACAAGCATAACATGGCAATGGCATAGGGATAAACAGCTTTAGAGGGGGTTAGACAGACTCGTGGAGTCTATCAGTGGGTACTAGCCATGGTGACTAAAGGGTAACCTCCATGTCCAGAGGCAGTCAACCTCTGAATACCAGTGTGAGGAGGCAAGTTCGTGGGAAGGCCTTGACCTCTATGTCCTGTTGCTGGACCTCCAGAGGAACTAGTTTGCCACTGTGTGAGAGGATGTTGGAGTAGATGGACCACTGGCCTGATCCAGCAGGGCTCTTCTTGTGTTCTTATGGCTCAGTGGTGGAGCATTTGCTTTCCATGCAGAAGGCCTCAGGTTCAATCCCTGGCATCTCCAGCTAAAGGATCAGATGGTGGGTGATACGGAAGACCTTGACCTGAGACCTGGAGAGCTGCTGCCTGTTAGACTAGATAACACTGAACATGATAGGCCAACATTATGATTCTGTATAAGGCAGCCAACTCAGCCCAAGACCCAGTCAATTAGTACTAAATTACATTTCTTAAAAGAGAAGTTGTATGCTGAAGTCCACCTGGGAACCATCTCTGATGACCTCGAGATGCTGTCTGTACAAGCTTATGGTTTGGATGCAGCTGCATATTTCCATGAGTGGCAAAAGGGGAGGTAATTTTACCTGTTTTCCCCACCCTCTGCAGACCTCTGTTCCTAGGTGCTCCATGTCCTCCAAGAGAAATATTTCAGGGGGCATGGGGGACAGCAGTAGGACAGGGGAGATGAGAAAGTCACTCTCTGCTGACAGAAATCCCTTCCATCAGAAGGAATTACTTCTGGATCCAAGTCTATGGTTGCACAATATATGCATGAGGGGAGTACTGTGTGAGAAGTTCAAGAATGATGCTCCAGTATTTATTTATTTATTTATTTAATTCAGCTTGTAAGGCTGCCCTGCAATTAGGGCTCAGGGTGGCTTACATCAGAAACAAACATAATAATAGTCCATTAAACAACAGTAAAGCCTACTAAAAACAATATATTTCAAACAATACAATTTCGTTACCTGAGATGGTGAAAAATTTCTGTTCCCACCAGCCCCTTGGGTGAAGGGATGTGGAGGGCTGGGTAGGAGGGGTATGACAGTGACAACCATTGCTGTCCTCCACCGAAACTTATGAAAACACGTTTTAGTCCTCCAGAACAGAAGATGCTTCTTTATTAAAAAGGGGTAATTTCCATCTGTCTGATGGGCTGCGCTGCTTCCATGCAGTGCCACTCAGAGACATATGGCTGATCTCTGTACTGATTGCTGCTAGTCCAAACGGAAAACTGGACACTGCCTTTCTAAGCACATACAACCATTGTCTAAAAGACTAGAATGTTTTCCTCAGCCACTATTCTGAGTGCACACAAACACATAAACCTTTGACTCAGCCCTAGTTTGGACACCTTGCCTATGGTGCCACACCAGTTCTCCAGCAGCAGAGAGGTGGGTTCATGCCTTCCCCATTCCACACACTCCTAAGTATAGTTAGGATGTTTTCTGTACATGATGGCTCTGCTTGTGGCTCTGCCCCTCCCCCCTTTATGTAGATCACCCACCTCATGCATTATAGAGCTAGAGTGATATAGTGGTTAGACTAGGATCTGGGGATCCCAGGTTCGAATCCCCACTGTGCCATGGATGTTTGCTGGATGATCTTGGGATAGTCACATACACACCTCACAGGGTGTTGTGAGAACAAAATGGAGGAGAGGAGAATGATGTAAGCCATTTTGGATCCCCCATTGGAAAGAAAAGTGGGGTATAACTGAAGCAAATAAACTGATAAATAATCTGGGGTGCACTATGACAACAGGCTGTGTTGTGCAGTGGTTACACTGGTGAAAGGGGTCTAGGGATACCTGAGTTCAAATCTCTTCTCTGCCATGAAGTGCAGCAGGTGATCTGAGCCTAGTCATCTTGCCCTTGATGTGGCCTAATGGAACTCATATGGCAGTTGTGAGGACTGAATGAAGGGGTGCTGCTGGAAGAACAGGATACAAAATTGAAATAAATGAATGATGGACATGTACTCAAGGAAGAACTGGAACCTAGTCTGACTGCTCTGGAAAACCCCCGTATTACTTAGGACCACTTCTTTTTGGTCCCTTTTTGCCCTAAATCATCTGCAGAAGGAAGATGCTGCTTAAATACAGCCTGACCCTGACCTGTTGGTGTATGCCTGGGGTCTGTGACTAGGTGATCCAATGGGCTTGGCCTAATGCGTCATGCCTGGGGAGGGGGGGCAGAACCTAGGACAAAAGGAAATATAACATTTCTTAATGGTTATGGAGATCTCTCTCCTTGGACCTTAATTGTCTCAATGAAGTAAATCTGCAGCTGTTACTCATCTGTTACACAGAATTCGTTTGTCTTGGAAACAAAAGTGTTGAACAGCTCCCTTGCAGCCAGGTTCTAGCATCTACTGTATACTTAAACAAAAGTCCTTTGATGCACCAGAGTGCACATCCCTCCTGATTTTCTGAAAACAACAGAAGAATAACGGTTCAGCCTCCAGAAATGGTCTCTCTTACATGGGTCAGGATCTGTGCTAACATTTCCATGGGTGCAAGGATGTCTGCCTGCAGAACTTCCCTCTTTGCTGCATCCCTCAGCAGCCTATCTGAAATCCTGTTCCTGGGCATTTGGGGCTGCTGCAGGGGTAAAACCATACTCCATGGCTGGAAGTCCTTGCACTTATGGACATGTTAGTCTGCACCCAACCCCATGCTATTTTTGGTGAAGGCCAAACTACATGTTACATTTTGAGGTGAGTTGGGTTGAGGTTCCCCAGACTTAACTCACTTTCACAGTGGCTACGGGGAATGGCAGTTTAAAAATCCTCAGGGGCAGCCCTGACTTGGATAGCCCAGGCAAGCCCGATCTCGTCAGATCTCAAAAGCTCAGCAGGGCTGTCCCTGGCAAGTATTTGGATGGGATACCTCCAAAGAATACCAGGGTCAGGAGACAGAGGCAGGCTATCAAATCACTTCTCTGAACATCCTCCATGCCTCAGTGGGAGTTGCCAGAGGTCACAATGACTTCCAGACGTGGGCGTGTGCACACACACACACACATGCACACAATGCAAGAATACCCCCCTAAATTGTCAGGAGCCCAATTCTGCTTGGAACTGTGGCACAGGGAGAGGAGGGGCTCCTGCCTTCCCTCCCATTTTTCCTAACTGAAACTGCCCTGGCAAGAAGTTATTTGCATAACTTTTGGAGCTGCACATGCTTGGAAAAGTCCACATACATCTCCAAAGTAATGTAAATAACTTCTTGCCAGGGCAGTTTCAGTTAGGAAAATGGAGTATATGGGGGGGGGCAGGAGTCCCTTCTCCCTCCATGCCACAGATCTGAGCAGAATAGAGCTCCTGCTGGTTTTCAGAATAATATTACCTGCAGCTGCTGTCTGGCTGCAGGAAAAGTGAGTCAGGTCCAAGAAACCCCATCTCATCAAAAAAGTAATATGTGATTTGGCTATAGTGCTAAAAGAAAATGATGGATTTATTGTCAGGAAAGGACCCTGGTCTCCAAACTCCACTTCCTTGAATGCAAATATGACTAGCATTTGGACAATATTTCATGGATAAATATGAATACATAGAAAAAAATCAAACAATCCATGCACATGTACCCACATAATGGAACAGTTGTAATAAGATTCTTCCCCCCCCCTTTTTTTGCATAAGACAGGTGATAGTACCCATGTCCAGTGAATCTGAAAATGACACCCAATTTACCATTTTTGGTTCACCATATTTTGTATATATGGGAAGCAAAAATGATCATGAAACAGAGGTGCGAAAATTTAGATAGCGGTTAATTAGTTTAGTCAGACATAATGGATTTTCAGCTTCCTCTCTTCTTTATTCATTGACTGAAGGTAATTATATAACAGCAGTTCTGGAACAAGTTATTGTTACATGGCTTCACAAGATAGGCTGTTTGCACACTTTAAGTCCACACCAATTAACTGAATTTATCTGAAACTGTTTATTCAGGTTGAATCCAATTGAGCTATATTTCAGCCAGTGTTGAGATGTCCTTAAAATGTAGCTTCCGAAATAGATGGTTTCCACTGCGGAGCATTGCTGTGCTGCTGGGTACATTGGTACAGCTCACAAACATAAAACATAGTCCCTGCCCTTAAGAGCTAATAATCAGTGGGTGAGATTGCAAAGCTAGACTAATTAGGCTTTGAACCGTTGACTCAGAAGGCAGTTGTGGAAGTGAAATACAATATACTTTCCAAGGTCAACGTACAATCCATTGTGCCAGTTTTACTCTCCCAGATACAGCCCAGAGCAGAGGTTTTCAACCTCCCTAACTTGAAGGAATTCTTTCTCTATTGAATTATCTGCCAAAGAAACCCTGTAAAAATTGTAGGTGTTTCTGAGGCATCTTCTCTCTCTCTCTATATATATATATATATCTGTGTGTGTGTGTGTGCGCACACACATACACACTTACCTGGAAGTCATGGTGACTTCTGGCAACCCCAACTATGGGCTTGGACATTTTTCAGAGAGGTTACTTGATTAGCCTGCCTCTGCATTCCACCACTGGTATTCCTTGGAGGTCACCCTTCTAAGTATTTGCCAGAGTCGGCCCTGTTTAGCTTCCAAGATCTGATGAGACTGGGCTTGCCTGGGCTATCCTGGTGAGGGCCTGAGGCATCTTCTAAACAGTAGCATCAGTTCAGGGGGTATACAAGGGGGTTCTGGGCATCACCATTGTCCTGGCTGATCTGAAAGTCAGTGTGGTATAATGGTGAGAGGGTAAGAATAGGACTGGGGAGATAAAGATTCAGATCCCTAATCTCTACTTCCAAGTGGGACCTGGATCCTGGAATTGCAACTGATCTCCAGATGACAGAGATCAGCTCACCTGGACAAAATGGCTGCTTTGGTGGGTGGACTCTATGGCAATATACTCTGCTGAACCAGGTCCTTCCCCAGGCTCCACCACCAAAATCTCCAGGAACTTCTCAACCCAGAGCTGGCAATCCTAGCCATGGTGCTCCCAAAAGAAAGGTGACCCCCTAAGAAAGCATAATGGGGGACTTGTTGGGGGGGGGGGAAATCAGGAAAAACTGTCCTCCTGTTCAGTCCAAGGAAATCCTCTGTGGTATCCAAACCCATTTATGCTATCCTGAGCTCCTTGGAGGAGGGCTGGGATAAAATATGATACAGGACACTCTACAGAACATACTAAATGTCTCCCTTGTGGTTGGCCATTGCAGGGAAGAGCTAACTGTGGGTGGCAGACTGCTCCATGGAGAACCATGTCCACCATTACTGATCTTCTCTCTGAAGAACCCCAATATGGTCCCAAGTAATGTCTGTAACCATTTCAATGTGTGTCTCTCAAAAGTGATCTTTGTCACAGGCTGAACAGAACTCTAAGGGCACTGACATGCTGTTAGACAGATCCTCCAAGCGGGGCTAAATTACAGGCTTCAGGAACATTAGAAATGTGCACTTATTTGTACATTAAATAAAACAAGCACAGTGAATATATCACTGGAGATTTCCACTATAAATAATTCTGGGGAGTTATAAGAAGATGTACAATGAGCCTTGGCAGCTGGACGTCTGATATTTGAGTTGTCATACTGACACAGATAGGAGAGCTCATAGCATCACACCCGGTGTGCTTCCATTAAGATTAATCACCAACCTATATGGAACTGGCTACAGCCACACCTGGCATAGACAGGTGGAACCCCAATAGAGACATAGCTGCTTAATTTGAAGAAGCAGCTGTAGACAAAACACAGGGGCATATTTACATATATCTTGTGGTCCAATTTGTCATAAGGTTGTTTGTTTCCTTATTTGTTTTGTTATGAGCTCCAAAGAGCCCTGTAATGTGGCTATTAAAAGCTACATTGCTAGCAAATGCCTTCACATCGTACTGGGGTACAGAGGCAAACACATAAAGAAATGTCTTTGAGAAACTGTGGGACAACTGTTGAATTCAGAAAAATCCCTTCATCAAGAACCAGACCAGGAACTGATACAAACCAAGAGGTTGTTCACAAACCAAATCAGTTTGTATTGGCTTGTGACCCCTGCTTTCTGCTCCTCACCTCTTTTTGTGGGAAGCAGAGAACAGGGGTTTTAATGGCTTGGAGCCATTTTAACCCCTGCTTTCTGCTCCCTGTGAAAAGTGGTGGGAGCAGAAAGCAGGGGTTTCCCTGTGAAAGCAGCAGGGAGCAGAAAGCTTTTCACTCTTCACAAACTGCCACTAACGGCTACAGCCCTAAATTTTGTGGAAGTTTGTGACAGAAGAGAAGTGACAAATTCTACTTATTCTGATGAAGAAAGGCTCCATGATGAACAATAGTATCTCTTTGTTAAAAGAATTCTTCCTCTCTTGGAGGAAAAGTTACTGGAAGGGAATAATGGGATCCATCTTGCAAACTTCAGTTCATAGGATACTGTCTTATTCTGATGGAATTCATCACTTTTTTCTGATGGAATACAGAAGAGAAGTGACAAATTCTACTTATTCTGATGAAGAAAGGCTCCATGATGAACAGTAGTATCTCTTTGTTAAAAGAATTCTTCCTCTCTTGGGAATAATGGGATCCAGCTTACTGGAAGGGAGTCATAAGATGCTCTAGTTCTTGCACAACTGTAGAAACATTGCGATGGACCCAAGCAGTGTTCCCTCTAAGCTGAGTTAGTGTGAGCTAGCTCACAGTTTTTTAACTGCTGGCTCTCACAGTTTTGTCTCAGCTTAGGAAGGATGGCTCCAGAACAAACTAATGTATGCATTAGCCAAATTGCTTGCTCACAACTTTAATGGCTGTAGCTCACAAAGTAGAATTTTTGCTCACAAGATTCCACAGCTTAAAGGGAGCATTGGACCCAAATAAATGTAAGCAGACCTCTGCTTGTGGAGCAGACCTTTCCCACATCCTCTTCTTCTGCTCCTGACACCTAGGATCCTGGGAACAGCATGGAAAGCTCTAGTTTGAGTGGGAAATCTGCACAAATGGCAAGACACCTTCTGCATGCACAGAAGTGCTTCTACTTGTGCACCTTTGGATCAAACCCATTGTCTTCATTTCTCTTTTTAGCTTTGTTAATGGCTGCTGTCTTATCAGTATGCACTGTATCTCTTTCTGCCAACAAAAATCACTGGCCTCACAAGTCGTAGGCAACTACTAATTGGGTTTTGTTCCACTCCTTTCCCTACCCAAAGTTCCCCACAATTCTATCATGCATCAGAAAAACCCATAAGAGCATCAAATAATGTACTGAAACTACTTAACAAATTTGTGTCAGTCCCTTTCAGTGTTCCACTTAAGAAAACTTCCACCTTCAGCATGATTCTAAGAGATGTAGCTCAGTTACTAGTTCAGTGGCAAAATTCATCTATCCGAGCAGCAGATGCAATAGAAATAAAACTCACATTGTGGTCATGACGTTGTATCAGGAGGCTCAAATGCCACATCAGAAGATCAGAGGGACAGCGTTAGAAGCCTTTATCAGACTGTCATGAGAGAAAAAGTTGAAATTAAAAGGATGGACGACATCGAATTCAAAGTAATGCCATGCCAAGTCCCACACTACTCTTTTAACAAATTGTCCCTTGGATGTCTTCTGTGTCAGCCAGAATGACTGCTCAGTTTCATTTTAGCCCAACCTCTCGCAAAGTGAAGGAAAGAAAAACGTTACCACTGGGCAATACATTAAAGGAGCAAGAGACATTTGTGCCAAAGAAATCCCCTTCCGCATCTGTACATCTAGCTCTCACTTGAGAAAGATACAGCAGAGAAGTGACAAATTCCACTTCGTTCGGGACACGTGCAAATTGAACTAGTCTTGTTGAGCATTACCACACAGCCAGTACGACATTATCTGGATCAGAAGTCTTTCTTCCCACTAGATCACAATCTTCCCAGACAGACTTGCCATTTTAATTTGTCACTCTTTGCGCACTGTATCTCACGGAACTATCATCTTCCCAACTAACTGCCATAGGCTACTATTCTGAAGGGGAAAAATACCTGTCACAAAGAATAGAAATGTAGACTTACCAAAGAAAGTTTATGACTGAAACCACCAATCAGGGGGTCCGTTCCCAGATGCTTGGCAGGTGGTGTAATTCACTCCCAAAGCTATACTGGAAAGCTGTTTAATTTTCAGGTACCATATACAGAGACTGACACACACTCAGCTCTCCCACTGATTTCTGCTCCTTCTTCTTCTTCTGTCTGGTTATTTCTAAAAAGCAGAGCCATCTGCAGAAGACAAGGAGGAAATAAAATGAAGGTATTGACAGCGTAGTAGAGACATTTACCATTGGTATGATTTTACCTTCTTAGGAAACCTACTAAAGTACTGAAAGCATATTCTTAAACCAATACCCCTTAGTATGAATAAATATTGTTCAGAACTCCAGCTTCAGACAGGTAGCTATGTTACAGTTAACAATGGGCATGAAACTGCTCACAAACAAAAGTTGGTGATAAATTTTGGGTGGTTCATGTTTCACAAACTTTCCTTGAAATTTCAAGCTGTTCATTTCCAGAAACACTGCCTCCACTCAATCTAAACGTTTAGCAAACTTCAAAGCAACAGGGGGGTGGAACTTGGAGGGCAGGAAGAGAAGCATTTTGGGGAGATCCCCTGCAACTGTGATGTCTCTAGCTTGCACAGGATTCATTCTATACACTCCTGAACCTCCTGAACCTGTGTCTGTCAAAATAACCGCCTGAGGTAATTTTTACAGAAGCAGGTTCAGGAGGCTCAGGAGTGTATAGAATGGATTCTGTGTAAGCTAGAGACATCACACTCACCAGGGATCTCCAGCGGACTCTCCTCTACCTGGGTTTGAAGAAGTTGGTTTATAACCACATCTAGGGTGTGATCGCACGCACAATTAGCCCTGTCATAGGCACGAATGCCAGGCGGATTTAAAGGGCATGATCAGACATGAACATCTGGGACGTGCCCCACACCACACCACTGTGCTCTGCCACAGAAGTGGAGTAAAAAGACACCGGGGAAAATCCAACAGTAAACGGGTTGCAATGGGCCACAGATGGAGTTTCCTGTGTCTGATTGCTCCAGCGTACTCTCATGGCATCAGGATGGTCTGATGAAGCCATACCGACTCCGTGCCATTGTTTTTTTCCCCGTCTCAGTATGTGCATCATTGCAAACTCCATAGGGAGACCTCAGTGTGGAGATGTGATGCATCAGTTCCTCATGTAAGTGCATCAAAAACAAACAGCAAAAAAACCCAAAACCTGACTCACCCTTGGTTGCGTCTGATTACACAGTGGCGGGCTCTGCCTGCAGCTTCCAAGGACTGTGTGATCATGCAACTGTGGGCAAATCCTCCGGAGGAAATAGCCTCACTCCCCCACACACACACTTAATCTTGCGTGCGTGACCGCCCCCTTAGTTTTAATGACAGTTTCCCATGATTTACAGTCCTAGTTCAATCTTGAGTTGTTTCCCTAGATGCCACACAGGCCGGAATACCAACTGGGTCTCTGTTGGGAAGGTGGTGGAAAGAGTGACAACAACAAAAATAGCATATGTTGAGGTAGATTAAGATTTGCATAATTATCTATGAGCTGAATCTTGGTTTTACAGGCAACTTGTGATTAAAATAAACCCTGGTTTTTCATTACCTTTGAAACAAGCCAAAAGGGTCTTTGGGAACATTAAAGACTAATTAATTTCTTGTGGCATAGGCTACTGTGACTCAAAGCACACTTTGTAAGACCCATGGCCAGGGCTATTTTTGGGCAGGAATGCACAGGAACGGAGTTCTGGCTGGCTCCCGAGTTGGCCACGCTCAGCAGGAATTCATTAGCATAATAGGCCACACCGAATAACAGAAACTCATTAGGACTGGCTACATTAGGGGCGTGTGGCCTAACATGCAAAGGAGTTCCTGCTATAAAAAAAGCCCTGGGTTTTGACAACAAATAAGATAAACAGAATAAGATGCAAAAGGTGGGTGTGGCTGGATGAGCACACTTCTGGTAACATGGGGTGTGGTCTAATATGCTAATGAGATGTGGTGTCAGGGGTGTGTGGCCTAATATGCTAATGAGTTCCTGCTGGGCTTTTTCTACAAAAAAAGCCCTGCCCATGGCCAAACACTGCTACCTATAATATTTAGTCATTTTGTAGTATCTGACAAGAGTCCTGCATTAATATTCTTACACAAATGGTATGCTTCTTCTTTTTTTGCATCTGGCAGTCCTGAGTGTGAATGACTTTATTCATCTATCCATTCCAAAGGATCCATGCCTGCACCACAGTTCCAGTGTACATATGGAAACCTTGTGCCTGCAAGGGTTGTCACATTTAGCATAAAAGTAGGGACTGCTGTCCATGTGAGCCTGTACTGTGTGTTATGAACTTCAGCCAACTGTGTAGATGATGGGAAGAAACCTATTCATTGTAACTCTACAGGCCTCCAGAGCTCATGCAGTACTTTGCATCAGTTTGACTATTTATCAGAAGCCTGAACCTGACCAGTAAACCTAAGGGACTACAGGGTGCCTGTGTTATTTGTGCCATTGTTTCAAACACATTTATTTTTGCAAGGAGATGTATTAGGTAAACAATGGACTGGGTAACTGAGATGATACATGAAATAACACGTTAACATCTGCTAAATTTAATTTACACTTTTCTGACAAATACAATGATTCCATTTTTCAAATGCTGGGTTCCTATGTTAGGTGGTGCCATGTTTTTGCCAAGGTCATATATTCCTGGGAACAGAATACTGAGAATGATGTGACATCCTTACCAGAGCATCACACAGGAGGGAAGTCATCACAGGTGAGGGCTATGAAGTATTGGTTCACAAGTTCTGTGGCTCTTGGGAACGTAAAGGGGTGATGAAGCTGTTTCGTTGAGGCAAGGGAACTACAGCAATGAAATGTACCCAGGACCAGGGCTATTTTTGGGCAGGAACGCACAGGAATGGAGTTCCGGCTGGATCCCAAGTTGGCCACACCCAGCAGGAACTTATTAGCATAACAGGCCACACCCGACATCAGAAACTCATTAGGACTGGCTACATTAGGGGTGTGTGGCCTAACATGCAAGGAGTTCCTGCTCCAAAAAAAGCCCTGGGTTTTGTCAACAAACAAGGTAAACAGAAAAAGAAGTAAAAGGTGGGTATGGCTGGATGAGCACACTTCTGGTAACATGGGGTGTGGCCTAATATGCTAATGAGCTGTGTTGTCATGGGTGTTGCCTAATATGCTAATGAGTTTCTGCTGCTGGGTGTGGGCTATTATGCTAATGAGTTCCTGCTGGGCATTTTCTACAAAAAAAGCCCTGCCCAAGACAATGAGAGGAGGGTAGAATGTAGAACACTAAAGATACAGAGATGAAGACAGGATTCTGTGGTTGCAGTGCAGCTTTTCAAATGACTGCCCTCCTAACTTGCTTCTTTCCCCACTGGATGCAATCAGTCAAGACAACATTGCTGGCAATCGCCATCTTTATCAAAAATCATCAAGGATTTTATCGGATTAGCATACAGCCAAAACAAGTAATACAGTTCCAACACAGTGAATAATAAAACAAACAAAATACATATAACCTGAACCTTAAATATTGGAGGGCATCTAGAAGAGTCGTGCAGAGTCCATAAGCTCAGGCTTGCAGGGCTCATTCAGCATCTTCTTAGTTTTTGCTTATTTGACTTCATGCTAGAGTGATTTAAATTCATAGACTACAATAATGAAATTTAAAGAAATAATACTTGGCTGGTGATGCATTTCTGGGTCCAGTTCAAGGTTCAGTTCCGACTATTATTATTATTATTATTATTATTATTATTATTATTATTATTATTATTATTATTAGGTGTAGTGGTTAAGGCTTGATTCCCCACTCCTCTACATGCAGCTGCTGGTGTGGCCTTGGGTTAGACACAGTTCTCTCAATTCTGTTCTCTAAAGAGCAGTCCTCGAAAGAGCTCTCTCAGCCCCACCTACCTCACAGGGTGTCTGTTGTGGGTAGGGGAAGGGAAAGGAGATTGTAAGCCACTCTGAGACTCCAAGTGAAGGGTGGGGTATAAATCCAGTTTCCTCCTCCTCCTATTATTATTATTATTTAGCCAACCCTTACTGCTTGTTCACTCCTGGGGGCCTGTGGTTTAGTGGCAGAATAATCATGTTGCATGCAAGAAAAGTCCCAGTTAAATCTTTAGCATCTTCCGCCAAGGAAAATATTTGGAAAGAGATTTCTTTGACCCAAAGCCTAGAGAGTCCAAGCCTATCACAGTAAACCAAGTAGAGCTAATGGACCAATAGAATGACTTTACATGAAGTTACTTTTAACTGTCAGGGTTAAAACATATTGCTGTCCATTGAAGAGAGCATTTTGTTTCTTTTCCCCTTGATTTGGTCTTGAGTAATAAAGTCTCTCTTTCCTGGACACAATCTAGGGTTCTTTCTCTGTTTACCCCTACTCTGTTTCGACAGGCATCCTTTAAAATCAGTCCACTAGTTTTGCTAGCATGGCTTCCCGACTCATGGATCCTATTAAACAACGTCTCACTCAGCATGCGCAGAATGGTTTATTTATACACCTATGAAACATGCTACAGCAGGATTAAGCTGGATCCCTAAAGAGCCATTAACTTGTATTATAGTGAAGTACTTATTACTGTGGCATATGTAATGGATAATATTTGTTTACGTTTTTAATTACTCACATTTTCAGCCAAGAAAATCTCCGAGGATAATGCCTCATTTACAGGAGTGTCCTGGCAAAAAACAACATAATGTAATCACACATTACCAACAATTCCATGACAACCAGGCAATGGTTTAAATATGAATTTCAAATAAAGACTTAATTATAGTATGCTATAAAAACAAAATTAAACAGAAGAGACTACAACACAGCTTACTGCAAATTAAGGAATCGCATCCCTCTTCCTCGAAAGCTGGGATGGTTCAAAAGCTATTTGCAAAATTAATGAAAAGGTTCTTGTGAATGGAAGGAAAAGGTTTAATAGTGCCATGGATTGATGATCCATAATGTCTTATGTTAAAAACAGAGTTAAAATGTAATCTGATCTTGTCAATAAACAGATTATGAGAGCCAACAGTTTGTTAGGATATGATAATATGAAAGATGCTTGTGCTAGCAGTTATGGGGTTAGATCGCCTAGGGTATTTATGTAGGCAGGATATGTGCTCACATAGCACAACATTCTCACCTGCCCTGCCCCATGGCAGGCTGGAATGCCTCCCAAAATCTTGCTTTGGGAAGATAGGAAGTGAATTTCAGGAGGCATTTCAGGCTGCCATGGGGGGGGGCAAGAAAGTTGTGCTCTGTGAGCGCATATCCTTACGCCCATGGGAATACTCTAGGGGATCTAAGCCACATTCTGTTTGTGACAAAATAATTATGACCCTTCAAACACAAAAAAAACCCTTGCAGGGTTTCTGTAGCATTCATATTAAATAGATGACAAAATTCATAGCAGATGACCTTGGTTTGGGATCATCATCAGAGGAGTCACCAACAGGCCAGGCCCCATCGCTGGCTGGTATAGATGGCTCCATGAGAGCAATTGGAAGCCAACACAATTTACATCTGCCATGTGAAGTAGTGATGATATTGGTCTCTATGCTACCACTCCACTGAAACACTAGAAGCCTTTCTCCAGCCTCAGGAGCCTTCCTCCAACTTGAACAGCTTGCACTTTATGGAAGAGCCATTTAGGCTGGTGAAAGGTATAATACAGCCCTGTAGGTCCCTGATTACCCTGAATCTGTAAGTCAGCCATGAAAGAAAGAATGAATCCTAGGGTCATCATCAGCTTCTTGATCACGTATGTTCCTGATCAACAACAACTAATCTACCTAAATCAGAAGCTGTCCAAACGCCATGTTGCTACATCAGATCCTGAAAGCAATTTCTGATTGACACATTTCTAGCTACTATTGTAAATGGTTAGTTGAGACGTGATGGTTGTGTCTCTTAATTTGAGGGACAGAATGCAGTAGTCTTAAAACTCTTTTGCTTTGACCTTAAAATCAAGATAAAGACTGCTTGAAATAAACCAAGTCCTAAATTATGTTGTGAATTTCAGACAAAATAAAACATGGCCAAGACTTGCCATTAAAACCAATGTCCCTGGCACAGCCCACTGGCAGTCTGGTGTCTCTTCTCTCAGTGGAGATTTAAACCTCCACAATTACTGTTGTAGTTCTTAATCAACACATTACATGGAAATATCCCAGTGAAATAAGTGTGAATTGCTTTGAAAGAAACATACCTAAGATTTACAAGCATACAGTTTCCACAACATTATAGTCATTCAGATTTAACTTCGTCAACCTCCTCTGAAATATCTCAATAGATATTTATAGAGGGATTTCTAAGTGCACATTGTAGAAAGTTGGGTTAACTGGTTTGGCTGAAGGAAGCTAGCTTGGTGTAGCAATTAGGGTGCTAGATCTGGGAGACTCATGTTTGCATCCCTATTTTCCCATGAAACCTGAAGCATGGCCTTGAGTCAGTCACTGGCTGAGATCACCCACACTAAATAATCCACTTTCAATTAATTTTCAGTACACTTTTGAATTGGATTTTGCCAATTCACACAGTAAAAATCCAGTTGGAAAGTGGATTGGAAGTGGATTATTTAGTGTGTGTGATCGCAGCCATTCTCTCTTAGCCTAATTTACCTTGCAGAGTCATTGGAAGGATAAAATGGAGGAAGGAACAATGATTTATACCAAGCTCCTTGGAGGAAGGGTGTGATAAAATGTACTAAATAAATAAGTGCTGTCCTGGCATGGGAAGCATCTGAGTCTTCTCCAGTTTTCTGGAAATGTGCAGCTCATCCTTGCTTTTCAATTGTGGGTCATCCTACTTTACTCCAATCTCAGAACTAGTGTGGACAAAAGGGATGTAGAATGTGGAGCAATGGGAAACCTCATTTCTTGCAATAACATGGCTTGGATCCCACAGTAAAGTTCTGCTGACAGAAGAAATTTCTATCAGCAGAATGGGACTTCCACCCCTCCATACTGTAGACAAAAATGATCCATTGAGGACAGGAAAACCCAGGAATATCATGAGAGGCGAGTCAGAAATCTGCAGTAGGAAGGGTAATTGCTGGAAATCACCTCTCCTCAGGGTCCTGCAAGATCCAGACCCAGGTTTTGGCTAGTAGTGATGAGTGCTGTGGCTGTCTGGGTCAAAGTGCTGGTTCAGAGTGCCAAACATCTCGATAGCATTTTGAGTCAGTGACTCTGTAAAGCAGCTCATACGATTGGACCATATGGGAGAAATCATGCAAGTGGCGTTCATGTACAGGACAGTGTAAGAAACTATGCAATAAGAATCATTAGAACTCTCCAGTCCTTCACTATGCTACCGCACAGTGGAAACATACCATTGTGACCAGACCAGTCATTCGAAATCATACAAGTATGCACGTCCCCTAACAATATCTATTCACTTGTTATTGCCAAAGCCTCTGCATGTGGCTACAGTCCAGCCTCCAGGAGTAGAAGCCTGGGGTCTGAAGGAGAACAAGTTCAGCAGATGATTTTGGGTAGGTACTGACAGCCTTTCTTTGCATGAAAGTCCCATCCTGTTGCTATGTACTCAGGTATGGCATAGTATCCCATCAGGTAAGGAAGAGCTCTCCAGTTTCTGGAGAGCCCATTTAGTGTAGTGGTTAAGAGTGGTGGACTCTAATCTGGACAACCAGATTTGATTCCCCATTCCTCTGGTCAGTCTCTCAGAGGTGTTCTCTCAAGAGCAGTTCTCTCAGAGATTTCTCAGCCCTACCTACCTCACAGGGTGTCTGTTGTGGGGAGAGGAAGGGAAGGAGATTGTAAAGTGTTCTGAGACTCCAAGTGAAGGACAGGGTATAAATCCTATCTCTTCTTCTTTCAATAGGAGTGGTGCTGCTAGCTTGCTTTTCAAGTCCCTAGAAAACAGTTGCAGTCAGAGTTGATAATATTAATCTAGATGGTCCAGGCACCTGATGTTATAAGGTAGCTTCATAAGTTAACGGTGTCCTGTGTCTTTTGCAAAAGGAGATTAAAAATTTTCATTGTTCTGTTTAGTCATCCTCTAGATTACTGTACAGTTTAATGCCAAATACTGCTGGAACAGGAGCTTGATATTTTTAGTTAAAAATGATTAATATGTTTCCAAAAAAGGGGGGGGGTATTTCAACAGGAATAGTTTTGAAAGACTGTTTTGATCTGTGTAACATGATTGTCTCTGGAAATTCTGTCACTCGATAATACTTCCAGACACATTCATGGTGGTCAGCTTTGATCACAAAAATGCAAGCGATTGCAAGACTTTTTTTTCCACGATTAGCATAAAAAACAAAGCGAGTCTTGTCAGAACTCCCCAAATATGCATTTTGAATCAAGTTTCAACTAACTGCTATACAAAGGCTGGCTGTCTTGATGCTAATTCACTGAAAATGCCGTGGCCTCCAGGAATTTCCCACTGGCACTTACTGGAATTGAACTCAAAATGGCAATAGGGAAAAAAAAGCAGTCATTGAAATTACATTCAAGCTGACGTCTAAGCCCAAACGCTTAATGTCCTGAAATGTAATGCTGGGGGCAGGGGGAAGAGCACCAAAATATATAAAAACCTCCCTCTAGAGTACAGAAACAAACTGCATAAAATACTTCAGTGGAGACTGAAAGTACTTTAATTCAGACTGGAATATGCAGATCTCTCCGTACATCCACATATTGTTAAATATCAAAAAGCAAGATATGAATATGGGGATGCATCCAACCAACTTTTCTGTGGTGAAAAGGGGAGAAGGGGATCTCCATGGACCACCAAAAAAGCTATGTTGGGGATCTGCAATGGCAAAAAGGTGTGTAAATTGGGGGTTATAGTAAGGAAGGGAATGAGGTGAGATGGAGCAAAAAAGTTGGCTTGGTCTAACCAAGGCCAGCGCCAGCTAATTTTGCACCCTAGGCGAGGATCCCTTCTGGTGCCCACCCCCCCCCTTCATGCGGCCACCAATTTTCAAAAATAAATGCATTTTAGGAAGCTGAGTTCAGACATAATGGCAAATCACAGTATTCTTAAAGCTCAATATCTACAGCGAACTCTGCAACAAAATCTGAAACACTATCTACAACAAACTCTTTTCGGCAAACTGTAAATCTTGGCTTGAGTCCAGCGGCACCTTTAAGATCAACATATGAGCTTTTTTGTACACAAACACTCTTCTTCAGATACAATGAAATATATAGAGAGGGTGAGCAGTAACTTAACATACACGTATGTTAAAAAAGCTCATACTAGGATACAGAAACAGACTGGGATACTGGGGACAAAGGGGGGGGTTAATGCCATAGGGTGTCCCCTTCAAAATTTTCATTTTTCTCCAGGGGAACTGATCTCTCATGTCTGTAGATGACTCCGGGGGAACTGATCTCTCATGTCTTCCCCCTGCTCCCAGTCCCAGGTAACCCAAGCCAGTCACTCACTGCATCAAAGTGGCATCATGCTCAAACTGAGATTCTTGGCAAGTAATATCAGTTATAATCTCAGCCATGTAGAAAATAAACATCATTCACAGATGTACTACCACAGGAATACCAAATGATGCTATGTGACCTGCTGAATAAGCTCTCAGAAACAAACCACCATCTGGACCATCATCAGTTAACAACATTTTAGTACTCATCTAAGCCTGAAAAATTCCATACTAAACAGCCAGTTATTTTTACGAAAGCCTCTGAGGGTTTTAAATTATGGCATCCAAGAAACAACTAATATTAAGAGGACTGTGCTGGCCTCGGGGCAAGAAATGCCCAGCTTTTTTATTTTGGGCTTTTAAAACGATCCCTTGACTAGCCATATTTTCCTCACTGAATTATCCTTATATATAAAAGGATTTTCGTCATACCTTATATGGTGAAAATGCGCGCCGGAATCAGTTGGCTGAGGGACCTGTCAGTCAGAGACAGGGTCCCTTGCCACTGGCTGCCTTGCTTGCCTGCGTTGCTGCCATTGGCCCGCCAGCTGCCGCTCAAGACTGCTGGTGTGCCATTGGCTGGGAGGCGGGAGGCGAACGCTGCGAGCGGACACCGCCACCAGGAGCCAGGGAAGGGAGGCTGCGATGCCAGCCGACGGTGCTGGCCGGGAGCGAGGCAGGGCCAGTGCCAGGGGACGTTGCAGCCCCGGAGAGACGGAGTCTCAGCGAGAGGGACAGCGGAGGCTGGGGACGGCGGGTGAGCTCCTTCCCAATGGCCGCCAGATACGCCTGCCTCCAGCACCTTCTTCGCGGGAAGGGGCCTGTCTAGCGCCCGTTGTCTCGGTTCCACAACGGGCTTCCTTCCTAGTTATTTATAAAGGCAACAGTTCGGAGTCCAGGAGCACCTTAGAGACCAACAAGATTTTCAGGGTCTAAGCAAGGGAGCTTTAACTCTCAAAAGTTCCCTCTGAAATTATACAGGCAAGTAAAGGCAAGTAAAGGGAAAAAATTCAGCAAACACTGCAAACAAAATTGCACAACTATTTGGTGGGTTCACTTGATTGGCTGTCTGAACTGAACAGCTTTAAATTCCAAATAGTAACAAGAAAAAAAAAGATATCATGGTCTGAACACACAAGAGCCTGAAAAGCAGACACCTATCCACCAAAATCCAACACACAAACATATACCGTGCATGTTTCTAATCCTGGCAGCCAACCTAGCAAATTCTTCTATACAAGACAATAAAAATAGGTGTGCCTGGAAACTAAAATCTTCACAAAAGCCCCCCCACTGCCACCCCCCTTCCCCCCACAATGAAAGCAGAACTTACCTTCCTGTGGGCCCGCAAAAGTGGAGCAAAGCAACTGAAGGACCAGGGTTTTTTTCCCTCCATCAGGGCTGCCTGCTAGCCCACCTCTCTGTCTCCAGTTGAAATCCACTGGTTGGCCCCTCCAGGTTCCCGGCACCTCACTGGGAAGGTGACCCCTGGGCATACTTGCTGGACTCGGGGAGAAAGAGGTTTCCCCTCCTTGGCTCGTCCTCCAAGAGGACGCTGTGCCTGCGCAGTCAGTGCTTCTGTGCGCACTTGCTGGACTCGGGGAGAAAGAGGCGGCGGTCACCCAGTCAGGGCTTTTGGTGGGGGCAGGGGGGCTTTTGGTGGGGGGGCAGGTGCAGTTTGGCACCCTAAGGGCCGGCCCACCCTAGGCAAATGCCTAGTTCGCCTAGTGATTGAGCCGGCCCTGGGTCTAACCCATCACACACACCTGAAAAAGTACCAGGCAGTTACACAATTGCATATATTAGTGGGCAGAAATGTTGTTGTTATTCTACCCAAAGATACACATGGAAATCTTACACATAGTGGCCTACACATATGGAGCCCAATAAAGCAAAACTTATTCAGCCCCAAATTAATTTAGAGACGGATGGAGCTTAAGAGAGCTGCACTTTACTTGCTCCATTGGCTCCCAGAGTATGGATGGAAGGCATATGATATCACCACCTGGTTGATGCTGATTGGATATTGGCCAGTGCCTGGATGGAAGACCTTCTGTGACCTCCATCTGTGTCACCTTCCATGATGGAAGAAAGGAGAAGATGTGAACCAAACTGCAACAGGGCTTCTATATGATTAACTTCTCTGTGGATCAGAGCCATTGTATGCATTGGGGGGCATGATGAAGACAGAGCAAAGCCCTTTTAAATCCTGTTGATTTAAACAGAAGAGATTTATAGACATGCTTAATGTTCCCTTGGAACTTCCAAGAAACTTAAGCTGGATTGTGTCCATTCATTTCAACACGAGAGTTAACTCCTTGTAATGAATGGGACAAAAAATCCCCACACTTTTGACTGGATTCTAACAACAGTCTAACAGAGATATCTACAGCTATGTTTTGATATAAATATATATGCTGTTCAAACCCAACTGCAGTTAATGGCACATCTCTTGGATTCAATAAGACTTCAGACTTTCATAAGTAACATATACATGTGTGATGGTCAGGCAAATTAATTTATTTTCCCACTGAATCCATGGGTTTATTTTATGAGCCACAATGTGAAAAGTTCATTCATTGTCAGGATGTGTTGCAAAGCATAAACATGCTGTTTCACTTTAGGCCAGCTCAAGAAAGACCCTGGATCTGTAACCTGTGAACAGGCTCTCTGCTGATATTGTCCAGGTTTTGTATTACTAAACCAAGGCTCATAACAACAACAAAAATTTAACCTTTAAATAGAGGCACCAAAATAATTTAAAACAGATTGGAGGGTTTAAAGGGCTCTCAGAGTAAGCAGCTCATATTTCTACTCCCCCCTTTCGGCCTACCTATTTTGTGTTCAAAATTCATCTCATATTGCAGGGGAGTTGCGTTCCCTTCTTTTTCTTGCAACAAAATATCTTTGGTTTAAAACCAATGCAAAATAAAATGCAACTCAGAAAGAAAAAAAGGTACCTTACAACAATGTGTTGGCCGTTACTGGACAGGGCATAGGACAAACTGCTTTTAAGAGCTAAAACAAGACGGAAGAAGAAAATATGCGGAATTTTAAAGGCATGGTTGGTTCACGATTTGTTTTTGTTTTTGTTTTAAATCCAATGCAAAAGTTCCTCCGGGTTATAAAGCTCATTGTGTTGTTGTTCTTTTATTAAAAATTTCCTTGTAATTCATTTCGACTTCCTCGCCACCGGGCACTGACAAATGGCAAGAAGAAACCATTGCGCTCCGTACGTATCACTTTATAGCATTCCTCTGATTATGGAAACAATAGATTTTGCAGGTTCCTTTGGTGTCTAAGCCCAATAGCCTTCAGAAGCAATATACTTTTCTCATTTTTAATAAAAGCATAGAGCTATGTTAAATGTGTGTGTGTGGGGGGGGGGTGTTTGAAACATGGATCAGTATTTAGCATGATACCAGAGAACAGAACAATAATGCAGACCTAAGCAGAGTTACACCTTTCTAAGAGCACTGACTTCAGGCAAGCAACTCTGCTTTAGATTACTCTGTAAAGGGTATAAACCCCTCAACTGAAGCAGTTAAATTCTGAAGTAAAAACTAATGACAGCAGTTTGTTTTGTCATGTGGAAGTAGCTACTGCCCTCCCCTCCCCTCCAATAGTACATGCATTCATGTATTTTTCAACAGGACAATCCTGCTTATAGTACTGCTGAAAACAGGGCTTCGAATCCACATTTATGCAAATATAATTCCCCCTGAAATCAAAGGGACTTTGTGTGGAATTGAAGCCGTTGATTGTTGCCAGCTGACCGCTCGTTGTAGGAGAAAATGTATAGAATTACCCTTCCGAAGGATCTCTAGGATTCTGAGTTACTTCTCTGTACGCAAATTCTCAGGTCCCTCTCATAAAAGAAGATGTTATTTGTTTGTAATTAATGTTATAACCTCTTCTGTTTTTATGCTTAGGAGTTGTGCTTTAAAACAGTTCCATTCAAGGAGGATTTGTGGAAACCAGCACAAGGCCCTTGGTCTAAAAACTGAAGAAGGGGGGAATCATTAAGGAATGGATTTTTTTAATCATCTCTGCAACCATATCTAAGAAAGGTTTGCCATAAACATAAATGAGTAGGGTTGCCAACCTCCAGGTAGTACCCGGAGATCTCTCACTATTACATTGGATCTCCATATGACCAAGATCAGCTCCCCTGAAGAAAATGGCTACTTTGGAGGGAGGACTCTACAGCATTGTACCCTGCCCCCCTCCAACCCTCCTCCCCAAGCTCCACCCCCAAAATCTCCAGGTACTTCCCCACCCAGAGGTCACAACCCTGTGACTGAAGAGAAATGTTCTTTTTGAGCAGTGCAAGGACAGATTTTCTTCTGACCTGCAATAACACTTAGAGTCACTGCATACTGGGATCTATATGAAACTACATTTTCTGTGGAGATCCTATATCTGTGGAGTGCAGGGCTATTTGGGTGCAGGAATGCACAGGAACGGAGTTCCGGCTGGCTCCCGAGTTGGCCACGCCCAGCAGGAACTCATTAGCATAATAGGCCACATCCAACAGCAGAAACTCATTAGGATTGGCTACATTAGGGGTGCGTGGCCTAATATGCAAAGGAGTTCCTGCTACAAAAAAAGCCCTGGGTTTTGACAACACACGAGGTAAACAGAATAAGAAGCAAAAGGTGGGTGTGGCTGGATGACCACATTTCTGGTAGCATGGGGTGTGGCCTAATATGCTAATGAGCTGTGCTGTCAGGGTGTGGCCTAATATGCTAATGAGTTCCTGCTGGGCTTTTCCTACAAAAAAAGCCCTGGTGGAGTGTAATACCACTACCCTTTCAACCTGCTGTAAAGATTGGGTTTGTTTTATTTTTTAAAATACATTGGTCTTGGAGTTCACTGCAGGTTTAGACATTACTACTGATATCTTTAAAAAACCAAGTGCTAATTTTCAGATTTCTTTTTCTGCATGGGAATCTCTGGTGTACACACAGAATACAAAAGGATACAGATGGGTATGCTTGGTACAATGCTTTGTGTTTTACAAGACTGGGAGGGACATCTTTGCAAGCGGACATCTTGCTGTTCCCACTCTGTTGCAAATATAAAGCCTTGGTGTGGCCAGAGCTGTGAGCTACAGGGCAAGAGCCGAAGGAGCCTTGACTTGTGGCCTGCAGCCAGTAGCAGACTAGGGCACTGAAACAGTCCTGGAGTAAGCTGAGCCCCTGCAGTGCTGGTAGCACCATGGGGCCCATTGGGTTTAACCCTGGGCTGCAGCGACAAAGCAAGTATAGGGGTCACTCAGCTCAGCTTGCTCCTGGCCACAAATATCTCTCCAGGGCCAAGGCCCTTCAGGAAATTTCCCAGGCAGCCCACCACTGCTTGCAGCATTTGCCTTCATGTGAACCAGCCATGAAGTCCCAGACCAGCCCAAGATGTAGGTCATTGTATGGTTTAATATGTTGTCGAAGGCTTTCACGGCCGGAGTTCATTAGCTGTTGTCAGGGGTCATTTCATAGAAAAAGAGGTGCAGGAGCTCATTAGCATAACTCATTAGCATAACTTATTTGCATATGCCACATACCCCAACAGCACTGGAAGTGTGTCAGAAGGCAACACCCACCGTTCAGGCTCCACTGGACTGTTTTGGATTACTAGCTATGGGGGGGGGGAGCGTGCAGATCTGCCCTCACAGAGGAGGGAGAGCTTGTACCTGAATAGACCTTGGTCTTAAAGGTGCCACTGGACTCTTTTGGATGGCCGGCAAGTGCAGGAAAGTGTGCGGCTGCTCGTGGGTCGAGGAGGGCAGCACGGAGGACACGCACGGCTTTGAGCAGGTAGGGGGCTAGGGCGGTGGCAGGGCAGAGGTGCAGGAGGAGGCCGGGTAGGTGCAGGAGGCCGGGGCAGAGCTCCTCGCAGGCCTCGCAGGAGTCACCAGGACCCGCCTTGCAGAGACGCCGCACCAGGGTCAGGCCATGACAGAGCAACTCGAGGGCCAGCTCACGGCAGTGCTCCACTGGGTTGGCCAGCGGTCTGGGAAAGGTGAGGGGGGCTGCTGGGAGCAGGGGGCAGGGCTTGCTGCATATGCCCGCCCCCTGGGCTCCTTACTGCCAGAGCTTCACTCCTGTGCGCTCTTGCAGGAAATGAGCCCTGGCTGTTGTAGATTTTCTGGGTTGTCTGGCTGTGGTCTTGGCATTGTAGGACCTGACGTTTCGCCAGTAGCTGTGACTGGCATCCTCAGAGGTATAACACAGAAAGATGGAGTACTCTCTGTGTCAAGATGAGAAGAAAAATGGTAGGCAGGTCATTTATATCTACTCAGGAAGGTGGGGTAAGGCTGAGTCATTATCATGTAGGAGTTCCCCAGGCTGTGAAACACTCTAATGGAGGAGCTTTCCTGAGGAGGATCTTTTGTAGTTGTTTGACTGGTATTGTATTCTCCACTGTTGTAAGTTGCTTTTGGTCCCTTCAGGTAGAAAAGTTACATACAAATATTTAAATAAATGCCTGTATGTGTGTATTTGGAATATAATTAATCAAAATCTGTTTAGAACACTATTAACCTCAAAAGAGTAACTAATCCTCTCATTCAGAGATCTAAACTAAATAGGCCAGTTCTGATCATTTTTCTGCCACACAACCAGCTGCAGTTTCCTTAGGACAGCAAGGCTAGAAAGGACCTTAGAAGGTAGGTATCTGACAGGCACATCATCTAACCAGATCACCTAGCACATATTTTCACTGCACAATGTTATCCCTGATTGGTTATCTTGTGTACAGGATGTCCTTCAACCACATTACTGGCCCATTGGCTTAGGAAAGTAGGATCTCATTCTGTATAAACGGGGGCATTTTTGCCTGAGCCGATGCAGATGTAGGGAGTCAGCCTGTTGAAATCACTTGGCTGTTTGAAGCATTGTTTAAAATCCCACTCTGCAAGTGAGCATTTTAGTTGCCTCTAGGAACAGGTAATTCTTCTTCATGTTTCAACATGAGGATACAGGAATCTTTGGGTGATGGTTACAATACCTAAGAATTTAATCTGTTTTGGGTGGAAGACAAAAACCTTATAAGTGGGATTGCGTTTTCCATTGCCACTAAAGTAAACATCATCTGAACAAAATAACTCCCAGCATATGATATAACAATATTGAAGCATCTGAACAAAATCTTTACAAAAAAGCTTATTCAAGATAACATTTCTTTTCCAGAAGTTATGTCTAAATTCTATTGCTTCTCAGTATAAAAACCCAGCACAGTTTTGTCTGGCAGGTATGTGCTTTTGGATAATCTAAACCTTGTTTCCTGTAACTGTTCCCCTGTCAGCTCAGTTTTGCAAGTCTAGTGAGGTAAGTTTCGAGGCAGGGCGTAGCTTCCCTCACTTAAAGTTTCATTTTTCTTTAAGGCACAACACACACACCCAAACACATTACATACCTTCTTTACCAATGAACTAGCTGTTTCATAAGACCACCATCACCCACTCCCTTGTTGATTATTAGATATCATTTGTGTCAAGGTCCTGTTGCCAACTGCCTCCTTGGGCCTCCTGTACACGAGAATTTTCATTGCCTGGAAAATAGGGGTAATTTATGGAAATCTAGCAGGGACAATTCCTTAGGAGGCAATCCCAAGAATATTATCCCAGATGGATGAAGAGAAAAGGTTCTGCAAGAATTCCGTTTCCTCTTGATATTGGTGGAAATGAAAACAAACACCAGAGCAGAAAAAAACCTGTATTGGATCAGTGGTGGTTTTCCACTAGCATTTCTGCCAATGGGACAGAACTTCCTTACCTCCAACCTCCATCCCAGTAAAGACCACTGAGCTCCCCAAATGCTGTTCCTGGGAGGATCAGAGCACTCTCAGGAGCAGCATGAGGAATGCATGGGGGGGGGCCTTCAATAAGAAAAGGACATCAGCAAAAACAATTGGCTGCCGTCAGCTGGCAGAATATTACTACTGGATCCAACCCAACATGTGCAACAACAAAAATATATTTTTTTAAATGAAATGAACCTAAAGATGAAAAAAGAAAAACACACATAGGCTCAGCCTCTGTGGGTTGATCTGTTGCGCTCATTGCCTTTGTCATTTACCATTTATATTATGCCCATTGGTACAGTGGGTATCATATAAAATTTAAAGATATGTCTCTTTATGTAGAAAATATACTGCTCCCATTGTTTAACTTACATATGACAGTCAAAAACTGACTGTTGCCTAATGCCATCTACTGCCTAGCTGCTTTCCGTCCCAATTGGATGTCACAGAATGTTCACTAAAGTTCTTAATTGCATGGGAGTAGTGTTTTACCTGTAGTAATTGATCATGCAGCAGAGAGCATATTAGCTGTAGGACAAAGGTTCAGCTGAACAACCATGCCCTCCTATACTTCTTTGGATATTGGAGAGAGTTAATGTATAGTAAGGAGAGCCAAGACCCACATATAATACCCTACATTCTTATTTATTTGGAAGGTTAATGAAAATGCAAATGCACTGGTTCCTTTATATGGGGCTTATTTTTTCATCATCACCAGTTATAAGGCTAATTGATTATGTCAGATGCTCTATAAATATTGATAGCATATAGAGAGGTTAAGTTGGGGGGTCTCCTCATAACAGGAGCTGCACTTTTTATTGATGGTGTGGCCGTTACCCCACCATATTACAAACTGTTAGCATTGGAAAGATAGCAGTGAGTTCAACTAATTCACAACTGGCGGGAGAAGCGCATCTGGTATAAAGCATTGATAGTTTGATGAAACCTCAATGAAGATGAGTTTACAAATTGGTTAAGGACCTCAAGTTGTTCTCAGAGCAACTTCTGTGTAAGGCGCCTTGACTTGTCTTTTTGTGTTAGCTATCCTTGCTATTTATGACTCTGGTTGCAAAACCAGAAAGAAGTAACAAAATTGTGTTAGCTATTCATTCATATCAGACAATTGAGGTATTTCTAATGTACTGCCAGATATTAAGAAGGTTATATGTGACATAGCCAAAGGTAATGTAAAATATGGGCATGATCTCATCAGATATCAGAAGCTACACAGGGTCGGTTCTTGGATGGAAGACCACCAAGGAAGGCTCTGTAGAAGGCAGCAATGGAAAACCACCTCTGCTTCTCCCTTGCCTTGAAAGCCCCTTGCTGAGGTTGCCATAAGTTGGTTGCAACTTGATGGCACATTCATACATATAATGGTCAGGAAACAAGAATGGGTTGCATTCTGCCTTAAACTGCTTCCTGGGAATAAATGCCCTTGTAGCTACTTCCAGTAAGGTATTTCATAAAACAGAAACTGCAGCATTCCTCACCACCTTACAAGAAGATATCCATCACTGGGCATTTGAGATGACAAGTAGAATTGCCAGGTGAGTCCCTATGGGGAGAGATGGTCCTTCAGGTATGTTGGGTAGCAGATACCAAGAAAGACTTTGGTCCGCTTGAGACCTGTTTAGAGAACTGTCTATCAAAGCAGGCAGTAGAGCTAGGTAGACCAATGATTTGACTCAGTATAAGGCAGCTCTGTGTGTTGATATGTCTTGACTGAGGAAGAAAACTGCAGGCACATGTTGCAACGCTATCCATGAGAAATTCTCTACTGCACATGAAAAAGTGTGCTACCATGCAGATACCATTTTCTACACCTGCATTTCTCCTTTGCTGGATAGGAGCCTATGCACTCAAGGTGATGTTCTAAAGATCAAATTTTCAAAGCTTATAATTTAAATGTCCCAAAGCAAAGACTCCTTCCTCCTAAAAGAAAACCAAGCTACTTTGATCTTTATTCTATATAATTCAGAAGTGGAATTAGGGTTGGGGGATGCTTGTCGTGAGGCATGCATCTTCCAGCCATACTTGGGCCAGGCCCAAAACAGTAAAAGCTTTCAAGGGTTCTGAGCAATCTGAAGCTCCAAAAGTCTGATGGGGGGGAGTCTTGACTAAAAATACCATACCTCCCATTCTGCAAAACTCACATTTGAGGTAAATGAACAGCTTGTTGCTTGACAGCCACTGAGGAGCTGAGCACCCATGCTGTGCCGATGCATCCTACAGCTGTAACCAAAAAAGTTGTGGCCAGTTTATTCCACACATTTATCCGAATCTTTTGCATGACTGTATTATTTTGATGCTGGGGCTGGGGTTCCAGGCTGGGCTGAACTCTCCCCCCACCAAGGTCACAAAAGGCGATTGTACAAGAGTGCCTGACTTCTCACACTGTCGTGCTATTGGGGAAGTGGGAATTTCCCAACTGATTCATCACAGGCCCAACTTTTTTAAAATTTACAATGCCTAAGCCTTAGTTTAACTGATTTAACTACATCTGATCTCATCAGATCACTGAAGCTAGGTCAGACCTGGATATTATTTGGATGGGAAACCACCAAGGAAGTCCAAGGTTGCTCTGTAGAAGCAGGCAATGGCAAACCAACAGCACTTTACACACATGATCCTGAGTGGGTTATGACTGGGTTAGATGACTGGTGACAAAGACCTGCCTTATGTTGCACTGCAGAACATTTGTGCTGGCTACTAGGGACAGCAATTGTTCAGTTCTGCATTTCCTTGCTGCGTGGCATTTCAGTTGTCCTAACCTTAGATCTTAACTATGCACTTAATGGAATTTTTGGCAGTGAATATTTTGCATCTCCAGTTCTGGATAGGGCAACTGCACGGAGTTGAATGAGTTGGGATATGGGCTGCAGTACAGATGTACAGAAGGTTAAAAGCAGAGTTATATTGCCATGAGGATAAAGATACTATTGATGTGTCAAATAAGTGTTAATTGGTTAGCAAGTGCACATAAAGATTCTATAAAGCAATATATTTTAAACCAAGAAGTCAATATAATGTACATTTCAATGACTTATTGGAGACAGAGGTGCAATTTTTCCACTGGAAATGAAAAGAAATGACATTTCCATATTACATATGAAGTAGAAAGTAAGTTAACGGACTTTTCAGTGTATGCTGAAGTCATTTGTAAAATGCTCTTTAGAATTTGGTAGAAGCAATTTTAGAATGTCAATCCCCCCCCCTTTTGACAATAAATACTTTTACTGGTTGTTTTAATCAGCAGACTATCACAGCTACCTGAAGAGACAGCATGGTGTAGTGGTTAAGTGTGGCAGACTGTAATCTGGAGAACTGTGGTTGATTCCCCACTTCTCCACATGTATCCTGCTGGGTCACCTTGGGCCAGTCACGGTTCCCTCAGAACTCTCTCAGCCCCACTTACCTCACAAGGTGTCTGTTGTGGGGAGAGGAAGAGAAAGCTGTTGAAAGCCAATTTGAAACTCCCTGAGGTAGAGAAAAGTGGGGTTTAAAAACCTACCCATCTTCTTCTGTATGATCTCTATCCTACCTATCTTCAAGTGGAAGACTGACACTGCAGGCCTAAGCAGAGTTACATCCTTCTGAGCCCATTGAAGCTGATGGGTTTAGAAGGGTGTAGAGGGGCTCTGGACTTCACTGCAACACCCTTAACTTGGAAGCATGTGTAAGCTCCAACATAAAACTGTAGAGCTTAACAGAAGAGTTTTGCCTGTTAACTGGACCTTTTTTTTTTTTTTTTTTTTGCACCAGAGGGAATTGCCGCCTTTAGCACAATTAATCCATTTTGTCCACTGTATTTGGTTGAATAATTTCATTCATTAGAGAAATTGTAACATGTACAAAACAGTATCTGTTCATCAATTTATTTTGTCACGATCAACAATATTTCCAAAGCTGCATCCACACATCCTTGGAAACTGCGATTTCCTTGCATTAGACCAAACATTTGCAACCAGATTTTCCTGTACAGACAACACAAATTGCCGTGGTCTTGATTCTGATCTTCAGAATCCCGCTTTCTCCTTTTTCTTCCTCCTTGTTGCCCTTGCCCTCATTTGCTCTCACTGTCCTTTAATCCCATTGGCAGTGATATTCTATGAGATTTTATTGTAGCAATCAAGAAATTATCTCAGATGTGATGACATCATGGCTGCTGATGAACCAAATTATGTGAGTTGCCACACAGATTAAATAGCTACGTGGGTAAACAAGGGAAGGACAGTGAGGACAAAAAAGGGGAAACTTGCTCTGAGAAGTAGAGAAACAAAAGGGCGTCGAACAGCATTGACACAACATGAATGTTCGGAGAGGTGAAAGGTTTCAACTGGTAATTTGTTTAGTCATATTGAATGTGTTCCTTTCAAAGTGAATATTGAAATTAGAAACTATAGGCAGTGCAGCCAGAATACATATCATCCAAGCGAGAATGGGACAAAGCCATTATTGTCCATATGCTTAAATCTCTTTTGAATCACAGAAAAAGAAGAAAGGCCTCAAGAAAGCAAGTCCTTTCGTGCTTTTCACAGTGTTCATCCCTTCACAGCTGATTCATCCGTATAGTAGATAAGAACATGTTTATAGACATGAAATGCTCGATATCCATCCAGTCTTCAAAGACGAGGGAAGAACAAGAAGAATACTATTAAGGAGCAAAGCAGACTGAGACCCAAACACAGGAAAGTTGCACTGTTCTTTCATTCCATTGTAGGACTGCCAGGTCACCTGGTATGGTGACTGCCACTGCTTGGAGTGGGGGAATGGGGCTGGAATAGGCATTGAGTTGACTCCCCTTCTGGCATGAATCTGGAAGTGATATCATAGTATTTCAGGGGAATCCTAGAGCATTGTACTGATATAATGATGCCACTTCTGGGTTCACCCTTAAACCTACTGCAGGTCAGGCCCGTAGCTACAGTAGGGCATTTTGGGGCCTGGCCTCCCGACTTCCTGCCAAGGGCCCGTGACTTCCATCCAGCCCCCAGGCCCCTAGCTCTCTGGGCCACCCGGAGGACTCCTGACTCTCTGCACTGCCTGGAGGACTCTCCAACACCACCCCTTCCCCAAGCACGACTTGCCTCCCCACTTAGGCAGGTAGAGTGCAAACACTGGAAAAGTGAGGTTTTTTTTAAAAAAAAAATTTAAATGTTATTTTTTATTTTGTGGCATCAGTGCCCCCTGACTTATTTAAAGGCCCCCTGAATTACAAAATCCTGGCTACAGGCCTGCTGCAGGTTGCTACCACTGGACTGGAAAACCCTATTCCATTGCTACAATGTGCTGTAACATTTTCAGACAATGAAATCCTATGCAGAGGTATTCCTGCCGAAGCCTAATGAAATAAGTAAGCTTAGACTGGTGTGAGGACTTAGCCCCCTCCTCCAGCCAAGACCCCCTTGGATAGTAGGGTCCCCCTCTGATTTTGGACTTAGTTGTTTTAATAGGCACACCCTTTTACAGCTTAAGTGCCAAGTGTATCTGAAACCTGGGAAGTCTCATAAAGGTACCTGAGTACAGCCAAGACACTGGGAAATCCCAGGAAATAAGAAGAAGGGTGTGCTGGAATTAGAAACTGATTAAGTACGATCTCCCCCAACTCAGTGTCATATTGTTCTCGATAGCAAAAGACTTTTCAGCACTAGAGGCATCACCCCAGTATCCTGACATACCCCAGAGGTGTCCATAAAAGAAGGACCCCGAGTGCTAACAAATGGTTCCTCAGATCCCTGGTCCAGAATTGCTGGTCATAACTCTGGTTTCCTGCTGAGAACCCCTGCTACATTCTGCAGACTTTTTTCTCCCCCTTCTCCTCCTCACTCTGCTCCTTGGACTTCAGCTGCATTTGCCCCTGGATTTCTCTAGACCTCCAGCCTAGGATTCAAGGTCATATGTCCCTTCTGTTAGATTTTCTAATTTCCTCTCTTCTACCTCTTACAAGTGTGCCCTCTTGTTGGTATATGTGCACGTGTGTATGATTGCTCAGGGAAACATTTCTTATGTGCCTAGTGTAGGTCCTTTATATTTTTACTCTTTTTAATGTTGTTTTCCATACAATAAAGCTATTGTGTGTGTGTGTTTACATTCACTCTCTCACTCTTTCTTCATAATTTTATTTTGGGGTACCCCTACGGAGATTCATCCTGGTACACAGACTTACGTGGTCCTGTATTATTCCTTTCTGGAATCCTTTTAAAGTTAATTTCTCCTTCTTGGGTCCAGTTTGGGTAAAACTGGAGTACCTTTGCAAAGGATTGCACGGTAAATCCTCTCAAATTATTCCAAGAGAAAATTCGACACAGTGACTACAAGCAAGATGAACAAGTACATGTATCCCCCCCCCGAAGAAAAACTGTAACAACTTGGTTTTTACTTCCAAAATACAGTGGCATGTTAATTGCTTGATCAGCCAAATGAAACTAAATGTAATTAAGACTACTGTGGGGTTAATTTGGTCCATAATTATGTTATATAAACTAAATGAAAATTGTTTCTTTCCTAAATTGCAATTCATTAAAATTACAGATATTAAAATAAGATACTATAAAATTACATGAAGCATGTACACATTAATAGCCATTAGTAATAGCTTGATATTTCTATCTAAGCAACAGTTTATTAGAATGCCAAAAGGTTACATTTGACAACTCACATGGCTGATTTTTCTCTCATTTTTTTCTGCTCCTGTGAGAAACTTACTTTCTTCACAGATTGTGGTTCATGTTTTAGCTTTTAGAGGACATATGTCCTCCTGATTTATCCCACTTAACACTATTTAGCGTACACTGGAAGCATTTGTAGAGAGTATTTTTGTACTGATTGAATCACATAAACTACCAAATGGGGGGGGTCCCCCTCACAAATGTCACTGCCACTGCCAAGCTAAAAAGGTCTAATCAGAATCCTGTTATAGTCTATTCAATGGGGCTTCCTCTCAGGAAAATATCCTTAGGATTGCAGTATTGAACGATTTTTAAGATCTTATTTATCACTTCTAACATTTTTGTCAATTTGATACAGAATTCAGTAAAGAGCTATTTGAGCATTCATTGTACATTTTATATTTATTAAACTATTTCTGTCTTGCTTTCCCTGCTGCCTCAAAGGAGCTCACTTATGGACACAGGCTGTATCAACCAATTAGAGCATTCATGTTCAAAAGTGGCATTGGTCTTAACCATTCCTAGTGATTAACTCGCAGAACAAAGAGCGATGCTAATGCTCTAGTCTGCCTGCGAACACCAGGTGAAATAAGATAAATAAATTATAGGCATGGGATGTCTTTTAGGGCCCAAATGCCTTTGGAACCTACTGAACCCCCAATAAAGAGAAGAACAAAAACAGCAGGTTAGATCCAGCCAGCTTTTTCACCCAGTTTCATTCATTCTCCTCTCTACTACAGCTCCTGCCCCATAGAGCTCTTTTTACATACAGGTCCCATGATTCACCACATTTGGAACGATGCTTCGTAACAAGTTTACTTCACCCATAGTCCTGACTGGGCTGCATCCCCTCCTAGCAACACCTCTCCCTCTTTTCCTGCTGGGCCTTTCTGTTTTTCTCATTAACAGGCTTTACTGTTGCTTTACAGCCATTTTACTACATTGTGAATCAGCATGAAACAAATTGCTTTCAGGAATATTCAAGTTGCTTCTTTTCATCTAAAGAAGGCCTTCTAAACTTTTTGGTACTGGGTTTTTCCCCATATCACTAAAAACAACAACAACAAACAACAGTGCTATGGACTCTTTGTACTTTCCAAAGGTTTTTTTTCTAGTTTTCCCACTCATAAAGACAACATCAGAAATGTTACTTTAAAAGATAATCCTTAAAACAAGAATCTATCTCTGCCTCTTGCTCTCCCCTCACTCTTCTACCATACTCTTTTCTCCTTCTTAGAGTTGCCAGGCTGACTCTGACAACTGGCAGGAGTGTGTGAGGTAAGAGTATGGTATGGGAGTCAGTGCATGAGCATGATGATGTCACTTCCCAATACAACCCAGAAATAACAATGGGGAGCTCTAGGAATTGCCTGAAACCCTATCATTTTATCATAAAGTTTCCATTGATTCCTAGAGCTACCCACTGTCACTTCCAGGTTGTCATGCTTGTGACACCAGTGAATTCTTTTTCAATTTTAATTTTTTAATTTTGATTTTTAAATTGCCCCCCAGAACTAGGGTTGCCAACTCCAGGTTGGGAAATCCCTGGTGATTTGGGGGTGGAGCCTGAGGTGGGTGCAGCCTAGGGAGGGGAGGGTTTGGAGAGGGACCTATTACCCACCCTCAAAAGCAGCCTTTTTCTCCAGGGGAACTGATCCCTGTAGTCTGGAGATCAGTTGTAATTCCAGGAGGTTGGCAATTCCTAAGTCTTAATGACTAGATCCTATAGAGGAAGTCTTTTCTCTGCCCAGTCAAGGCCTGCCTTTCCCTTCTCAGTCTTTATTCATATATTTACTTCATTTATATGCTGCCTTCCTCCCCAGTTGGGACTTAAAGCAGCATATATTGTTCTCTCCTCCATTTTTTCTTCACAATAACCCTGTGAGGTTGGTTAGGCTAAGAGTAAGTGACTGGCTCAATGTCACCCAGCAAGCTTCCAAGGGAGAGTGGGGATTGGGTCCACCAGATCCTAGTGTGGCATTCTAACCACTATGCCATACTTACCATATACAGTGGACTGAGCAGCTATAGGGAAACTTTACATAGATAAATGAAGTGAATTAGGAGAAAGGCAATGCTGAACCAAATGAAACTATGGTTTCTAGCCAATTCAAAATGTATAGTTTTCTGGTCTTCTGTGCCTTCCCAGTATGGCAGGGCAGAGCCTCCATGTTCCTGAACTGTAAAATGAGGTGATGCTGTCAAAATGTTAGAAAACTGAAATGCAATATAGTGTGTGTGTGTGTGTATATATACATATGCATATATACACACACAAGAAGCAGGACACACGATAATTGCAGGGGGGGGAGCATTCCCAAAGGCTACCAGCCTCCAGAACTAGCTCCAAATTCAGTAGGAGGAAGTGGCTGCAGATAAGCCTTCTCCCACCCCACCCCAGCCCAGCACCAAGGCCTGAGCAGCTCCCAGCCACCATGCCCACCAGACCTCAACCGCCAATGGTGCTGAGGCAATTCACAGTGCATTCTCTGCACATGCACAGGGAACACTCTTTTACTTTGGGGGGTTTTAAGTATCACCCGTATAGTTTTTTCAGCTTTTCAGATTTTTCTGCGCACCTGGGGATTGGTCCAAGTATGCAGGAAAATCTCTTTGCCCCCTAGGTGCCCCAGATATATATATTGTGTTACATGCTGCATCTCTGCTTTGTGACTTGGGGCTGCCTACTGGCATATAGTTACTTCTTTCTGCTTGTGGAACATCTGAGTCTGCAATGGATTGGCCCAAAACTGCCAGATAGTACTCCAGAACCTGCATATCCCCACTCCTACTCACTCCCAGAAGAGTTAATATTTGCCATCATGCAACTTTGGCAGATCTGTTGATCTCAGCATGTCTTCTTAGCCTTGGAACATTTAAAAGAGCAAAGTCATGCTTCAAACATCAAGACTTGTAGTCTCCAAAGCTGTTCGGTATGCTTTCCAGATGTGTCAGTTCACGATGCTGCAGTACGCAGATTTTGTACACTTTGTGGCATCCTGGACACATGTTCTTTGCACACTGGATTATGACATATAATATTTTATGACAAGGTTGTGTTCCAAGGCTTTTTCTTATTTAACTGCAGTTTAACAGTCCCAAACACGGCAGATTAGATTTGTGTGATTTTTGTGCTGCTCCTTGCCCTATTTGAGAAGAATGCTACAGGTCATGTTGCAAAAAAGACTCCAAGAACTGGAGCTGACAAAAGCACAGTGAACAAAATGACAGAGGAGTTTCATGATACCTTAACGACTTAAAAATGTATACGTTTTCCTGAGCCAGAGCCTATTTGGGGGGATGCTGGTCTTTGAAGTGCCACAACACTCTTTGACATTTTGGCATCAGCAGACTAAAACAGGTTACCTTGTCTGAATTTCTCATTGTGGCTGACTTGTGATTGAAGAGGCCCCCAGCTGAAACCTTGCCTCTGAGTCTAGAGTTACCAACCTCAGGTAGGGTTGCCAGGTGTTACTGGAGGGGGTGGGGCATCCCCAGCATGATGATGTCACACAGAAGTGACATCATCACATTGGGGAGCGGAGGCCCCCACCTCTCCCCAGCAGCGTTTAAAGACATCCTTTGCTAGGACGCTGCTAGGGAGAGGTGGGCGGGGGGAGGCTGCATGCGCCTGCACTCCAAGCCCCGAATTCAGGTTTTGGAGTGCAGGTGTGTGGACCCCACCTCTCCTCAGCAGCATTTAAAGCCTTCCTTTAAATGCTGCTGGGGAGAGGTAGGGGAGAGACCACACGTGCCTGCCCTCTGACCCAGGTGGTCATCCTCCAACCCAGATGGCTGGTGGGTGGGAAGGAGCCCCTCTAAATCAGGAAACCCCCATTGAACTGGGGGGGGTCTGCAACCCTAAGGTGGGGCCTGGAGTTCTCCTGGAATTAGTGTTGATTTCCAGACTACAAAGATAAATTTTGCTGGAGGAAATGGCAACTTCAGACTTCAGAGTGAATTGCAGGGCATCACATTCCTGTTGAGCTGCCTGCCATGAGTTGACAACCTTGCCTCTGATACAAAATTCTCTCACTAGGATGCCTTTGGCAAACATAACACCCCCACCCCCCAATCTGCAATTAATCGCCAGACTGGCCTCTTCGCATGCCTGTTGTAAGGATCACCAGGTAATGTAAGTAATGCACTTTGAACATTAAAAATGCTATGTTATTAATGTTCTTGTTATGCTCCTCCAAGTAGTCTGATTTCCAGACTACAGAGACCTGTCCCCCTGCAGAAAATGGCTGTTGTGAAGGGTGGGCTCTGTGGTGTTATACAGGCCAGACTTCTCAGGCTCCCCTCCCTTCTCCTACCCACCACCAGGCCTCCGCACATGCCATCCTTCCCTCCCAGCCACACACATCCCTCCCACCCACCTTTATGTCCTTCACCTGAGCTCTCTCACTGCCTGTGCAAACCACCAACTGCAGCCCTTTTCCCGGCAGCACATGTGAGGGGATGTCAACAGCAGTGCGCCCTGCCAAAGACTGAAGGCCTGGGCCCTAACAGCTGCCTCACCTCAGACTATGCTGATGCCAGCCCTGGTGTCTTACTCTGCTGAGGTCCCTCCCCAGGCTCCACTCCCAAAACCTCAGTTATTTTCCAACTTGGAGATGGCAGCTCTAGTTCCAAGACCTGAAATTAAACAGACGGCTGGCTTTATTTTAAAAAGACACAAAAGGGACCATTCTGTATTCAATGGGGCTTCCCAAAGCAAGCAGAAGGCTATCTTCTGTAAGGTATAAATGATTGGAGCATCATGGTTTTCAAAGAATGTTTGGCTAAATTGAATTTTGCTGAAATTCATCTCAATAATATTTTAGTGCTTTGTTTGTGAAAATATATACAAGGATAACATTTTGTTTTGCATTCCAGGTAAAGCAGGACACACAAATTATGATGCTATTAAGTGGCGAGACACATACCATTTTAATACACCAAAAATTTTTTTTAATATTAAATAGGGAAATCACAGTAGCAAAAAAAAAATAATCATGAATTTAGTTCAGATGTTGAGCTGCTATGTAAACCAATTATCTATCCTGAGGGAAGCTGTTCCGTCTACCACAGCTTCGGCTCTAGGGCCTATTATAAATCCTAGAGTGGGCTGTTGTTTTGGTTCTCAAGGGAATTTGTCACGTCACACTAGAAATGGTTGACAATAATTAGAAAGCCTGCTTCTGCCAGGAGAGCATACATTTATAATACCTGCCTAAGTGTTAGGGGAGATAATATGTAAGGTTTTAGAATTCTAGTCAGAGGAAGATGAATCCTGTAAAGGACACCTAAACAATAGCCCCAAACTGGACTGTGACGGGCTAATTATTGTGGCTTCATTGTAAGATCTTTTTATACATAGGTCACCTGGGAAGTGTAATTAAAAATGCATTATTGGTGTACTCTTTTTTTTGTACTGGAGCGATTAAATTAAAAAGTAAAAAAAAATTATTATGTGAAGTGCAAATAATAATGTTGGTCAACAACGTTTATCTAAGAAAGAGAGAACATGTTAGGGGGTTCATTAGCAGTAAATGTGTTAACAGGAATACCGATTGAAAAAACGAGCCGTAGAGCAGCTTTTAAATACTCAGATTAAAGGATTTATAATGTCAAATTTAACACAGAAATTATAGATAGTATTACATTGCTGTGAGTAATAGCACCTTTAATCTGACTTAGTAAAATGATTTACAACACACTCTGTGCCTGCCCCAATTACAGGGGTATATATCTGTGTAATACCTAGTCTACATCTACCATAATATGCGACTGTATTCACAAGCACATAAATTTTCAGTAGAGAGAAATTCAAGATTCTGTAAAGCTACACAGTATATTTTGTTGCCATACCTGCGCAGCGTGGGAAAACAATTAATTGTGTGCAGCTTCTGTGAGGGAAAATGAGCATGAAAGATCGTCCGCCGTGTGACAACAAACCATCATGTCTCTATGTGATGAGAGTGATCTGGGATATCATTCATATATGGAAATCTGTTCAAATATCAAGTTGCAAAAAACACTTTCCAAGATGTTTTGCTATCCAAAATGTCTAAGTACTAATTATTTCAGAGTCCACAGGTATAGCTGGGCCCCCTCTCTGCCCATGTCAAGGACGATTGGATGGACATGAAATATGTCAACAATTGTTCCGATTTATGGAAATAATGAAGGATCTTTTTAAAAAAGAAAGAAAAGAAAAGTGCACCCTTTGAAGAGGACAGCCAGTGGGTGGATATAAAGTTGATTTGCAATGAGGAAGGATTGTAATGAGAGACAGTTTTGCTGTTTTATGGGGTCTGATCACGGCTCATAGAATCATAGCCCAGAAATGGAAGAGGGGGACAGTGTATCAGAGAAGCGAAGCTAGCTGGAAACATAATGCTTTGCGGGGGTCAAAGGCAGGCAAAAAACTAGATTGAAGCTAAGTACCCGTACAATTAGAGTGGCCATCTGGCTGGCTTGTAGCTGACATGGCTTTTCTTTTAGTTACCTCTCCATTTATTTTAGCTCTGCTTAATGCTTGTGAAGATCCACTGAAAGTCTGCATACATTTAAATGAATTAATGCATGCAAATCAGTAGTGGACAGGCTTCTTCCTTTGGCTAAGAGAGATCAACACATTACTTTTTATAACTGTTCCCAGAGTTTTCGGTAAAAAGTCCACACATCCTTCCTCACAGCAGGTCTTTGAAAACTGCTCAGCAGAGAAGGGCTCTTTGCTAACTCATAAACAGAGCCCATACAAAATGTGCCTCCAGCTTTACTATCTCCCTTGCACTGAAAATTCTCTTTTCAGTCATAAGAACACAGCACCCAGCTGCAGGTTGTTTCTATCACATTTGTATCCTTTCCTTCAAGGAGCTCATTCCTCCTCCCCCACGCGGCAATGAGATAGCTCAGGCTGAAAGGAAGTGACTGACTTAAAATAAGTTTGGTGGAGTGATCTGGAAGACCCTGGTTTGAATCATCACTCTGGCCTAAGTTTGGTGATGCAACATCCCCACAGATGGCCCACCATTTCGTAGGAGTGCCTTCTCATTGGGGAATTCCTGTTAACCATGCCACAGAGGGGCCGATTCTGGTCAAGACCACCATGGCATAGGGAGGAGGAGAAGGGGTGCCTGCCTCCTCCCCATGCCATTTCAGGTTGGAAAAACAATGCACGAGGAGGCAGGAGCTCTTCCTTTCCCCCCATGCCATGGTGGTGCCAACCAGCATTGGGTGCTTCCAGCACTGTTAAAAGGAGTTTCTCAGTGGGAAAGCACTCCTACAAAATGGCAGGGCATCCAAGGGGGCACAAAGGGAAGGTATACATTTTGTAAATAAATAAATAAATAAATAAACTATGGAAGGTAATCTTGCTGGGTAATGTTGGGCCAGTCACACACTCTTAGCCTAATCTACCTCACAGGGTTGTTGTATGGAGGAGAGCCACCTTTGAGCTCCCATTGGAGAGAAAGGCAAGGGAGGGAGGGAGGGAGGAAGTCACTTAGTGAGTTTCAAACCCAGCCCAAGATCAACACTCTAAACACTATACCATTTAGACTGCCTTATAATAGATGAAAATAGAAGGCAATAGCTTTGCAGTGGGAAGAGACCCTTTTTGTGCATTGGGGGACTGTGTCTCAGTGAAGGGCCCAGGTTCAATCACCAGGATCTGGTGTTAAAGGACCAGGCAGTAGAGAATGAAAGACTAAGATCCTGGACAGCTACCATCAGTCAAAGTAAAGAAAATTCTCATTTGTTACCAGTGGTCTGGTATATATAAGGCATATCATCTTTGTGTTTTGGTATATCATCTTTTAAAGAATATATCCTCATCATCTTTCCTTTAATAAATGCATCAAGACAGACATAGTTCTCCAGTTGATTCTCATGACAATCCTGTGAGGTAGGTCCAGCCAAGAGAGAATGACTAGCCCAAGGTTACTTAGTGATTTTCCTGGTGAGCAGGAATTTCAACCTGGGTCTCCTAGATTTTAGTCTGATGTTTTAAATACTATGATGTACCTATGGTCCGATGCTTTTTAACTTGTTTATTAATGATTTGGAATTGGGAATAAGCAGTGAAGTGGCTAAATTTGCAGATGACACGAAGTTGTTCTGGGTGGTGAAAACCAGGGAGGATTGTGAGGCACTCCAAAGGGATCTGTCGAGGATGGGTGAGTGGGCGTCAACGTGGCAAATGGGGTTCAATGTGGCCAAGTGCAAAGTGATGCACATTGGAGCCATGTCTAGACAGTGTGTAGCTGCAATAAAGAAGGCCAACGCTATGCTGGGGATTATTAGGAAGGAAATTGAAAACAAATCAGCCAGTATCATCATGCCCCTGTATAAATCATTGGTGCGACCTCATTTGGAATACTGTGTACAGTTCTGGTCACCACATCTCAAAAAGGATATTATAGCACTGGAAAAAGTGCAGAGAAGGGCAACTAGAATGATAAAAGGGTTGGAACACCTTCCCTATGAAGAAAGGTTAAAATGCTTGGGGCTCTTTAGCTTGGAGAAACGACGGCTGAGGGGTGACATGATTGAGGTTTATAAGATTATGAATGGGATTGAGCAGGTTGAGAAAGAAGTACATTTCTCCCTTTCTCACAATACAAGAACTCGTGGGCACTCCATGAAATTGCTGAGCAGTCGGGTTAGAACAGATAAAAGGAAATACTTCTTCACCCAAAGAGTGATTAACATATGGAATTCACTGCCACAGGAGGTGGTGGCAGTTACAAGCATGGACAGTTTCAAGAGGGAATTAGATAAACATATGGAGCAGAAGTCCATCAGTGGCTATTAGCCACAGGGTATAGATGGGAACTCTCAGTCTGGGGCAGGTGATGCACTCTATTCTTGGTGCTGAAGGGGGCAGCAGTGGGAGGGCTTCTAGTGTCCTGGCTCCACTGCTGGACCTCCTGATGGCACCTGGTATATTTTGGCCGCTGTGTGACAGAGTGTTGGGCTAGATGGGCCATTGGCCTGATTCAACATTGGCTTCTCTTATGTTCTTATGTTCTATGGCCAGTATTATATCTGTACTAAGTTGAACGCTAACCAAAGTTAAAGTTAAATTTGAAACCTGTTTCTAACCATGGCTTCAGACCCTGACTTAAAGCTAACAATACTAAGCATTTAACTCAGTACAGAATGCAACAGCCATGGTAGGCACAGAACAGAGAATTTGAGAGGGCCTGATAAGGTGCAGCTGCACCAGCCTGAGGAAACTTCTATGACCTTCTATGCCCCAAACTTCTATGAAAATCTCAGATTTGCCAGAATGAGCCATAATGTCACTCCTAGGAGGCTTGGGTGGCCAACCCCAAGTTGGGAAATTCCTGGAGATTTGGGGGAGGAACCTGGGGAAGTTTGGGTTTTGGGAGGGGTGGGGCTTGAGATGAGCAAGAACCACAAAATTGCAGGCTGGTTCAGTTTGTGGTTTCTGGTGAGCTATGAATTGAACCACAAACTGAACTGCCCATTCACGAACCGAACTAGTTTGTTTGGTCCGTGGCCCTGCAAACCACACTGAAAGAGACCACAGTCCCTTTAAATGGAGTTTGAAGAAAGCCCAAAAAACAGCTGAGCACCTCCCTGCCCATCAGCTGATCGGCGAGGAGGCTTGGTTTGAAGGAACTACCTGTTTCTTTGAGGGTACATGCGGTGGGCCCAAACAGGGAGAAGTTGCAAATTATAATTCCCCCTTTTAGGAGGTATTGTAGAAGAATGGGGTTTTCAAGTTGTTGGATCACTTGTAGGGACCAGGGGGTAGAGTTGCCAGCTCCAGGCTGGGAAACTTCTGGAGATTTGGGAGGGCAGGGACCTCAGTGAGGTACAATGTCATACAGTCCACCCTCCAAAGCATCTGTTTTCTCCAGGAGAACTGATCTCTGGAGATGAGCTGTAATTCCAGGATATCCCCAGACCCCACTAGGGGGCTGGCATCCCTACTTCCTGTGCACATAAAAAGTGATGTTGCTGCACTGCTGGCTATGCCGGCCTAGGTCTCTCCTCACTGCCTGTAAGTCCCCTCCTCCCACCAGTTGCCACTTGGCAACTGTATCTGCAGGCAGGCCTAAGAAAAAGAGAATGTATGAAGCACTGCAGCAGCAAGAAGAGTCACTGCAGAGCATATAGAGGCAGGGGACTGGATCAGGCCAGCTTTTCCCTCTGTTTTGGCCAATTCCCCACCTTATTATAACCCCCATTCCACATGACTTCTGTCCATGCAAATCCTATCATCCCAGACATGGCCTTTTAGGGATCAAATGGCACCCTTTCCTCCTTTAGCACTAGTGGGAAAAGATGGTTGAATCCAATTTTCTGCACGTCTTTAAGTGACTACTTTGGCTTTTCCTCCTTCTTTGTTTACTCAGTCCAGCCTCTGAAGATTTGTCACTGTTTACAGGTACCCTTTCTGAAGTGAACAGAAGATCTTGTATTTACAAAGGTTGCTGTGTTCATAGCCCGTATGTCATATTGATGGTTGTAAGGCTGTTATATTTTTTAAAAATGTAATGTAATCGTAATATAAAATGTAAAAATGTAATTAAAGCAGGCTGTCTCCTCTGTCATGTTGCTTTCCTCCAAACAGACAGGCTCTGTGGGCTATTCTTAGCACTCTACAAGCCACAGCGGTTTATCACCACAGGCGGAGGAAAAAAGTATTTTGGCACGCATTCTTGAAGTTTCATACAGATTGATGAGAGTGTGCCATCAATTACAAGGTCTACGACATTCTTTAGAACTAACATTTTGAGTCTGGTGGTCTTGGAAGAGGGATCGCTGCAGACTCAAAAAAGTTGTCTTTTCAATAGACAGTTGTGCTTTCGCAGGCCATGAATCAAGAAGGCAGCAGATTCAGGGACATCTGTGAAATTACTGGAGAGATTGTTTTGAAGGGCCTGCACCAGCATATATCTTAAAAAGCTTTAAAAGGCACATGCCAGCCGGTTTCGGGTCTAAGCAAGTTACTGATTCCTTTTTTTCCCCCTTCTGGCTTCCCGTAATTTAATTTCAAAATGCTCTCACCATAGACAAAGCAAAACCTTGTGCTGTTTCCAAATCCCTTCATGCTGGGCTGTTAAATGAAGTGGAGGGGGAATTAATACACACAGTGAATTCATTGTAGAAAACTGAAGAGAAAGGACAAAGCTTTTTTTTTTTAACCATTGCTGCAATAAAAGGTTTGGTAGAATGCGACAAGCCACATAGAATATTCTGGGGTTTTATCCTTTTTTTAACCTAGCAAGTTTTATTAGTAGAGCCCAGAATTTTTTCTCAATTTTTAATATATATCTGCATTAAAAAATAGGGTATGTGTATTGTATTTAAATAAAAATCTTCAGGACATCACGATTCATTGAGGGAACTAAAACTCACTGAGTATTGATGATATCAGCGCCCTTTTACACATTTAACTAATGTCTGAAATCAAGAGTTTAAATTAATCTTTATGTGCTTGCTATACCATTAAGGCCACTGCAGATGGCAACATATTTCCCTTTTCTTAGTTGATGTGGAGAAAACATTAGATGAACACTCTAAAGAAGATTGCTAGTTTTTGATTGTCAGAAGTTTGCTTCCAAGGATATACAGCTCCTGACCTGAACACACGTAGGGTGTCTGTGTTCTCTGAGGGGGAACTAACTTTTTTAGTGGTCCTAAGTGTACCCAAGCACACAGATAAATGTTCGGATCCCAAGCCTTGGTCTCCTTGTGCATTTAGGTTTTTGAAAGTTGTGTTAACTGTGTTTCAAGGAACTTTGGGGCCCCTTGAAAAAATTATCAATGTTTTCACCATCAGCAGTGGTGAGTTCCAGATCAGATAAGTGTGTATTCTTTAGCAGGTACCTGGATGCAGAAAAGGTTTCCTGAAAACACACAAAGTTTGAAAACTAGCACTCTAGACGATGGTAATTTTAATAACCAAAGAGCATGACTATGAAGAATAGCTCTCCCATTGCATGCAGGTAATTTCTTTTGGACCCATCCTTTAATGTGAGAAGTTTATAATGAATAGAGGGGGCCTGGCCACTGGCGAAGTCAACAGTATTAACTTTGAACCAGTGGGGAACATTCATTACTTTATGTTCATTTGTGTAATTCTGTGCTAAGCAAATCAAGCTGTGGCCTATTTTCCCTCTGGTAATTGGGTGGTGCTAAGTTAATGAAAAGCAGGATAGTGGAAGGTGTGGGAGAATATTAATGATAGCTATGTATTTGCACGTACAGAATATTTATGGAGTGTAATAGCATTAATGTGCATTACTGGAATGTATATGACTTACTATGCAGATCTACAGCCTGAGCATATAGAGGTATTGCAGGAAAGTGCTAAGGTAGGGAGAGGTGGCTAACATAGACATCTGGGGTCAGTTTTGCTAGCAGATTGGGCTGGGTAGAAGATATTATGAAAACAAGCAAGAAAAGTGACAAACATAAGAACATAAGAACATAAGAGAAGCCAATGTTGAATCAGGCCAATGGCCCATCTAGTCCAACACTCTGTCACACAGTGGCCAAAATATACCAGGTGCCATCAGGAGGTCCAGCAGTGGGGCCAGGACACTAGAAGCCCTCCCACTGCTGCCCCCTCCAGCAACAAGAATAGAGTGCATCACCTGCCCCAGACTGAGAGTTCCCATCTATACCCTGTGGCTAAACCATCTCTAATAATCCCAATCCTTTTTGTACAGGCAAGTGTTCACTGGGGCCATCATAGTGATCCAGGCCCATGAGATTAGGGTTGCCAGCTCCATGTTGAAAAATTCCTGGAGAGCTTGGGGGGGGATAGACCTGGGGATGGAAGGTGCGGGAAGGGGAGGGGCTCCAGTGGGGTACAGTGCCATAAAGTCCATCTTCCAAAGCAGCCATTTTGTCCAGGGGAATTGATCTCTGTTACCTGGAGACCAGTAGTGATTCTGGGAAATCTCCAACCACTACCTGGAGACTGGCAACAGTACTGAGATGCAAGGCTACAGATGAAGAAGCACCCACAAAGCTTCTGCCTATGATTAAGTCCAGGTTTTAGTTTAAGGCTGGAGTTTGGAATTAATTTAGAGCTAGGCACAGTAGACTCTAAACCAGAATACCATTCAGTGTTAGTATGGTAAAGCATAGAGGATCTCGATCATACTTCAGTGATCATGTGCTACAGTGGCATGGCAGCCATGCACCTTGTACCCTCCCAGGTCACAGGGACAAGAGAATAGCCAGGGTGATCTACGATGCCATCCTAAATCATTTTGCACACCATTCCTGTGAATGAAAATTTTGCTAGCGGTGCGCCATTGTAAATACTACACTGCTGGCAACTGAAAACTTTTAACAGGAAATTTATTGAACACTGCACTATTTTAAGATATTGGAAACTGGAATCTTCTGAACAGCCATGGAATTACAGCTTTTTTCACACATGATTAGGCCTATACCAATTTTTTTTAATGTACACCTAAAAATATGAAAATGCATGAGTCACTCAATTATGTTCATCAGAGAATCGCAACTGATTTCATTGTCCCACTGAGAGTACAGTTACTGATGGACCTATTGGTTGCTCCATAAGGTGCACAACAGTCCTGATGGTCCTTGATTATCTTCATGTTTCTTAAAAATTTTCTTAAAGGTTTTAACATTGGCCTTGTGAAAGCCAGTCACTTTGTGTGTTTATACTGGCATTATGGACATTATGTTTGCACAGCAGTCTTGTTCAGCTGTGATTCATCAGAAACACCTGCCAGTCTTCTAAAAAATCCTGTTGCTTTCTTACATTCCTCATTTACTGTATTTTGTCTCAAACCTAAACATTCAGTTTTATTATTTCATTTTGACCATATAAATTATTCCTCTAATAGGCTGCAATCATATGCACTATTAGACCTGACATAGGTGCAAATGCTGGGCGGATTTAAAGGGCGCAATCAGACAACAACATCTGAGAAGTGCCCCGCAGCCATCAGCAACCTGTTCTGCACCATCGCAGAAGCGGGGTTAAAAGACACCAGGGAAAATCCAGTAGTAAATGGGTTGCGATGGACCACAGATGGACTTTCTGGTGTCTGATCCCTGCAGTGCGCTCTCATGGCATCAGGATGGTCTGAACAGGCCATCCTGACTCCATGCCATTGTTCTTTCCCCCTTCACAGTATGTGCATCATCACAAACTCCATAAGGATCCCTCGGGGAAGAGGTGTGATTCATTGATCCCTCGGTTAAGCATATGGAGAAAAAATGGCACACACAAAAAACCGACTCACCCACAGTTGCATCTGATCATGCACTGATGGACTGTGCCTGCAGCTTCAAAGGGAGGTGGGATCGTGCAACAGTGGGTCAAATTCCTCTGGAGGAAATAGCCTCACCCCCCTCACCCCGTTTTTCGGATATGTGTGACCGCAACCATAGTGAACCTGGTAGTCTAATGTCAGTCAATGAAGAACCAAAACGGGACCACCCACAGGTCCCCAGGTATGCTGGAATATATATATATATATAAACTTTTTAACTAAGAAAACTAAAATGACCTGATGAGCATGCTTATTGTCCTTGATGAAGCACGGAACGTTGAGGGCAGTTGAGCCATTTAAGGGGAAAGGGAAGGGGATGGGGAAGTGAAATTGATCAATCCCTAAGATATTATTCTTAGAATAGATGGTTATCCTGACCAACAGAGGGAGCTGCTACAAAGACTATGTCTAGCCTGTAAGGAGCTGGAAAGGCAGCTTCATGTCAGAGGTCAGAGTGCTAAGGGAAGAGTCATACTTGGTGCCAATTTGTTCCATAGCTGCTTGCAAGAAAGCCTGAGTCAGTGAATCTAGGGCTGAGTTCAGACTGGCAGTTTGAAGTGGGAGCCAGTTGTGGCAAAAAAAGTCCTGGAACAAACTGTTCTGGGTTTTCCCAGTCACATGGGGCCGACTGATATGGGAGCATGCCAGGAGGAGGCACGCAGGAGCGTTCAGACTGCTGGCCTGGAGGCGTGGCTATAAATAGCTTTTTCCTAGTAAATCGGCTGGATGGGGAGGATCCCATTGCACTGGCAACGTATTGGGTGAGAGTGGAGCACAGCCAATCATATCGCTGCTGCCTTATGCGCAACACAGGTTGCTCCCGGCTTTTCGGCTGAGTGTTCACACTTCCAGGAAGTGGAATGCAATGGGATAGAGGCAGTCTCCAGGATTTGCTACCACTTTCAACACGTATCTTTTAATCCCGGGAGTGAAGCGGAACAGCACGGGTTGTCTACGGGTGGGGAACACCAGGCAGATGTGCCTGTGTGAATGCCCCCTTTAATCCGCTTGGGAAATGTGGCTGAAATGTGGCTATAGTGGGGCAAATTGCCAGTCTGAATTCAGCCTAGGTCTGTGTTTTCTTTGAATAAACCATCAAAACATGGTGTCAGAAGTGCTTTTTTTTTGGGGGGGGGAGAAGAAGCTCAAGAAGATCAGCTTTCAAGAGATACCAGCCGTTCAGAGAAACAAGCAGATATTTCAGCCATGGCAACCAGCCTAATTCTAATTCCTGGGTTTATGGGCATGAAAGGCAATGTCTTCAAAACAGTTATAGTATCTTAGAAAGGGAAATTTGAGACTGAGGGAAGTTACAGATTATCCCCCCAAAAAACACTGTGATTCATCCTAAAGCTGCAAAAAACAAACAAACCCCACCCCACCCCAAAACAAAAACATTATGTATACTTTTTCTTTTTTGCGTGATTCTTTGCTTTATGATATCCTTGCTCATTCAGATCTTATGATGCCGGTGAAATGCCTTGTAACTTCAACCCTCACACAGTTCACTGCTTCATATACAATCACTGCAAATATTCTCCTTGGTCTTAATATGGTTAGCACTTCAATTCATTCTGGTCTACCATGCAGTTAAGCTTGAATGGCTGGATTTAAATTGAGGTAATCCCTTGATTTCAATGAGAAGGGCCTCATAAAAGTCATGATCATGTATCAGCCTGTTACATGAGCTGAACACAGCATGATGTTAAATTGGGGCAGCATCCTACATATCTCATCCTAACTTCTAAGTACTCATGGCAGACATTTAGTGGATTGACCCACAAAGTTTTTAATAACCAAACTGATTATTAGCAGTATCATTAAAAGTTCCAAAGATGGAATTGAAAGTATGTAAAAAAGAGGGGGGTGAAATTGGTTCTTAGGCTGTTCTAAAAACATGAATTGGGTTATTTAATAGCAAAAATTAACTTAGGCCTATTAGGAAATCAGTAATTTCAGTGACTTTTAATGGGAAATACATTTTCCTGTCCCACCATCCCATTTTGATAAAAATTTATCACAATGGTCTTCAGCCCTTCTAGAGCCCACTATCAGGGTTGCCATCCTCCTGGTGGAGCCTGGAGATCTCCCAGAATTACAGCTGATGATCAGGTAAAAGCGATTACATCCCCTGGAGAAAATGACTGCTTTTGGAGGGTGGATTCTATGGCATTATACCCTGTTAAGACTCTTCCCCTCTTTAAACGCCACCCTTCCTAGTAGGGTTGCTAACCCACAGGTGGTGGCTGGAGATCTCCTGGAATTACAACTCCTCTCCAGGTGACAGAGATCACTTCACCTGAGAAAAAATGGCTGCTTTGGAAGGTGGACTCTATGACATTATACCCCATAGAAGCCCTTCCCCTACCCAAACCCCACCTTACTCAACCTCCAGGTATTTCCCATCCTGGAGCTGGAAACCCTACTTCCTAGGCTCCACCCCCAAATCTCCAGGGATTCCTCAACCTAGAGTAGGCAGCCTTACTAATCATGGAACTCACTGAGGTACCTGGACATGAAGAGAATTCACAGGCCATCAGAGTCACATGACAGAGAAGGAGCTAGAGTTTTGACCTTATAGATGTTAGGGCAAGACTGGGTTCTGCAGACAAAGAGAGCCAGGGCAGGAAACACAAACTGAGCACCAGAGTACTGTAGTGAGCAAACTGAGGATCACAGTCACTGCTAAAGCCTCTTCACTGCTATGTGCTCATGTGTCACCAGCCTCCTGCTCCTCTGTGTTGAAAGAAAGGCAAGCGATGGGATGTCCTCCTCATCTACATGCATGCACTGGCAACTGGTCCTGTGGTGTAAACACAGTTTCACCCTTCAAAACCCACTGAGTCCGATGGATTTAGGAAAGTATTACTCTTCTTAGAATTACGCTGTTCAAAACTAGATTGTTAAATTACTGCATTATGCTATGTGCCTTCAAAGTAACAAACTGAAACATGACATGGAAATACAGGCAGTGTCATTTTTAGGAGGTTGAGATCCAGTTAATTAACTGGGCTCCTAGCACCCTGACTGCATCCTATGGGGCCAAAATGAACAATATGGTAATTATGTTACCTTCTCTATCCCTGGCTACTGAGAGTCAGTCTGAATAAAACATCTCATACCCAGAACATACAAAGGCTCATGCAAATCTCCAGGGGCAGAGAATTCCAAAGTGGAGGAATTTATTCATTTATTTGAATTTATTTTAAAGTAACATGGAAGGGAACCTTCAACTATAAAGGTTTCACGTGTGATCGTTTTTGTGTGTGTGTGTGTGTGTGTGTGTGTGTGTTCAAATACAAGAGATTTGTGTGTGATCACCAAAGTGCGAGAATATATTATGTTTACAGATAGCACTCAGTGTACAATGTCAAGGAAATGGTAAATACAGAACACTTTTTTTGAGGTAAATATTGCCTTATGTTGCCATAGGGAAATAAACTCTTGTTTGCTTCTAAGTCCCCCAGAGTTAACTGGTTTACTCCCCTGTGGTAATACAGTAAGTGGGTTGGGGCCTGTTCTGAATTAGGAACACTATTGAATTTCTCATCTCTGCTTGTTCAGCTCAAAAATACCCATCTCAGTGTCACTTCTCCCTTGTGCAAATTGAACCCTCCATCTTGTCTTTTGCACCATTTTCTGTTTCCTTGTGCCATTTCCCCCCTATAAAACCATTTCCCAGCATTAATTGCATCCCAGCTGCATGTAAATAGTGGATAACGTATAAGGGGCATAAAAGAAACTAAATGGAAACACCAACAACTAAAAGGAGTGAGCAGAACCTCTCACAAGGAGAACATATGACAAAAAGTGCATATTTATCCTTCCCTCTAATAAGTTCAGAAGGTAATAGTGTCAGCTACTAGTAGGGCTGACAAGTCCGAGTTGGGGAATTCCTGGAGATGTGAAGGCAGAGCCTAGGGACGGCAAAGTTTGGGGAGGTGAGGGAGCTCAATGGGGTTTAATGCCATAGAGTCCACCCTCCAAAGCAGCCATTTTCTGCAGGAGAACTGATCTCTGTAATTTAGAGATCAGCTATAATTCCAGGAGCTCTCCAAACCCCACCTAGAGGTTGGCAACCCTAGCTCTAGGAACAGGGCCTTTTATCAATTATCCCAAAGCTCTAGAACGTCCTTTCAGAGAGGTGTGGTACAGTTTTATTACAGAGGTTGCAAAACTTTATTTCCTTATGGCTTCAGTATTGTTCCTTTGATTTTTTTTATTATGAATTTTAATGTTGCTTTCATCATCATTGTTATCACCGTAGCCCTCTTCAGGTGACATATTTTGATAGAAATAACATGTATAGAGAAAGAAGAACCTCTATTGCTGGTCCTGTACCTCCCGCCTATACATGGTCACCTACGCTGCCACATACTCCCATTGCCTACAGATGAAAATGTTAAAAACTCTGCAGTGCTGGCTGTGATACCACATCACTGTTGTTAAGAAACTAGAAGTGACATAAGATAGCTGCAGGAGTCACTGAGATCTCTATGGTTTTACCACAGAGTTTCCAGTGATTCCTAGAGCTACCTATGTCACTTCTGTTTTGTTTTTTCCCCAAGAAGTGATGTGGTGTTGCAGCTGGCATTGTGGGCCTCCTCATTCCCTACCGTAACCTTCCCACTAGTTGTCAGGCACTTCCTGGCAACCCTTCCTGTACAAGCTATGTCCATATAGGCTGTGACCCAATTATAGGGAATTCTTGAACTATTCACGTCCTGGCAACTGCACATATGCTGGCAGGCCAGGATGCTTGGTTCTTAAGGGATCAGCGTGTTCATTCCATCCATGTATGTCTTTTGAGGTGGACTTTTTGCTGTTTTTAACTTTTTGTTGGTGGTGTTAGTCCCCTCAAGAATAGGAAATGCAAAATTACATTCAGATACAAAGGATCAAAACTGTCAAAACTGTTACTAGAACAGAAACAAGCTCGTCTATTGTAAATAATAGCAGGCTCTCGATATTGTCCGCAGAAATAAATACTTCTCTATGAGAGAAATTGTTGGGACTGCAAATAATTATGACTGTACTCCAAGATTAATTAATTAAAATGATCACAAGCCTAATAACAAATTCCACAGTACAATGAGGCTATGGGGTTCATTTCCTCCTTTAAAAAATGTTCATTAAATTTTAACACAAATAATAATGTCATTTCCTAACAAATGCATCAAAGTACAACCCCAGACTTAAATGGTTTTCCCAGGGGAAACTCATTTGAAAAACCCTCCCAGGAGAGAAGAGGGAATCCCTGTTGCTCGGATCATTTAAACCATGTTTGACAAACCTACTCTTGGCAACATTCCTATACTAGCCAGGCTAGCCCATGACAGAACAATCTGGCTCCTCTTCTTACAATCCCTGTTATCTTCTCGCAGCTGTGGGGGGGAGGGTAGGGGGGTATTTCACATCACATAAAAGGGAGAGGGAAATTCCCTTTTTGCCAAACATATATGTGTTTGTGTGTATCTACATAAATACACACACAGAAATCATATTAAAAAGTCCACCACTCAAAACTGCTGACATCTCTAACAATCACTGTGAAAGAGAACCAATCCAGTTTCTGCTCTATTCGACAGTCGTTTCCTAGGTAACCAGCACAGAGCCACAGAAACGGACTTTAAAAGAGTGGGAAGGGGGAAAGTGGCAACCTCGTCCACTTTTTCCTCAGTATTTGTACTTGAAATCTAGTAATAATAAATTCTGGTGTGGCGTGGGAGATCCCTATTAAATTATTGCGGAAAGGAAAAGATTTCACATGGGTGGTGTCGTCTTCTCCCACTTGAAATGTATTTTCCCCTTCCTTTATCAATGGGTCATGTAGTTTAAATAATAATGCTGGTGCCACACATTCTACAGAAAGGCAGGCTTAAAATCAACAAAACATTTAAGTTCATAGATAGTTATAATATGAAGTTTCCAGTTTTCTTTAATATTTCCATAGCATTTATGTATGTTCATTATGATATAACAAGCAGGGTATCCACACATGGACTTGTGGGGAGCATCTCATTTTCCTCTCACCCAATGTTTTCTCTTTCCATTTCCTGATAGCTCCATAGCCTCTTGCCTTTTCCTGCCTCCTTCTGCCCTCCCCACCCACCAGATAGCCTACCTTTATCTCATCCCATCTTTAGTTTCCCCTCCTTCCCTATCCCTGGCGACCGCTTCCTGGGAAAAAGCTGACCAAGTTGCACAGTACTAACTGCCAGACCAGGCCCAGGACTTGTGAGGGGCAGCTCAGTTTGCCCTGGATCCCTTTCCCCACACTATTTCCTCTTTCTCTCCTCCTGGCAGCCCCCATATCCTCACCTTTACCTGCGCTCCTTCCCACTCAGCAACCAACCAACATTTTATCTACAACAGCTACAGAGGGGATTCATTTCTTAAAACTATAGGCCCTGTTTGTATTATTTTGGGGCGGGTTAAGCCCCCAGTGTTTTTGTTTTGCTCAGATTTCAGATTTTTCTGCATACCTAGGGCTTTTCTCTGGATTGTAGAAAGATCTGTCTTGTCAGTTCAGGTTTCCAGTCTTTGGATTTAAGTATCCACAGATCTGGCCACATTGAGAATTGAAACAGTACAATCCTAAAAAGAGTTAAAGCTTCCTAATTTCATTAAGGATCGCACTGTAACAAATCTATGGTATATTTGTCAATCAGACACATTTTCCAGCCACTGCAAATATTTTGGAACACTGTTTGCAACACTCCAGCATGATATATGTTAAATTAGTCCTGATTGATGGTATGATCCTATCCTTGTATTATGCTGGCTAGCTGGAAATCAGTCACACCCCAGTCTCCCTTGTGTTGGTGGAACAACAACAACAACAAAAAAATTCTGCCACTGTAGCAAAGCCTTTGTACTGGAAAAATCCTGGGCAAGCAGAATCCTCATCACAACACAGGAATGTGAGATCAAAGGTGGGGAAGGGAATTGATGGAGGCATCAGATGAAGTTGTACTAGAGAACTAACTACACAGTCTGAATTAGTGTTGTTATGAGGAGGGAGATTTCTTTTTCTGAAATTCACTTTTTTAGATATCGCTCTTGTTGTCTTCTTTCTAATTTAAAAGAAGGATTTCTTTTTGCAAAGAGATCAGTGCACCCTTTTACAACCTCAGCCTTTACAGTTTTTTCATGTGATGCGCCACCGGGTGGTGCTCTAGCAAGAGGATAGAAAGCTTTGGCAAGACACCAACTGGCTCTGGGCATCTACAGAGTGAAATTCTGAAATTTTCCAGAACCACTGTTCCTGCTCTTCCTCTCTTCCTGCCCCATCTCCCTTTGAATTTCCCTTTGATTAGCAACTGACTCCAATTTCCTGAAAAGAGTATAAGACATAGATTATTGGATTTCAGGGTGTGGTTGCCAGTCTCCAGATGGGACCTGGAGATCTCCCGGAATTACAACTGATCTCCAGGCAACAGAGATTAGTTCCCCTGGAGAAAATGGCTGCTTTGTAAAGTAGATTCTGTGGTATTCTACGCCAAGCCCTGCCCTCCTTAAGCTCCACCCCAAAACATCAGGAATTTCCCAACCCACACTTGGCAGCCCTGTTTCAGGGAGAAATATTGTAAAGAAGAATTAAGAGTATTTCTCTGGACAGTACAGGTCAGAATCCTATGCTCCTTAAAGGTTTGGTCCTACCGTCCAAACAAAAAATTAAGTACACAAAATGCACCATTATTAGAGACACTCCCAGCAGAGTCAGTAGAACATAGGGATGAGCCCTCTTTTATGATGTATCTATTTATTTAACACATTTATAAACCACCTTTCTGAATTTATGAGCTTTTGAGGATTGGGAGAAAGGTAAATTTAGTGCCCCCTGTTCCCATCTCTCCACCAGTCAATTGATTTCAGCTTATTGAAGAAAGCCTTGTGCATGGTGCTTAGAAATACCAACCTCCAGATGGTGGCTGGAGATCTCCTGGGATTACAACTGGTCTCCAGGTGACCACCAGGAGAAAATGGCTGCTGTGGAAGGTGGATTCTATAGCATTATACTCCATTGAAGTCCCTCTCCTCCCAAGAATCCTCCACTTCCAACATCTCCAGGTATTTCCCAACCTGAGCTGGCAACCCTAATGGTGCTCCAGCTGCTAAGTGCACACACACACACACAACTGTTGGAGCCAAAATGTTTTAGTACATTTGGGGTATGTCGCAAAGCCTGGACTAGAATTTGGACTCAGAGTTTAAGTTAGGGCTACCAGACCTGCCTGTGGAGGTGGGGGTCCCGCATTTCCACCACCAATCAACTGGCTGGCAGGAGGAACTTACCCCAAAAAGCAGGAGATCCATTCAACATGCAGTGATGTACCTACATCACTGCTCATATGACCTGGAAGTGACATCTCATCCAGGCAACTCTGGTATTTGGGCAAAAACTCTTATGGTAGAAGTCAAATTTACCATAGAGTTTTTGCCCAAATATCAGAGTATTGTTTCGACATCCTGGATGTGATGATGTCACTTCTGGGTCACGTGGGCAGTGACATGGACACATCGCTGTAGACTGAATGGGCCTCCCTGCTGCTCCAGTAAGCCCACCCCTCCTCATTCCCTGCCAATTGCCAGGAGGGACCCAGCAACTCTAATTTCAGGGGTTTCTCTTCAGGCCTGTGTTACACCACAGCCTCCCAGACTGTATCATCCCCTGAAATGAGACATCTTATGTGTGGGTTAAGCAACCTTTTTAAAAGTGGCTGATCTATATCAAAGGAAATATGGACTCCCCTTTACTGAACTAGGGGAATTGGGACTGTAGGAATCAAATTGGTGTTGAATTCAGCCGGCAAGTGTGGGACGTCTCATAGTGATGGATGAAGTTCTTGGAGGAGGGGGAGACTGATGGGCTGGCATTCCAGGAATAACTGCCCCAGAAATTTACTTTGAGCCAGTTCAGAGTCTTTTCCTAAGTGCCTTTATTGTTCATCCTGATGCAGTGACAATGGTTTCCATGGTCTTTCCTTCAACTGCTGCGGATCCCAACCTTCTTGCTATGGTGACCCACAAGACCAAATTCACTCGGTATTGTGACCCCTTCAGGACTGGCCCAGGTTTTATTTTGGCACCCTAGGTGCCCTATGACCTTGGCACACATCTATGCTCCCTCTAAGCTGTGGAGTCTTGTGAGCAAAAATTCTACTTTGTGAGCTACTGGCATTAAAGTTGTGAGCAAGTGCTTTGGCTACTATATAAATTAGTTTGCTCTGGAGCCATCCTTCCTGAGTGAAGACAAAAATGTGTGAGCTGGAGGCTAAAAGACTGAGAGCTAGCTCACACGAATTCAGCTTAGAGGGAACACTGGCACACAACTAGTTCAGCATTCAATTTTCTATGGCAGCTACCTAGATGTTTGCACAAAGGGCACAGCTTCCCCCTCAAAGCAAGTGACATTCCAACTTACACAGCCTTTGCATATGGAGCTTACATTCCAGGCTTCTCCTTCTTCATTCCTCCCTCGAATCTCCCTTAAGACTTTGCGAAACTGACTCTATTAACCATCAGGACATGTTTTACTTGCTCAACATGTATATGCTGTGAAGATAAGATACCTACTAACGTATGACATGGAAGGTGCTGTTTCCATGTCCAGGGTTTCCAAAATACAGAGGAGAGCAATGGAAAAGACAGGGGTGGCCATGACCTACTTTCAAAGCCATTGCGACCCACTTTTGGGTCCCAACCCAGAGGTTGGGAAACAGTGAACTAAGGCTGTAAGAGCTGATCTCTGTGACTAAAGACACTGCCACATGTACATAATGATAGTGACAGGCACCGTCCACTGGTCGGAACTGACTCTCTGAAACAGCCCTGGGAGTGGCCTGAAAAAGCCTGAAAGTGGCCCCCAGAAATGCCACACATACCTCCCTTTGCTGAATCTTCTTCCCCCTCCCAGAATCCCTCCGCCCACACACACCTGTTTGGTGGTGGTGATTTTTGGTAGTAGCAGTTACCAGCAATGCCTCAGCCCTGCTCCACCCTTAGTGCTGAACTGCATCTGCCCCCCTCCTGACCTGCACACTGTGACCAAAGATGGAGCCATGACACATGGCTTGCCACGAACCAGCAGGCTCCGCGGAAGGAGTTGCAGAACTTTGCAGCAATGCCATGGGTCTGGCTGAGTAAGGTTGAGTCAAGTGCTGTGGCTTCTGCCCATGAGCTCAGCAGAATGGGCACAGGCCAGCTGAACAGGTTGTGCCTCCCAGGAGGGGAGGGGAATGTTGATCCAGCTGCACTGCTGGTCTGTGTGGGGAGTCACCTGCAGTCCCCACTCTCAAGCTGCCAGTGAGAGAGGAGGGTGGGCGACAGTGAAGCTGAACCCAACTTGGCACAGGCACAGCAAGGAAGAAGGCCAGGCAAACCAGATAGGGAGGGCAAAGTGCTGATTAGACAGAGAAGCTAGTTTGTTTTGTATTGTTGTAGTGTTGCCAGCTCTGGTTTGAGAAATATCTGGAGATTTTGGGGGTGGAGCCTGGGGAGGGCAGGGTTTGGGAAAGGGAGGGACTTCAATGGAGTATAATGCCATAGCGTCCACCTTCCAAAGTGTCCGTTTTCTCCAGGTGAAAGGTGCAGAGAAGGGCAACTAGAATGATAAAAGGGTTGGAACACCTTCCCTATGAAGAAAGGTTAAAATGCTTGGGGCTCTTTAGCTTGGAGAAACGACGGCTGAGGGGTGACATGATCGAGGTTTATAAGATTATGAATGGGATTGAGCAGGTTGAGAAAGAAGTACTTTTCTCCCTTTCTCACAATACAAGAACTCGTGGGCACTCTATGAAATTGCTGAGCAGTCGGGTTAGAACAGATAAAAGGAAATACTTCTTCACCCAAAGAGTGATTAACATATGGAATTCACTGCCACAGGAGGTCGTGGCAGCTGCAAGCATGGACAGTTTCAAGAGGAAATTAGATAAACATATGGAGCAGAAGTCCACCAGTGGCTATTAGCCACAGGGTATAGAATGAGAACTCTCAGTCTGGGGCAAGTGATGCACTCTATTCTTGGTGCTGGAGGGGGCAGCAGTGGGAGGGCTTCTGGTGCCCTGGCCCCACTGCTGGACCTCCTGATGGCACCTGGTATATTTTGGCCGCTGTGTGACAGAGTGTTGGACTAGATGGGCCATTGGCCTGATTCAACATTGGCTTTTCTTATGTTCTTATGTTCTTATGTTCTTATCTCTGTTGCCTGGAAATCAGCTGTAATCCCAAGAGATCTCCACCACCACTTGGAGGCTGGCAAACCTAGTTGTCCCCCTGAGCAAAACTAAAGTGAAACAAAAGAATTGACCTTCTGCACCTAGTCACTGCTGTGCTTCTCTGAGGGATCTTCAACAAGGGGGCTCCAGTATTTGAACTCTCAGCTTCCAGATCTGCAGCAATTAAAAATGCCTTTCACTGTTTTTGTTGCGGGGGGCTGCCTTTCGTAATTGAGGGCAGCTTTTACAGTAATGCCTTGCCTTAGGCCAACTGGCAGACTACTGTCCCTGCGCAAACAGGTCAGGACGCACTCGTCCCAGAAGGCTCAGAGCCTCTTCTGCAAATTGCACCACAATCTTTTCCCTTTTGCTCCCTTCTCCTCTTGGCTTCTCCAAAGTGTGCATGTGATTTAGAGCTGCCAACTCCAGGCTGGGAAATCTTTGGAGATTTGGGGGCAGAGCTTGAGGGGTGGCAGAGTGTGGGGTGGGAAGGATCTGGGCAGGGATGTGATGCCATAGAGTCCACCCTCTGAAGTGGCCGTTTCCTCCAGGGGGGACCAATCTCTGTAGTTTGGAGGTCAGGTGTAATTTCAGGAGAAACCCGGGCCCCACGGGGAGGTTGGCAACCCTAGATTGAGGGGTAAAGGTGGTTTCCCTCAGAAAGCAGTACTTTGCTCTCCTTTTAACCAGAGAACTGGGAGTGCGTCACCAGGCATACACTACAAGCCCATCTTCCAGCACAATGTGTGAATGGTGATTCAGCAAGCTTTAGGTCAACTTTCAGTAAAATGTTATCATCTCTTAAAGAGGGCATTACATGGACATGGAATAGACCCAGTCCCAAGAGAGAAACACTTTAAAAATACACGGCAGTGGAAGCTTACAAAACATTTATAGTCAGTGAAGTACTTCTGATCACAAAATACCATTTACTTTTCATGTAATTTTAAAATCAACTTTCCCCTTGCTTTCAGCTGCAAAAAAAAAAAAAATCAAACATAACTGCCTTAGGCTCTGAACATCAGTGCCAATGAGCATTGCATTCTTCATTTTCTTCTGTGCTGGAGAAGTATTTCCTACCATTGTTTTTTGTAAGAGAGTAAGCCAGCAGTAGGCAACTAGAGCTTCTGCTGAAGATGAGCACATGTCAGCTTTCTCAGAAGGGAGGACTGTGTGACACACTATGATGCCCGCTCTCCACTTCTGTCCCTCGGAGGCAAGCTTTTCCATTCATTTTTCTTTCCCTTTACTGACTGAACCACCCTAGTAATGTGTTTTTTTTTAATTTGCTGAAGAACTCTGGCTGTCCCACCCTGTCACAGTACAATATTTTGGCTGTTGGCTCAGCCCAGGAACCTGAGGGAAGGGTCAGGAGCCCACTTTAACTTAAACAACTTAAGGTGCTTTGAAATTCAAAAATTCAAAATACACTTGAGGCATTTTGAAATTAAAAAATAACAAAATATTTTATTTAACATAGAGGGGAAAGGTCAGTTGAAATCAGGGGTTGAAAATTCTGAGGTAAAATTGGTACATGAACAGACTTTAGTTTCAGGCTAATGAGAGTGTCTTAAGCTATTCACAGTTACTTAAATCTTTATGTTGAGAGGCCTTTGTTCCAGTGTTTTCCCAAACACTCCAGTACACTTTCTTTGAGAATTCTCTAACTCTTTTGATTTCCAGAAGGCTGGTACATTCTTTCCAGTACCAAAACCCCTTCTCTTGAAACACCAGTACTCATCTTGAGTTTTTAACTGACTCTTAAATTTTAAGTTTTTAATTGTTTTAACCTTAAGTTTTTAACTGACTCTACAGGCAGTTTCTAACCACAGCAGACCAGGGGTCTCTTCACTCTTCATCGCTAACTCCCTGTTTGACTGGGCAGGGAAATTCTCCTCTCACTAGAAGATCTATCTTCTTTCTTTGGCCCGAATAGGGGTCTTCGCCTACTAACCAGACTTCCTTGCCAACTTTCACCCAGTTCTCCTTTCTGCGTTAAATTGCCCTCAGTCAGGGCTGAATTCTGAAACTATCAGTACTTGACTCTTCTTAGCAAGGGCTGAAATCAGACTGAATTCTTCTCATCATCCAGTTCAGAAGTCTCTCTCTGTTCAGCTGATGCTAACCAATCAGATCTCTTGGAACAGCCTGTCACTCAAGGCTCTCTGCTTCTGTGAAGAATTAACCTTTCACAGTCCTTTAGCTGTTTGTACAGCACTTCTAAGCTTTTTAAAAGGACAGTCCATCACACACGCATATATACACACGTGCTTGAGAAGTTTTTTAAGTGGCAACCCCCTGATAAGATGTCATCTATTTGCTCTTTGAGAGCTACTTCCCAATCTACACTATTGCACTTGCTTTCTGAAACAGTGTGTGGGGAAACTAGCTAATGGGTTGGATCCAGACAGCTTTTCCACTGGTTAAAAGGACAGAAGGTAGACTCTTTTGATCACCCAAATGGATATACTAGGGATCATGGGATCTGCATGGATAAAAGACATGCAGGATGGAGGCTGTAATAAAGAGAGGAACTGGGGTGAGATTGTGCAAAAAAGGTGTCTATATCCAGCCTAGTGTAGTGTCTACACGTACACACACACTCATCATGCAGGATGAAACTCTGAAATCTTAGACTAAACTGAGGAGTGGAGACTGTCACATATGCTGTGAAACATTAAAACCCACATCACAAAAACCTCTGTAGGAATTTTCTGGGTGCTATTCTGCACACATATTCAAAATGTGAATAACAGAAGTGTAACCTTAATATATCTCTTGAACTTACTAGTTGTATTTTTTATTACTATGTCATGCAGTTTTTAGGCAGTAGAGGGCACTTAGAATATAGTGAAAGCAGAAGAAATTTCATGGGAAACTTGACTCCTCGCACACAGCTGTTTCATTATATAGAAATGTGATGCCGGCAAACTTCCTTCCTCTGTTTTGTAGGCAGAATTGTACAAAGCTTTAATTCGCAGCACTGATTGATTTCTATTTTTGTTTTAAAAAATAATAAACTCTTTGTTACTAACACTTATACATTATGTATATGCAGAATAATTCAGTAATCCTGAAACTGTTGTGGTAACAATTATTTTTTAGGAAAATGAAACTGGATGTAATTAATGTTTAAAAACTATACTTGCAATGAGTTATCTTTAGGAAAAGAGGTAAATATGCAACTGCATGTCATCCTTAAAAGCAATAAAAAGGAAGGGTTTTTTTAGAAAATTAGGTCATATGAATGTTGTCACTTATTACTGACTAAAATTACTTCGGCTATGCAATATCTCCGGCTGCTTGGATTTTCCTAAGGAGTAAGCACCCAGTGAAATTCACTCACTAGGAGTTAAATGAGGAAGAAACTATGTCCGACATATGGATATAAAACCATTATGAGCGTTTCTTATTGGAACGTAAAATGATCGTTTTTATTGATTGATTTTATTTTTTACGATTGCTCTTACAGAGTTTTTAACTGGGTTCTTTTCCATCTTTGCTGTGACTGATGGATTACGTTATTGCTAATGTTCAGCTGGTTTATTTCTCGGTTCGTAATGCTGATTTAGTCTCTACATATTGTATTAAGTTGCATAGTTTGCATAATGTTTCTCATGACAATTGTAGTCTTTTATGCTATTTACTGTTGTTTGCCATGTTTATTATTGTACACTGCGCATTGGCATTTTATCAGTTTTGGGGTGGAGGGGCTGTCATAAGCCATCATATAGATATTCTTTTAGAAAGGCAGGACATAGCTGTTTTAAATAAATAATAGATTAAATCCTGTTGGCAGAAAAACTCAATATAGGAGATGTTCTTGCTGAAACTTTTAGCGAAACCCCAAATTAATTTTTAATTATATCTGTCTTTCTTATTTTATTTATTTATTTAGTTAGCTGGATTTTTATCCTGCCCTCCCCTGTTCTTCCAAACAGCAAAAAGCTAACATGTTCAGACCCTGAATAAAACTCATTTTATTGAAAACTCACTTAAAATATCAATTAATATGACATCCCTAAGAGTCAACAGTGTCCATTTCTCAATTTTTATTTTGTTTAATATCTGTCTATAAAATGAGAAACACATAATGTACTTGTACCATATAGATTCTATTCACTTATTCATTCATTCATTAGCATGTATAATTTGCTGAATAGTGCAGTTCTAGGAACATGTTCCTGAAAGTAAGCCCCATTGAATAGACCCTTGTAGGAATCTGAGTAGACCTGCTTAGGATTGATCTGTAAATATCACAAATCACCCCCTGCATCTGAACTATTCACTGTTTTATTATTTCCCTTATATCGCATTTAGAAAAGCTAAATTTTCACATTCCAGTTTTCCTGCTAAAACTCCTCTTTTTACCATCGAGTCATTAAAAAAAGGCACCGAATTTAACATTTCAGCTGGAACAGACTAGTGGTTCTGTGAAGTATTCCAGCGCAGCAAGAGCCCCACAAGAACTTATTCTTCTCAACGGCAAGTAATCTCCATTTCATTTAGGGGAAAAAAAAAAGAAGAGCAGCACACAGAAATGTAATTTGAAGAGAGGAATTCACCACGAATATCCCATGGCGGTGTTTCCCCAAGCTGTTCTGTTTTTGGAGCAAGAGAGGACAATGCGGCCCATTAAGAAACCTGAAGATCCCCAGGGCTTCCTCTGGTTCTCAGCCCTCACTGAGAATGCCCTTGGCTCTTTCTGGCCCTTCTGCTCAAAGCAGAAAGAAGACTCCTAAGAAGAGATCCCTGAAGCAGCTTCTGTTTAATCAGGACTATCTTCAGTGTTGTTTCTATTCATACTGAAGATCAGTACTCTCAATTTATATCAGAATAAAGGATCGTGAGGAAAGCTGCCAGGAAATAGCAAGTTTAGAAACAACAACAAAAATCACCTCATTTTTAAAAGTGATGGAAAAGTTACGAATTTGGTAGGCCTAACTTGCTTTCTTATCCTCTCCCATATTTTCTCCTCAGTCGGTTTAGAATATCTAGTAAGGGTTGCTATAAAGTCAGTAAATCAGAGTACAATGATAGATATCGGTCTGGTTTTTTATTTATGCATTACTAAATTTACCCTGGGCTGCAGATGGTTCACAAGATATAATCAAACCTGTAGCAGTTAAAGACCATAAAAGCAGTGTGCTTACACACTCTTGAGTTTTGCATCTTAGTTCAACTGTTTGCATTTCTAAACACGCTTATCTGAATGAGATGTGTTGGAAATTGTTTCCCAGTAAATGTGTTTGGCATGAAGGAATCAGACGGTAAATTGTACATTGTGCTGCAACATATTAATAATAGGGGGAAATGATCAATTATATTATTCTCCATTGATGTGTATCAGCAAACCTCTATAGTAGATTTTCACTCATTCAGAATTCACTATTAGAAAATGAGACAATAGTCAGCTTTGGTTTACATGGGTTTGTGTCCCCCCCCCACCTTTTTTCTGCTCTTTAGCAAGAAGCCTGAACATTAATATTCCAAACTCCCACGTACTTACTCTTTGTCTGCTATACTAACAACACATCTGTCAACTCTAAGGCAAGAGCAGCAGCCCCAAGACTCCTGCTGGAGCAAACCATTGAAATATCCGCTGAAGAAGAACTTATCAATACTGTAATGTGAGCCTTCCTCTCTCTGCAGCTGGGCTGCCCAGACTAGCAGGAGACCGGTAGAGACTCGGCTAATGCTGGGAGTGGCAGATGACTGCAATAAGGAAAATCTGTCAAGGAGAATGAAGAGCAAGTTGCTTGGTATTCTGGCTTCTGTTAGTGGGAGGGAAGGAGAAGATGATAGGACTGGCTATGACTGTCTTGGGCAACCTGTCATGGTCAATTCAACCTCTTCTTTTCATGCATTTCCACAAATGACCCTTGCTTCCCAACGCCTTTCACCTTTACCCCTCTTTCTTGCATGCTGGGAGACTGTACAATTATGATATTCTTTTTCAGTGTGCATACAAAACTGTTTGCCTCTCTGATTTAAGCATCAAGGCAAAAGCGCACAGCTTTAACCTGGGAAGCAGCTATGTGTACATTCTGTGGTATGTTAACTAAGCAGGCATACCTGCTTTGAACACAAGAAGGTGACTTGTACCGAGTCAGATCTTTGGTCTTTCAGGGTCGGTATTGTTTACTCTGACCAGCAGCGACTCTCCGTGATCTCTCAGACTGAAGTCTTCTGCATTAGTGGTCACCTGATTCTTTCAAGCAGAAATGCTGAGGATTGAACCAGGGGCCTTCTGCATGGCAACAGACATGATTCTTCCCTACTCACTTTGTATGAGTGGCATCCTGTTTTAAGATGCTGGGTGAGCGCAAAGTCATGTGGGTGAGTTCTTTTTTGCCCCACCAGCATCACACTCAAATCAGGTCGAATGCTGAGAAGGACTGGGGAGGGTATATTTATTTATTTAGAATATTTCTGTGCTGCCTCTCCAGGAAACCAGGTAGCTTACAAATAAAACCTGACAGAAATATCAAACAGATCAAATTAGTGAAAAATTAAAACTAATAACAGCATGAAAAAAAAAACACAACTGAGTAAAATGTTTAAGAGCTTAAAACAAGCCTGATAAAACAGGGTACGGCAGGTTATAAAACCAATCTTCAAAAACAAAAAGACCAACCCCTTGTTAACGTCTGGGTAAAAAGGAATGTGTTTGCCCAGTGCCAAACTGAAAGTACAGCTGGATGGGAGTACAGTCGGTGCTTGGGTGGGAGACCACTGAAGAAGGTTCTGCAGAGGTAGGCCATGGCAAACCACTTCTGCTTCTCACTTGCCTTGAAAGCGCACACACACACACACACACACATGATAGTAGTCTCTTCACCTGGATGGCCCAGACTAGCCTACGCTTGTCAGATCTTGGAAGCTAAGCAGGATTGGTCCTGGTTAGTACTTGGATGGGAGACCAACAAGGAAGTCCAGGGTTGCTATGCAGAGGCAGGCAATGGCAAACCACTTCTGTTTTTTCTTTCGCCTTGAAAATCATAAGGGTCACTATAGGTTGCCTGTGAGTTGCTTACACTTTCCACCATAAGAACTGTGAATCTCCTGCAGTAGTAGTGAAAGGATGTGTACTCCAAATTGGCACCTGTTCCCAATATTTGTTCCTAGCAGTTTCCCAGTATTGCTTATCATATAGTTAAGATGAATCCTGTATGAACTTACTGGAGCACACCAGTCATCTTCAGAGCCTCCCGCCATCTAAGGCTAGAAGGGTAGCAACCCTAGACAGGGCCTTCTCAGTGGTGGTGATGAGGCTTTGGCACTCTATCCCCAAGAAGATTCATCTGTCTCCCTCTGTCGTTATCTTCTGCCAGGAAGTGAAGACTTTTGTTTCCTTCACTAACTGTTGTTAGTCCTCCTCCATGTTTGTCTGCCCAGGTGTTTCTATGTTTTATTTGCTTAAATTATTTTGTGTGTGATTGCATTTTAAACACTGTTTGAATGTTCACCACTTTGGGGACTCTGTTGGATGTAAAGGTGGCACAGAAATGTTTTAAATAAATAAACAACTGCGTCTCATAAAGACCATGTCTCAGCAATTGGAATGTAGCTCTGTGACCATCAGTCCTCCCCACCATCTCCTATGGGGCACACATCTTTTATTTTCACCAGAGAGAACTGTTGTGGTGATGTGTGGAACTGTGCAAGACACATTCGCCAAAGATATCACAGTGCTCTCTTTCTTCTTTAAATCATATCCGTGGGGAAGAATTAAACCCAGTGTGTTGCAGCTCTGTGTATTTTAGTGATGTCTTGTACTGAGCACCATATCATCCGGGAGTGACAATATAAATATTTTTACAACATTCTCTTGTTATTCTACAATGAATAAGAAAAGCAGTCAAGAGACAGCAACACTTTAGCTGTGTTCTCCGTTTTGATGGGGGGCATGTTTGAGGGACAGCCTGTCTACAGATGCCAGTTACTTTATGACATGTGGCAGTAACTGCTGTGCTAGAGCAGGATGTGACACACCATAGCAAGTGAACGGAAACAAAACAGTGAATCTCATTCTGTCTAGAAGGGGGTCTCCTTTCCCTTTTGTGAAGCAAAGACTTTTGAATAAAAGACCTGTAGAGGGAGTTTGTACGTGGCAATGTCAATCTAACTGGTGAATAAGAAAACTGAGTAAGAGGTCAGCATGCTGTGAACATTGCCACTAGCACAACCAACAGGCAAACTCCCCTTGCTAGACTCCTGCAGTGATCAGATGCAAAGGGAGCTCCTGGATATCCATTGTCAAAGATGGTGTACAGAAGTTTCAAGCCTGGACATAAGAGAACATAAGAACATAAGAGAAGCCATGCTGGATCAGGCCAATGGCCCATCCAGTCCAATAGCCTGTGTCATGCAGCAGCCAAAACCCAGGTGCCACCAGGGGATCCACCAGCGGGTTCAAACAAGAACAGCTTATTTTACAGGGCCAGGTCATTGCGCTTTTGGTTCTCATAATTTTGGTTGTTGACTTTTGGATGGTCATCACTTAATTTTTTAAAAAAATTGTCCTTAGGACAGCATTACAGCATTTCTACCATTAGGCAACATTCCTAGTGTCATGGTATAGTAGCACTAATTAGCTCGGGGGGGGAATTGGGGGTATACTTCTCCTGACATTAGTAAATCGAGGAGGGAAGTAGATTAACGGCCATAAGGGACAGACACTGAAAGCACACAGAGGCACTGAAATAGTAAGTTTCAATTAAATGGAGTATCTTTACTTTAGCTTTGCGCCCTTGGGCAGACTGCAGGGTAGGGGGCTTCACCGACACAACACTCTAATGGGTGACCTAATTGTGTTTCTTTCTCTGTTTGCTCACAGCAGGGAATTACAACTCCACTTGGATGTTTTGTTTTGTTTTGTTTTGTTTTGTTTTGTTAGGATTTTTTTTTAGTTTTGGGGTTTTTTTAGTTTGAACAGATTGGTGTTGTTACACCATGGCACCAGGAATAGTGCCTAATGGTGTAACCCTGACCTGGGTAGCCCAGGCTAATTCTATGCCAGATCTCAGAAACTAAGCAAGGGTCAGCCCTGCTTAGTACTTGGATGGGAGACTACCAAGGAAGACAAGGGTCACCACACAGAGGGAGTTCATGGCAAACCACCTCTGTCTCCTGTCTTGAAAAACCTACGGGGTGACCATGTCAGCTGCAACTTGACGGCATTTTACACATATGCACAGAAATGGTGCAGTGGTGGAGTAGTACCAGCTGTTTTAAAAAAAATGAAAAAGTGACTGTGATAAGCAGTGTGGGAGAGGCTGACAACCGGTGCTATGATTTCCAACATGTGTGCAAAAGCTGGCTATCATCACCAAGTGAACATATCTGAATTTGTTTGGGTGCATGTGAACATTGCTGCACAGCTAATTAGAGAAGAAGATTTTAATGGTTTGTAAATGGCATCAAAACTGTTCATCAAGAAAAGAAGATAACTGCAAACAAGTCAGAAACAGCACACAGAAAAGATTTGCAAGACCCTTATTTGTGATAAAAACTGGACACTGCCCCAGCAAAATGCACACTTTTTATGGCAATATTTCCACATATGTAAGCTTTTTTTTTTAACTCTCTAGTTTAAGGATTGCTCAGTGAGAATCTGCCAAATGGGCATGTTCGGTTTATTGTGCAATTTGAGGCTAAATCTACCACACAATTATGTGATTATATCCACATTAGAGAGTATAATTGTGCTTTCCTGATATATCTTACTTGCTCTTTGAGCACAGATAAGCACAAAGCCAGACCAATTTTAAACAGAAAGGTCTTCTTGGTGCAGGATACCTACCCTGCAGGAGGCAAAGTGAAATTCCTTGATGTGCCCAGTTTTTAATATTCAATGTGAGAACGGATGAGGTGTAACCCAGTCCAGAATTCATATCTTTTGACCCGGAAGTGCTCAAGACTGATCCCTGAAACTGGTTGCATTTCCTTAGTAGCAGTATTAGCAAATACATGGTGTCATTCTCTTCTTCTCTTTCTCCTATTTGGACCTAAAAGTGGTAGTACTCCTACAGAGAAGCTTCAAAAGGAGATTATAACGTAATACTGTGGAATGAGAATTCATTAGCAAGTTCAAGATAATGGGCCCCAACAGCTACATCGGGACATAGGATTCTTATAACATATGCTAATTTTTCTGGATTTCCCATCTCTGTGCATATCTCTTTGTTCTAACCAATCTGATTAGGTTTTGCATTGTACCTCTGCACCCTGTCTCCAACTGGCCCATCTTGGTAACAGCCCTCCCAACCTACTGACTTGGATGTAACGGCTGATGGATCTTCATTCTTATTTGGATTTAACAAAGTGAACTTTAACTCACAAAAGCTTATACCCTGGAAAATGTCTTTTAAGATGCTGCCAGACTCACATTTTTCCCCACCGACTGTAGACATTTTCCCTCCTGCTACCCACCTAAAATTCTTTTCTTTGTTACTTCAAAGCTTCCTGGGCTGAAGCCCAGGTGATTAAAATCATGAACCCCAATAAGCTCGGTTTAGAATACAATGTTGGTTCTTTAGGAAGGATGTGCCATATGATCTTGAAATAAATTTGGAAATCCAGTGAGTTAGTATCAGCCAGCTTTTCCACTAGTGAAAAGGGGAAGAGAAACTCCCCTTTGACTATGAAAAAGACTATCCTGGAGGCTCATGGGACCCACATGGAGAAACACTCTTTGGGATGGGGCATATAAAAAGGGAAGGGAATTGAGTGAAATGGTGAAAAAAGGGCTGTCGATTTCCAGCCCAGGATCGTGGATTCTTCAGTGATCCTCCATCAATTTAAAATTTTTGAAGCATCAGCCAGAGGGCTCAGTCGTGCATACATTTTCACAGCATTACCCCAAGACTTGTTCATTTGATTGAGCATCACAGATATGACAGAAGAGACAAGTCAAATAATTATGCATATGCATAACAGCCCACAGTCATTCTTTTTTTCCCTTCATTTTGTTTGTTTCACACATACAAATTGCGCCTTTTCGTCTCTCTGCAGATCACTCCCACAGACAGATTTACATGGAGAAAACTCAGTGTGAACTGGCTGTTCACAAAGATAACCAGCAGCCATCTCCACAGTCAAAAGAAGTCCTTTTGGCATCCACCACTATCGCAGGAATGGTGGCAGGCAGTCTGTTTGGGGAAGTGGATTTCCAGAGTTGAAGGGGAGCAACATCACATCTGGTTCCAGCAGCCAGCCCTGACATCACTCCTGGATAGGGCTGCCAACCTCTAGGTGGGGCCTGGAGATCTCCCAGAATCACAACTGATCTACACACAACAGAGATCGCTTCCCCCTAAGAAAATGGCTGCTTTGGAGGGTGAACGATACTGTATTATAGATGCTGAGGTCTCTCCCTTTCTCAAACCCTGCTCTCCCAAGGCTTTACCCCCCCAAGCCAAATCTCCAGGACTTTCCCAACTCAGAGTTGGCAACCTTACTTCTGGCTTGCCAGAAAGTGACAGTTTCAGCCCCACACAACTGCTGGCCAATGTGCCTGCCTGTACCTCCTCTTATTTGTGAAAATTAGATAATCACTACTCATGCGAGGTGGTTTTAATTCTTCCATTTCATAGAGCTGAGGTGGATAAATACCTAAGGATACATCTGTAAGTCTATCTGAATCTTCTATCTTTGCCACTAGTTCACTTGTTTGGCAAAAAACTGGACACCCAGAAGTATTTTTCGTCAGATCTTCAGTCCTTAAAAAAAAACAACCCTGCTTTGAGAACTGCCAAGGGTTCCTTATTTGTCTTCAGGACACACAGCCTCACATATAACTTTGCGTTCTGTGTCTCTGCAATACGTTTGTCCATTCTCTTTGCCATCTCTAGCGAGCCTTTGAACTCAGTTCGGGTTCATTAATGGTCTCAGCTAAATTAATGTGGGTGGTAGGGATTTTTTTTTACAAGGTTTCAGTTATGCCTAATCATATGCAAACTGCAGTCTTATTTAGAGAAACAAGCCCTGTCTTCTTTTTGTCCTTTTCTCAAAAGGTGGGTTTCAAATATTAAGCCTGGAATGGGAGGGAGGTGAAGGACAGGGAGAGAATGATGTTTCCTTTGGCAGAACTCCTGCTATGGTGATAGAAGTCTGTGCATCTGCTTTTCCCTGTGGAGAGAGAGAGATAATATGATAACCTCCTGATTATATACATAAGCGAAAACTGATCGGCTTCTCTTGTGGTTCGTTTTTAAGGGCAAGTTCCAGTTGGATTGCGCTAATGCACATATTCATGAATCTCTCCAAACAGGATTCACGGCTCTCCAGGGAACTGTTGAAGTATGCATCATTGTTTCAATGAAGTATCTTCATTATAAAACATGGAGACTATAAAAGGTGAACACCATTTGCCTCAGCCTAATATAATCTCTAGTTTGACTTTCTCCCACTCTGATGATTTGGTGCGTGCGTATGAGTATGCGCGTGCATAACAGAATCACAGAGAGTGAAATGACACAAACCCAAATAAGGTATTATGTGAAATTAGGTACGGATGCTTGTGCTTAAAAGAAGAGACAGTTCCCCACTGCTGTATGTATTTTTTTAAAAAATGGCATTGCTTAGATGTAAAAATACACACGTTTGCGTATTTGAGACAGAGTAGTTTGCAGATCCATTCTGTCTGTTGACAAGCAAGACTTATATGTTTGTGTGCCTTCCAAAATCAGACTTTTAAAAGAGCTGTAAAATGTCCTGCATAAGTAAATCACAGGATGATGGCATCAGACTCCTCCATTCCAGAGACTGGCATATTTCTCTCTCTTTCTCTCTTTTCTTTTCCCCACATCTTACTGACTAGGATATTGTGGGATGTGAAGCTATGAGAGATAAAGTAGAGAAGATTAGATTACAGGAATCTTAAATTTGCAATATTTTATTACAAGTTGAATGGAGGTGGGTGGGTACAAATTTTGCGTTTACTATGCTGACTTCATATGAAGAGAGTGCTAATTTGTCACAGACTCTTGTTTGTTGGAGGGATTGGTTGAACTAACAGCAGGTCTGATGGTTTGCCTTAGTTTTCAAATTTGCAAAATATGTACAAATTTTACTTTTTTCAGCTGTGTACTTGATGTCCAGTCTTTGGGAAGAAGAGATACTTTGAATGGATCTCTGAACAAGTTGATCTAATAGTTCACAGATTTGATACATGCATTTCCATTAGGGTTGCCAACCTCCAGGTGGTGGCTGGAGATCTCCTGCTATCACAACTTATCTCCAATTGACAGAGATCTATTCACCTGGAGAAAATGGCCACTTTGGAAGGAGTACTCTATGGCATGATACCCCATTGATGTCCCTCCCCAAATCCCTCCCTCTTCAGACTCCACCTTCAAAATCTCCAGATATTTCCCAACCTGGAGCTGGCAACCCTAATTTCTATGGGGATTTCTTCTAAACTCAGAGAAGCCCTCAGTTCATACCATCAGAAATGACAAATGGGAAGGTTTTGGTATGGTTATGTGGGTTTCACATAATTGGGGCTATATAAGATAGCCACACCTCAAACATCCCTGAATCTCTCAGATATGGGTTGCAAGAAGGAGGAGGAGGAGGAGGAGGAGGAGGAGGAGGAGGAGGAGGAGGAGGAGGAGGAGGAGGAGGAGAAGAAGAAGAAGAAGAAGAAGAAGAAGAAGAAGAAGAAGAAGAAGAAGAAGAAGAAGAAGAAGAAGAAGAAGAAGAAGAAGAAGAAGAAGAAGAAGAAGAAGACTGGATTTATACCTGCCCTGCACCACCCGAAGGAGTTTCAGAGCAGCTTACAATCCCTTTCCCTTTCCCTCACTACAACAGACACCCTGTGAGGTAGGTGGGGCTGAGAGAGCTCTTTCAAGAACAGCTCCTGAGAGCAGCTTTGAAAGAACTTATGACTGACCCACGGTCACACTAGCAGCTGCATGTGGAGGAGTGAGGAATCAAACCCAGGTCTCCCAGATTAGAGTCCACACTCATAACCACTACACTTAACTGGCTCTCTGAGACTATCTAATCTTTCTGAGAGCACTTGGGTGAGAATCTCAAAACTGTATTTAATCTTTTAATCTTAAAATAGGATGAAGAATTATATGCATGTATTTTTGTTTCAGATTTCATTTACGTATGAAAATCTCTTTTGTATCATTGTGATTCTTTCATATTCACTCATATCAAGAATGATTGTACTGATTTTAAATAATTTTTTTAAAAGATGAACATGAGTGATCTTTGGCTGGGGTGCAACGTTTTCACTTGACACTTGGAATAAACAAACATATGACTTCCTTTTAGTCAGAGGGCTGAAACCTGTACAGTGAGTATTGAAAAAAGTAGCCATCTCAATATAGACCTATGATTTAGTGGTTAATGCATTGCTTTTGAACTGGGAGAGAGCCTTTGTTTCCATATGTCTGTTTTTAAAGTAATGTTTTCAGGGGGGGGTCACCTGTTACAAATTTGAGTTGCATGGGGTGCATTCCTCCTAAGTTTCACACCACATGCAGTTATATGTCTCAAGTCCCTCCATTTTGATGGGTCTGTGTGCAAGACATGCATGCCAAAAGAACAAATCTCTTTGTACAGGTCAAACTATTTTGCTTTAAGCAAATAGGTCTGGTATAGCTCTTATGAATGATCAAAAATAATTTAAAAAACTGTCAAAATCTATCAGGATCTTTTTGTAAGTTAATATTAAATATATCTAAAAGAAGGAGTTTGAACCCTGCTGACGACTCTGCCCTGCTACTGAAATCCAAAATGGCACCCCGATCCTACAAATCACATTTATGTGTACTGCTATGTTGATTTTATCAGGGCTGTGGTGGCTCAGTGGTTAAGATGCTGAACTACAGACCAGAAGGTCAGTAGTTCAGCAGTTCGAGACCTGAGTACCACATGACGGAGTGAGCTCCTATCTCTGGTCCCAGCTCCTGCCAACCTAGCAGTTTGAAAGCAAGAAAATTTCAAGTAGATAAATAGGTACCACTTTGGTGGGAAGGTAACAGTGTTCCGTGCACCTTGGCGTCTAGTCACACTGGCCACATGACCATGGAAATGTCCTCGGACAGTGCTGGCTCCTTGGCTTGGAAACGGAGACTAGCTTTCAAGATAGGGAAACCTTTACCTTTTATGTTGATTTTATGAAAACAATATCTATAAAATAAACATGTTTCAGTCACTCATATTTCTAGAAAAACTGAAAATCCCATTTATTTCATCTTTACCCCACCTTTCCATCCAGAAGGATCCCCAAAATGGGCTATACAGAATGATAAAATACAATTAAATCTGAGTGCTTCTGTTCCCTTTGTTACAGCAATGCTCTGGAATAGCATCATGCCCAAACCCAGATTCTTATTGGGCCCTTGTTGGTATTTCCAGCCCCATTCCTCCAGTCTTACTCCCCTGATTGCTGGCAATTGGATGTTCAGTTGCCTGGTGATTGATTCATTACACCTCCCCTCCTCCCCTCAGGAGTGTTGGTCTTTTCACTGTCCCAGCCTAGTGAGGGAGGGGGCAGAGGAGCACTTTTGCCTTGGCTGAGATGCTAAATGATGGCAGTTGAGGGGAAGTTGCCAGGTTGTGATCTCCCTTCCTGATCTGAATTCTGGTCATGTCACAGACCAAAGATCCAGATGGAGCAGCTCCACCTGGACCAGTCATTGTTTTCTTCATATGACTGCTCTGTTTCTATGCAAGCCAACAACATGATACAACAGAAATTGAGCTTCTTTATGATGTATCCTTGTGTAAATATTTCGTTGTACATTTTTGAACATGGTAAGATCCGGATCTAGAGGAAAACCAGACTAGCCCAATCTCATCTGATCTCAGAAGTTAAGCAGGGTCAGCACAGGTTGGAACTTGCATGGGAGGCCACCAAAGAAGTCCAAGGTTGCTACACAGACAATGGCAAACCACCTCTGAAGTTCTCTTGCCTTGAAAACTGTTATGTCCACTGACCACCACTAGGCAACAGTGACCTTACCTGAGGTTGGAGCTCAAGAGACAATAAGGACTAGGATCCTGAAACCTCAAGCCGTCACCAATAGGAACCATGGCGGGAAGTTTAAACCCACCAATGGGACCTGCGGGTGGTCCACGGGGCCTGTATATAGTTGGCCATCGGCCAGTATGGGGTTGTTCTATTGTGTACGAGTAAACCATGTGCTGATTATCACACTGTTTCCTGACTCCTTAATGTGTCAAACCTACTACACAACAATGGCAATGAGGGTGGGATCCCACTGAGCTGGCTGGGCCATGGAGGCATCAGAGGAAGACTGGTACCTGAGGATGTTCACGGCTCCAGCCGATGAATCCAGAAGAAGATCAAGCGACCTCCATGCCTTCTTCACTTCCTGCTTCATCTCCTCTTCCACCTCCACTCAGCACGATGGCAGTCACTCCAGAAGTGGGACTTGTCCCTCCACTCGACCCGGCCCATCCGCATCACTGGGAAGCCCGGGTTGAGGGACTCAAGTCCATCCTAATCTTCTATGGGGTCACCTCTGATGAAGGTAAGAAAGCTCTCCTCATCGGCTCCTGTGGCCCCGCCACAGTGCAGCTGGCCCATAACCTGCTCTCCCCCACAAAGCTAGCCAATGCCTCATTCGAGGATTTAATCAAGAAGCTCCAGGACCATCTCATCCCACAGCTGTTGGAGACTGCACACCACATGGCCTTCTATGCCCACCAGCAACAACCCTGGGAATCAATAATGGAGTATCTGGCTGAGCTTCGCCAACTCGCCTCAGAGTGCGCCTTCAGGGCCCATCTCAAAATGGCCCTCCCAAGACAAATTAATTTTTGGGCTGAGTGATGAAAAGCTCCAACGCCACATCATGGAGGATGAGAAGTGCTCCCTAGCTTCTGCCCTGTCCACTGCCATGGCATGGGAGAGAAACCGTCCCTCAACCACGGCCGCCATGCACCAGACACAGGACAACAACATTGACCCAGGTGGAGAGGAGGTCCACTGCACTCAACAGTCCTCCCAACACCAGGATCAAGGCTCCACATCCTGTTCCATGCCTGACCAGGAGTGCACAAGCTGCAGAGACAAGCACGACTGGAAAACCTGCCAGTTCTGGGATGCCAAGTGCCATGGGTGTGGCCGCGTGGGGCACATCTCATGTGCCTGCCGATCCCGGAAGTCCAGAGCCCAGCAGGCATTGCCACAGCCCCACTGGAGAGCAGACGCTCACTATGAGGATGACGACTCCAAGGAAGAGCTCTACCTCCTCATAGCCGACCCAGCCGAACAGGTACTGGTTGAGGCTTCCGAGCAAGTGCTCTGCCCCAAAGATACAGGTCAATGTTCTCTCTAAGCTGTGGAATCTTGCGAGCAAAAATTCTACTCTGTAAGCTACTGGCATTAAAGTAGTGAGTGAGCAATTTGGCTACTGCATAAATGAGTTTGCTCTGGATTCATTCTTCCTGAGCTAAGACAAAAATGTGTGAGCCGGAGACTAAAAAACTGCGAGCTAGCTCACACTAACTCAACTTAGAGGGAACTCTGATCCAGGTCCGGGTCCAAATAGAGAGGTCCCTCTGGCACTATGGAGCTCGATTCCAGCTCTGCAGCCTCCATTATTTTGGAGGAGACTCTTAAGAAACTCTGTCCCCATGGGGGGCCCCGCCTGTGCCCATCAACCCTCACCCTGACAGACTTTCAGAGGAACTGCGTTTCGATAAGGGGTGTGGGAAGTTTACGGGTCCAGTATAAGGGGTTTGATGGTCACTTGGACTTGGTGGTGGTCGCAGGGGATTTAGTCAGCCTCCTTGGCCGAGCATGGTTCGCCCCATTGGGAATCTCGATAGACGGGTGCAGCTATGCACATCGCAGGACTTTGGAGAGGTCTGCAAAGAGTTCCTGTCCATTTTTTATGGGATCCTGGGTCGCTATATGGGACCTCCAGTATCGCTGCAACTCTACCCTAATATGGCCCCCATTCAAATACACTTCAGGACAGTTCCTTTTGCACCAGGGGTCTTTTTTGGGGGGAGCGCACCTGAGGCAGCTCAAGGAGCTCAGGAGCCAAGCCCCGCCCCCAGCCAGCATCCCGGAGAGTCTTTCAGGCAGCCGAATGTCAATTTCAGCTCCATTGTATCCCATGGGCCATTGAAGTCAATGGTGAAAACATAGGGTATATTCTGGGGGCTGGAGGGGAGGGGGTTTGAGGGAGAGGCTCCAAACTCATATGGTAGCTGTTGGAGCCTCTCCCCAAGATACCCACCAAGTTTCAAGAACATTGGATCAGGGGGTCCAATTCTATGGGCCCCCAAACAGGTTGCCCCTATTCCCTCCATTGTTCTCTATGGTGGGGAAAAAGTAAGTCACGGGGCAGGACAGGCCACTAGGTAACAGTGACTTTACCTGAGCTTGGAGCTCAAGAGACAATAGGGACTAGGATCCTGAAACCTCAAGTGGTCACCAATAGGAACCTTGGCGGGAAGTTTAAACACACCAATGGGGGTGGTCCACGGGGACTGTATATAGTTGGCCATCAACGAGTATTGGGTTGTTCTATTGTGTATGAGTAAACCATGTGCTGATTATCGTGCTGTTTCCTGACTCCTTAATGTGTCAAACCCACTACACAACAAAAACCCTCTGGGATCATTGTGAGTCAGCTGTGACTTGAAAGCATTTTCTAATACTAGTTATTCTGATTCTAAGTGATGTTTGTAAAACCAGGAAGCAAAGAAGTCTGTATTTTCCCAGTCTGAAATCACTGGTTGGTAATGGAAAACAATTTTAGGATGTTTCCACTCTTTTATGGGCCTTGGATGCTGTTTACTTATGAAATCCACAATTGTGGAGTATTTGCAAATCTCAGATTTGTTCTGAAGTCCAGAAACCAGTTATTGAACTGAAATGTAAACCTGAAATCCTAACTATGCTTTCCTGGGATTGAATAATACAGGACTCCCAAGTATACCTGCTTTGGATTGCTCTGTAAAGTACTCCCAAAAAGGAGAAAAATTGAATTCAAGTTAAATATATCTTTGCTGGGGGGGGGGAGGACATTCTTAAGTGCATTTGCCTCTTGTTGATTTCATTGCCAGATTTTTGAAATCCAGGGAGAAATTTAGCAGCTTTGAAAATGCACCAAATTTCCGTTACAGATCTTTGAACTTCACCATGAAATTTACCCTCTGCAAAAGAAAAAAAAGTTAAGCAGAACTCACCCAGGAATCATTTTAATCTGATGCCACCCTCCTCTTCCACTTCCTTTCTTCAGCATTTCACCTTGACTTTCAAATTAATTTTGCAAGACAGAAAACAACAACCAATTCAGTCCTAGTCTGCTACTGTCCCGTCCCTTCTTTCTGTATGCCGTCTCATGATTGTCTGAAGGACATTGTCGGCATCTCACTTCGAGGTGATGCTCTTGCAGAATCAACTTCCCTTGCATTTAAACATAATACCACTGGCAGTGCTTTGTGAATCCCAATGGTTATGATATATGTAACTGCATAAGATTCCCTTTTGTCCTTTGCCTGCCATTGGGCAATTTGAAAATTTGATTTTTCAGATTAGATCTAATTGAAATTTGGGGGCTTTATTTTCATCCATGCAATTCCCCCCCTCATGTGCAGTCTTTGTGTGTCTCAAGCACAGATTTACTAGCATACAAGAGAGGAATAGTCAAAGCAAACTTGTGCAGCTAATTGAAAACACAACATCCATTTGTGTACATGAAATTGGCAGGTTGTCACATGCAAATTGGATGAGTGGAGGACAAAAACCTTCATGGATTGGGCGATAAACTGGAAAAGCGCTGATGTGGGCTTTGCAAATAAATCTGTCAAAGTTTTTATCAATCTTGTAGTATTTGAGAAGTGTGGCTTTTTGATGGTGTAAAGGAAATTAAATGAAAGCCAGCATGGAATAGCAGTTAGGGCATTGGACTATGGCAGGAACAATCTGGATTCAAATCCCAGTTCACTTATTGGGCCAGTGAACCAATAGCCACCTAAACTACCTTACAGGATTGTTTTGAAGGTAAAATGCAACAGGGAAAAATAAGGCTAGACATTAGAGTGTTCTTGGAGACCCAGGTTGAACTCTCCACTCTTGCCGTAAAACTCACATGGTGATGTCAGAACTTGGACCAAACCTGGGACCACTCAGTTTAATCTATATCACAGGGTTGTGAGAAGAAAATGGGGGGGGAGCTTGATGTTTAGGGATGGGCACGAACCAGCTGACAAAGTTTGTCATGTATTTTGGAAGGATCATGGTTCGCAAAGCAATATTTGTGAACTGCAGAGCTGCCATGAAGTTCCATGAATTTTGATGCTGTTCATGGCATTTCAAGAAAAGCAGAAAATGGGTTTAAATGGTTCTGAGCCATTTAAACTCCCACTTTCTATTCCCCACGAAAGCTGCAGGGAGCATAAAGCAGGAGTTTAAATGGCTCCAAGCCATTTCACCCCCAGCTTTCTGCTCACCACAGCTTTTGGTAGCAAGCAAAAAGCAGGGGGTGAAATGGCTGGGAGGCATTTTACTCCCTGATTTTTGCTAGCCACTGCTTTTTGCAGCAAGCAGAAAGCAAGGGGTAAAATATTTCATCCCTTGCTTTTTGTTCACTGCTAAAAGCTGCAGACAGCAGAAAGCTGGGGGTGAAACGGCTTGGAGCCATTTAAACTCCTGCTTTATGCTCCCCATGAAAAGTGGTGGGGAGTAGAAAGCAATTGTTTAAATGGCTCCAAGCCATTTAAACCAAACAGCTGAGTGGCAGGGAGCTTGCTGTAAAAAGCCTCTGAGCCATTTAAACCCCTGCTGCTTTCCATACGGAACAGAAAGCAGGGGTTAAACTTTAAAAGGCTCAGGAACTGATATGAACTGGCTCGGTTTATGAACCAGCCTATCAGTTTGTGGTTTGATTTGTGGTTCAGCCACAAACTACAAGCCAAATCACACACAAAAAAATGTGGTTTATGTCCATCCCTAATGATGTTCACTACTCTGAGCTCCTTGGAGGAAAGGCAGGGTCAAAAAACATCCTTAATAAATAATGCTGGCCACTCTGAGCTTCTTGGAAGGACAGAATCAAAATTTATTCAAGTGTTCCTAGAGATCAACTCACCTGAAAGTGATTCTTTTACTCTACTCAGAAGCTACTGGGCACACATCATTCATTTAAAATAGAAAGAGGAACAAAATGTTTTTATTCCTCAGTGAAAGTGTGTGGTTGTTGTGAGTGCTTTTGGCTTTGTGATATGTTGTACCCCTCATGTTCAATAAAAAATAATTTGCAAATAAGTAAAGGCTTTTATTGCCAACGAAAGTGACAGAACAATACAATTATCATGTCAGAGTACACAGCTTTTTGCTGGAGCTCTGTAAATAATTTATGTCATCACTGTACATTTTTGAATAACTAATACTATTTTTAAATGCACATTAGTGTCATGAAAACATTAATGTGGCTCGTGCGATACACTTTACATAATGGCACCACAGTGAACATCGAAGATTTCAGTATGGGGGAGGGACAACCATGGCAGAATGATTGCGTTCACACATACAGACAGGTCACTGCTACTAGAATACTGCATCGAGGAATAGCTCCCTTCTAGCAGATCAATATTTCAGTGTGGCAAAGTTACCAGTCACTCTTGTTTATTTTCTTCTTGGTGTTTGCAAAATAGGGTAATAGATTTTTAGGCCTGATATATAGCAAACAATCTGCGACATACAGAGTAGAACACCAAGAAATAAAACTGGCACTTTATGTACAATACAAAATGAACAACTTAATAATAAAATCATTAGATGGTGGACTGAACTATACAGCAGGAGATAAGATGGTCACCATAAAGGAATGGTTATCTTGTGCAGTAAATAAATTTCTAAACTTTTGCATGGCCAGTGGACAGAGAGCTAGCTGTCCCTAGTAGCCAGAAAGAAAGTGTTCATGTCTAAAAATTCTGCTCAAATCTTTGAAGCTGCTTTCTACTGATTCAGATCATTGGGCTATCAAGGTCAGTATTATCTCTTCTGACTGACAGTGGCTCTCCAGGTTGAGGAGGTCTTTCACATTATCTACAACCTGAGCCCTTTAACTGGAGGTGCCAAGGAGTGGGGTTGGGGCCATCTGCAGGTAAAGCAGATACTCTGCCACTGATACTAAGCCCCTCTCTGAAGGACTAGACAGTGCACATAGCCAATGTAAAAGAAAATGGATAAGACTCAGTACTTCCTGAGGTCATAAAAGTGGTCCCAGACAACATCACTATCAACCCACAGTTCTTCCATTATTTCCCCCTCACACTCCCAGTTTTTCCAGAAGTCAATTTATTGCAATATATTTTCATATTGAATCCCATGTTTCCCAGGTAGGATTTGGTTTTCCCAGGTAGGATTCGGATTCTGAATCCCATGTTTCTCAGGTAGGATTCAGGTTTCCCAGGTAGGGTTCGGCTTCTAAATCCCATGTTTTTCAGGTAGGATTTGGCTTTCCCAGGTAGGATTTGGCTTCTGAATCCCATGTTTTCCATGCAGAATTTGGCTTCCCAGGTAGGATTTGACTTCTGATTAGCACTGTGGTATGTATGAAGGAGGGGGACAGAGAGTAAAGCCTATTCTGCACATTCACCACAGTTTCAATCAGAATTAGGTCCCCACGTGCCTGGGAAGCATGGGACTCCCTGCACATGTGTGATCCAAATTCTTTGAGCCCACATTTTAAAAGAAGAAGAAGAAAAACAGCTTACTGAGGGATACCTCTGCTAACAGCAGTGAATGCTAAGAGGGGACAGATTCATGAGCAGAAAGAGAACCATTACTTGGACAGGTAGGAAAATCTGGGCAGTGAATTTTTTCAATGGCACAAGATCCACTGATACATGCATCCTGCCTTGTAATTCTGTATGCAGCTGATTCCAAAACAGCATCAACTACTTTGTAGAAAGCTAGCCCCACATTAGAGTTTGATACATAATACTGCATAAAATTTGCAACTACTGACTGCATTTTCATTTTGCCTTTCCTTTTTGCTAGGTGAAACAGGGTCTCTTTTCGTACACTGAGTTTTGGAATTTAGGAAGATGCTTATACATATGAAGATAAACTTTAAAATAAAAAGGAAATGTGGGAAACCTGTGAGGACTCATAAAGAAAAATAATTTCCCCATTCCCTCTCAATTTTTTGCCTTTTATCTTTTCTTCCCCTTAGCAATTCCTCTTGCTCTTTCAGCTTTCCATTTTTACTTTTTCTACTCCTCCCACCTTTGCCTTTTCCTTCCTTCCTTCCTTCCTTCCTTCCTTCCTTCCTTCCTTCCTTCCTTCCTTCCTTCCTTCCTTCCTTCCTTCCTTCCTTCCTTCCTGTTTTAATCTTTTTCCTCCCTCTCCTTTGCTGACAAGAATTTAGGCTTAGAAATCTTGGCAATATGGGTTGTGGGTTGCCTATCAATCCCCTAAAAGGTCGCCAAGAACTCATAATGTAGTCTCATGAGATCTCAGTGGCATACTTTTCTTGTAGAAGCAGACATTACTATTAAGATTGGGGTGGGGGGGGGAGAACCACCCAACATGTTTTTTATTTCATATTCTTCTGCAAACCTTGAGCTTCCCCCAAGCTTATAGAAATATCCCAATTGTCTCTTGACCCATTGCATATATTTTTTGATCCACATTCTATGACCTGGCTCAGAATGACATACAATGATAAACATATTTTTAATGGGGCAAAAAAAATTGTGTTCTCCGAAATATATGCTATTTCTCTATATCTCAAAAGAATAATCAGACCCGTCATTTTATTTTATTTTGTTTGGTAGATACAGGGCCTTTGTCATTTTTATGTATTCTATAAGAGCTGGTTTTAACATGTCTGGATAGCATATCAGAAATTACTCAGCTGTAGGTTTTCCCACAGGATTTCCAGACTTTGTTGGCTTTTATTGGGTCATAACTATGGAAAGGAGGTGGGAATAGGGGCACAACCTTCTGGGGATCTAGGCTACCTGAAAAAACTGGGTAGTTGAGCAAGGTGACACTGGGAGAATAGCAGCAGCATCCTTATAATCAAACATCCTTTGTGTCTTTGTACTTCTGAATGTTATGGAGCTTCCAGAGTAGATCTTGTCTGGGCCCCCCTTGGTGACTTTCAGCTGCCCTGCATTGGACTGCATTGTCTTCATATCACATTGTTCCTTGATTGCTGTTTCTAATCATAATCAAAACTAAGAAACCAAAAGCGTCACAGAAATATAATAAACTAAGGAAGCAATACGAATCAATAAGATAGTGGACTTTTTTAAAGCTTAAGGTAGGTTGAAATTTATTTTTTTAATGGTTGAAGGTTAATGCCAGCTCTTATTCTATTCATGCCATTTGGTCTGTTTCTAATCATAGTGCAACTACCTTGGCAACCTCTACAACCAAGCTATCAACTTGACCTTGTCATTTCAATTTTCACACTTTTTTTTGAGCTTGAGTACCATATCACACTAAAATCTCATCTTTGCAGTCCATTGCTAAGGGCTACTAATCTGTAATACACTTCAGCCTCAAAAATGTCAAGTAGGATGAAAAAGGTAAAACCACAAGAGACAAATTTCATACAGTCACCTGTGATTGGATCTTCTGTGCAACCAGAGGGAGAGAAGTATCCTTTTGCTGCTGTCCAGTGTACCAGGTGCAGTGTACCAGGTACTTCATCGACAAATTCATTTTACATTTATCCCACATTGTCCTTCCAAAGTATTCCGTCTTTAAACCTGGAGAAGCCTTAATTTACTCTCAGTTGCACTGAATAATGGCCTTTGTAGTCCATTCCTATCTTATTATTAACGATAGCCTGGATGTGTTTGAACTAAGTCACTTTGCTCAAAATCTCATAGAACCACATCTGCCATGTATAAATGCACAGCTGAACACCTGGTCATGTGACCTGTCCCTCCCCCATTATGGCTGCATCTTAAAGCTACTACCATCACTTCCCCTTTTCTTCTACCCCTTTTCCTCATTTCCCCCCAGGGACTACAGAAATTATGGATGCAGGAGAAAAGAAATTCCAGTCCAGGAATTTATAGTGCAAACCTATATGATATTCATCCAGTATAACCCCACTGCAATCAGTAGGCTAGAGTAACTCTGCATAGGATTTTGTTCTTAATGGTGGTTCTCATGCTTGGATCCTGAGCCAATAAATGTGCTTTTCTGTGCTTTCAGGAACCACCAAGGAATTTAGGGATAGGGATAGTCCTCTAACAGTGCAATACTATGCATACCTATCTGGGAGTGAGCTAGGGTTGCCAACCTCTAGGTGAGGCCTGGAGATCTCCCACTTTTACAACTGATCTCCAGCTGACAGAGATCAGTTCCCCTGGAGAAAATGGCTGACGGACTCTATGGCATTGTACCATGCTGAGGCCCCTCCCCTCCCCAAACTCCACCCTCTCCTGGATCCACCCCCAAAGTCTCCAGGTATTTTCCAACCCAGAGCTGGCAACCCTAGAATGAGCACCACTGAATATAGTGGGACCTACTTCTGATTAACCTGCCTAGGATTGCACTGTACTCACCTAACAAGGAGAGCAGTCCTAAACAGAATTATACCCTTCTAGGCCCATCAGTTGATTTAGAAGGGTGTAACTCTGCTTAGGGGGCAGTGCAAATTCCTGGATCATTCTACAAGGGCTTCCCTTGAAGGATCACCTCTCCAGTAATGTTCTGCCTGCCAGGTAAAATCTTTCTCATAAGTCCAGCTCTCTCTGTGCACTTTCCTGCAGATGTGAACAATGGTCCCTCTAAGTTGCGGAGTCTCGTGAGCAAAAATTCTACTTTGTGAGCTTCTGGCATTAAAGTTGTGAGTGAGCGATTTGGCTACTGCATAAATTAGTTTGCTCTGGAGCCATCCTTCCTGAGCTAAGACAAAAATCTGTGAGCCAGAGGCTAAAAAACTATGAACCAGCTCACACTAATTCAGCATAGAAGGAACACTGCTCAGAGGTGTATATTGCTGGGCTCAGAAGTAAGGCAGAAATAGAGATGCAATCTAGGCACTGAGAAAATTGTCTCTTATGTTCCAGAATCAAGCATCAGGTGAACTGTTCATTCAAAAGCTCCTTGAAATGGTGTAGGGATCCTGTTTCTGTTGGAAAAAAATCTGAACTTCTTAGCTCCTGAAGTCATCTGTCATCCCACCCATGCTTTGGCATTTTAAGGAGCCAGCAGGATGGTGTGTGGGAAAAGGGGGGAAAGATCATCAAAAACTATGTGCCTCGAAAATTATGGATAGAGCATTGTATTAAACTTTGACTTTTTCTTTATCTGAGACTCTAACAAAGCTTTAATTTTATAAACACGTATTTTCTTTAACTGCTACAGGCTTTAATAAATGTTTCTACAGAGATGATAGTCAACTTTCAGGAAGTGACTATAACACAAGCCATGTGAGCCCAACTGCCAAGGAAACTAAAGTCAAGCTAAAACAGTTTGATGGAATGATCAGTAACCTGTATTACAGAGATGAATGCACAATCGGCCTCTGTTTAACCCCTTTATCCCCTCTCTTGGACACTGTGTTACCTACTATCCCAGTGACTCCCAGAATGAAACTAAATCCTTTCTTGAACATACCAGTACCAGGAAAGAGGTGCCCCCATAGCAAAATAATGCTTGCACTGGTACCTGTCAGTCAACCCCCCCCATGGCAGCCATATTGTAGTGGTGCCTGTCAGGATATGGTCATGTTAGGGCAGGGGCTTGTGTGTATGTTTGTGGAGATGAGGGGGTACTTTCCCCCTTCTTCCACCTGCCCCACATGGCCTTTGATTCTGCCACCACCAAACTGAACTCAGCTTGTCTTGTTTACCAGTGGTTTGGACACTGGTAAGGACTCTCTGGGGAGGGAAGATGGCATCGTATAGCCTGATCTTGTCAGACCTTGGAAGCTAAGCAGGGTCACTACTTGGAAGGGAGGCCACCAAGGAAGACTCTGCAGAGGGAGGTGATGGCAAACCACTTCTGCTTCTCATTTGCCTTGAAAGCCCTTTGCCATAAGTTGGCTGAAACTTGGCAACACTTTACACACACACACACACACACACACATACACAAAGGCTCTCTGTGCATATTCAGAGTGTAGAGCCTTCAGCTCTCACTCCCCTCTCTATTGTGTGCAAACGTGAATGAGCAGCTAGGCCCATAGGGAGGCACTTAAAAAAAAAACAGTCTGTTTTCTTAAAAGGAAAGACTTCATTCACTAGAGCACAGCTTTATATTCTAGAGCATACTACAAGGGAAATATATTACATCACAAAGGACTGTTGCAGATCTAAGAAAAGAAAGGAAAACACTTTAAGAAGCCTAACTTTACAGTATCAGATGTTACCTCAGCATCCCTCCCGAGGGGGCATGAGAACAAGTACTGCTTGAACCCCACAGCTCAAACAACAGCATGAATGAACAGCTCGAGACAATACCGGAACAGAGTGTTCTTAACAGAGTGTTCAGATCTTTTAGCCATCCCTGTCCTAGTTGGCTGGAAGTCCCTCGCCCAATTCTGAGTTTGGCAAATGGTACCCTTGAGGGACTCTGGCCCTGCTTCCCACAGTCATGCAAGAGGCATCCTTCTTGTCCCTTCCTGATTGTTGGGCAAATAGCTATCTCTTTACAGAAACTCATCTCTGCTCTACTGGCAATTTGGGCATTTTGTGGCCCTCCTCCTTGGGGGAAAAAGTTGTTCCCAGAGTTTTGGGGACCACTGGATAAGCTTCGAATCATGCCAGCACCCACTGCCCACTACTCCAAAAGGGCCCACAGGCTCAACAAGTTTGGGGGCCTCTAGCCTAAAACCATAAATTGAGACTAACAGTGCAACCGTAAACAGGTCTACTCAGAATCCTATTCAACTCTATCCAGAGTGGGTTACTCCCAGGAAATGATGCTGAATATAAATGTACCCCAACAGAAGGAAGGACTATTGTATTTTTAATCATTATAATGAAGGGGATGTTGAAGATAAATATTTTCTGCTTCATACATTCTGTCAAATATGATCATTCTCGATAGGCATAATTATGTTGTATAATCCCCTTTTCCCCTTTCTGTATCCCTTCTCTACTACTATTATTCTGGTATGTGTGTGTGTGTGTGTGTATACACAAACACACACACACACACACAGAACTGGAATGTTGTGGTCTTTGTATACATTATTTTAGGAAGGACTGACCTGAAGCAGTGGATCTCCATTCTTTTATTCTAGGGAAGTTCTGTTATCCTTTTAAAATACTTTTTTTTTTCCTTTTCCAAATGCTATTCCAAAAGCTGTGGTTGCTATTTTGATGGGGGGGGAGGGGAATCATTGTGGGAGAAGTGGTTCTTCAGTCCTTTCCTTTCCTGCTGAAATGCACTACATCCTTGAGCCATTTTAACTTCCAATGGGGGAAATGTGGTTATGTGGTCCATGGAGGGTGGGAGGGTGAGGCTCCGGTGGACTTTTTTCAGTGGGAAAACAGCAGGGGAGGAAATGGTTAAATCTCCACTGGCATCATTACTCCTATAGAAATAGCAGCCCCAGTGAGAAGTATTCAGAAAAGAAAAACCTTATAAAATATAACATGTAGTTCTGCCCTGTGAAGGAAAACCAAATAGTGGCTGAAACATTATAAAATGTAATCTAGTAAATCGTTTACCTTTTACATCTTTTATTTTGTTCTTCCCTCCAAGGACCTCAAGGCTCATACACGATTCTGTGTTTCTCTGTTTTTCCTCAAAAAGGCATGGAGAAGAAGTAAGTGGCCAAAGATCCATCCAGTGACTTTCAAGGATGTTTGAATCCAGGGTCTTCCAGAGCCTGGAATTCTGAGACGGTGACTCTGTCTCCTTGGCCCATTATGCATGCACATCTCACTGCAGATTTTCAGAGCAGTAAGCATTTAATCTTGACTTCAGATTCTATGGCTGAGTTCAGACTGGCAATTTGCCCCACTATAGCCACATTTCAGCCATGTTTCCCAAGTGGATTAAAGGGGGCATTCAAACAGGCACATCTGCCTGGTGTTCCCCACTTGTAAGCAACCCGTGCTGTTCCGCTTCACTCACGGGATTAAAAGATACCTGTTGAAAGTGGTAGCAAATCCCAGAGAGTGCCTTTATCCCGCTGCATTCTGCTGCCGGGAAGTGTGAACACACAGCTGAAAATCCAGGAGCAACCTGTGTTACGCAAGAGGCAGCAGCGATATGATTGGCTGTGCTCTGCTCTACCGCCCAATGCGGTGCTGGCGCAACGGGATCTTCCCCAAATCGGCTGGATGCCTATGTGTGTATGACTGCATGAACTCATGCACACATAGGCATCCAGCCAATTTACCAGGAAAAAGCCATTTACAGCCGAGCCGCTGGGCCAGCAGTCTGAATGCTCCTGCGCACCTCCTCCCGGTATGCTCCCACATCAGTTGGCCCCATGTGACCAGGAAAACCCAGAACAATTTGTTCTGGGGCTTTTTTGCCATGACTGGCTCCTGCTTTAACTGCCAGTCTGAACTCAGCTTATGCCTGCCTTATGCACCATTCTTTTTCCTCCAGTGTATTTATTCTGCAGCTACAATTTAAAAACACACACTTTTCTAAATCAGGGTGAAACATCACTTGTGACATGTGGGGATGGCATCCAAAGTTTTGTTTTTTTTTTAATTATGCAATTGCCCTATTACAGCTGCACAATATTGTCCAGCAAGCAACTTCCATTTAAATCCTTGTGGTTCAGGTTTTGTCCATGCATTTTCCTGTTAGTTCATTGAATGAAAGGGAACAGAAAGGAATGCTGGCAAAGGGGGGAAACCCACTGTTGAAACTGACCAGCCTGTTCCTGAAACTGACAAGAAGCTGTGAAGCCCCATTTTCCATATTGCCGAGCACTGGGAGATTCTCTAGTGTGTTATTGGCCACTGAAAAATGGGAGTCACATGATCTCATAATATGGGAGAACATTTGAGTGTACAGAATGCACGGTAGAATGCATTGATATTGGCATTGCAAGCTGTGATAGTTGGTAATGTGTGTGTGTCCATGCATGCCTGTGCAAAGTTGGCTGCAACTCCACCATGCTTTGCCCAAGGGTGCAATTTGTATGGGGGAGGAGTCCTCTAGCAGAAGCTCTGGAGACCTTTTTTAGTCTTGTGCCACTGAATTGAAAAAAATGGAGGGGGGTATTTTTGCTGATGCCCTAGCTCAGCTGTGTATTAATGCTAATTTCCTACCCTTCCTTGCAAATTTGCATGGCTTTCTCTTTGTGATTCTCTAATTTGATTCTGCACACTGGTTGTGATCTTGGCATTTTTTTTATAGCCTGTCCTATGCAGATTGCACTTTTCCTCCAAATGGATTGATCCCAAGCAATTTTTAAGTTCAGCAGTCCATGTGGCTCAGCTGCCGTTTTAATGTTAGGCTTCCAGAGACTGCCAAAATGGTCCCCCCCACACTTTGAAAACATTTTTCCCTTTCATGCTTTAGTGAACAAAGCTTTAGGCTTTCCATCCCAGTGCCTCTCTCTTTTCAACTCATGTCAATTTCATTCCATGCTGATGATCTCCCCTTTTATTTTGTTTGCATGCTGCACTGACATCCTTTTTTTTTTTTGTACTGGGGACACTGCTGTTTGCCTTCTCTCTGATCCCTCTTTCAAGTCAATATCAGCAGAGAACTAAACCTCCTGCAGCTCCTTTTAAACTTCCCACTGTCATTATATTTTTTTTCCCCCAGCAATCCAAGACTAGCAATAGTCACATATCGCTGGACTAATGCTAGTTAGTCCAGCTGGACTAATTGGTTGGGGTGGTGGAAACCAGGGAGGATTGTGAGGCATTCTAAAGGGATCTGTCAAGGATGGGAGAGTGGGCAAATGTGGTTCAGTGTGGCCAAGTGTGAAGTGACGCACATTGGGCCAAAAATCCTAACTATAAATACACATAGATGGGGTCCAAACTGGCAGAGACTGACCAAGAAAGAGATCTTGGCGTCATAGTAGATAACTCACTGAAAATGTCAAAACAGTGTGTGACTGCAATAAAAAAGACCAATGCTATGCTGGGGATTATTAGGAAGGGAATTGAAAACAAATCAGCCAGTATCATAATGCCCCTGTATAAATTAATGGTGTGACCACATTTGGAATACTATGTACAGTTCTGGCCACCACACCTCAGAAAGGATATTATAGCATTGGAAAAAGTGCAGAAAAGGGCAACTAGAATGATAAAAGGGTTGGAACACTTTCCCTATGAAGAAAGGTTAAAGCATTTGGGGCTCTTTAGTTTGGAGAAATGACGACTGAGGGGTGACATGATAGAGTTTTACAATATTATGCATGGGATAGACCAGGCAGAGAAAGAAGTACTTTTCTCCATTTCTCACAATACACGAACTCATGGGCACTCAATGAAATGCTGAGCAGTCAGGTTAGAACAAATAAAAGGAAGTCCTTCTTCACTCAAAGAGTACATGGAATTCACTGCCACAGGAGGTGGTGGCAGCTACAAGCATGGATGGCTTCAAGAGAGAATTGGATAAACATATGGAGCCGAAGTCCATCAGTGGCTATTAGCCACAAGGTATAGATAGGAACTCTCGGTCTAGGGCAAGTGATGCACTGTATTCTTGGTGCTTGGGGGGGGGGGCAACAGTGGGAGGTCTTCTAGTATCATGGCCCCACTGGTGGACCACCTGATGGCAGCTGGTATTTTTGGCCACTGTGTGACAGAGTATTAGACTGGGTGGGCCATTGGCCTGATCCAACACTGGTTTCTATTATGTTCTTATGTCAAAAAAGGGTAAAAAAATTTAAATGAGGGGGAAATTGAGCTTGTACACCAATGAAGGGGGGAGGACGGTGGAAGGTGCAGAGTGGGTGAAATGACTTCGATGTGAGCAAAAGGGTGGGGGGAAATCCAAGGGAATCTGTATACTTTTGAATTACCTTAGGCTTGGAAGAGAAACAAGGAAAATTTTTCACAAAAAACACTCTCAGAAAACCCAGGGAAACAGCGACCAGAAAGCGAACTGAGCACTGAAGGGTGGAAAATCAATGCAGAATGGCAAAGAAAACCTGATGGACACACACAATGAAAGTGAGGGAAAACACTCGTGCATAATAGGCCCTTGATGCTCCATAGGAGTTTTTCCTGCAGTGGGAATTTGGTTTGCAGCCTGGAGGTGTGTGCTGTTGCCTCACCACTTCACAATTTTTCTCCTGCTTTTCGGTAGTGGAAGGGAAAATCAACACACACACAGAGGCGTGAATGTCACCACTCCAGTGAGCAAAGTTTGAAGCCTTCCTCCACTCTGACAGAAAAGCCACTCCACTGAAATTGGAGGCAACCTTCTTAGGTGAGAAGAACTTCCTACTTCCTTCAGCCTAAAGCAGAATATATACGACTTTCCTTTTGTCACAAGAGTATAAACTGCCCTAGGTCGGGGGTTTTTTTGTATTCCCAAGCATTTCCCAATGTACATTCTCTTAACAGAGGGGGGGAACTGGATCAAAATTAATTTTCTTAACCGGATGCTCAGGTTCACCTCCTTCATTTATTTAACAATTTATACCATGCACTTTCTCCCTGAAGTGGATATAAGGCTGCTTATAAAAAAAAAGCCCTCAGTATCAAAGAGTAAAACATCAAACAGCAACCTAGACCCATAACAGAGCTTCCCCTTGTCCGCCATATCAGACTGATAACATTGCTAACCACCCACCGATAGGTCCTACCCCCACTGTTTAGGGATCACTCATTGAAAGCCATCGCCTTGTCTCCTGAAGAAATCCATTTTCTCTCTAGAACAACAGGCCCATGATTTGCTGGCTATCATGGGACAGAAAGGGCAGATAGTTTCTCTTGTAACTGCCAAACTGATATTTATAGTTTTGCTGGGATTTCTCGACTTTGGGAAAGCATGTATTAAATAATACAAATAGGAAAGCTTGTAACATCACTTATTGAGCACCTGCTCGTCTTTCCTAAAAAATTAAGCATGCCTGAAATTAAAGGAGACACCCGTTCCATTACACCAGCAGGAGGGGAAAACGTGCAGAGGCTTTGCAGCTTTCAGAGATGAAATACTTGGAAATATTTGTGTTGGCAGCAGCGGCTGGTCTACATTTCAAGAGCAAGAGTGAGCAAAATGCTTCCACCCTTACAGCGGCATAAACAAAACTGTCAGAAGCAACCCATCATTCCATCTGCTTTTGCCCAAGCTGTTTTCGACAGGCATCTCTCCTGAAAGAGAACCTACTTTTCAAGGAGCATCAAGAAGTGCAAATGTAACTAATAAAAGAGTGACAGCCCCAATGTTACCACAAGGACTCAAGCTAGTCAAAGCTGTACCCGTAGTTATTTATGAGAGAAGAGTATTTTATATAGATATGCCTATCGTGGCCCCTTTTTTAACATCACACATATTGGGTCAGGCGCTGATTCTCTCACAGCCTCTTATTTTGACTGAGACTATTTCCATGATGAATGTTCCTCTAGGATTCAGATGATTCAAGGGATCAAGAACAGAAGTGTCAACTCTGACTGGTTATGTCAAAAATGGTTGTTCTTCGCTGGAATTCATCACTGTGTGCTCAGAGCTCGGGTCTGTGCTTTATAACTGGTCAGAGAATTATTGGTAGTTACCAGTAGTATCCAGCAGCTCTTCGTTTAGAACCGGAATGTACACCTGATTAAATGTGTCTAGGGCACTCTTATGGTTGCATATGGAAGCCACAGCTCATAAATTTAGTAACATGGGAGAGAGGGCAGGGAGGGTTGCATCAGTGCTTAATTTTCGTGGCCCTTTCTTACATGCCCAGGGAAATGCTGATTGCCACGTTGGAGTCAGGAAGCAATTTTTCTCCAGACCAGTTTGGCTGGAGATCCTGGAGGTTTATTGTCATCTTCTGGGCATGAAACAGTGGTCATTGGGGGGTTGGGGGGGAGGTATGTGTGAATTTCCTGCATTGTGCAGGGGGTTGGACTAGATGACCCTGGAGGTCCCTTCCAACTCTATGATTCTATGTTATTGTCACCCTGACCTGGATGGCCCAGGCTAGCCCAATCTAATCAGATATCGGAACCTAAACAGTGACAGCCCTGGCCAGTATTTGTATGGGAGATCACCAAAGAAGTGCAGTGTGACTATGCAGAGACAGGCAATGGTGAACCACTGCAGAATGTCTCTGGCCTTGAAAACCTTATGGAGTCACCGTAAGTCAGATGTGACTTGATGGCACTTTCCTCCACCACCATGTTATTGTAGCTATGGCAGGGTGAAGCTGCCCACAGGGCAATAACTGGCTTTTGTCATGGGCATGGATAAGGATGAGCTGTCTGAGCCTGCAGAAACTATAGCTGGCCCCTCTGAAGCAGCAGAGGAGAACTGGCAAGTGCCTGTAACAGCAGTCTTCACACCTGGCCCAGATAAGAAGGAAGAACTGCAAGCTGAAAGTCCTCCTGACTCACCCCCACGTATGACTCGTTTAAGGGAGCAATTCTGGCAAAACTTAGCAACCAAGCGAAAAGAGGCCAGGCTACAAGGGAGGCGCTCAGCTAGCCCAGAGTTTTAACAGGAGCCTGGCCGATCATGGAGCTGACTAATTGGTAGCCGCATTTAACTCTACACTCTGGGCAATACTCTTCATGGAAGCAACAAGTCAGTTTCATGCTGCTAGTATCCACTCTGGCTTGGCTATAACACCTAGACCTTCAGACCCCCTGGCTTTGGACTTGGCTCTGTGTTCCTGGCTCCTGACCCTGGCTTGGCTTTTTGGACTTTGCACTGTCTTCTTGGCTCCTGACCTTGGCCTGTTCTGGACTCCCTTTGACTGGCACCCCAGCCTGTGACAGTTTTTCTCATTTAGCCACATTTGCAAGTGAGCATATGAGGGCTCCAAGTACCATACCCACTAGCTTAGCCTAACAGAAAATTATAGTCGGGGGAGAAGAGGAAGCAGCCGGGCATCTCCTCCATTGTGGCGGGATCCAGTTCCAGATGACAGCCCCCTCTTTCAAGTTACTAGCTTTCATTCATAAAGCTCTGAGACATAGGTAGCCTTCCACAATACATAGGACTAGCACATTTTTAGGTGAGGCAACCTGATGAGACAGCGTATGCACTGGACTCAGTATGCCTCTGGCTCTTCAAGCTTCTTGCTTGTACCTATCAACACAGTAGGAAGGACAGCTGTTGAGCAGAGAAGACTCATATGATCAACCCCACCCTTGTAGTTGAAGCATTGACATACGTACTGCAGCCAAGTGGAGTCATAATACTAAGAAGCAGTGCCCATACAGCAATGGATGTATACAAAGGGGACCTACATTTCCCATTCAGTCATAAAGCCACTGGTTCCACAGTAACGGGCAGCAGAATGCCAATAAAATCAATTACACCCCCTTCCACTACACATAATAGGAGTCAAGGTGAAAGAGAACCTATGGAAGCATTTAGTAGGCCTAGAAGTTGTGTGGGACAGTGGCAAGAGTATTGATTTGGATGCAAGAGCTTCATGAAGCTCTCTGGAAGGCCTTGGGAAAATCAGACTGTCTCGACTGCTCTGATGGCTTACATGAACTTGTCCCAATCATGTAATTTTAATGTTGGGTTGCCAGACTCCTGGTCTTGGGGGGGGGTCCCGTGATTTCTGGGGCTCCCACCCACCACTAGCCAGCTGGCCAGTGGTGATGGGGAGCTCCACCCCCAAACACCAATGTAGCATGTCAATGTTGCCAGCATGATGATGTCACACAGAAGTGACGACATCATGCCAGGGATGCTGTGCGATGACGCTCTGGTATTTTGGACAAACCTCTATGGTAACCATAGAGTTTTGCCCCAAATACCACAGTGTCGCCACACGACATACCTGGCATGATGACATCACTTATCTGTGACATCATTGCGCTGGTGACATTGCACATGGCTACATTGCCCCACCCCCAGTTCTGCTGGAATGACATGTCTGATGATGGAGGACAGGAGGGCAACTGCTCTCCCACTGCAGACCCCCACTTTACCTTCCCATGCTGCTCTTGAAGGTCCCATGATATCAGAAACATAACTGCAGAGCGGGACATACTATGCTGTCACAGTTGACAGAGGGGAAGTTGAAGAAGAAGGAGGAGGAGGAGATAGGATTTATACCCCGCCCTTCACTCAAAGTCTCTGAGCTGCTTACAATCTCCTTTCCCTTCCCCTCCCCACAACAGACACCCTGTGAGGTAGGGGGGGCCTGAGAGAGCTCTTTCAAGGATTGCTCTTGAGAGGACAACTCAGAGAACTTGTGACTGACTCAAGGTCACACCAGCAGCTGCATGGGGACGAGTGGGGAATCAAACCCGGTTCTCCCAAATTAGAGTCTGTGCTTCTAACCACTACATCAAAATGGCTCTACTCACCAGCTTCACTCCTCTGGTGGTGCTTTGGATCCAACCTATAGAACTTCTTTCGACCTCTGAGACGCCAAGCTATTGTTTGACTCTTCTTTTTCCCCACAAGCTTTTTTCACTCTCTCTCTCACACACACACACTTCTGTCCCATGAAGAGAAAAGACACAAAAACAAGGAGATTATTTGGGGGCGTTTTTCTTGACATATAAGGCACATTTGCCACCAGCAAACCTCCATACACTAGATTTGCCTCATGATCTATGTGTAGTTGCTGATCCCTTCACACAGTACACCACAGGGCAGTTGTGTGACATAATCTATGTAGGAAAAAGGTCAGAAATGCCAGGAATGTATGAGCCTCTTTTTACTCTAGCTTCTTTCAATAATGAGTTTTCCTGCTGTTTCTTACTAGAGGCTGTCTCTTTCTTGCTATGATAATAGATTTAAGGGAAATGAACTCAGGAGGCCATTCGGGGGTGTTATATTTGAGTGCAAAGACCCTGGTGCACACGCTTTCATTTAGTACATGGCACCTTGGTGGGCTGTGAATTTGAATCCTTGCCCATCACTACTTGGTAATTTAAGGTATGACTACATTTGGATGCGGCTTTCATTGTGTTGACTGAGATATTGATCAGAAGCCCTCAAAGTATAAATATAACTTACCTGTTTTGTCAAGCGCAATGGGGAAACATGGTGTGGTTGACACTTTCTAAAAGACATAAGTAAATAGGAGCTATGCTGTTGACAATGTGTTTTTCGACAAGGTACATGTAACTTTTGGCCCTCTCATTAGAAGAGAAGAAGAAGAGATTGGATTTATACCCCGCACTTCACTACCCAAAGGAATCTCAGAGCGGCTTACAATCTCCTTTCCTTCCCCTTCCCACAACAGACACCCTGTGAGGCAGGTGGGGCTGAGAGAGCTCTGACAGAAGCTGCTCTTTTTCAAGAACAGCTCTGACAGATCTATGGCTTGCTCGAGGTCATCCAGCAGGTGCAAGTGGAGGAGTTCTCCCAGGTCAGAGTCCATGCACTTAACCACTACACCAAACTAGCTTAGTAAATAGATGATGACAAAATTTTAGCGAACAGAATGAAATTTGCCATTACCTAGGTTTAGAAGATCTAAAGATTCTGCTTTTGAGAGTCCATTCGTGATTTTGATCATGTAATAGGAATCATAGGGGAGACACAGAGGATACAGTCTGCACCCTATACAGACTCCAGGCATGATCCAAACATGTTTGGCTACTTTGGAAGAGAACCATTCTTGCTCTCTCTCTCTCTCTCTCTCTCTCTCTCTCTCTCTCTCTCTCTCTCTCTCTCTCTCTCTCTCTCTCTCTCTCTCTCTTGTTGAACCTAGCATTTCATTAACTTAAAGCCTGTGTTTTTTTTTTGGGGGGGGGTAGTTCTTAAGGCTAACTGCTGCTTGAGATTGGACCCAATTCACTGGACCTACTCTGCCTACAGCCTTGTATAGTGAGGATTTGAACCCAGCTGTTGCCACTCCAGATGGTTGCCACTTCAGCCACTACACTACACCACTATGCATAAGCTGTTGCATACATATTAGAATTAAGTTTATATTTTATCCCATTTAGAACAAAAGCGTGATGCAAAAGCCTGTTCATCAAACACTGCAGCTTACTAACCTTGCAGGTAGTCTGGTAGAAGCTCCTATAAAACAATGTGTACTAGCACCCAGATCTTGTGTGGCCATTTGAGGCATATTGATGGCTTGAAGAGACAATTCTGGTCATTTTTGAAAAACAGAAGCATCACATGGCTGACCCCAAAGAATCACTTTTTATTCAGTCAAATGAGTGGGATCAGAACTACATTGTAAATGGAAGAAAGAGAGACTGTAGCTTAGGAAAGCAGCAGCCCTTGAGTCCATATTTTATGTGTGCTTGCATTTTAAATGCTTTTTAAAACGTCTTGTTGTTTTAATGCTGAAATGATGTTTAGTGCCTTGGGGACCCCATTTGGGTAGAAAGGCGGAATAGTAATGTTTTAGATAAGTACATAAATGTCTGAAGCCCACATGCAGTGTATTGTTCCCATCATGGTCAACTTCCTAGCAGAGGATTCTTGTGAAAAGTGCAAATCCAGTTTTGAATAGTTGGAAAACTGGTGTGTGTCAAATGCACTTCTCCATTTTGCTTTGCTCTCCGAAGCAGCCACAAGCAATCAGAAGCTTGGAAACCTGGTCCTTTTGACCAGAATAATGTTTTTAAAAGGAGTCTTTGCTTGGACAGTGGAGCTGACGTGTTGATTGCTGGCAGTAAACCATTCGCTTACCAGATCCTCAAGACATCCAAAGACAAGCAAAACAAAATATATTTTTTCTCCTAGAAAGTGCACATTTTAAATGCAACAGTATTGCATTCATTGACATTTTCTTTTCCCCTGAGCTGATGGAACTTGCCGTATTCCAAAAGTTCCAGGTGGGTCACCAGGGGTGGGGGGGATGCGAACCAAGCTTTATCTGTCTTCCCAAGTACAGTTTTTAAAGAAGATGTATGCTCCAACTGGCCAGCTTTGGCATCTGTCAGTTGTCACCTTCATCTGACTCATGATCGTTTTGTTTCAATGGCTCCAGGACTGCTATAAATAAGTGAGACCCAGACTAGCACAAAGTCAGGAGAGGTTGTCCGGGTGCAGTTATGTTGATGGCCAGTAGCAACCCTTGGCTCTGTAGTAGCACCAAACCTACCACAGAATGGTTCTGGGAGCTAGCAGTTAAGGGCCACCAAAGAGGTCTCAGATCCATGAGTATCCATGAGCTCGTTCATATGTCACTACATTTGTGAATGATGTGCGTCAGGTATACATTAATCTGGAATGCCTTTCTAATAAAAAAAAAAATGCAACATAGCCAGCTGTCCTCAGTCACAACTTAGTTCTTTAACGCTTTATTAAGGAAATGGATTAAGAGACAGATTTTTACAAACACACAACCTGTATTATCAGTGCCATTTAGTATTAGTGACAAAGAGCTTCGGGGGTGGGAGGAAGGAAAGTGACATGAACAGTGCCATCTCAGAGCTGGTTTTTCCAACCTCCCAGGGAGCAATCCAAAGGAATGGGGTGGAGGGGCACTTGTAAGTCTGTTTCTTCACAGCATGCAACAGATATAGGTTTATTTGGGTATATTTGGAGGGGGGAGCCATGGGGCAGTGATAACTACAGGAGCACACCCTCCTCCAGCAATTTTCTTGGGAGGAATTTCAGTTAGATTAGCTCCACATTAGAGCACCAGACTCTGGGAGTAATTACACAATGGTGCAATTCTCGGCAAACAGTTCTCTATAATTCTGGAAGATCTTCAGGCCCCACCTGGAGGTTAACAACTCTAAATCATCTCTACCAAAAGTGGAGAGGGTACTGAAATCAAAACAAAAACAAATAATCTTTTGAAATAAGTTGACGGTCTCCCCCTCCCCCCAAAATTAAGTTCCAAATAACCCCAGCATTGGATACATAGACTATGGAGATGAATCTAGGAAACCTGTATAGAGCTTGGATCATCCAGCTAGAGATCTGTATAGAGATTATGACGCTCAAGCGAAAAGAAAGGCCTCGTTTTCAGTTTCCACATGAAATCTGGGAACATAATCAGTGCAGAAAGCCGGTTTTTATTCTCACACAGATTGAGACACACAGAGATGTTGTTCCTTCATATCTTTTGCCCTGCGTTACAGCATAAACCCAGAGAAGGATGTCTAGCATACCTACCATTGTGCGCCAACAGCTCCACAAAGACAACAGTGGCTTTCCAGACTCTTAATCATGCTCCTAATGGGTGTGTGGGAGGGAAAATGTGACATGCCAGGCTTTGGAATGAAAGCCTAAAGTTTCAGCTTTTTAAAAATTTTCCATAAAGAGACTAGGCTGGGAGGATTCCAGAGAAAGTGTTACATGCATTTCCTACAAGATCAAGAGTACTTGATGTGGCTCTCACATACTGGGTCACAGAAAGGTTACGAGCAAAATCCTGACCTTCAAATTAAACTCCATGTTGCTGCTGCTGGACTACCCCCTGAAAACTCGGCTTGTTCACCACTGCAATATGTAGTCAGCTCCTCCCCAGCACGATGTTCCTGAGAGAGAGAGATCAGAAGTACTTAGGGATGGAGATGGGGGAGGCATGGGCAGGGACCCAGGGAGGAAGGAAAGACATCTGCAAAAGCTGGGAAAGGACATGAGGTGGAGCAACAGGGGAAGGCACAGTGGCAGAAGCCAGGAAACAATGAGGCTGAGAACCCAGCTAGCAGTTAGAGAACCAGCCCTGGGGACCTAGCCAGCCATTAAAAGAAGCCATCTATAGTGAACCAAGCCTGAAATCTCTGCTTGTGGTTTAGGAACTAGAAAGGTTTGCCGAAGCCCAAATTAACAGTTCCTTGAGGACAAGTAGGGAGAGAGAAATAACGGAGGCAGCAGCAGGGCTGTTAAGTAATCTAGGACACCTTATCTGTTAACCCGCTGCCTGAGGGAGCTCCAGTAAGGTACTGGGTTCCATACATCAGGACTCGGACCATGACATAGGCAAAGACACGTTTATTAGTACTTCACACAAACAAAGACAAACAAAAACGGCCGGAAGCCAACTATATACATGGGGGGGGGAATGCCCCATAGTTCTATTGGCAGGTTCAAATTTCCTGCCAATGTCCCTATTGGCTCCTTACTCTGAATTCAGGAGCCTAGTCCCTATTGTTCTCAGGATTGAAGCTTGGCAGCCTCTGGCTGACACCTGTTCCTGATCTCAGGACATAACGCCCCTCCCCCCATGGTTCTGTCCCCCTTACGTGACATAGTCCTTTAGATATGATGGGGAGTGGTGCTCCCTGAGCGACCTTCTGGGGACCGGCACCGGGTCAGTGGCGGCCCTTCCAGGCTGAGGTTCATGACTGGAGCCGGGGGTGATGATAGCTGTGGCTGCTGAAGCTGTGGTGGTGGGGTCTCCGTGTCCCCTGCAGACCTTGGGTTTCCCTTGGGGCACAGGCTCTTGCCCCTCTTTGGGTGCCAGAGCGAGGACTTCGGGGTTGTTGAGTTGTGGAGCAGCCACCCCCGCATCGGGGTCTTGTTGCCACCGCAGTTGGTCGACGTGTTTCCGTAGTATCCTGTCACCGTCAGCGACAACCTCATAGGAAACGGGTCCGGTGGGTTTAGGAATACACCTGGCCAGCCATTGGGGCCTGCTCCAAAGTTTTTAAAATACATGGGTTCCCCTGGGAAGAACCCCCTAGGTGCCTCCCTGTCTTTGACCAGCTTTTGGGAATCGGGAGGGCGGTCAGGGTGGAGCCGGTCCAAGAGGGTTGCAGGACAGCGGCACCTCAGCAGCTTGGCTGGGCTGTGTCCAGAGAGTGCTCGGAGGGTTGGGGTGGACTTCTTGACAACTTTTGCACCTCCTGACCCATGTTTCTATCTCCACATCTATCCTGGGCCACCACCACCTGTGGTCCATGACTATCGTGAAGGGCCGGCCATATACAAAATTGTGGAATTTTTTTTATGCTGGCCACAATAGCAAGTCCATCCTGGTCTATTTGTGCATAGTTCCACAGCATGCAACAGCGGGGGACAGCGTGCAACAGTGGGGGACAGCGTGTTCCTGATCTCAGGACAGAACACCTCCTATCCCTACTCACCCCACAGAAATAACAACACTCTTTCCTGAAGCCAAAGGTGTCTAGGTGACAGTAGTGGAAACAACAATGGAATAGAGAGGATTTCTACCACACAGGGCTTGTGTTGATACACAGCTAGGCAGACTCAGACTGATTCCGCAAAAGCCGTTGTTCCAGCCTCAGTCTGCCATTTGCCCTGGTTGCACTGCTCAGTTTCCCACTATTTGATGTGTGGCCGCATTTTGACCTGCATCTCCCCCTGATTTCCCCCATGTATTCAAGACATGGCAGACCGAAGGTGGAACAACTGCTTTTGTGGAATCGGTCTCAGAATAATTACCTGGTCAAAACCCGAGGCATATTCTCCAGCATCCACAGATACATCTAGTACATTTTTACCCCACCATTCCTCCAGGATGCTAAGGTCTGGATCCTAAGGTGCCTTTCCAGTCATAGTAGGCACTTTTGCAGATTCTCCTCTGTTAGTGCAGCCCTCCTTTACCTCCATCAGGTTCATAGGGGTCCACTGACCCACAAGGGGACAATGGGAGACGTAGGTGACTGTAGGAGAGCCAGTTTGGTGTAGTGGTCAAGAGCGCGGACTCTAATCTGGGAGAACCAGGGTTGATTCCCCCATCCTCCACATGCAGCTGCTGGTGTGACCTTGGGTCAGTCATAAATTCTTTCAGAGCTGTTCTTTCAAGGACAGTTCTCAAGAGAGCTCTCTCAGCCCCACCTACCTCACAGGGTGTCTGTTATAGGGAGGGGAAGGGAAAAGGATTGTAAGGCACTCTGAAACTCCTTTGGGTAGTGAAGGGCAGGGTATATATCCAATCTCCTCCTCCTCCTCCTCCTCTTCTTCTTGTAGTAGGAGAGGAAAGAAAGGGAAATTATTATTTGTGCTGCATAGGAGCTAAGTGTGGCATGCACAGTTTCTCCTCTCCCCATTTTCTTCTCATAACCCTGGGAGGTAGCTTAGGCTGAAAGAGTGTGACTGGTCTATGGTCATCCAGTAAACTTAATAGCCCTGTATCATCCCAATACAGGACATCAACACACACATACGAGGAATTAATTAATTTATTATCATATGGCATTGTGCATAGAATAGCCAGGACATCCTAAGATTGTCTGGCATCCAGAAGTTCTGGTTCCTTAGCATTATGCACCACTAGGTGGCATTGTTTTTAAAGCTACAGATGAATCAGGGATGGTTTGCCATTGCCTGCCTCTGTGTCACAACCCTGGTATTCCTTGGAGGTCTCCCATCCAAATACTAGCCAAGGCTTAGCTTTTGAGATCTGATGGGATCAGGCTAGCCTGGGCTAGCCAAGTCAGGGTGCATATGGACAGAAGTTAAGGAAGGGAACAGGGGAAGGAGAGAGAGAGAGAGAGAGAGAGAGAGATATTTCTGGTTTTGCCCACTGCCACAAGAGGAAAGTTAAAAAACAAAATGGCAAGGGGACACACACGCATATTCTGGGGGGAGGGAATAAACTTTCCTCTCCCCCACACTTTGAAATCCAGTCGAGTATGTTAAGTCAGATGGTCCAAACGAATTTACTGATTTGTTTTCATTTGAATCCAACCCTCCTCCTCCTGCTCCTTCTTCCTTTTTAGTCCATTGCACTATTAGCTATTAGGTCACAGGCTGGGCTTTCTCCCATACTGGAGTGGTAAAGGATGTGCAGCTAGTGATGGAGGAGCCCCAAACCCACCTTTCACCCAACCTCAATTTCATATGAAAGCATGTTGCACGGCTTGTCCAGCTCCATGGGCTCCCTGAATGACCAGGGTCTCCAGCATTTTTTCCTCCTACCCCACCCCCAGCCCTGATTGGAGGAAGATTTGAACTAGCCTTTAGGTAAACTGGCTGAGAGTGGTGAATAATACTCCTGCCCAGTGCTGAATCTCCCTTTCAGCCAGTGGTCCTAGCACTGGTCCTTTCCGCATTTGCCTGCCACTCCAGATTTTCTCAGTGTTTGAGTTGAGGCGATTTAAGTCTGTGGCAAACCTGGAGAAGAGGGAGCTTAGATTCCTCCAGTAACAATGCCTGTAATTATTCACCAGTAAAACAACCACACACTATGCATAATCCAAACGACCCAGCAGGAAGTCAGATTAGTAAATCTGTGGCAAAAAAATACATCATTTTGTTATGCCTAAGGAGATCTCTATTGAAATGCTATATGTATGGGTTAGTGAGAACTGAGTCCTTCCAAGGAGGCAAGCTAGGCTTCTTACTGATGTATTCACTGGTTATCGCAAACCATTCTTTCCAGCTTCAATCCACTTTGGTGGGGGCATTTCTAGAAATGTGGGATATCTCTGTGAGACAGTGAGAGTTGAACTGTGTCATTTGTGACAATCAGTCCTTTCTTGGAAAACAAAAACAGTCTTTCAACCCTACTGTAGGATTCAAGACAAGTGACATCATTTATTGGCTGCAACGACGACCATCTTCTTTAAAAGGGGGTTTCTTCACTAATGAAAAACCCAATATTCTATAGCATTTGAAGGAATTCTTAGTTCTTTAATTGTTATGACTGTACCAAGGACTGGGTAAAATAAGGCAAATTATGTGAGTTGTGTTTTTTGTCAGATGTCATGCTTTTCGGTGAGGCCTGGAAGAAGTCTGTGAAATTCAAAAGCTATGACACCCAGAATCCATCTCACCAGTTGAAGACGGCCTAATAAAGAATACAAAATCCCTCAGGGCTGATTCAAGCCACCAGCTTGGAAACTGGAAAGATAAAACATCACAAAACTAATTTTACCACATCAGACTATTATTGCCACAATGCCACAGCCCTGTGTTCTATCTCCTGGCACAACAGTTTCTCAAGTTCCAAACCATATATTGTTTTCATTTAGCCTGCCTTTATTTAACATTTGGGTTTCACACACTAGATTGGCACTTACTCAGATTATGATTGAGTACATTTATTACATATTTATCTTCACCCTTCCTCCGGGAATTTAGGGCAGCATACATACAGTAGTTCTCCCTCACATACACAAGTGGGACACTAGAATGGCTTCTACTCCCCCTCCCCGCCTCAACAGCCAACTGGTAGGTTTTGGGGGGGGGATTAAGTAACGTACACCCACACGTGCATACTCTGTTGGATTGGGGCCTTTGTGGTTTAACTGATGTAATTAGTAAATTACAACAGACGCTACCAGGCCATTTTTAAAATAATGAGGTCTGACAGTTGCAAAGTCTGACTTATTCAATGACATTTCCCATTTTTTCAAAACCAGGCATTAGCAATAGCAGTGGGGGCAGTATGACAATAAAACAGGTTTTTTAAAAGAAAATATTACACCATAAATACAAGAATTTGTATTACATTCAGTCACAATATGCTCTTTCAAAGGAAGTCCTCTGTCAGACACATTCCTTCCACTTGTACTTATTTCTTTATAGCCCCTCTCTCTCTTACTTTTTTATCCTACACTTCTACTCTCACATCAGACAAATGCATGTTCATTCAATTGTAAGTAGACCTTTCTTAATTCCAGGAAGGCAACAGGATATTTTTCAAAGCTGTATTGATAGTTGTCTCTAATTACCCAATAGCTAGTGCTCAAATGTTACATATAATATAAAAGATTGTCACAGCGTAATATATTATAACAAACCTCTTACCCTTCCCTGTTTGTTTTTATCATAATGCTTTTAGAGTCAACAGGACTAGTTCATATATTTTTCAATCCAAGAATGCTCCATAGGTTATGGAGTATTGATGTGTGTGCACCCTCCCCCACATCACAGGTATAATACAGTGTGTGATATATTCATGGTTTTCCCCATCACTATTTATAGGTGTAGAAGTTGGACAATGAAGAAAACTGACAGGAAGATAATTTATCTACTTCAAATGTGGTGTTGCAGGAGAGCTTTATGGATCATACCACGGACCGCCGAAAAGACAAATATAAGGGTTTGAGATCAAATTGGGCTTGAACTCTCCATAGAAGCTAAAATAACTAAACTGAGGCCACCATCCTTTGGTCACATCATGAGAAATCAGGACCCACTGGAAAAGATAATAATGCTAAGAAAAGTTGAAGGCAGTAGGGAAAGAGGAAGAACCAACATGAGATGGATGGGCTCAATAAAAGTAGCCACAACCCTTAGTTTGTCTCAGCAAGGCTGTTAACAATAGGATGTTTTGGAGGTCATTAATTGATAGGGCCACCATGTCAGAAGTGACTTAACAGTTCTTTAACAAATACACAATTCATAGGTCACCATAGGTTGGAAGCAATGAGGGGCAGCCACATGCCTTCCCTGAACTCCAAGTAGCAATTTTACTGCTTGGATATCAGGCACAGGTGGCCCTCACTAGAAAAACAGCATTTAAGGGGAGTCCATGCCTGATCTCCAAGTGGCGAAATCAGGGAAAGTGTGCAGCCGGGCAGCCACCCCTCTCCTCACCTCCTGCAAGATTTAAAGGGCCTGCTGGTCAGCTGGAGGGCCCTTTTAATGTCACAGGAGGGGAGAGAAGGGGAGGGCCAGCAGCTGTTGTGGGGCACGCCTCACGTTTGAGGGAATGGAGCAGGTGATGCACTCTATTCCTGGTGCTGGAGGGGGCAGCAGTGGGAGGGCTTCTAGTGTCCTGGCCCCACTGCTGGACCTCCTGATGGCACGTGGTATATTTTGGCCGCTGTGTGACAGAGTGTTGGACTGGATGGGCCATTGGCCTGATTCAACATTGGCTTCTCTTATGTTCTTATGTTCAGATCAATTATCCATTATGCCCTATGTGGACCAACAGTCCCCATAGGGTATAATAGAGTTTAAAATTGTAGGTTTTCCAAAAAATTCCTGAATCCCAATGCCATACCAATATTGAGATTTAGAAATATCAGAAAATACTGATATTTTTGGGGTTCAAAATACCCAGACATGAAAAATACTGATTTTTTTTCACACCCCTATTTGTTATTATGAGCATAAAATAGAAGAGGGGGAAACTATGTTGTAAACTACTTTGGGTCCTTAATGGAAAGAAAGTAGCATATAAACAAACATATGAAGGGCTTCCTGTAGATTTTCATCATCACACATGAATTACCCATTCTTGGGATCATAATTCCACTCCTCTTTACACAAGAAGACTTGTACATACTTTTATCAACTGAATGGGGCTGAATAGGTACACATGAGCATCTACTCAATCTGTAATAGTCTGTGTCTTTCAAGATGAGTAAAAGATTACTCAGCTCATAAATATGTAGAGATCAGTCTTTATAGAGAGCCAGTTTGGTGTAGTGGTTAAGTGTGCGGACTCTAATCTGGCAGAACCAGGTTTGATTCCCCACTCTTCCACTTGCACCTGCTGATGTGACCTTGGGTCAGTCACAATCTCTGGCACAGCTGTTCTTGAAAAAGAGCAGTTTCTGTCAGAGTTCTCTCAGTCCCACCTACCTCACAGGGTGTCTGTTGTGGGGAGGGGAAGGGAAAGGAGTTTGTAAGCCGCTCTGAGACTCCTTTGGGTAGTGAAGGGTGGGGTATAAATCCAATCTCTTATCTTCTTCTCTTCTTAAACCTGAGTTCTCCTCAGTGGTTGGCACCTAGTGACCAACACTGGGAAGATCCTAGTGATATTTTGCTTCGACAGAAGGCTTTAGAACTATATGAATAAAATATACAATGGCAGCTTCTCACCATAATGAAGATGAATAATTCTCCTGTTAAGATTATCACTCACACCTGGATGTGTTGTAACAACACCAATGGAGAATTTGCACAGGTGCCATTGCAATTAAAAATGTTATCATGTAACATATTTGCTAATGTTCATTTACCATGTTTAAAGAAAACATAGACAATTTCTTGCCGCACAGAAACCAGATGTAGTTCATTAAAACAGTTACTTAATTACAGCCTAGCTAATTCAACAGTAGGCATTAGGCCAATGGTTTCTAAATGGGGAGCTGTAGAGCTGAAACAACTGTTGGAAAAACACATCCAGAACCACCAACTTCAGGTACTTCTTTTGCTCAGATTATCACAAGCCCAAAGCTCACATTTCAAAGCCCAAAATTCAAAATCTGTCATGAAAATTGTATGCCAGTGCTAGTTCTGGGGCCTCCAGCCATTTTCAACAGTGAATGCAGATAATCAAGTGTCCATATAATCACTTGGCTTGTCCGTATCATCAAATCAAGACAATATCCATAAAGCAAGCCCCCCCCCTTTTCAGAGGACTCTTTAACCCTTCCTCTTTAAGCCATCACTTTCCCCCCAGTAGCGATAGCCAATCACTCCTTTGCCTCCTCTTCTTGACATGTGACCTACTTTATAGATAATCCCCAAGTGGTAAGAAGAATTTTGCCACTTCCCTACCTCCTAAAAATGTCTGATCTGGTAGAGATGCATTATAAAATTAATCTCCTCTCTGAGCAGAATGATATAGGCATCCACTGACACTTGTACCTGGAGGATAGAGGTCTGTGTATCAGCTTTTCAACCATATTGGTTTCAACAATATTGATTTCACTTTAAGCTTTGTGTATGTTCTTCCCAAAGACAAAAGCCATATAATACTTTTTATTAAGACCAACCAAAATATTGTGATGGGTTATTTTGGTTGTTCTCAATGAAAGCTATTACTTGGCTTTCGTTTATAAATTTTGCTAAGGAGCAACATGGCTACCAACTTTTTTACATACTTGTAAATGTTTCCATGATCTTTCCATGAGAGCCAGTTTGGTGTAGTGGTTAGGAGTGCAGAATCTAATCTGGGAGAACCGGGTTTGATTCCCTACTCCTCCACATGCAGTTGCTGGCATGACCTTGGGTCAGTTACAAGTTCTTTCAGAGCTGTTCTCTCACCAGCAGTTCTGGAAAGAGCTCTCTCAGCCCCACCTACCTCATAGGCAACGCTCCCTCTAAGCTGTGGGGTCTTGTAAGCAAAAATTCTACTTTGTGAGCTACTGGCACTAAAGTTGTGAGCGAGCTATTTGGCTGCTGCATAGATTACTTCGCTCTGGAGCCATCCTCCCTGAGCTAAGACAAAAATGTGTGAGCCAGAGGCTAAGAAACTATGAGCAAGCTCACACTAACTCAACTTAGAGGGAACACTGCTCACACAGTGGGGAGTGGAAGGGAAAGGAGATTGTAAGCTGCTCTGAGACTCCTTTGGGTAGTGAAGGGTGGGATATAAATCCAATCTCTTCTCTTCTTCTCCAGGAGTCAATTCTTTTTCTATAGGCTCTTCCTTCAGCCTCCCGTTCTACAGGTTCCAATCTTTTCATAAAACCAAAGACCTTATCTTGCCTTTTTGCATTCCTTGAAGTTGGGGAGGGGCTGTGGGGCTCAGTGGTAGAGCATCTGCTTGGCATGCAGAAGGTCACAGGTTCAATCCCCAGGCTCTCCAGCTGAAAGGACCAGGTAGTAGGTATGTGAAATACCTCTGCCTGAGACCCTGGAGAGCTGCTGCCAGTCTGAGTAGACAATACTGACCTTGATGGACTGATTCAGTATCAGGCAGCTTCATGTGTGTTCACATTCCCTACCACTGGAACACCCTTCCTCCTGATATTAAAATCTCTTAAGCTGTTTTTATATTCAAGTACCATCATAAGGTGCATCCCTTCCCTCTGGCTTCCTCTGACTGACTCCTCTATGCTCCCAAGTGTGTTTTGATTTACACTTAGATTGTAAGACCAGGAGCAATCTGTTTTATTTTAACATGTTGGACATGGTCTAGCAATGTTAGGTATGTATGGGATAAATAATGTACTCACAGCAAAACAGATGCTTCTGCTATGGTTTGTCAGCAATGCTGCATCAAGCATGTACCCATGTTTTTCTTCATCTCTACATTAAGAGGGACCATGTGTAAAGCTGCCCTAAGATGCATCCCAACACAATTCAGCCTCAAAGCCATCGATTCACTAGCTGCCTAGCTAAGTGGCTGCATTTCAGCTGCAATTTCCATCTTTATGAAAGAGTAAGAGCAACACTAATGGCCCACCTACCTCACAGGGATGTTGTAGGATTAATGAGATAATAATTGTCAAGTGTGCAGATACTTAAAAGACTATAGAAGTACTAAGAGTGTTTAAAAGGTTATAGCAGAGCCTTTTAGACGGAAGATTAAGACTAAGCTGACAGGGACAGAGTAGCACATCATTTGGGCTGAAACATCCCCTTAAGGATGAAGTTATTAAAACAGGAATTATATAAAAAAGAGGCTGACAAAGTGCAGAATGGAATTTGCAATGAAAAGGGAGGCAGGGAAAGCTTCGGATAGTCTGGTAATTTTCCGGGGGGGAAGGAGATCTGAGGGTGAAACTCTAGTTAAGTGACAGGTTCAGACAAATTATTCTAAGTCAACAAAGCAAAGGTCAGTTTTGCTGAGTACACACAAACATAATTCCACTGATATTGACTCTCCATTGTTGTAATAAGCCTATTTGGGTTATGCCCACATTAGCTATTATCTCTGGAATAGCTCTGATTTGTTAGAGGCCTGAATATTCTGCCCATGCCATGGTCAAACCATTGTCTGTTCAAGGCACATTTGATTGTGGCTCTTTCTCCCTCCAGGGGTAGCAGATTGGTTAAGAAAGTCCATTTCTGGAGACTCATGGGTTCCAGAATGTGCTGAGGGTCATTTTAACACTCTGGGTGGGCATGGTATAGGAGGCTTCCATGGCCAGTACACAAGAGTTGCTCCCAGTGCCCTCTTCTATCCAGAAGATAGGCTCTGGCTCCATGATTTACTGTGGAGTTGAGCAATGTTCCCTCTAAGCTGTGGAGTCTTGTGAGCAAAAATTCTGCTTTGTGAGCTAATGGCATTAAAGTTGTGAGCAAGTGATTTGGCTACTGCATAACTTAGTTTATTCTGGAGTCATCCTTCCTGAGTTGAGACAAAAATCTGTGAGCCAAAGGCTAAAAAGCTGTGAGCTAGCTCACACTAACTCAGCTTAGAGGGAACACTGGAGTTGAGTGAACTGAAGAGGGCTGGAAGATGATTAGACCATTGTCGGCAGAAAACTCAGATCAAGCCTGACAGAGCACACTGTGTAACTAATTGAAAAAACGATCAGGGTGTTTGGGCATTTAATGACTTCACATCGCAAAGTGTAAAGGAACAGGTTAACAGATGTGATGTTCACATATGATTATTTCCTAATAAAATCTCTCAGATCTGTTCTGACTTGGACTCCGGTTAAATAATAGAACAGAGAGTAGAGGTGCCTGGTATATCATCTAGTCCATTTATGGATCATATCCATTTGTTGTTGCCAACATGAATGTGAAGGCTGGTAGTTGTAATCTTGATCATTGCCCATCTTGGCTAGTGAAGTCACGCCAGAAGAAGGTGAGGGAGCCATTTAAGAACACTGTTCATAACTCATTGATCAAAGGAGTTGTTCCAGGACACTGAAAGAACCAATTATTTGTCCTTAGAAGGAACCTACCTTGAACAAGATCGATGTTAATTATTGACCTGTCTTGAACCTACTTTTTGGGGGAAAGTGATCAAGAGTGGATGAGGAGCTTCAGGGTTTCCTGAATAACACATCTGTTTCAGGCCTGGCTGTGTTACAGAGATGGCATTCATTTTCCTGGCTGAAGAGTACTGGGGAGGGTTTTTGGCTCAGTGGTAGAGCATCTGCTTTCGTTGCAGAAAGCCCCAGACTACATCTTCTGTATCAACCAAGAATCAGATAGTAGGGGAAAGACCTCTTCATGGGACCCTAGAGAGTCAAAATAGATAATACTGACCTTGATAGAACAATGGTATGATTCAGCTTAAGGCAGCTTCATGTATTCAAGACCAGCCTCTTACTGATTTAGATCTTTCAGCTGACCATTTGATACCAATAAAATATTTGGAATTGGAAATAGGATTGAGAAGAACAATGTTAAAGGTGTTTAAATCTTTTCCTGTTGACCTTGGTCAGAAGCTTGGGGATCAACAAGATGGGATCTTACTTGCAGAGAGCTGCAAGGTTTGTGTTGTTCCCAGTGCTCTGTGAGGCCTTTGGGGAAGATTAGTTTCAGAGATGAGTATCGTCAATAGGTGGATGACACTCAACTATGTATCTTTTTGTCTAAGCCACGAGGCAGGCATCTCTGTCTTGGGCCAGTGTTTATCAGCCATGATGAAGTGGCTGAGGGCAAACAAAAATGAAGTTGAGTCCTGACAAGACAGGGATAATGCTGAAGTCCTGGAGGGTACAGTGCCCATCACATTTGATCACCTTTGTCTTATTCTATTAGGAGGTTAGAAGTGATGTTGGATCCTGCTCTTTTGAGGGAGAAAAAGGTTAATGCAATGGCAAAAAAATGACTTTGTATCTCCATCTGACAAATAAATTCTCCTTCTGTTTAGATTCAACCTGGTCCGGTTGATTCTTGCCAGTCATGGCCAGACTATTGTAATGTAGTCTACATGGGGTGTCCTTCAAGATGATCCAGAAATTTCAACTGGTTCACATTGGTGCTGTATTTGTTTGTTCTCTGGAGGCAATCATTGGTGAAAGGGCAGAAATTCACATATTCTATCTGTGTTAAGGATATTGCTTTAGCTGGCTGTTTGTGGGTCCATTACAAGGTACTGGTTATGGCCAATTTATATTCTAGGACCCACATATCTGTAGAATCTTCCATATTTGGACTTACAAAGAGCTACTGAACCCTTCTCTGACTTTTAGAAAAGCAAAGAAGAACAGGAGGAAGAGGAGGAGTTGGATTTATACCCTGCCCTTCACTGGACTGTGGCTGAACCACTCCACAGTCTTATGCATCCTTTCCCAGAACCAGTGTCATGTAATGGCTACAGTGCTGGACAAGGACCAGGAAGATCCAAATTCAAATCTCTGCCACGTTCACTGTGTGGCCTTTGGTCAGTCAACCCAACCTATCTATGTATGCTGCCCCAGACTCCTTGAAACATCCTGGAGTAGTGATCATGAGGATGAACCATGTAGAGTGGTCCTAATATCAAATAAACTTTTAAAATTAGCCAATTCCAGAAGTCTTTGAGAGTTTTTTTAAAAAAATAATTTTTCAGACAAAGCTCATTTAGATGAAAGATTTGATCAGGAAAAGGTCTCTAGGATTTGGCTAATTATTCTTCAAAACATACTTGCACTGAGTTAAGCCCAGCATTCCTTGTGCACTAAATTAAAACATGTTCCCAGCTGTCTGCCTTGCTGATTGCATTCTGTTGTTGGCTTTTATTTCAATTTTTTAAAAATGGTGTACATAACTTTACTAAGATGTTAAAAAGGTTTGAAAGAAGGCGATTTTTATTAGTGCAAATAGTATAATTTTATTCTGTTTTTACAAGAAAATGTCATTGGTATATATTGTCTGCTGAGAAGTATGTCCTGGTTGGAGAAAGAGCAGACACTTTAAATTAATGGTTAATAATCAATGTTCTATTATTAATGATTAATAATCAATAATCAATCAATAATCTGCAGGTTCCCTTCTTATTATTATTCCTCCGAAAGCCTGACTGAGGATTTATTGATATATTCCAAAAAGAACACAAGCATCACAAAACCCTCATGTTGCATAAAGCTATGTGTGATGAAGACCCTCTCCGAAGGGAATATTCTCACTGTAGCTTGGGTCTTCAGACATTTGTGCTTCAGACACACTTACCTTTCAAAGGGATGAGCATATTGGTGCGTGGTAATTGCCCACTTTTAATGGCAACAGATGGGGGGAAAGACTGAACCTGATCATGATTCAAAGACACTTGGTTGACTTCACTAGTAAAAGACAGAAATGAGGATGAAACTAGGTAACTTCTTGAATATACTTGGTTAGAACTCAAAGTTACTAGTAAATGTCAGAACTTTTTGACACTTGCTTTTAATCTCTTAAAATGAGAAGAAAACAATTATTCATCATATTTTTTTAAAAAAGCTACTGTAACAGGCATCCATAGGGTTGGATCCACTCAGTCTCACCTAACTCTCCTCTTTACTATAACACCTGTCCTGCATATTTTTATCTATACAGATTTCATGCATTTCATGTTCACCAGCATGATCTTTTTGGTCTCCCTGTTTTACCTGCAGAAAAGCTGGCTGGATCCAATGGGTTGGATCTCATCAAATAGATCCCCATGTCAAGGCACTGGGCACTGATTCCTCCCTTCCACACAGCCCTGCGATTCTCCTCCCATGCTATTTCTGAGGTTCTCCTATCTCCCAGGAGCAGCATTTCAGGGGACATTTGGGGCTGCAGTTGGAAGGAAAAGGTAAGGAAGTTGTGCTCTGCCGGCACAAATTCTACCTCCCAATGTAAATGTTGATGAGACCCAAGCCATGATTTTGTGTTCCTTTTAAGAAAATAACAAGTTCAATGGAAATAGCATTATTGCTTAGGATTGTGAAATGGTTTGGTTTTTTGCTTTGATCATCATCATAACTACTGTTGAAAGACTGACTGTATCTCCATATGCAGTGCTAAGATGGACATTTGAGCCTCTCACATTCTTTTGAGGCAAAAATGTTTAACCTTCCCTTCTGTTTAACTTTACACCCCGGAATCTAAAACCAACCAGATGCTGCCAGTGGCCTGCACGAAGACCTATAATTGGTTCCTAAAAGATTAAAAAAGCATTCACCTGACAAATATGTTTAGACAGAGTATTGCAAAGTAAGACCAGATCTTGTCCTAAGTAGCCATCCAAGCTTGCAAGCACTGAACAGGAGATCCTAATACCAAACATCACCTATACAATGAGGATCATATTGTAATCTATTTCAAGGAATGATTGGAAAAATAAATGAGAGAATACATAAACTTCTCTGAACAGCATAATTATTCCCATAGTTTAGGTTCCCAGGATGGCTAGTGACATGCCTAGTCAGGTTTAATTTGTACATTTCCCCTTTTAACAAATTCTTGGTCTCATCTATTTAAATAACTCTGCCCCCTTTTCAAGTTGGCTCTTTCTTCTGCTACTGCTACTACTAAATGCTGTCACTAACTTTGCTTTCTGGAAAGAGTCACCACCCAGAAAAGGAACTGACATGTTGGAAACACTTATATCCAAACACACTGATGCTTTTTATACTAATAAATGAACCATCTGCTAATATAATATTTCACTTGTGGTGCCCTCCTGGAGGTACCATAAGATAAATCCTACAGTGTCTTTAATTAACAAGAGAAAGCAGAAACAAATCTCAGTGGGATAATAATATTTATGGCCTTAAAAGGAAGAAAATAAAGAAAGAGAAAGAACGTAGGCCAATTTAGGAAAAAATTAATGACAGGAACATTCTCACACATTTTAAAATCACATGCTGGTCACATGGCTTTGAAATAGCCAGGAGACCTGGCTACTATGTGGTCCTCTAACTGACCAAAGTGAAGGTAACCAGTGAGATGGCTCAGTGGTGGAATACCACAGAATGTCCCATGTTCAATTTCTGGTATCTCCAGTGAGAAGATCTCAGGTAGTTGGGTGAGATCCTTCTCTATCTGAGGACCACTGCCAGCCAGAGCAGGCAATATTGACCTAAATGGGCTGGTGATCTGATTCGTTGTGAGGTGATCTTCTTGAGTTCACTAAAAATGTTAACAGAAGTCTTCTAGAAAGATGCCTGAAACCTACTTCATGCAAAGCAGGCAAAATGACCTTCCTATCATATTTGGTATATATTTTGGTGCAAAACCATGGGTTCCATGCCACAAGTCACAAGTTGAATTGCAGAGAAGATCACAATTCAGCAACAACAGCACAAAGCCCCAATGGATGGATGTACAAAGCATGGATATTCTTGGACATTCTTTGGCTTGGGGCCTTCTTCTTTTTTTGATTCTTGAGTGGGAGTGGAAATCAGTAGCAGGGATAAAAATTAATCTCAGGCAGCAATTATCTTGAGAGAGTCAGTAGGGCTGCTGTCTTTCGTGTAATTCTGGCTGAGTTCATCAAGATATGTACAGACACCCCTCTCCCCTCCCTGTACCAGCCATTATTTTTTTTCCAAAACCAAAGACCTTGAGCAGAATGCCTAATTTTGTGACAGGAGTGTTTCCTCATCTGTCCAGGGAATGTCTTCTGTAATAAAGGAGAAAAGTCAAGAAAATAATTTGTAATCAACAAAAAGTTAATTAGTTTTTACATAATTGATAAATCTATACTCACAGTGTGGGTATTACCACACTGAGAATAAAATTATTTGAGATTTCCCCCTCCCCCAGCTCTATGTATTTATATTACAGTCTCAAAATTGAATTTTCCAGCCAACCTGCCACTAAAATAGAGAACAATGATGACATACAGTATTTCTTATTATCTTTGACCACAAATTCACACGCTATGAAGCATTAAGCTATTCAGTCTCTTGGAAGCAACTGTTCTTTCTTACCCTGGGATTTTCATGCTACCTTTTGGATTCCTGCATGACAGTTCTTGATATTGTTGCTGTAGTTTCTGATTTATGAATCGCAGGATTGGTTACCTCTTGTAAATTTTCATCCTCTAATCCTTGCCGCTGTTCTGCTACCCATCTTGCAACACCTACATCTCATTAAAGAAAACAAAAATAATTAAATCAGGTGAAAATAGTTAAGCTTCAACATACAGCAGTGTTCACATGTGCATATACTTTGCACCCACAAACAGAAACTTATGCACCCACAAACAGAAACTTATTCCATCTTGGAGAAGGATTTTCAAACACCTGCTACTTGGGTTCATGTCCTGCATCCTCGCCATAAGCAGGCAGCTAGTTTTTGAACAGCCACTTTAGATGCAGCTCAGACCTGTTGTTGATTCCTTTTCACATATTCATATGCTACAGTACAGTGCAGATCAGCAGTTATTTCACAATGCGCTTTCTCACATTGCCCAATGGGAATCCTAGTTGTAGCTCTCCCTCACTAAACTGCCATAGCTGCTCCCAATGAATGCCCTGCTTGTAATGCCTGTTCCCCCACCCCCCTCAGATTGCTGGAATGTTCACGATGTATAATGCATTGCATTTCCAGTCTATGGCCTATTACGCATGAGTGCTTTCCCTCACTTTCACCGTGCATGTCTGTTGAGTTTTCTTTTTCATTCTGCATTGATTTTCTTCACTTCAGTGCTCAGTTCCTGGTTGCTCTTTCCCCAGGTTTTCTGAGAGCACTTTTGTGCCGAATTTTTCCTTTTTTCTCTTCCAAGCCAAAGGTACTCCAAAAGTGTACAGATACCCTCGGATTTCTCCTACACACCCTTTTGCTGCCCCTTGAAGCTCATTCCCCCGCCCACATTGAGGTCATTCCACCCACTCTACACCTTCTGCCATCCTCCCCCATTCATTGGCATACAAGCTCCATTTATAAATTTTTCCCTCATTGTTTAATTTTTTTTTGGCAAGCAGTATGAGTCTAGTGACATCGCTAGTCTATCACTAGTCTTGGATGGCTGAATAAAAAAACTGAAATGACAGGGGGAAATATATAAAGGTATGCAAGAAGTTAAAGCCCCCTGCAACATTTTTGCTATGAGTGCTTCTCTGGCAGCTCTCTGAGCAGCCTCCTTTGCAAGCTCTCCTCCCTTCTCTTTTTCTAGCCTCCTGCCCATGAGTGCATGCAGTTCTGGCATTACCATGCAGTGTACTCTCTTGCCTTTGGGGGATTTAAATTTAACATTTTATCACTAGTCTCATATTGCTTGTTTAAAAAAAATTAAACTACGGGGAAAATAATTCAAAATGGTGCTTGTATGACAAAGAAGGAGGGGGATGGCAGAGGGAGGTGACTCTTCCCTATTTTTCACAATGGTCAATAACACAGCAGAGAGTCCCCTAGAGCTTGGCAATATGGAAAATGGGGCTTCGCAGCTGTTCTAGTCAGTTTCAAACATAGTTTTGTCAGTTGCAAGATGATTTCTTTTTACTTTGCCTGCCTTCCTTTGTGTTCCCTTTCATGCAAGGAACTGAACCAGGAGTTTTAAAATGGAAGGCACTTATATGACACTGCTGCACAGCTGTGACAGGGCAATTGCATAAAGCCAAGGAAGTGTGTGGCCTTGCAAAAGCAAAACTCTAACAACCGCTGGTAAAGCCAAGCCTTGTGGGGGCGGGGAGCTAGCTGTCTCTTTAACTCCCCACCAAAAAGGCCCCACTCCTGAACAATATCTGCTCCCATGTATCAACCATATTTCCCAGTCAGTGGTGTAAAACCACATAAGTGCAAAATATTTCTATCTCTGAATAATTTCAAACAGTTGATAAAACCCAGCACTGTTTTTTCCCCCACTCAAGGATGTCATTAGGAATTTGCAATCAAATTATTATTTGAGCAGAGGCGGGTTTGCTTATCATATGAGTACCTTAGGATAGAATAGGAAACAAACATATGTACATGCTGTTGAGCTGCATCTGACTTGTGCTGAGCCCAGCAAGGGGCTTTCAAGGCAAGTGAGAAGCAGAGGTGGTTTGCAATTGCCTTCCTCTGCAGAGTCTTCCTTAGCGGTCTCCCATCCAAGCATGACCGTGTTTACCTTCTGAGATCTGATGAAATCAGGCTATACCATGACAGCTTCCCTCCCTATAGAGTAGAATAGGTTTGCAGAAAAACAGATAACTGATTGCCCCTGGTCATGTTTGACCTGGCAAATCAGTCCCTTCATCAGAATCATAAGGAACATTTAAAAGATAAGTTCTAATCCTTATTACTGAAGAAAGCAATTGCCAAATCGATTTTATCCAGTCTTTCAGTGGTATCAATGAGAACAGTGGGTTGGATCCTATGAACTGTGAGCAAAAAGCATTCATGCTTCTGGATCTTTCCCACCTCCCCCTTTGAAGAGCTGATGCTTGGAAACGTGATATCCCTGCAGACAAATTGTGATGTAGCATAGGATGCTGTGTGAAGAGGGAGACACTGAATGACACCATCTTCCCTCTTGTGTGGATGGAGTGTGGGAAAGGAGAGGTGGGAAAGGTGAGTGCAAGGGTGTATGATCCAACCCATTGCTCATGAAATGATGTTGACACTGCTTTAGCCTCTCAGGGAAAAGGCTATGAGAAAGTCACAAGGTGTTCCCTTGCAGGGAATATTGTAGAGAACATTTTCTCATCAGTTTCCAGTATCTTTTCTATTGAAGCCTACAACAATCTATCAGGTTTTTCGTACTATTCAGTGTGTATAAAGAGGGCTCTGGGTAAGATCACAGAAAAGATGGCACTCATGTCAGAATCCATATTGGCTATAGTTTGCAACATTTGCAACATCATAAAAATTGTCCCAAATAAGCCGCACAGTATACTGGTTGTATGTAATCATCATTTTAGTAAATCCATAATCCAAGCTCTTATCCTATTGTGATTCTCAGAGAGTGCCGAACCAGCCTCTAGCTCAAAAAACTGCTGAGTGTTCCAGCCTTTCCTGGCAAAGAGAGAGGTGGCTTATCTCACTGGTAGGAGAGCATCACAAGTCACATCTGCTCTCTCCCTTCATCAGGAGTAGATGAAGACCCCAGGCATGGGTAAAGAAGCTGACTCTAGCTTATTCACTTAGGTCAGCTTCTGGCTAGAGAAAGCCCCTCAAGAGGCTTGGAGGATCCCTCATATCTTCTCCCAGACTGGACTTGGTGTTGTCAGCCTGTGGAAGGTCCAATGACATCACTTCCAGTTTGCGCTGAATCACTTCCACTTGGATCAGCACCCTTGTGGTTTTCTCTGCAGCTGATTTTCCAGCTTCTCCATCACATCTTTACGTGTGTATACTTCATACATGTTGAAAGTTATTGCATATATAGCTATGGGCTTAGTGTGGGAGACTTAAACCTGAGAGTATATTAGTGAATCACTCCTGAGAAGTTTTCCACTTTCCATGCAAAAAAAAATGACTTCTGTCAATACTTTGAGCAGGGAGAAATTAAGGTGTGACATTTAGGTAGAGGTGGCTGTCAGCAAATTGATGGGTGCAAACTGCAATTAAGAAAAAAATAGTGCAAATATATGCAGCTTCATAGCAATCAGAATATATTTTGTAGACGATTTTAATAAATAGCTATTTAGCATAGACCATTGTAATTAATAAATGTACTTGCTGATTCAGAGGTTTGAAACACATTGAATACCTGCAGGATCATTTATAGGATCACAGAACTGATAACACAGTAGCCTTAAATAAAATATGCTCTTGAAGGAGCCATATATGACCTGAAAGTCCTTTCATGGTCACCCTATTAACTTTCTGGACACTATTGCAAGTGTGTGTCAGCTGCTTAAATTAAGGGAAGACTAATTAAAATTACACAAACAACAGGTGAGGCAGGTCACTCTCTTTCACTCTAACACCTATATTTCAGAATACTTTACATTTTTCATCAATATAAAACATCCTCATTTCCCTTACGATAGTAACTGTAACCTTGTTAAGAATAGCAATTCTTGGTCCTTCGATTTGCATGAACCAATTTCTGCATCCACCTGCATATTTTATTGATTTTATTTATTTATTTAAAATATTTGGAAGCTCATCTTTCCCTCAACAAAGATCCCCACCTATCAAGACTGAAATGCTCAGATACGGCAAAAATATCAAAAGATATTCTGAATAGTAAGAGGGTAAGATATATATTAGAGAGTACAAGAAAAGAAAGACATGACTTTGCAGAGAATGAGCGGCAGTCTTACATTACTTTTTAATGGTTACATAGGTCAATGTGTACCTAAATATGTGTGTGTGTTGTGCATAAATACCAACATAAATATGTGTGTGTCATGTGCCATCGAGTTGCTTCCAACTAATGATGATGCTATGACTTCAAAATGTCCTGTCATTAACAACCTTGCTCAAGTCTTGCAAACTGAAAGCCATGGCTTCCTTTATGGAGTCAATCCATCTCATGCTGGGTCTTTCTCTTTTCCTACAGTCTTCAGCTTTTTATGGCATTGTTATCTTTTCACAGATAGACATCCTTTTATTATTTTAAACATAGGAAAAACTGACATAATCAAGATTTTAGTATTGACCTATAAGGCCTTGAGAGGCCAGGGACTGATGTACCTATGGGACTGTGTCCTCCGTTATGTCCTCAGGAGGGCATTGTGCTCCTTAGACAGCAATCTGCTGGTGGTCCCCAGCCCCAAAGACATCTGACTGTCCTCAACCAGGGCCAGGGCCTTTTTGGTCCTGCCCCCAACCTGGTGGAACTCTCTGCCAAACACCATAAGGGCCTTGCAGGATCTGATGCAATTCTGCAGGGCCTGCAAGGGGGAAATGTTCCACCAGGCTTTAGGCTGAGGACAGTGATGGTTCCATCTTGACTGGCACCCGCCTCTGTTATTTATATCTACCTCACCCTCTTCCCCCACCACCTGTGAAGTAGCCAGCAGTTGGGATTCAGATTGACTATTTATTCACCATCTGATTGTGGGAATGTTTTATTAATGTTTTAATTGTTTTTATCTTGTTTCTGTTTTATGGATATTGTACATCACCCAGAACCCCGCCATGGCAGGGATTACGTTGTTGTTGTTGTTGTTGTTGTTGTTGTTGTTATTGTTATTATTATCATCATCATCATCTGCTTATGTTGGGGCAGAAAGTGTTATTCATCATGGATACTATCCAGTAGGGGCTTACAACACTCACACAAAATATACATGAAATATTTTGTAACAGCACTGGTTGTTATACTAAAAGTTAGTTTCAGCACTTCCCAGACACCTCAAAAACCAGCTTGACCAGAGATCATGATGGGAAGTGGGGACAGAGAATGAATATGCAATGACTGCTATGCAAGGGTGTTGGACTGGGAGACCCGGTTCGCATCCCCATTCTTCCATGGAAGCTTGTTTGGTGATCTTGGGCCAGTCACACACAGGGTTGCTGTGAGGATTAACTGGAGAAGAACTATGTAAGCCACTTTGGGTCCCCACTGGAGACAAAGGTGGGCTACAAATGAAGTAAATTTCTAAAGAAATCTGTACGCAACTTAATATCGAATCTTATGTATAGTGCATGGGATTTTGGAGAGGACCCCCTTCTACCACCCACCTGTTAGATGGTGCACAGAACTACTCCAGGAGCCTTACAGAGGGGAGAGAGTTCTTTGCTTTAGGGTTCCTCCTACCTTCAGGCTGTTTCTGGTCTCTTTCCAGCTGCCAGGAGCATCAGCCTTACCAACTCCTGTTTGCAAGGGTTTAAATAGCCCTTCGCAGTCTGTGTGGGCCTTGCTCCATCTTCACAATCTCTCCCAGTATGCATTGCTGATGCAAGCAGAATGATGCTGGGTCCCGCCTCCTTTGGATGCCAAGGGGAAGGATCCAAGATGGTGACCCTTGCAGACACTCTGAAATCACGCTCCTTTTAATTTCTGTTTTAATTGTCACATGTTCCTCCCAGGCAAGCAATAGTGAGTAAGAACACATGGAAGAAGGTCTAAGGCATCGAGGGGAGATTGCCACCATGCTAGCTTTTTGTGGACTTAAGGCTAGTTGGTTATTAGCTGGAAGCTGCAGGAATAACAAAGGCACTGCCTCTTCCACTGCTCTGTCCCACTCCCAAGTCTGGCTGCTCTTGTCTTCATCTCCTTGCATGCCCACTGCCCTGTGGGTAGAACACAGCTGTTTGGTAGCACCATTGTCAGGGTTAGCACCAGACATAGGGACAAATAACATGTAGGGATGTGCAAATATTCCCTACTTCATTTCTTTTCCTATTCATTGATAATTAAGTCTGTTCTTTTGGTTCTTCACTTTTTGGGTTTTGTGAGTTTGTTTGTATTGTGTCTGCAAGCTGCATGATTTTTATGAATAATGTACCTCATTCATAATGATATTTGTATGTGTTACTATCACAAGCACCACCCTGTCCCAGGACGTTGCCATGAGGTAGCTGTGGCGTCACCGCCTTTCAATATATGTAATGGCACTGTATTCAGTTTATGATCTTATCAGGTGACTGATCAGTCCTGATTCCTATCTCTGAGGGCTGATCAGCTCACGCTTAACAGTAGTCTCTTCGGGGTTTCCTTTAACTTCTGGAATTATGGAGGACAACTGCCCAGTATTATTCTTCCACACAAAGTCAGGCACCAAGGCATAAATGTCACACAGCACAGATTTTTATTATACAGAAAACTCCAACAGGGGGATGGGATATATTTACACAGGATACTTTGGATACTTTGTAGTATAAACACTGCACTTTGCCTTTTCATAAGCTGTAGGCTTATCACTCTCAGTTTGACTCAGATGTTCTTTGGTTCACAAAACCCTTCTCTGACTCCATTCTCCAGAACCAGTTTTGTGGTTAACCTTTGGGCTTTAACTGCCTGGCCTCCTGAGTCTACTGTTTCGACAAAACCCATCTTTCTAGACTCCTCCAGACCCTTTGCCCTTCCTTAGCCACCTTAAGTTTGTATGGAGCAAGGTATTTGTGGTTTGTGACCCCTGAGGTCTTGTACTTTTCACTCTCTCACCACTCTCCTCTTTATGTTAGAGGATACCAGAGCAGAGTGCTCTCAGACTGATTCCGCTGAGCTCAGAGGCTGTTGCCTCTCAAAGCTCTCTCAGTAACTCTCCCTGTGTGTTAACTCTCTGTCACCCATTTATGAACTCTGAGTCTCCCAACGGTCAGCTCTCAACTGTCATTTCTGTACAGTTATCTGTCACTCCTCTCCCTGAGAGTTCCGAGCCACCTGGCCCCCACCTCTCTCAGTGTCATGTGACTCAACAGCTGCTGGGTTTACCCTGCTGCTGTCCATAAACCTCTAACTCCGTCACAGTTACGTATGATTCAGATTCTTCTGCTTGCACAGCACCCTCCTCCACTGTGCAGCTAGCACCATCTCATACAAGCAGAAAGTGTCCTCAGCCAAAGGAGACCCTCTATGCAATGGAAGACAACAGAAGGAAGGTATAGGATCGAAATCTATGACATTTCTAAGGCTGATTTTTTAAAAAACATAAAGAACAGTGAACAATGCATACATTTTATGGGATAAAGTGAGGAAATAGCTCCAAACCAACGCATTCAGAAATAAATGCTTGAGTCACCTAATGTTACTGTTGTGTACCGAGTTTGCCACGTGTGAGGTCAGGTCTGCATGCGGTCAGGCAAAGAGCCCTAGCTTCACTTCAAGAGACAACAGCTAGAGCAGATCCTAGCCCGCTCCTATCAGAGGACTAGGATCTGAGAAAGGACCTATAGAACTCTTGCCGCTGTAAATAATCCCATCACGGGTTTGGGGTATGTTTTTGGGTATGGTGTTGCCTTAGGATATAAGCTGGCCTGCGAGTCGGCATTCTCTCTCTTGTTCTTCACTTCCAATAAAGTATGAGCTGATATCACTACAGATGCATCCTGCTCAGTGCTTTACAGTTATTTAATCTAAAGGTAGCAGATTATGGTGCACTTTGCTTTGCTCGTGGCATGCTGTAGCTTGGAATGTCTGGAATGTGAAAACTGGCCTGCAAGGAACTGGGGAGTCTAGCCTCATGGTAGTTTGCAGCTTGGGGTTTGTTTGTTTTTTTGCCCTTCCAATCAGATGCTTTTATGACCCTATAAAGTCTAGCAAAGACAATAATCTCCTGGGAAAGGGTTTACCTTTGCTATAATTTCCATTTACCCTGCTAAAGATCTATAGAAGATGTAGTTTTGGGGACTGTACTTACATAAAATATATCTGAAGTTCCGGGGCATTTCACTACAGTCCTCCCAGCAACTGTTTCTCCAACGTTCGAACCAGAAAACTTCACCCTCACCTTTTATGATGGCTGAACTGAAGAAGAGAATTCTCATTCTGAACTGTCTATTTTTACAGCAACTTATCAAACAGTGGCCTTTAGCTGTTGTTCTGTGACAGCCACTCTATTAAAATCCTGATGTAAACAAGTGGAGAAGGTGAACTAGAAGTGCAGATATTTGCACAGCATTACTGTCAGGTAAAATTTTAAAGATAGGTTTTATGAACCCATTACTTGCAGTCAAGGCTTTTGACTATAGCATCAGAAATCATAGAGGAGACAAAGTATTTTGAGAAAACGTGCTGCTGGGAATTGGGATGTGGCTTCCTTTTATGTAATTCAGTTCAATGCAGGGTTTCATTTCCACCCGTGTTAAGTGGGGGGGAAATCTAGCTGGGAAGCCATACGGGCGCTGTGTACGATTGCTATACGGTTACCTTCTGATGTGATTAATATTAAATGCCTTTTGTTTTCATTTAGCACCTAATGCATGCATAATTGCATTGTACAAATAGACCTAGGGTGATATTTACATGAGATTTTGCTAAATCAACCAAATACAGCAACACTGCCAGCTACAGATATCCAGATCTCTGTGTGTTTGCTTTAACCTTTGCCAGAAATTGGTTTGAAGTGGTACATGTATATGCACAAAGTGTGTAAGTGATCCTGTCCATGAGTAGAAGAGCTAGATTTGAATCCAGTGGCACCTTAGAAACCAACAAGATTTTGATATTTTTGCTGTATCCTGAACATCTTGTTGGTCTCTATGGTGGTAGTGGATTCAAATCTAGCTCTTCCACAGCAGACCAACATGGATACCCTCTGAAAATGTCTAACAGGTATGGCTGTTTTGAAACACGGAGGACCTGCAAGAAGCCACAAGAACTCCAACAGCATAGAAATCCCTTCAGAATGCAGAAGATTAGTGCTCTTCTATTGAAGACCCATGGTTTGAAGCAATGGCACAAAGCCAACTGACTGAACATTTGACTGAAAGTCAGATTGCTCTTCACCCATGGTGTATTTTAAGGGACAAAGTTTCTTCTCGGAACATTTTCCTAGCATTGCTCCATAGTTTTTCTTCTCACTGCTAGGGTGGGAGGATGCCATACCTCACAGCTGTTGTCCATGTTCTCTCAAACTTGATGTTCTAACTCCATCTTAACTTTATTTTCATTTGCATATCCAAGCTTCACTTGACCTAGAGACACACACAAGTGCGCACACACACACACTACCCCTACCTTGCAAAGCCCCAATACAATTAAATCTCATGAATAAAGTTTTCCACATTATCTTATTTGTTCAATGTTTACCTTTTAGCCAGTCCAGTAAAATCCTCTGCTTGCGCTGAGTCCAAGTTCCAAGTTGTAACTATATTTATGAACCTCTTCTGCCACTTTCTGGCTCTTGTCCTTCCTGATTTATTATAGAATTCTCACACCAGCCTTTATGACACCCACTAAAACGTTGGGAAACAGAAAATAACCCTCCTTCTGCCTTTTCATCCAGAAATAACAAGTTCAGGAATAAAACTCCAAACTAACATGAAAGTTAATATCCCCCGCTGTGCTAAATCCAGCTCAAACCCGTGCCTGTGTTCCTCCAGAAGCTTTGCCATCCTTCCTTCTGATAAACTGCAGGGACGGCTTCCCAGGCTCCCTCTTGCATTATCACATTGGCATTGAAATGATATCTACATGTCAGGGATTCTGTAACTGTGACATCCAGGAACTCAAGTCCTGGTAACCTCCATGGAAGTGTGAAGTGGGAAGGCGCAACACAATCATGCTGTTAGGAACCCCGTAGCTACATCTGAATGTACTTTCCAAGTGAAAGTGATGATATCACGCTCCTTCAAAGTTCCCACTTCCCCATGGGGTGTAATTTCTAAGGGCAATGTCAACATGTACTCTTGAGGTAAAGTCAAAGAGCAATGAGTAAGATTCACAGTTGCCAGCCTGCCTGCAAAAGCCTTTGAATTATTCAATGTATAACCAAGGGATGCTGGGACTATGCTTTAGTCTGCTCTATATGAAGACTGAGGTGGCTCAGCAGTTAAGGTGCTGAGCTGCTGACCAGAAGGTCGGTAACCTGGCAGTTTGAGACCCGAGAGCTGCATGACAGAGTGAGCTCCCATCTCTGGCCCCAGTTCCTGCCAGCCTAGCAGTTTGAAAGCAAGAAATTGCAAGTAAATAAACAGGTACCGCTTTGGTGGGAAGGTAACAGCGTTCTGTGCACCTTGGCATTTAGTCATGCCAGCCACGTGATCACGGAGAAGTCTTCGGACAGTGCTAGCTTTTTGGCTTGGAAATGGAGATGAGCATCACCCCCTAGAGTTGGATTCAGCTGGCTTTCGAGCAAAGGAAACCTTTACCTTTACTTTAAATGAAGACTAAATGTACAATGGAACTACAGGAAGTAAGTAAGTTAATTTATTGCATATGGCCGTAGGCCATTACAATATAAAATACACACAATACAAATTTAAGGTTCAAAAGTACTGTTCTAAAAACAAAGCCTTCAGCATAAGACTGTAAAACATTTCAACAATAAAACAATCAAAGTTTTAAAATCATAGAAGCTATGCGACCAGTTTTGTAGCTCTGTGTTAGACACCTAGAAACCACCTTGGATCTAACGTTTCTGGCTGCAAGCGCAAAAAGTGCTACCTTGCGATTAACCAGGGGATACATGTCCAACAAGAGGAAAACCAACTTTTCATTGTCAGACAATGGAACTACAGAGAATAGGATAGGAAGGAATAGAAGAAATAAGAGTAGGATTGAGAAGAGTGGGAGAAGAACTGGTGTCCAATAAGATCTCATTGGCATTTGCTTCATTGTTTTTGCTTAGGCCAGACTGAAATGGGATTTCAACTGTGTATAGGGTAGTGCATTTTTTGTTTGTTTTCATGTAAAAAAATTCATTTATTGTCATGATATTTGTTACTACATGTGTTTCTTTTCATTATTATATTTGTTTCTATTGGTTTCAATGGGTAAAACATTTCTGGCTGATTTCGTTGATTTTCTACTTTGGGTGAAATTTTCATATTGTATTCCTCATCCAAGGTAGCTTTTGTACCTACTTTCAGTTTGATAAGTGAAAAGGTATCAATCGGTAAAACACAACTGTAACAATTTTGAATCACATTCACAGCTTTTGTGCTGCCTGCCCAATAGATTATACTTGCCAAATATCAGAGACATGGGAGTGAAAAGGTCCTTGGTTTACAAGTAATTAAATTAAAATTTGAGAGAGAATTAATGTTGTACCATCATGAAAGCTACAAAGTAGGATATCCTAGCTTCCCAGTAGTTTAGAATGGCAACTAAGATTTATGTCTGCATATCTATAAGGCATTGTTGCATCCTTTCAGGCCCATAGCAGTCTGAGTCCCATGTTGCAGACATCTGGAGTCTGTAAGAAGCAGGAGGTGGGAAGTGATCCCTACATACCTAACCCCAACTGAACAGAGATGTGGCTGTGATACAATTTACACATTTATTGAATAGCATCACCAGATTAGTTGTTCTGTAGCTAGGAAGAGGGGACAGTTCTTTGGATGACATGATCCAGATGGCAAAACTCCTCTGGATTTGGTTTGTGTCCTGATCACTAGTTGCAGTGATGCAACTAATTTACCATTCATTGGATTAACTATTCGCTGACCTGTTTATGACTGTTTGCTGGGTGGCTGCGCTCCTAGAACAACAGCATACCCACACAATCAGTTTTCACGCATGTGCATTATGTCTGGTTCTCCTCAGCCAGGGCCTTCTCAGTCCTGGCTCCAACCTGGTGGAACTCTCTGCTGAATGACACCAGGGCCCTGCCTTGTACAATTCCACCGGGCCTGTAAGACAGAGATGTCCTGCCAGGCTTTTGGTTGAGGGCAGCAATGGTTGGTTGCACTGGCTGGCACCCTTTCCCTCTTCCCCCTATACATTTTTTGTTTAAGTTGTCCTCCTCACCCCACCAAATGGCTGGGCAGCCCAGAATGGGAACAGAAAATTATAAATTGCCATCTAGGATCTTTTATTCTGGTTTTATCTTATTGATTGTACACAGATATTCTAAAATTTGGGTTGGTTTTATGGCATTTTGCCTTTTGTACATCGCTCAGATTAATAAATCAAAATCATCATTATCATTTCATAAAGCCCAATGGTGTCATCACCCATGCTGAACAAGCATACTTCTTTGCTCAGCAATCAGATCACAGATTTAAATCTGTCATCTGCTGATATAATTTGCTGGATGGAACACCACCTTTTGATATGCCTCTTAATGATTTTTTGGCTCACTGGTTTCCAAACTTATTGTTTCTGATTTTTACACTCACATGTAGAGGGAGGATGGAGGAATTTACTTCCTTCCTTGGGGCACAAACAGCTAAAGGAAAAGTATGCAAGACAATCCCACCAGGTGGAATCAGAGGGAACCACTACCCTTTAGCTGTATGAAGGGAAACAAATTTCCCTGGGGTAGCCTTTGCTATTAATGCCTAAGCGGCTTGGGTTTCTCCATGTAACGCCCAGCATGACCCTCCCAACTGTTACACACATACAATGATTGGAAGCAGTGGCACAAAAACTGCCTTGCCACAGGATGCAGCCAAAAACCATTTTTCCAACTGCTGGTTTGACATGTACCTCATTTGCATACCTGTGCTCCTCTACTATGCCCCTCCACACAGTTTTCCTCCCAAATCCAGAAGGGAGATACTGAGCCCATCTGTGAATAAGGCACAGAGATCTAGCAACCAGTACTGCTAGTAAGCACCAGAGCTATTAGGCAGCTGCAAACCAGTTCAGAAGTAGTTTGGAATGTCTGCCACAAATGCAACCTAATCAGTGGACTGGTTCCCTGGGATCAATACCATTGAATACAAAGTCATTTGTGTATAGCGTTGCAGCATCTCTAAAGAGACACCGTAGGGAGGGATTGATCACAAGGGTCACCTGGATGAATAGCGAGTAACAATAGAGCAGCGCTAAAAGAATCTGATTCATTTTGTTTTCCACTGCATTATTATCAAAACATTTCAGTGTGTTTTCTTCTCAAAAAATGTCCAGGTCCTGAACACTTAATGATAGTTAAGACCAAGCTAAGCAAACTCTCTGAAAGACTGGCCTTTAAAGTTGCGGGGACCCTAATCCAGGGGTCCTTCTGGTTGCCACCACTGGACATATCTACTCACAAAAGAACCAAAGCGTGCCTAGCACTAGAGTCATGCCATCTTTGGTGGAGGGAGGCTATTTCTGCAACAGACAATGGGGGAGGCAGAGGGGAACAAAATCTTTGGAGGACTGGAGGTGGGTTTGAGTCCTCTCGTGGGAATGAAAGGAGGAATATAAAAGTTTTGGTAAAACAAATACACATGTGCATGCTGACATGAAACTCCAAACTCACAAACATTATTGTCAGCTATAATTTTGGAGGAATAATTTGGGTATGATACAGAGATATGGTCTTCACAGCTGATGTGATTTAAGTACCTAACAGTTATGAAAACAAACATATTGGCTGGATAATACTGAATTTAAAAATTAAGAGACATTAGCAGAAATATGAAAGTCCATGTACTTATTTCACAATTGATTAAAAACAGATACTGGCCCTTACAATAGCTTCAACTATCATTGACAATCTGTACTGACATCCAAAAGTGACAAATACTGACCCTGAGCAAACATGTTTTGGCCCAAGTGGCCTTCCTCCATGGCCAAACCAATAACATGACAACCTGACTCCTGACATCATAATATACTGTTCATTCATCATAAACTGACCAAGATAAAGTTATTCCTAGAGGAGACAGGAAAAAAGGGACAAAATGAATAGTATATTTGCTAATATCTGTTAATTTTTAAATTCGCAGACAGTATTACTTGGCCAGTTTATGTTTTCTTAACCTCTAGGTACTTCATTCAATTTGCTTTGGGTTAAAGTTTTTTTTTTATTTTTTACCCCTCCTTTTTTTTTGGCTGTCGTTGTCTTCACAGCTGATGTGTCTCAAACACGTTGTAAGCTTACATATGTGTAGCTGAATACAAAAATATGGTGTAGTCAGTTGCCTTTTGTTTGAGATCTTAAGCACACGAGAAGGAAGTGGAGGTAACTGAGCCAGTAAATTGCAACAAAATCAAAGTAGGCTCTTATTGCTCCCTAAAAAAATAACCGATTTATTGAAGCAAAAAGGTTTGTAGGCCAGAGCCCACATCATTATTAAAAATGCCTCAAGCTTCCTCTTTACAGAAATAAGTTTCAGTGAAAACAGTGGGACTTCCAAGGGAACATATTTAAGATCAGGATGCCTGTGCCATGTTAATGGCATGCTTTAATGGCTACAATACTTTCCCCTATTGGAAGGGGGGGGGATGGCTGTGTTTAACTTATGAGACTTGTTCCACTGAGGGCAAGAATATCAATTCCTTTGCAAGACATATTCTTCCTACAGCCCTGAACATGCAAGAATGCAGAGGAAGCATTTTGAGGAAGGAGGGAAAGATAACAGCTGTCAAAGCAGTTCCCAGAGGCCAAATACTAACTGAGGGAAATGCATCGCTAAGGCTATTTGGAAGTATATCTAAGACGTTCTTTAGAGCTGAGAGATCACAGGCATTGCTGCCATCTAAATAAATATTTTACAAATAATAATACTAAGGAAGGACAGAAGGTATACTGGGAGAAGACAACTCAGGTATAGGAATGACTTTCAGGATGCCATCATCCTTTGAACTCATTGGCCATTCCATCTGGAACATCTTGCCTTCAAAGTCAGTGAGGTACAAGGAAACCAGCTCGTTAAGTACTAAAAAAAGCACTGATATATCTTTTAAATTGACTTTTTAAACCAAATATGGCATTATTACCATGACTGCATTTCAAAAAAAACCCAAAAACCTACTTACTGTGCAGGAAGTTAACTTTCTAACATTTGTAAACCCAGTGGTTCTCAAAGATGCTGGGCATCTTTGTCTCCTGCTATTGTCTCCTACTTTCATTCCTTCAGGTCCAGAACTACTAATTTTCTACTGCAGCAATGCATGACAACAAACAATGGGATAATTACAGTGGTACATGGTTACCATAAAGTAGGTTCAAAGTGCCTGGCTGAGGAACTGAACCCTTTCTTTTCCATGCATAATGTTGAAAGGATCAAGGCTGGCTTTTTCCGTACCTACTTTGGATGAGGAGAATTTATTCTAAGTAAAGATTTCACTGGAGATTTACTCACAGCCAGACCATTTTCAGTTCTTTGCTATAAGATGGCCTTGTACTTAGATGGAGACATAAGGATTGTGTAGAAGCTCTGACAGCTGGAGAAGTTTTGAATGCATACCTGAACAACTAATGTAACAGGCAGAAGGGGGACTACAAGGACAAGTGTTTTTGCTTTCAACATCCCCAAGTAGCATTCTGCATCTGTCACTCAACATATCCCGTTATAGAACATATGTGCACTTTCTTAACCACATCATCTGTTGAACAACCATAGCTTAGAAAATATAAAGCCAAACCAACCACAATGGAGTCTTATTTATTGATTGTTTTAATTTTTACCCCGCCCTCCCCGCCAAGGTGGGCTTAGGGCAGCTTCCAAAAACTGACACACAATATACAATTTACACATAATAAAATACAAGTCATTTAAAACATAAAACAAATCAATTTAAAACATGACTTAGATGGCAATAAAATAAAGTGCAGTTTAAGGACACATTCAGCAGTGCCACCGCGCTAAGTCATACTAGGTCTGAGTTCACTCAGGGCGCTGCTGTTAAGATACCACTCCTAACGGAATGCCTGCCTAAAAAGCTCTGTTTTCACGGCCCCGCAGGGCCCTGATCTCGGCAGGGAGCCTGTTCCAGTAGGTCGGAGCTACAAACGAGAAAGCCCTGGTCCTAGTTGCCATCAACCTGACTTCCTTTGGGCCAGGGAGATCCAGGCGGTTTCGGGATCCTGATTGCAGTGTTCTCTGGGGAACATGTGAGGAAAGGCGGTCCCTCAGGTAGGCCGGTCCCTGACCATAAAGGGATTTAAAGGTCAAAACCAGTACCTTGAAGCGAATCTGGAATGCTATCAGCAGCCAGTGCAGAGTCTTAAGCACAGGCTGGATGTGCTCCCACCTGGGGAGACCCATCAGCAGCCTGGCCGCTGTTGCTTAGCATTTATGCATGCAGACCCGTAGCTACAGTGGGGCATCTCGGGGCCTGTCCCCCTGACCTACCACCAAGTCCCCTCACCTTCCCATCCAGCCCAGGTGCTCCCTTGGGGGTGTGTGAAGGGTGTGTGCAGGTGCCCCCTGACTTATTTAAAGGCCCTCCAAATTAAAAATCTTGGCTACAGGCCTATATGATTCATTTAAAACTTTTATATGCTGCTTTTTCAATGACCTGTTTGGTCTAAATGGAGCAGCAGGAATAATGGCTCACAAAAGCCATACAAACATAAAACCACTCACATTCACAGCCATTAAATCCCAGCCAATAAAAATCCAGAAGCTCAAGAACAGCATAAAAACCTAGAAGTACAAAAGTAGCATAAGCAGACTATTCGTGCTTAATTCTTAGGAAGGTGGCAAAGGATTTTTTAAAATTTCAATAACTATTCCAAAGTTACATTTTATGTATAAAATAATGTTAAATATATTCTTGGACACTGCCCAATGTTACTGCCAGAGTATATTCTGCTGAGGGACAGTGGCAAATAGGGTACTGATATTTTGATTATTGGTTCAACTTGTTGTGGTTGTTTGGCAGATTTCCTAAACATGTGGTAAAACACAATTGGCCTCCAATAATGGTCTCAAGCAGGGGTTATTTCGTAGAAAAAGAGATGCATGAGCTTATTAGCATAACTCATTAGCAAAGCTTATTTGCATATGCCACACCCCCTGACATCACCAGAAGTGTGTCAGAAGGCAACACCCACCGCTCAGGCTCCACTGAACTGTTTTGGATTGCTAGCTATGGGGTGGGGGAAGCACGCAGATCTGCCCTCAGAGAGGAGGGAGAGCTTGTACCTGAATAAACCTTGATCTTAAAGGTGCCACTGGACACTTTTGGATGGATGGCAAGTGCAGGAAAGTGTGTGGCTGCTCAAGGGTCGAGGTGGGCGGTGCGGAGGATGTGCATGGCCTCAAGCAGGTAGGGGGCCAGGGCGGTGGCAGGGCAGAGGTGCAGGAGGAGGCTGAGTAGGTGCAGGAAGCCAGGGCAGAGCTCCTCATAGGCCTTGTGGGAGCAACCAGGGCCCGCCTTCCAGAAGTGCTGCGCCAGGGCTGGCATGAGGACGTGTAGAGCGTGGGCGGGCTGGGTGCCATGGCCCAGGCAGTGGTGGAACAGCTCGAGGGCCAGCTCATGGCAGCACTCCGCTGGATTGGCCAGTGGGCTGGGAAAGGTGAGGGGGGATGCTGGGGGCGGGGCTTGCTCCATGTGCCCACCCCCCTTGGCCTCCTTACTGCCAGAGCTTTGCTCCTGTGTGCTCCTGCAGGAAATGAGCCCTGGTGTCAAGAATCAGGGCCAATACAGACATCCAAACTATCCTAGGCTGAGCCCTTGCACCATAAGTAGTTTGGTCATCATTGGCATCTTTTTGAGTGGTAAGAATGACTTTCTTGAACTTCAGAGAAGTGGTAAAATGTATGGTAAATGAGTGGTAAAAGGGCTGTCTACTGTACACTGCATTATTCAGGCTGTACCTGGAGTACTGTGTGCAGTTTTGGAACCTTCCCTTTAAAAAGGATGTGAACAGAATGGAGCGGAAACAGAAGAGGGCGATGAGGATGATCAGGGGTCTCGAGACCAAGCCCTATGAGGAAAGGCTGAGGGACTTGGGAATGTTCAGTCTGAAGATGAGAAAGCTGAGGGGAGACATGATTGCTCTCTTGAAGTATTCAAAATGCTGTCTCTTAGAGGGGGGCAGGGCATTGTTGCTGTTGGCAGCAGAGAACAGAATTCTCAATAATAGGTTTAAATTCTGGGTAGAAAAGTACTGGCTGGCTATTAGGGGGGAAATACAGCACGAGTAGTTTAGCAGTGGAATTGGCTGCCTAGATAGGTGGTGAGCTCCCCCTTACTGGCAGTCTTCAAACAGCAGCTGGAAGAACATTTGCCAGGGAGGCTCTAGGCTGATCCTGCATTGAGCAGGGGGTTGGACTAGACGGCTTATGCTGCCCCTTCCAATGCTATGATTCTATCTACAACCCATGGGCAAGCACGGGTGCATACCCGACCACAACTCAGGATCAATGCATCCCAGAGCTTCGATTTATACTTTGACCAAATCCTTTAAGCAGTGCATAACGACATTTTATTTGAGAGCAAGCAGAAATAGTACTTCCTTTCACCAATCTCATTAACTCCTCTCCTCTCAGGAGAGTTAAATCATTCCTATCACTATGTGAACTTTTGGATACCTACCTGTCTTGAATCTTCAACCTGTTCCATATTTGCCCATAATTACTTTAAAAGAAACATGGCAGACTTTCCTCATAATTATGTCTACCTAAGCAAAGTTATTGCAGGCATGGGAGCAGTTATGCTGAAAGCCATAGGACGCATGGCATATATTCAAGGGCAATGAGGGAGTTTCATTTCAATAAATGTGCACATTATGGGCAAGAACAGTCAAAAGGGTTAAAATACAATCGTTCCAGATAAATTTCTCCACATATCAGGCTCAAAAAGTCAAAAGATTTGAAAGCTATTAGCAGTTCTGTAGATCATCCTCTTCCAGACACTTTTCTCTTTTTTTTTTACTGACAGGTTGAAGTTAAAAATTTAAGTAAAGAGGGGCTCTCTCTTCCTACATACTTTTAATGGAACTGACGCCAAAATAAGTCAGACTAAATTATGGGAGTAAATGACCTCCCGGGAAGTATAATACCAAATTCGAAAGAACTGTAAAGAGTTTCCTTTGATCTTTTTAGCTTCACAGCCTGAAATTCAAAATCTGTATTTAATTTTAGATTGAATATGCCAGCTTTTAAGTTTTCCTTTCTACCATGATATATCATTTTAAGTGATAGGACACCTTTAACTTATATTTCTTGAAATTGCTGACGGTCCTTTCTTTATTCTTTTATGCCATAAAAACAGATATAAATATAATTAATTGCAAAAATTATTTGGGGTTGGGCACTCTAATGTTTAACCTGTCAACCTTCAACTTGAAAGCCTCAGCGTTCAAGCCCATCCTGGTTTGTTTTTTTTAATTTACTTTGCTCTGAGCTAAGACACACAGAGTTTCGGTCCAACTCCCACCAAAGAAGAAGAAGGATCTAAAAAGAAAAAAAAAACTTCACAAAGCCTCAGTAATACTCTTATTATAATTTAATACATAGACTATGGATCCTCTCTTTCTATATATGGCTACTAGGAGAGTTCTCAGCAAGGGAAAATGGCAAAGTGCAGATAGGCCATTCCTAAAATAAAACCTCAAACCATCATAGATGAGGGAATCTTACCATTTCAACTCACCAGTTTGTAAAACTGATCAAGGATTATAGATATATGGACCAGTGACTGTAGGTATATAGACCAGCTACATTTCTATCTCTGTAATGCAAACCTCCAGCTATCTCTACATTCTTAACAAAGGGTTTTGGCTTCACCAAAGTTAGCAAGAAGATAATTAGGGCAGAATTTTAGCTCTCCAAGAAATATATTTAAGTGTTGGATTTGATTCCTTCCACTGAGTGAGAAGTCTGCTTTGTATGGAAGAAAGACTTCTTTGAGGACGGAAGGGTATTTCTGTGAATGGAAGAGTCTTGGATTAGTTAAAAGGAACCTTAGGATTAATCCTGGTATTTCTTGACTGTGTTAAGATTTAATACCTTTACACAGCTATCTTATTACACATTACATTTTATTCTCCCAAGAAGGCCAAGGCAGTGTACCTTATTCTCTCCTCCTCCATTTTATTTTCCCAACAACTCAGTCAGGTAAGACTAGGATGAGAGCAAGTCACTGACCCAGTGTTACCCAGTGAGTTTCACAGCTGAGCAAGAATTTGAAGCCAGGTTTTCCAGGTCCAGATCAAACCTCACAGCCTCAACTCCTCCCCCCTTCCATGGTAACTTACCCCATAAGAAGAATTCTCAATAGGTTCTTCCCTTCATGTATCTGAAGAAGTGAGCTATTCCTCATGAAAGCTCATATTGAAATAAATATTATTACCCTTTAAGGTGTCACTGGACTTTTATTTAATTTTCCCAGGTCCTAGTCCAACATTCTAACCACTACACCATGTTGGCTGTGCAGAGGCAATGTCTGACTGTGACTGCCTGAGCCAAACAATATCTGCCAAGCTTAGCCCCTTCTGTCTTGCCATTAAGGAGGATACAAGAGCTTATCTCCAGCCATTGTGGTCTGGAAAGCTGGAAGGCTTCCTCCAACAGAAATGGCTCTTGCACTGAGGGAAAGCCACTTCCATCAGAGGAAGCTTCCATAGGCTCTGGATAATGGTAGGAAACAACTTTGATGCCCAGGATAATGGTAGGAAGCAAGCCAGTGATATTTGTTTCAGTTTAAGTATTCTCAAGGGAGCTTACAAACAACAACTTAAAAACAATCCAAGCCAACCATACTCAACAGGCCTTGGTCCTATGGCCAATGGCAGAGAACTGCATGTCTTCCATTTAGGGTTAACAGGTATCCTGCTGTGGTGGGATGCCTTCTGCTGATTGCTGCCATTGTCCACCATCTCTCCAGGTGGTAGCAGCAGAAAAATATTTTAAATGCCAGTGCTCTCTGTGTTAGGATATCACTTCTAGATTTTACCATAGAGTTTCTGGCAGTTCCTAAAGCTATCCATTGTCCTTGTTGGTGATGTCACCAAAATCACATACCCCCCCATGTCCCTGCCTCCCAGCCTTCCCACTGGTTGCCTGGCTTGGCAGGGAGCCCTGCTTCCAATGCTCTGGATTCTCTTTCCGCTTGGAGCCAAGGTAGGGTTACCAGGTCACTCTTGGCAATTGGTGTGGAATGGAGGAGGACTTACTGGGAGTAGGACGGTGACCAATCTGAAGTTGCAGCAACATGTCTATGTCACTTCCAATGTGACCTGGAAGTGATGTCATCGTATAGCAATGTCAGGGCAATGTTCTGGTGTTTGGGCAAAAACTTTATGCCAAAACATTATGACACAAAATTGACTTTGCAAAGCATGAACTGTCCAAAATTCATCCCAAGCTTATTTCAATTTGTGCCCATCCCTATTCCTAAACACCAAGGAAAAGCTGAGGTAAATTCCCTGTCACTTATGGCCTAGCAGCCACCTCAGTTTGCTGAGTCACAAGGCCACCTCTGCATCTAACTATTTTAATTATTCTGGCAGGCCTGAAAAGATACTGGTCTTCACTGCTGTGATGTTCCCTTTCAGAAACTGGTCAAGAGCCATAAATAAAATCCCCAGCCTTACAATATAACATTATAAGCTGGAGCCTGAGGGAGTAATTTGTAATGCATAATTTATCCACTGAATTTAGCATCGTTTCTTGCTTGCAGCAAGCAGGCCCATGATTTCCTCACATTTATTCATTATTCCAAATCACTCGACATATTTTTAAACTTGATTGCTAACTGCTCTCCATGGGTTTTTGATTTTGTTTGAGCTGAACTAGTTAGTTATGACTGCTTTGATACATTTAAAGGGGCATGCTTTCCATTTCTTGATTGGACTTCTTAATTAACATTGGTGGCCAGATACTGTTTTACAGTTCAAGAACTGAAGCTCAGGCTATAGCTCCTATTACTTAAGAGAACATAAGAACATAAGAGAAGCCAATGTTGAATCAGGCCAATGGCCCATCTAGTCCAACACTCTGTCACACAGCGGCCAAAATATACCACGTGCCATCAGGAGGTCCAGCAGTGGGGCCAGGACACTAGAAGCCCTCCCACTGCTGCCCCCTCCAGCACCAAGAATAGAGTGCATCACCTGCCCCAGACTGAGAGTTCCCATCTATACCCTGTGGCTATACTTCAGTTGCAACAACTGGAAGCATTTACAGGGCCATCCTAAACCTATTGAGTTCAGTGGACTTCGAAGGGTATAACTCTGTTTAGGATGACACCCAGCAACAGCTAAGAGTCTAGAATTAAAAACTGAAAAGGGAGCTATCTAAGAAGGTGCAGAAAGACAAGGAACTGCAAACTGGTCTGATTCATTGTAGTTTTAGGATGTGTCCTACAGGAATTTGTGGGGAGAAGGAGGAACTCACTACTGAGAAATTAAAAGCAGACGTTAAAAGTGGTTGTCTCTTACAGATTGCAGCCATGGGCTGCATTTGAAAGGTGGAATCTAGCCCAGAGGTGTGAGGTGGGGGGGCATTTAACTTCTGCCTCATGGGAAGCTGTTTAACCCTTATTAACATGCAAAACCTACTGCTCTCCCCTGTGCTTAATGAGGAGGAAAAGTTGGCTTGGATCTAAACCCCACAGAGTACATGGAAAGGATCACACTTTCCCATGACCTCCCCCCCCCCAGAAAAGCTGCTTCTGAAAGTCAGGTGAATCTCAGGGACAGCAAAGGGAAAGTGAAGAACAACTACCCCCCATGCAGTACCCCTTGCTTGCACAAGAATGAGAACAGGATTTATGCCAAAGCACCCCATGGCAGGATATGCCACATTCCATGCCATTCTATAGGGTCCTCTGACCATCAGGAGCAGGCATGTAGCTATGGTGGGGCGTTTGGGGGCCACATTCCCTCATTAGTAAGCTCCGCCCATTGAGCAGCTCCCCTGCCTGCAGCCAGCAGACTCAGCTGTGGGCTGGAGAGCTGCTTCCAGCTTTAGCCATGTTTAGATAGGGAAGCCGAGAGCTGAGCCCTCTGAGGACTCACCTCTTGGCACCCCCTTTTAAACACCGCTCAAGCTGTGAGCCCACCCACAGCCAGTAGATAAGGAAGAGCTTTTCCTTGTCTACTGGAGGGCTTGTTGCTCATGGCTTGAGCGACATTTAAAAGGGGGAACATCATAAGCAATGTCACATCCCTTTGGTGCCCTCAGTGCCCCCCCAACTAAAAATTCCTGGCTATGCCCCTGCTCAAGAGAGGAGCTTTGGAGCCAAGGGTTGTGCACCAATCCCTCCCGAGAATGCGAGTTCACAGTTGTTTGGATCCAAGCTGTTAATTTTTCCTTTCTGTACAGGAGAACTTGTCTAAGATCAGTTTGGGAGGAAGAGTCCTAGCTCTTCCTACCATCAGAACTAGTAGTCATGAATTATCTTCCTATCCAGGGCTTAAAATGACAGGCTGAAGAGTTTAAAAGTATATCCTGTGCTGCTTCGGATTGCACATGTTCAAAAAGCAGCAGTGAAACCTAGGGTACTTTCTCTCTCTCTCTCACACACACTCTTTCAATGCACTTTGCAACTGGATTTTACTGTGCAAAATGGCAAAATCCACTTGCAAACAGTTGCTGAGGTAGGTTGAAGCTGCATTATTTAGCATGTGTGAAACCACCCCTAGTGAGGAAGGGATAAACATAGTGGGATGGATCCAGCCAGCTCTTCTGCTGGTGAAAAGGAAAGAGGTAGTCCCCTTTGACTACTCAAATGGCTCTGCTGGGGAACTGCATGAACAAAAACGAAGGAGAAGGGGGAACTGGGAGAAATGGTGGCAAAAAGCTGGCTGGATCTCATAAACTGGAAAATTTGCTTCTTCATAAGCAACCTGAGCAATCAGATGCTCAGGTTGTGTCAACGAGAAAAGAAATGGGGAAGGAATGACATTCATAGCTTGAGATCAATATTTGGGAAAGTTCAAACTAAGAGTTGGATTCAACTTCTATAATCTTCCTCAACTGTCCTTCAGCACCCCCATGACCATTCCAAAAGGCCAATAGATGAAGAAGCATCGCGGACAAAGAGCCATGTGGAATAGAAGCACTGCAGTGGGAAGAGAGAATCAGGTTGAATCATCCCTCCTCCATCTTCTACCAAGGGAGCTTCCACTAGGGAAGTGGCAGGGCCAAAGGATGTGTGGGGCAGTAGGAGGGTATACTTTAGTGGGCTTTAAGATCCGGAGAGTCCAGCCAGCCCAGGCTGCAACTCAGTTTTATTGATCTGTTCTCCTTTAATTATTCTACTAGCTCGGCTTGTTATATTGACTTGTTTTATTGCATGTTTTGTTTTATTGACTAGTTTTCATTGGCTTGATTGGTTTGGTTTCATCATTTTAGTTGTAAGCTGCCTCAAACAAGTCTGGTGAGGCAGCATACAAATTTCTCAAATAAATAAATTACTGTGTGGGGAACAAAACTGAGGCTCAGTTGTAGATCATGCTTGAACTTATTTCTGGAAACTCCTTGCCCTTTATCTATGACATGTACCTATATGGGTTGACCAGCTCTTATTGTCAGAGGAGAAAAAGCCAGATTCTGAACAGTGAGCAGTTGGCTCAATTCAGGCTCTTCTCTAGAACTCAAGAAAGTATGCTTGTGTGGTCAAAACAGGACTTCCAGTTTTATAGACAGAGAAATCTATGCTTCCTTATGAGATGCTCCCTCAAGAATTCTAGATCCAAAGTTTCTCTTGTATAGGCAGGAAAAAGAGACAAAACATTGAATGCTCAAGGACATTGATCCCAGGGATAACAGGAGCCACTTGTGGCAGCTGGTAGAATTCACAGGTCCCAGCAGTGGGACTGCAACTTCATACATGACACAACCAACACAGCTAACCAACCATACTGCCAGGTCTTGCTAGAAATACAAATCCAGCACCCAGAAACACAAAGAAGCTAAAGAATATAAAGTCAGTTCTCCAGGTTTTTTTAACATGGTGTCCTAGGCCAAACTGCAGAAAGGCTTTGTCTAATAGTACCGTTCTAAGTAGAGTTACACCTTTATAAGCCCATTGACCTCAATGGACTTAGAAAGATATAACTCTGTTTAGGATGGCCCTATCCGGTCAGCATTGCACTGTCAGGCTACTTTTGGGGAAAAGTAGTCCCCCTTATCTTACTAAACAAGATTGACAGAAGAAAAACCAACTGCAACTCATTTTCAGTGAAGTGTGCATGGCCCTACAGATTTTGTCCACTACCACAGAGTATGGTGGAAGCTAAAGTTTCACCAGGCTAGCACTCATCAAAAACTGGAGGCTATGATGACAAGAATAATTAAGACACCGGGTTGTAAAGTCCGTTAAGAGAGAACTTGCAAGACAAATTGACTTTAGGGAGAGCATTCATGGTTTTGCTATGAAAAAAGGCCAGAAAAACAAAGTGTTAAAGTCAATTGGTCTATTAAGAAAATGCTTGCTGTGGCATTGGCCACATCAAAAAGTTAATACCTTAGAACCAACTGGAATGTTACAAAGCAGTCACCAAGCTTTGTAGGACTCTTTTTCAAGGTGGATGTTATATTATCCAAAGATAGCAAAGGGGGAGAGGTGTTTGGGGGCATGGTAGGAAACCCCCATTGTGGTTCATGGTGTAATTTCAGAATTAAAAGAGAAACTTTTCTTTCAGGATTCATGAAGCCTGGCAAAAGGCTCTTCTGAAGAAACAGGAAAAAGAATTTGACTCTGTTTCTTCCAGTACAGCTCCCTTTGCCAAATGTGGTTTTGTCCACGAGGATCCCCTGACACACTGGCTGGTGATGGAATGAGATGGCCGAGCTGGATAGGTTCATAGGGTCCAGTCTTGCATATTAATGCTGAGGGATCTCTCATTGCCATCTCTAATTCTAGATGTTCAGTGGTTGCAGACTAACTATTCATCTCATTATTCCCTTATTCTCTGGGACATCTCCAATTACAGCAGTGAGAGGAGAGACTTTTCATGACTTCCATACTGCTTTCACATTGTTCTCTGGTACTGTCAGTTCTGAAACCATTTTGATCAACAGTTACTTCATTTGGCCATTCAGATAACAGGGAGGGGGGAGGAGAGGCAACTTTCTATAAGTGAGCTCATTCTTGGCTCTCTCTTAGAAGTTCATCTTCTAAGTCATTCAGAGACTATTTTTTCTACAGGCAAAAAGCAACTAGCAATCTGTTTCTGACTGGAATCTCTCCATTACTCTTACATTAAATGATTACACAACCTAGATCTTGCTGATGGATGTAACAGGCATTATATTTATTTATTTGTACTCTGCTTTTTTCTCAATGGGGATCCAAAGCAGCCTTCAACTGAATTTTACTCTCCTCCATTTTATACTCACAACAATAGCTCCTGGTTTTCTAAAACTCAAGATTTTCCAATCTAGATTTAGATGGATCTGATCGCAATTTATTGGGATGTCTGAATCTGAGAGTTCTGGACCAGGATGCTCAATTATGTTTTAAACACTTTTAACGTACCATGTGCTGACCTAATGCCAGTTCAAGAACCAAGGCCATTTGAATCTATAGCAGACATCGATAATGTGGTGCCCATGGACTCCATGGTGCAGTATGACACCATTCCTGACACAAGTGTTTTTAGAAAGTGAATGTGGCCAAGTTGATGGGGCTTTTGCCCATCAGGGCTTCTGATTGGCTATTGGAGACCTGATCTGCTATACAGATTTTCAGAAAATTGATTTTGCAGCAGCTACCACCTCAGCATAAGGCTCTTCACTGGTAAGCTGTGTGTACACAAGAAAATAATTTTAAACAATATGTTCATTTTAAAAGCCATCTTGTTAAACACAAGCTGTGGTCAGACTAAAGGCTCGGCACAGTCTGGCCGTGCCTCTAAGTTCTTCAGAACTATTTGTTCCAGAGAATTTCCAGTAGACACCCCACCTTCACCCCGAACTCAATGGGTGGTTGACTGATCAGACATCAGCTGTGCAGTTGCTGGGGACGGTTGGGCAGCTTCATCATCTGTAAGGTCTTTGTACACATGTGCAGAACTGCTCAATCACCAGGGGCAAATATGCAGTTAAGCACACATCACTTCATAGAAGAGAAAAATGGCAGCTGGAAACTGGAAGCCTCAGTTCCCAACCACCTGTCATGCACAACAGCACAATCAGACATCCAGAAGTTTGGGGTGACAATGCTGACATCTGTTCAGACAGGACTTTCCATGATAGCTGAATACTCCAGCTCCAAATGGGTGAGCACAGGGTGTGAATGGCTGGGGGGGGGGGATGGGAAGCAGATGTTGCTGTCTGAACCTGCAATGAAGCTGGTTATAACCTCCCATCTGACTGCAGTTGTAGTCTCTGCCTGAAATGTTGAAGAGTTATTACTAATAGAGTTATACATGACTTCACTCCTTGACACTTTGTGTTTGGCTCCACTTCTTGTGGGAACCATTTTGTGGTTGGTTCTGCCTCCTGTGGCAGCCATTTTGCAGTTAGTCCCACCACCATGTGTCAGAATTCCAAGGGTGCCGATGGCTCAAAAAGGTTGGGGAACCCTGATCTATAGGCTCTAAAATCTCAGAGTATGGTTGGAGAGTACATGATACAGCAAACTTACTAAAGCAGTCTGGTCAATGGCTTCATGGGAGATGTTTATGCAAATGCTTCTAGCCAGCAGGGAACAATTAAAGGGGCATCTCACACCCTGGCAAGAATGTAACACCTAGGAGGGGAC